>JAVTVJ010000525.1:0-1340921 GCA_034509425.1 Eopsaltria australis
CACTTTTAATGTGGGGGATGAGCTGCAGATCATTGCATTGTTCTGTTGTGAGTGGGAGGAAGCAGGAATCCCCAGGAGGGTGCCAAGCCACAGGCTACTCTCCCATGTCCAGGGGACAGAGCAGGAAGTTGGGGAACACAGGAGGTCCCTCTTTCACTTGGTGTGTTCAAACTGATGCTGAGCACTTCACAAATGCTGTGCAAGGTTCATAGACAAGCTGGAACAAGACCAAAACTTCTCATGCAATCCACCTCCCTCAGCTATTTTGAGTTTGTGTCAGACAGAAGTTTGAACATGGCTAGTGCTTTTTCCAGTTGTAGACTATAAAATCCAGGGATCATTTGTGAGCAGAGTTCTTTTACTGGGACCAAAAAACAGCTAACATCATGGCTCATAATGTCCACAAAATCCTGACCCAAATCTCACCAAAACCTTACAAAATTCAAATGTCACTTTCTTGGTCTATCCCTGACAGAGAAAAGGAAACTAAAGCCATCTAAACCACGTGAAGAGTCTTGGCAAACCAGTTCTGTTACTTCATGAAAAGGTCAGGACATAGTTGCAGAATGTGTGTTTATCCAAAACTACTAAGCCATGAAAAGGTGGGGCTATCACTAGCAGAAGTACATTTAGTGGGAAGTGTTATGCAGCATGGTGAAATTATCATTTAATATATTATGTTATATTATTGCTATTAATATTATCATATTACTATTTAACGTTTCTAGCAACATATCAAGCTACACTAATAATTCATATTTCCACTCTCTCCTAATCTGTTAATGCTCATTGGTAAATCAGAAATTATTATTAATTCTGAAAATATAGCTGGTCTATTTCCTAAAAACATATTTTTAAACCAAATTCTCTGCACATCATCATATTTATATACTAGGGATAATTTCCATTAGAAATATAAATAAGAATTGTCCACTAATAAAATAGTTGTGTGTTAAGACATCTGGTCATGAACCTTGACATGCAGGCTCTGGTTTGTCTGAGCTGCGGGCCAGCATATCTGCAACCAGATGTGATTATAGCTTTATTTTGCAAAATGCATTACATATAATGGCCTCTCGTTCTCAAAAACTGTGTATCAGGATAATTCAATGGCTGTGTTTTCCAAAAATCAGTGTTGGTGACTGAGGTCTTTTGCAACACTCACAGCTTTCCACAAAGTATTAAAATGAGAGATGTTTATATAAAGCTGGCACCCTGAATACATTAATCAAGTATCTTGGTGACATAAATGTCAAATAAATTAAATCTGGTGAGGTAGAAACATGTCCTGTAGCATTTTTTACATTACATTAGGAATGCAGTAGCATGGTAGCTCAGAACAGAGCTGTACTATGTAAGCAAAAGGCGCAAGGGTAGGGAGGAGAGCAGCAAAGAGAGTGAAAATTGTTTTAAGTGATTGCTGACTGCAGGTGCCCAATTTGAATTTTCTTGTGTCTGTACTTTTTCCCTCATAAGTGCTGAGTGTTTGCAGCATGCAGCATTTTTGAAAACAGTTTTTAAGTTACATGGATTTCAATTTAAATATATCAGGGATGAGGATTCATTCAAACATTAGCTTTCTTTTTTCCAACTCTAACGTCAGTGGAGCCATTTTCAGCAATTTCTTTCATTTCTTTCATTTTTCTGACAAAAAAGAATTACTTAGTTGGACCTCAATGATATTCTGGTTTCCCTGATTATGTAACTAAATAGCCATAAAACAAACCAAGGATGGGTTCAGGACAGCTAACATGGAATGGGGAAATGAAGCTGATCTGTCACTGCCTTCTGGATGACAATAGAAAAGGCCTTCTCTGATTCAACTCCTGCCTCTGCATAGTGCTGGTTGAAATTTATTCCTCCTTTGTAAAAATTGGGTGGACATGTTTTTCTACTCTCCACCCCTCTATGGCTAGAGCTTCATCTCACAGTGTTCTGTTGACAGATTCTTCTGTTTCAAGGTAGCTGCTAAAACATACCTCAGGAATTAATTTCTCTTAGCACCAAAAGCCCTGGCTGGTGGTGTCAGAGTGCAGTAGTTCCTTGTCACAGCCTTCAGGTCATTTTACATAAAGCTGTAGCATAAAGAGAATATTGACGTTTCCCCAGAGGTGCCTTTTGATCACAAAGCAGAGTGTATGTCTCAGAGAACCATCTTTGGATTTATGGTAAATGCTAAGAAAAACCTAGAAAAAACAGTGCAAACCTATTTTCATCTACTCATGTTTAAAATTAATGTTGAAGTTATATATCAAAGGCGAAGTCATCCAGTAACATATTACCACACCCCTTATCTCCCAGGTGCATACCTTGTTTTAACTCAGATAATTACTACACAAAGACTGTAAGTCTGTCAAATAAAATAGGAGTGGGAAAGGGGGCTGTTATGCAATGTTTATGTATCTCAAATACCGCATAAATACTGGACTGTACAGGTGAAAGAGTAATTGTTTTTAGCTGTCATAGCTTGCACATGGCTTCTCACAGTAAGCACAAACTTCCTTTACAAGTAATTGCAGCAAAGGGCAGATGAAGGACAAATCTATTTGCTTTGTGCTGATCCACCCTTAGAACAGCATCCAACAAAAATCTTACTCTCCAACTTACTGGTTTTGTGCAAACTTGCATTTGTTACAAGTTTATGTATTTCCCAACCTGAATGAGAGCAGTAGGACACGTATGAACTTTCACAATCTGTGTCAGAACCAGCACTGGAAGGAAACTTGTCTCTCAAGTCAGTGCATCACTGGTGTGATGTTGATGCTGCAGCATCAGTTCTGGTGGGCAGGCTGCACAGTGGAGGTTCAAGTGCATCTGACTGGATGGTACTGGTCCGGCAAATTCTGGGTTTTCCTCTTAGTGAATGCTTCTTGCAGCTGCTCAAGGGTCTACTAGATGTCTTAGCTTCTAGTGCTCCAGCCAACACAGGTGCCAGAGATCTCCTCTCCAACAGAAATGCTACAGCCTAGTGTCTTCCAGACAAAACCAAGCAAATCCTAGGGATTCTAAATCAGCTCTATCCCATTGAGAGCTGTACTATTTATAGATCCTCTACGAATCAGTCCACACATAAGTAACTCCAGCAATAATTAAAGTCATAGCATAGATGCCATGAATTTTTCCACTACAGTTTATATAATTTTGCTAATAAATACATCCAATCTCAGCTGAAAATCATCTGAAGGTTTCAAAGCAGTAAATCACTGCAGCAGGAGACTGCTAGCATTGATGAAGAGGTGTCAGTCAAATCTGTTTTATGGGAATTCCAGAGACCAAATCTCTTCCTATTACAGTGTGTCCCAGGAGGCTGCAGAGAATGGCTTTCCCCAGCAAAGATGACCCTGGATCTGCTCAACAACGATAAGAGTTCAAACCACTGGCAATCTGTCCTGTGTTGCCTTTAGCAACACTGATATGATAATAATGTTAGATACCCTGGTGATAACAACTCCTGGAGTCCTAGCTGGGCTATTTAAAAAGAGAAACAAGCCTTTCTCTTTTGCTAGCACAGACACAGCTCAAAATAAAGACTGCAAAAGCAATACCTACCAGCCTTTCAAATGGGTGTGCTGGGAGCTTGCCTGTACTGTTGGTGTGTGCCCCTGCAGCAGCATTAGCCAAACATTGCCTCATTCTGCTGCAGCTGCCTGGCTCTGGGAATGGGGCAGTGTTTTTGTAGCAATGCCATCTGCTCCCTTGCAGTCATGAAGGATCTTGAGGATAAGCTAGCAGGAGTGGTGGTTCACTGCATTCCTCCCACCACCATGTACTGTATTTCCCTGTTGTCACTGACTTGCATTTTAGTTATAGGCAAGTCTCTGCCCCATGTTCATTTCTCTTCCATAGTTCACAGGAAGCAGAATGGGATGAAAATTACTGTCCTAACAATCTTCAAGTTGGACCTGGCCTGGCACAGCACCTCTCAAATGAAGCAACCAGAAATATTGTGCAAGGCCAGTATAGTTTCAAGTGCCAGTGTTGTCATCAGGACTCCATTCACTGTACACTTTCTGTGGCCACATCTGCTGTCACTAGCATGGATTGATCTACATTATTAAATCTTTCATAAAAGCTTACAGGAATCAAATACCAGAAAATGTGTGAGTATCATATTACAGTTTACTACTACAATAATTTTGTGGCTTGCACTGAGGTTTTACTACTGCTTTCCAAGCAAAGTCTCCGGAAACATGAAAGAATTTTCTATACTTAAGTAAATGCTGTGTAAGGAACAAGACAACCTCCAGCAGGAAAAGGAAACTCCTGCAGTATTGGATGGGAGAGATGCCACAGTGTTTCATTAAAAGGAACAGAAAATTGATGATTGTTTACCTGGTGTGTATTCAAACACTCATTAAAGTGTTCATTGTCCAAAACATACACTAAAATCACAACACTTAGCACAATACATTTCAGTTGCTCTGACCAGTCTTCTAGAATCCCTGGACATGTTAAAGCATTTTCCAACATGCATAAATATCCTATTTTTATTACATTTCTAAGCCAAAAGAGCAAGGATGTAGGGGTACTGCTAGAGGCTTCTTGCTTCTAACAAGTCAAATTGAAGAAACAGCAACTGCTTCTGCATTTAATTTCTGCCACTAGTCTTTCTAATTCTTTGTGAGACAGACCCAGTCAATATTATTTGTTTTTAATAAAGAAGAGATCACTGAGATTGATGGAAGGAGAGACAAAGGTGAAATACCTAAGTGGTGCATGTGGATAGCTACTTGTCACTGTTAGGAATAAGACAGTCACACAGGATCTAGAGAAGGCAAAGGCAATACTTTAGGTTATGGAATGAGATTGTTTACATTTAGATGAACTTCAAGAAGAGGTTACAGATTCATACAGTACTCAGGAGGAAAAATCCTTACTGGAGGATAGTAGAGCATTACTGACACAGATGGTACTATTTACAAGACACAAAAGTCTCACAGGTGTTAACTTGAGAGAACTGCAAGTCACATATACAGTGCCTAACAGAACACACAAGAATATGTACTGAAATCCATTAGAAGGGAACATCAGAAAAGGTATCCTAACACCACTTCTCAGAAGTCATCTGTTCTATATCTACCTTCAGTCTTTGAAAGACTGAATTCTGTAGCTGTTAAAGCTGTCCTAGGTGTGACACTGCACTAAGCAGGCTCAAAACCTAGTGAATCCACTCAGCAGAGGATTTCTCCTGTGAGAGGGAATCCTTTTGTAGCCTAAGACAACTGCAGCTGTTCCTTCCTCAGCTCCTGCTATAGGAAATGCAGCTGAAAAAGATAGCAAGGCCTGGACAGCAACAGCTCCTCTGTTCTCAGCTTCTGGAGTAACAGGTCAGTCATTCTTTTATATAACTTTTAGAACAAGGTGTGAACTGACAAATTTTGCTTGGACAAGTTTAGCACAGTTTGCCACAAAAATCTGAGAAATTTGTTTGTCTCTATACCCCTAACCATGTCTCCAACTCTTATTTCCATCTGCATTCAGCGCTTAATTATATTTGAAAAAACAAGTCTTGTATGATGCAAGTCTTCCAGGAAGCTGGTGTTTCCAATTAATTCAGAACCTTGCTGATCTGCTCACTGTTACAGGGGCTGGCACACAGCTCTTTGCTCAGCTACCACTGGAGATGGTAGTTGATCTTCTGCAGATACTGATCTTCTGCAGAAGAGAAACAGAACATTATTTAAATTCCTGATTTTCTTCTAAAATTGGAAAATCCATTTCAAGCCCTGTAGATAAGCATTTGCAGTATCCTCTACAAAGAGAAGCCATGTTACCTTAGACTAGATGACACGCTAAACAAAAAGGCTTGCCCTATAACTATTAATTAGTCAAAGTGATTGGAGATTTTGGTAATGTTTTTAAAGATGCATTTAAGCAAGAGGGAACACAGTACAGTATTCTGTACTCCTTGTCTCATGCCCATCACTTAAATATGAACATTCGGCACCTCCCCGTAATCAAGTCTGGTTGTGAGGCTTTTCTCAGCTTGAGTTTTCTTAGTCTTGACTTGGATACAACTGCCTTGGAAGTACTGGAGTAGTCAGACATCAATTCAAGACGGGCACTTGAGAAGAAGGGCCTCGTGTCTCATTAAAGTCAACCAATCTAAGCACATGGGCTGCTGCAGCTTTGCTTATCAGCAACTGTACAAGTAATGTGTTTAGGCACATCAGAGTTCTTGTTGCATCAGGCTAGTCATGCTCCTGGAACACTCAACTGGAAGTCTAGCAAAATTACCCTCAGACAGCTAAATTAGATTATTCAGAGCTCTCAGAGTCTGCAAAGTAGGATTGCTGGTTTCCATCCATCTATCTTAGACAAGTCTCTTAAATAATAATTTCCCTCTACGTCTCGTACATTGCCTGCAATGCAGAAAAGACCTAGTATGGGACTCTTTCAAGAGCATAAGTGAAACAAGACAACATACATAAAACAAGAAAATTCAGAAATTTGACTTGTTAAACAATGTTTTCAGCTAAAGCTTGTATTAGCCATTCTTGACTTAATCAGCCTTTCCATGGTGGCTATGGCAGTTGTGTTCCAGCAGATTTAAGATAACGCATGGGGAAAATAGAACAAATTCACTTGTAAAGGAACTCCACTAGTGTGTGAGATTATTCTAGGTGTGAATTAGCCT
The DNA here is from genome assembly GCA_034509425.1 of Eopsaltria australis. NCBI lineage: Eukaryota > Metazoa > Chordata > Aves > Passeriformes > Petroicidae > Eopsaltria > Eopsaltria australis. The sequence continues at coordinate 6,638 of JAVTVJ010000525.1, forward strand.
AAGTAGTTTATCCCCAAGCAATTTTCAAACTCCTGTGCCAACTAATACTTTGCCAAAAGCAGAAAACTCACTGCCAAATCTTATCTTAGAGTTCAGCACAGTGCTGCATCTTGAAAATCCATTTTGGGAGAAGGGCTGGACTTGGAGGTGATAAACAGGATAGGAGAGTTCAATGCTATGTGGCCGCTCCTCAGAGTTCCTTCCAAAAATAAACTACTACACCCTTTAAAACAAAACCTTGACCATGCAAGACATTAAAACCCTCAGCTCAAGCACTCTTTGTACACAGCAGGAGGAGATGTTATCAGAAGTGGCCCAGCCAACAGAAACAACTGCTGAAGTAAAATCCTTTTGTGACTGGTCTATTGTTTCTGAACACCCAGCAAGAAGCAAAGGGTGTCCCTCACTGGAATGGAACAAACCTGTGTAATAGCAAGAAGTTTTGCAAATATCATTAGCTACTATTCAAAACAGCAGGACAGTGAGGGCTTACATATGCTTTATCACTTCTTTGCACTCCTCATGCATAACTGTCCCAAACAATAAAAGGGCAGGACGTTGCTGTCCAGTGAATGAAAAGGATATTGCAAAGCAGGACCTCCTGAAGCCATAGTTAAGTGCAAGCTGCTGCAAAATGCACAGCAGGAACCTGCAGTCAAAGTGAAGTTCAGGCTTCACTACTACACTAGGGTGCAAGGACATGCAGGGACAGTTCTCACACCTTGCACAGATAATCTGAGTTTGGAGTAGCACTGCCTCTCTATGCATCTGAGCACAGACACACTCTGGCCTATGCAGGGGCATTAATACAGTGTCCAAAGCCATCTGTGTTATTTGGAGATTCCTGTTTTCTCACTGGGCTTCCAGAGACACACAAGTGTCAGATTTGGTGACTGGTCTTTGGCACATCATCCACAGAACAACCCTCATTCAAAGCATTATGAAAAAGTCATACAGACAACAAACAAGAATTATGTTGCTATTGCTGATACAGCCAGAGCAACATATAAAACAGGAGAAGTAGCTGGTAGGATAATGTAAGAAGATATGAGATAGAGCAGTCCCACCCGAAGATGTGCTGCCAATATTTTAAAATAACAGCTCCCAGAAGCATTTCCCTGTCATGTGATGGATCCCACACAGGAGGAGTGACTGTGCTGCAGAGAGAAGTCCTGGGTGGGTTGAGGAATCTGTTTGCTCTTCTCTTGTTTTCCCCATTTAAACAATGTTTTTATAAACACAACCAAGGAGGGAGGTGGCTCCACTTGGCAGACAGGCTCCTCCTGAGTAGATTTGCTGAAAGTGATTATTCTTTGCTCCTGAAAGCTGTACTGAGCATACTCAGTAGCTGTGCACAGAGCTCAGCAGGTACAACCAAAAGCAGTGCTGAAGGCTTTATTCAGGGAATTAGATTGATCCTTCCCCCAGTATTCCTCTTTTAGCCTTCCAAAAGTAACTGCTAAGAAGATGCATTTCAAAAGTAACTTAGTTTTACTCCCAAACTTGCTTGCATGAACCTCAAACAGGGTTGTATGACTAATAACCAGAAAATGTAATTTGGCATGAAAAATCACTTTCCTTTTCAACAAGGGCTGCTTCATAAAATTCCAGTGGCCATCCTCCTAACACACAGTTGTCCCAAACCCTACAGACTGATACAGATATACTGAGCACAATAAATATGCTTTAGATTCTTTCCCTATAATCTCCTTTCCTTTTAGGCATTCACTTGTTTTCTGACCACTTTTCAGATTCTCAGAAACAGAAGAGATGTAAAAAGTACTGCAGTGCAGCAAGGCTCACTCCTGCTCTCACTAGGAGATGCAGTGTAGGAGGAACTTGCTCTTAAATCACCCATTTCAGACCTCTTCCCCCACACACTTAGAGATGATGCTTACTTATAACTGACACGTGTTTCTGCCGCAGGGATTGCTTTATGTATTTCAGTCACCTAATGCTAAAAAAGTCCAATCTTTTTCAGTCCCAGACCAGGTTCTCAAAAATCAGAGCTAGCCAGCTCATTTTATGCTCAGTAAGAGGGAGACCTTATATACATCTGTCTTTTCATAATCAATAACCAGGTGTTGAATTGTCCTCTGGGGAAAGAATCCTAGGAGGGCTGAGAGACTGAGGCATTACAAAGCCGCTTACTTCAAGGCCACTCATGATTTATGCACTGTATGATTAGCCAGAATCAGCCTCTAGGGTTAAGCTTGCAGATACTAGTTTGCAATAGACAGAAATAGTAAGTGACCTAATCAAGTATTTTGCATCTTAATACATAGCCTAATTAAGATACTATAATATTCAGGAAGTAACATAAGGTCCCTGCCCTGTAAGTGATTTCTTGTAATATGAGAAAATCACATTTGTGTAAGTTTAGAGTAATTAATGAGAGGAAACTGGCATTAGAAAAATAAATAAATAAATAAGAACCAGAAACATGCAAGAATGTTGGCAAAGAAATACAGAGGCCCATCAGCAAATCAAAGCAGCACTGTGATCTGTGCTGAAAATAGTTCCACAAGTAAATTTAGCATCCTCGGTACATTAATAAATCCATGTGCACAGCATGTAGAGAATGGCACACACTGCTAACGATGATGAAAGTAAGGGTAAGTGAAACAGTGTGTGTTACCATCAGGTATTTAAAAGAGCCAGGTTCTTCACTCTAGGCTGAAACAATGGTAATCCTGCTTCAGAGAAGACAAGATAAAAGTGGATTTGAGCTCCATTCAGGACAGAATTCATGGTGGTGGTCAAACATAGTGATAAAAGGTGAAGTCTTACTTCCAGTAGCCTAAATGTAATCTGTTTCAACAAGCTGAACTTGTCAAAAAAAGGCCTGAATGGGGTTGAGAGTCAGAATCCACTGCCTGAGAAGACTAGAAGTCTTCTAGTCTTCTCAGAGGGATCAGCGTGCTCGCACTGGAGCCAGAAAAAGGAAACCTATTACTATGACACATTGCATCCTCTCCACAATGCATGTCTAAATGCAACTACAGTGCAGTCTGAGGCTGGCATTGAGTTTGCCTTGCCCAGCTTCCCCCCATGCAAAGGTTTACATCAGGCCATGACAATCCTCATTTGAGGACTCTGATTCCTCTGATCTGTGCTTTGATTACAAACCACTATTGACAGCTGGCAACCAAGACTCCTAGAGTGCATGTAAGTCACACAAAAACACTAAACAATCCCCCAAAGGGATACTAAGTTCCTCTACTTCAAACTGCAGAACTTCTGTACCTGCAGGTGATCACAGGCTAGGTAGCTAGGGACAAACAACACAGTTGATAACTGAATGCATAGTCGAAAACTAATGCACAGTTTTCCATGGCTAACATCAACTTAGGTAAATAAAAAATTACCAGAGCCAAGCCACATATACCATGATCCAATATTTAATCTTTCAAGGATTCACCTTCCCTTAGTGCTGATAGTACCACTGTTTTCCAGGGTCAGTTATACATGCTGGAAACACAAGAACATGCACTTCCTGTAAGAAGGAGGTAGACAATAACGAACTATTGGAAAACTTTAGAGTGAAAGCCAGTCTTGATATAAGGATGTCAAATTACATGAAGCCCATTGCATTCTAGGCACATTTTGCAATTATTCGCTTATCCACAGCAGTAACAGTTCACCTATCATTTCTAGCTTAAATTTGCCAACTTCCATTTACCACAACTGTCTCTCTGTGCTTTAATCTGAGCCACTTAGGTTGCTTTTCCTTTGTGAGATATTTTGCTATGCTAACTTTAGCTAAAACCATGAACCCCCAGCATATTTCATTATGCAAATTGCATCAGATTTCAGAGCCTTACTGAAAAAGTCATGTTCAGGTCATTATATTTGTAATAGCAATTGCTAGGAAGTCCAACAGATAGCTGAAAAGCAACTGTGGGTTTTTTTGTTATCAGGGGTAAATTCAGCTGCATGAACAAGATACAAACCAAGTTCTGGCTTATTTCAGAGACTCCACCTTCATAATTCAACCTGAAGGATATTGAATGGCTACAAACAGGACAAATTCAGTTCTGATAAGAGCATTAGATTAGAAAACATTACTGACTCCACAACCCCGTGCACAGTGTAGTCTTACAGTTGTGGAGTGTTTTTTTTTAATATGGTGACCTTGTCTAGTCATAATTTACCCTTCAAACTTTCTACTTAAGCTTTTGAATTATCAGTTACATCTTCGTAATACCAGTAAGAGGCTTTCATTTGGTTTGCATTTTTCTTTATCAGCATTGTCAGCTTTGAAGCTTTACCCAAACTGCAGTTTAACACAGTTACACATGACTTGCCAGATCTTAATAACTCAGTGAAGGCAGAATGTTTTAAGTAAATTTTCTTCCTGAGAGATAGATTTTGAGTACATGGTGATTATCACGGCTTACTAGACAAAAGGAACCTGACCATCTAAGTTGCTTTATTGTTAGGATTTTACTCTTGAACTGTTTTTCAGTGTTTCAAATGCTCAGAAACACATATAACGAGGAATGGAATTGCTGTTTGAAGCATTGCAAAAGGCAAGAAAAGTTTTCACTTATTGCACTGTGTGATTTCTACAAGACAGCAGTGGAACATTCCCATCCGTAGGGCTGACTGAACATCTTTTGTAAATAAAAGGTAAAATCAAAAATGGCCACCGTTTTTACCCTTATTACAGATCATGATGTAGTGACCAGTGGCGCTAAGCCATTTGAAGGGCATATTGTAGATACTCAGGCCAATCTCAGTGTTATCAGCATCTCAGCATTACCTCACATTAGACATTAAGGTAGGAGTAAGCATATTAATGTAGTCACATATTTTTAAAATATGCTTCTTAAGTGTTCCCTGATTCTGGTAGGCCTTAAGCAAGTATTCCCTATAGGGAATATTCTGATAGTTATTTCGTGCATTGAGGTTACTAGGCAACATACGTATCATCCCACGCAGCTGGCCATACTTGTCCTAAACCATGTAAAGAAGGATGACATTGCAAAACCATAAACAGAGCTGGATCAGTACACTTTGAAGATGCTGAAGCAATGCAACAACATGACTGTAAAAGTGTTCTGTGACTGCCAGTTTATGTGTATTAGCACTATAGGAAGCCTATGGAATTTTTAATCTCCCATATCAATTCTTCTGGTAAACTTACACCTACTTGTGCAAGAAAGACTGATTTTTTCACAGGGTGTCTCTTGTGAAATAATTTTTGCCTCTGCAGTTGAGCACATGACTGTTTTTAGGCTTCCTATTCATAGCTGAAAAAGGTTGCTAACAAATGATATTCAGGGAATCTTAATGAAGCAGGTAAGATTTTTGTTAGAACTTCTACATCAGTCTTGGGCACAGATATTTTATGACCGACATCTGTGCTCCTTAGTATTCAGCTTTAGAGAAAATAAGGTCAGTTCTTAAATTTAAGGAGCAACATCTTAAGACGAACTAGCAGCAAGTCTGTATTGTTACTGTTACAAGGTGATTTATGTTAAAAGCGTGGACAGGACCAAAAGAGTTTATAATAAACTAAGTATAGAGGATGCAATGATCACAGCAGATTCACACCCCTTTATGTCTGCAACACTTGTCTCAACCTGATGTTGCACACCTGTGTTTGACTATAGCATTTGAAACATTTTCAAACAGAAGTTTCAGAATTAGACCCTACATTCATTATTATTCCTTAAATGATCCTGTTGAATTCAGAGGAATCATTCCCGAAAGAAAAGCCAACCATGTGGCGAACATTAATACAGCAAAAATCTATCTGCAAAAGTTGTTTTACTACAGATTTTCAACTGTATTCTTCTACAAAGTCATGATTCTAAAAAATTTTGCAGAACAGTTACATAATTGCTTATGAAAACAGAAGTCTTCAACAATTTTTTACTTTTTTTTTTTTTTTTGGTAGAAAAATATTTGACCAGAATTTGAATTCAGAATTATGCTCTTTTGCCATTGTTTGAACTCCTAAAAGCATGAGTAAATTGACCATGAGTAAATTGACAGATTTATGCCAGTTACCTCAAGGCTGTTTTACACAAATCACTCACCATCCGTGTTCATTCCCCTATCCTACATGGTATCAATTTGTGGCTCACTGCATGACTCAAATCACAGTCACTACACAAAATCATGCACAAGTACTGGTGCAAGCACTTCTTGCAAAGATTTTAGTCTTCTCTATCTAGGAACGGATTTGAAAGCAAAAGTTCGCATAGATAAATACGAACAGAAAATGGTAAGATTCAAGGGTTGTCAGGTGGGTTGGTTGTTTGCTTAGTGGGGGGGATTTGCAGGTGTTTACCAGCCTTTATTCTTGCATAAGAAAAGGTTGTAGCATTTTCCTGTTTCTGCCATACACGTTTATGTCCTACACCAACATAGGTATTATCAGATGCCCAAGTGCAAGCTGTAAGTCAGCCAGGGTGCATCAAAGCCTAAACTGGCAATCAGTGCAGCTCTTTTGTCTCAGCTGAGGGACAGCTAACACCAGCTGAGGATCTGGCCCTTTTCATGCTGTCAAAAGAGGAGGGCTGTAGAGTCAGGTTTTGTGTGTATTTCCTGCCATTCTTTATCTCTAGTTTTCCATTGGCCTATTTCATAATTTTATGAAATGTCACTCCAATTATATTTGGTTTTGCAGTTATATAATTCTCCACACCCTCCCCCAGCCCTGATTCCACTACTGCTGAAGATTCAACTATAACCAGACTTTAGAAACAATTCTTTAGCTTTCAGGTACTAAGGAACTACATTCCCTTCGATTGCATGGTAACTAGCTGGCTGTCAACTGAGCAGCTTAAAACAAACAAAATCCAACTGCAGACAAAAAAAAGGTTTTTGAATCTTCTGCTGTTGATACAGCAGCACTATGTCTCAACAGTAGCAACTAGTCCAGACTTGTCAACTCCAGCACCAGAAGTGCTCACTGTTATTGCTATGCAGATTACCAGATCCACAAAAATAGTAAAATGCAATGTCCCACTCCTGCAAACTGCATGTCTTCTGCAAGGCTCCATAAAGAATCAAGACTCGACAGCATCAACTATTTATATTGCACAGCTCAGATTTTTCTTTTGGATTCATGTTCTAGATGGGCCTATGACCTCAAAATAGATTGATATCTCTGTCCACCATATCCATTAACTACAGCTTCAATGACTTTTAAAATGATTGTTATTTTACTCTTTTGTAAAGACTATGTTATAGCTGCATTTATTTTAGAAGTCTTTAGGATTTCAGCCCCTTTAAATGCACAAATAAATTTTCAAATTTTCTGACTTAGCCAACCAACATTATTAATCCATGAACTTCAGAGAAATAGGAAACAAGACACATTGGTCAAGATTAAAATTCCACATGATATTCAGAAGGGCTGCAAAACTAAGTTCTAGACTGAAGAGAAGTGGCAACTACTTTATGCATAATTCATCACTAGATTAAACAGATGTGATTTCCAAATTTATGCCAAATTGCAGCCACTTCTTATGAGAACATGACCTTTTCCATTCCCATTACTCCTACCTCCCCCTGCCCCCAATCCTTCTTTATTTTGGCATGAAGCCCAAGACTGCATGCACCAGTTATGTTTTTATAATACTCCAGTCTCAGTTTCCAGTAAGAGGTAAGAAAAGCCAAAATGCACATTGCAAGGCCCTTATAAATAGTTAACATCTCAACAACACTCCTACAAGAAGAACAGATTGAAAATGGCAGCAAGATGTTAAATCTTGCAGGATGTACAAGTGCTGAAAATGGAGTAATCAGGGTTTGGTTGACAAATCAGGGTGCACAAAACAATACTGTTTCAAATATGATTCTGCATTGATTAATAGCAACTAGCATATGTGTCACATTTTGCTCAAGCAGAAAGCACTGAGAACATGTAAATAAATGTTTAATAGCAGGCTAAAAGTTAGAGAGGGATTTAGTTAGCAATTACTGCACAGAGAGCTCAATATCACATGGATGCCTCATCCAGATATCTAGGTATCCAAAGACTTAAAGTGTAAGCAAACCAAAAGGTCAACAATATAGGCTTTTCTATTAATCTAATAGAGGCCTTAAAAGCTATCTGGAGTAGCCAGGCCTGGCTGTCTTGACATCATTTAAAGATTTTTGTGGTCTCTTGCCATGCCAAGTCTCAGCTTTCTCCAGGACAAAAGTGCTGAATATAACTTTGAACAAGGTTAGGGCTAAGGATGTCTGTTGCTTGATTTTTAGTGTATTTAAAAGCCTGGTATTAAAACCCTTGCCTTTTGTGCCCTCACTTTTAGTTGAACAAGCATTTGACATTTTCTCTCGCAGTAAGTAATTTCAAAGGTCTCTATTTCAAGTGATTTTAGCACAAGAAATATTGGACTAACAGCTCTGCAGACAAAAGACCAGGCAACAGAGAGCATATAATAGAGTAGAGTGGTAGAGCAGCCTTTCATTCACCTAACTATGATCCAACTGGTGGTTATAAATGTGGACTTGATATAAATGCTGACTGCAACTTCACCAACATTTTTCTCTGCAGACTGTAATGGTAGTCTCTCTCAAGAGCTATAGACGTCTGCTATGCAGATGCACTGAGACAAACAAACCCAGGGTGAGAGCAATGAGAAGACACCGAGATTTAAAACACCTTCCTAGAAATGGAAGGTCCACCTGCTGCCAGCTACCCTTTAAATCAGCTAAGTGCTATTGCACAGAGAGTCATTCTAGATCCAGTCTAGGAGCTGGGCTGTGGAAGCTGGTGAATTCAGCTATATAGAGCTTTTAAAGAGTGAACAGTATATATAGGAGTATACCTGCTAGGTATATGCAGATTCCTGAAATTGGTCTGTGACTGCCAAAGTCATCTGGATGCAAATACTGAATAATAATTTCAGCTGATTATTCTCTACATAATACCTGCAACATCAGGAGTTGGAGTGATCACCTGTATGTAGTGATCCCTGGCAGCAAGAACCAGAGTTGACCATAAAGAACCCATTTCCAGTGTTCATGGGAGTTAGGAGGCCAAAAAAAGAAACCACGCACATAGCTATTGTTACAGCTGGTATTACACATAAAGACTTAGAGGTACCAAAATGTCATGAGCTGCATTCTTCAGCAAGTTTCAGTTCCAGTTTCAGAAGTTTCTATGGCAACTGAATTGTTAATCCACATGGTTTTTATTCCAATTCATGCTACAGATCACATTTGGCAAATGCCATAAGCTCTCAATTTATGGCTAATTGATTTCGCATTTAGGGATATAAAGTCCCATTTGCTGGGTTACAGGGATTACATTAGTTTTGTATTTTCATACACTGCTTCTTTTAATTGCAAATATGAAAACTCAAATATTTTAAACAGAACTTTAGTAACGCATTGAAGTACAATTTAAAAGAAGCAAACAGGCTCAATATCTGTGATACTGAGTGCCTAGAATGTCCCTTGTGTTGCTTTCCCCACGCATTTCTTCTTGCATGGGCATTAGTGGGAAGGATTTGCCTGCACCTCACAACAACCTGCTCAGGCTCCAGCCGCCAGCCAGCAATGCCATGGGTTATAGAAGCGTGGGACAAAAAACAGAACAACAAAGGATGCACAGAGTTCACCACGGCCTGGCTCCATACCAAGGTCAGTCACGAGAAATTGTTTCAGTAAAAGAATGTTTCTTTAAAAATAAAAGGTACTACATCTCTCTTAAGGGACATTTTATGTTAAGTGTACTCCCTTTAAGGAATGTGGTTATTTCTCCCCATTCAAATGTCTTTATCTGTTTCCAATTATAAATTATTTTGAACTATTAAAACTCACCAGTTTTAACATTCAAAACTATTATAATCAATTTCATAACACTGCTTAAATTAAAAGAAGCTAATTTGAAGCTCAGACTTGAAAAAAACTCCAGTATTTAACAGTTATGAATATTTAGCAGTCTTAAAATTAGAACTTGTTCCATTTTTCCAATAATTAGTATTTGTACCATAATTATAGTTTGTCTATAATTTCAGTAATCCTTAAGAGCTTAGCTGCAAATAGAGAGTCCTTATTCAATGTACAAGAATGTTTCCAACCAGTGGCAAACATTCAAAATCTCTTCAGACACAAAGTTTAAAAGATCCCCATGGATGTGGAGGAGAAGAGTGGATGAAGATAACGTACATATATCATTGCCAAAAATTCAAAGCCTGCAAAACAATATGCTTCTCTGGGTTTGCTGTGATGCTTGCTGAAGTCTTCTGTAAAAGTCTTTCTTCATTTCCATAAAGACAGCTCCATCCAACAACACACGCACAACTTCCTCCAAAGAAAAATCAGCTCATACTGAGCTGGTAGCTGGGGTCTCTTATTCTCTGCTTTGACATTGCCTTAAAAATGCATGGAGGGGAAGCACTTCCAGATCTCTAGCTACTGTCCATGGACTTCAGTTATAACAACTGTTCTGCAGTCCCAGGAATGCCCATCTGAGCAGCCTGGCCTGAGCCAGCATTCCTGGTACACTGGCCAAAACCACAATACTTACAGATTATTCTCCCAACTGCCTAGAGAAACATATCATCTTCTGGCACAATGCAAAGGAATTAACGGTTTAGAAAACTCAACACAGTAAAGAAGGAATCAAGCACTAGCAAGTTAACCACACGGGCTATCAGGTTTCCAGGAAGAAGCAAAGAACATTCTGGTCTCGTGGCCTGTAATGTACTACGCTACCAAAACAAACCACTTAGTGACATAAAGCAGCAAATAAACACTGAAAACCATCTTCTTTCTGCTTCTATGCTCTCTCATTAAAGTAGGCTGTACACAGGTCTTCCACGTCATAGGAAGCACCAAACTACTGCCTCTCTGGGCACACAGTTACTTTTTCTGCAAATGCAGCATGCAAAAACTTATAGGATCATAGGTTCAAAGGTTGGAAAACACTTCTAGGATGATCTAGTCCAAGCACTAATCCAGCACCAACATGTTCAACACTAAACCATAACCCCAAGTCCCACATGCCTTTCAAACACTTCTGGGTGATTTCACCACTTCCCAGGGCAGCATGTTCCAATGCTTGACCACCTTGTAAGTGAAGAAATTTTTCCTAATATCCAATCTAAACCTTCCCTGGTGCAACTTGAGGCCATTTTCTCTTGTCCTTGCTACCTGGGAGAAGAGACTGACTCCCACCTCACTACAGCTTCCTTTCAGGCAGGTGTAGAGAGCAATGTCCCCTCTGAGCCTCCTTTTTTCCAGGCTAAACAACCCCAGCTCCCTCAGCTGCTCCTCATAAGACTTGTGCTGCAGACCCTCCACCAGTTCAGTATAACCTTCTTCAGAAACAGAGAGATTGCCACCGTGTGGATCTCCAGCCCCACTGGTTGTCAGTTATTCCAACAAAGTTAACTCCTAGTCCTTCTGTAAGCCAGGGTACCAAAATACCATTCTGTAGTTCTCAAGTATGCAAGATGTTTGCTATGGCCATGCATTGTCTATTTTAGTCCTAACTGGGATGGGGAAAGATTTGTTATGGAGTTTAGTAGTGTAATCTGTTACATTTAGTGTTTCCAGAATCATACCTAGAGAGGTTTTAAACAAATACTGATCAAAATAAAATGTGAATGTCTGTGGGGGAAAAATGTGATGGTAAATGGGGAGGAAAGAAAAAGACAATTTATTAAATTAGCAATAAACTTCAGAACTCAAAAAATTCAAATATATAGAATAACATTCTGTCCAGATCATTTTAATTCACTACAAGTGATGTTTAATTATAACACCAGTCTGTGTGGGAAGAATAAGGAGTTACATCTCAAGACAATTTAAGGATGAATACTTTAAATCCTAACCCTTGCTAGGACTGGATTCACAGCTCAGAGAGCTCTTGAGCCAGAACTTACTAGTTTGTGCCTATTTTGGAAAATATTCTGCAGTGCCAAAAGAGAAAGGTCAACCTCAAATAACATGTACTGCATGACAATAGTACACAGTATGATCTCTCACTTGCCCATCACAAACCATCTTCTCTGTCTTCCAGGTGACCTATATTTACTGAACAAATATTCAAGTACTTTTGACAAATTTAGGACTCGTGACTTAAACTGGTCTTTACTGGTACTTACCCTAAGGGAAGATTAAATGAGGAATGAAGGGAAGGGCTAGACTCTAAGTTGTTCCCTTGTGTGTTCTGCAGTGCACTTATTTAGTAGCTTTCCATTCTGTGGTTGTTGCTTTGATTTTCTGAAGAATTTTGTGCTCAGCAGTACACACCTAACTGTGCAGTTCTGGCAGTGTGCCCAGCTAGCTTTGCAGCGTCTACTGGTATACTGGAGATATTCCACATCTCAGCTCAACTGCCTGTGACCTTCTTCAGATGGGTATCATGACAGAACACTTACCTAGCTCCCTGTCCAGGCAGTTGCTTTAGCACACAGACAATTGCATGGAAACTCATCTCTGGGGTCACACAGGAGTCTACTGCAGAATCACTCATTGCATAACATTCTACTAACATATACTGTTATTTTCCAAAAATGAAACTGAATTGATTCTTGGAACAACTCCTATGAATATATTCTGAACCAGCAGACACAGGGAACCTAGATGCCAAATTTGCCCTTTTGATCACATCTTAAACTCAAGAAAGAGGATCCAAAATTCAGCAGTCATCTCCAACTTTGAAAAGCAATTTGATCCAAAAGACACAAATCAAATCTTCCCAAGGGTTATACTGCAAAAATACTGTGTTTTTTCAGCTGGAGGTGGTTTTGAGCTACTTTAATTTCATCAATTATCTTTAAGATAAATATATAATGCTAGACATATAAAATGTCAAAACAGAACTGTATATTCCATGTAATAGTTGTATTTTGGAAGGCTGTTAACTCTGACAGTGAAAATTGTATTTCCAGTATATTCCATTTGAGCTAGGCCAGATAGGCTCTGCATTTTTCCTGTTTTTCTTTTTTAAACTTGTTAATACAACAGAATACTCCATGAAGAAGCAGACAATAGAGAGAACATCCTTCTTCCCACCCTTCAAAATTATTAGAGTGGCTGCAAAAAAGAAAAACAACCAAAAAACCACCTGAAACATCATGATGTCAAGACAAACAGGTGATATCACTAATACCATGAAATAGCTTTATTTTATACCAAGACTTCATTTAGTATATGGACCCTGTGATTGCACACTCTTATCATTCTGCTTGGCTTGAATAATGAGCCAGTGGCCCAAGACTTAGGAACATTTTCTTGGTAACAGCATTGGGCGCATAAGGGACACAAGAGGTCATCTGAATGTTATGAATGGAAAAATCACCATCCTAAAGAGCATATAATTTTATATATGATGGGAAGAAGAAAGCATTTGTCACATTTTATAGGCAGAATATGAAAACAAACAGTTACAATACAATCACAAGAATTTGGTGGTTAGACCTATATATTTAAACCAACACAATTGTTCATATTATTTTCCTGGATTTTTCATTTCTCCAGTCTAACGGTACCTGGTAACAGAACAAATTGCAGACAAATTCAGCAGTTCAGATGATTTAGTTGACTTTTAATGAGTATCAGAACCAGCTTTTGTGACCACAATTTGAAGGAATGGAAAGATGATTCAGCCTGAGTTCAAGCTTCTAAATGCTTTTCTTGCAAACATAAGATTAGGACTGAAGGACATAAACAGCTGCACAAGGGAAATAAACAAGTCTGCAGAATTTTCTGAGGAGCAGCAAGAATTCTAATAGAGGATTTACCAAATAGGTACACTAAGACCAACTTCATATTTTTAAGTTATGTCAAGGATTCTCACATACCTCCATCTTGTAGCTTTGTATGTTTTCTTCTTCACAGATTTATCTTGCTGTTTAAAAATTCCCAACAGCAGTGAAAACTGGATATTGCTGTTCATCCAGAATTCAACACAAGCAATCTTGCTTACAAGTTCTTCCATCCCTTTTCTTAGTCTCTTCCTTTTTCCTCAGCACATGGGTCTCCACTGAAACTAAGAGGAAAGCTTTCTCACCAGATATGTTCAGACATTTTACAGCCAAATCCCCATAATTTTGATGTCTTTACACTAGTACCACCACAGCTACCTCAGTTATCCATTATATTGGACACACTCCAATTTCCAGCTTGCTCCTAGCCCCCAGCTCTCCAGGAAATCATTATGCCTCTCCTCCATACTAAGAAGAGAAATGGCCTTCTAGGAATCAAAATTACAATATACCTCTTCAAATCAATGACATTGTATATATGAAGTCAACAGACTCCAGCATCCTACTTTGCTATTGTACAGCTGTGTCCTCTGTTGTAGAAGTCCTCATGTATTGATTTTTCTTAGTATCAATTACCATCTCAACAAAACTGAGGCTGACTGTTGTTCTCAAACATCTGACAATGCTTTGAAGATCTGTCTAAATATTGCTAACAGTGCTCGCTATGGGTAAAAACAAGCCCCATAAAATGTGGATAAACAGCATAGCCTCACAGACATAAAACACAACTTAAAAGGTTCTTCCTAAGCTGTGCACTGAACCTTGCAGTGCCTCTGGCTCATCATGACATCTGTCAGCTCTGCCCTGCCAGTGTCTGCTGCAAGAAGTCTCTTTTTGTGAGGCCTCAACAATGCCTCTTCACAAAGCAGAAGCTCTGGGCTGGGAATCTCAAAGCTTCCCAGTTCTAATCAGCTGTTCTGGCTTGCTCAACCCTTCATTGTGTAATAACCAAACACTGTTTCATGTAGCAATTGCCATTTCCAAGGGGTTACATAAAAATTTCTGATTCACAGATAACTGCACACTGGTTTTATTCTGAATTGGGATAGACTTGAGCTATGATTTCCTATGAGCCAGAAATACTTCAAGTTAATAATGCTCAAGAATGAACACTCCTTGTAATTTGGTTTTGTAGGGCATCAGTAAGTGTTTGGGGCATTGCAAATGGCTTCTTAACGGTCACACTTAATCACCCCACAAGTACACACAATAGATTGACCTCAGCAATTTAGGTTTTGTTGAACTGAGGTGTTTCACAATGCCAGAGATGAAGAGAAAAACTGTGAAAAACGATACAGGCATTATTTAAAAGATGGTGTCCTGGACTTACAGATCACCAATTCTGATAGGGTAATGAAGAATACAATCTGAGGTCAAGCCAGACTGGAAAAGAAATTGTGTCATTACAGAGAGCAACATACCTGCTGCTCCTTGAACCACCTAAATTCTCCTGGCATTTTCTAGCCAATAATTGGCATGTCTTGCTTGTTGTGATTTTGTCTATGCTTATGGACAGACAGCTGGTGTCAGATTATGCTTAATCCCTCTGCAGAGACAGAGATCCTTACAGGTACATTAAAGCAAGTAGATCTAGCTTCAGCTAGATGAAATCTCAATAGCTTATTTATGTCCTAGACCCCTCACTGTTAAATGCAGAGTTTTAACCAAACTTGTAGTTGTTTAAAATCAGTTATTGGAGGCTTACTCTCACTTTCACAGAGACTGAACAACTCTTGATATGTAGCCTGTCAGCTGCTGCATCCCACAGCTCGTTGCTATGGTTTCATTAACTTGAAGCTGAAGCCAATATCCCAGTTCTTTAGAGCAACCCACTGAGGCTTCTTTAAATATAGGATGAAGAAAGCCTCCTCTTCTACCAGACCTCGCAAGGTCTGGAGCAGTGATCAAATTAAAGTTCAAATGTCCCCCAAAACCAGCTCTAGCCAAGCCATACAAACCAAACAGTTGGCAGTGCAGCGATCTTGTTCAAGATGCAGCCAAACTGAATCCTAGGAAATACTGGGAAAGAGATTTTTGTGGCAGTGCTCTTTCCCAGGATGCATTCCTGGTAGCACAGTGTTGATGCATATTTAGTACAATGTCAGATTTCTAGGGAGAATCTGATGCTCAAGCTGAGATTTTCAATGGCTTCCCCTGTATCCTAACCACCCAAGAGCTTTGTCTGCTATTACCGTGCTCATACCACCTCATTAGAGTAATATTAGGATAATAATTTACCAGGATTGTGACAAGCTCAAGTCAGTGCTTTTGGAACCCCCAAGAGAAGATATTGAAAAAGTGGTGAACACCTTTCAAAGGACATCCCCTGCTCATTTGCAGTGCTCTGTGGTCACTAATGTTAACTTAGTTTAATATATATCACATCACAGCATGGTTCTGAGAAAGCATATGTGGAGTTTTTTTAAGTACAAATTACTTCTTTTTCAGCAATCTTTCTTCATCACTATTCTCCACTGGGATCTTGGATTTCAGATGACAACAGTTAGGGAATGAGATTACCTGTTCCTTAGATTCAGCCATGCTGGAGTTTATGCAAAGGAGATCAATCATATTGTGTTATTTCCATGGGAACAACCTTCACAGGAGTAGTAAAGGCAGGGCTCCTTCTGAACTTTGCTGTGGGAAGAAACCCAGTGTCAAAGCCAGTCGAAGTAAATAAAGTCACATACACAGACACCTGCTTCTTTGAATTTAGAGATGTATGAACAGAGTTGGTATCCTTGCCACTTGCTCTTCTCTCTGCCTCAAGCTCTAGAAAATTTTAATTTCACAATATACCCTGGTATCAATTACACTGGATAAAAGGCCTACCCAGGCATGCATCACAGTCAATGAGATAAGAATCTGTCCCAACCTGTACTGCAGCACAACCAGCATTTATTTAGCTTTTCTCTTGAGCACTGACACTTGGCATTTCTTACCTTGAACAAAGCTATCCAGACTGATTGACTGTCTTCAGAAGAACAGCAAATAGCTCCTGGTCATTTCTGTGATTACAGTCTGACTTAAGAACCCATCATCTCAGTTCTAGTTATGGATCAGGCATCTCTGTGCACCAGGAAAGCTCTTTAGTTTCTTTGTCCTCACCTCCTCTCACTGTCAGGATTTGGAGAATGACCATGTGTTTTAGCTGCAGTTTCACAGAAACTGTCATAGAACAGCACCATTAGGCTGTACTTTTAACACAGCCTGAACCAATCCAAACTGCTGGCCAGCACAATCCTGCTCTGTCCTTGCCTCAGAGTCCTACACCCCTTCTTGGTACTAACAGAACTGATACTGAGAAAGTTATTTACTTTCTCACCCGATCTGAGAGCAAAGATGGCACTATGTGAGGACAATAAAGGCCAGAACTAGCAAATAGAAAAGCAAAGAGAAATGTATAGCCAATTAGATCAACTTCAGTCATCATAGGAACACAGATTTCTGTAATTCTCAAATCTTATGAGCATCTGAAACATTTTTTCAAGCACAAGTATTAGATGCAGTATGGAAAGTGTAAATGGCAGGCCAGAGCAATGCCTCTGAAAGAGTTTGCACTATTCAAGCTAACAGTCTATTGGGAAAGGACAAAATTAGACTCCTCTGCTATTATGAACAGAAGAAGCTCTGTTATTGACCACAGCTGCCCTCACAGCCAGAAATGGATTAAGGCCCAGAAGCTGAAGTGAGGTGGCAGACAGACGAGATGGGTCCTCTAGTTGGCAGAGCACTAGAACAGAAGGAGTGCAGCTTGTCCACACAGCAAGTCAGAAGCAGAACTAGGTAGCTGCCCTTCCCTTTTTCTATATCCTCTTTAACAATTTTAGCCATTCAGTCTAGTGCTTTCTAGGCTAAGCATCTGTTAGAGCTTATTTTGGCTCTGCTTCAGGTCACAGTCTTGTTCTTGGGAAGGTAATTTGCCAAATGAAATAGAAACCTTTTGGCTCCGGCGCTTGTGAGCAGATATTTAAAATATTGTTTTTGTCAAGGACAAGTTCGTTTGATGGGCTGCAAAACAGCCAAATTCAACTTGATACATTATTACAATCCCTGGAAGCTCTGGTTTGTATTTGATTAAAGGGCAATGGAAACAAAAGATTTCATTTTAATGGAGCAGTCTTTGAGCCTTTGCAGAAGTTCTATCCCAAAACCCAGAATATGTGGTGACACAAACTGGACATTGCTTAAAACAATTAAACACCATGTTCTCTTTGCATAGTGTGTGTCCTGTAATTTGACTTCAGCTGACAAAACAAATGTGTTTAGCAACAGCTAAGATACATTAAAATTGATACTGCTATGAGCCCACAGTCAGAATTATGTCTTAGGAAAGGCTTGCTGTTACACAGGAAACATAATTCCAGTTCCCAGGCTGAACAAAGATGATAAAGACTGAACACTACCTAATGTAAGCCATGCTAAATACTGGATTATGCTCCAAGTCACTACACAGGCTGTTGTATCTGCTTGAGTACCTCAGTTGCAACAAAATATCAAAATATTCTTCCCATAATATTGACATGCAATAGAACAGCATAGAGAGCTGCCCTGAGAAAGCAGACTGAAAAAAAGCTTATAAAAGTTTTCAAGGAAAATGAATAAAAAGAGAACAACGAAACATTCCAGCCTAAAAAAAAAGGTTTCTGCAAAACTCCGGCTGGCCTGCAGTCTCATCACCTTTGGAGAGTTCTGTTACAGGATTCACAGTCACACAAGGGCAACAAGCACAACAAAGTGAAGTTTTGCTAACTTGCTGCAGCCAAACAGCAGCAGCTCTACAGTTCTTAACAAACAACTCAAACATTTCTGTGAGCCTTTATATACCCGTAAAAAGGTACAAGGCTCCCACAGAAATGAGAAGTATGTTCCACGCGTTACCTTTTTCCCCACAGCCCTCAGATTTACTGTAGATGGTGGCATGACTGATCATCTGACTACCATCTGTCCAACATCTGCTTTTTAAGGAAACCACCCTGCAAATATAATTAGCTGGCTCTAGGCTACCATTATTCATAATGAATACCCTGTTGTATACTGAAGCTATCACTAATGCTATTCCCTTGAACAGATTCAGCATACTGACTCAGAGCCTGAGATCTCTGATGGGGGTGTGTGACAGTGATGCTAAATTGCCACCAGCTTTTAACACTCAAATATCCTAACAATCCCCTAAACTGTGAAAGTAGACCACAGTAGCTTGTCTTGAAAGCCAAAAAGAAAAGAAAAGGAAAAAAAAAAAAAAAAAAAAAGGAAACCAAAACCAAAAGCCAAAACCAGGAATTATTGCAAGACATGCAACAAAATGATGTGCTTGGCATCAAACGTCTGATGGCAAGACAGTAGCATGGCACCTTACACAAGAGAAAAGTTCAGGGCTCAGGACAGCTACAAACAGAGCTGCAGGGGCTTCAGTCATTTTACTGCCCAGAGTTTGCTACAAACTACATTTAGAATTCCCCTTCTGTCCCCTAAAGGCATAGGTAAGCTGAGCCAAACCACTGACTATTCCTGATTTCTGTCTGAACTGTAAACCCTTTGGAGCTATATATCCTTCTGTGTCTGTTTAGCTCTATCTGAACAGAAATAATATTTCAGTCTGCCAGAAATCCAGATCCCAGTCTCAAGAAAGCTACTGAAGCTTTAAGGTGCCATGACCCAAATTCTGCTTGCAAAGTGAACTTCTTGCAAACTCCCTCTAGACTCATAAATATAGTTCTGTTTCCAATAACATGATTCTATTTAATGTCTTCTGCATTTAAACCCATAATCCTTTAATAACTTTGGGAATATTTGAAGATATTAAAAAAGAAAACACAACCCAACCAAAAAGCAGTTGGGCATCCCTGAAGTTGATAGTTTATATGAATAAGCCATAGAACAATAAAAGGCCAGATTGACCACAGTAATAACTCCCAATGCTGACTTGAAGAAATTAAAAGCAGACCAGGAAGCTTAATTCTAAATGTGTTTTCAATTGATCTTTGTTCCTGACTGTGTTTAATGGTTAGCTGTTTGAGAAACCCTCTGAGGTTCTGCTAGTTGATTTCAAACTGGGAAACAACAACAAGAGAGAGAGATGCTTTTCTTTTCAGGAGAGTGAATTTAAACACTGCTGAAAGGTCACATACTACTAGTCTCAGAAATGTATTACAGAAGAAATATGGAGAAGCATTTTTCACTCCCTCTATTTATCTGCTGTGCTTGTGCATCTCCCAGGACAGCACATCCAAAGTTCTAACAGGCTAAAATAATTGGCCCCATAACTGTCTTGCAAAGTAAGGCAGTGTTATTATCCCTGTCCTATTCTGACGCAGAAAGACTTTAGCTATATTCACATGGCCAATATTTCACCTGTGCCCCTGGGTTTAGTGTTTCCTACAGACTGAGTGTCTTTGAAAGCCACATGAGCCAATACAGGTCTCAGTGCAGGAACTGAGGTAAAATTTGACTTGGTTCCACTGGACACAATGTACATCTAACCCCTGTGACTTTGAGCGCATCCAACACTCCAGACATTTGTTTTGCAGGAATGATGCTATGCTGCTCCCAAACTGAGACTTTAGCTTCTGTTATTCTGTTTCTAATCACTTACTCAATTCTTAGAAATAAAAATATTTCTTAAAGAGCAAAGGAAAAAAAGAAAGCAGAAACAAACAAGCAAAACCATTCCCCAAAAATCAGATCATTGAGAGAGATGAAACTTTATTTTAGCTATAAAAACAAGAGATATTTGAAGTCTTTGGGGCAGGTATACTTAGAATAAGATAAAATGCATTAATGAACTAGAACACAGTGATTAGAGTGTAGAAGCAAGAGCAGAAAAGCAAGCTGCTATCCCAGAATCCTTTTCATTCCCAAATACTGAGAGTTCAGCTACCCCACTGCTGGCCAGCACTACCACAAGCTGATGCCATCCTGTTTTCACAGGCCAGGGCTGTCTTCAGGTGGTTTGCATTAGGCAGGTAAATCAGATGCCTGTGTTAGACACCCAGGCTCTGTAGGCTCTCTGTACAAACAATACTCAGAGTGCCTTAGGAGGGCAACAACAAGCACCTGTATCAGACTTCAGCAAGGTGACTGAATCACCTTCTGGGGGTACTTCTCTTGTCAGTCATGACAGAGAGAACACACAGAGCCCAGGCTCCTAACATAGGCAATCATCCAAGAGAAAGGACACTACAGAAATACTATCCATGGTTCTGTCCCTTGGCCAGAAGTTACTGAAGAAGTATCACCTTTTTGTATACCTAATTTTTACAACAACAAATGAGGCACAAGAAAATTGAATAGGAAGACTGTAACACCTACATATTCTTATCTTTTAAATCCATTGGGAGACTCCTCACTAGGAAGTCAAAGCAATTTCTTTTTCTGGGTAGGTTTCTCTTACCATTCAAAAATATTTTTGTTCAGAAATCAGCAAGGGATTTCCCTCTCATATTTGCCAATCTGAAGAAGACATAAAAATTGCAAAAAGTTGCAATTTCCTCTGTTTTTAAGATAAAATGTAATTCCTGAACCTGACCATTCTGTTAATGAACTCTGCAGAATATTCTAAGTTGTATACAGGCAAAGTGTAACATACTGTCACATCTAAAAACAAGGCAATGTATATATATTTGGTTAAGAAAATGCCTAACAACAAAAGAATCTGAGAGATAAGTTTTACAGTATTTTCAGAAAAAGGCAGAATTCACTGTAAATTTCAGAGGGCAGAGAATGAAAAAGAAAGCTTTCTAGGCAGAGCTAGATAAGGGAAGGTAACAGGGCATGGTGAGGGATATCTCCCATAAATGTGCCATTGGCAGAAGGCAGCCTTGCTGGTAGCTACAGAAACAAATGACTGGGATGATATTTCAGTGGTGGATCAGCTTGTTTTTTATTCCAATCCAAAAAAAAAAAAAAAAAAAAAGCAAAAGGATGTCATTCAGAATAGCAAATGGCAAATCCCAAATGTTTGAGAGAATTAGAACAGAAAATCCACAGAAAATCTAAAAACAACCATGGAAATTCTGAACTTCTCATGTCAAATTACACTGTAAAAGCTGTGAATCTGTAGCTGCAAATAGAAATTTGACTTTTTGAAATGGGCCTGGAAATCAAACCTGAACAGTCTAATTAACTGTGTTTATGTACTCCCCTCTCTGCCACAGTGACTTGAGTTGAGCAGCGCTGTAAAGACCTGTGATTCAGCTGGAGTACCGGCCAGTTGGAATCAACTCTTTGTGCAGACCAGTCCAACCAGCCTGATGCAGTTCACTCAGCCAATGCAGTATCATGCTTCCTGATGCAGAAAGGCAAATTGGAAATCAGAATATGGAACGTGAATTCATATGTCAGTGCTCATGGTATTTCAAATCTAGAAAGATTGGTTAGGACAGCATTTAGCAAACGCAAGATGAAATAAAATTTTGCTGCTGCACTTTATATCTCAGCAGCATGAACTCATCTCAGCTGAAGAATTATTTATTATAGGGAAACAATATGGACACAATACTGTTCTCCTTCTGCTTAGGCTAGTTGAAGACTTCCTCCCTTTCCAAAGTGCACAGTCTCTGGGTCAGGAAATGCTCTCTTCAGCTTCCTCTCAAAGCTGTTTCCTCAAAGGGTAAGGTCTTTCCTGCCTTCCTTCAGTAAATTGTCTGTGCTTATCCTACATATAAACCTATCCTCTACAGTATCATCAGTCATATTTTGTAGAGGTGGAAAACTGAGATCTAAAGGTTAAATGACTCCCCCAGAGTCAGTGGAACAGACAGGAGGATAATACTATTGTAGTTATCAAACACTTCACATTGTTGGAGCTGAAGCACTACCCAAAGCATGTCTGACATTTTTTCAGTTATATGGATGCCTTGCCTTAACATTGCCTAAATGCCAGTAACAGAAAAGCTTTGGGCCCTTGGGTCTCCCAGGCATGGGAGAAACTGTCCCCTAGATTTCATTGCCACTGTACCTTTCCAGCTCCCATTTCTATATGTAAATCATTATCTTCTTATCTTCTCCCTCATTGTCCACTTTTTTGTCCAATACATCATGATGCAGCTGCCTCAAACTGGAAAAAGCCTGCAGAGCTGTGAAGGGACAGAAAACACTGTCAGACTCTGGTGATATAAAAATCGTATAATTCTTGGAGTTCACAAAACAACAACATTTTTGCCATTCCATATCTTGGCAGGCCTCCCTCTACCATCAAATGAAATATGTATTTTCCATTCTAGTTACTTCACTTCTGCATGCAGCTTCTGTCTCAAGACACCAAAGCAAATGTTTGTGCTGAATGACACAGCTAACATTGCCAGTCTCAAAGGTCTTGTTTAACACTTTTGAGGACATATGCAATTTTGGTCTGGGCTGAAATGTACAGAAAATGGTGATTTTGACCCATGCCATAAAGGACACCAAGGAAAAGGACATGCTTACTGATGAGAGGTGAAGCTGTAAAGTGATTGTATAAGAACAAGGGACTGGAAAGAGATTATCTTCCCAACAAATAGCACACTGACACATTAGCTGTTAGAAGTGTTAGAAATTTTTAACATTTGCAATCTGCCTGCACAAGAACTTTCACACTTCTCTACTATCAGTGGCATTACACTTAATTTTATTTGGATGTCAGGTATTCAAGGACACAGCTCTTCTCTGTTACAAATGCTATTAAGTCAAACACAGTAGCAGCAAGTTACCAGACAAAGGAACACTGTGTTTAAGGCTGCCTGCCAGAGATTACTTATTCAAGTTGATTACATGGAAAGGACAGTAGTGCTGCCACACTTCTACCCCATACTCCCTGGGGAAGAAAAGAAGCCAAGAGTCACAGCTAGGTTTTCTTCAGTTCTCCCTGCATGGGGTAGGCAGGAAGAATATCATATAAAGACACGAGTTTTGATCTTGCAGGGTAGTGCACCTAACTGCTTTGCTAGGTCCGTGCAAGCACATTCTATCTTAGTTTTAAGTACAAGCAGTATATAAAATGCCTCTCATTCGAAAGCTGACTCTGTCTATGATTTGAGTCAAAAGCAGAAAATAGTCATTATTATAGATTATCAAGATGCAGGAATGTCTTGAGAGATTGGGGAATTCATGCTCTTATCAAAAACCCAAAACACCTTTCATTTCCATATATTTCAGTAAAATTTGGGATTATACTGTCATATTATCATGTCTTAAGATTGCACAGTCTTAACATCCATAAGTAAATCTCTCCATGACATTCTTATGGGAAATTAAAGTAGGGTTTTATTAATTATGAGGAATTAAGGTAGAATTACAGTAAAATGAACAAATTCTACCTCATTGATTCAACCTTCATGCTACTAACTCAAGAAATAAACTGCTATGTGAAATACACGTAATAAACACTGGTGGGAAAAGCAGTATGCAAAATTCCCACTTATGCGACTCACTTCAAAGCCGCCGGAGTGAAGTCAGCAATTAATTAGCACTGAGTGGTTACCAGGCTGCGGTGTGTGCTGGCGGCTCTCTCAGCGCTGCTGTCGGAGCAGCCCGGAGCCGCAGCGCTGGCCATGGCCCGGCGGGCGGAGTGCGCTCTCTGCCGGGCAGCGCCGCGCATCCCCCGGGAGCGGGGAGCCCGCGCCGGCTCCCGCAGCCCCCGGGAAGGGCATATCCTCTGCAGCATATGCGGTAAGATCTGTCGGTGTCTGCACCCTCAAATACACTGGTGTGTT
This sequence comes from Eopsaltria australis, assembly GCA_034509425.1. Taxonomy (NCBI): domain Eukaryota; kingdom Metazoa; phylum Chordata; class Aves; order Passeriformes; family Petroicidae; genus Eopsaltria; species Eopsaltria australis. The sequence goes on from JAVTVJ010000525.1 coordinate 31,074, forward strand.
TATACAGACTATCAGGACTAGCATTTTCAGTCAGGTAACACACCCAGGAAAATAGGGTGCGCTCATGACTGTACAGACTAGGGGAGAGGCATGGTATGAGACAACAAAAGACTTTCAAAACATCACAGAATCATAGACACATTTACATCGGAAAAGACCTCTAAGAGGATCAACTTCAAGCTGTTAACCCCTCACTACCAAGTCTACCACTAAGCCATTTCACCTACACATGCTACTTCCCTGTTCCAATGTTAGACAACCCTTTCAGTGAGTAAATTTTTCCTAATATCCAATCTAAGCCTGGTGCACCTTGAGGTTATTTCCACTTTTGGAATAAAAGCAGTTAGCCATGCATCCCACCAGTATGCAGTGATTTACAAAATTACAACAAAAAAGCACACCACCAAACCCACCTTCTCTTCTTGAAGAGCCTGTTCCAAGCTATTACTGATACATTCCCACTGAAGCCTGAGGGATTATGGTACTGCAACAACAAAAATCTGCCTTAAAAATCAAAATGCCTTTTACTGTGGTTTTTTAATGCAGTTCACCCATCTTTTTTTGACAGATCTCTCACTGGTCATTGGAAGCAGTGGAACTCTACATACAAGAATTAAATAAAAGCAGCTAAATATATAGGTTTTGGGACATAGTTCAACGATTTAAAAATTTCAACATTTCTCTGAGCCAAACATTTGTACCATTTGGGGTTTGCCTGGGGTTTAGGACACTTTCTTTATTTCCACAGCCATTCTTTATTGAGTCTGTGTTTCCATTTTCCCTTCCTCAATGAACGTAAAACTCTGGCCATGGAAGTATCTGTTGCCCTACACATGCCAGCCTGTGGGCATTGCTCTCTGTTAGTTTTCACTGCAAGTTTTATTGTATACTTTTACTTTAGCTTGGATCTCTATATTTCCATATAGTGACTAAAAAGCACCAGGCAGCCCCCAGTGTGCTATTTTTGATCAGCTAATGATAACTTCCATTGCCACTCTAACTTTAGCAATTTTATCAATGCAGCATGCAATTAACACTATGCCTCATTATTTTTAGGTGGTATTTGGATTTTCACTCTGAGCATTACCTCAGTAGTCCTATGTGTCAGAGTTTATTTCTCTGATAATTAAGGTGGCCCCATAAAACATGACACAAAAGCAGGGAAGGGCTTGAATCCTTTTTGCTGAAATGATGAAGCTGAGTCAGCTGATGCATTGTGCTGGGAGTTGGTGGCTGGCAACAACTGTCTTTCATCTACTGGCAATCCCAATGAAAACTAAATAAGGGAACTATTCTCTTTTTTTAATAGGAAAAAAAACCCAAAACAACCCCACAAACAAAGAAACCCCTCACAACCCAAAATCTGACACCATTGCCCATGACTGCACCATATTAAAGTCCTGGATAGAAGGCAGAACGAATGGAGCCTTGCATGGTTTAACCCAGGCAGCAGCCAAGCAGCGCATGGATGCTCACTCACAGCTTCACCAGTGGGATCAGGGAGAGAATCAGAAGGAGAAAAGCTGGAAAACTCATGGGTTGAGACACAGTTTAATAGGGAAAGCAATAAGCCACACACAAGCAAAACAAAACAAGGAATTAATTCACTGCTTTCCATGGACAAGCAGGGCTCAGCCATGTCCAGGACAACAGGACCTCATCATCTGTAACCAGTACTTGAGAAGACAAAAAAGCATCACTCCCAACATACTCCACTTCTTCCTCCACTTTATATACTGAGCATGATGTCATATGGTCTGGAATATCCCTTTGGTCAGTTTGGGCCACCTGACTGAGTCTTCTTCCAACTTTATAGACAGAATGGACAATGGGAAACCTTTTTTTTAAATAAAGGAATAAAAATACCAGATTCAGTCGCATGAAAGTAACCAGATAAAACTACATCCTGAAATGATGAATTAAATAAATTCTAGATTCCAATTTTTTTTAAATAGATTCTAGATTTTATTTTACCTGTAATGCAATGTAACAAATATCCCCTAGAGCAAGAGATTATGTTAATTCCAGTAATATAAGCAAGATAAGAAAATGGCTACTGATGAAGAAAGTACACATAATCAGTGAAAATGCAGCTGACGTGACAACAAATGCAATAATAATGATTCAGTCACAATCAAGGACTATAAAGAGAAATCACACAAGAGCAGAACTTGGAGATAATTATATTCACCACCGAAATCAGATGCAGGGAAACTTAGCAAGGGAAACTGTAAAATCAGAAGGCCCTGAGTTACCGTGCTGATCCATGTACACATGACAATGTGGTTTTTGTGTTCCTCTAGACAGACAGATTCTACTGCAGTGGAGTAGTATCTGAACATCTCAATCATACCAGTAGATTGATGTCAAGTTTTCATCAGTATACACCTCTGATAAGTGTATCTAAACTCCTCTAGAAGTAAACTGATACTTTGTGAAACAATATTAATTATAAAGGTCTTCATTTTTCAGCAGTCATTTAGCAAGGTAAAAACAGTTTTGTAGCTTGGACGCATCTGGTCCAAGCATGATCACATGATTGATTTTCTTATCATCAGATTTATACAGTCTTTGTATTAAGTGGGCTTTGTATGAACCAACCACTGATCTTTGACTTTTGATGTACAGGCTATCCATCTTCACTCACTGCATACACCCTGTGCAGCAACTTGACATCAACACATTAAAAGAAGGTTATCACAGTTGCCAGTTTTGAAGCATAACTGCGGCTCCGTATGAAGGTGCCAAATTTTTAAGGTGAAAACATAAAAGTATAATGAGCTCTTATAGAGCCTTGCTTGCTCCACATGACTGTGCAGCTGACTATGTCAAATTAAGCACCAAGCCAGTTTGATGCAAACAAGAATGAGATCAAACAACTACTCTCTAACAAGAACACCTCACACTTTAGGCTTCTCAATGACACATCAAAGCTCTGGAAACAGAAACGTTTTATACCTTTATGCAATTTGACCCAGCCACGCCTACAAGACATGAAGGCTGCACGGAGAAAGCGTAAGAATAGATCTAGTTTTTACTGGTACACAGACCTGGAAGTGCTTTTATGAAGAGATAAAATCTGATGGTCCCACGCATTAGATCTCCTTTGTAGTTTCGAAAGGTGTTCCCCACTTACGTAAGAGCAGCAAAATGCTTTCACATTGGCAGAATGTGTGATCCTTTTATTGAGGCGCTTCTTTTACACTCAGGAGCCTTCTTCAATGACGTAGTTGAAACTGCTCATTAACTGATGACGTTCAGGCCTCAACTAATGAAGCAGAGAAAACTCCAAAAGCCATTCGTCATGATAAAATGGTTAACAAAGAGAAAACAAAGTTCTGAAAAAATCCAATCCTCTTAGCAGCTCTTGAAAGCATATGTTTCACTTCATAGAATATCCTCAGGTGGAAGGGACCCCCAGGTCCAACTCCTGGCCCTGCACAAGACCATCCCTAAGTCACACCATGTGCCTGAGAGCGTTGTTCAAACACATTTGAACTCTGTCAGGCTGGTGCTGTGACCACTGCCCTGGGGAGCCTGTTCCAGTGCCCAACCACCCTCTGGGTGAAGGGCTTTTTTCTAATATCCAAACTAAATCTCCCCTGACACATCTTCAGGCCATTGCCTTGGCTCCAGTCACCACAGACAGCAGCGCCTCCCCTCACGAGGCACCTGCGGACTGCGATGAGGTTTCCCCCCCTCACGATGCCGGCCCCGCCCGCACAGCTTCGCTGCTCGGGAGAGAACACACGGGGCACTACGGGTAACAGGCAAGTGTCATCCAGGAAGTGAATTTGTTGGGTAGTCACTAAACCTTGGGTAGAGGTAGCCAGCATTTGCTCTCTACGTACAGTCATGCCTCTATTGAGGCAATAAAGACCAAGCGGACAGGACTAGCAGCACTTGCCTGTCTCACAGGGCCAAGGCCCCGAGGGCTGTGTGGCCCCGCATACGGCACTACTGGAGCACCTTTCTGCCGCTGCTCCACCGCGGAGCCGTGAGGCAGCACCCGAGAGGCGCTGAGCCCCGGCACCACGGCCCTGCCGTGCCCAGCCCGCCCGCAGGAGGGCGCTCACACAGCCCGCCAGGGGAGCGCGCGGCACCGCAGAGCCAGGCGCGACCCCGCCTCTCCCTACGCAGCGGTGAGCGGCATCTCCGCAGCCAATCAACGGCCTGACAGACGGGCGGCGGGGGCGCTGCCGGCCAACAGGAGAGCGAAGAGCAGGGAGGCGGGGAATGCGAGCCCCCAATTGAGAAACTTTCCGGCCCCGGGAGGGTGGAAACAAGAGTAAGGTTCAGTCACAGACGGTGCGCGCTTCCTCCAATCAGAGCGTGTCCCCTCATCGCAAGCTCCGGATTGGCTAACACATGGCCCCGTACGCCCGTCCAGCCAATAGGAGGGCAGCGTCGCATGACAGACGTTGCTCTCAGCCAATGACTGTGGGTACGGAGGACCCAGCCTCTCTCTCTTGCAAAATGGCGGCCACAGCTCCCGGTGCGGCTCCTCCCGCGGCCGCCCCGCCGCAGAGCCCGACGGCGGCTCCCCCCGCCCCGGCGGGGAGCGCTCCCCCCGCGGCCGCGCCCACCCCGCCCGCCGCGCCGGCCCCGCCGCCGGCCGCGCCGCTGTCAGCCGCGCTCTCGGGCCCCTTCCCCGGCGGCCGCGTGGTGCGGCTGCACCCGGTCGTGCTCGCCTCCATCGTGGACAGCTTCGAGCGGCGCAACGAGGGCGCGGCGCGGGTCATCGGGACGCTGCTGGGTAAGCGCCGGCGCCCTGCCCTGCCCTGCTGCAGCCTCGGGGCGAGCCCCCGCCCTCTCCGCCGTGCCCCCTGACCCGCTGCCCTCCCCTCCTCCCTCTCTCTCCCGCAGGCACCGTGGACAAGCACTCGGTGGAGGTCACCAACTGCTTCTCCGTCCCGCACAACGAGTCCGAGGATGAGGTACGGAGGCGGCCCGGGGGGCTCTCGGCGGGGCGGCCCCGCGCTCCCGCTGCCGGCGCTCTGTGCCCGTGCTGCCCGCGGGGCTAAGCACCCTGTAACCGGCTGTCCCGGCACTCTCCCGTTTCTCAGGTGGCTGTGGATATGGAGTTTGCCAAAAACATGTACGAGTTGCACAAGAAGGTGTCTCCTAGCGAGATCATCTTGGGCTGGTAAGTTGTCCTTCTGCAAGAACATGCAAGTAGTTGTGTTGATTCCTTAAACTACTTAAAATACATAATTCACTTTGTCACAGATGGAGAAGCAGAAGCAGTAATGCCTGTGATAGGCAGATCTTGCAACTCTTGTTACACAGTCAGTGGTAAAGCTCCTGCAGCTCATAAAAGGAAGAGACAGTATTGGAGACCTACAGGATTGGTTGTTTATGTCTAGCAAGGTATCACGGAGGAGTGATGTGTTGGAGAATGTGTGCACAGCTTTGTTAGAACAACTTACTACCTGTAATACAACCTGTACCATGGAAGTTAACTGGTTAGAAAGAAGGGAGAATATGAAAGAGGCTGTTCAAGTACCAAAGGCATCAGGAGGAATCACTGATACCAGCTTGAGTTCTCTGCTGGAAGTACATGTGTGTGGGATGTGAAGCAAGATCAGTACAGTGTTATGGGAACAAAGTCTGTGTCTGAGTGTGTGGCACAGTGTGGTTATCACTCTTTTCGTGCCTCTCTGATCCTACAAAAGGGCTTCATTTTCTTCCCGTGGAGCAAGCTTCCTCAACAGCCTCCTAATGGCACAGCAGAATGCAGTTCCAGTGGCAGGAGTTTCCCTGAGGATGTGAGATGCTAATTGTAGAGCAGCTAAAGGAGCTAGATTAACGAGTTAGACATCCTGCAGAAGGATGTGTGATCTGTGGAAGACAAAACTGGTCCAAGTTTCTTTGGTATGCTTTGACTTACATAGATGGAAAAAACTGATCTAGAACACATTGACAGATAACAGAATATTGGGTGTCTGAGGTCAGTTTACTAGTGTTTTATGGCTGATGCTTCAACACTGGCCCTGTGCATATTTTGTGCATGGATGTGCTCAGCCTGTGATTCCTACAATTTTAGGGACAAGTGACCATAAACTAAAGAACCCTTAGTTAAGACACTTAGGTTTAGTATGCTGCTGCAGCTCAGTGTTTGGAAATCAATGTTTTAGCATACAAACCTGTTAATACCAACAATACAAAACACTGGGCACTTGAATGTTGGAAGAATGGCTCTTCAACTTGTCTTCTTTTGAAGGTATGCAACAGGTCATGACATCACGGAGCACTCAGTGCTGATCCATGAGTATTACAGCCGGGAAGCACACAATCCAATCCATCTCACTGTGGACACCAGTCTCCAGAATTCACGCATGAGCATTAAAGCCTATGTCAGGTACTCTGGGTGGCTGCATTTCTGGGAGGGGAGTGATTGAATTACTGAGAGACGCCCCATCAGGGTAACAAGAAATGTAGTGGGGTGCAGTGTCTTGTTTTGGACAATATTGTGTAGTAGTTAAACATAAGCCAGGGAGCATGGCTTCTCATTGGAATGTCTTGACCATTGTATGGAGGCTGAAAGACTTCATTAACTGGAACCTTATTGGGGTGGGGAGTTGTGACTTAATTAACGATTTTCAGAACATCTTTGGGACATTGCACAGGGTTCACACAGCTAGCAGAAATGTCAGTATCCATCACACTGACTGAATGGTAGCCTGTAGCCATAGGGCTTCATTGCTCAGCAGTGCATTTATACAAGTCGGAGCATTAGTGTGGTTAAATCAATTCAAACAGCATCTTCTTGATGGGGCTTTCTTCCCCTTAACTCCATTGTTCTTGTAAATTAACAATGGAGATTAAATATTGAGAAATTAAACTCTTCCATCTCACTGAATTCTTCCCTGCATTGGCTGAAGAGTTCTGCTCTGTAAAGAAAAAACCCTTTTCTTTGTAGAGAAAGTACTGCTTTTTGACTATGCATCTTTGAAATGGGAGCTGTTCCATGACATTTTGTTTAAAGTGTAAATAGACTTCGAGCACTTTGAATAATAGATCTAATAAAGGTGTTGAGGGCGCTTTGTACTTGAATTTTGTCTTATTGCTTGTTCCTTCAGTCATTTCTTAAAGCATGAAGTGTTTCAGGAACTTTGGCTAAGATGATAGTACTTAGTTCTTCATGTGTTCATGCTGACAAACCAGCTAGGAAGTATTCTTGGATGAAAAAGAGCAATTAATAGCATGCCAGAACTGATTTCCTGTCCTCAGTTATCCTTGGTCTTAAAATTGCTGATTTTGGTGAGAATGAGTAACCTACTCATGTTCACGCTTTAGTGCTAACAAAGATCATTGAGATGGAAATCCTTTTTCCTCCCTTATATATGTCCATGCTGAAAACGTTTTGTTGTTCTCTTTTTTTTTTTTCTAGTGCCCCAATGGGAGTCCCTGGTAAAACTATGGGCGTGATGTTCACACCCCTAACAGTGAAATATGTTTATTATGATACAGAGCGGATAGGAGGTGAATGCTTTCTTCCTATTTTGGCTATAATCATTGTTATGCCAATGTTCAATTGCTTCTTTTACCCTGGTAAAACTGCCATTCTGGGAATTTTACTGGTTATCAGACTGTCTTGCTGAAGCTGTCCTAAAAAATCTTCAAAGATTTAAACTGGTTTGTGTGGCAGTCCATTTTTTTCACCGATCCTCTTTCTGCTTTCAGTGGATCTTATCATGAAGACCTGCTTCAGCCCCAATCGAGTGATTGGCTTGTCCAGTGACTTACAGCAGGTGGGGTCAGCCTCAGCCAGGATCCAGGACACCCTGACCATGGTGCTGCAGTACGCCGAGGACGTGCTGGTAAGGCCAGCTGGTTATATCAGTTTATATCAGGGAAGAAAGTTTGATGTTAACTTGTGCATCTGCGTGTTCTCTTTATTATTTCTCTTTCTGGGCCATAAACTTTGAGTTCCACTTATGCTGAAGTGTGTGTTTCTTATGCTTAGTCTGGCAAAGTGGCTGCTGACAACACTGTGGGGCGCTTCCTGATGGATCTTATTAACCAGGTGCCAAAGATTTCACCAGAGGACTTTGAGACCATGTTGAACAGCAATATCAATGTAAGATCATAATTATTATTTTCTGTGTCTTCCTAGCAATTTTGAAAATTTGTCATACAGACACAAATTTGTCTGTGCTCTATCTTTTCATACAAACATGCTAATAGCAAACATAGCCTTTTATTGTCAGTATTTTGGTGTTTTAAGGGCTGAGGGTGGATAAAGAAGCTCAGCATAATCTTACAAGCAACTGCACATAAAAGTATTAATTTTTAAGGACTTAATAATGTTGCAAGTCATCTGAAAACCAGTACCAATTCTTCTTTCAAATTGATTGGACAATATGACTTACCAAACTTAAATAATTTTTATTTCAGCAATAACTGGTGACTTGCCAGATTCTTTTGCCTGAGCTGAAGTTCTGTCTCTTTGCATAACACTTATGACATGAACAAGGTTGTAGCATGCTACCTGATTTCTGTAAGAGATTTTTCAAAAACTTAAGTTTCTGAATGTGTTGTTCACCCACAGTCTGTAAGACCAGAACTAATTTTTAATTTTGTTTATACCCTTTGACTTGTCTGGTTAACATGGGTGAACTCAGGAGTTAAAATTTCACAAGCAGTGTTTCATATTCCAGGAATACCAAAAGCTTCCTGCAAGGGAAGCATTCCTCGGGGTAGGACTTTCAGGACTAACAGTATTTCTTGTAGCTGAGTGTACGATGCTTTACAGATGTTAAAAATTCAGCTCTCTAATAAGCTATGATGATTTATTAACATTTCTGATGACTGTTTTTTTCCTCTCCCTTTCAGGACCTGCTGATGGTAACCTACTTGGCAAATCTCACACAGTCACAGATTGCTCTCAACGAAAAACTTCTGAGTTTATAAAGAAACTTTTGCCACCTTACACTTTAAGGAGCCTGAAGAATGAGCAGATACAGTTTTCTGTGGTGTTAGAAATTTCCTTGGACTGTAATTTAAATACCTACATGACTTGGTTTACATCGTTACTTCCATTGCTCTGAAAAATCCCTAACATGTTTTAGGAAATAATTGGGAACAGCTGCAGTTCAGTTGAGCCTGGTATTTTAAAATGGAATATGAGAATATTTTGTCTCCTTGGTTTATCTACTTGTATTACAAAATACAGCTTTATTGAAAGAATGTATTTGGAATAAAAGTTCCATTGCAGTGGCAACAATGGCTTCTGTCCAGAAAAAAACTTTCTTGTTTATTGTGTAATGAATCCACCTCTGAAAGGGGGGGGGAGGGGGGGAGGGTACAATGGCATTAGGAAAGAAGGAGTGGATGCAAATCAACTCCAGTATTGCAGACTTCTTTGCAGGTTTTTTTCCAACTGTTAAAGCACACTGAAAGTGGGGGTTTGTGTTACATGTAATAAGCTTTACCATGAAGGACTGCAGGATAGTCTCTGGTTTATTGGTGGTGCTCTGTATATCCCTTCAGCAGCGTAGTGACAGACTACGAGACAGTAAACTCAGTTTATGGTATCACTTCTATGCATCTAATTATTTCCTGATTCTTTGGGAAAGAAAGTAAACGTCAATAGCATTAGCCTCTCATAAAGAGGGAGTTCAGAGAATTAAAGCCAGCAACTGATTTCATGGTAAAAGGGTTTGAAAAGCATTTGCAGCTGAACAAGTGTGGCTACTGGATTTCCATCTTAGCCAAAGAAGAAAAGAACAGCAAAATCCATGAGATGTGAGGTTAAAAGTTAAGTGTTACCAAACAGGAAGTTTCTATTTCATAACCCTCTACTGCTGCTAAAATTATGTGAAGAGAAACTCCATTTTCTCCCCAAGACATGTTTCATGTTAACTGAGTTCAGCAGAAAGAAAGCCAGTACAAATACCAGCTATAACTTTGCATAGTCTCTGCCAATAACATTACCTTTAGAAGGCTGTCCTACAGTTCAGCTGTACTGAGGGGGTACTCTGCTTTAATAAAGTTAAAGCATCCCTCTTCTGCAAGAAAACTGTTCCCACCTTACTAATGACTATCTATTTTGGTGAATGAATTTGAAATTGGAGTATGCAAAAAGAGTGTTCTCCAAAATAATCCTGGTAATTTGCCAGATCAATCCAAGAATAAAACTCAGATTACAAATCTATAGATCCTGTATTGGTTGTTCCAATCTAGAGAGTTCCCCCAGGGACTCGGTGCTAAATTCTAAGTTCTAATTGCAAGGTCAGTGTACATGAAAACTCAAAGTTCAGCAAAAGTCCTCATCTCACTGAAAATATTATTTGTGAGCATTAAATAAGTATTAGAACTCAACTGTTTTTTTCTTAGTCTGAACAAAAATGTTTTGCTTTCCTTTCTCTTTTTTAAACTTAATATTCTTAGATTCAGCCATTTAATGTTTCAAAATTTTGAGATCAAGGTATTTTTTGAAGTAAGTTTTGACATAAATAGAGGAAAAGAGGAAACAGCAAAGGTGGGTAAGTCTCTCAATTACTACAAAGAAGTTGCAGGTGAGGAAGCATAATATTCTTTCCCTGATCTCTCCTCTGCAGGAAACTCTTTGCCATGCCCTGTCAGGAAAAGTGAGGAAACATAAAAAGAAAGCTATTCAGCTTTTAGAGTACTAAAAATCTGTGTTGTTTTATAAGCTGTGTACAAAATGCAAAGTTCCATCGTGATCACTGTGGAATTTGCCAGTCCTTGCAAATACCTGAAGACCAACAAAGATACGTGATGAGAGACTGAGGTTATGTCTTCCTAGGTAGAAAGGTTCACTGCAAAGCAGAGGTGTCTGAAGTGACTGAAGTCCGTGAATTGAGCAAGACAGGACATTGCCAGATGCTTGGAAGTGGAGTAGGGAAAGCGTTTCCTTTTTAAAAACCGTGTCTGATCCCATTCATTCTGTCCTTGTGAATGGACACATGGTGATCCTTACTTGGACTCTAGAGTTTTGAATGCCTGATTTCAAATTTCAGTGACCACTGTTACGAAGGACAACACTGCAAACACAAGTGTAATGCATCATTTTGCTTAATAGTAAAGCCCGGGCTGTGCTATTACCTAGAAGGCATTCCTTCTCTAGAGTTGTAAAATGTTGACAGGAATTACTAAAGGTATTCTATTAGAATTATTCCACTCTATGGGAATCTGGTTAAAAAGTTGAAGTTCAATAGAAAATCTGGTGGGAAAAGCTTGGGAGTCAAGAAACTTCAAGGATTTCAAGCTTTAACTCTATTGATTTGTAAACTGCATGAATTTATTAGGGGACTTTCTCTTTTTTAAAATTTTTATTTTATTTGTTTCTTTAGAATGTGTTGCTCCAAATAATGGACAAAGTTAGTTTTACATAGTCAAGATAGATAATTCTCTGGTATTCTTCTGTATATTATATTTAGTCATATTAGTGATCTCACTAATAGAATAAAAATCTTCCATCCTCTGTGACGCATTCAGCATTTTCTTTTCCTAGATGACTTCTCTGAATTTCTGTAAATTCCTCGGCATTACTGTATTACATGCTTATTTGTGGCAGTATGCATATTTTCCTGTTAAATCTTAGGCTTTAAAATACCTTGTTCAAACAACTCTTTTACCAGCTCCCAGCACTCAAGTATTTAATGGCTCAAATTATGTAAATTATTAAGAATGTTAAAATATTTAACATCTTAAGATTTTTTTTAATCGTGGTTTAGTTGAGCTCATCTTGGTTTTTTACCTCAGCACGAAGTCCTTGAACAGTTCTTTTCCTCAATATACATAACAATATTCAGAACAAGAGTTAAATGTTTCAATTGATTCTCTTGTTCTCTTTTGGTATAACTTGGAGGAATGTATCAAATCCATCCATTGTTGCCTGGGGTGTTTCTCAGACACAATCTCAGGAAGCTTCAGCAAAGGAGGAGAGTTTCAGCCAAGCACCTCTGGGCGGTACAGAGACAACAAAACTTAATGGATTTTGCAGAGAGCATGGTGACTTTGGACAACCTGCAGTTTATTTAGTACACAGACGTTAAGCTTCCCTCTGACATCTTCCCAGCACAGTCTGACTGCTTGTTCACAACTCTGAAAGTGCATGTAAAACATGGAAGCACACGAAAGTATGCAGTGTTCCTCAACAAAGTCAATCTGCTATTGACTTTGCTTACAGGATAAACTATCTTATTTATCATTTATATTTATGAAATGCCTTCATAAAAATTCAGGAGGAGGTGGTAATGGTCCACTATTTTTTAACTGATGAACAGTTTATTTTTTTAACAGCAGAAAAAAGTTCTATATTGTTGGAAATAACAAACCTTATTCTGTTGTCTGCAATTTGAAGCTTAAATCCTTGCTTCCAGGATGGCAACTTCATTGTGATTGTTTCCATGAACTGGGATAAAGGTCACTAAATTTGCCTTTTTAGTTGAGTCACTTCATTTTCGTGGTAGAACACAAGTCTGCTGCAAAGAGGAGGCAGTGTTTTGGTGTGTAATTTTGTGAACCTGCGGACATGTGCCACCTCTACCTGAAATTCACGGGTTTAATCCTAAGGATTAAAAGGTTGATGTGAAATGTTATGCACACAACCCTTCTAGAGCAGTTAAGAAGAACAAGCTGCCGTTCTCCTGTGCTTTGGGGAAGGGTGAAGCTTCGATTTCCTCACCATGGAACTGGAGACCGGTTGGCAGCTGCGTTGTACGGGTTGTGTGAAACGCTGACGTTCAGAGCACGGCGGGTGGAGCACTACCGTGACTCACTGGGCAGCGACTCCCTTGAGCAGCTAAACCAAACACTCGGCTCTTCCTGGAGTGAGCTGAACTCGCTCTGCTCCTGCTCGCAGGGAAGGTGAACTCAACAGCTTACTGGGACTGTGCATTTTAATGACTGCAGTCACAAGGCAGTCTAACAGGAGAAGTATTTTTAGTACCTAATGTAGACTTGGAGCACTGTAGTATCCGGTGGGTTTGTTACACTTTGACCTATGGTTCAAAGCTGACCAGATCTTCTTTCTTACAACAAACTTGGGGAAAGTTTTTGTTTTTAATTTAACTATATTGGCTGGAGTAGAACATCAAAAGTAATGCTTTATATTACTTAAGCAGGAAATAATGTTCCAACCAGGACACAAGAACAGACAAGCAGCAATGCTTTAGCCACCTATGTTACCAACAATAAATCCCCCTGGAAAAAAAGTTTTGTTTCAGATCTTTTGACAGCACTCAGCACAACTACATAGTTGATCCAAGTCACTCCACACCAGAATTCTGTCCAGTACCAGATCAGATGCAAGAATATTACAAAAGAGAAGAGCAAGAGCTTGTCTCTCCATTAAACTTGAATTTTCTAATAGCGAGAAGCTGCCTTGCCTCTGCATGGGGTGTTAGAAGCTTTCCTGAGTGTGTGGGCTCTGGGTATAGTAACAAGCCAAGGGATTTCCTTAAATTCAGAGAGTGAAATTAGATGACCACAACGGTTCCATTTCATTCTTTAAAAAGGTACTTCCAAACATTCTCGTTGATACATAAACATTCAATGCATTTAACAGATTCTTCAGACACACGTAATTTTGTTAAAAATATTCTCTTCTTCCTTTCACACTTGTTTTTAAAATAAAATGTTATTTTCTTGAGTAGCTCAAATCAAAATAGTCCACCAAATGAAAAAGATAAAGAATTGTGTATTTTATAAATGTACTTGCTTCCCATGGAAACAAGGATTTAAATATATACCTGTCCTGAAAGAAATATGCTTAACTGGTGAAATAAAGTAGACATACATTCAGAGTGTCAGCTGAAGAATGCTGTGAGGATTAAATTCTTAAAGCCACTCCTGATGTGTTCTGGGCAAACAAGAGAGAACAAGCCCAATTTTCCTGGATAGGTAATGTATTAGATTCTTTATGTGGCTTTAGGTGTTCTTCATTGGAAGCAAGGAAGCATGGTAAATTATTATCCACCTATTTTCTGCTGCCTGCACTTCATGCTGTTTCACAGACAAATAGAACAGTGGTTGTTATTTCATCTAGAACTGAAGTGCAGCACCAGGTTACAGGAAAGAACCAAAGCTGTTTGCATGGGAATGGTCTCTAAACTGCTATCATGTTTGTCATAAACAAAAAAAGGAATATTTTGAATAACCTCAAGTAACTGGCGCATAATATAGTAGGTGAATCCTCCATCAATTGTATCTTGTTTGTCAGAATGTCTTATGAATAATTAAGCATCAGGTAAAGAAAGGACTACGTGTGTGTAATGTCTATTCAAAGTATAATATGAATAAACATTACAACAGACAGAAACAAAACACTAAGCGCACTCCCTGTAATTACATACAAATAACTATAATTAAGATTTCTTTCCAGAATAATGTATGTAGTAGTCAGTCAGTCTTACCTTTATGTGGTCTTGGGACCTAGGTCCTGCTCTTCAGTAACTACAGCAAAAGGAGCAGCTCCTCCAGCTCCATGCACTTAGCTCTTTTAAACTCTTCGCCTGTTACATGCAGTTTTGGTGGCCTGGTGACTTGATGGACTCCCTGACAGCTACTGAACCATGATCTTGATCTAGACTTGTGTGTTACTGGATTACAGACTTGACTTACAACTACACGCATTAGGGCTGATCTCAGTGGTGCTATAGGGGAACTGTAGTGTGGACTTTTCTCTCCGTTTCCTAGCGGGTGGCAAGGGTGGGATGGCATCTCCGGGCGCTCCCTGTGTGAGCGCTTCCCCTACACAGCTGCGCTTCCGAGTGGCTCTGCGTTTGTGGCACTTGCGCCTGTGAACTTACCTCTCGTCCGTCCCGAGGGACAGCCGGGCATCGCACAGCTTTCCTTCAGCCACACGGGGCGAACCTGCCCAGACAGCGAAGGGTTCTGTGTCGGCAGGGCCGTCACTGGCGGCTCCGGGAGCGCTGCCCCTGCCCGCGGGGAGCGCGGCCCGTGGGCCGGGCGGGGCGGGCTCCGTGCCGGGGGCGGGGCGGGCATCGCCGGCCGCACAGGCTCCATTTTGCGGTGTGGCTGCGGAGAGAGGCCGAAGGCTCCGCAAGTTCCCCTCAGGTGAGGCGGCTCGGGGGGAGGGAGGAGCCGGCGGGCCGCGACTCGGCGAGCCCCTCGCCCCAGCCCCCGGCCCGGCCCCGCTCGCACCGCCCGGGGGCTCGGCCGCAACCCCGGCTCTGCTCACACACTGCCCGGGGGCTCTGCCGCACTGGATGGAGCCCCGGGCAGCGCTCCCGGAGCCGCGGTCGCCCCCGGCTCGGGGCTCGGCAGGTGTCCGGCTGAGGGAGGTGCCGCCCGCCTCGGGGACCGCACCCCCGGCGGGGGCTGCCCTAGCGCTGCGGAGCGGGGCCGAGGTCAGGTGGCCTCGGGAGCCGTAGGGACCGGGACACCGGGATACTTGCCTCCGCCCGCAGCTCCACCTCGCCGGGGGATTCGCCGGGCCAGCCCGCGGCTGGGGGCTGAGGGAGCGGGAGGAGCCTGAGGCGATGCGTGCCTGCCCCGAGCGGAGCGGGCAGCGCCGGGCGGGGCCCTTAAAGGCGGCGGAGGCGCGGGGAGGGCCGGGCGGTGCCCCCTGCCGGTGCCCCCTCCCGGTGCCCCCTCGGGTGCGGGGCCGGGCGATCCTGGCGGAGCTGCGGCGGAGCAGCCGCATCGGGGAGACTTCTCCGTGTTTACCGGCGGAGCCCCCGCTGATGTTTCACCGCGGGCCGGTGCCGCAGCTGACTCACACTCACCCCCTGCCCGTCCGGGGACAGCGGGGGGAAACTGCAGTCTGACGGGAAAACCTGTTGATGTTTTGGTTGTAGAAGAGCGGTCAGAGCAGCTGTTCAACTTGAGGATGCTTGTGCCAAATTTAAAGACTATTTTTTTCCCGTCATTAAATGTTTCATAACCTGGCTAATGGTCTCGAATCTCTCTGCCCAACTGGTTGACAACATGCGGGATGGGATGATCTCTACTCCCCAAATCCCTCTGTTAAAAATGGAACTAAAATAAACAGTTACTGTCAGGAAATAGAAATTTGCTCCACAAATGAAGTAAGGCTGAGGAATTACACCTGTTCTTATCAAATTATCATTTTACATGGGATAGCTAGGGTACTGCTCTTCTCCCAGGAGCTACATCTGTGAGCAGAGTAGTGCAGGATGATGGATACAGGTGCTTGGTAAAGGGTTCAGCTCCCTCCTGCTGGCATGTCAAAGTATATCCTGTATTTCAGAACTTTCTGTAGGTTTGAGCCTCTTACCATGCCTAAATATCTATCTGACCCTAAATAAGAGTGATAGTTAATTATGAAGTTGAAGATGCTCCCCTTCTGAATTCTGATTGCTATGGTCAGATGTGGGAGAGAAAAAGAGGAAAAGTTTTGTGGATTAATAGCAGATTATTCAAGTGATTTAACAGGTAATTAGCAAGCAAATACCTGCTACAAACTCAAATATTGTGCTTCACAGTGAAAATATCTTTTTTTTCTTCACCAGAATGTCATACCCAGGTTATCCCCCTTCTGATGGCTACCCTGCTTTCCCAGGTTATCCTGTAAGTATGGCTCTTGAATGTGTCATATTCCTAATGCTTTTATATTCTGTGAATGCTCCTTCTTACTGTGCTTCATGTGTCTGTAAATAGTAGCTGTCAGTTTATGTACCTTGTTCTGTAGTGATTATGGTCTTTGTTTTCATCTGTGTATCTCTGAGGATGACTTCACAGCTGTCACACAAGAATTCCAAGAAGGAAGCTTAGTTTTTTTAATGACGCCCATTGTTCCAGAAAGGTCTTTGATTCTTTGGTCTCATTTTATTTTATCTTTTTCTTGTGAGTTTGTTTTTAAATACAGCTGTCTCATCTCAACAATTCTTTTTCTTTTTTTTCTTTCTTTTTTTTTTTTTTTTTTTAAGTTTCTGCTGTTAATAGGAGGCCCTTTACATGTAGGGTTAGAGGTAATCTCTGAACTAATCTGTACCAAATACTCACATTGCTGTATCCCAGGATTTACAGAGATGCTGAACAAACTTCAGTGGTCACAGCCATCAGGAAGAGCTTGGACCACTTCACTCAAGTAGCCCAGTTTTCAAATGACACCAAGTAAATATTTTTCTTAGGATAGAGGACACTGAATCTTAATTACCTGTCCACAGGACTACCTTCAGCTCACAACTGAATGGACTAAAAATTTGAAGGAAAACTTAATGGAAGGCTGAAATGTATCAGGTATGGCTGATACTGCAGTCTTTTTTATATGCCTGCAATATTTTTCAAAGCTAGATTCACCTCTGTGCTTTTATGGCACTGAGCATGGCACTCATGGCACTTTCATGGTACTTGTCATACTGTAATTGTGGGAATTTTACTTGTATATTATGTAATACAGAACCAGACTTAAGCATGGATCTCAGCCTGAATGCCTTTAAGATACTGAAAAGCTATAAATACATGCAAGATATAAATATATGCATATAAATACATGTAATAAATTCTCTGATGATTTTGCTTTACAATCTACCCTTACTTCTTCTGAAACACTAGTCAAACTAAAGACAAACATGTTAGAAACAAAACCATTAACTCCAGGTTTTCTTTTCTCCCCGCAAGGTTCTGCTGAACCCTCATGATTTTAGCTGCAGTTTATTTTTAACTATATCTGAAAGTATCTTCTTTTCTTAGCTAGCATCTAAAAATAGCCTGCTTCAATGAATTCCTTTAAAAGACCTTTTACAGTTGTTATCAATGATTTCTTAGTCTCATTGATGATGCCCAATGTGATAACCAGTTCCAAAAGTGTATGTGAATTTTTTTTTTTTGCAGCACTGCTAGTTATCTCAGCAGGGCTTTTGAGGATCCTAATTTTGTATTTATGAATCTAAATTCCAATAAAATCTTCTTATTGAGTTTGGCAGAAAATGTTAGACTGTACCTCTGGGGAAAAGAATATTATATAGACTGGGCACAGGCATTTGGGGGTAGAAATCTTGGGGCAGCCTAACCCAAGGAGAACATTTGAACTAGGCTTTGCTACTTTGCACTTTATTTCTGTTTTCTGGGGTCAAGAATTAATGTGTACTGTATGTAATGTGTGATACATTCCTAAAGCTAGTCAGTCAAGATGATTCCCAGCATGTGAGTAATGGGTCCATCCACTACGCTTTATTATGAAGCTGATTTTAAATACCTGATTTCTAAGTATAATGACTTTTACCTTACAGAGCTTTCCCTTAGAGATTCAGATAATTCAAGTAAATATTTCTAGTATATCTTAATGTTTGTTGCAGCCTTTGTGGTATGGCTGGTAAATCATGCATGTAGCAAAACAAATATATAGAAGTTGGACTTGTTCTTTTAAATAAAAACCTGTAATAGATGTTCATTTTGATTTAGTGATCCAGATTTAGTCATTGAATATCCATGCTTTATAACCTGGATTCCAAAAGAAATGGGGGGAAAAAACCTCAAGAAGTTCTTAACTGTGTAACATGTGAAAATACTGTTTGTGCAAGAGAGACAGAAGTTTCAAAGCTACCACGCTCTTAAAACAGGGGGTAACAGGGGGTGAATTCCTAATGCCTCACACAGAGCGAGCTGAGCTCACCTCCTCCTTGTGTGGGGTAGAAAGAGCAGCTTTCCAGTAAAGGACCAGGTGTCCCAGTGGCTGACAGGTCGAGTGTGGCTCAGCACTGCACGCCCTCAGGGAGGAAGGCTCATGACACACCAGGCTTTAGCAGGAGCACCTCTGCAATACTGTGTCTGTCTGTGGCCTCCCAGTACAACACAGACATGGACAAAGAGGAGTGGGTCTGGGGAAGGCAGCTTGCCTGGAGAAGAGCAGGCTAAGCACAGATCTGTTCAGTCTTCTGGGTGAGAAGGAGCAATAGAGATACTGGAGCCAACTCTTGCCAGAGGTACACAGTGAAAGGGCAGCTAGCAAACACAGGTTGCAATTCCAAATTGGTTTGAGGAAAACATTTTTCATTCTAAGAGCAGTCAAACTGGAAGAGGGGCCCAGAGAGGCTGCGAATTTGCCATTTCTTGTATATACTGAAAACTTGACTATCAGGCCTTGCATGACCTCACCCAACTCCAATCTGACCCTTTGAGGCCTTTTGAGGGTAGATGGGATCACAGGCCACCCAGAGGTGACTTCTGCCCTGCAGTACTCTCTGATTCTGTGTCAACATAGGGGATTCATCAGAAAACCCAACCAGAAGGACCCCATCCAGGTTTGAGGAATTCTGCTGCTGCTGCTTCAAGCCCTACATCCAATTGTATAATTCACGTTGTTATTATACACGTGGTCATTTTGGCAGCTGGGGAGGTTTTACTCTAATGTGCTGTTAACGGGCATACAGACATCCCATTTTTGTGTTTCAGCCGACAGGACAGGAGTCTGTCTATCCACCAGCTGGTCAGTACACCTATCCTGCTGTTCCTGGAGGATTCCCTCCATCGGGAGGAGGGGCCTATCCTGCAGCACCACCGAATGCTGGCTTTCCAGGGGCAGCAGGATATCCTGCCCCGGGGGGCTACCCTGCTTCAGGGGGCTTCCCTGGAGCTCCCCAGGCTGGAGGAATGCCACCTTATCCTGGAGGTAAGATCCTTTGTTAGGGTACCAGTCAGGAGTGATTTCCAGTGTAACCATTCCCAGGGCTTATTAGAAACAGTAAAGAAAAGCAGCTTTGTTCACTGAGCAGTGCAGGCAGCCAGCCAGGTTGCCATCCTGCAGTAAATACCTGCATGCTGATGGCAGAGCCGTGGTGGTTCTGGGTCACTGCACAGACATGGAGAAACTGGTCTCTTACGTAGCTCTGCTTAATAACCTGGCTCCTGTTATGTCAAGAAGCCAAGTACAAAATACTAAGTGTGCTATAGTCTGGGGTTTTTTTCCTCTGGCTCCTCCAGGCCCTGGCTTTCCTGTGCCTCCCACTGGCCCTGGCTTTGGTGGCTATCCACAGCAGCCTCCTGCCCAAAGCTATACTGGAGGCGGACCAGCACAAATTCCAGGTATGTCATATATAAGAAACTCCAAGCATTCAAGATTACACCAAGAGACCCCATGATAGGTAGTAACAAATTAGGCCCTTACCTTTGTTACTTGTAGCTGTTGAGGTTTGTATGCTGTGCACCTCCTGTCACTTTCTTGACCAGGCCACTGAACAGCTGATGAGAACCAGCTCTGTAGGTGCTACATCCAAAAGGGATGGCTGTCCCTGAATAATGGTCATGGTGTAGTGGTTTAGTTGCTTATCCTTTTATAAACTGCAAGTACCTGATGAGAACTATGAAATCCAGAGTCCACATTCAGTGAATATGTAGTAGTTCTGTAAATCTCAGTTGCATTTTTCAGATCTGTGTGTTCACAGTGATCTCTGGCATACTGGAGGAAAGGAGAATGCACACATTTGCTTAAAAGCAGTGCAGTGTTTGTAATGCTTTGAGTGGTCAGTTACTACAGAGATGATTTTTGTCCTGGAATATATCAGTTGTGTTTTAAAGAAATTCAAAGCAGCAAAACCTTTTAGTTTTATGATTGCTTTGTTAACTCTGGTACTAAGTTGCTATTAAAATGATAAGGAATGTGCATACATATTATGAATAACAATAAAATTCCAGTACAAAAAAAATAGTTTTAGCTTCTGTATTCACAGTGCTTTTGATGACAAAATGAGACTCCTTCAATCTGTTTTGCAGCAATGAGTATTTATTGTTTACATGCAAGGCATTTTAAAGTGTATACAACGGTTTTTAAAGAGAGCATGGGAGACACACATTCTTCATTTGCTTGGGCTATCTTGGCTTCTGTCAAAAATAGCAGAATTTAATAAAGTGAGATCCTTCCAGTTCCCACAGCACCAGTAAATTTAGTATTTTTAGAATTGCCTTGCTAGTGTATGTACCAAAATGCATCTGTGATTGCTTCTTCCTGTTACTTCAGTTACCGATTGTGGTAGGTATTGTTACTTAGGAAGCAGGTTGTGTGCAGTGGTAGGTCTGGCTTTATATTGATTAGATGGCATTTCCGTAGTAAGAGGAGACCTAATTAATTTCTCCTTCCTTGTTCTTTATTTTCACTAGGATTTCCTGGTGGACAAGTACCATCTCCAATGCCTGGTCTGGTATGTACTGTTTTCTCTTCTATAATTAACTGTATGTGGCTTCTGTAGCTTTAATGTTTTTACAGCTGATTTCCAAATGTTCTGTGCTCTGCATCAGGAGTTTCCATCTGCCCTCAGAGTAACGTTGCCCTGATTCTGTGTTAGACGAAGAAATGGAGAACTAATGCACAACTCCTTCTGAAGTACTGACTGCAGACTTGTGATTTTAATTTGAATTTATACAGTGCAGATATCTAGTTACGTGTGCCTCTTATTTTCAGCCTGCTGCAGTGGTTCAGTATACCCAGGGTACAATTCAAGCTGCTCCAAACTTCGATGCTGGAAGGGATGCAGAAATTCTACGCAAAGCTATGAAGGGTTTTGGTAAGTAAGCCATAGAAGTTTTAGTTCTTATTCATCTACCTTTTTAATACCATTTTGTTGTTTTCTTCAGTTTTTATTTAACTATACTTTCCGCCCCACAAGCTTTTCCAAAGTTACATTTTCAAAATGGCCTGGGCTATTTAGTGGATGAAGTTGCACAGAAAATTTGGTAGACTTAAATAGCAGCCTCTTATTATGTAACTATGCCCAAATGCAACAGTATAAAATGCTCAGTTTCAGAGGGACTGTATTGCATTCTCACATGACATTATCCTTCTTTTCCAAGGAACGGATGAGCAGGCCATCATAAATGTTGTTGCTAACCGTTCCAACGATCAAAGGCAAAAAATCAAGGCAGCTTTCAAGACTATGTATGGCAAGGTATGTTCATTAGTTCTTCGAACTGGTCAACAAATGCAAACTTTCAGCTGCTGCTTTAACTGCCTGGTTGCATTTTAGTCCTGGGGAATGATTTGGGCATTTTTTTAAATGCACTTCTTTTGGTTATATTCCTTATGTATTGGGATATATCCGGTACTTGACACAGTGTTGTCCTGACACCTGGCAAAAGGAGGGGTGGGGGAAGGCTGGAAGATGTCTCTGTCCCTGACCACACAAGAAGCTTCCCTAATGCTTGACACAAAATAATCAAGCTTAAGCTGCCCTTGTATTACTCTGAAACTACTGAGTCTTTTATGCACACAAACCAGCACTGAAATCATCTTTTTCTCAAGAAACAAACTGAGAAATTATTGAGGATTGGATAATAAATAAAAGTGCAGGTAAATTTAATTTATTCCCTCTGTCATTTTTGCAACTTAAAGTGAAATTTTGTAGTTATGGCATTTTTCAGGACCTAACTAGGTCTTAATTAGTGAGGAGATAATGCAGAAGAGCTGAGCTATCAGAGATTTGGACGGAGGGAAGTTCTTAATAAGAAATAAAACAATGCTTTACAGGAGAAACAGCACAAAGGTAAAAGGGTAGAAATAAGTAATAAAAGTAAGGTGTAGCTTGATCTTTCTTCAGCATATAATCTATATATGCCTAACACTCTGCAAAGCCCTTTTTGTGTTTATGATTGAACAGGATTTAATTAAAGAT
Source organism: Eopsaltria australis (assembly GCA_034509425.1). Taxonomy (NCBI): domain Eukaryota; kingdom Metazoa; phylum Chordata; class Aves; order Passeriformes; family Petroicidae; genus Eopsaltria; species Eopsaltria australis. The sequence goes on from JAVTVJ010000525.1 coordinate 53,636, forward strand.
CTGAAGTCTGAGTTAAGTGGTAATGTGGAAGAATTGGTTCTGGCCCTCTTCATGCCTAGTACCTACTATGATGCCTGGAGTTTACGTCATGCAATGAAGGTATGGTATTCCGGTGAAGGAAACAGTTTTGAAGTATCTTAAAATGCTCATGTAAGAATACCTGGTCCCAGCATTGTTGAAAAATCCACTAGTGTCAAACAAATCCTGGGATTGCAGGGCTTAGAATTCCTTTTTGCTGCATCCCCCAGTTCCAGATGATTTCTGCAGGATTAGCCAATTTCCTTCCTAAACAATTTTCCAGTTAACTCTGGCCAGTGTCAGTGATGTGGATGTACAGTTTTGGGATGTTTCTCTGAACTGGTGCAGAATGGCATGTTTGAGGAATCTTCATTCCATTTTAAGTATACAGCAGACTTGGTGCCTCCACACTGCAAGGATACTGTTCTTACAATGCAGCTTGTATTAAGTTTTGAAATACCAGATGACTGCCTTATTTCACAGCTGAAGAAAACTGCATAGGTAGTGCTCTGTAGTTATGCCTTTGTTTTCTTTGCCTACAGGGAGCAGGCACTCAGGAGAGTGTGTTGATTGAGATCCTTTGCACAAGGACAAACCAGGAAATTCGTGAGATAGTCAACTGCTATAAATCAGAATTTGGAAGGGACATTGAACAAGACATCAGATCAGACACTTCAGGACACTTTGAACGATTACTTGTATCTATGTGCCAAGTGAGCTTTAATTTTTTTTTAAATAAGATAACAGTGTACACTCTGATGTGTTTAGTCATAATGACTCCATAAATAGCCTGTGTGTGCTTAGCAAGAGGCAGGTTTTTAAGAAATTAGCCCATAGTCATTAATTTAGTCCTTAAGATATGACACTTCAGTCCCTTCTCAAGACATACTTCTTATCTACAAATCCATGATGAATTGTGTGACCTAATTTAGCACCCTCAATTAATATCAGAACTTAGGTGGAAATACTGTGCAGATGCAACCAAGTGGTTCCCTAAAGCAGTGCTCTACACTGCTGGTGGAGCAATGCTTTTTATTTTTTGCATATGTTAACAAAGTAATCTGGGTGAAGCTGACTGGATAACATCTGTGGTATGTAGAACACCTGTGAGAATCCCTACAAACAAGGTAAGAGGTGTTACAGGGCAAAACCTCCCTCCCAAGTTACTCCATAGTCTGCCTTCCCTTTACATCACCAGAATTAGGGAGGTGCTGCTGTTGAACACAAGTGACCACTGGAGCTTGTTTATCCCATATCATTTACTAGGGCTCATTTTGTGTTGAGGAGTAATAACTTGCAGTTACCCATATTTAGGAAGAAATATGTAACTAATGCTACTTCCCCCAGTTCTCTGATCAATTTGCCTATTTCTGTTAGAATTTCTATGACACTTCTCTATCTCATTGGCTTCTACGTTTGTGAGACTTCAGCTATGCTCTAGACACTTGGTTAAAAGTCAAAATCCACAAGAAAGCAAACCTGGAGAAGCTCATGCTGCTAATTTTTATTTTGATAAATCCAGTAGTTTACAATAACTGACAATCACATCATTTAAATAGTATATTAACCACTATAGATACAACAGTATTGGAAGAGAATGTATTCAGCCTACTCAGCCACTATGTTTAGCAGTATCCATTCATGCACTGGGCAGCAAAATGCCAAAACAACCACCAAAGCACATAAAATGTCATATAAGCCCTACTGACACAAGTATAGTAAGTGCCTTCTGGAGACATTCTTACTTGAAATAAGCAACTTCTAAATAAAATAGGAGGGAAACCTGAGATATTTCAGTTGTGCATATTCAGTAAGATAATTCATTAATTCGTTTGGGAAGTCTTTGCAACTTGAAGCCTAGAAACAAACAAATCAAGAGAAAGCTTACATTATTAAGTAAAATAGAGAATTAAGTACAGTACTTAATTAGAACTATGAGATGGTTTGTAGGGGTGAAGTTATCTGAGCCAGTGTATCTGCAGTTGAAAGCATGTCCTACAGACAGAGTTTTGTATTTGTTTCCTATAAAGAATATTAAACCAAAGAAAAGTTTTAAAGCAATGTAATGTATTTCAAACTATTTCTGCTTCAATCTCTGAAGATACATGCTTGGGATATGTGTACACTACAAACAGTTAAAGCATAGCCTTCTCTGTGAAATTTCATTTGAAATCTGTTGTCTTTGCATTAAGGGTAATCGTGATGAGAATCAAACTGTGGATTATCAAAAAGCTCAAGAAGATGCTCAGCGTCTGTACCAAGCAGGTGAAGGAAAACTTGGGACTGATGAATCTTGCTTTAATATGGTTCTGGCAAGCAGAAGTTTTCCCCAACTGAAAGCAACAGTTGAGGCATACTCCAGGGTAGGAGTTTTTCACTGATTTCAAATATGCTTGGTCAATGTATTTTAAATTAAAGTTCCAGTTCTTACTGCATTTCAGCATCCACATATTAATCTCATTTATTCGTAGATTGCTAATCGTGATTTATTAAGCAGCATTGACCGAGAATTTTCTGGAAACGTGGAACGTGGTTTGAAGACTATTGGTAAGTTATAAGTTCTTCCTCCCCCTTATCCTTTAAGAATTAAACCTAAATGTAACTAAAGAAGAATCGAACTCAGCACTAGCCATATGGCAGATGATCACACAATCAGAGACTCTGCTAGCACAGAAGTAGCTTCAATTATTCAAATGATTCATCTTGCACTTAAATGAAGAAAATAAGCATCCACCATGAAGAAGTCAGTTTCAAATAAGACAAGGCCACAGAGAAACTACTTGCCACTTCTCTGGGAAGGCAGGCAAGTGCTTGTAGCTATATAACTGAGAGTTCTGCAAAAGGGGGCGACAGTGTCACAGAGCCGTGACTGGGTGTGCAGCTCCTCAGCAGAGACAGCTCAGCCACCCACACAGATAACCTCACAGCCAACATGAACCTACTGAAGGCACAGTCCCCTTTCCACCCCCTTCCCCACCATCTACCCCAAAAAGCTCAGCTATGGCTAAGGACAAGCTTAGCAAAATAGAAGACGTTTTGAATTCACTTTTTCCTACTGACTTGCTATATTAAAGCAGTTCAACACAATTCAGCACAATTAAATGATAGTGAAAATCAGTAATATTTAGAAGTAAATCAAGACACCAGTCATATCAGTGCTTACCCAAATGACAGCAATTCTGTAGCCACAATGGATAAGCAAAAACTTCCCAGAGTATATTTTACTCAAGAGTTTAATGGGAAAAATTCAGGTCTGAGAATCAGGTAGAAGAATAATGTCTCATCTCTGAGTGTGAACAATCTACCTGAAACAAGGTCCATTCTGTTACTACAAGAGTTACAGAACTACTAGAGAACCTTCTGCATTTTTACTTTTCTTAGTGAGATTCTACCAATGGAACATGAGTAAAACACCTTGTGTCCCAGAACCAGCTATCCGAGGAGAAAAACTGTTTTAGAATTACCTGTTTGAGAATTAAGATTTCAGAGAGCTTTGAAAAGCACTTCCAGGTGTTAACTGCTAATAACCATAAGTTTTCTTGTGTGAAGGAGTAACTCATTTGGTCAATTTGAAAATAAGCTTAGCCGTATAAACAGGTCCCGTTATTCACAGTAACTGGATCTTCACTAAGCCCAACCTCTAGCGGTCTACAGCAAAAATCCTGCCAAGTATCACTATACTGGAACTAATCCTAACAATATACTTTATTGCAGTGCAATGTGCTTTAAATCGCCCAGCCTTTTTTGCAGAAAGACTTTATTATTCTATGAAAGGAGCTGGCACAGATGATTCTACCCTTATCAGAATTGTAGTCACTCGCAGTGAGGTAAGAAATTCTCTCCTGTGTACCAGTCACATGCAGCAGAAAGCCATCTACCCAAACCAGCTTGTCACTTAGTCCTCCTTTCACAGCTGTAAAATCATGTACTGCATGAAGCTTTTATGGGGCTCACATTTAGATGCATATGCTAATTAGTTTTAAAGCCAGCTTTCATGTAGTAATTTCATTAACTCTGGCTAAGATAGTAGTAACTGCTTGTTTTCCTTTTTAACTGTTGTTGCCCATCTATGTAGCAAGTGAGCACCTCCAGGTGAGAATTTCACCTGTTAGAAGTTGTAACAGCACAGTCCTAACAAAGCATGGAACAACTGCTGCACTCTGCTTTGGGAGCTGCTCCTCTGTCCTTGGAGGGACCAGCTGGCTTGTCAACTGCACAGGGTTACTCACTGCACATCTCACCCTTGGCATGTGTTCTCTAGTTTGCAAGGGAAGAGATGTGGGGTGACTGTCTAGGATTCAAATCATACACTGTGGTTGAGTTTTCTGCTTTTTTTTTTGTCTTTGCACAGATTGACCTTGTGCAAATTAAACAGATGTTCACACAGATGTATCAGAAGACACTGCCTGCAATGATAGCAAGTGATACAAGCGGTGATTACCGGAAGTTGCTGCTGGCAATTGTTGGGCAATAGGAGAGAATTATCTGGTTTTTTGGTTTGTTTTTTTTTTTTAAACAAACTGAAGGACATGAAACATGCTTTAAGTAGATACTAACTATCCTTGTAAAAGAATAATTTTAAAGGTTGCATAATCAAATACGCCTTCTTGATGATTCAGTAAGCTTTTTGCACTTACAATGCCTTAATTTACAGCACATAATATTCTTTATTGTATAATAAAAGATATATCTTGTCTATTAGACCCTTAGCCTTAGTCTTTGTGACCCAGACAAAACCACTTCCCCTCTACTGGATTCCTGCATGAGTCTCTGTGGGAGTCAGCTCTTTCAGCCAAATGACTCTCTAGCACTCAACAAGTTTCCTGAAATACCTAAACTGCTGAACTTACTGTGGAAGATAAACAAAGCCCAAGGCTGTGATGTAAAGCATTTTACATCCCATCCCCTTTTAATGTGTTTCCATCATGATGTTGTAAAACATGCAAGTGCTTAGTTTAAGTCACAGTACGCCGCAGTTTAGGGGCCTTGGCAGAATCAGCACACTCCCTATTAAATTCTTTAAATTAGTCGTTAGTTACCATTATGCTTAAGGCAGCAATAGAAAGGAGAAACCATCCTGGATCTGATTTTGAAGTCTTCTCCTCATAAAGGAGTGGATTATACAGCAGCTACCAAGCAGTGAAAAAGTGTTTATTTAATGCTAACCTGTAAATCCAACCCAAAGCAGTTGTGACCTACACAATATAAATGACTATGTGGATGTTTTCAAAGCATTTAAAGAGAACAACTTCGAACGGCACATTTGGTTTTTTTAGAAAGCTACAGTGAATCTGTCCCGAGCCATAAATTTAAGAGAAGCTTCAAATCCAGCAGTAATAAGCAGTGTGTTCCTTCAGCACTGCTTTAACAAATAACTGTATTACAGGACACCCTCACACACAGAGCAAAAACCTGTTTCTACTCTCTCTCAGACAAAAACTCCTAGGGTTTGCAGAGCTGGTTCCAAGATGACAAACCTTTCGCTCTGCACAGCATGAACATGGAGGTTTTTGCACAGCAACAACAGATTATCAAGTGTATCATACCAGAAAAGCTTATGTATTTTACTTATATCAGTGCCCTGCAACCTTAATCTGATTTTAGACTAGAAACTTTTTCTGATACTGAGAAATAACCATTCAGCTGGGTCAGATTAATTATTTCAAATACAAAAGAGATGGAAGTTGGTTTGCAGAGACTGTAAGACATTCTTCTCTGCACTACTTTGGTCATCCTTGGTGCAAGGAGAAAGATATACATGTGTGTATATACCTACCTACCTGTGAGTAGCTTTCCAAGCTTCACCAAGATTCTTATAACCTTTTGTTTCTTTGTTCTTGAACAAACTTTCTTACAAGTCAAGCACCTTAACACTTAATAATTAAAACATACTAATGCGAATGTATCTTTTTATATGACTGAAAATCCCTACCACTTGTCATTCAGAGCATAACACTGATTAAATCTGGTTCATACATACTACCACAAGAAAATGAACAGATGAATAGGGTTCTATGTTCTGTTCTGTGTGAATGTAAAACATTTACCTGTTTTATGGCAAAAATATTTTCATTACATACTAGCAACAAAGAACTGTTAAATGGGTAGCAAAAATTGAAAGATTGACAATGAAATTGTAGCAAAAAATAGGCAAGGAAAGACTGAACAGATACTGTCTATCATGCCTCTGAACAAGCCTTAATTTTCTACGTAACTTATGGAAGAATGCATCCAGCTGTTATGAGAGCCTTCCTTCCAAAAGCGTTCAGCCTCGTACCAGAAGAGACCTCCCTCTTTCTAAGAGAAAAACAGCCTCGATCCCAACCATCTGGCTTTATCCAAGGGGCCGAATCTTCACAATTCAAGACATGAGACTAGAGCAATTTTTCCATTTCACAATTGACTTTAATAAGCTTTAGACGGACAGCTGTTGTTTCACACTGTAATTTTAGGAGATAAAGGTGTTTGTTTGCCATTGAACTGGATATAGGTAGGTTGTGAACTCAGCTGCTGCTCTTGTTTGGCTCAGCAAATGGCAGCACATTTCCTGACAGCACAAGGCCCTGCTGGAAAATAACCCCGAAAACCTGACCCAGCTGTACTGCTTCTCAGTTCCACCAACACAGCTGCACTCCCTGGGGCAGCCAGAGACCCCAGCCCACCTCTGAATGCTCGATGATGGTGCCCTCCAGGTAAGCACAGCACAGATGATGGTCCCACCCATCAGCTCAGGGAAGATGCTGAGCCCACGCAGGGCAGGGAGGCACTGACCACTCCAGCTCAAACCAGGAACCTGCCATGCCTCTTGCAGCTTTTGCTTCCTGTCTCCTTTGGCTGTCAAAGCCAAGCCTTCTCCCCTCCCTACCCAAGAACAGACTAAGGACATATAGGTGACTTCTTTTTTTCTTCCCCTCCTTAAAATGCTGAAAGCATAAAACAAGCAATGCAAACTACTTACAGTTTTCTGGGAGTAAGGATATAATTTCTTCTCCCAAACAATGTAAGAATTAGAGACAGCTCCAGACTCCACCTTACAGAAACACAGTAGCAAAAAATGAGTGCCTGCTTTACAAACAGGAACACCCCCAGACACAACCCTGTTACCTGACTACTTGCCTCAAGGGTGACAGGAGAAACACAGCATGAGAAATCAGGCCAACAACTACCCAGAGAATTTTTAGTTTACTGCAGATCTGCCTTCATATCTGGCAAAAACTACTACAGACACTGGATACTGCAAGGGAATCCTTCCAGCAGCAAAGCAGATACTGAAAAGGAATCCTCACAGAAGTGAACATCACCGCTGCTGGGCACTTACTGCCATACAAGTATCAGAACCAGTTCTCTCCTATTACAGTGAGGCCTTTCCACACGAAGACTCTTATCTGTTTTTTCGTCATATACACAATTCCAGCTACTGAAAGTCCTAATCACAACAAAGATCTGAGTATCAAATCAAGACAAATACTTTCTTGTGAGGCTGAGACATGTTCCACTAGCACTTACACGGGGAAGGTACCATCACCATGTTCATCACAAAATTTCAGTTGTACTTTGTAATAGATTTCTGTTCTGCACTACTATGACACCGTATGCAGACTGTACAGCTTGCAGGGATGGGAGCGCTTCATAAAAAAAGCCAAAAACCTTACCATTTTCAACTTGATCTTCTGGACTTAAACTCTGAGAAGAATTTCCAATTAGAATGCATCTGCAATAAAGTAAAATTGAATTGTTAAAACTCCCCTTATGAACCATGTGTCACTTATCTTAATTCTCATCCTGTTCAGCAGCTTGTCCTTAGTTTAAAAAAAATGGGCCAAAAAGCTAATTTATCTGTACAGAGTGTCAAAACCAACAATTCTTTCCCTCTGCCCAAAAAACTGCCCCATCACACTTCAGTAGTTGAATGTTTAGTTCAAACCAACATATGAAACATAGCTATGCATAACAGTCTTTATCTAGAGTCCACCAACCCTGCTCTGACAAGCCTGTACAAACCAAAAGTGGATGTCTGGTTTACCACATACAAAGTATTTCTGAGAGAGAACTCCAAAGAAAAAGCAGCAGGAATAGAATTTAAATTAAATAATGTTTACATTCAGCTAGTTCTCTGCAAGCTAAATCTGACCTTTTATGCTATTTTTTTGAATGGCTTAAATATTGAAGACTATTTCTTAACAATTTTCAAGGTCAGAGTAGACCTATGTATGCCAAATAAAACCAATACACAGTGATAGGAGCCGCAGCCCATGCACAAAATTTATTGTGTGCTACCGTTTATAAAATACTTGAATAGTTCAGAACATGCATAAAATTTCCAACTTAGGGGTATGTACAGATTGTAGTTTATGGCAAACGAACAAAAAAAAAAAAAAAAAGGAGATGAACTCTAGTGACATAAGTTTCAAGTCGTGTTCCAGGGCATGAAAAGGACATGTAGCAAATGTCAAAATATATAACAAAGTACACTGGCAATCAGTACAGTCCATTATTTGTGAACAAATTAGCACAGGGCTTCAATTTTTATTTTAACCAAGCAGTCTTGTAGATACCAAAATACATGCAGTCTTCAAGTTTACACTTTCACTAATGCCTTAGCAGTTGAACAGAGCAATTGCTTACGCGCTGCTTTGCTTAAACAAAAAGTATGTCTGATACAGGTTCAGTTTCCTTTACAGATTTAAAAATAATAAAAAGCTTGCAGCTATTCAGCCCAGTGATTATTAGCTATTTATGCAACCGTAATACTCACAATAAACTAAAAGTACCCATAACATCTAGGTAACCTATAGATGTACATCATAGGTCTATATATTAAATATTTGCAAAATGAAAACATGCATACACAAAATACAATGCCAAGCTTTACAGACTTGATATGAATCAAAATTTACTTAAACAATGTACAAAGTTCAATTAAAAGTACCTTAAAATTAACACTTCCATATTTTTCTTACTTTTAAAATTAGTATATATAATTTTTTTAAATTCAAGGTGGGGAAAAGTCTTGAAAAAGCTGGGCAAAAAAGTTTCTAAATTAAATATTTTTTTTAAAATCTGTGTTCAAGTAATAAACATTCCTACATAGAAATCTTCTGATAAGCTGTAACTAAAAAGTACAGTGAATACAATATAGAATTAGCGACATCTAAGGAGTAAACCTGAGGTCAGCATTTTACAGAATGACCAACTGAAATTTTTTGGCATTTTTTCTGTTATTTAAAGTACAGTTTTGCAGCCTCAGATATTTTAAGACCATTCTAATCTATAATTTTAAAGACATATAATGAAACCAATGTCCATTAATAAATAGTTAGCTCTTAGGGTTGTATTTGAAAGTCTGATTTAAAAAAACAAACAAACAAACAAACAAACTACCTCTACTGAAAGAAAAATCCCATTTGTAAACTTAAAAGTGTTGACAACGTAAGCGTAAGATGCTAGTCTAGGTGTGCTTTAGTGAGAACAGCCCGATCCTTTCCCCAGATCTCTTCTGAAGCTGCAGCAGCCAGTGATGGACGTTGGTGAGAAAGGGTGAGGCACACGCTCCCAGGAGGTTGGTGTAAGAGTGGGGCTGTTGTCTCAAAAGCATGATGGTCACTCTTCAGTGGGATCAAGTCAGATGGGTTTCCACCTCGTGTTAAGTAGTCACTTCACGTGATCCCCTTATTTCATTTGTTGTCACATCAAAAAGCAGTAATCTAGGAATTCTCAGGCAGGACATGAGTGAGTAAACCAGAAGCTGATGTGGTCACTGTGCATTGTTGTTGCCAGTTCCATTGTTTCCATTGGCATTTGCTGTGTTTATAGTATTAATACCATCTTGCTGAAGAGCATCTTTTCTTGGTGGCATTCTCTCATTGATCCTATCCAAACCTTTAGCTTCTTCAAAACTGCAGATTTTATGTTGCGGAGAGAATCCTCGTATTGCTTAACAAAATGCAAATTTGATATGTCAGTAATGGAAAAAGAAGTTGAAAGCATATACTTTTTCTAACAAATGACGTTTTAAAAAAGGTAAAGAATCAGCCAAAGAAACTTATGGCCCTGCAACTGTATTGCTAAAGGATTCTCTAACCTGCATTCCTGAAACGTTCACAGCAATCATGATTTCAGTTCATTACAAAGAGAACAAAGTATGGCAAATATTCTGCAAGTAGGAATCAAGGGGTTTAAGCCCGCTTGATTGCTTCTGCGTGTCCCTGGCGGGGCCAGCTATCACTGCTGTGCTTCTGCTGCCCAGCTCACTGGGCTAATCTTAACATCCCCCTTCTCCTCAGGGCAATGTCAGTAAGATCTAAGCAGCACAGCAAGTGCAGTGGAGGCAAAGCAGCAAAGGGTTACAAAAGTAGTGGCAGATTTACATCCTGCACACGCACCAATGGCCTGATCCTGCAGTTTTCATGCAGGCAAAACTGCAGGATGTGGTTCACACTGTGCTAATCATGTGGATGATGGAAATGGACACAACCACAATCACCAAGTTAGCACTGTGGTTCAATAATGGTATCATTTAAATACAGATGTATTTAAAGTATAGAAAATAGGCATTATTTTGCTACTGATTATTTTGATGAATGAGGTCTGTGGTTGAATTTACACCTGAAAATGGCTGACCACATAATAAGACTGAAGTCTTTGGGATGAAATAATTCTTTGGAGATTTAAGTACAGCTTTCCACTCACAACAACAGGACCTCTTGCAGGTGTGTGTGAGAACAGAATATGGCACTTGTTTTTATTTTTGGAGATCTGACTTCCTTAATTAAAAAAACAAAGAATACAGTCATTAAATGGTGCTTTGCAACTAAATCTGAAAAACCCCAAAGACAGCTCTCTCAAAAGCTATGCTGTTTGTCATTCACTTCCTTGAATTCTGAGCAAGAAACTAAAGTCTCTCTGAAAAGAAACAATCTGAAGTTGAATACTCTGAACCAAATAATTTCATGGCATTTTGCTCAATACCACTAACAGAGGATGTATATACAACTTAATTAGCACAGAAGCACTGTTAAATCCATTGAATTTAATATGCCTCATAAATACTAGAAATAAATTTGAACAATAAATTATATTCAAAATCTACAGAAAAAAGTTATATGTCTCACACTACCAGATATCACAGAAAGTTAAAAAAAAATGTTCAAAGCCATTATATTTTATGAGAAAAGGCATGCATAAACAACCCTCCTTCCACATATAACATCCCCTCCCCAAAATCAAACAAAACCTTCTGTTGAATATAGAAAAAAAACACTAAACACTTCTATTTTTAAGAACTTCAAGACAACACCACATATCACAACATGCTAATATACAAAAACCTACAGCATATTCTGTAAAAAAAAAAAAATGGAGATCAAAAACCCCCAAGAATTTCCCTAAAATATTAAAGATAATCATCATCCTAAAGCCAGAAATGAATGTTACATGTAAAATAGATGAATCAATGCAGTTGATTCATCTCTGCTTGTGCAAGTTGAAAATAAAACACACCCACACAGAGTACTTTTGAATTCCCTCCCAGACACCACAGATCTCTGCCAAGGGCAAAGACTCTGATCATACCTTTTTCAGCCTCAATTGCCTCTACAGTGGCTGTACAGAAGTGAGCAGATGCATGCAAAATGAATGAGAAAGATGAAGAGTGTAATATCGCATAGCAGAAAAGGCAATGATCAATTTAATATAGTATGCTACGCCAGATTAGATTACAATTAGTTAAAATGACAATTAAGTTTTGGGGGGATTATTTTTAAGTCTAAGCGAAACTTTTTGTAAATTTTAACTAATAGAGTTTATCAACTGAAAGCCTGTCAAAATAACACTAATGAACTGATGTTATTAACTATACATTTCTGTAAGTTTTGGTTGTGATTTTTGTTTTGGTTTTTTTTTAAGACAGCAACAGAAAACTTCAACTGATGCTAAAGTTGTGGTATGGTTTAAAAAAATACTAAAAATCTATTTGAGATTGTTTCTGAAGATCAAAATGCATTAGAGAGCTTCATTAAATTACCAGGAAGGACACTATAAAAATAACACTACCAACATTCTAATAATAAATTATTTTTCTCTTTAGCTCCCTGAAGTTTAACTAGCACTTCAATTTCTCACAATCTTTTAAGCTAAAATGGGCATCTCTGAGAACTGAATTGTGAAATTTAAGCCATAAAAGACAAATCCAGAAAGTCATATTTACACAGTTTTGTAAATTGTTTAGTTGAATCAATAACAAAGTCTACAGCAGGAAGAGGTCTGGATTTAACACAGTCTTAGTGGGTGAATTAATGTGAGTATGAAAAACATCTAGCTCACTAGCTGTTCTTCCAACTAAATAACTGACATCTGCTGTGATTTCTTATGTGTAAGATCCTTCCTTATACTTTTAGCTCTAGAAGGCAAAGCTTTAAGATAAGGTTATTATTACTACAACTTGAACTGTAGCTAAGTCAATCATGGTAGCAAGTTTCTACCTCCCCTACTATTTGCCATGTCTCTAATACATGACAAAAAGTATATTACAAAATATTGAAATATTGACAAAAAGTAGCTTACATAGTGATAAACCTACTTGTTTAGTGCTTCATACATACTGTTAACAACAAAAATCATGGCAGAGTATTCAAGCAAGTGCTGAGGAAAATAGCTCTATAAGAAAATAGGGCATTAGATCAGAATAGAATTCTTTAAAGAGATTTAGGTTTATTACTTCTCATTTCCTATCCAACAAAACCAATCACCTACACTATGCCTACACTATATTATGTATGAATTGCCTACACTGTTTTAAGCTCACTGTTGCATAAGATTCTAATTTTCACTGATATAGTCTAAAAAAAATTGGATACTTGCATTAAGTAAGTATCCAATAAATACTGTTTTACTTCATAAAGTAACATTAAATACCTAAGGGAAACACAGCATTTTGAATTTCATATGCTGCACTTTCCATGAACAAAAAATGAAAGAAAGTTAAAACATTTCTGCACTTAAATCTACAGAGACAAGGGCAATTCCAGAACTAAATCAAAAAGCCACTTGAATGGAAGGTTATTTATGTCTACCTTAAGGGAAAGAAACTTTCTCTATTTCTAAAAATAAATTACTTGAAGAATTGTTTTAGAAAGTCACCAAATACATACTTTCAAACTATAATCAATTTGCCATATAAATATGAAACTATGTAAAAAACCACCTCTTTCCACCATTTCCTGTTACCTGTGGAGTCTTTGTTTTCAATCTTTTCCTGAAAAGATCACGAATACTGATTTATCTCTGCAAATTACGTAGCTTGGTCATAAATACAAATTTCAAAATTTACTCCTACTTCACACTACTTGTAGTACTACTATTCCAAAAAGACCTTGGAATATTAATCACAGTTAAGAAAAAGATAATTTTCAACTTGACATAAAAGAACAAACTGACTGGAAAATACAAGCACTTAAAAAACCTGTAGAGACTCAATTTGGAAAATCATTTTGCTGGATTCTCTTTTGCAGGTATATCTAAATTAAAACTTTATTCTTTGTAGACTGTGATAAACTTCAAATAAATACTGGATCATAATAACAGGTAAATCTGAAGTCTTTGCTCGGGAAGTTCTCAATTGAGAGCTGATTTTAAGCAACAGGTTTCAGTGGCATTTCCATCCTTAATTTCAGCTGTCCCCTTGTTTTGCTTAATGGATGGATGTGATAGAAAATCCTTTCCAATTTTCAACATAAACACAAAAAACTATCTTAACTGCTTTCTGACTAATAGTAGGGGCAGTAGTTCAACTGATGTCCATAGAAGTACTTACAATTTTTCATTTAGACTTGTGTTTAGTATGTTGCTGAACAAAGCTTTACATGTTACGTTGGTTTTTAGAAGATGTTAGCTCAATTTGGAAGCTAATTTTATTGCATTCAATTCACAAAATAAGTCACTAGGAGATGTTATTTTAAGTAACAGTACTTAATATGATCTTTATTATTTCAGCTACTATAATGCAAGTAACGAAAATAATGAAAAACAAATTTACATTTTAAAAAATTTAGGAATATACAAAGGCCATGATTTCCCAAAGGCTGTTTTTATCCTAACACATTAAAGCTATTCAAAAGTAAGCTGATTGATTTTAAAAAAATGTATCCATATATTCATGAAAAAAAAATTATACATTGACATCTCCCGTAGGATGTAGGCTTGCATTTTTTTCCAGAATGATGCTTTTGAACTGAGTTGTCTTTGTTTAAGCCCTTTGCTCCAGTCTGCATTTGCCATTCTCCCCTGAGCTGCTCTAGGCTGCAGTGAGGATCTGTAGTGGCAAAGCCTCCAGGCCCTGCTGCTCCAAGGAGAAGGAGAAGAAGGGCCAGCAGCTTACCAAACACAGCAGGTGGGCTCAACAAAGTCCTGACAGAACAGTGGCGTTTGCTAAGACCCAGGATGGAATATGTTAGTGACACTAAGAACTATAATAGGTAGGTAAGCAAAAATTGCGTATCTGTGTATATCTATTTGCCCCGATGAAATAATTTCAGCCCAGCTCTCCAGAGAAATGTAGATATACACTCCATTTCCTTACAACTTTCAAAGCTGCTTCTAGATTTAACAGCAATCAGTGTAATTAGACCTTTCCTCAATGTGCTACTGAAAAATGAACATTTGTAAGACTGAAACCAGGAAAACCTAGGGCATACTGGACAATTCTGTGTATTTTTAAGCAAACAGAAGAACAGAATAAAAAAATTACTTTAATTAATATTATGTTCTTTTATTTTTGCAAGCCTAAACTAGTGTAAATTATTGATAGTAAACTGATCAACATAGTAAAAAATACTTCAAAGAATAATTAAATATTTGTAGTAAGAAATCCAGCTATAATATCAGTGACTGTATTTTTGTCAAGAATATAAATTCTCTGATATTACAATGGTTTAGAAAATTGCCAGTTACTGGAGTTTTATTTTATTTCTGGTTTACTTCTATTTTGCAATTGTGCATTATATTTTGAAAGCTACTCTTTTAAGACTGAAACAGTAATATGCTTATCAGTTACTTCAGTTTAAGAACTAACAGTTGGCATGATTTATTTTGAACAATCAACATGACTAAAACAAATGAGGTATATTACTGTAGTGCATCAGGGAATATTGCCATCAAAAGTTCTAGTCAGGAAAAAACCCACACTCACAAAAATCCAGAATGGATTTTGCATGCTTTCCAAATGTCCCACATTTTCAGTAATGGCAGAAAGTCATATGCCTTATGTAAAAAAATTTTCTAGTCAGTTTGATCCTCTCTGGTATTTTTAATGCAACATGGATAAAAATTTGTTAAATGAGTGAGAGGAATGCAGACTCATTTTTAAGCATAATAAAATTTCTTATTAAATAATGAATATTAAAGCTAGAACATATGCTTTTGGAATAGTTGAATGGATTAGGAAACATACACCATTTCTTGTTATAGACATCCACAAAACAATCACATACATACACTGGACATATAAACTTACTTGTAGACATTATATGTCCACTGAAAAATGATTTAAAATGTGACATTTGTGTTTCAAAGCTATTAAAAAACAGCTTTGATAGTTTAATAGAAAATGTAGTGAAAGGCTTTCAAAAAACTACATAGAAAATATAAAGAATTCAAATGAAGTCTAAATCACGAAATGAGAAAAGCAGCTACTCTTGGAAAACAGATTGTGTAAAAAGTGATATTCATATATCACAATCTTTCAATAGTTATAAAATTCAGTGTTCCCATATAAAGTTTTATACTTCCTAGTAAAGCCTGAAGGTGGCCAATAAAGAGGTCTTTGAATATGTTAAGAGTGCTGCTGATATGAAGTCCAGTTTTCGACTGGTGTTTTTTAGTTATTCACCATTGTGAACAGAAAACATGGACTTCATTCTTTTAATACACTTGGTACAAGCTCATAGCATTCTCCCTAATCCTAGTTAATCATTATGGGCCTTGTGAAAAATATGATCCAATGATTCAACAAACTAAAAAAAGAATAAAAACCTTTTACAAAATATTCAATGAGCCAGATTACAGGTATATTTTGTATAGAGTTCTTTTTATTTTCATGCAAAAAAAATATATGCACACTTAATAACACCCTTTTATTTTGATTTATTTACAAGTTTTAAATTCAATCCCTTTATTCTCAACTGATTTTATAACAAATGATTGAATATTTTTCAAGTACATTATTGTTCAAATGCACAGACAATGTGCAGCAGCAAATGCAGCAAACCTCAAAAACAAGGTGCTACAACATTGCTTCTACATCAAGAGACAGACAAGTGTCTGGGATAGTGGTTTAATTTTAACACTTATACAGACATACATCTATACCTAGAGAGAGACAGACAGATCTAAGAAAGCAGCTACATCTGCAGAGGAAGGAAACAGCATGTTACAAGGACAATTCAGGGAGGTCAATTATACATAGAACATTTGACAAACAACATAGAGAACAAACTTTGGCATTAATTACCAGGGTACAAAACGTAGCACATTCCAATCTGTCAATGGAGTGTAATATGGAACTATGCAGTCTGTAGCTGTTTGTTAATATTAATATCAACAAGTATTTGACATTGTCAATGAAAACACTAACACGGCTATCATAAAACCATTTTAATGGAGAGCAGACAAGTAATGATGCAAAATTGCACTGCCATTTTTGTATCTGTAATGATCAAATGCCTCAATACGACATCTGTTAGGGCACCCCACCTGAAAAGTTGTTAACTAAGGAAGCTCAGAGTCTGAAAAACACAGCCTGACACTGCTGAACTAATTGGCTTTTAGTTTTATACCCTGGTTAAGTATCCATTTCACATTGCCTGATTAACACATAACACTATGCTTGTATCAGCCGCTAAGACAAGAACTGAAAAGCATAAGAAATTCCCTGCATGCATTATGTGTGGTGTTAGCAAAAGAGTGAGATGTGCCCCAGTCCATCTGAGGCACAGCAAGTTGCATAACATCATTACCACTTTGCAGGGTCTGTCGTCCTCCAGCCAACACTCCACTAGGTAACATTCCAGTGGGAGTCAAACCCTTGAGTGTCAGCACACTTTCACTCTCCTCCCTGGTGTGACAAAAAACAGTAACAAAACCTTAAACATCCGTGCATGAAAACTTGCACTGAAGTAAAATAGTGGATGGGGAAAGGGAGAGCCTAGTTTTGCTGTGTTTTAGACATGCCAAGACTGAATGTAAATTCAAATTCAAATAATTTAAAAGGGGAAAATAATTCTATTCCATACCAGTCTTTCCTCCGCCTAGGAATTATAAATGCTGGCTACTTCTGAACCAAATTCTTAGTTATTCCCATGCAGGTTGATTAGGTTTGAAATGAGCACTGAATGCCTCATGAGGTACTGAACATATCTCACTACCATAAAACAATCCCAAATTTTGTTTTAAGTGTCTCTACTTTGGGAAATAACAACTTTAAAAAATTACCCCTATTTGAGCAATTATGGTCTGTGGAAAAACAGACATTTGGGGTAAACATGATGATGAAGTCTCTACATTTAAGGAAGATGGGAGTATCTTTTAAATAGCTGAAAATAAACAAACCAAAAGTGGAAACAAAACGCCTCTACTCCTCAAGTTCAGAAATTTTCTGAGTCAGTCCTGACCTCCTCCATTACACCCTTGATTTCAGTCTTTCTGTCTGGTATTGCCTTTCCAACACTCTTAGTTAACAGCTGGACAAACAACATGTAAACTAAAGATCATGTTCTCTCATTTCTTGAAAGATGTCTCAAAAATAACTAAAAAATATTCTTTAACCAAAAATTCCAACATCAACAGGGTGATTCAATATGCTAAACAAGATTCGGATGCACAGTGATCTCCCTGAAAAACGTTTGGCATTCATTATCCTGAAACAGTGATATTTACCTTACATACATAACAGGGGTTTAGGAATGCAGAAATCATGCAGGTACCTGAGAACAGAGAAGACTCTTGCCATCTTGCCAATTGCACGAATTTTGTTTCTGATTATTTCTTTCCGTGCGGCAGCTGTACCTACTTTCAATAGAATAAGAAACAGTCTCAAGCTCATGAGTAATTAGAAGGTCACTGTTTTAAAGTGCATCAAATTTAACAAAACTGTTAAAATTCAGTACTCTTCACAGGAGGTCTGAACCCAAACACTTAAGGGCACAATGCTATCATATTAGAGCTTCAGAATGCCATCAAAACCACCATCACCTCTGTGTCCACAAAACACACACAAAAAAGTTTAGATTGTTCATAATAATTTCTTAAAGCTAATAAGTACCTGAACAACCACCAGTAGAGTGTAGTAACTATCATAACTCATTTGCTAAATTTTACACTTTAAATTCTTAGTACTGATATCTGTGTATATCAAAATGTAGGCAGGCAGCCCAATATAGAAGCCAAAGAGATACCAAAGCCATAAAAAAATAAAGATTTTCTAATTGTTGCACAGCTGTTCAAGAGAAAACAGTGGTTTCCTTGTTTTTATGTCAGCTACCCAAAACCCAACTCCATGAAAAACCCCCAGAAAATAAACAAGCAAAAAATTGCAGTGGTACCTTTCTTACCACTTAAGTCTGTGTTCCTCATCATCTTAGGTTTGCATCATTTGCAGAAATTACAAATACCAAAGATCTGGAGTAAGTACTGCACATTCTACAAGGCAGAGTGATACCACTTCTGACAGACAAAAGTGAGGACAAAACTCTGAAAGAAGGCTTGTGATTGGGAAGGAGAGCCACCTTTGCCTGCCTTCACATGAAAAGGGAAACACCTTTCTCCAACACTAAGTGTTGCTGGTTTGTTTCAGTCATCCTTCCCCTCATCTTACTTTCCCTTTGCCAACTCCTCAATTTCATTAGAAGAGTAGAGGCAGATGAGGAGGTAACAAAACCAAAATCCTTATTTCTCCTCAGCCATTAGGAAAGGAGAGCATTAATCACATCAAGGTAAGAGTATCCCAGTCATTCTGTGAATTGAACCACGGGGGACCAAGAGTGTATGAGCTCAGATGATGTCTATTGGGTATTCCAGAACTTCCATGTACCAGTGTTGGTCAGTCTTGGGAGAAAGTAACACAGTAAGAAGTTGCCAACTAAATTGCAAGAATGCAGAAGAGAGGACCACAGAAGTGGGCAGAGGAGAGCCACATGTCCACAAATTCGCCTACTTGCATTCAAAAGGGAGCTGTGGAAGAAGCTGTTCTCCATCCCTGCCCACTAGCATGGGGCTTCCCTGTGAGGGTACAGACACTCAGACACAACAGCCACACTTCTCAGACCACAGCTGCAAGAACACAAGGCCTTCTGTGGCACAAGAGTGGGTAGACTTTCCACCCTGAACACTAAACCAAATAAACCACAGAAGATAAAGCATATAAGGGCAAACAACAACAACAAAACCACTCAAGACAGAAAAGATGTAATGACAAAGAAAAAAAGGGGGCAAGAAACAACCTTTGTATGAACACAATGAGAAAATCTTGGGGTAAGACAAATACCTGCCAGTCCACATAAACAAAACAAAAAAGCCAGGAACTGCTGAGGAAAGTTGTTTTTAGACAAAGTTACAATATTAACAGACATCAAACTAAAAAGTGACAAAACAGGTGGCTCAGGAAAAACTCGGAATAGGAGAGTATGAAACATTAGATTTTTACTGAAAATAATTTCCTTGAAATCCTAATTTTTAAAGTTCTAGAAACTTTTACTTTCTCTCTTTGAACACTACTGAGGAGCCACCTGAGCATCTGGAATGAGAAGGGGACTCTTTTAGAGTTCAAAAATGTCAGGGCTAATTGGGACATGAAATATTTCTCTTTAAGTTCCTCAATTCTCCTTCTACCCACACCAATTTGCAGGCTCCACTGATGCCAAGCTGTAACGTGCCAACTGGAAAGACTTCAGGCAGTGCTAGTGCCTGTGATTTAAAATGAGAAAGGTTGCTTTGGGTTGTTTGGTTTGTTTGAAGGGTTTTTGTTTGTTCTTTGGGATTTTTCATTTTTGTTTTTTTTAAGATGATCTCTCATTGTTCTGGCCCTTCAGAATCAACACAGCCAAGGCAAAAAGCCAAAGGCATTCCTCCAGGCTGCAGCACTGCACTAATGTGGCCGTTGAATCCTGGTTACTTAGAGAATGGCATCTGCTTGCAGAAGAATGTCTTGATTGCACCCTAAATTATAGGAGATATGACAAAGAACTTTCCCATTTCCCATTCCCAATGCCTGCACAAGAAACAAATTCTGAAACGCTGACCTGTTATTCCCCAAACATAACTTTTGGAAACATGTCTATAATCTAGTGTATTGGCAAGTATTAAAAATATTCTCTGGGACCAACAAATTTATACAGAGACAAAAATTATTATTAGGCAAGTAGTAGCCAGAAGAATTTCTCTGTACAGAACTATCTACCCTGTGACTTCTGAAAAACAAGTGACCAGCCCTGAATTTAAGTTAGTAAGTAGTTCTTTTTATAATTTGGATCTGGCCATCTTCAAAATAGCACAGAGAATTAAAAAGTACTTTTTTTGACATCTCAGTTAGGAAGACTAAATGTACTACGCAAACCAGGTTTTGGAACATTTTATAAACACATTTCATGCACCACCTTAAAAAAATGCTCACGAGGAAAGTATTAAAGAGCAAGACAGACAACTGAAAGCTCCCTACACATGCAGGACCAAAGATTAAATTTTAGAAGTAGGTAAAAGAATGAAATTCTACAAAAAAAGGAATGAAGAAAGGAGGAAAAAAATTCATGCACAGAAAGACAGATGTCTTGAAATATGACTTCTGATAATAAAATACACAAGTCTTTATAAAATTCCCATTGAAATGGTTAATAGTGATACAATACTACATAATATCTCTCAGTAGAAAGGTATTTTCTCATTAGTACTTCATACTGTCAGGTTCTGTGAAGTCATATTTCAAAACATTCCTACTCTGTCTGGTCTGTACCTTTTTTATTGCCATATATGAGTCGCTCTTCAGATGGAGAGTCCAGAAAAAAAGGAAGTGAACGATGAAGAAAAAGGTGAGTGAGACAAAAAAAAAAAGATATTTAACTTGGCAGTGGTAATAAAGAAGGAATGGAGAAGAAATGTGAAAAAAATAAAATGGAAAATCGCAACACTTAAAAATGCATTCATCAAACAAGAAGAGGAATTGTTGAGAATATTTAAAATTTGACAAATAACAAGTGAAAGCTTGAAAGTCAACAGTTAAAAAAAAATCCAACCACATAGAAAGATAAAGCATAGACAGTACCTAGGTGGCATAAGAGATGCATCAAGCAAAGAAATTGTTAAAGGAGACAAAAGAGTAATTCAAATTAGGAAACTACAGACAACACGGCATATGCCATCAAGTGACGACTGCAACTGCTCTGGTAAACATAAATCCTAACACCTCAGAATAGCACCTAACCCTGCCTGGTGCAATTGCTTTATGTTCCGTTTAGTAGATTTACTTAAATAAAAAACAGGAATTGACTGTTGGCAGGGTCACTTTTGAGACTTCTTCCACGTTTTCACATTTCTGGCAACCATCTAAATGGCAGCAAAGCTAAAGTGGCTCAGAACCAATGCACTCCACTAGAAAACACACAGCTGCTTAGCAAATACTAATCTGCTATCAAATTTGAACACAGTAGTTATCAGATGTTAAGAAAGGGATCGTGTCTCTAATATCTTTATAAATGATCCTTTCATGTTCCTCAAAGGCTGCTGAAAGTTTCCTTCCTGCTCCCCATCAACAACAATTCACTAGATCAGTTCTCTTATAGGATAAAATGAAGCAAGTCTGAAAAATGTTTAGGTGTGACATTAAGAACTTCTGTAAGAAGCCCAACAAAACAAAGTGTGACATGTTCATGTCAACGTTGCTTCCTAATCATCATGCTACAAACATCTCTTAAAAATTTGCTGTATCACAGTTTAAGAGACAGAAAGATGTTATAATTCATTATATGAATACACATAATACAATGTACATACACAGGTTGTCCTTTAACTTGAACTTCAAATGCAGACTTAAACTTGCATTTCAGAATTTATTTATAGTACTTTGCCATAAAAAATATTGTATCTGATGTTCTCCTACATCGACTGTTATTGAAGAATAATAATGAAGAAATTTGGTGTACTATAAGACATTTATTTTAAATACTAGCAAAGTAAATTAGTATGTTTCAAATTTTAAGTGCCAAGACATTTGGAGAATTTCCCACTAAAAGTCTGTTTTATACTGAAAGCAGATATGAGGATTTGCAAAAGGTTTGTTTTAAACAGAACTCACATATGAGGATTTGCAAAAGTTACTATTACTGCTTCTTGATCACAAACACAAATGCAATTTCCTTCCCTGCCCCACCAATAGAAAAATTTGAAGGCAATTTTGTTCAAATGCCAGGCAATATTACACCAATCTAAGTTAACTATTGTTTACAACTTATTACCATTAAGAAGATTTATGTATCTTAAAGTAAACCCTACCGTCAAATTGATCTTCTCCCTCTGTCATCAGTTCATCATCAGAGCAAATGCTCAGAACATTCACCAACATTTCTGTTACTGTATAGGAAAAAATAAACTTTAATTCATTCTGCATAGAACTTAAAATATTTCCATGCACACAAGACATAGCTAGTCACCAGCAACTCTAGTGAAGGAACTTCTCACACCACAGCCATTGCTCAGTAACCCTGTTTCAAAGTAAGTGTTTTTCTGGATGTGAGCTGTCACAGAATTTAAAAAGCTCAGAAAAATAAGCATCTATAAATTATACAACTAAACAATCAAACAACACAAAGAACACTCCTCTCTTACAAGGAGTTCTTTTAGATAAAACGACTTCTCTTTTAAATTAGTTTTAGGCTAGGTTAAGTATTTGAACTAGTTTTTATGCAAACTTTATTTAAATATGAAAAATTTTGACTGCTCAAATTCAGGCTTGAATTGCAAAAGCTATTCTGTTCCTGACACCTGCAGGCATGTAGCAGAAAAATATTAGAATATAAATATGGGAGTTTGTCTTTTCAAACTTCCCTTAAATGTATCAACATAGTGGATACAAGCTTTTTGAGACAAGTTTGTGTATTTTTTTTCTCCAGGAATATTCTTATTCTGCCACTCAATCTTTCCTACATATATCAGACTTTTTCTTAAAATATTCAAACCCTTCTCTACATCAAGTATTCAGAAACCTATCCAAAAGGCAGCTGGTTAAAAACCCTGTAAATTGCTGCCTACATTTATTCATGACTAATTCATTTAACCCCTGTGTTATCTGCCATGGTTGTATTCTTCATTCTTGGGAAAGTTACTCTCTACTGTAAAAGAAAAACTCAACCAAATTATTATGATTTTGATCTGATCAATGCAGACCAGACAATATTGACACTAAATCCTTCATCAAAAGTGGGAGCCTACATTTGTCCAAAGGCAAGGCTAGCTACAAGGGCAATGACTCCAGCATCTGAAGCACAGAGCAGGGCAATGAAACACTCAAACACTGTTAAATAAGTTGCTGGATGTCATTATCAGCAACACAACAAAAGCAAAATACACAGTATCAACCCTTTGCTGTTGAAAACATTATCTACTGCACCATCATGCAAGAGAGATATAAACAAAATCTCCTTTCAAATGTCAGGTCCCTTCATTCAAACATTAAAAAAAATTGTTGAGTGAGTTCACCAAAGAAAGAAGTATCCAAACTATTTGCATTTAACCACTTCCTAAAGACAACATAAGCAAATCTAGAATCCTAGGTTTTTATGTCCATAAATACATAACTGCAAGAAATCAAAATTTTATTTAAATTTATTTAAATTTATTTTATTTGAATTAATTTTAAACTAAATTAAAAAGAAATTGTCAAAGAAATTTAAAGAGCTCTCCAGATCTCTTTTTATGAAAAGAGCAGTTTCTGTCATGGAAGGATTTTAAACAGACCCAAATAGCCTCTAACCTCGTTGCTTGTCAACTGAGGACTACTTGGGGCCCCAGTGTCCTAGATTCAGAGTTATCATCTCTAGAGGGAAAAGAAAAAAAAAAAAGGAGGATCTGTGCTAAATTATCTTTTTTACAAGAAAAATTAAAACTGAAAAACTTATCTTTAGTGAAGGTCAATCTGTTATATCTATATAGGAAAGTTAACATTTCACACGAACATCTCAATATAAATTTACACCTATAACTACGCAGGATTAATAATGTATAACTTAGCACTTCGTAGAACATGAACAATTTAAATATTAACTTCAAATGCAGTTCAAAGATAGTGCTTAACAATGCAGATGTACACCCCCAATGGAAATTTTAATTTCTTAACATCTTAACATACTAGATGCAGTTCTAACTACCTTGACTTAAACAAGTAAAGAAAGCAGCACAAAAATAATGCAATTTGTCTCTCATTGGTAAGTGTATTTTAAAAAACAAAATCTTCCTAACATCAATCTGGGAGAAATAAGAAAGATATTAGTTGATGAATAACATCTACTAACCTTTTTCTCCAACAAATGGCAAAGACCATGTGAAAACATCCATAAAATTTGGTAGCCAGTAAGGATGAGGAGAACAATTGAATTGACGAATATTCATCACATTGTTTTCATATTTTAATACAGCAGCTAAAATGAAATTCAGACATTTTGCAAAGAATGTTTAAAACTTGTGAGTACCACAAATGTAAAGTCACAGGCTTGGTTTAGGTCTATTTATACTGTAGACTAAATAATCCCAGAGGTATTCCATTCTCTTTCTTTCACAGTATTTACAGACACGTAAAAAAATGGAGCACTTTGGATTTTTACTGCATATGTTTCACTTTAAGGGTACTGTTACATGTCAATTTAGGTCTACAATCAAGAAAGATTTTTAAAAGTCCTGAAGAGGTGTGATTTCAGTAACTTCAACATAACTAACTGAGAACAGCAGTATATTCAGTATACGCAAATTCAGGTTTTATTCTTCATATGTGTCTTCCCATGCTATAAGCCTGGAGTAAAACCACAGACATCTAGAGGACGAGGGAGAAGAGAAAGCATAAAAAAAAAAAAGACAGAAGCATTCTAAAGCTAAACAAGCAGTTGCCTACATTTTTCTATACTTACACTTGCATCACACTGGGAATAGCTCATGTGAAAAAGGGTTCTATGAACACAGTATCCATAGAGATAGTGAAAAAACTTGAAAAGCCAGTTGAAGATATTTTTACTTCCCCTTTACTCTGCAATCAGTGAAAGTAACAATAACTCATCTTTTCCTGTGTACAGTTATTCACCCTGCAGAAGTGGTATGGGCTGGGGGTGGTTCTTTATAGGTGGGTGGAAGAAAATGCGATTTATTTAATAGAAAAAAGGTGCTGGTTTCAAAGGAACACTGTTTGAACATTTGGAGATCATTCATTCATCACATACTTGAAATGCCTTACTTTAACATCATACTTGAATTTCAGCAAGCTTTATTTTTGATTTCCGTTGTTGAACTTTATTCTCATCTATGAATAATACTAATTCACAGCTAAGCTCTTCTCTGTAATTCTGACTTGTAAATCTTTCTTCACACTATTAAACATGCTTTTCCTGTTCAACTCTGTCTTAGCAGAGGATGGACAAAAATGGATTTCTTGTTTTATACCTCCTTAATAATATTTCCAAGGGTGACCAGTATTTTGATCACTGCTTACTCTACCTTAATTTCCCATATGTGGCCATTATGGGAATTGTCATCACAATTAAGACGCTCAGATGCCACGATACACAATGCAAACCACCTTCCTTGCCCACTAAAGACAACCAGAGGAGTGAAAACTCACAGCACAGCAAAACCTTGCCTGACTGGATAACACCAGTAGATTTAATCTGACGTACTAAATAGCAACAACTTTCACAAAGGAAACCTTTGACCACACTTATGCTTCAAGGCACTCCTCTTACAGGAGGTTGGTAATTTATGGCTCTTTTTTATAACTTTCATTAAGAGATTTTTTTTACCCTTCAGTTTCTTAATTGGCAAAAAGCTGTTGATATTAGATTATCTAGTTAGACTATTTTATCATAATATACAATTACTAATAGCAAGTTCTTACCTTTATTATTGTAGACATCCAGGTAATTAGGTGCTGAAAAAATTGTTATTAAAGATGGGAACCCTGTAGTTTGACTTTTCCTGTACATTCTATAACTGCAAAACCAAACAAATTATATTACATCTTACAGCAAATAAGCAATTAGTTTTTATTTTACTCTGTGAATATTTCCTTGAAAGATACAAAGTACTCACCCTGCATCTTGTGCTTCATGTGCTCTAATGATTGACAACAAATTATTATTTTGCAAAAATTCACAAACTGCTGGATAGCTGTGAAATGAAAACAATTATGAGTAAAAAGATATTCTCTTAAAATATACAGGAAGAGTCAGTACTAGAATACCCAACTAAATCATAGCATACTCTCACCTATAAAAGTATGAGCATCCTCTGACGGTATTATGACTGAAATGCTCTGGTGAATTTTCATTTCCAAAATCTTCTGAAGGATCTGACCACAATAAGTCACACATTGGTCCAAATGCTGGAGGCTCTTTGAATCTATCTAACTGTTTAGAAAGAAAAGGCAACAGCACAAATACTCTTTAAATATTAAATTATTAAGTTTTACACATTTGTTAGCCTACATATCCATCAATACCAAGCATTTTTAGAATAAATCCCAACCATATCAAAGAGAAGTAGTTTCTGTATAGTTTTTCCTCTCCTCCTCATGAAATAAGGCACAGGCATGCCAAAAGAACCAAACCTGTTAAGAGCAATGAGATTTATTAGTTGTAAAAAGAAGGAAGATAGATAACTTCCAGACTGATGGATATGTGTAATACAAGGTCAAGATACAGACAAGGAACAAAATGGTCCTTTTTCATGCACATGCCACATCTACCAATCTGGAAACACTACCAGGAATTAGAAAAGAGAAACAGTACAGAAAACAGGAATTATAAAAGAAAAGCATGAATAATTAGCACCACCTAGAAGAGACTAAATATATATATATTACAAAAAACCCTAAAAATCCAAACAAAAGAAAAAAACAAACACCCTGAAACACCCGTCTCCATAATGAATCATTTAACAATGTAATGAAGATGCGACTGGCCCAGCCATCTAGGATTTTTTTCATACAAGCTTTATTTTTCAGCTCTATCCCTGATGTAATGGGCCATAAGCATTTTAGGAGATGTCTGCGTTTTCTCTCTTGCTGCTGCTTTATTGATTTTCACTTGAAACACCTATTTTAGCAGCCTGTAACTTTCCTAGCAACCACAGTCGAAAGGGGCAGAAGTAAGGAGGAAAGTGCATTTGTTAAGGTAAAAGGAAAATACCCTGCTTAAGTAAGTTACAGGCAATCAATCTCTGACGTCCCAGAAATGAAAGTAGATATCCCAGATTCAATGTAAAGTTTATTTGGTCTTTATGTAGCTGGAGTTTGTTCACAAGATGATTTTATCCAAGAAATGTAGGAACAGTTCTTTGATGGACAGTGCATTTATCTCACTTCACTTCCCATACCAAAGAAGATGACTTTGATGGTACTAGAGAACACTTAACTCTTCATGACAGGCTCGAAGGGAGGTTTGGTGAGCACCTGGTGAATTTGAGTCTAACGGTCCATAGGAATCCATTCAAATATGGAACCAGCAGTAGTGTCAAGCTCTCTCATGCCCTGGAAAATCAGAGCTCCCGAGGCTGCCACCTGTAACATAAGTGGAGAGGTCCAGATCTTTACAAATTCCTGCCAGATATTGGTAAGGCAGGTATTAACTGAAGTTGTTGTTGGAATTTATTCAATATTAAAAATCCTGTGGTTTAACATTTCCCACACTGGATGATAAACCTGGTATGGAGTATTTCTTCCAGATTGAAGAAGTCAGTCCATCAACTTCTGCAAGTACCTGAATTTCTGTAGATTAAACCATCAAGTTTCTAAACCTCCAGCAATAAATTGGGTCCAGAAGCTAACAGAGGCATTCACACAAGGAAGTTTCAACTGTTTGCTGATTGATGTTTCCTGCAATACAGAAGGCTGAAAGTCTAGAAAACATTTCTAAGAATTTTTCTTTAGTCTTCAAGGATTTTCCTTATGACTTTGGCCAAATAGATTTTTATAAACAAGAAGTTTTGGCTGACTGCAATTAACACACCTCTCTCCCAAACTAATTACTGATAGCATTGAAACAATAATGCAGCCATTTCCTGAAGTAAGGTCAGTTTGTAAAAAATAAATATACTTACATGCACTTATACATATACTACATGTACTTACTTACATACACACCAAATCAGTTTCTCCTTCACTAGACAGTCTACTAACTGGTATGGTTCTCAAGATATCTCAAAATTTAAGGAAATGTCACTTTAAGCTACTCAACCCAGACTGCATATATCAAATCAGAATAATCAACTTAAGGGTTTCTCTTTTTTGGCACAGCAAGGAGGTTAAAGGACATGAGTAAATTCAAAACACTTGTTACTGATTAACTATTTCTGAATGTGCTTTGACTATGGCAAAACAAAATCCCAATACAAATTGGCTCAACATTTTTCTAAATATGATTAAGGTAACCATAAAAGACAATTTTCAAGAATAAGAATCAATACACCTGGTGTTGAAACAGAACTAGGTAGTGTATTTTTTAACATACTGTAAAATATTTAAATCTAAATTATTTTCTAGGTACAATGCAGTCACAACAACTAAACTGACATGCATTACACCTTCACATGGATGTTCCAGTTCAGAAGTACCAAAACCTGAGAGGAAGATTAAGGTACAGCAAATTAAAACTATTTTACTTTTGAGGCAAAAGACCTTCACAGAAATTTCACACAGACACCAGTTTTAATTAATCTGTCCTAATTTTCCTGAGAACTATCACCTAATAAAGCCTAAAAAACAATGTGAAGGCCAGTGAAGAGTGGCAGTCATCTTGCATATTACTGAACAAACAGAAATTTCAGCAGGCCACAGAAAGGAAGCAAGGTATTACAAGGACAGATTCCCAGTAGTGCTGTCATATATTTCAAGGCAAGTTGCTGACCAAGTCTTAGTATCACCAAGAGCTAAAGAAAAGACTGACCATCTATTGTAAATGAGGAAAAAAATTCTTTGTGTCCCTTTTAGATTCACCATAATCTTACTTGGATCCTTCTTTCTAAAATGCTAGGTTTAAAAATCACAGTTCCTGGCATTTTGTTTCAGTAGAAGTCTTGGCAGTGTAAATGAATTCACCTAAACATCATCTCTAAGTTGATGAATATGTGTCTGAAAGAGACACTCTTTACCAAGACAATCAGAACATTTGAGAAGTGATGGACAGAGAATAAAAATCAGATTACTGAAAGTTTCACAAACTTCCACTTTGGCAGAAGTATGAAGCACTTATAAGAACCTTTTTGGTCAGGATTCACCGTCATGCCCAGTATGATAGCTGTCCTCTTCTGGAAGTAAATTTATGACAGCAAAAATATTAATTGAAATTGTGTCGTTTGATCACCTTCCTGCATGTCAATACTGATGGAAGATTTCATCCAGAAGAAACTGCACCCTGCAGAGAATTTTGCTTTTTTTCTTAGGTGATTCCTGCACTATTTGTAGAGCTGTGATTTCCCTTATGCCAGATAATTACATCCTTGCAGCAAAGACCTCTCCTTAGTAAGAACTTCCGCTAACAAACCAGAAAGCCTGGAATATTGTACAATTGTCTTGATTGTTTACAGAAGTAATTTCACACTCGTACCCCATGTATATGATTTTTTCCTAGATATAAAACGAGGATTTCACATCACCCATTTAATTTAAATACATTTAAAATATCAGTGTATGCCAAGCTCTAATGCAGCTATTGAAGCTGCTGCCAATCCATGACTAGCACATTTTTCAGGTTACCAGATGATTCTTTAAAAACAAAAAAGGCCTTATATTTATAAACATGTTCTTCATCAGAACAAACTACAATGCAGATTTTCATACATGCATATAAACACTTCACGCTAATGTAGCTTTGAACATTACAGAAGCACATCTGAAAGTACACGCCAAGACAGGAGAATTACCTTTTAGTTAGATTTACTTGAAACCTGATTAGCTGCAAGACTGACACTAACAGAAAAATGAATCACAGTCCTATTACGACAGTGGCTTTCCAAAGTATTTTTCCAGAATATGTTTTCTTTACATTACTTTCCAAAAAGCCTTGACCATGCTTCTTTTCATCTGTATAGTGAGAAGTGTTAAGGCATTGTCACAATGGCACTGTTTAGTCTCTTTGCTTTCCGACTTCCCCTTCTCTGCACAACGCACTTGGATTTCTGTACACATTAGTAATTGCTTTGACAATGCAGTGTGCCTCAGTACATTTTCCCACTTACACCACTGATCTTGTAAATACACTTCCTCTCTGTTTCTACCATTTTCTTCTCCTCTCACACTTGGCAGTGTATATCTGAACGTGAAATAAACTGACATCTGAGGCTCTGAAACAGTCCAATCATTACAAAAAATCCCTAATGAATAAATATAATGAATTCAAAAATGAGATTTAACTGGACAGCCTATAAATCTGAGGAAAGGGAGAGGTAAAAAAGAAAATTGAAGCACAAATAAAGAGGAAAATACTAAGAAAATCAGAAATGTAATTAATGAAGATAAAAAGACAAATAGGCTGCCAATATATACTTTTATACACTATAAAAACAATTTAGGAGCTTGCTTTTACTTTCTCTCTGACATTTAGATCTTTTTACATATAGGCCACCGTGTACCTTCTTCCATATGTGGATAAACCATGGATTTTTTTCCCATCTTCACCTATACTCTCAAAGCTTTCCTAGAACCACCTATGTATATTTTAAGCTGAAATCATCTACGTTTCAGATGTTCCTGATCACAACAGGAATGGTATTGATTTTCAAGTGCAGTAGTCAAGATGTCAGCTAATTTAACTTGAAGAAGTCTAAAAGGAGTATGAAAAAAGGAAAGCAATGGACTTCAAAAACTCCCATCTGATACAAACTCCAGCTGACAAGTTATCCATGCAAGTAAAAACCACGTTATTAGAAACAGATACCTCATGTCATGACAATCTTTTGTCCTTTAAATTGCGCATCACTATGTAGTATTTCCATTGTATAATTTAAAAAAAAACTTTTAAATTCTTCTTATTAATATACTCAGGACATCCACCACAGTGAGAAATATTCCTCAACTACCAAATTTGCCATTTTAAATGGTAATCTGAATTTCTATTAAATACTGCAAAATGTCACTTTGTCAAAACTAAAATCCACATATTTAAGATAGTAAAAAAATTTTCAAAGAAATTTGAGAATAACTGAAATACGACATTACATACAGTAAACAATTTTAAGACTACAATTAATTTCAACAAGTTTTCTCCTGGAAGCCATGAGAACACTAGCTCTTATCTAGAAAGAAATGCAATGTATTGTTTTGATTGGATATGAAACTTCACATGTACTACCTGTCTCAGAAAACTATGTGGAGAGTTTGAGGGTTCTTTTTTGTGTATGTTTCGTAACAGTCCCATCTGTCCCAATGACAGATGCAATAGATGGCAAATGCAATAGATAATCCATGAGATTTTAATTATGATACTGCTTAGCCTATATTTCAGCTCCTGATTTACACTTCAACAAGAGACAAGAACAGAAAATATACTGACAACTTCATATAGATGACTTTGTATAGGATCATATAAAAATCTCTATTTCCACTTATTTTCAAATACACAGAATACTCACTCTCCTAATGTCATCTAGTGTATTAATTTCTGGTGAAAGTCCACCATGAACACAAAGAAACTGTTGATTTAAGAGAGCAGCAAGAGGGAGACAATCAAAAGCTTCCATACAAGCATCATAGACTCTTTCAGAGTACTTTATTTTACCTGCAGGAAAGAAAACAGAAATCAGTAAAAAAATCCGTAATATACGGATGAAGTAATCTAGTGAATCATGGCTCTAAGAACATATATCAAAGTGAATGCTTAAAAAACCCCAAAACAATTATTATTTTGGGGTTTAAATGAGCATTTCCAAACATCACAACAGCAAGCATGCTCCTAAGACACATTTTCTTCCAGAGCTATTAACTGTTTTCACTTCTTCTGTTATCTCAAGTGTGGAGAAACTATTTTAAAACAAAAAATCACTGAATTATGTAATATTTTTATACAATTATACAGCATACTTCAGTGTAAAATACTACCAAGAAATTTGTGAATTCTCATTTGCAGTGAAAAGCTAAGACCTGATTATAGATTACATCATTTTTACCTACACCTAAGAGGGTTTTACCAGGCCAAATGATCCATTTATCACAGGATCAATACTTATACAAGCCTTCAAATGGAGAGACAGCTTACGTCACCAAAGAGTTACCTTACTAATATAGCTGAAATCAATCCTCCAAATGGAAAAAATTACCCCACAGTAGAGATATTTTGTGAGCTTCACAACACTGCTCAGCAAGTTACTCTGCACTCCTGACTACAGCCAACAGAGTAAAATTATCTTCCCCTCCAGGACTTTAAAATCAAGATTGTTACAACAAAATTTACTCCATAATGTATATTTACAGTATTTACAGCCAGCTGTCTTCTTGCACTCCAAGGCCACACCGAACTGCAAGCAATTCTACAGAAGTCAATGGGGTCTCCAGAAGTTTGCAAGGCCTTAATTAAACTAAGAGACAAACATCTCTCAAGCACAATGTCAGACTATAGATCAGCAGGTTGGAAGTAAGCTAATTTTACATTCTTAGACAGTACTTACATTCTTGCTTAAAGGTAAAATACTCTGTTAGGTGTCTGCATTCATGGTTGCCTCTCAAAAGAAACAATGTGCTTGGGTAAAGAATTTTCAGGACCCATAAGTACAGCACGCACTGTTGAAAAAACAGTAAATCAAGTAAAATACACTAGTTTATATGAACTTCAAAAATTATTACTGAGAAACACTGAGTAAGGATGTTAACACTTTCAAAAAGCAGGTACTGCTTAATGCGCCATTTTAAAACAGCACTACTTCCCCAAGTCCAGTTCTGGACATGAATCATGCAAATTGCTTACCACTTTTCCTAATAATAGCCACACAGAACGCTGAAAAAATATTTATATTTGCTGGATACTCAAGAATTAAATAAACCCAGCAGAATTAAACTGTGGAACACTTTCATCTAGACAAACACTGTATGTTTTTCTGCCTAAAATCTGGTACAATATATGATTCTAAACACTGGCATAAGAAGAAAAGCAGACATTTATTAACACAGACTGGAAAAAAAAACCCCTCACAATATAATTTCCCTTAAGGTTAGATACATCATTTGGATGCAATTTTTAAACTTCAAATGGATGGAGTAAATCATCCTTTCTTCAATCACTGGGGAAGCTGATAGCTTTTTCAGTGTACAAGCAGCAAAGTCAAAGAATTATAGTAATTTTCCATCTATCATTATTACTGCAACATCAGCAGCAAACCCTCAAAAAGACAAGAGCTAAGAACATGCACAGTTATTTCAGTTTAGAGTCTGTTACCACTCAGCAGTCCTGAATGCCCAAAATGCATTTCATAAATTTCAAATCTAGTTCTTGTATTTTTAACTGAGCACAGAAATCTCAAAACCCCACAAGTTTTGGACTTGCAGGAAGTCACCTGCAAGCTGTTATTACTGTTCTTAATCAATGCCAGTACCCTGAAGCTACCATTCTTCAAAGTTATTTTGCATAGAATAGCAGAGTACATGAAAGGAAGAAAGAAACAAATGGACACCTTAAAGAAACACTGCAAACATTGAGAAACACATCAAAGACTTTTATTGTGAAGTTTAGCTAAACTAACTACTGAATTTTTATCTTCTTAGTAAAAAATATGCAAAACTAATCTTTGTTCAGCAGGTTTTTTAAGTATAACGGTTGAAAGGATTTCATACCAGGTTTTGATATATTAACATATGGAGCTGCTATGTAAATGCCTTTTTCAAGGACAATTACATTACTTATAATCATCAAGAACAAGCAAAGAAGATCAAATTAATTAACAGGGAATGTCTATTGAAATTTTTCCTTAAAGATGACTTTCAGGCAATTGCTCTTGCTGCATCTCTAACAACCTCAAATTCATTGTGCAAGCCTTTAACAGCACGTACCCACACATTATCAGAACTGCAACACTTTAATACAGAAATGAAAGAACATACACTGTGACTTGCAAGACACTATTTCAAATGGTATGCCATTCCATTAGATTTGGTATCTATGAAGAGACCCCAAGCTGAGGCACTTGCCAGGCTGGTTCCAGAAGAACACTTAACTTAAAAACCATGCTCTGAAACTAATCGATGTGAATAAATGAATATCTTTGAAATGTAGAACACTTCATAAACATGCTGAAAATTAAAAAATTATTTTAATTCAAAGTAACTGAAAAATTAGTGGCAGAAACACAGGTCATCCTTAGGGAATATCAGTATTTGTTTTAAGAATTCTAGTAAAGAAAAGTATTAATAATTATTAAAAAACATTTGATTATATAAATAGTTTCTTTTATAAAAATAAACAGCTAATAATATGCAACAGATAAAAATATTACAAATAATAAATTAAAAGACCTTGCAGTCATGACTCACCTGTTCTCCAAAAACATACAAACATATTACCAGAGAAGCAGCAGTATGTATAATAATGTTACACAATTCACCTTATAGAAAACTAGCTAAAGAAAGAGGAGAAAAAAATGAGTAAATCTGGCGATTTCAACAGGACAGTCCGAACGACTGGTCAACGTCCTCCTGTAAACAGGCCTTTATCACAGGAGAAGGCACAGCCAAGGAAGAACATATTCACATGTTAAAGCAGACCTAAAATTTCATTTGAAAACCTAAGTGAAAGCGTGCTTATAAAAAAATTAGGACAAAACAGATTAATATGTTCCGTTACCTCTATACTAAAATAACCTCTGTCTACATAGTCACCGAGGAAGAGGTATCTTGTGTTAGCAGGTGATCCTCCCACTTCAAACAGCTTCATTAGATCAAAGAACTGGCCATGAATATCACCACACACTGCAAGCAAAAATTTTGTTCGAATTAATTTTTAAAAAATCTAACAGAAAAGTTACTAAGTTATAGTTAACAGCCACAAAGTACTTCTAGTTAAGAAAAAAGGCATGTATAAAGCAGGAGTAACAAATTTTTTAAGGTTCCCCCTTTGCTTTTCATTAAAATCCTGTCTTTACTACTTCTGACAATAGTGATGGATAGCTCTATTTGAGTCCAGGAGATTGGGGGGTATTTTTCCAACAGATTTAATGCACTGAGCATTGAGGTCTTGAAAGCTGTCAGCACCTCTAATATCCTCCCCGACTCCTTAGGTATCTTTGCAAATTCTCCTTGGTATGTGTATTTGAAAATGCCTGTGGCTTTGCAACAATTTGCCGAATCCATGTGAACTTGAAAGAAGCAGGGAGTGTACTTTTGTTTCTGAGTCAGACTAGCATACGTTTTAATAAAATCATATCTTCTCCTTGCTCAGTTACTTTTCTCCTTCAAATAACCATGTTCACTATTTCAACAGTGGATTTTTCCTGTGTTTTTAGAATATGAGAAGGGACAAGACCAGTGGTCAGCAACTGAAGGCTGAAGTGGCAAAGATAGCAGCAGATGGGAAGTCTTTAAGGAGCATGCACCAAAACCAGGCCATCTCACAATTTTAAAAAAGTAATTAAAAAATGCATGCAATAGACAACTGCTCCTATCTCCTCTTTCCCACAGGAGTTCCCAGTTTAATGGAAGTCAGGAGCTGCCTTCTCACTTCTGCATAAGGTGTCACTGGTAACAATTAACAGGAATGTGAGAGAACATGCCTTTCATTGATGCAAAATGTCATTGATCAACTGACAAATAGCATCTTCTAACTTCATAGAGTTTATCAGTAAAGTCTTTAGGGAAAAAAAGTTGCCCTAATTTTGGAAAGAAATACTGGATACGGCACACCACATTTTAAAGGCTGTTATTCCCTTAGAGCAGACCATTTGTCATCACAACCTATAAAATATGAGACTAAATAGAATTTGCATTATTTTATGTCTCTTTCCGTAAGATTTCTTCTCAAACACTGAAGGAACTTCCCTCCTTTTTAAGTTGCCAATATACCAATTATCTATATAAACAGAAATATAAAAATGCTAAACCAATGTTAATTTTGAGTTTTTCTGGAGATTCAAAGAACTCTGAGCTCAGTCAGTCACTTAGTAATTTCCACCATTTCAATCATTCTATTTTTTTAAATGTCAACAATAATAATGATGTATTGATGTGAAGTTTTCATTTACCCAATACTAACAAATAACAAGTTGATGCCCTAAAAGAAGCTTTCAGACACTAATTTTATATAAGTCCATTTAGAAGAAAACACATTCAGATTAAAGAAAATCCTATTTGAACATAAAAAGCAAACCTACTTTCATTATTATAAATAACAGACATGCAACATAACTACTTCCTATGAATGTAGATTGTTTATAAATAAAAGTATTAAAGGACAGCAATTCCACATTTTACCAGGTCAAACAGAAATAGAACTGTTCCAACTATGAAAATACTCAAGAAAACCCTAAAAGTCAGTTTTGTACCCCAGTGGCTCTGGCCCAGTGCCAAAGATGCTAAAATAATCTTTATCAGTACCACTACTCTCACAAGCATGTGGCTTTACATGCAACCTCCAGTCTCACTTACAGACCAATATAAAGGTATATTTTTCACTAAGAATCCCAGTTCACAGCATTTGTTTCAAATCACAATAATTAGCTTCTCTTCATGTATTTAAATTTCAGAATTATTCTGAGTTCAGGTAGATGCCTTTGTTCCTACTTATAATATTGAAGTAATTAGAAATTCGTATTTCAATGGCTTTTAACTACTTTCTTCTTTTTTTCCAATTTTAATACCAATCCTACTAGCTTTTTCAATAGGTTTAATGCCTTCATTTTGCAAAACAATGTGCAGAGTGTTAAGCAAATGCAGGTGTGAGGGATGATTCAGTAGGACTAACAGAGAAATTCTGGTTTAGCAATTTTAAGACCAATTCTACTACTGAAAAAATCTGGCTTTTTCAAATTTAATTACATATAAAATTACATAGAAATATTACCTGTAATTGGAGCTTCAACTTCTATCATAGTTTTTTCCCTCCGTAATATCGCAGCACCCTCATTGATGATTCTAAGTGCAATTTCTTCATCCACTCGACCTTCCTTTATCAAGTGGTTCTTCAAAATGTCAACCCTTGGTCTTCCATCTGTGTCAAACACTTCTTCAGATGTCAAGCGATGTGTTGGTGGAAAAGGGACAGCTAAAATTTAAAAAGAAGAAACAGCAGTCATGACACTGCTATTTGAAACATATAGTCCATCTAGGAATGGGGATCTATCATGGAGTAGTTGCTATCCCAAGTAGCAAACTTGTCTTTCCACCAAGCAATTTTACGACATTGTTAAAATCTGGACAGAATAGTGCTGTGTATGTATTTAAAAAAATAAGTATCTATACTATGCAAGCTTGTAGAAACCAGAAAATAGAGTTAGAAGGCATAGTAATATGTACAGTATCTGGAAGAGTCAAAACTGGCTTTGCAAAGGGAAATAATCTCTCTCCAATATACTACCATTCCCTGAAGGACTCATGAAGTACTGGTGATGCAGAATTATCCATTTAATATCCACTCAGACTTTCCAAAGCATTAAAAATTATCCCATCATCAAAGCCTCCGGGGAAAAACCCCACCAAAAGCCTCAACCAAACAAAAAGAACCACCAAAACAAATGCAAAGCTAGCAAGAAAAGGATCCAATAGTGTTTGAAAGACTAGAAATAAAAGGAGTCAGTGAGCAGTGGTTGGGGACCAAAGCAGGCTCATCAACTGCCCAGATAGCACATCTGGCAGTCAGGAGCAGTTCAGTTACTGCACAAGTGAAATACGGATGTGAGACATGGAAAAAGAGGATACTTCAAAACTGCCACTAAGCAATGTCATGGCACTCAGGAAATAAAACTAATGTGACCCTGTTCTCTCCTCAAGCATACTACTATTGAAAGAATGAACTACAACAGAAGCAAAATCATTCTGCTTCTCACCAGTTAAATACTCTATGTTAAAAGAGAAAAATGGGATGAGCACATCCATTCAAAGATAAGAACTAATAATATGACTACCCTTGTAGACAGATTTATTTTCTTAGTCTCTGAAGTTAAACTTTACGTTCCAAAAATCAATGTTTAGATACTGAAACATTTTGTGACTTCATTTAAATAGATTTCTAGATTACTAGGAATACATTGCTAACCTTCTGTTATCATGGAATAGTAAAAATCTATCAATAAAACACCTGATGCATAAATCATACACATATTCACTGAAATTAAATTATCCTAGAAAATAAACTAGAGATATGTCTACTATTCCTCTTATAAAAGTTTCTAGGTAGGCAGAAGCTGCAAAATTTGCCTTTACATACTGTAGAATGAATACACCCCTTTTTTGTGGACATAAAGTATTTGATTAACAAAAGGGAAATTACATGCCTTTCCTTCAGTCTCCTCTATCAGTAATTCAAGTTTCACTCAGAAATGTTAGAATTCCATGTAGTCCAAATGTTAATAAACTTATTTAAGGTATCAAAAGACAATCACTTCTGTTCCATGCAGAACTGTTTAAAGACATAAATCTGTCTCTGAAAAGAGAAATTGATTATTCTGACAAAATTAATTTATCTATTTTTAAAAGCACTTAATTATGACCACACAAGCATCAGTTCTAATATTCACTGCTTTTGTGAACTTAACTTCCCAACCTTCAGATTCTTTTAATGCTATTTTTTACATTATTTGGAAGTTTATATCAATCTGTATGTAAATTAGTTTTAGGCTCTTTCTTGCCTCACTTTTTTTAATACATTATTTTTGGGCCCACAACTGCCTTCAACAATTCGAAGTTGAGCTCATTTTTTAGGGGGGACCAGACAACTCACAGAGAAGACTTCTCCTGCTTTAATTCCTTCAAAAGCATTAGAGATCTCACACACTGTCCTAGAACCAGTTACCTCCAAGACACAGTTTTGTAAGAACTGTGCTTCATTAATCCTAGTATTATTCAGATCAACTTAGGTGAAAGATGACTCTTTTGTTCTTTTTGGAGGTTTTTTTAGGTAGATGTAGGGTGTGGGAGAGAATGTCTGTTGAGGTGACCACCTGTTCTTCATTCTCTTAAGTGCAAATTATTACTGATTTACAACCACCAGTGGCTGCAGAATTCAAAAAGACCTCTTCCTTATGACAGTTTAGATATATCAGGGGTTTTAAGTCCATGGTAAATGAAATTTTCTTCTCTTAATAAAGTTATTATATCTACTAACAAAATAAAGTTTTGAGTTTGTCCATCAAATTATATTCTCTGGGAGGCTAAAACACCAGCTGGTTTACTCCAGTGTCAAGATCTGTCTCAAATTATTTAAATTTATATATTTACGAAGACTCAGATTTAAAACTCTATATCTAGGGGTTCATTATCCATAATGCACAAAACTCTCAACTGTGGTATGAGAAGTAATTAAGCATCCCTAAAGTTATATTTGCCTCATGAAAAAATGGAGTTTAAAACTAGTTCCTCAGAGTTTAACAAAATCCTTTTCACACAATAAATGTATTTTCCGATTGCTCAAGAAGGATTTCTTAAGAATAATTTTCAGAGAAGGTAGAATAAAATATGGCTAAAGATTTTAGCCATGATCTGCATCACCCAGTGAATAAAAAGTAACACTAGAAAAACTATTTCTTCCCATTTTATACTTTAATCTTTGTTCCAGCAAAAGTTAACACTAATAGAGTGCATTCCTTTGAAAAATATTACAACTGCTTTAAATAGGTTAAGGATGATGATTTTTGAAGCATGTAGACAATTTCTGCAAACTAATGGGTTTAATTAAACCTTTGATGAAGTAGTCATAGAATGTTATAGCCTAAGGAAAAAGAATTGCAGCATGATGTGTTTCAAGACACAAATATAATCCATGTTTCAAAGTCTTTGTGCACAACCTGTGCTCTCGAGACTGTAACAGAATGGTAATTAAGAGGAATTACCCTAAGGAAATAACATGGTGTTGGGCATTAAAGGATTCTCTTTCTCTATTCCCAGCAAAGCTAAACAACAGAAAAGTACCTAGAGATGAATCTCTAAAGTAATACACGCTGCAGTACAAAATAACAGATTATAACTTATTAGTAAAATTACAGATGTTAATAACATATGTAACACATCATAATTTACAACCATGGACAAGATTTTCTAAAACAAATCATTGCTTACTAGTCAAAATTAATCAATTTCACTTTAGAAATACATACAGATGATACAATTTTAATACATTGATCAAAAAATGTAAACAGTAGTGCTGAGGGGGAAAAAACAGTGAATAGCTTTTGGGACCTGTTAATGAAAATATTTTGATGGCTTTTTATTACTAATTGTATATGCATTAACAAAGAGGGAAAAAATCACCTTTTCTTTACACTGCAGTACTAATAAGAGATACAGAAAGCAAAACCTCTAAACCTAGTTCTACACTGACTTTCTACGAGCCTCTGGGTACATTGATACCTTGCAATAAAACATGCTGTGGAGATTCAAAGGTTAGCACCAATCTGAAGGGATAAATTCCCAGAACATAGTAAGAAGTTCAAAGGAGAAAAACTACATTACCATGGCACTTTACCCAATATAATAATCCCTGCTGAGAGGTGCAATAGGCAGCTACCACAAACACACTACTTCCAGACCCAAAGCAGATTTCACATTGCCTAGTAACTGAGTGCAACAGTAGCTGCTAATAAAATCTTACATGTAGATACTGTAAATTTAAACCATACTGATATATATGCCCATTGTAATAATCTCAGTTAAATCTGGCTTGTATCAAAGACACCCTGTTGGAACAGGCTCATCAAATAAGACGAGATCAAAGCCTCTAGACTAATGTAAGAAAAAGCATCAGGGATCCACTATACAAGGTACTGTACTTTCACAAGCAAAATTGTTTATGTTCTT
This sequence comes from Eopsaltria australis, assembly GCA_034509425.1. Taxonomy (NCBI): domain Eukaryota; kingdom Metazoa; phylum Chordata; class Aves; order Passeriformes; family Petroicidae; genus Eopsaltria; species Eopsaltria australis. The sequence continues at coordinate 94,869 of JAVTVJ010000525.1, forward strand.
ATGACTGTAAAACTTAAATAATTATTTTTCTCAGGCAGTGAAAGAAAATTAGCCATTTTTCTTCTATCACCAGGAGCCCATGGCATGTTTCATGAATTCAGTTTTGGCTGTTAAAACCTGCTCAATATCCCAGACTGCATTTTTTGTTTTAAGAATGTTTTTGATTTCACAGCTAAAGTCTCACCTCACATTACTGAGGTTACTAAACACAGACATTCTGTTTGCACAGAATTTGTTTTGGTGATAGGTATACATGAAACAGTATATATAATGTTTGTCTCCACCAAGTGTATCACGTATCAATACAATCATGGTGTTCTGTGAACGGAAAGGCCAGCATCCTTCATTTTGTCAGCAGGTTTATTACCATGATAGCAAAATGGTCTCTGGTTTTTCTGTCGTTTAGTCACCTTTTGTGGTCTTTTGGTTTTATAAATGCATTGCTGTCTATGTATTGTCACTCAGAAGAATCACAAAGCCTAACACCTACTACATCTTTCAGTCTGTCCCTGGAGTTTTCACACCTCTGTCAACATCTCTACAGGAGGAAGAGATGCAGCACCCATAACTGCTATGAGGACAGAATATATTCAATTACCCTTCTGCACTGGCAGAACAGATTTGAAAAGAAACAGCATAAAGGCATCACAGATGGTCTGTGGACCAGCGACCTTGAAAATACTAGATAAGCACAAATACACAGCCACATCTAGGGGAATCAGAAAGCAACAATCAATAGCTGACAAAAACCATAAGTTACGCTATTCACCTCAAGCAAGAAAGCACAGATCCAGCAAAATCAGTTTCTTGCAAATTAAAGAAACTATCCTGAAGTTTCTTTGAATGCAAGGTTCCTGCTATATTAGCCAGCATTCTAGAAGCAAGAAAAAAGGGCCCTGTAAACCTTGAAACCCTACAACAGCAGTGAAGGTACTCATCCTCACTTATCATGTGCTTGCAGTCTCAAAAGTTTCATAGAATTTTAAATCTCAAATGAAACAATAGATATATGTTGTATGCCATGATGCGTTCATTCATCTTTTATACTGTGTAGTTTTTCAATTAACTTGGTTGATGTTTTTGGAAGTCCCTCACAGGGAAAATATAATTATTTGTTTGAAAAGTATTTAAAGATACTCCCATCATTAAAATGGCCACACTGTGTTAAGCCAAAAGATTACTTAGTGCTTAAATGCACTTCTGGCAATGACAGATGCGTAGATCTTTCCCTCTCCATACCCTGTTTTCCAAACAGGGTGGTTTATGGATTTTCTCTAGAGTTTCATCCAGGTGACCATGTTTATGACCACTGCTAGAACTGTATTCCACTATTTTGTCCAGATTCTGAATAGACACTTTCATAGTTTTTGCCTCCACTGCACCTTATTGCTACAAATCCCACAATTTGAATTACACATTATTTGAAAAGGTATTTCACCTTTCCTATTTTGTTTGGTACGGCATTTCTTCTTTTCCCAGGGAGACAAGAATTAGAGTTCCTTCCTATTAACTTTTCCATTAAATACCATTCATATGGTAAGAAATATCTAACTCTATTCCCTACTCAACACTCCTTTTCCAAGTCAGAGATTTGTGATCTTTGTCATTCCACCTCTCCCAAAAGCCACTATGTGCCTCTGAACATATCTTTAGATAAAGAAAAAAAATCAGGAAGACTGAACAAATTACGTGCTGTTCAAGACGCACATATGACACAACATACATATACTGGCATGATGGTGCAATCTCTTTTTTCTAAATTGGTCATCTAATACTCTCTAAATTCTTATCAGACCAGTTGACTGCCACTGCAATAACATTTTCAGAGTATTATCCATACACATCCTAATATTTCTTACCAAGTTCACTGCCTTCTATGTTCAAGCAAGAATTTTCTGTCCTTTGCAGAACAGCAACTTCTTTACCATCTACAACTTCTTTACCAAGCACTCAGTCTAACAAGAGCTTACTGAAGCATCTCTGGAAGTTTGCTGTCCTGGGTAAGTGTTACTATTTGCCATTCACTCTGTTTTCTAAAGAACTTCTCAACACATTTAAAGGGCACACATGACAGCTGTTAACCTCCCTCCACTATGGGAGTTTATCACCTATTAACATCCTTTCTCTCCTAACTAATTTTGATCCAGAAGAGGATATTTCCTCTTTTGCTTACTTTAAAGACTTCAGTGAAGAAACCTGATGAATAGTTTTGCCTGGATCAACAAGCTCACCAGCTTCTTCAAAATACTCTAAAGATTTCTCTTGATTTTCATCTATGAAAACTGTACCAACTCCCCTTTAACACTATATTTCCCAGGGATATAGTTAGGCCACTCTTTCTTACAAGTGTTATCAATCTGTTTACACTTATTGATCTACAGTTCTCCAGTTAAATCTAGAATTTTTTGAAAAATGCTGCCATGCTCCATCTCTCAGATTCAGAAGATGAGTTATTGACACAGGCTATGGAAAGTAAACCCACAATTCTGTACCCAAAACCCCCAAAGAATTCCTTTAGAGCCACCAGACAAACATCTTCTGATCCTGGGATATTTTTTGGGAGCATTTCTGTTGTTGATATGTTTTGAAACCACTTACATTTCAATGAGACAATTCGTTGATCCATTCAGCAATAAGAACTGACTCATGTGCGAAAGAGTCCTTAGTTCCTTAAACAATAAACACACATGAGCAGTTGTTGGATTTTTGTGCTCTGGCCTTACCTTCCCAGCCCTCAATTGCCAATTTGCCCTACTGAAATTGATGCAGGCTTCCATTTTTGGGCGGGATTTTTTGGGTTTCGTTGTTATTTCAAGATTTATCCACTCTAAACATCCCCTAAAACAAAAAAAGACCAGTCAAACACTTGCTTGTCAGAATTCAGTTCCATTCCATTGTCTCTCCCCCAAAACAAAACTGTGATTTTTAATCTTTTTTTTTTTGAAATATGACCTTTTAATACTCTCTTTACACTGCTGCTTTTCTGGATCATCTTAGAATAATTTCTGGCCAGCAGCGTAAGTGCCTTACAATATTTTTAAAACACACTTCATGTTGCCTGTCAACTTTTAACCTTTTACCTTTTTTAAAAACCAGACTCTGAATTATAAATTTAAATACTGCAATGATTTCTTTTTCTCCTTATATGGGTATAATTGTTCAAAAGTAGCTATTAGAGCCTTAATTTAGGAGCCTGCTTGTTCAAGGATATGAGTTACATTTCTTTGGGTTTCTCTAAAGAGTTGTTTCAATAAGCTTCCATTTAATATCTAAAATTATTGTGTCCCAATCAGGCTTTACCATGTCTTTTATCCAAAACAAAGGAATACTGAATCTTTCCATTTCCAGAATAACAGACATAATCTCCAAATTTAGCATTAGGTCAGCATGACAAGGTCCCATGGACTGCTTCCCAAGGCCCAGCAACACCCCCAGTGGACAAAGTGCAATGCTGGGAGGATAGAGCACTTCCAAGTATAGCTCTGGGTGTAACTACCCACCAGTGAGGCAGAGAAGCCCTGAGGCTTTGCCCTCTAAGAAAAGGCAATGAAAGCTCATCCCTGCCATGCTCAGGACCACTCTAGCAGTGTGAGCTTACAAGTGCTTCATCCCTACCAGGGAAAAGTACTTTACTATAAGGTAGTGAAACAGTCGTTTCAGGAGAAAAGATACATTGACAAATTGAAAGTTTGAAAGTCACATGCACTGAAAGGTGAGGTGAGCTGACTGAAGTCAGTCAATTGTCATCCAACAAGAAAGGCAAACCCGAAGAACCACATACAGCATTTAGGCATCAAGGGCAGTTTGTAGAAAAAAGATTTTGACAGAATATAACAAAGGGAACTGCTCTGTTCCACAAGACAGTAAAACACTAAGTATCCTTCAAAGATGGAGAGGGCGCCTTAGAAAACAGTGAATCAGAACAACAGGTACATTTTCTCATCCCTATTTGGAAAAAAAAAAAAAAAAGCAGTAACAAAAGCCTCATCACAAGATACCATTTGGGAAACAAATGGCAAAAGCAGACTTTAGATAGCTTTTCAGTTCTGTAGCTAACCATTAATTCATAGGAAACTCTGTAACTACAAATTATTTAGGCAATTTAACTAAGCCATGTAAAAAGAAAATCTGAGCTTTTTATACACTTCAAAAGCAATCAATGACCTTTGATGAGACAATTCATACTTGGAAAGATATGCTAGACAACACAGCTAGACTGCATATTTAAAGCCATTATTATGTTTTAGATATATCTATCTGATATGACATAATACACCTGATAGCTTTTCTCTATATATCTGTACTTCCCATCAACTGCTAAATATACAAGTCAAAATATGAAGGGGGACACATCCTAATCATTATCCTACCTTATTAGAAAAGATCAGTTACTGATGATACAGCAATTCAATCATTTCTTCTTGGTTGAGCATCTCCTGCCCATTTCTGCTAACATATAAGTGGTAAAGAATTCAATTTCTCACAGCCTCTGAAATTTAATGGATTCTGTTCTTTACTCCCCTCTTCCAGTGATTCAGAGGAAGAAAACAAAACTTAAATAAAATCAAGATAAACAATGCAAATAACAGCAAGTTATTTAAGTCCTGAATTCACATTTTCTTCCCAAAAGACAGTACGTAGACAGCATGAAAGCTGAAACATGGACCAGTACACAGATACACCAGATAATATTACTACGTTTTCTCTGTGGCTTTTCTTAACAATCTGAGACAATATAAAAGACCTATTCATTGTACAATAGAAAAGAGTATGGTGAATGTTTCTTGGTATGCAAGAGGCAATGCATCTGTTTGTGAAGAGGGATGTGACACAGTTGTCACATTTTAGCATGGTTTCAACAAATTGCACAGATACTCCCACTTAAGACTGACATAACCTGCAATCTTGCACTTCTGGGGTCACTGTCTAAAAAAAATATTTCCAACTGCACTGCACCTAATGGGGGAGGAGAAACCAAACCACCCTGTCCTTTGTATCAGTAACACGGACAGCTTGGCACAACTGGCCAGGCTTCTCCAGAAGCCAGTGATTCAGCATGATAGGGATGGATAGGACAGGTCAACAGAAGGTATGGAAAAATGCTGCTTTATGAACTGGTTAAAATTATGTCAGATGAAGCCATCAAAGACTGATTACCTTTACCTTTAGTTCTGCATCCTAACAGCCAGGTTCAAAGAAATACTGCAAACTCAGGTAGTAATTCTGCTTAGAATGAAGCAAGTCTTAACTACAATTTTAAACAACCAGATAGGTAGGTCACATTTAACAAGCTGAATTATTAAGAGATTGGAAATCAGCAGGTTTTCCACTGTATTCTAAAGTATCTGATAACTTACTATTAATTCTTTTACACTGTTTGAAGAACTTAACTTCTTACCACAAATTGCAGTAAGGGTACAAAAATTCAGCAGGTCTAAACACCACACACTGAAGTAGCACTAATGAGTACAAGTTTCCAATGGACTGGTTTTAACATTTTCTACTTTAACCCTTTCAATTCGTTCAAACAAATCAACAAGTTAAGCAATTCAAAATGAGTGACAACTTATTGCAAGTAAAGTTTTCCTGTTTACTTGAAAACATGCCAATGTCCAAATGGGATTTCAAGGCTTTCATTAACACCTGCTGAAGACATTTCTCAAGGCCCCTTGTTACATAAAACAACCAGATCTGCACTCCTTTGAACTCAGTCAGACCCTGTGTTCCTAGGAATGTCAATCTTAAAAGCAGATTGCTTGTGTACACCTGTGATTTCCAACAGCCCAGGCCAGCCACAGCAATTGTCCACACTGACACCACCAAATACAGTGCAATATGAAAAGCACTGGGATCAAAATAAAATTATGTGCAACTTGAGTAAACACAACCTAGAAATTCTTTGAAGCGCTACCTATACCCTTAACTATCAATTTAGATCTAACACACGTATTTCAGGATGCTCTGGTTGCAAAGGATTAGTTTCTTCATAAAAACTAAAACAACATATTACATGGGGTTCAGAGAAAAGAACTATTTAACACCATTCTGGTCGTTAGACCATCCTAGTTTTAGATGGGTGTATCTACTACAAAATGCTTTACTTTTTCTCCTGAGAAGTATAACGTTTGATTTGTCATGGCTCCCTACGAGGTTACCAGGGAAGGCCACAAAAAAATAGATCAAGGTGAATTTTCTCCATCAGAACTGGAACCTGAGAACAGCAGCCAATAGAACGGGCGGCAGCACCTTCCCACTCGCTCTTCCCAGGCGCTGTCAGCGTCTGCAGTTCCAGGGCTCTCCCCTGTGCAGCCAGCGTTAAAGCCCCGCAGAGCCGGGGCGCGGAGGGGCCGGAGCGCGGCGGTGCCCCCGCTCAGCCCCGCACACGCTCCGGGCAGCACATCCGGGAGGGACGCGCCAGGCCCGCAGGCCCCGGCCACCGCTCCCACCCGCGGCCCCGCCGCCCTCACGGGCCCGCCCGCGCCCAGCTCCGTCCCCACGCTCCAGCAGTGCCGACCCCCGGTACTCCCATGCCCGTGCGGGCATCCCACGCCTCCGCAGGGTGCCGGGCTGCCCTCCCGTCCCCACCTGCGGGCAGAGCAGCCCGGCCCGCACACGGACGGCACCGCTGCCCACGGCCGGGCCGCCTCTCCGCACCCAGGCGGGCCCCGGCACTCGTGCGGGGGTCACGGCCCCGCCGCGCCTTGCAGCCATGTTCCCTCTGCGGGACCGCGGGACGCTCACCCTTGACGGCGCGTTCGCTGGTGGCGTGGGGCGTCAGCAGCAGCACCTTGCTCCCCTCCTTGGCGGACATCGCTGGGCGCTGCCGGGCTCCCGCGGCGGCTGCTGGGCGCGGCAGCGCCTTCGTCCGCCCCTCCGCCGGCGGCTGGCGGGGCGCGGCGGGACGGGACGGGACGGGCGGGGGCGGCTACAGGCGCCGGGCGGCGGCGGCCCGGCGGAACATGGCGGCGGGCGCGGCTCGCGGCTCCTGGCGCAGCGCGGGGACGGTCCGCCCCGGGCCCGGCATGCACCGCGCCGCCGCCCGCCGGGCACCGCGGGAGCGCGCGGAACTCCCGGCCCCGAGCGGGACCACGGCGAGACTCCCGCCCGAGCCGGGGCGGTGGCGCGGGGCGGGGCGGGGAATGCGGCCCGGCGCGCCCCGGACAGCAGGCGGAGGCGGGCGAGGCGGCCGGAGCGCCCCCGCCCCGGGACGGGCGGGCGCCAGACCGGGACTGAAGGGGCGGTGCGGCGGATGGCCCGGCCCCCAGCGACCCCGCGCGGGCGAGGGCCTGCGGCCACCATGGAGAGCTCCGTGGGGCCGCCCTGGGGGCGACTCAGCTGGGGGAGCGATGGTGTGGGGGTGGCGAAGCCCTCAATGCCCCCCGGGAACCAGCGCAGAGCGAGTGGCCGCGCCCGTGTCCCCAGCGGGCGCCAGCACGGCACGAAGGGGCCCCAGAGCCGCATCTGGCAGGAGAGGGAGGACAGAGAAGTTCCTGTCGGTGAGAACCTGAGTACAGCTTGGGGCAACTCCCAGTACCAGATAATTCAGCCAAACTTCTCTGTCTTGCCCCTGGAGCTGAACAAAAGTGGACCAAAGAGCATAGACGGCCCTGGGTCCGGTGGCAAGAGCTGCCCCCTCATCCCCCAAAGCTGCGCAGGCTGTCGGGGGCAGAGGCTCTGCACCACGGCCCGGTCTGGCAAAGGCAGCAGATCACAGCCCTTGTGTTCTATACAAACCGTGCGAATGTTGTGCAGAGCAGTAGGTCCAGCCACATGCAGGACACAGGCTTTGCCTTCACCAAAAGGTTGGTACAATTCTACTAAACCTAAGGTCATCTGGTCATTATGACTACTCCATATTAAATTAACTCTGCTGATGAAAAAAGCTAAGTAGTTCCTGCTCTCCTTTGAGCTGTTAATGTCACCTGCTCTCCTCTGATTTAGTGTCTTCGCAGTTGTACCAGTGGAGGTTGGCTGTAGGACTGGCACTGTACTTGAGGATCACAGAAGTGAGCTGCGTTGAAACCAAACAAAACCCACAAAGCACACAAAGAAAGCAAAACAAGCCCAAACAATAATCAGCCAGCTGAAAAATCTTCAGATCTGGGACCACTTAAACACCAGCCAGATCTAGCAAATGTCTAAACATATCCATTTATACTGCATTTGATTAAATATGGTTAGCTAAAAGAGTTGCTGCTTTGCATCCCAGCTAACAACGAAGTTCACATGCATTATTGGTACCGAACTGTGCAATCTATTCCATACAATAAACCAGGAATTTAAGAAAGAAAAGCCATTCAGAATTACAGGTTTCCAGCAAGGTCTTGGTTCTTGCCCCATTCAGGTCCAAGGGAAAAGGATGACTAACACCTGAGGTGAGGATCTGCCATGCTGAGCATGAAATCTCTTTGGCTTAAGCAAAAAACCATTGAAATTGACAGGTTACACAAGTGCTTAGGTTAACCTTGCTTTTTTTATTTTACAGCCAAGACCATACAAGCAAGAAACTCAGAATGAAACATCACATCATAACATTCAAGGAAGCAAATGAAAATTTTAAGGGAATAAGAATTATAAACCCTTGGGGTATTTATTAGTACACCTGCAAGACTCCAAAGTTTTGGAAAAAGAGAATTCTAGTAATTCCATGCCCAGAAGGAAAATGCATGCATGCAAAAACAGAGCTGGGATACATTAGAGTATCATGGAAAAAATCTTGGATGACTATTCTAGATTTAATCACTAAGCTTTCCAGCAGCAGGAATTACTACTTTATACCACATGTTCTACAAATGTCTGTCATTGTACAATCAATTTAAAGGGCCTGGTTTTTAAACAGGACAAAAGCTCATTTCCTTCAATAGCAAGGATGTGTATCCATTCAGAGTATGCAGGAAGAGCACAGGACAGAAAGGGCAGCAAGTAAATGTTGCTCCTACTGACTAACATTAGCTTAAAGTAGATCTGCTGAAACAAGGAGCAGGGGGAATGGATTCACTCTTGCATTTAAAATCAAGAGAAGCCCAGTAGTAAGTGCAGTTTGAATTTCTGACAGCATGAAACAGCAGAGTCCCATATTATAAAGGAATTCATTTGTCCATACATTTCCAAACACACAGGGAGCCAGAGACCTTGCTGAGTGTTGTCAGGAATCTCCACCTCACCTGAAGTGCAGTTGCAAGAAAGATGCCTTACTTATTTGAATTGTTCACTTCTCCCAGGAGCCTGCAGCCATGTTCCCTGGGGTGTGAAGTAAAAGGGGCTGATGCAGTCAGAATGCTCACTGAGGAAAAAGCACAGCATAATATTATTTTGTTATGATGCTGTGCTTCTAGACAGCATGCCTCATGCCCTGCGTGCTGAAACACTTTCAGTTATATCCAGGCATTACCTGAAGAAAAGGCCCATATGGATAAAATCTTGCTGGGTTTGCTCCCCCAATACAGCAAGTTGATTTGAAAAATGGTATTATGTTTCCCTACAAATCACACCTCCTAAAAACATTAAAAATAATTGACTATTTTTATTGACAACAGCAGCTAGAAAAAGAAGTTGGCGAGCACAGTTACCTTGGCATTTTATTCTCATTTTTCTGACATATTCTATATTACCTAATTAAAATGCCGAGCATGTGCGATTCTCATTAGGACAATATCATAATCTTCATTAGATTTATCAGAAATATGTAGCTGCCTCTCTCCCTAAGCCCTTAACCTTGTCATTGAAGCTTTTTCCTGTGGTATTGTCTCTAAATCTGCTACCGACTCTGGAAGAGACATTCACATTGTCCCAATTTACCTCACAGTGAAGGCAAAGACGATTGATTTGATACATCTTGTGTTCAATGAATCAAACATCTTGTATCAGCACCACAAGTAGCATTATGACTGTGTGAACTAAGGAACACAATTACAAACAGAAATACAGCCTTGCAGGTAGAAGGCAGTGTGCCTTTATAAGCCTGTGAGTTTCCCACAAGTGCCAGACAAATCTGAAAAGCAGAGTAATGTTTTACTTCCTGTTCAGCTTTGCCACCAAGTGGCCATTCTGTTCCACACATTGGAAGAAAGGAAGAAGGAAGAAGGAAGAAGGAAGAAGGAAGAAGGAAGAAGAAAAAAAAAGAAAAAAAGAAAAAAAAAGGAAAAAGGAAAAAGGAAAAAGGAAAAAGGAAAAAGGAAGAAAAAAGAAAAGAAAAGAAGAAAACCTGATAAATTCCTATTCTGACAAAATATTCCAAACCATAACCTAGCTGCTAGCACTGGACTGCTTTCTGAACAACTGCTTTCATAATGAAGAAACAGTTCAGCAGGAGAAGCACATGGAATAATCAAACCAATCCATCTTCTTCTGTACCATGGGGAATGGAACCATTTGGGATGCAGATGATATCTGATTTCCTTCTGCTCCATCTGAAAGCAGTAGCTGCTGAAGCAGCATGCAAGAGCTATTTAAACAAAAAGGTGCTATGTTAAAACCTAGACTTTTCTGACACTCCCCTAATGGAGGGCTGTAAGGTATAGTAGCAGCTACATTTCAGTTAATCATTGCCTCTGACAAGCACTGTTTATTGAATATCGAGCACAAAGAAGTCAAATTATGTGAAATTTTGTAGCCATCTCATGCAGCAGGGCAGATGATCAGAACAGTCTCTTCCAACAGCGACATACCTTAAAAAGTGGCACAATGTCCCAGAATCATCTAATTACCCAACGAGAACTTTTTGAAAACTAAGAAGGAAATTGATTCACAGGAGAGAGAGATATATTCCAGATCCCAAGAGACAGATGCACAGAACAAATCTTGCAAAGATAAACCAGGTCTGAGAGGGGAAGACGTGATACGAGCAAGAGAGTAAGATGAAGACAAAACTTTTAAGAAGTTGTTCCATTTCATTGACTATCTGAAGCTGAGCTTTCTGAAACACCAGAAATGGTACTGAGGTTGGTATAAACTGTAGGACTGCCTCAAAACAAGGCACATATTATTTCAAATATATCTTGACATACTGCTGTACTGAGTTTCAATATCAATACTTAAAAGCTTTCTTTTAAGAGGGCACAAGGTTTCCCTGCTGTCCCAAGTCAACTATTTTATGACAAATCTTACTATCTGTAACAGAGGTGTTTTTCAGAAAGCTTGAACGTATTGTCTTAAGCCATTTTCTCCAGCATTACAAAGTCATTATCACTGTAATACTCCAGCTCCCAATATCATCCAGTACTGAGAAGCTGCATTGACTTAAAAAGAGAAAAACCAAAACTAAATTATTAGATAGTTGCTGGTATAAAATGACAAGTTACTTTACTATTACAGTCTATCCTGCCCCACTCCCTTCCTGCACACATTCCCCTCACTGCCCGATAAACTCTGTGAACAGGCTGAGGAAGTTCAGACTACATTAAGAAAGCTAGTCAAGGCCACAGGCATTACTTGCACCATACCAGAACTGTAAAAGACAGCCTAAAGCAACCCAACTTGACTCCAGAATTTTACGTGACTTTTACATACTAAACCCTACCAGACACATCTTTGATTTAAATTTCACACCTCTAGAGTGATGGTACCTCAAAGCCTTCCTTAGGTTCCTCAAAACATCACTTTCTCTGCTTAAAGCATTCCTTCCCCTGCCCTTATTATCTAGTTCAAACTTTTCCTTCCTTAGCCTTAAGCAATTGCTCTTTCTCCTACCATCTGAGACCAACCAATTCCCTCTCTTCATTTATCTTACTACCTTAATGATATTAATAGACTATTAATAGTCACCTCTACTCACTAAAAATTGAGTTCACTCTGCTTTTTGCTGCCCTCCTTTGTGTTCTCTTGTTTCCTCAGCACCTCCACAAGCAAGAGACTTAACTGACAAAGTACTCAAGGTAAGCAGGTCTTCATATAGGACCTTGCAAAAAATCCCCAAACTTACTACTGCTCTGTAACAGGAACTATGATAGAAAACAGTGTGATGTTTTACTATTTTTTTTAAACTTTGTTCATCCATGAACATGATGCCCTACAGATCAGAGAAATCCCATTAATCAATTTTAAAGGGAAGTGTGGGGGAAACAAACCCAACAAAAACCAGATATGACAACTCAGTTGCTGAAGAGTTCATGCCGTCTTTTCTTACAAACGCATCTGGCCATGGTGACTACATGGTGAAGGTGCAACTATGCTTTCAGCTCACCTCTTTGCATCATTTTCCCAAGTTCCTGAGATCAAACACCATGAATTACTAATAAGAATTAACTGTTACACTGGGATTGGAGAGGGTTGAAGAAAGGATTGAACAAAAAATGATGTTCATAATTGGGCAACCCTGAGGTCACGAAAAATGAATGCAGAAAAGGATATCTCAAGGATATATCAAAATAATCCACATAAACATTTAAAAACTCTTCCACTACGTATTTTGTCCCAGTAAATTTATAAGCAAATAGACATTTCTGAAACCACTGGAGAGATGTGGGCTTCCCCCTCGACTCGCTGTAAGAAGTCATTACAATTTTATTTCTTCATCTGTACCACCGAGCTATTCCCATGAATTACATCCTTGTGTTCAAATCAGTAGCTTACCTATCAGTCAAGACTCCCACACACATACCCCTCTTCTCTTTCTTCAGATGAGTAAGGTGTCAAAAACCTGGCTTGATACAGCTGCCACATTAAATAGCTTCTTTTACACCTCTAAGGGCAGTTACCCAAAACCAGTATACACTACTGAAATGGTTGTTTAATGTTAACTGAGATTTTTAAAATCTATCTGGAGAAAGTAATTGAATTCCCAAAAAAAAAGGGAATGTATGCATTATTTCATCCTATTAGGAACAAATAATACATAGTGCCATGAACAAATGGTTATTTCTTCTTAAATGTACTTTAAAATACATACCTGATTTCTAAAACCTTGTAGCTGACTTCACTGTATTAGCTTCCATTTGACTGACTTATTTTAGATCTTAAAAAAAAGTCAGTCTGAACCTTCACAGAGATACTGCCTGTTAATATGCTCATGCTTTAGCGTGCTTTCAGCAATTTAAGACAACCTTGAATAGTTTGATTTCTTTTTGTAAGCAGCTAGAGTTCTGTGCTTGGAGCTCCCTCAATTGACAGTCACATAATAATTAACTAGTATAAATTTTGAGTAAAACCCTGGAATGACAGATAACCCTAGACTGCCATCAAAATCATTTTGCCTGAGTAGTAAAGAAGTTCAGCTAAAATTCAGCAACATGAAATGATTCTTATGGTTATTACTGAAGTACAGCTTCTTGTACTCACTTTTCCCATGTGTTCATATTTAAAATTATTTTGATTAGTGATATATACACACACATACAACTTCTCAAGCCTGTGATGAACTGGTGAATCATCTGGGACTGGGCCAGCCAAAACTTAAGATAATCCTCCTTCAAGAAACCTAATGTAAGTTAGTTTACAAACAGACACTTGACCTTTTTATTCATGAGTATACTCAGTGTTTACTCACTCAAGAATTAAAACAATTCTATTGATGCCAATAACGAAGTTTGTGTTTCTTCAGCAGAACTCTTCCATTTTCATCTGCTTTCACAAACATGCTAGTGAAAATATTAGTGTTCTGAAGTGACTGTATAGCTGGTCTACGTGTTTTTCCATCAATGAAAACGCAATCTTAAAAATATTCCCAAGTTATATTGTTTTGGTTTTAAAGGATAAAAAAAAAATCATTCAATGAACTAGAAGAATGATGCGGATAGGAAATGAATTAATAAATAATTGATCTAACGTACTTTTTCTAAACATTTTCTGAAACTTTAAAGGTAATTCCATCAGCAATAGTAATGGTGAAGAATTAGCCTTAAAAAAGCCTTACAGACACCTAACTGGACTACGCAGTGATAAAATGCTAGAGGCAGCAAGCACAGGAGGATGAAAATATATTTTTGCTTTTTACCAGCCACAGCGCTGAACGGGAGGCAGCAGTGGTAGGAGACTGCAGAACACATCTAACTTTAGTGAGGTGTTTGTAAATCCCAAACACATTTTTATCTTTGCCCAAGCTGGCACAAACACTGACTTAACCTACACTGTTTGTCCAATGTCTATTTATACATATAGCAGCAGTACGTAAGTGCTTCTGCACAGTTTCATTTACCATGGCAGGAACATAACTAAAGACTGCTACAAAGAACATTCCCTGCTCTCTCCATCCGTCAATCTTTCCTTCTCAAAAGCTTCAGTACCCCACTGCTGCTGAGGACCATCTCTGTACAGGAATCTATCCACTCAAAGAAGAAAGGAAAATTTAGACTGATGACTTAGTGTTCCTTGAAAAGAGACATCTGAGCGAAGACATGCACACATTTCCCTTCATTCTGCCTTTTTCACCTATCCATCTGTTCCTTCCTATTCCAATCCACCCTTTCTTCTGCTTTATTTCTTCTCTTCTCCCTACACCTCTACCCTGCCCCTCTCCCTACATGACATTAGATGCAAAACCTGCATGAATTCCAGTATTCTGGAATCCTGCCTGTACTTTCTATGTTCTACCCAACCATCACTGGTAAGTCCCTGCCAGCAATGTTAGCAATCAGGGGAAATTATCAGTACGACAGTTCCTTCCCTCTTCCCAAATTCCCCCCATCTTAATGTGGGTGCTTTGTTAAAAAGAAACAGGCACTTCCCCTCTCTAAAGCAGAGCACATTTTGGTTAACTCTCAGCTGCTGCACACTCCATTTGAGCACATGTGCTGCTCAGCAGGTCTGAATGTGACTTCCACAAACAGAGGGTACAAACTCGGCTGCCTTTGAGAGAAGGAACTGTGCTAGGTAGTCCCTTTTCCATACACAGAATGACTACATTTACATAATTTTGCTACTGCTAGGACACCAAGTTACTTTACATTTTATTACTGCTTTTTTTTGCTCCCTACACAGATCTAAATGCATATTACAAACACAATGAGAGATCATAGAAATACAGGGAATAAGAACTTTATTTTTAGGAGAACTGACATTCACTTATTTTAAAAAGGTGAATTCAAGTGTATATGGCATTCTTTTCATTTAATTCCATCCAATAATACACTCTTCAGCCAGGGACAAAGAAAAGGTTATGTTGCATCAAAGCTTACAAACTGTAAACCCTTAAGAACTCTAAACAGGTGCTGAATTCCAGTGGGAACTCTCTCCTCACCCTTCCTATAGACAACCACGAACTTTAACAAGCTATTAAACTACTACCTAATTGATTTTTGTATGGTATAAACATCACTGAAAACACAAGTTAGTCAAATGAATTACAAAGTAAATATTATCCTACTGACCTTACTAAAATTTGCAGGCATAAGCTGAAGTAACAGTATTTTTCCAGTCTCATGTTTTCTCCCGTGGTAAATAAATACATTGCTGAATGTACTTCAGTTTATTTCTCTTCAGATGTACTAATATACTGCTGGGTATGGACCCAGCTTTTCCTTTTCAGGCCTCTGGTTAACTTCATGGAAAGCAACTGATATACAAAGGACATTTTAAAAACAGTTTTGAAACCTGGTAGCCAGAACTGTAATAGAACACATGCAAACAGTTCCCTTAAAAAACCCCACTTGGTTACTATTGATTATTTAAATAAATTGCATCAACTCAGAATTACTCTGCAGAGCTTAATGCAAGTATACTTCCATTCTTTCCTGGTTGCTAGGCCATAAGAAAGTTAAGCACATGCATTGTTGCAAAAGTTTCATACTTTATTGATTCTTGAAGAGATGACCTCATACTTTACTTTGGCAGCTTGTTTTTTCAGATTATCAAGACTATTAAGTCTCAGCCTGCAACCTGAATTTTTTACAGCTATAGTCAAGCAAAGTGTCGAATACTTATCCATGTCCTCATTTCCATCCTGGGGCTGCTGTAACTTTCACCAACCACTGAAGGTATCAAAAAGCTGAAAATAGAGGTGGTTATGCCATGAGAGACTAACAATTCTGTATCTGTTGGGAAACCTGAATCAAACAGTTGTTTCAAGTAAAATATAAACTTCATTTGTTCATATTTAGAAAACTAGTACTACTGAATTTTCATATTATGAAGTTGGCAAAACCATTATGTAAGAAAGTCGAAAGTCATGAGGGTTTTTTTGGAATAGAGGGGTGGGAGAACAGAGTGCTTTGTTCTGGTAACCACTGCTAGTGGGGCAGTTAAGTACAAAGAAGCGTGCAACATAATCCCAAAAGTAAAATGTAGTTACAGGAGACTGCAACAGTAACAGAAACAATAGTGATTATTTAGAAACAAGAAACTGACAAATTACACTAAGAGGTGAATGAGGCTCAATCTCAGGCTAAACAGCAACAACTGATGGAATTCCATCAAGTCCTGGGGGGCAAAGCATGAAATGAGAGCAACGGTTGCGAGGAGCTCTGTGAATGCCAGGGCAGGGCAGCCCCTCCAGCAGCACTGGCACAGCCACAGCTCCACCCCTGGCTCCCAACAGGACCACATACCAGGATAAGCATGGAACACAACCTTCCATGCTTTTGAACACCTTGTAACCACCACACCTGAAAGCATCTGCAGGAGCAGGAGTGCAAGTGTGATTAAAATGACACTTCTCACCACACGAATAATTTCTAATGATTTTCCGTATATCTGCATACACCACCATCCTACATAGATGTAGTAGTTTTCCTTAAAACAAGAAGTCAGTCTTAAAATACTTTTCAAAGGACACTTAATTATTGTCCATTACGAGGAGAAATTTAAGTGCTGAATAGTAATGAAACACATCAAGTCCTGAGTCAACATTAGACATGTCCTCCAATCTAACTCTTTTATTACATAAACTTTGTTAATCAACTAGAATAAACAACTTACTCATGTTTGCTCATGTGTAAGAAAATTATTCGGAAGTTTCCAGCCAGCTGACGAGTAAAGCTAAACAGAAAAGAAAGTTCAAACACAGACAGGTAAATAGAACTATTTTCATAGATTTATTTGAAAAATACTTACAAAAGCAAGTATGCTTGACACTAAAATAGTTAAACTTATTCTGTGTTTACATTGGTGTAGTTAAGCGTGCAGCATTAACAGTCTTTTTCCTGTTTGAAGCATCATTAGTTTGCTTTAAAGAAGTGGAGAAAACTGGGGTTTACTGATGAACAATGTCTCCCTGTCACTTCCACTGCAGCAACTACAGCTGTGATCTCTGTATGAGATCTCACAACATTGAAAACTGTGTTTGCTTTACTAACTGCCACCTGCCAAGTGCAGATTTACTGGAACTTGGAAGGTGGATCAGTTGTTTTCCCCTAGGAAGGAACAGGAGAGAGGAAGGAGAAGAAAACAAAAGAACTGGTTTCTTTATGTGAAGAATTTACCAAAGCTACATTTTATGAAAAAGAGTCCTTAAAAACATCCTTTTGTTAGTTGCCATCTTCCTTCAAAATGTGTGCACACTTCTGAACTTACCCGTAAGTCAATTACTATTCCTATAGCACTTGTTTGCTAGGAGAGGCCAGGACCAGAATACTTAAGATTCCCCATCCAGACAGCAGTTCAGTAGTGTCAGAAACGAAATACAGTGCAATTAGTTTCCACATACTGTATAGCTACATTTTAAGACAAAACTGGCACAGATACTGATTGGAAGAGTTTCCTATCTCCACGCAGTCCACACTCTGGCAACAACCAGAGTCCAGAGAGCGGTGTACTGGGGCACATGGAGTGGATGGAATCTCACCAGCCATTATTTTGCATGGTGCCAGTAGCTGCTGCTGCTGCTCGAGCCAGCATATTTCTGTGTGCCTCAGAAGCAGAAGAAAAGGTCCCATCCATCACATGCACCGGCAGCATTCGCCTTCTGCCAGGCTGAGGGGTGTAGCTGTTCTCTCGCCAGTCTTCTTCTGGAGGCATATCAACCCTCCTTGGACCCGGGGCCTTAACATAAGAGGGGGGCACAGGGCAACCTTGAGAAGCACTGGGATCCCAAGAAGGCTCACGTGGTATTCTTAAAGTGCTGTAGTCTGTGCTGGCTGGCAGTCTGCAACCAATGGCGTGAGATTCATGCACGGGATGTTGCGAAGGCTGCTGGAGGAAGCCCTCCTGGAAACTCCTGCCTGGCTGGCCAGCGTGTTTCCCCCAGAGCATTGTTCGCTTATCTGGTAGTGTGGCTGTTTGCCCACCAGGATAACTTGTGTTCAGCAAATGGCCAGAGACACTTGATGCTCCAGCTCCTAAATGCAAATTAACAAGAGGCTTTTGCCCCTGGGAGAGGGTGCCTTTGGGTACACAAGGGAGACTCCCATAGCTCAGTGCCACACCTGGGTGGTCTTCACCTTGGAAAGCTTCACTCCTGTCAGGCATAACCAGAAGTTTCTGGATGATGTTCTTCTGATCTCCTGAAATAAATTAAAAAAAAGGTTTGCTTAGTTATAATTTTTGCTTCATCCTCTAAGAACTATCAGCTGTGGCCAGCAGGTGACAGAAGAACAATGAAATCACTAGTACATCCAGTTACTGGCTGACATGCAATTCTGAATAAAAGCTAGCTGTACCTCTTCCAGCATTCATTTTCCTCACTGCATCTCCTCTCCTTATCCTACTGCAGCTGCTGTCACAGATTTCTTTACTAGCCCCTTGTTTCATCATAGAGGAGCCCAACAAAGTATTCCAAGGCTGGTAGATCAAACTGGTTTTGATGCTGTCACAGGGAAAATAATTCTCATGCAGGAAGTAGTTATTTCTACTGGCACATGTGTGATTTGTGGGAATGAGTAACTTGTGGAAGTATTCACATACATGGCAACAAGGTGGTGGGTCTTACTGCTACTTTTACATTAAAGAAAATAACTCATAAAAATATTGATATTATTTTATATAAAGCCATCATAAAGTTTCCGTAAAGGTTACTGGCTTTGGTTATGCACATTTAGCACAGAACCACAGAAAAATTTCAAAGGGCAAAGAAGAAGAAACATGATTTGTTCTTCCAGATTTCTGGAGGAATTCAGCCAGATGATGAAACTTCATTATGAAAGACAAGAACTGAGGAGCTGTACTTCAGCAATATTTCTGATCATGAAGAAGGATGAAAAGTCCTGTGATTATTACCTGACAGTTTACGTGCCTTGCCCACCATGCTGGGCATCAGTACATCATGGGGTGGGTGCTGCACCTGGTTTGGGTTGTGCTGGGGATCAAAGGGAAATACAGGAGGATCATGGGGGAAAGGAAGGGAAGTGGAGCTGGAAGAACGGTGGTTGGTGTCCACTGGCATTTTCCTCGTATTTGGTGCTTCCTTTTATAAAATGAGAAAGGAGAAGAACAGAACATAAAATGATGAGTAAACATAGAGTTGAGTTGAAACAAGCAAAGGTGGTGTTGATCCAAGGAAGAAAGGGATGAGTCACTGGAACAAAAACATGCATCTGTACATGAAAAAGACAGACAAATAAAAACTGCATCAATCCAGTAAGGCTCTTACTGAAGTGATGGGCTAGCTAGGATCATTAGACTGGAATTATACCAAAAAGAAAAAGGCAAAACAAACACAAACCACTCCTGGAGGTTTGGCTGACAAACTGAATACACAGAACAATGCCAGGGAAGTCAGCATTGGAAATTGTACACAAGCCACGAAATAGAGTATTGCTGATTCTTCCTTTCTATTTTCTAGCAGGCTTTACTGAAAGCTCTGATTCCAGACTGTGAACGGATTTACCTGTCACAGCCGAAGTATTTACCTGTGCTGTACCATCTCCCTCTATTAGGAGATACCTACCCCAAAAAGCAGGGATAGCTGAATGGCACAACAAAAAACCATCACAGACTTGAGCGCAGTGCCTTACTGGAAGAGTAGTAACAGATAACCATCCTATTGGCTGCTTGTGTTGTGGGGATAAAAACCTAGCAGAGAGAACGGGTCTTGGACAGCTAGGGGTTTTAATTGCTTCTGCCAGCACTTCCAGTTATGTCAGAGCCCTTAACTAAAGCACACTGAGGAGCAAATGCTTCGAAGTTGACATATACTTGGTTTATGGCACACAGCAGAAAGGTGCAATTGCACCAATCTGCCTAAATAATGGATTTTGCAACTGAGACCCTTCTACACTTATTACACGGTTTCAAATAAAAGTTTAAGTAGAGTTTGCAAAAAATTCAGTCCAAGCCAAAACTTGACATTATATCTAGCTATATTGCTAAAAATTCTGCTACTGTTTTTCTGACACTTTTAAAGTGCATCTAAGACTACTTAACAGAGAGGACAAAAAAAGATCAATCTCTTTACTTATAGTTATTTTCTGTATGTAACTGTCTGCACCAAATCTTGAACTGCCTCCCCTTTAATGTTTGCTTTTACTCTCTAAAAATGCTTAATAAACTCACAAGAGAGCAGAAACTTTAATATTGATACTTGTGGGTTTTTCTGAAATTACAGGTGTATGAGAAGCTTTCTAGAAAATACTTTAAGTCAACTGAAGAAATGCTAATACCGGTTGTTTCTGCATACTGGCAAGTGATGTTAGATGACAAGCCTTCCAGCTGCAGCATCCACTACTCTGCAATGACACCTGAAGAAGATGGCTTTGCTACTTATATAAAAGTTCATTCTTCTTCCAAAGACAGAACAAAACAGACAAGCTTTTATCATGGCTTATTATTGAGTTGTCTTTGTCTTGTTTGTTAAGTACTAAATGCAGACAGAGAAAACAGCAACCCTACACAGAGATGATAGCTCTTTGGAAAGCTGCACATCATTCTACTTACAAAACTGTGAGAAGAGACCAAGGTCTCTTCTCTGTTTGAGATAACTGTCCCACTGAGACTGCGAGCAATGCGACGGAAATTCTCTGCACTGTATATTTCCTCCTCTTCTGGTTCCCTGCTATGTTCTCTTGTATATGTGACCTGGAGACAATATCACACATTTCAGACAAGGTTTTTCATAATACCCATTTTGTACAATAATTATAGGCAACAGATTAATAGAAATATAAGGGAGCATACTTCTGTGAGATTTAATGATCTTTTCTTTCTTTGAATCCTTCACTCAGGTACTACTTTGAAAACTACCAATAAATGGGTCTGTTTAGATCTGCTGATTAAAAATATTAACTCTTATAGTCCTTCTTCCGTTAGTAAATATACACAGACTGATTTGTCTAAATGAGATTTGTTCTTTTATAAGTATCTAAAGCCGGGACAAGATGTCTCTACTGGGATGAATCTACCTAAAGGACTGACTGCTGCTACAGGCATCACTGCCCCTGGAGAGATAATCATGGCTGCAGCTGACAGTCATCTTACAATGAAGTATTACAGTCTTCTCATAACCAAAATAAATGATCTAGGATTATTTGATGAATGTTGGAAGCTTGTTAATCTTATGCTAGCAAGGGAAATGTTTATTCCATCTTTCTTTTGTTCTATAAAGGAACAGACTTTGAGCTCCCTTTAACAAGTACAGAGATATTACACAAAATGTCATTTCCCCTTGAAAATACTTTCCTGTCTTCATATACAGGCAGTGATATGTAACTGCCAGTTATTTAAACAGTTTCTTCTCAGAAAAAGAAAGATAAAGATTCTTCTCCCACTCTGAGGTGACTAACTACCAACTGCAGCAAATACCAAATTATCACCCACTTTAAAAATATGTAGCGACACAGTGAAAAAAAAGAAAAAAGGCCTGTGCCCCTGCAAGTGGTAAAATTAAGAAGCAGTTATCATCAGTTGTTATGCAAGGGAATTCATGTCACTCAGTTCAAAGAGACTAGATCTTAATGTTTTCAGAAGTGTGTTCCTCCAAGCCAGGATCTAGATCATTTGACTGCATGCAAGCTGCATGTACCATGAGCCACTCCTATTTTAGCTAGTTAATCCTGAGCTAGACTGCACTTAAAATTCTTTCTAACATTAATATCAATGACCCCAGTATCTTTTTCATAATGTACTGCACTTATCCCACTGCAAATTCTTTCTTGAATGAATGAGCCCTTCCCCCTCCAGGGAATCTTAAGCAACAAAATGTCACCTTGGAGACAGAAGAGACAGTGGATCCACACAGACTGCGCTCGATCTCCGCTGTTGGGGTTTTCGACAGACCCATGCCAGCTGTAGCAGGCAGCTTCCTCACACTCAGGTTCACAGAGACTGGGAAGGAAAACACTGATTAAATTCAACACCTGATTGCATGTTGTGACATTTCTGACTACCTTAGGTCTGACTCCAGCAAAGACAGAGGGACTATACACACAGAACAGGAACTCACAGATCCTTAGAACACGAATACATCAGCTAACACCCAACATTTCAAGGGGAGAGTCTATCAGGATACTATGCATACTTCCCTGGCCCTTCTGCAGGCTTCAGGAGAGCAGTTAATTGAACTGTTTAAGATTTAAATTATTTAACTGCACACCAACACTTGCCTGATACAGAGGTGAGATTGTTTAGAGGGCCCAAAAAGCCGAAAAACCAGCTACCAGAAGGAAGTTACCTAAAGTTACTTGGGATAAACAAGTCAGCCTCAGGTTCCCCACACATTCACCTGCTCCTTTGCATTCAATGCTACAGTTTCTCAGCCATTTGTTGTGCTGGTTAAATAGTTAAAGGTGTTATTGTTAACTAGGATTGCTACAATCACTTCAGTGCAATTCTCATCAACCAGTTACAATCCTAAAATTTCTCATGGAAGAGACACATCAATGGCGTAATTAAACCTGTCACAGGGAGTTTCACTATAAAGGAAGAAAGGTGATATGCTGATAACATCTTTTCTGCATTGAGGTGGTTGCATTTGGAGAAGCAAGTCTTGGCTTTAACTCTGCTGTAAAGACCCTCTAATGAAACAGAGGCATTTTCACCATGATTCTGACCGCAAAGGTCTGATAAAAGTGGTTGAAAAGGGTGAAAGTTGCAACAGCATTTGAAAATGAATAGGTAATCCAAGTTAAAAGAAAGGAAGAGCAGTCCTAGACCTAACTCAGTTGATTTGCATCCAGTTCATCACAGTAGATGCACTGGTTCAAACTTTTCAGTTTAATACAGAATTTGCAGAACTTAGGAAGAAACAACTGAAAGTTACAGCAAATCAGAAGATCTCAAATACAAACTTCACTTTTGAAGACTGTCCATATCTCATACATATATGTGGCGGGAAAAGAGGCAAGAAAAGTCAGCATAAGAAATGGGTCATTTAATGGCAGAATTCTGAAACTCCAGCTCCCACTAAAGCAACTGGGCTTTATGCTGGTAGATTCCCATAAAGAACATCCAGAATCAGTCAGCTAAGTAGGAACATTTAAGACCTTCTGATTCAAGCCCATGCAAGAGAGTATTTGCAAAGCTGTGAAGTCAGATCCTGCCTAACTATGAAAGTAAACCAAAAGGACAACAAATGGTAAATGGCCACATTTTGATGTCTTAACTGGTCTGCGAGTGGACTGCAAAACATAAGAGTTCCACAGAAAACTTGAGCAGTTGAACAAAAACCTGTAAAGTCTTGTACTCACTCTGGTCACAGCCAGGTCTGATATTGTCAGGAATGATGGAGGCTCCACCTCCATGGGTGCAGGGCAGGGGAATTGTGGATGCACTGCAATATATATCATATGTGTACAGCTATATCTGTGTCACTTTGGTAGCCATCCAATTTCAGGCTTCCTTATATTGAACCAGAAATTCATAGCTTCAATGCTATGACACAGATTATAAAGAAATTTACTTCACTTGTGAAGCAGAGAAACAAGGTTGCCCTGTATCTCAGGCAGGAGATTAGATCAGCTTAAGTGGAACCAGGCTGCTGTCATCAGACCCTAATGGAATGTCTCCAGCAACAGCTGGATGTCCTCACCAACGGAATCTGATAATTTTCTTTCGGCACCAACTAATCCAAAAGGTTTCATGGATCTTAGTGCATGTCACGTACCCTCAGTGTTGCTTTCACAAGTAATTTTCCAGAACTTAAGGCAGGCAGGCCTTAGCAAAACACAGGTTCAACTCTCAGATCTTGATAAACTTTTCAAAGTTATTCCCCTCAACCAGATACAGACTAAATTCTAAACTACAATACAATCAGTTAAAATTCACCAGTGTGGAGAACATTAACATCAGGCATAGAAACAGTTTAATAAATTCCAGAGGGGATGTAGGACTTTCAAACAACAAAATTCATTCGTCTGACATAGGCAGCTAGCTCCCAACTTGAAAACAGGATCAATTATTTCTATGTTACTGTTAACAGATGTTGCTCTCCATTTGCCATGATCAAGAGCTACTCTGCAGCCACCCCAGGCAGTGCTATCACACTGCTTTCTCTAAAGCAAGCTGGAGTATTTTCGGAGTCTACAACCTGAATTTTTCTCCATCTGTGCACAAAGTAATGCCCATTTAACTAAATTGACTGGAAAACGCATCTTCACCTATACTGGAGTACATAGGCAGGTCAACCAAGAAAAACAACTGCATCATTCTTACCTGATTGGTCAAATGGATACCTAGCACTGTCCTGTCTTCCCAAGAAAGGCCTAGTGGCCTGAGATGCCTGCAGACTAGTCTGATAGAGGGATTCCAGTTCTGAGAACTCCTGTTCTGTGTCTTGATTCCACTGTGGATTCAGGTGTACTGGGATCCTGCTCAAGTCATCTCCAACTGCTCTCTGATCAGAAAGGACTGGATTCCTCCCAGGTACAGGAAGCCATTCAGTATTCTTATTAGCCTTCTGAGAACTGTAATACCTAGTAACATTATTCACCCAACGGTCCACAGGCATAGAGGCAACCATGCTACTAGCAGCTCCATCATCCACCTCTTTCATTCCTCCATCATGACAGTGCCTTTCCACGCAGGGTGCAGGGTCTGCTATATTCTGTCCACCTCTTCTACACAGTTCTTCACTGTGAGAACAAAAACTCATAGAAGTAACATGTTGGGCACTAAAACCCTTCAAAGAAACTACCCCGTCCCTAATATCCACAGTTGAGTGTAATTTTTCAGAAGACTGGTTTTTGTTTTCTTGGTTTTGATGGATTAGCTGTCTGTAACTGGAAGATGAATGGTTGATGAAAGATTTTTGTGTTAACTTTGGAGACTTCTCATCCTGACACACTGCAGTAATCCAGTCTTTTTCATGAATACCTTTTCTCTGGGAGACTGCATGCATTTTCTGAAACTGCTCTGCCAAGGAGCGAACATGTCCCTTTGTACTAAAAGCCTCAGATTTACAACCGTCTGCTGTGCCATATTCACCCTGTGAGGGTAATAAAATCTCCTGGCTGTTTGCTCTGTAGTACTTATTTTTCTGCAAAGGATCCGAGGAGCACTGCTGTGTAGGGGATGAAGTTGCAGGGGTCATTGCATGATAGACCCCTAAATGATCAATGCTGGGCTGCACTGGAGAGCTTGCAAGTTTGGAATAAGGACTGTGCTGGCTGTCCTTTTCAGGAGATGCTGCTTGTGGTGGATGTGGACAGGGAAACAGTGTAGGCAATGAACCAGAGTTTACTGTGTTAGCCTTGGATTTGTACTGAGGTGTGAGAACAGGCATTATGTTATGAACCTCTTCTAACTTGCTGCTACTGCAGCAATCCCTATAGTCCTTTAGCCCTGTGGCTGTCGTGTCAGCAAATTCCACGCTACTGTGGGTAGCATTCTCAGTTCTTGCAGACCTCTCTGCCAACCCTTGCCTATAGGGAAAAGAGGGAACTTGGTCATGAAAATCAGCAGAAGCAGAGTGGAAGTTTGGTGAGATCCTGTTGGATGGATTGCTTTCAGAAGGGGGCAAGGAGGAAGACTCTGGATATAATGATGAGTGCAATTCATGGCAGGAAGCAGGTGGGTGGAAGAAAGAACTGGACCCAAATTCCACTTCTTTGTTGGGTTCCAGTGGTACCTCCCGGCTCAGCAGTACTTGGAGCGGGCCAGTCTGTTCACTAAAACACACAGAAGAGTAAATGATTAGCAGTAGTCATTGCTTACGATTATTCCTAGGGTACAGACCTTGCACTAGTGACATACAGCTCAACACACTTTGCTCACTGTATTCTGATGAAGACTTCGCATTAATTCACTAGACACATAGATGTTAGTCCTTTGCTTCTGTTTTCCTACTCTTAACAATCCAACTGAATCCATTTCATATTTTAAGAGTATTTTGTTACAATTAGGCTCTGCATGAAGTATTCCTGTACAGCACCAGAGGCATTTCAACCAGTACACTGAGTATGCAAGTAGGTATAACTGTAAGAAGAGTAAAAATAGCATTTTATATAAAATAAAATAACTGTTTTCAACAGTAACATCTTAGATATATTCTTAAAATGCTTTGGACATGTTTGTGACCTGAACATGAACTGCCAGTATTTCTGTAAGGTTTACACTCTCTCCAGGCAACTTCATGAAGAATGACTTGACAAATGGAAGTACAGGTTGAAATTTTTCTCATGTCATTTTTATATTCTCATTTTTTGAAATATTTATCCAAAACATTAAGTAAAGTTCAAGCTAAATACATAACTAGTATTCTGCAATCATTTGTATCCTAAGCATACTTCTAGAAAATAACGTTCATTCTTTGAAATACCAATGCAAGACAGTTCTATTCTTGGGTCATACATGTCCCTGGCATGTTTCTGCATTTAGTCAGCATTCTAATATACAGACAGAAAAAACAGTACTAAGTCCACCGCCTATGAGAAAACGACAGGCTACATCAGCTCCAGCAGAAAACTTAAGGCAACTGTAAGATCACTGCTTTGTTTCTTCCTTGAGATGCATGGAATGAAAATTACCATGAAGACCTAGTTGATGTGTGTAGCAATAGAATATTATTTGTGGGGAACTGCAAACCTTGAACTGTCTACAATGTTATTTACACCAAAGCTGGAGTACAGAACTCAGGCTATGAATAGGGTTTCTATTTCTTTGAAATATTAACATTTGGTTGGATATAACTTTTTGCAAAACTAACACTCTTTTCACAGAGCAGTGAGTGAGTTTAGCATTAGCAAAACTAGTTAAGAAAGTGCCTTTCATTTTCTTAGAATCTGCCAAAATGCCTGATTTGAGCTCTGCATTTCTCCTGTAAGAGAGGATATAATGGACCCCTGATTGACAACAAGATCAGCTTTCATTACATGCAATTCAGGTACTGCAGGAAAAGAAAAGAATGTTATGAACTATAGCCTGGCAGGTGTGCAAATTAACTGGGTTTGTATAAAGCTGTACCCAGCATTTTACATAAAGGAACAGAAAAAGGATTCTCATCCAAGATTTTATCTAAGCATCTGGTAATGCAACATGTAAGAAAGGGAGAGGGGAAAAAAGTAACAGTTCAAGAAATAGCCTAGAAATTGGATAGGGATGGTCTAGTGCTAGGAGGGAATGGCGAGGGAAGAAAGAAGGATTAAGCTGCATGCTAAAGAGGGTAGGAAGAAAGGATCAGTTATAGCAGAGAGTTAATTATGCTGTAGTTAAAGTCAGTATGGAAGAAAGAATCATGAAGAGACACTGAGGAGGGCTGGTAAGCCAGGCTACAGGATGTTGGGAAGCACAGAAAGAAAATGAAGAATGATGGAGTAGTCAAGGTGACAGGATCAGGATCTGGATTCAAGAGTTGTACCAGTGCACCACTAGAGAAGTGGACTAGAAAGAAAAGATCAGTGTACTTGACAGTTTTCAAACTACAGAGCACTAAAAACACTGGCTGATGTTCCCAACATAAAAGCAACTACAGCAAGATTTTGACTGTAGTATCATCTTTTACTGACTGAGTCCTGAAACTGCTCCTGATTATAAACAGGCACATTTCGACCTCACGTATCCCCACTTTTTTTAGCCAGATTATTGTGTATTGTATCTTTTCCCTTGGTGCATGAGACATCAATGCTGCCAGGCACTGACTGCTACAATTCTTTGTCACAGATCACATTTTGAACACATGCACATTGGACTATTCTATAAAGACTGGGAGAAGGGGTGGTGAGGAGGGGGAAAATGGGGTACTTGACTGTTTTATAGTAAGATTTAACCTAGAGAAGAAAAGAACAGGTGTAACACAGTAGGACTCGGACTATCTGGGGAATATACATAGTTTGCTATTTCTTTCCAGACTGCACTGCTCAGATGCAGCCCAGGTGTGTGGCCAGGTGAGTACTCGCACTACCTTGTAGACTGGGCCATGGTGCCGCCCTGTGGTGGGTGGCAGGCCGGCGGAGGCAGCGGCTGCGGTGGCTGTTGGTGCTGCATGCGATCCTGGAGGCTCCGGGCTTTTCGGATACTGATTTGCAGCTTCTTATCGACTAGGGCTCTGCTGTGAGTGCTAGCGCTGGCATCATGCATGGCAAGTCTTAGTTTAGCTAAAATGCAAAAGAAAACATAGCAGAAAACAAACAGAAAAAAGGAATAAAATTGAAAAAGAAAAAGAAAAGAAAAAAGATGCAGCAGGAACAAAAAACATGGACCATGCAAATACTGCCACAAAAGAATTCACAAGGATGCTATTGTTTCCATTAATGCACATTCAGCTTAGCCAGGTGTACAAACACATTAATTGAAACTAAACAAAAATAAAATAAAAACAATATCCTTGTTTTAGCCCAATTTCTCATCCCTTCACACAGGCTCTTTCCAGTTCTACTACAATGATGCTTCGTTCTGCCATCTACTCTTCTTCTGCATCGTCCATACCTGAGACTCCCTTTATGTGCAGGAATACACAGCTGGGATTTGAGATTCCTTGCTGGAATGAAAGCTAATAGAGCTGTCACCACAGCTGTATGCTGCACCCGTTATTCTGCAGCCCATAAAAGCCAATTTCTAAATGCAAACAGCACAGGAGCTACTCACCCTGTCTGCAGCCATTCTACACAGACAGAGGGGAGCATGGGGTGAGACAGCCAGCCAATCATAATGGAAAAACACCAAAAATAAAATGAAATTACATAGCACACATTCTCAAAGGTCACAATGCATTTAAGCACTTCAATGTCCTAATGCTTTTTTCTTCATGAAAGTTAAAGTACAGCATACTTCACTTCTGCTAATCCAGAAGACTCAAGAGTGGGCTACCATTTTCTTCCTCTGCTACACCCTCCACAAAAATAGGGGAGCTTAATGGCCTTTACAATTCGGCCTAACAGCGGGGAAAAACTGTGTGGACTGAGTGGCAAGGGGAACCACCTACCAGGTGCTTGCTGAAACATACCAGTTAGC
This sequence comes from Eopsaltria australis, assembly GCA_034509425.1. Lineage (NCBI taxonomy): Eukaryota > Metazoa > Chordata > Aves > Passeriformes > Petroicidae > Eopsaltria > Eopsaltria australis. Next base: position 124,053 of record JAVTVJ010000525.1, read on the forward strand.
ACCAAAAAGGGCACATCAGCACCGCAGTGCTGTTACTACCTTAGCACTGGAGAGGACAACAAAATGAATGCAAACATGAAAAAACAGAGATGAAGAAGAATAGGACTAAAACCCCCAAACGGGAATGCTTACAAAAATGAAAAATTCTGTCTGCCTGCATGTTGCTAAAGAGCAGCTGGACCCCCATATTACTACCTGACCACTTAATGTGATGTAGTGTTTCAGACTCTCCTCCATATTAGTAAACAGTCAAAGCGCAGTAGCTCAGGCAGTTAAGGTTACTTACATATAGCTTCGTTACAGAGAGCCAAAGCTGCAGCACAATCCCCCTTCTGCTCCTGATTCAGCGACTCTTCAAAGATTGAGTCTGCCTCCTGCATCGACTTCTCAAAGCCATCACTCCTCCCTGCAAATGGGCAGCACCCTTCATTTTGGTTTCATTCATTGCAGAACCCTCACTTACCCTTATCCCATTTGTGATCGCCAAATCCTTCCACACATGGATTCTTGAAGAGGCTGTGCATATCCCAGACTGCACCACCTAACCTTCCCTAAGCAGAAGTACATCTTGAGCACCCAGATATGCTTGACATCCACACAGTAAATCAACGTGAAACAGATATTTTCCCTCAAATTTTCTTTAGTTGAGAGAGTTGTACTGGCTTACTCTACTATTTTCAACACTTTAAATCAGTACAAAAGATGGTACAGACATATAACAGAGTCAGTTCAAATGACTTCTGTCAAGAAGAAATTAAACTAAATTTAGAATCAAATCTAAACCAAAATCTATCAGTAAAGAAATACAGCAGATCAGGGATTTTTCATTTTACGTTGTTTCCGGACAAAATCCATCTGTCTCTTCTTCATCAAAACGGAAACAAACTGAAACAACTAATGTGTCTGGGGAGGAAAACTCGGACTTGAGTGTGAACATAAATGCCTGCATGAAATACTTCCATAAATGAGTTTAGTGCATGCACCTAACTGCTGTAACATACAGAATATGAAAACCCAACAATCTTGCAGCTTGAAAAACAAGGTCGTGGAAGCTGAGATGAAAGGGACAACTGTCGAGAAATATTTTTGCAACAATTTAGAAAACAGTGTTGAAGAGAAGGATAAATCATTCTGGACACAAAAAAACTGCATCCTGGCATCATAACATCCATTTCTGAGAGGAAGAAACACCCAAACTATTTTGTGTCACCTATTAGGCACTATGCAAATTACGCACTAAAATGTAAACATTCTAAGAAGGCAGGGAAAACAGAAAATAAAGCTTGCCTTTGGGAGTGGGTCTTTTTAATGGAATGTCCCTGTCATTGTGGTAGAGACCATGAGTATCTTTATCAGCCAACAGTAATTTACATTCTCTTAATCTGCATAATACATGCTGTGGCCTGACCTGCTCCCCCCAACACTATTGTGCACAGATGTAAATACAAACTCTTTTACCGTAAACCCCAAAGAACTTGCATTAAAAGCTAGTACTGGAGAGAGAAGTGAGAGTTGTTAGAGCAGTAAGTTAATCAAGCAGCATCTTCAGTTTCAAAATCAGGGCAACTGAGGCTTGTAATCAAGGGCAGAATACTAAAGTTAGCTTCTTTGCATGAATTTAGCAGTTTACTTGAGGGGAAAATGAGTCACAAGTGTTCTGGAGTTCTGCATACAAGCAAGCCTTCCAGGCAGACCAGAAGTCTGTTAAGCTATTATATCTCTGACTGGGGTGGGGAAAGACTTAATGGGAATAAACAAAGACTTGCGCCTAGATCTCAAGTCAATGCATCTGAACTCCCCAAACATTCTACCAAATTCTTTTTGGATTAAGCATTAGTCTAGTTTACTTTCTTTTTAGCAAAGAAAAACTAAGCAATCTTTGCTTCCATCAACTAATAGAACAGATCAAAAAGAGCATGGGTAATGGACTGGAGAATATAATATTTTCTTTCAGGCAGGAGAAGCACAGAAGATAACATGCTCAGCAATAGAGGTTTAATTTTCAATTTTAAATCACTGGCATTTATGTTACAAAAGTAAACACTACACTAAGAGAAAAATATATCCATCTACTCTGATATATCAGAATTTTTCACCAGGTTACCAGCAGGCCAAAGTAGGACTGTAAAGGATGGCTGATGGTCAGCAAAAATTATACAAACATTCCCAGTTAGACATTCTCATGGAGATCATATTGTTCAGCTGCCATTGGCACAGTGTCATTCTGCCTGCTGAGCAGTTGGCATGGCTGTAGGCTGCAGAGCACAGTTGGGATTGTGTCCAGAACTGGCACTGCTGTGGGCTGCCCCTCTCCTTCCACTCCTTGAGCAGCAAACCAGCAACCTCAACTCTTTTCTGCATCAGGTTGGAGGAAGCAGCATGAGGATACCAGAAGGCCTGGCAACACGGGACACCACAGTAGGATTGCCCTGATCATACATACATGTGTTGGACCAGAGCCCAGGTGTACACCCTTCTTGGCTCTGCTTACACTCCAACAACCCCCAGTTAAGTGTTCCAGCAGGTTTCAAGGTTCACTCTTGACTGGGTCAGTGCACTTTATCCCACCTTTCTCCTGAATCCTCTTACTGACTGATGGAGATTCAGGGCTAACACAAAAGTATTACATGTGAATCCTGTCATGTTCCCTCTGCTCAAGCTGCATCCTTCCAATTAAACCTGTTTTGCTGCCATCTCCTGCCAGAAAGATGAGGAGCCATGGAAAGGACAATCAAACTTTGGCTTTGGCTTTTATTTTTTTTTTTTTAATTCTTTTTCCCTAGAAAAGATAAGCAACCTAAACACAGCTCAGATTCAGCCAGAGTACTTGTGCCCACATCTGTGCTGTGGGTGCACAGTCAGGCAGGGAGAAAGACTGGAAAGCACAAGGGCAGGAAGAAGCAGAATTGCTTAGGGCTGCTAAGGCACTAAAATCAAGCAGAAACAGAACAATGGTTTATATGAACCACCTCTGCTGTGGGTGGAGCTGAGGTGTCTGAAAGGTACCAACAGCCCTACTCATTCCAAGATAGTGGTTAAAGGCTTATAGCTAAATCTAGGTATCAATACTCTCAACAGTGTATATCACTGAAAAAATGGAAAAAAACAGATATATTAAGAATATCTCTACATTACTCTGTTTTCTCATTTAAGAATAAATTAGACCAAAATACTGAACAGTTTTTTAACTTCCTAGAGGTTTGAAATGGGTAGTATTTCACCACCCAAAGGTACAAAATTGTAATGTGGGGTGGATGTGGTGAGAGACACACACACACAATTAAAACAGGAAATTATATTCAAAGGTTCTAAAAATGGCAGCACTACCATCTTGCAAAACATACTGCATTCAAAGGTTACCCTGATTCTGCAGCTCATCTAGATCCATGAACCTGCTGGGACGGGGATTAAAGCCCATTGCTGCCTCCATTTCCTTTTCTCTTTTCCTGCGTTGTTCTTGCTCGTGTGCTCTCCTTGCCACCTCTTCTTGCAATTCATCCAGCTCACTCTTTAAAGGAACAAAGATGTCTCCACCTTCAAAACAAACAAAGAAACAAACCAACCAAACGTTTTTGATAGCTACATTTCTTAAAGTATCCCTTGAAAGACAAGGAAGTGTTAATGGAAAATAAAATGAACATTAGGCAACAACAGTCTGAGACCACAGAACTGTAGAATATAAATTTTGTTTTGTTAAATTTTACTTGTAAAACCCCACCCCATCCAGTAGTGAGTGCTTCAAGCTCCCCTGCAGCACAGCCCATGGATCCACTGACTCATGAAAACAGCATATGAAACAGATAGAGTAATTGGAAGAAATAACCCTAAGCTGATGATGAAATCTTGAGGCTTCTAACTGTGTTTATGATTTGTAAATAATGCTACATCGAATTAGCCAGATCACTAGCTTGTGGAAGTTAAATGGATTCCAAGTGAGATGCTTTTCATCTAGCTTCATAAAGCAGATGAAAATGGGAGGAAAATAAAGCACCTCAATATCCTACACAACAGAAATCCATCAGTTGTCATTCTCAGTTCAACTCATACTGGTATTCAGAAAGCGTCTCCTCTCCTGCCTTTCCCTTCTCTCTCTGGAATAAAGTATTTGCTTAGAATGATATATAAGCAGAAAAGCTTAGCCTCAGCCCAAACAGCTTTTAAAAACATTCACAGTTCTGACAGTTTTGGATTTTGTATAGAATTACAAACTTGTTTTCAGGACCCTACTAATTTGTGAGTTATGCTTAGGAGAGTATTTTTGACTGATGGCAGAATACTGAATTATAAGAAGGAATAGGAAAAGTAGTTTTAATTTATCAGTTAAGTCAATACACAAAAGACATGCCAGAGCACCATGATTGAAGGAATATTGCAACAAAGTTTTTTGCAATCCCCTTTGGTAGATCATATAATTATTTCTTGTAAAAGTGTTATGTTCCTCTAAGTTTCTTTTCCCTTTCCTTATAATTTCCCTGTGAACATAAACATCCAGAAAGAACAACTCCAATACAATTCACCTTGCATAACCACCCCTACAAAGTGTATCTTACCATTTCCCATGGTGTGTGGGCTGTTTGTCCAGCTCCCAATTGATGAAGCCGACTCCACTTCCAAAATGCTGCTGCTGTGAGACTTTGGGATGTGACGCCAAGCGGGAACAAATGCACTTGCTCGCTTCATATGAACATCCCTCCAAGAAGAGAGTAATTATAGTTTACCATTTGACTAATCTCTCCAGGAGAAATTCTATCTACCTTTTTTGTATCCACACAAATATATACTTGAACTTCAATTCAATTTTAAAAGAAGTCTACCATAAGAAAATCTTGGGAGAAACAGGGGAAGAGGAAGTTAACATGGAGGACAGTAATTCTATTCTCCTCTGTAAGATTATGCAATTCATATTAAAACTGTGGTCTAGGAGTTGTTCAGAACAGATTCTTACAGCTGAAAATCTACTATTCTGGTCATAAACAGTGCCAGTTTGTGGTTACCTGAAACCTCCTAAGTCAAGGAAAGAAACACATTGTGCTGTCAATTTATTTTTACATACAGATACTGGAAGTATGTCTGAAAATAGAGATTCCTATATGAGGCTGTTGATTTCTCATTTTGTACATGGTGTCTATGAATCAATGGTTTAATTGAAACAAAAGGGACTACGAGCTATTCAAAGTACAAGCATTTAAACCACAGACTAAGGGTACAACTATTTCAGATGCATCACTTTAGACAACATTTCTCACTCAGTCGAGCCCTGTTTTTTTTCTCTTCTCACTAGCAATAAGTTACCAACCTACTGACAAGAACAGGCTCTCATTTCCCTACTCTTATCCCCTGTCCCAATGAAGTATTGAAAACTAGGACCACTGTTTTGCAAAACGTTCTACATCACTATGTAACTACAAAAAAGAAATCAAGACTTCAATCACCCCAAACATGAATTTTGTTGAAATCTACCTGTGGGTGCTTGAGCTTTCGGACAAGGGCATGTCCAGACTAACTGGGCTGTTGCTGTTGCGCTCACTGCTTTCGTAGCCAGACTCCATCCTCTGGATTAGATGAGGATGTTGATCCACCACATGGTGCTGGGTGCCCCGGCCCAGCACACCACGCTTGTATCTGACATTTGACTGGCTGGACCTTGTTTCATGAACAGGGTGTTCCTTCACCTCATTCTCAGTAAGTTCTTTACCTGTCAAGATGAACAATATAGCTTAGTAGAAGACCTAAGCTTCAACACCAGCAAAACATCCATATACATTAACTTCTCAGCTTTGTTTAAATCAGAAGCACCATCCTTAGTTTTGTGTAAAACCTGCAACAGTAAGCAAGAAAATAGAATATGCAATACTTTTACAGCTTTCCTAGCAATTTTAAGCAATAACCTGCTCAACAAATTTATCTTTGAATCTTTCCCCTTTAGTATAATTTACCATATTCCCCCTGAGGTAACAATTACGTCTGGAAAGAAAATCCTTTTCTCCCATAATAATTTTCATTTGTACAAGGTAATTTTACAGTATATCCAACTGTATGTCCAATATTCTGTCGTATCTATTTCAGATACTCCCATTTTTTACATTGTTTATTTTTCCATTTATGATTTGTTGTGGCTTTTATAGAGGACAGGAAAACTTGGGCTTTTTAATTCTTCATTATTTCAACCTAAGACATTTCATAGTCTTTTCACTTAATTCTTGTTGGCTTCCCTTCCTTCCCTGGAGGCGTGTTCTCTTCCCCTTCACCTTCCCTTGACATATTCCTTTATGTTTCCCAACTCTTTTCAACTGTCAAAACCAGCAAAGTCTCCATGTACAAGCTGCATAGCCTCTACGGTGCAAAATCTTCCCAGATAAACCATCACTGGCTTCCAGGCTCTTATCCTCACAACAAGAACTCTGCACTGATACACAAGTTACCTTCTGCACCACACTCTGAGCCATCAAGTAAAAATACCATGATGAGCCAGAGGAAAAACCAGAGCAATACAAAAGCTCATATCAAAGGACGAACTTCAGACACTCAGTAGTACAGCTTGTGTCCATTTAAGCAGGGTAGATGGTATTGTTTCCCTTAATTTTTCCTTAGACAGTAAACGTAGCACACAGAATTCAAACAATTACCATACATGCAATAGGAATACCCACACAGGAATCAATCTTCACAGACATGACTCACCACTGACCTGAATTCCACGTTCAAAATTTCACTTCCCACACATTCTGAAATAAGTCTTCTCAAACTCTTACCTGCTTCTTCAGAGAAAGGGCTGAGCTGAGTGTAGCCACAATGTTTCCTCTTGTCTTTACTGAAGATGCTGTCTATGTTCAGAGACTCTCTTTTAGGTCTCCATGTTGGCCGGTACCTGCTAGACGAACTGGATTTAGACTCGCTACTGGTACTCTCCGCTTCCCAGTCCCGAGCATGTGCAGGCAGGCTTTTAGAGGGTCGTGTTTCTGCCTGATCCACACTGCTCCCTCCACGAGGGGAAGTCTGGACGGTTTGGGAAATCTGCTGTGGTCTGCTGTGGATCATATTGCTCACTGTCTCTTTAAACTCCCTCAGCCTGCTGGTGCTGCTGGATGGTTTGGGGGCAGTTCTGGGGGCTTGTTTCTCCTTCAAGGTTTCTCCTGCAGTTTGTAGAGACAGCAAAAGCCACAAAAATAACTTCAATTAAACTAGCAGCCCTACTTGCAGCATCTTCATGCAGACTTTGAAAAGTGCAATCCCAAACAACAAAATGATAATAAAAAAAACCAACGCTCCTCAAACAAACAAACCAACCAAAACAGAACTGAGCACCAAAAAGCAAAGAGAGGACTAAATGAAACAAAGATGGAAGAAACAATGAGGGAAATGTATGTACACACTGAGAACATTAAAAACATTCAGAAAGATACTGATATTTAAAATAAAGTAACATCACTTGCCTTCACTGTGGTATCCTGATGACTGAGCCTCATCTCCTTTCCGCCTAGAGCGGCTAGAACTCCTCTTGCGGTCTGCCAGCGAGCCCTTCTTTGAAACATGCCTCTGATTGCACTCACTGTCAGTCAGGTGGCCTGGAAGGAGCAAGAACACAGTAGAGATGACAAGAGTCTTCAGATCAAGTGTTCACTGTGCTAAGAGCAGCAGGACTCTCTTGCTCCTTAGGAACTGCAGACACTCCAACACTAACTGGCAAGTTTGGGTAAGTTTTTGTATCCATGTTTTTGGTTTTGTCTTGGAGAGGATGTTGTATTTTTAAGGTCATAAAAGAACAATGCAGCCCCTCCAATGACTCTGGTTAATGACAGCTTATCCACGGGCCAAGGAAAAGGTTGACTGCTTTGTCTTCTAATAATCAAAGGACAGCACTTTCTTGCTGTCAGTTTTAATGACCATGAACATGAAACTCCTGAGGACAGCTTGCCAGACATTATTCTGTTGAATAAAGACTCAAACACATGAACAAGTTACCATCTAATAATAAATTACTGCACATCATCAGCTGCTCTGCACTAACTATTCATCTACACTCTCTTTGCCTGTAGCAAACACTAAATAATCTGAGTTAACCTAGTCTACAGTGAAGAAGCCTCACTTGGCTCTCAAGGGCCAAGCCAGCTAATTCACATCTGCCACAAGCTAAGAGCACACGCACAAACCATGAACATGGATCAGCTGACACACAATATTCCGTTACTACAGCTTATGTGTCTGAGTGTCAGTATTTTCTCTTGAACACAATTTACTCCCATTTCCTCACATCAAACAGGAATTAAGACTACTTGACATCACAAGTTTTCTGTATTGCCTTGGCTTAATTCTATGGCTCTCACACATTCACAGTCCTAAACCTGCAAGCACAAACACACGCATGGCTTTACTCACGTGAATAGTCCCAAGCAGAGATGCAGGATAAGAAGGGAATTTATGATAAGGTACAAAGACTTTTTTCTAGCCTTTATATCACAAACTTTTACTTCACATAGGATGATGGGAAATGAAAATCCCTAATAGCAAATAGTGGTCTAACAGCCCCCAGACTACACAGCTGGCCCTCCTGAGCCTTCTCCCTGCTCTAGAGATTAGTATCAAAATCAACAACATTAAAAGCAGATTTTACATATAAAATTGTACCTTCAACAGTTAAAAAAACAATCCACTGCAACTACAATTGCTACAAAGGTATTACAATAAATGAGTAGGAAGGAATCCAAACAATAAAAAGCAAGCTACACAAGGCTCACTTTTCATTTGCAAAGCAAGTTTTGTTTGCAAAGAGTGATTTTGTGGTCGATTTTTTTCTAGAAACAAGCAGACTACATAAAAGAAAAGAAATTAAGGAAGCAAAAGAGAAATGCTGGCAATGAAGATAAAAGCTGTGTGGCATTTTGGTGACTGAACATAAGTCTGTGCTTTGGAGGACTTTTTTTCGCCTTCATAGCATGGACTGCCAGTTATCTTTTAGGAATTCCAAGAACAGTATTATCCTTGTAGAGGCTCAAGACAGAACAGATTTCTTTCACTTCAGCATGCACAACTTCCCTAGTTAAACATTCCAACCTGATAGAGACTGCTTGGTTAGCATCCTTAACTACCATAAGAGAAACTATTTAACAGTATTTAGTGCAACTAGCACTAGCTGAGGGTTTGCATAGAATAAAGCCCAGCTTAGCCTTTTAGAATGAGGCCTGCTAGCTTTGCATTAGTATTTTCTCCTCCTTTCAAAGACTGCAAGTATTGTCTCATTGTCATCAGATGTTTAATAGCCACAGAGGAGATGTCAAGAACCAGAAGTCTGCAAGACTGTTGTCTTTACTTGGACACTCTGAAACAAAGACTAAATCCAACATAATGCATGAATATGGGAATCAAAATCCCAAGAATATTAGCTAACACTTAACACTTTTAAAAATTCACTAAAATAACAGGCCAGGACTTCTGAATGCCTAACAATATGCTTAAAAGAAAGGTGTCTCTTGATGAATATATCACTTAAAATTCCTCATCCTCCAGACTTGGGATGGCTTCACAAGCAAACATCAATATTCAAAGGAAAAGTCTGGTTTTGTGGGAGGTGTGTGTGTGTCTAAGTGCATGTTAGAGAAGAAAATTAAGTCAAATGGGTTACGACAGAACGCCCTCTACTCCCTCCCCCTGGAATCTCAGTTGCATGAATAGGGCAGCCAGAATACGCACATTTTTCTCAGCAGCACAGTTGGGTAGGAGCAAAGAGAGGGCTTATGCAGCCACTCTGGCACCCCCATTCTGAAGCACCCAGGAGCCTGAGGTCATACAACCCAATGGTGGTCCTTTCCCGAAGGACGATGTGGGATAGGGTCCATAATTTTCTGGGCTGGAGTAGTGGGTAAATGGCCATTAAATGAAGAATCCTGCTCTTGCCCAGAACGATTCAGTTGACAGGCCAATGTGGATGGCTTCTTTATAGCCCCACGGGTCACCATTTGATGACAGAGCAGTTGTATTTGTTGGCAGACTGACTTGTTTTGGAAAGGTAGCGGGTAGGTAAAAGAAGAGGAGAAATGTCCAGACAAGTGGCTAGCTAAGGGGACAGACTGACTATAGCTAAGGCTGAATCAGGGAAGATAAGGACAACTGAATTTAGGGGGAGAAATGGGCTAAGCTGAAGGGAATAACACAGGATAGAATCAATAGGAGAAGAAAGAAAAAGAAAAGGACAAAGTCACTAAAAATGACAGAACAAAAGGTTACATGCTGAACTTCATGCTTACATGTTTGCGACCATCCCCCTTACTCTCCTTTTCTGCCAACTTCTGCACGGCAAGTTTTGCAGGCAGGAACCTAATCTGATAAATGCTGTGCCATTTTTGCAGACCATTCAAATAATATACCACTAGTTCTTTCAATTTTGTCTTCTTTGTACTCTGAAGACAAACATACATTTTGTCTCCTCATCACTCAATTTCTGCTCCAACTTTCTTTTCTTTCTCACACCCTACCTAAGACTTTGACTGGTCCCTACATCATTAAGCATTTGCTAAAACACTGGAAGGACTGTTGGGCTATCTTTACCTGTGTATTACAGTTACTTGGACCTCTGATGAAGAATGAAACACTACTAAATAAAATGAACTTGAAACATTTTCTTCCAGATTTTGATGTACCATAGGTTGTTTCAAATGAACCAATTATGATACAAAAGAAGAACAATTTTACAAATAAAAGGATAAAGCGATCTGACACCTTTGACACTCTGGTGCAACCTAACAGCTGCCGATTCTACTCTTAGGTCTTCTTAGAAAATCTATTTAAGGCACAATAAAATAACTTTTCTAACAGAAATAGCAGATCCTATTTCTGATGCTACAGAAGTCTGACCTTAACTTGTGCACTACTTTTTTAGAAGTGATGTTAGAAATTACTGTATGCAGAAACAAGCTGACTGTGGACACTGGCCATGAATAATGGAGGAGATCAAGTCTTTAGACTTCCAGTTAACCTCTTTTCAACTAAAGAGTGTTCAGGCAGACTGTTCAGCCACCCAAAGGAACATATACACGGATTGTCTTCTCACTGGATATTCCAGCTTAACTTGCTTCCATGGCACAGGCAGGAAATTCTTATGCTCCTCACTGGTGCAGTAAATACTACCAACACCCACTTACACAGAAAGTCCTTAGTTCCCAAGTATTCAGGTGATGAAAGGGCCTTCCCCAGACAGCTGCAACTCCTGAAATGAACTAACTGCCCGGAGATAAGTAAGTAGCACACGCAACACTTACCAAACCCTACCATGGGGCTGTGCAGACTCCAACTCACAGAATTACAGAACTGAGCAGGCAGTATTGTTGATAACAGAAAAACAAATCTGTAAATGCTTGTCTGCCTAGACACAGATCTACAGAAGCCAGCAAAACTTTTAAATCATGCTTTCTTTCATGAATGTTAACAGTTCATTACAAATCAAAAATTTAGGATATTAAACACTGTATGCTATTCTATTAAAGGTCATGTGTATATATATAGAGGTATTTTCAACTGGAATCCACTGCAGTCATCTTATCTAATGACAATGATCACACACAGGTGTAACAGTATCTGCTACCTGTGTCCCTGCTGCTTTGTGAAGCTGCATCATTCTCCACATTGTAGATGACTGTCCCCTGGGAGTCAGAGGAGAAGTGACTGACCACAGACTCATGGTGTGCCTGTTTATAAGGATAGCTGTCTGTAGAGGAATCTGTTCGGGTATCACTTGAGATAGAAGGTTCTCTCCCTGGGGAAAAAAGAAATGTCAAGGAAGCAATGTCAAATTTCAATCTTTTTCAGCTACTATAAAAGTCAAGAAAGGCTAAGAAAAGAGAGCAGGGGCAACTACACAGAAGTTAACAGAAGACATCGACTCCTGATTTTTCAAGAACACCAGAGTTATGGGAAAAGTCTGCTCCTTAGGAAGCAGGGAGACAGTGTCATTCCTTATGAAAACCTGTTTCTTTCTCTTTGGTAACTCCAAGTGTATAAAATCTTTTAATATGCAAAATGAACTACATCCATTGGACTGAAAGTACCCATTAGTACCATACTGAAATTATTGTTCATTTTCAACACTGATCAGTGCAACTACAATATGAAACAAACTGCTTCGGGGGAAATGAGAAAATTACTCAAGTACAAAATATCAATAAGGATAACAAGAACATCACGTTATAATAATTAATAGGTTTCATCTATTATGAAAGCTTATCTGGTATAAACTTTGTACTGAAATACTTTTATCTACAGCAAAATAACATGCTCCTTCTCAAGAAGCATTGATCCCCTACTGAAAAGTATGAAGCATCATGATTCAGTTTCAGTACAGTAATTCCTGAACTCATTAGAAGAGGTGAAAAGGGCAATGTCCTCCCTCCAGTTTCAGTAAATAAAAGTAAAAAATCTGAACAGTTTCAAGACTGTTGCTTATTTTACATATGTGATGTATACACTCGTTAATACACAGGATATTAGTTTCATGCTCATTTCAGAGTGGAGAAATTAAAGAAAAAAAATATATTAAAGAAGGAAGTAATTCTTATGCTTAACTGCAAACACTGACCTTGATAGCACTTCGTATTTTTGGTGAGAACAAGTCCTGCAATAAATGTCCTATTTAAGGGTGGTTTAGAACTTTTGAAGTCAGAGACTTCAGTTACTGAAGTCACCAGCTTGTGTTCCTCTCTATATCCACACCAGGTCCTTCACTTCCCCCATACCCTGATTTCTTTCTCCAAATTTTTTTGGAAAAGATTGCTATCCAAATGATCAGCAGTCTTAGACCCAGAGAGAGGTTCACAGATGAAACACTGGAAATCCTCTTCAGAATTCTTGATCAGCTTTAACAAGCAACAAGGACCCCTGCTGACAATAATACACTCCAAAGAAGGAAAATATTTCACACACTGCATTTCAGCGTGAAGGTATAAGGCACAGAGCCCACAGTGCTCACCTGAGTCTTCACTGTCATAGCAAGTCCTGCTATATTGCTGTAAATCCACCTGAGGGGGCAAGTCTTGTGTTGACACTGGAGTTCCTCTTGGATCTGCATAGAGCAGCAGCAAAGGCTGATAGTGACCCTTAATGCACTTTGTCACAACATCTTTCCATTTTGGACCAATCTGAATAGGTAACCAGAAAAACAAACAAACAAACGAGTAAGGTTTTCTGTCATCATTTTCTAGAATAAATTCTCTTTTCTCCCCATCACAATTATTTCAGAGTTTCATTTTCCACTGACATACTTTTAACTCTTTCTATAGCCAGCACTGACCTGGACACAGCAAGAAAGCTCCTGAGGCAACCTAACTAAAATCCAGGTATTCATCATCCTATGGCTAAACAGATTACAATTCCTGCTAAAAATACAAGTACAAAAATAATCATTCCCTTTCAGATGTTTTTTCCATAAAAAACTTTTCATCCTTTGAGATGTTCTAACTTTTTATCAGTCAAGGAGAAGAATTTGTTGATGAGCAAAATGAACAATAAAAGGTATCAGGACAGTAAATTCAAGTCAAAAGCTAAATACTTCAAGTGTGTGAATCTTTCTGCTGTGATAGAACCTCTGCAAGCACTGATAGGCCAGGCAATTAATTCATGTAATAATACTAATCTCACAAATCTTCTCCATGTACTAATACAGGTTTCACCTGATAAACTGAACATTTACTCCAACAGATTTGCTCCATATGTGAGTATTCTACTAAAGCACTGCAGTACCTGTTCTTGGCAAAAATGTTCTGCTGGGAAGTATGACTAAACAAATGCAGTAAGAGTTTTTTTCCCATTGAGACTGTGTTTGGCATGACTACAGGAGAAAATTTTCCTCTCTCACCTCTGTGATTCCATGATTAGCAGGAAAAAAGGAAAGTGGTATGAAACAATGCCAAACCATCTAATGGGTTATAATATTGTGCCAAGATCCCAGTACTGGTGTCTTTAATGTCAAGGACCTCATGCTTGGTGAAAAGGTTAAAAAAAAGCACTACCAGAAGAAGCAGAAAATTTGTTGTTGGCAGCAAGCACTAGGGAAGACTGGCATGTAGACACTTCAGCAGAGTCCAAAACCAGGCACTAAATAGCTATACTACTTGTCAGCAAGGGAAAGAGATGTGTGTTAGCTGTATGCACAAGCAAACTGTAGGTTTTCAAACAACAGCATAAAAACAAGACTGGAAGCCAACAGAACAGAACTAAGAATAGGGCTTCTGAGATTCCTGGTATGCTTTTATTGAAAATACTTCACTTTGCTGAGAAAAAATGAGTAACAAATTTGTGGTTCCTGAGCAGAAGACCTCTCAAAATCTGTAGAAAACAGTATGGATTTACACACAAGCAGCTAACAAATTTCCCACAGATGATTTTCCCAAACATTTTTTTCTCACCTCTTTGACATGAGCATCATCGAAGTACATCCATTTGCGGATTTTAGTTTGGAAGAAGAAAGTTGAATAGTGTTTTCCATAGTAACAGATCATTCCCACCAAATACAGCTCTGAGTGTTTTGCTCTGTCATCAGTTACTCTGAAGAAGAGCTTCATGAAGGGAGGTAAGAAAAACAGGAGAAATTAATGAAGTGCTCAGAATTTTACATACTGCTTTATGTTCAAAGACCTCAAAGTACTATAGAGGTGTCAGGCTTTTACTCCAAAAGACAGAGAAAACAAGGCAATAAATAAGTAATCAAGCAATGTTTAAGCAAACAGAGACACAAACCAGAAGTGGATTCTAACCAACTCACCAGATGCTCATAAATTGAGTTGGACTTGGAGCATGTGCCTACTTGAAGGAACACATTTACAACAATTATAAAATACCTGTTAGGTAATTTGAATGTGGTTCTACTTTGAAAATTTGTACTCTGTGTCATGCCTGCTGATTATATCAAATACTGTTTAAAACAGTCACTCATTTTTGCAGAAACAAAGCAGTTTGGACAGTAAACAGCTGCATTTATTCTGACTTTAGCAAGGACTATCCAGAATTTGGCATTTAGGACCAGTTTATGATGCTAACACACAAAAGATCAACTGAAGACCATCAGTAGATCAAAAGAATTCAGCACACAGAAAAAAAATGTTTTCTATTCAGCTGAATTTTATTAATTTAAAATGCAGAGGTCTCACATTTTAGTGCATTACTGCTTTACTTCACGAAGACCACACTGTTTCATAACCACATTTCCATCAGCTCACACTGATTCTGGTATACTGTGCACTGGACAAGGCATTTTTTTCAACATAAATGTGTGTGTATATATATATATTTATATATATATATATAAACTATTTTATGTAGTATCTCAATGCTACAATAAGACACAGCTACAGTTTGGCATACTGATAATTCAGCTCTAAAGCATCAGTTAATGTAGAGTAAGTGAATCCTTCAGGGGACAAATCTCTGGATCCTATTTAATTTAGTCTGTCATTCGATGCCAGCCACCACCTTTTAGAGACTGTTCAGTCACAAATAACTCGTTGGTGTTATGACCACACATTTCACCAAAAAGAGGAGCTAAAGGTAAAAGAAAACCCCACCCCAAAGACCACCAAACTACATTTTGTCTTCAAAAGAAATAGAAATAAATTTCTGTTCTTTAAAATGAAAGAGCACATAGGTATTTTCATAAAAGTAGCACAACCCCAATCCAGAATTTCCTTTCACTTGAAAATATTTTCAAAGTTTCAGACATTTCAGAAACTCAATAATATACAGTTACAGGTTTTTCTATGGCTTTCAGAGACAGGTCAGATCTTTGGCTCTGCCCTCTATTCCTCTATTTATGGACACCAAAAAGGTAAAGGTGGTGCCTTAGTATTTTTCTCGATTTGCTACTGTAGACTACCATGAAAAAGACTGTCTTTGTAGGTAGTGCCAAAACACAAAAAACTCACATCTCCCAGTTTAAGGCAAGTTCCCAGACTGTGAATCACATCCTCAGCCAGATCAGAGTGGTCTGAGTCCCAAACCAAGCCAATGGTGATGATTTGTGGTGAGTTCATCAGCACACGACGAATACGGATCTTTTCCCCACAGTTACTCTGAGTGTATAAATAAAACAAGACATTAAATATAATTCTTCTCTTATTATAATGTTAGGGCAAGGCATTAACAAGTGTAAGTCTCAGAAGTACAGATTCCAAAGAGAGGTGGTGAAAGACAGTAGATCTGCTCAGTGCCAAGGTAGGAGCTTCTCATGTCATAGACGAGATGTGCTATATCAAGACTATCCTGCATTCTCAAGCTTTAAAGTGAACACTGCTGATTCTTCCTCCTGCTATTGATAATGATTAAAACATAGAGCACAAAAACAAGCTTATTTAAAAAAAGATAAGCAAACTTGTATGAAAGATCCCAATAATATTCTTAGGAATTAGAGGGGAAGGTCACTTTAGATCAGAATCTCAGATTAAAAACTATATGTAGAGAGACCAATGCTTTAAATGACCGCGTTAGAAAAATTTTCTGCTTTTCTGAAAAAGCTGAAAACATCCTGCTTTGCTGTTAAATCTGAGTATTTCTACATGGTACCTCAAATATCCCATCTTAGACAGTATAGTTAAGTCAGTATTTATATAAATATGAGAACAGCAGCTGGAAGATCAGGAGAGTAAGAGCTGCTTTAGTAACTCACGGGAGTTCTACAATTCTTATTTCCTGTTTTGATTTTTCTCCCCATTTTTTACTTTTTAAATAAGTACCAGTGCATTTTGCAGGGGAGGGGGGTGTCACACAACAGAGTGAGGGGGACACGACAAAAACTATGAGGGGGACACGACAAAAACTATGATAAAGTCCATTTGCAGCATTCACTTTTTCCCTGAGGCACATCACAAAGGTACCTCTGCAAGATTCCAGGAAAAAAAAATTTCATACTGAGAATCATTTGTCTACAGAGTCCAGTTTCACAACTGGATATAATGATTTCTGACACTAAAACCAGGGAAGAGATCACAAAGCGTTTCTTCCCCACAGCAATCTAGAAAATTAAGCCAGAATTTCAGTCCCAACCATCAGTGAGAGATAAAAATGAAAAATTTAAAAAATCAGAAAGAAACTGTAGAGGACTCTGATGCTCAAATGTAGATACGAGGTTTTAATATCAAGATGACTTTATTTACACATATTTTGAAAGGGTCATTTAAAGTACAAGCAATTCTGTTTATTACCTCTCAACCTATCTTACACTCAAATTGCCTTCTTTGCTTCAGCATTTTCAGCATGACAGCAGGAATCTGGAATCCTGATAAAAAGCTTCCTCTGCATAACTTTGAGGCCACACTTAGCTAAACCTCAATAGAAATGTTTTTTTAGTACAAAAAGAACGGAGCAGCTGGTATGCAATTTTATCCAACTGTTTATTTCATGGTCAAACAGCAGTTTGCCCTGACCAAGATTGTATTTCTATTAAATTTCACATTCATTGGTTATTAAATAGCTGGAGTCATACGTACCGTTTAAATTACAATGAAATATCTTAATTTCTTTTACTTAGATAAGTGAGCCACTCTTAGCCAATATTAAAAAAATACACGTTTCAGTGGAGACTTTTACTTAAGGTTTCAGAGTTATAAATCGGGAGGGGGGCCAGGTATAAAATGGAAATACTTACATTTCCCCCAGGGACCAGGTACACAAGCCCTCCTATTAGAACTAGTGCACCTAACAGCAGCATTACATGAAGCAGCAACTATGCAGCTGTTTCCGGCCCTACCTACTAATCAACATGTAAAAAAAGTTTGATGGTAACTGTTTTTGCATATTTATGAAAGGGCAGAACAAGATACTGAACTCTTACTTTAGAAATCTAGCACGTATGATACACATCAAAAATAAGCATCTATTCCTGTTTTTAATACTCATGGCTAGTCAAAAAAGCACCCAGTATCACTAACTTTTCCCTTCCTTGAGTAACGGTGAGATGCTGAATTCACACCCAAAGAAAACGAAGGCTACTCACTGGGCAGTTCCGCAGGTCCCCCATAGTGCTGGCGTTCTGCAGGAGCTCTCCAAACATATCTGGAGTTGGCTTCTCCCGCCTCTCCAGCATACAAATAGCTTGATTGCTTCAGTACAGACAAAGTATGGAAAACAAAAGTTTAATAAAAATAAAATAAAAACACAAACCCACACTAGTCTAGTGTACGTTTCACCTACACTCTTTTGAAGTTAAGAAACTTAAAATACACAACACCTTTTACATTTTATACTGAAGTACAGAAAAAAACACGAAATTAATTGTGAATTACTACATCTTCTGCAAAAATACTGCATAAAGAAAACAAGTAAAACTCAAAATAGAAATAGATTGTTCAGTTAAGTTTTTTATCTTAAAAGAAAATTTAAGCATTTTGATAAATACTTGGTTTGAAATTAAATATTTGCTTCAAAATGCGCCCCCTTCAATAAGCACAGTTGTAGTAAAGTAACACAGAAAAACATATTCTGAATAAAATTACAAACAAAAAAATAGCACAGTACCCAAACTATTTCACTGTCCAAGTTGAAAGAAAGATGACAATATGTACACAAGAATATTAGTACTCAAAGCATGATCAGGCTTAAAATGGTTTCAGAGGTAAATAAATTTATTAGTCTGTATTGGTACTTTTAAAATAATGCATAATTTAAGATCTATTGTGGTATTTCCTAAAAAACACTGAATACCATTTACATAACTGTTTTCCCCTTTTTCTAATAAATTATATTCTGATATACAGTGTCTGCTGGAACCTAATGAAAAACTCCAGCTCGATGGAACAGCAGGCAGCAGCCACAAGGGGGATGCTTTACAGTACTCTTACTACACTGGTAAAGTGGTACCTTTTAAAAGATCTGCATGTAAACAGCAACTTTCACAAGCAGTTTTCATGACCATTTTTTCAGGATCTGTAACTACATGTCTCACATACCAGACATAAAACAAAGAGAAGTTCTAATCGCAACAAAAATTTCAGGACAGAAACAACAGATTCCTGCCTCAACCAGATTTAAAAAGCTTTGAACTGAACAGCCATCTATTCAAAGCAGACTTCTCCAGCATTAGTTCTATCTGCTACAGACCTAGTGTTCATGCTCTGTGTACCACCTTTAATGAAAGGTCACAGTGACCAGGGCAGTTCCCCCATAACTAGATTAAACAAGAGCTATATATTCATCCAGGAAAAGAGGATTTGAGGAACTACAGGCTGGTCAGTCTCACTCTACCACCTGGGGCCATGACAGACCAAATCAATCCCCTTGGAAATCAACTCCATGCATGTGAAGGACAAGGTGAGTCAGAGCAGCCAGTGTGGATTTACCAAGGGCAAACTATGTCTGACCTCCAGTGAGAACTTCCCTTTCTGTACCTTCCCCTTGTTATCAGGGAACTGCCCTGGCCACCATGAAGGAGAAAAAAAACATCCAGTTCAAAACTGGAACAGGCAGCCCAGAGATGTCACGGAATTTTTATCCTTTAAGCACTTTCAAAACTCAACTACACACAACCCCAAGCAGCCTGATTTAGCTTTGAAGTCAGCCCTGCTTTAAACAAGAGGATGGAGTAGATGTCCAAAGGTCCTCTTCAATGTAATTTTTTTGGTTGTTTTTCTTATCTGTCTTCTTAAATCACCAGCTCACATATTAAAGTCTTTCAAGATGTACATGAGTCCTTGCCACTGCAGTTGTCAAGATTCAGAATCATAAACAAGTAGACACACTGATCCATGCCTAAACTACCATCTTCTGCTTCACTAAATCCTCATGTTCTTTATCACAGTTACCAAAGCTCTGCCAACTTTAAACAAACCGTGTTCTGGACATTTAAACAAAAAAGATCATAAAGATCAAACTGTAATATCAGTATGGGGAGGGAAGAAAAAAAGGAGGGGGGGAAAGGAAGGGGGAAGGTTTCCTGTGGAAAACTCAACTCACCAGAGTGAGGTTGTGGAAATATAATGTACCATCTGGATGAAAGGTAACGGGTCAGAGGTGGCACCACAGCTGGTACAAACACACTGAAGAGAAAGAAAATGTAATACATTGACAAGATTAAACAGGTATTTCCACTGCAACACTTCTGCCTGTACATTTCATTACTGTGGCAATGCATGTTTTCGGAATGAAAACATACAATTTGAGAACCAGCCAATGGTATTAAGCACATATTACCTCACCTGCTCAAATAAAGTCATTGCAAACTTCTGGTGGGAAACACAATGTGGTGCAGTGCAAATATCTTCCTTTGTCTCATCTGCAATGTGGAAGTGAATTCGCATTAACAGGTTCTCCTAGCCAAAGGAAAAAAGGAAAAAAATGCGTTAGATAATTTCAACTGTAGACAAAAGTTAAGATATAAATCAGAAAAGCATGTCAGATAAAATAATGTTACAGACGGCTCCTGCAAATTTGTGAAGTTGCTTCAAAAACAAAGAAGATGCTATTTCTTGGATTAAAAAAAGGATTTGACTTGAAATGCTGGATCAGGCAGTCATTTATTTTATTTACTAGCACTGCTGATTTTTCTGTCCAGTTCTCAAGCATCCACGGATATGACCAAATGTAACAGAGTACCTATGCAGCTTTAAAAATCACAGGATTGACACTAACTTCTCATCAACACAAAATAAATCAACTTCTACATACCACAAGAGTTTTGAAATATGCCACATTATCTACATTCTATCAAAAAGGGGGAGAACTAATATATGAAGAGGCAGACTAAATTCTGTATGAAACAAAAGGACTGAACATTTCCTAGACTTTAACTCATACAACTACATCTGTTTTAAAGTTCCCAGGAGTTCTTGTCCCAAGTTCTTCTCTCCTCCCACTGTTGCCAACATTAATCTGTGGGTGCCAGAAATCTCTTGACAACTCTTCGAGCACAACACTTTTCACTAACACTATTAGCTGCCTGGGTGGTTTATAGGCCTGCAATAAACAGGTCAAGATTAATTATTAGGCAAAACAGCTCCAACATTGTATAATTTCCCTTGAAAAATTTTCCTGTGAAAACGCAATTTCAGAATAACTGGCAAACAAAACATCCTTTTACCCTTTTGAGGTGATCCTTAAAACCAGAATCCTGGATCGTTCTTTTAGTGCAATTTTTTCATAATTTACATCTAAAGCACACTGGAGAGGGCAAGCAGAACATATGCCAAAGAAACTGTAAAAACGGTTACTGATGATATTCCCATTTCCAAATCATTAGCTTGGGGATCTCTCTGTGCACTTTCCCAGGCTAGACATGCAAAGTCTGCTGCAATTTGGGGAAAGGAGAAATAGAGAGTGAAAAATGAAAGGGGAAAAAATCAGGGACGATTGGGTAGTGGTGAGCCACATCTCTGCCTGTCAAACCATCTTTCAGTTATACTCACAAAACATTCAGCAGCATCATCCATGATGCCCAGCTGGAAGCGTTGCTCATCCTGAAATGTCTTTGCAAGAGCAGTGCGCAGGGCATCAGAAGGCAGTACCTTCTCACTGCTACACTGAAATTGGTTGAATATACCCTAGTAAAAAACCAAAAAGATCATTAAGTTACTGTATTTTTTTTTCAAAATATCAATTTATCTGAAAATAAACAGCAAACATTGAACTTGTTTGGATCCTGCAACACACAGATACTTGTGCAGTACACAAACTACAAGAGAAAATCCTAAAGGTTCCTCCTTTGAAATTGTATGCACCTTTGTGTATTTCCTCCTTTCCTTTCACAAATACAAGGGAGGGTTAGGAGTTTAGGAGGAAATTTCCCTCAGTGTCAATCCCCCCCGGATCTATTTTTCTTTCTCCAAATCTGATTCCTGAAGCAAATACAATGAACACCAAAACTTTGCACTTTTTATTCAAATTTCTCCCTCTCCATTTAACTTTCTCACTTCCAGCTTACCCATGCCACCTTGTTTCCTCTTTTAAGCAACTTTCCAAACATCTCCAGCCCTTAAACAGCCACAACTAGATACTTGCACACTTTAAGAAATTTATCTTTCATAAGTCCAAGTGGGTAAGAATTAGATGATTTTTGTAACAGCATGCAGGAGGGAAAAGGCACGACGTGAATAGGAATAGCAGTTCCTATGTATAGCCAGCTGCTCACTTGCTGCCATAAACCTGCATTTTCATAACTGTAACTCACACATCACCTGGGTAACCATTTGCAAGGACGAGTAGTTCTAAAAAGACATTATTGTCTGAAGTGTGGGTTATGTGCATCAAAGTTCCGTACAAATTCCCAACTGATTAAACGCCCACATTTATTTTGCGTGCACATGTGTGTGAAATATCCCAAACATCATCTGAACAGTTAACTTTCACTGTGCCCTTCCTACAATAACAGGAACATAATTCTGTATGCAAGATTCTCAGTTTAAGGAAAAAACTTCTAGTCCTTACTTAAATACAAGACAACTCTCCATCACCACTGTGCTCTACTTTCTACCTCATTTCATATGACAAGCAACCATCTTCATCAGTGTCAATCACAAAATCCTGCTTGTCCTTTCCTATAAAACTTTCCTCACAATTTCTCTAAAGACTGTGAAAAAGCTTAATTCATATTGCAAGAGAGGAAAAAGGGATCACCTTTAATTGTGCACCAGTCTGCTTTTCTGCCTTCTAAACTTAGTAAAATGAGGAGAAGATGAAACTGGTTTGCACATTTGATTTTATTTCAAATCTGTACTAATCTGCAGTGATTCACAATTCATGTAGCACTTCTTCCTTTAATTACAGAAACTTTCTCCCCAACATACTTAGGATGTATGTTAACTGGAAATAATCTAAAACTTTCTCTCCTTCAACTATTTTAACTTGTTTCTTATCAGGAAACAAAGAGGCAAACTGGGATGTTTGCCAAATGGTACAATCCTGTCTGTTCTGAGAAAGCTGGAAAAAGTGCAGAGCACTGCACAGGCAGCAAACCAACCTCTGTGCCCCTACCATTTCTGCCCATAGGAATGGTACCATTTATAGTGTTGACATAATCTAGAATAGATGTAGTATGCCCATCTCTCTTTACTGCAACTTCTATTTTGGTGCTCCTCAAGGTGCTCATTCATGGGTCCATTCTGTTGAAGCCCACAGCTCTTCTACTATTGCCTTTATTAGAGTATCACAGAATCGTGAGAAAAGGGTAATGAAGAGAAAGCCATAAGGCAGTATCGTACTTCATGATCTACAGACAATAGCCCTCCTCAGTTACCTTTTATATATACTTACATAAAACTGAAAGAATGACAAAGTCTCTGCACTTAAACTTGATCGCCATTTCTGTCACTCTGATAACTGAGCAAGTTTCATGTTTGATTAGTGAATTTTCTCATTTCAGTGACTCTCATAAAAAAAAAAGGCAATGAAACTTAACTCCATCCTGCTTCACATTTTACATTCAATAATTTAAGAGCACTTGAAAATATTCAGAACCGTGCTTTAGAAATGTGTTTATTCTGTTTATTCAATCTCATTTCATAGATCTGGAAACTAAGACACTTGTCTAGCAACTGGTGCACAACCTCAATGCCATGAGCTGATGGGCAGGACCTGGTTTGCTTCAATGAGAGGCCTGAAACGGCTCTGCACTCCTAGGGGGTGAGAAACCATGCAGGCTGTAAACTAGGTAAAAGGAGAAGCAAGCAAAAAAACTGAAACTCTCCTTTTAAATTTCCATCTTTAAAGAAACAGTATACTTACCATGGAACAAAAAATTAAGCAATGTCAATTTTGTGAAGAATGCAAAAATCAGGATGTAACAGATCCCAATATTACATGAAGAATGCTTCCTCAAATTTGTAATGACAGCACACAATGGTATATAGTCTCATTTAGATTACAAGAGAAAAAAAAAAAAATTTTAAAACCAGTGAGCAATTGTGCATTTTAAGCTAATGAAGATCAAATCTTACTAGGTCATTGCACAGTGTAGTTTAGAGCACGCTGGAACCCAGTGCTTGTACAAAGTCCCAAAAGTACCTCAAATGGAGTCAAAAGTACTTTGAACACAGGGGAGTTTGATTTTTCTTAGGTTTCAGTCAGTGGGTTGGGGTTTTGGGGGGGAGATGGGTTTGTTGGGGTTGATTCCCTTTTTTTTTTTTTTTTCAAGATAGGTTCTTTGCTCCCTTTCAGAACAAGTCTTTCTTGTCTCTCAACCTTAGATGGACAGGTGTGGCATTTCCTGCAATTTCATCACTTTATCTAAGTCAGATCTCCCTCCTTGATTTAAGGTCTTGCCTGTGAGCAATACTGTCAATTGCTCAAACACTTGTTCCATACACAGGTATGAAAGCCAGCTGGGTGCAGACCAGGAAGGCACTCCAGATTCTGCCCCAGGAGTTCTCACTGCACCTTTCTTCCAAGAGTTTATGGAACAAGAGAACTTTATATATAAAACATTCAAACTTCATTCTCCTCCAAAAACTTCTTCAACTTCTTCAGAAACAGTGTACTCACTGCACTGATGATCTCTTCCAATGGCGACATTCCAACACAAATGAAGGTGTCCCTAACAGTGGCAACAATATGAATGGACATTGCTAAAAGCCTCATCAAAATGTGAAGTTTCTTCTATTTTACCAGTTTTCAGTAACTAAGATCAAGGATGCAGAACCAAAAAAGAATTAGTTTAACATAAAATCTAAGAATTACTAACACTGTATTAATAACAGTACTTTGATTTCTACACTGATGACATGTTCTTGGCACATTGGTCAGTCTACATGATAAGAGAGAACAGTGTGAGCAAGGGATTTTTCAGACAGAAAGTCTGTGTTCTGGTTATACTGCATTCCTATGAGAGATCTAAATAGAAAAGGTGCCCATCTCCCTTCACATTCCCTTCTCTACAGCTCTTCAGAAGTCTGGAAAGGGTAACAGAGAATAAAATTAGGAAGTGCACGTGTTCTTTAAGATCAATAAATTCAAGAAAGTCCATCTAGTTTCATACAGTCCTTCCCCAAATACTTCCATGAACTCCAATTACATTGTTATTTTTCACCAGTTTGCTCTCACATGGGTCTAAACCTGCAACTTCCTTAACCATCTCAAACAATCAATGTAGCACCTCACTTAAGTTTTTTACTATTCAGAAGGCTTTTTCTTAGTTTTTTAACTGAAGGCTTAGTATCCTTTCTACTACTACACAGCTGGGCCTCTGACACACATCAGAACAAAGCCCTGCAGAGTCAGTGGGCTTCCAAAATAATGTACTCCACTTTGGAAAGTGTGGGTGTGGGGATCAGTATGAACTTTCTAGATGTATATTGATCAAGGATCAAATAAAGGAAAACAACCTAAGGTTTGAGACAAGAAACATTTATCACGCAACTCTTCAAGAAACCTTGAAGATATTTCAGAACACTAAAATTCACATGCATGATCATAAACCAAGTTTTTTTTTCACCTGGTTTAGAGAATAAAGATGGCAATTATTCTTTTAGGTAATTCATGGAATTGACATGCATTCTTGGGAGTTCTTTTAAAGATCTGAAAGTTGCAATAACTGTGAACCCCTCTGAAGTTTACAAGATCTACTCCCAATTATCCTTAATAGTGTCTGGAATCAACTTCCTCCCTAGGAAAGAAGTATTCCATTTATTTGGGGTAAACTGACACCTGCAGTGTGTAACTAACCATACTGATGAAACAAACCAAACTTGATATACATGCACATGTTACTTTTTAATCAAGCATGCACAAGTAGGCTGACATAAGAATAAATTGATGGGTGAAGACAATAGGGAACAGCTACTGAATCAGAACAGTGTTCATGCACTGTAATTTTGAATTGTGTTCTTGGCAGCTTTCTGAGAACTAACTATTCCCTTCCAGAATTACACAAGTTTCTTCTGTATAGGGATATCACTGAAGCTTTAGTGGTATGGTATTTCAAAGAACAAAACATATTCCCTTCAAATGCCTTAATATTCCCTACACTAATCAATTGTTTCTGGGTTTTGGTGATGGGATTTTTGTTTGCATAAATTTTTAAGCTTTCTCTCCATTTCAATAGCATGCCCTTCTTACCCTGTTCAATTCAGTGGACCGTTTTTCCCTGTAGTACCTAATCTCTCATTCAGAACACCGCACTCTCCCAGTGAAGCCTCATACTCAGTACAACAACCTGTTTCAAACGGCTGCTAAAGATCACTTTTCTCCAATCCAAATAGATCAGCCTCCACCCACAGTATTTTCACTAGCTCACATTTCTTCCCCATGTTTCCTCATGTTATATTCACCTTCAAGGTTGCAATAAATTCTAGGTCTATTTGGTTTTGTGTCTTTTGATCTCTTTTCAAATCCCCAAGTCTAATAACAATCAACTTAGATTTCCATTTATTCCCTTCTTTTTATGTTTCTTCCATTTGTACTTACACTGTACTCTGAATATTAAGATCAGGTCCACAGTACAGACTGTCAAGTCAGGCACTCCTGGCTACTACCAAAATCAAGTAAAAATAATACTTTCCACAAGTGTTGTTTAGGAGGGTGGCAGGAAAAGAAATCCAAATCATAGAATGTGCACATCTACCAGGTAACAATTCATGAACTGTTTGATCAAGGTCAAAACAGCCAATTGTTATTTGGAAGCTTCAATTACCATTTTATTAACTCAGGAAACTGTACTTGCTGCTAGTTAATTTGGCAGGCAGTTAACTGCAAGTGCCAATTGAAAAACAAAAGTTCAAACAAACAAAAGTTCAAAAATAAGAGTAATTTTTAATGTGTTTTGACTACTGTTTCACCCTGAAATACTACTGTCATTTGACAAAAAAAGCATAGAACAAGAGGATTAAATCTTTGCAACCAACCTATTACGGTCTTAACCACATGATGAACATTTCACAATAAATCACTCCAAGCAAGTGGCTTATCAGAACCGACTATAGTCATTCCACTTTTCTGAAGTGCTGTAAAACCCTACTGTTCTCCATTTTCCTCTTAAACAACAACATCATTTCTACACAGAAAATTCACATTCTTCCTGCTTTTGTTGCACATGACAAAACAACAGAAAAGACCAGCCCTATTAGAATTTATCAATCAATAGAACATTCTTCTTTGTGACCTACAAAAAACACTGTGGCCTGTATCCTGGCACTATGGAGCTCCCAGTACAATCCCTGGAAGGAGAACAAACTCTTTGTGGCATGTTCAGTACAGTGGACGGATTTCCCCCTTCCTACCCTCTTCCAGCTGTGATAAACAAACACCAAAGCAAAGTCAAACTGAAAAAAAAGGAAAATAAACCAAATCATAGTAGACTTCAGTATAAATAATAAATCAAAAAGCTGTTCCAGTGTTATGGCAGGCAAACCACACAGTGGTAAGGACAGTCTGTGTATTGAAAAAAATATTTATATAATGCCATATCTTAAGGAGCTGTGTTTGGAATTCCAGCACAGAGTCTGCAGCTCTCCCTTTTTATAGCTGTTGATGCAAGGTTCCTTCCAAATAACCAAGGAACATATACCTGGAATGAATTCCAGGTTCCTTTTCTAGCCACATAAACACAGCCAGGTAGCACATCAAGTTTTAAAATTACTTCAAGAATTTGTGAAATGGAAGTCTTCAGTGTGGTACAAAAATAAAATGTGATTTCATCAGGTATGACATGACTGTCCTGTGATCCCATATTTGAAACTACAAGTAATATTTAGAGAGCTAACTGAGCATTTACAGTAAATACTGTGCATGACATCCGAATCCCTAGAAACAGTTGCAGCAAGCCAAGAAAGCGTGGAAAAAATACAACTTCTTCAGTGTTATTCAATGGCTAAATTTAGCTTAGAGAAGACGGTCTTCCTCTAGAGTGAAAAGGAAGAGGATGTCACCTTCAGAGCAACATTTCAGAGCCAGGGAAGAGCATGAACCCTGTCTGTACAACACAGCTGGTGTCAGGTATGCTGTGAAGGGACCCTGAAGTGAAGTGGGGGAACATGACATAGGCTCCTCCCCACAAGTATTGTCCCTTTCCCAGGCCAGGCTGGAATCTGGACATGCCAGCATGCTCTGAAGAGTAAACATGTCCTGCCTCCACCTTGCTCGGTGTGGACAAGTATTTTGGGCAGATCCACCTGACAGCATGCAAGGCTAATTACCTCTCCCCAGACCCTAATAGGAGATTTTCGCATGGTATAGAGCTCCAAATTCTGGTGTTCCCACTGGATCCAGCCACTTCTTCTCCCTCATCTTAGCAAAGCCTAAGGCAAGATTCAAGAAAAAGAGGATGTCAAAGACCTGGAGGCTAAGCCAGCATTACTCTGGCAGGACAACAGCTAAAGGCTTCCAGAGCAGAAAGGAGAGCTGGGGCAGGGGAAGAGATGAGCACAGAAGGGAGGGGATGACCCTGCTGCAATGGGACACAAAACATGCTCTTGGTGATGCTTGCAGTATTAGGTGCACATTAAGCACATAATCCCACTCGTCTTATAAAAGTTTACACATACCATGTACCAGACAGACAGACTTTTACAGGAGGAAAAAAACAGAGCAATTTGGAAATACTGATCCAGGGGGCAGCAGAGAACGAGTAAATACTTTGAACAGCCTTTTCCCCCCCTTCTACAGCCTGCTTAAGGAGTATATGAAGATGAATGTGACCGTTTCACAAGGGGCTGTCCCTTGTGAATATCCCTATCTTTTCAGCTGCATTCAAACAAGACAGCTTATGTTTCTGGTGTCCAGAGGTTTTTCAGGGGGTTGAGGGGAGGTTCACACCCCAATTTCACTTAGAGTCAAGTGACAGCCCTTATAACTCACCTTTATAATAGTATTTGACTTGATAACAACACAAAAACAGATGGGGGAAACTTTTATGTACACACATCAACATTTTACACAAGATAATAAAAGTGAAAGCTTGGTGCAGTATCACCCAGAGAAAGCGTTTCTGAAACAGGCTTGAGTAGGACACACAGCAACCTCCCATGAAGAATAGACTGCAGACAGAGTAAACACTAACTTTTTGATTGGGATCCAGCTGGAATTTTACTTTTTCAAG
Organism: Eopsaltria australis; assembly: GCA_034509425.1. Taxonomy (NCBI): domain Eukaryota; kingdom Metazoa; phylum Chordata; class Aves; order Passeriformes; family Petroicidae; genus Eopsaltria; species Eopsaltria australis. The sequence continues at coordinate 153,043 of JAVTVJ010000525.1, forward strand.
TCTTGGTTACTGTCAACATTCATAAATACTTGTCTAGGTAATTCTTTAATTGCGTATGTGTTCTTTAGAGTTTTTGTGAACTCTAGGAATTCTGCACACAACCAAATGCAAGTTTCCCAAAACGTGCAACAGTTGTAGAGGATCTGGTACAATATTATTGCTTTACTAGAAATTGAGGGTTGTAACACTTCCCAGTTAGGAACATTATTGCTAAGAACTTCAGGCAGAAAAATAACCAAACAAAACCAAACACACACACACACACAAAATCTTTGCAGATATTTGAGAGTGAAAAGAGAGAGCAGCAAGTTTTTCAAAGGCTGCTTAATTTAAAAAATAAGCATATGGCTGGAGGCATAGAATTTGTGAATTCTGACACTCCACCTGTCATTTCCAAGTTTATAATAGCGCACTACACACTTCAAGACATCAAAACAAGGATTTTACCAAAAAACCTAAACATTCCTTGACCCAATGTCTGCTTTTAATACATATATTCCAGAGATCCTGTCATCTACCAGTTTTACTGTCGTGCTTTCCCTCTCATACCAGTACTGCTAACCCATATGCATCCTTGTCTGGAGTCCATCATTCAAGACCAGTTCTGCAAAGGTTCATCCTCTCCTTTTTCCTGTAATATCCTTTCACATCCCTCTCACTCTTTTTCAGTACTCTACACAGAAAAGCTTTTAACTATTAGCTTCATATTAAAACCCGGACTCTGGTGAAGAGTTAAGAGTCTACTTTCATTCATGGCAGAACCTGTCTGGTCTCCTGGTATTTCCTTGATCATGCTTTTAGGTTAAACCCTAGAATGGCAAAAAGCTTACACTCGTGGTAAGTTCCTAAATTCTTTTCTTTCTGACTTCATCTTGGCTAACAAAGAATACCAACAATCACTTGACATTGCTCAAGGGCATGATCCAAAAAATACCTTTTAATTATCCCACTGAACTTAATGAACTCAAACCAGATCATGACTAAGTCTTGCCATTCCCCTTTAATTAAGGGGATATATTTAATAGTCCATCTTTTCTTTCGTCTGAAGAGCTGTGTATCACTTTGGATGCACTACCTTGCTCCTAAGCCACTGTTACATCCTCTTCTGATGATACTGCTGCAAATGTCACCCTGTCTTATAATTTCAAGACATGCCTTGAGACAAATTTCCCTTCACAAAAGATAAGTTCTCTTACTTCATGCCTTAATAGCCTCTCCTTTGCTGTTCGTGTGCCAGGTAAAACTCCTCAACAACAGCCCAAAAGCTCACTAGATAATTCATGTCAAGCCTCTCTCTACCAGAGCACCTGTGATGTTACTTAACAGCAGCAAGACAGCTGTTATACCGTAAATATTGCCTGGGAATGTCAGATGATCTTAATTTAAACCTGCACTCTCTATTTTGCCATTTTTGTAAGACATGCTGTCTGTCCTTTTCATTACTGTACACAGAATTCATGACACAAATTCCCCCACAATTAGTTTATATATTTAGATGAATTTTACAACACATTTTTGATCAAAGATGTCTCAGTCTCAATTTCAGAAAGGAAAATCACTGCTCAGGAAGATTAAAGCTGGTATTTTCATCATGTTTGCATCATGTCCATTTCTCCCACAAGAAGTCAGGGGTTTGAGCTAGCAAAATTTAGAAAGGAGGCCACAAAAAAACCCCAGAAGTGCAACAAATTAATTGATAGAGACAAACAGAGACACAGGATTGCACAATTTACTCAAGTACATAGCACTACTCAGAATCAGAGCTAGCATCTAGATCTTACTGTCCTGGCAGCCTCTCTGACAGTCAGTTACTGCATCTGGAGCTACAAACAGAATTGATGTTTTGTAAAACAGAGACTACAAAGAGCAGAGCCATTTAATGCAGACATCAATATTTACAGTCTAAAACAGCCTTTTAGTCTTACATAATCAACAGTTTTGAACAGAAAGGCTTAGCTAAATGGCCTTCCCCATCCTGATGTTTAAAGCAGCTCTGGAGGGAAAGGTAGATGTTGATGAGCAAAGTGACTGCATATGGTATTATATTTGTACACCAAATTATAAATTGGAAAAAATAAAGCAAGCTTGCATTTTACTGCCTGAACTAATGGAGACTCACAATGACCTGCACACCATTAAGAAGAGTCCTTGTAACTGAAACTTTACCAACAGTATTTTCACAATTTTTTGGTTTGAACACATTTTAGAAACTGGATCGTGAACCACCAGGTATGACATTTACCTTGCTCTCACAAATGTTCAGGTATAAGTTTGATTATAAATATTATGTAAATATCACAAATATTTCTGTTAAAATTTTAAAAGAATGATTTTCAATGTATTTTGGACTTTTACCTTAAGAGCACAGAAGATGCAAGAATCACCCATACATTTGTGCGTTGTGATCTGCCGGAAGCTGCGGCGAAAAATGTCCAGGTGCCAGAGAACCTGAAACATGAAAGGGGGCACAACCAATTTTATGAATATATAAAATAAAATACTGCATAAGCTTCTGATTAAACTGCACATGCTGAATAATCCAAGAAGTATACCAATGTCATCAGTGAACATCACCTTTAAGAGGGTGATGTTCTTTTATCTAACTGCAAGCTGACATTTTCAACTTTCTTCAGCTGTAACCTTCACATGCTAATTTAAAGTAGGACCTTCCCCTGAATTTCTTCCCATGTGATTCTAGATTAGAATAATTTCTTCATCCTTGTGGCAGTGCTAGCTTAAACAGCACATGCCTTGACTGCTCCACTGCGCCAGCACCAGGGCCGGCCACTGGGCAACTGCACCATGAGGCTGAGCAGAGCTGTCGAGGACACCCCATGGACTGCTGGGGATGAAACTCTTCCCTTCTTCCAATCCTACACAGCTTTCTTGTTCTGAGCAAAAGCCCAAATGCCGAAAAAATGGAGCACCAAAAGCATACACATTAACAAGTTTGTGCAAGTGAAAATGGTAGAATACTAAAATCCGTTATGCCCAATATTATCATTACTAAAAGCACTCACAGGCCATGATTACTAACCCCAGCCTGTTAGGGCAGTTACACCTTTCTCTCAGGACAGGTATGGTGGTAATACCAGGTGTGTGACTAGGTAGGGTCACAGCACAGAAAAGCAAGCAGGCTTTTACATGTTCTGCTAGCAACAGTGAGAGGCGACATTTGCTCTAACAGCACCATATTTTTTTATTCTTCAGTTTTACCACTGAACTTGTGCACTGTTGGGAAATTATTCAAATTTCTATCTGTAAACTAGCAACAATACCCATCTCTGAGGTGTTCCATGGTGAGCTATTTTTATATATGAGTGTGGTTAGCACCGACTATTTCAGCTTCAACTAACAGTACTTGGACTTTCCTGCAAACCTCAGTCACCAGCCTTTCAGAAGACAGAAGCCTGCACTGAAAGAAGCCCTGACCTAAATCACGTCCTACCAGGTTCCGGACAGCACAGCAAGGTCCAGGCTGACATGTGACTGGCTAAATGCTTCATTAGGACAAAGAGAGGAACCAAACTTCTCATTTCTGATTAATTTGCCTAGAGCAACTGGCTAGAAAAAATTGAGTATCCTGGAAAAATTTGTGCTGGTTTCAAGAAGTGTTTCCAACTGGAACAATTTGTTATTTAAACCACAGTAATATGCAATATTCAGTAAACACATTTTTAAATATAATTTGTAAGTTTCCCAAAACTTCATAATTGCCATGGCTATGTTTATACTCAAACTATTCATGTACTTAAGGGCCTGGGAGGCAACATAAGCCTTGAAAACATCTGATTACACACAAACATTCCTGAAGAACTACTGCAGACTTTACAAAAGGACAAAAAAATTACGTTTAGGAATGAGTCCAATTTTTTAATGTAATTGCCTTTGGAGTTTAGCTTGAATGTTGACAGAAAGTTGTAAGAGCAAAGAGCAACAAACATTCAAGAGCATTTCAGACTAAGTGTTAAAAACTTAGGATAAACCCCAGAAGTATGTGTTTTATGAAATGACGAAATCTTGCCTTTTTTTTTTAATTCAGCTTTGATTGTAAGTACTTTCAGTATCCTATCTCTCTTGAGCTTTAGAAGAAAAGGGTTTTTGCAGCACAGTAAAGACCAGGTCATAAGCTTTCATCTTCATGTATGGCATGCAGCTGGTACTAGGATCTGCTTAGTCCAGACCTAGGCTCAGTAACTCAATATTAGGAAGCAGCCAGTCATTACACCTTACAGCTTAATAAAGGTAATTGATGCATCACTGGAAACCTCTCTTTGCCCTGTATTTCCTAAAATATAAAGCCTACTGAGGGTCGTAAGTATAAACATTTGTATTATTTGCAGTGGGGCAACATGGAAGCCTGAAGTTAGTCAAGAACCTGATTGTGCCCATGGGAAAAAAAAAAAAAAACATAAATCAAACCCACAGTGGTACAGTCTGTGCTGCACAGACACATCATATGAAGGGATGTAAACTGATGTGAAGGGGTTTTAAGCCCTGCTGCCAAAATGACTGAATCTCAACTATCAGACATTCAAAGCATCTAAATGGTGACACCTCTGTAGCAGCCATACCACTCCACTGAATTTGGCACCCAGAAAGGTTTTTTTTCTAAATCAAAAGGTAAACAGTCATTTAAACTAAGCTACAAATCAGCAGCCAGAAAGAAAACTGAACTATATAAAAATGGATCTTGTATAGGTATTATCAAACCTTGACTGGTTCAACAAAAATGTTACATTTACTTTTAAGGAGTATATATCCTGCAAAGTATGTAATATTCCATTATTTTAAAATAAATTTTCTATGCATATTTTAGCTTTGGTTGACATTCTACAAGCTTACACAAACAAGACATTGAAGTACAGTAAATGATGACTATGTAAATGCTGCTGAATTCACTAGGAAAACCCAAAAATTAAAAAGCTGTTCAATAACTCAATCTGCTTTTCCAAATGTAGCTTTACTCTATGTAGGCCCACCAACAATTACGTACTCAAGTTCAGCTATATTTGTTGCACAGTGCCTAGGAAAATACTGCAACAGAGAGAGGGCAAAACCAGAAACATTCTTTATTCTGTGCTCTTACCTGTAGCGCACTATTCAGGAAGCAACTGTTCTGTCCTGGTTCATTGCTGAGACCTTTACTGGGTGCTATTGAGGTGGTATTTCGTGGAGTAAACATGCCCTGTACATTCCCCCGACCCACAGAAAAGTAATTTCTTTTCCAAGACATCTTCCAGTTTCAGCTGTAGAAAATGCAGGTTTAGGCTGGCAGAATATTTGATTTGAACAGATCCTTCCTTTCAAAAAATTTGAAACTGGAACAACATCCAATCTTCCTTAAACTATAGTTTAAACAGTATTTATCCTTTTGCCAGGACTCAAGGAGTTAGCTTCTTTTAAATCCAGCCTGGGATGCTATTCTTCATTTGCTGCTTATGCATGCAAAAACCTCCTTCACAAGCAGCCACACAGAACTTTTGCAAAGGGAAGGAATCCACGGTTGTGCAAGTTCATGTTATGCTGCTTCTCCCTTTTCCAAACAGGCAGTAACTTCAGAGACGAAATGGCAAATCAAGGAGGTCCCAGACTGAAGACGACAAAAACAACAACTTCCTCCCACACCCCCAAAAACGCAGCTTCTGTAATCCTTCTATAATCCTCCTGAAGAAGATGGGAAAAATCCAGTTTGTAAGGGAGTAAAGAAACCAAAACACAACCTTGGCAGCTCCCCTTCAGTTACATGTATCTTGGGTGATAAAAGAGACATTATCCTCACAAGGGAAAAAGAAGTAACTCCAGAACTTGAGAGCGAAGAGCTTGAAAGAAGCAAGAAGTGTCCGATACTGTTCTTCTAATTCGGCATGCGATCTTTAGAAATTTCTTCTCCCGATCCTCCTTTTGCAATCGGAATGCCCAGCCGTGCCAGAAAGCTTGAGAGAGAAAAATAATCAAAGGCTTGCGTCATTTAATTACTCTCTTAGTTTTTGTGGTGTTCTGCCAAGACCAGTGTTGCCTCACCTCCCACAATACACTGAAGCTTCAGAGACAAAGCAAAAAATATAAAAGTTCCTCCACCCAAAAAATAAAATAATATGGAAAAGAACAGAGGATTCTGAGAAAAGCATGTAAGAGCAAGGAGGCTTGGAGTATGCTGGAAAGGTTAAGAAGGAAACTAGATTAAAAAAAATAAACCGCAACATCCAAGTGAACCCCATGGCAGCAGTCAAACATATCCTTTACAACCTTGTAGTGTTATTTTTTTTTAACATATTCATTCAAACAGTTACACAAGGATTTGTGGTTCTATGAATACATGCTAGCACATTCTCCACCCTAGAACCGGCATTTTGCACTGAACATGGAAGGCACAAGGCTCATTCCTGACTCCACAACCCATAGCACTCTCCAGGAAAGAAACAGTCGCCAAATTTCCTTCGTCAGAAACTATGTGCACCTCTAAAATGCTACTTAATCTAGGTACATGGGGTATATGATGTCTTATAAAAGGCGTAGAAGCTTCTGAAGAAACCTGAATAATTATTCAACAGAAAGTGCTCTTCCCACCACAAGTTCACTTTTTCTCTCATCTACAAGAAACTGGGAAAAAAATTATTTAAGAAATTCCTAGAAACAGGAACTACAAGATTAATGGTAAAACTTTTTTTTAAAGTTCTTCCAAGTGTAGTCCATCTATATTTACAGAAACTGGCTTAGTATTTTCCAGGGACATTCCCAATGACATCTAGAATTATACCACTTTTGATACAGTTAATAACAATTGAAATTACCTATTATGGCTGGTATTAGCAAGGTAACTCTAATCCAAATGTACTTAAGTATTAACTGCAGCATGAACTCACTACAAAATAGACGTATGTAGGGTTTATACATCAGCAAAAATTAACTGAGGATATAATACCATACAAAGATACTCTGGGTATCTGTGAAGGCATGTTCTTCACCTTCCACTCAATTAGAAATTCTTCATCGCCCGTCAAAACACAAAGAACTTCCTAAATACCTGCAAATGTGTTACAACAGCCTAATACATTCCCTTCTAGCAATACTTTGCTTGTACTGTGTTAAACTCATTCTACAAATATTAATGAAACCTCAGCACTGCTGTAAGGCAGGCAAGTAACTTCTCACAGATGAGTAGTCCTGGTTGTCAGTGCCATACTAAATTTCAGATGTGCCTGTAAGCCCGCAGACACAGACCATTACCGTGCCCGTCGCGCAACATTCCTGAGTGCTGAACTTATACAGGACTCATTTCAAAGCAATTTCAGCCTCAGCTCCCTTTCTTTGCTCAACCCCTTAATGAACCATGAGCCAACCATACTGTGTGAGCCATTCAGGGTTTAATTTAGAGATCTCTGTAAAGCAACACTACTTGCAATAGGTGCAGTGGCTAAGCCTGTGTCATGGATGGAGCAGAGTGTTGCGTGTAACGAACCGAGATAGGCAGGCTCTGTGCTACCTCATTAAAAACACTGAGCCAAACACTCCATCTTCTTTTCACAGCACCTACAAACAAAGAAAAATACAATCCAAAACATGTCCAAGATGCACAGTTAAGAGTTGCACCCATTCAGTGGACTTCAAAACAAGACTGTGCTCTCAAAATGGGCTGCAAAACTAACTTTTGATCACTTTTTGAGCAAAGCTACCTCAGATATGACAAAGTGAATAAAACTTTTTTAGTTTATTTTTATTGTCTTGGAACAAAATTCAAGACTAGAGGCTTTGCAATTCACCTGCCATTGCAGCAAGGCCACTTCAAGCTGGCCCGAACCCTCACAGTAACCGTGCAAGCTTAGTACCTGCACTGCTTCTGCACAGGCTCAACAGAACTGACTTCTTACCACCATGACTGCTCACAGGAGCATATTCAGTTTGCTCATTTGGCTACACGGCCTTTGCAAAGCTAAGACCAAGCAAAAAACAGTTAAGTTGGTAACAACCCAGTTAGGACAAAACCAGATCTCCAGATCACAGCTTTGCACAGTGCCAACCTCCAAAAAACATACCAATGAAATATAACTCATATTAAATAAACCTTATACAAATGTTTTAATAAGGAGTAAATAAAATATTAAAAATAGATAAAGAACATATAATAATAAAAGCAAACCAAACATTCAGGATCTTCCTGCTGCTTTGCAGCAGCTTCCTTCGGGAAGGCAGGAAAGCTCCCAGCCACAGAGACAGGCTCAGCAGATGAAAGAGGCATGGGGCATCACTCCAGCAATACAACCCCAGAGCAAAGTTGGCCGTGGTTCAGCACATACTTCTGCCCTGAAGAAACCAGAGCCTGTCCTTTGGCAGCAGAGCACAACACTCTACAAGATGTACCACAGAAGATTTCAAGACCCTGTTTATCCCCATATTCCCTTGCTAAATCAATCACATAGAAGCATAACATCTCAAGTTGCATCCCTTGTCCTCTGGCAAGGTCCCACTATCATTGTTCATTCTGGGGGGTGAGGAGGAGGGATGTATGTGGAATGTAACACTCCTCTCTCACTGCAGTCTCATGTACCTCTGTCACTGCAGGCTCATGTAGCCTAACATTTTAGGCTATTGCTTGAATCCAAGCCTGTGGCTGAATTAGAACAACCCTGTTTAGGAACAAAGATGCTTCCATACAGCACTAGGTATGGTTGAAACCACCAATTAACTATTTATCATACTAGTAAATAAAAGCAGAAGTCTTGAGTTTAGTGTTCATTACTTATATATCTGAAAAAACCTTCAAAACACAGAACAAAGTAAATGCTTCAATGTGTGAATGTGTCTGATTTTAGAGATGAGACTCCTTGCCCCCAGTATCTTACGACCTATTCTGATGGTAGGGAGTAGATCAATGGTGTTGAGGGCAAATTATGCCTTCACATGCTGCAACACCTCTGAGACCTAATGAGGTGAGAAACAATTTTGAAATCAAGATCTTTTTGGTAACAAAAAAAGACTGACTTATCCAAGACAACAGATTTTGTTGAAAGTTTTCACCCAGATGGCTCCTGAGTGTGACACTTTCAGTGAAGAGGCACAAGAACAACCCCATGGCTGTTCTCACCTAGAGGGTGAGTTTGTAGAAATAGAGGCTTCAGAACACACTTTCTCCATGTACCTGCAATGATGAAAGTATTTGCTAATTTCTGCATGGATTAAATTATATTTAATTGCAGACATATCAATACTTCAGTCTTTGTTTAGTTTAGACATCCCAAAAGATAATCTGCTTTGCAAGTCAGTTTAAATTCGATCTTGAAGGTAATGAAATAAAATAGAGGGGTGGGAAAACTTCCCAATACCAAATAACCATGAGGTTGGATGAAGAAAAGATTGAAGAGGGCAGAGACCTGATAGAAGGAAAAGAAGAGGATTTCCTCCTATTGAGGATGTCTCTTCTTTTTGAGATTCTTATCTAGCCAGAAATACAAGACAGATTTATTTGCTTACCTAGATAATGAAGTACAACTACAAAAAGGTAGATTTACATTCATCTCTGTAACCAAGAATTTTTTCACAGTACAAATGGAACAACAGAGGTGGAAAAAAATTCTGCTTTATGCATGCATTTCTCAGCCTTGATTGCTCAGCTGGGAGAAAGGGGCAGGGAGGAGTCTGTAACGCTTCTGCTGTCAAGCCTGCACTCATTTGTCAGCTTTCCTCTTAAACTAACAACCTGATGACCTGGCTCTGTGCTGCTTGTGCCTACTGGGTGGAACCAGGAACTGGCAGCACCTCACAGTGCCACGGGTGACCGAAACAGACTCATACTGGTCTTCCTTGTTTTCCATGTGCTATTGCACAATTCTCAGTACCTGAAGTGTTGTAAAGTTAAGAAAAAGCTTTGAGCACCAGAGACCTTAGTTTAACTTCCCAGAGCCTTTTTGGGAAATAGAGTTTGCTAAGGTTATGATAAATAGTCTTTCAGACATCAGAGAAATCTTTCCACTTACTGGAAGCAAATTATCTGGACATCTGGCTAGAAGTTGCTGATAAAGACCATCAAAATGATCTTAGAGTGAAGACTAAAAACACGTCTCTCTAAATCCATGGATGTACTTCTTCAGAGAGTACAGATACAGCAAGCCTGATCAAACACTACAGGTTTCTCCAGAAGACCATGGTGAAGACCATTCCTGAGAGATGACCTCAAGATAATGCAAACAAAACCAGAAAAGACTAGACAGAACAGCAAGCAAAACTACCATAACAAATATTCTTTTTTGGTCACTACCATTGTATTTATACAGCCTACCAACCAAAAGAAGAAACTAGTCAAAGGTCAATTACCTTTTAGGAATGCATTTCCCAAAAGTGAGAATGTTGCCATTTCTATAGATAGCTTAATGCTTCTACATTGAAGGAAAAAAATTGAACAATTTTATGAAAAAAGAATATGTTTTTATACCAACTTTTCAAACCAACAACCAAAAAACCATGAAACATGAAAACCAACCCACTCTACATTCCTGTTACCTGCTTAGACCAACAAAAGGCATGGAGAGACCACATTCTGCAGAAACACTTCAAAGTGGGACTCTGCAAGCTGCTGGGGTCAAGTAGAGCTTTATACTGCATGAAAATACTCTTTATAGCAAACCATTCTCCAATCTCCTCATCCAAAATGCTTGTAGGTTTTATAAAACTCTGGTGGACTGCCTCTTAAAGCAGTCTAATGAAATCTTGCAAACACTTACCTAATCTGAATCATTTGATTTTAAGCCTGACAGTCAGCCAAATCTATTTAAAGACCATCTTTCACAGTTAAAAAAAAACCACAAAAAACCAAAAAGAACCAAAACCCAGCAGAAAGACATTGGCTTTGAAATGCAGAAGATTCTCCTCCAGGGTTACAAAGTCTTAGCAGTCTTTTCTGCAGCCCTTTCTGAAATAAGGACATTAGCTGATAAACACCTGTGTTCTGTGCTAACTTACAATCCCATAGACTTTTATTCAGAATAACGGAGAAGTATGTCACTTATCCCATACAGCTATTGAGACAGTAAGGTAGCTGTGTCCAGACTTTCATAAAACAGTTAAGAATACTCAAAATATCCAGCTGCCTCTCAAATAAAGAGAAAAGCTATTAAAACCCATCTGGTAAAAAGCTCCAGTACAACATGACAATTATTCAATGGGAAATTATAATTTTAAAAGAAATTAAAAGTCCAAACACACAACTCTCAATATCCAAAGTCAGCATTTTCTGATCAAGAATAACTTAACCTGCAAGATGATCTAGAAGTTTCTAGAGTAAAGCATATCTTCTTGAAGACTGCAATTGATAAAAGCACAGTGTAGGATAATCAAGTAATAAAAGGGCTTCTGTTGAAAGACAAACAGTGAGAGAGAGTGGAGGTCAGAGCTAGAGATGCAAATGCCATATTATTTATTTTCTGTGGAGTTTATTGCCAAAATACATTTTGCTCCCCAGATAAAGGTTCTACTGATAGAAAGAACATTATATTAATAACCACTGATCTCATGCATCATGTTATTTTCAGCACATGCATTTGCTGTGGAGGTTACAGGGAATGGAGGCAGACAAGCCCACTGGTCCTACTTCCAAAATACTTTGGAAGCAGCAGCCACCTTGATATTACACAGCCCTGTTACCTCAGCAACTTCTCTCTGACAGTTGGAGAGGCAAGGATATATATAAAATTAAGAAAGTCTGCCCAGTCCTAAGTAAATTCAAACCCTTTCAAAACCATCTGCACTCCCTTCAGATCTACTCTTCACAGTTGTTCAACTCTAAAACTGCTGTATATAATAATAAAAGACTGCATTTTAACTTACCTGGACTTCCAAAGTGATTTTCCTCAGGTTTTCTATTACTTTCTACATGAAATCAAAGTTTATTCTCCCAAGCCTATATTTAAAAAACACCCTACCTTACCACCCCAGGCTGGTGCTGGACATTTCTCAAGGAAGAAGGGTAGGATGAAACCAGCTTTTCATCCCACTGTACATGGAACTTGTGGAGTATGGATAAATGGGAAAAACACAGCAGCTTCAAATGTTAGGCAATTGCTCAAAAGCAGTTAAACTAATCAAAAGCAGATCACTAATCAATCCTGTGTAACACAGGCAAACATGACAAATAGGCAGTTGTCAACCCTACAGTGAACTGGAAGGTTCTGGTTTGACTCAAGCCAAAGCTCAACCAGTCTCCTGCTATCTGTTACTCCCTTTCCAAATCTTTACCTTGACTTTCCAAAGTGGAGCTTCAAGATGAATTCAGTATTTGATTCAGCCTCCAGATATAAACATTTTGATTGAAAAATTCTGTACTTTACAGCCATCAGCTATTGCCAAAAGATTTCAAGGCCCCTTTTTATATGGCACCTTATTAACTAACTCTCTCATCTCTCTTCCAGTAACACCACTGATCCAAAAAACCAAAGGATTTGTACTCTGGCTTGTGAAATCCAGCCCAACAATGACTTAAGAGCCCTAGAAGCTTTCAGAAGTAGTCAGCAGTATTCAACAACATATGGCTTAATGACTGATAACTTTCTAAATCCTAAAATCCTGCTGCCATTCTTTTCGTGACCTTGCAGATTTTCACTGCTGAACAGAATCCTCATCTGTAACTGCTACCTTGTTATAACTGTAAGTTCTCCTGTCAATCTTCACACCCCTTTCCTTGCTTAAAACAGAAGTCAGTAGCAATCGACTCCCAAATCATATGCTGTTCACATCACAGCACCACAAACCCCTCTGTTTCATTAAACTCTCTGTAAAACCAATGATTTCAGATACATTTGAATGTGGAAATCCACACACATCCATACAGAATAACCATCACAGGTACACAAGAAGTAAGATTTTGCAGGAAAGCAGGCAAACAGAAGTCCAGCACCATTAGTACTTTTGATTTCAAAAGAAACACAATGAAGACTAAGCAAAGGCAGAAACACATGGGGAGTAGCAACAGACTTTGATCTAACAGATGGACAGCATTTTAGTGGAAAAATAGGTCTTTCTGTTGATGTGCTAAGAATCTCAAAGTCAAATACTGCAATGCACTTCTGTCTCCAGGTAGTGCACAAGGGGAAAGATGATACCCAGGGCAGAAATCAGTTTCCTCAACACATGCACATAATGGCTAGTGAAAACTTTCACAGAGGTGGGCAGACAATTGCCACCTTCCTTGTGATCAACAGCTGGGGCCAAATAATGTATTTGTTAGAACAATAAAAGCATTTATTCCCTCCCTCTTTGCTCAGGACAGTATTTGGTATTAAAATAATAGTTCTAGATTAAAGTATTAGTTCATTGTATTTTATGTTTTATCTACACCACCATTACCCCGTATCAAGACAGATTATAACTCTCATGTTCTTGACAGACTAATAACACACCAAGGCGCAAAATTAAAGCAGTAGAGAGGAACTCACAAAAACAGAGTAAAGGCAGAGTGAGAAGCAGTTTACGGTGCCTTTGCTGGGTCCCAGTATTAAATGCTTACATCATTTTTTTTCCTGCTTTGCCAAAACTGACAAGGAGAAGGAGCGCTGCTGCACTGCAGAACATTACAAAGATTCATATTTCACATAAAAATATAAAGCAAATGCTCCCAGCATCCACAACATGCTTTTTTTTAAGCAATCATCTGTGCTGTACAGCTATAAATAACATTTCAGCAGAATCACGAGTGTGCACACACATGCATAAGCTGAGTTTAAGATCATTACTATGTAGTTTTAGAGGAGTAAGTATAACTGATAAGAACAGGGAAACTCATTTTTGCTTCATTTGGCTCTGTATAGAGAAGCATTTGCTGTGAAACCAACTGAAGACTTCAGAACTTGAGTAGGAAAATGACTTGCACACACCACAAGAAAAAGCTTACTTAATCAGAACATCCCATATCCAACAGCAGTTAATAGCAGATGGAAGAGTCAAACAGGTTGGGGGAAACATGCCATGACACCATACACCTCACCAACAACCTGCAACAGACAAACAGGGTTAGTAGAACTTTACAAGTGGGAGACCAGCAGGAAAAAACATCTGATTGATGCATTTAGGGAAATTAGAGGAAAAGATTGTCTCTACAAGCTGGTGGGTTGGGTCCTGTCCTTTTCTAAATATGAAGCAAACAGACATGACCATACCTCAAGCCTCTACAACCCAAACTAGCAAATAAAGTGTTTGTAATATGCTACCGTGGCCTCCCTGTGGCTCCTGCAGCCCAAGACTAGACCTGGTCCAGTGCTGACTGAGCCATGGACATACTGTGCCTCTACCTAGCTGCAGACTCAGTGCCATCACAGGACCTTACCAGGTAAAGAGCCATTTTGCAGATCTCTGTAAAAGAGGATAGTATCACTTGATGCACAACAATCCTGAACTCACAGTTACACATCAAATATAGCAAAGTAATGAAATGGTTCCTACAAACACAGGAAAGGAATCCTTGTATAACTTGATGTGCAGCTACCTCCATTACTTGAAATTTTACTTTCATTGAGAAGTCCCTTACAAAAAGATAATTTGAATTCTTCTGGTATAAAATATCTGAAACATTGTTAAAAAAAAGCCTTAAAGCCAAGTTTAACCAATTTCACAATATGAAAGTTGGAGCAGATGGCTAAAACAGGCAAAGGATACTTTCTCCACCATACACAGTATACTCGTCAAACGTTTCAGAAACTCAAGTATTAGAGAATATGAACAGTATACAAAAATGAAAGCTTCATGTGTGCAAAGCAGATTATTTTACAAACATATTTTCTGAAATTCAGATTTTTATTTTATGTTAGAACTAATAGTAAGGTGAAGCCATGAGATTGCTTATGAATTTTCACAAAACTCTGGCCTCATTGAATTCAAAACACGAATTAAAATTTTTAAGTTATGATTCAAAAAAACTGTTTCTCTAAGTCTTAACAGACACTACTGTACGAAACTAATTACATACTGATTTAAAAAACCTTTAACACTCTTCCCAAGATTTTAAAATATTAAAATCTGTAAGTAATCTGCTGGGGAAGAAAAACCCCAAACAAACTGCTGTTCATTTTATAAGATGCAGAAACAATGACACAATTTCCTTGTATCAAAACCAGGCTTATGGAGATGATGCTATTGTTTTCATTCAGAAAGGTTGTTTTATCTTCATCAGAAAAGTACTGTGAAACTACCAAATGCAAAAAGGATTATTTTGTGTCCTGCTGTGGCCTGGAGAGATCCACAAAGCATGAAAGAGACTCTTGTTAAGCACAAGCAGGCTCTGTCCTAGTGGGTCACAGAAGCTGTGCAAATGCAGTATAATACAAGCTGAACAGACCAGTTGGGTGTTAGGGTAAGAGAAAGAAGAATTATGTCAACAGCTTTTTTTTTTTTTTTTCTCTGCCTGGCAATAAAATGAACCAGCTGAGTAGCACCAGAAGCTCCCCACAAAAAACCAAAAAAACCACACCAAAAAACCCCCAACCTATCTAAACAAAAAACCCAAACCCCCTTAACTACCCAAAAAACCCAAAACATCCCCAGCCAGAAAAAAAACCCAAGCCCCAGGAAGCACTCAAGAGGAGGTATATAACCTGAAAGGGGCCTTTCCACATTATTTGTGGGTTGCTCATTGGCAGAAAAAGATCATGAAGAGGTAGGTCACAAGAGTTCTTATCTTAGCAACTGGAAGAAACCTGTTAAAGATATAATTAAAACAGAATTCTGAAGGTGCTCAGGAAAGTTATAGTACATTTAACCAACCAGTGCATGTGGAAAGGAAAACACCCCTAATGAAACTTGTTGCTGTTATTTTAAAAGAGAATGACAAAGGAACAAATTTAAGGATAAGTACACATGTCTTCATACACAAAGAGGAGGCCTGTCCTGACAGGACTGAGAAGTACCCAGACAACAACAAATGTTAAAGCCACTGATTTCAACACTGAAAGAGTACCTAGAGACAATAGGATTTCAGCCTGCACTGCAAAAAAAAAAAAAAAAAAAAAAGAAGAAGGATGCTTACTTCAGAGATTCACTTTCATTCCTTTCAGCAGTAACTCAACTTTTCAATACTTCTGTGGGTCTGAGCTCCAGAGCTCCACAGAAAAGCAAGCAGCTACTTCTGTTACTCTCCCAAATCTCATCTTGCACTGGCTGAAATCACTCATGAAACTAAACACAACCCACATAGCCTTTAAATAGGGACTTCCAGGAGTGCTGCAATGTTAAACACAAAGGATTACGCAGTTCTGGCTTAGTCCAGCACATAACACATAAATTTAGAAAGCACAGCTTCCTAAACTTGTATCTTATATTCTGTATACTCAGTTCATCTCTTTTGTTCCCCAACAGAGAAAAATGCCCAGCCTATGATGACGTGTTATTACTCCTTAAGCAAAGTGCCTCAGGGAACAGCACTGGAGCACAGAGAAGCTTCGGGGAAAGGTCTCAGGCAAGAGACAACAGCAGCTTTAGGGGCTCTTCCACTCCATCACACACAGTAGGGAATAGGAAAGTAACTGGGTCTCAGGATGATAGTATTTATGTAAGCATTTGGGTTCTGGCTTCTAATTACGGGTGTAATTCTTTAAGAGTGTGCCTGTGCCATGTAGCACCCCTGGGGGTAAGGGTACAGTCCCGTCCTGCCCTCTTGGGGAGATACCTCTGGAGATGAAAGCTCCAGAGATGGTGTGGTATGGCTGGTCTTAGCACAACATTTACAGTAAGACATTTGGGACCACTCAGTGACTGACAGGCTGCGAAGGAGAGACATAGCTGGTAACAGGAAACTTCCACACAAGCCTATTTCCATTTTGTCTTCCCTAGATTTTTTTAAAATTTTCTCTTTTAAAAACAATAACATTTCTCTTACTATTTAAATAAAATTTGGCTTTTTTGATGTTAAAATCCTTTCAGTCTTTTGGGAACTCACCACGGCAGAAGGCACATTCATCTCAAAAACTGTGGAGGACTCCATATGCTGCCATGGCACTCCAAAATGGTCCCTAAGGCTTGCTTCTTCCTACTGGCTCCCATACAGGTTACACAGCCACCACGATCACCTAGAGCTGGTCACAGGACAGAATCTTCACCTTCCAATTGCACAGCAGTCACATGTTGCCCACACCTTCTCTTGCCAAATCCTGTTAGCGCAAGACCAGCTGATACTGCTTCAGGCTCGAGTCTACAAGCATTGTAAAGCTGTACAATAGAACTTGTTTTCCCCAGAATTCCCCAGACAATATGCTGGCAACGCAACAAGCTGCTCAAGAGCTGCAACTGTTGCGTTAGCAACTTGGTGCAGAAAAAAATTCAGACCCAGAACACCAGCAAGGCAATGAAATGACAAAACCAAACACTGTTTAAAAGCCCTCTACCTTCAGAATAACCAGGCTTCAAGGAACAATCAATCACCTGACATTGGGAAAGCAACATCTGTTAACAGCCATCCTTATCAAGAAGGGTTACCACACCACAATGGTATTTTCAGTCATGTCATTACACCATGATAAATGCTGTTTTGAGAAATCATTTACAAAAATTTTCCTTCAATACTAGACGAAAGCATTCAGACACACTGTTACTATAATTATTATCCATTGCTTAACCAGCCTTACACCAAGTCACACTTCCTTATACACACACCTGTAAGGGAAACAGGAAAAAATAAGAGTATTTTATCCAGATTAAGAGTCTATGCATCCTTCCTCTGTGATTAAGAAAATAAAATAAATCATGCACACATGTGCATGCACACATGCAAGTAAGTGGATGATCTGGAAAAATCTTACATTTCTTATCAATCAGAACTCAACTCACTCTATTTGAAGTTAAACTGCTCTGAGCTTGAGCCAAAAAGTACAGTATTAGATGCATTTTCTTTGCTAGAGTAAAAGGAAGTTTTTCCAGCTTTTTAGCATTCTCATTTTTTCCCAGTACACCTAAGTTCTCCAATTCCAACAGACTCTGGTGATCCAGGTACTCAACAATTTAGGACAGCAATATCCTCTTGTGAAATCAAGTACGTGAGACACTTCAGAGAAAGTTTGTATAAATATGTATGACATTACACACCACTTAAAAAGACTATTAATATGATTGCATCAGAACCTGAATAGACAAAACTGGAAAATGGCTGTGACATAGGATTCTTCAGAACAAGTAATCTGGTCTCACATCTTACATCTGTGTCAACTTCTAGGAGAAGCATCAAGTGAATAATATCTATTGGAACATGGTGGAGTTAAAAAACTGTCATACTGAAAAAAAACAGCTTCCAAATGCATTTGTTTCAGCTCTCCTAATTTTGCTTCTTGATTAAGTTTGTATCTACTCAGAGGGGCAGTATGAGCATAAATTTCTCTAACACATTGCTTTGACTATGTCCAGCTATTCCCCCTTCCCATGGTAAATCAGTCTCCCTGTACTCCCTTCAAGGGCCCTCAAGTCTAGCATAATATTGACTTTCACATTTCTAAGTGCATTGTTAAATCCTGCCCCAAAAGTTGATGGTCTCAATCTTCAACCAGCCATTACATTATAAAACCAGTGCTTCTGTTTTCTCTCCCTCAGAGAAGATGGAAACATACCAAAAACATCTACAAAACAATCTGGTTATCCTCCAAATCACTCCTTTCCTGCCAAGCACGGAGAAGCTCAGCAGCAAAGCAGCAGGTGTGCCAAAACCATTGTTCATCCTGACAGCCACCACAGTCTGCTTCCTTCACTCGTCAGGCTGTTTGTCATGTTTCTCTGGCCTTAAACAGAGAACTCCGTAACCTGGAATCATCCTGTTTGGGTTTTTCAGACACCTAAAACTCTTGAGACCACTGTCATAACCTAGAGACATAACTACATTATAAATTAACAGCTTGAAAAAACACAAACTCCTGCATGTCCACTGCAACATTTCTCCATCAAAAAAACCCAAGAGGTTTCTGAACTGTCAGTTATAATAATAGCAATAAAAAAGCCTACAGCTTCTCTAACTCCCACAAAATACAGTCTTCTACAAAGAGGATGTATGATCTCAGACAAACTCTGAGAGGAACCTTACTAAATAATCAAATGAAGCCAAAATCTTGGGGCCACCAGCATAGTGTGAAGAGGACACTTCTCCCTCCACATGAGTGCCCTGGGGCAGGCAGTTCACACTTAGGCTCACAGAAGCAAATTCAGCTCACAAAATTAGCACTTTTGGAGGGATAGCAAGAGGGGAGGAGGGGGCTTGCTTTATTTCCTACTAGGTTAGTGACCTGAATAAGCTTATCAAGAAGTTATAGTTAGGGCAAGGACACTGGGACTTCATCTTCCAGGTATGGATCAGATGAATCCTGCCTCTGAAGACTATAATCAATGCCTTTGTAATTCTGGTCTGTTTTAGGCTGCCTGAGAAGTTACTTCTTCAAAAAAATTTGGAATGCATAAGAACAGGCAGAATGTTTATTATACTGAATGACAAGTACTGGAACTGATACACAGATTATTTCCCCCTCCTTCCCCCTCTCTGACGACAAAGTCGAGAACTGGACTTACCATTTTGTGGAATCAGAACTGCTTAGTGTCACCAAATATATCAAAATCAGGTGAGGGTTTTGGTTTCTTTTTTTTCCCACATCTAGAAATTTAAACAAGTATGTACTTTTTGCTAAGCTGAACCAGCAAAAAGTATGAAAAAGTGTGACAGACTTCAAACGATCACAAAATGATCACTAATTTTGGAAGCAAGACACTTGATAGAAGGCAGGGGATCAGAAAACCAGCTAAAGCAAGTTGACTTTTATAAAACACACACTGAAATAATAGAAAAGCTCTGCGTATGTTTAGTACCTCATTTCATTATCAACTTTCTTACACAGAATTCAACAAGTAGAAGGAAGGAAAAACACGTCTAACTTATCAAAAAAGCAGTCTGGAGCGCTTCTGACTAGGTAATTCTTACACTGTAAAGTAAGTGGGATGGGAAGTGAACCGCCAACATCCCTTCCAGCTGTAACAACTGATATAGTGAGAAGGGATTCTCATTGGTTTTATCTTCAAATTTATCATGGATACTATTAGACAGGAAAAGTTATGGTATGGTGGACCAGAGGCAGCTTATGTCTTAGAACTTAGAAAGTACCTTTCACAGAGGTAGAACATCATAAATAAAGTGAACATGTATGAAATACCATTAGCTAAGCAGGACTAGAACACTGAAAAGCAAACTATCAACTAACTGAAGCAATACTCTTTCTTTGTATCTCAGAAACAAAATCCAGCCACATTGAAAAGCAGAATTTTCTATCTTTCAGTACCCTATGTAGGAGAGAATTCCTATGACAACCTGAATTCAAGCAAAACAGTCACATCACAGTGGTGGGGTGATGCTGAAGTAAAAATCAGAAAGACCTACCTTCAGAAGCTACTTTCTATTTACTGTGTGAATTCCACACTGGTATCACAAGAGAAGCTGGAGATCAGAGTGAGTTGGGAAAACTCTGAGGACTCTGCTCTGAGTAATGCTTCCACAGAAAAATTATTTAAGGGAGGAAGAAAGAGCTAGAATAGCATGGGAGGGGATAACCTGCTGTTTCAAACAATAGGAAGCTGTTAAAACAAAAAAAACAAGGGCCTCCCTAAGCACAGGAAAGTCTCACTCGAAAAGCATTGCTCCCACTGCCACCTACCAGGCAGGCAGCTCTCACAACAGAGATAAGGCCAGAGGCCTGGCCCTGCTTACTGACAACTCCCTTCGGACATGGGGCCAGGCAAGGAGGAGGAAGGTTTTCCACACCCTTTTATAAAAGGGACCAGACTGGGGGATGAGGAGGGGGAGACAGGGCTGCAAGGGATGACTTCATTTTACAGCAGCAGCCTGCCTGTGCAAGGCAGGGCTCCCCTCAGTGTGACAAGTGATCTAGAGAGGTTCCTGCAGACTCTGCAGTGAAATATCAAGGAATATTTTCTCATAGGAGAAACTGATAACCAGGAGCCATTTAACAGAAAAAAATGGAAAGGACTCAAAAGATGGCTTCAGTTTTGGGCCCTCCATTTACAGCCCTGCAGCTGAAATGCAAACTTAAAAGCAGTTTTTCAAAGAACAATTAATGCAGGACAATTCCTGGAACCATCCCCTGTGGTTCAAAGCCAGTGATACAGATCACGGAAAAAAGTTTGTTCAGAAAAACGGCTTCCTATCCCCAAAACCTCCCATAAGCTCAGCAGTAGCATTCCAGCATGATTATTCCCAGACATTCCTTCAGTACAGCTCCAGGACATGGGTGCCATCTGCATTCTGCCGCAATTTGTTCTTCTAACACGGTCACGTTCAGAGCACGGACAGGAAGCCTTACCGTACATCCAGGACCAAAATAGCTGTAAAGAAAACTTTGGTTATGTTACAAAAAAAAAACCCCAAACTAATGCACACCATTGTCTTGCTGCCCCAGCACAATGTAACACTAACAGAATCAGACTGAAACATAATAATGCTTTGGACCATACAAGGATTTGAAGATACTATCCCCACCGGGACCATTTGCCTAATGGAAATGAACAATGCAAAAAGGAAGCATTTGGAATACAATTAAACTGGTTTGCCTTAAGAACAATTTAGTCTTGCAGGATCGAAGGGGCTGAGCCAAGTTTTAACTATGTCTTTCCATAATGATAGACTTTTGGAGGGACAAAAATAGGAGAGCAAGAAAGGAAAAAATACAGCAAAGGCGCAATACTCTAAGCAGTTATACCTCATGATGCTTCTACATACCCCTTTTTTTAAGATTTAGTGTGAGCAAATTTCAAATAAAGTAATTTTCTGAAGTGCACTGACAGTGCCATAATTGTGAACAAAAAACAGTCCAATGTTCAGTAATCATGCTGGGCTCAAAACCTCCTCCACAGCTGTGCGTGGTTAAAGCAGTATGTTAACTCTGTAGCACTCTTTCCTCAAACAGCTTGTTTCAAGGAAGCCAAATCATTTAAAAACACAGTTTGCAACACCAACACAGATGCTTTCCAGGCAGCAGCAATATGCCAAACCTCATTTTCAGCATGAAAGAGTGACCAAGTCTTCCAGGTGTCTCACACTATTACTTGGATCTGCATGTTTACTCTCAAATATCTGTAGAATTTTACCAAGAGTTAGCAAATCCATCTGTTCAAGTAGCATTATTTCCACAACTCAATAACCAGAGGTTGGTAAGCACCCTTGCAGAGAAAACACTGGTCTCTACACTCCTCTCAAAGAACAAAGCATTTGCCTTTCCTCCTCAGACACAAAGACCACATCCATCTCCCATGACTCCACTGACTTGCTGAGGTGACGTCGGACAATACTCACAAAAGGACAGAAGCATCTAAGTCAGTAACATCAAGAGTTCTGTGGTACTGATGTTTACAGATTCCTACTTGCTTCAGCCTCAGTTGCCATAATTTTAGAACTCTTTTTCAGCTTTTTGATAAAATGCTTCAGGTGACCACACATACTTGAGTAACTGCTAGAAATACAGGCCAAATCGTGGACATTTTCAAATACCTGCTTTGACATCATTTTGCACAGTCCCTCAGCACATGGATAGTGGAAACTACCAGTTCCCTGTCTAAACAATAACCAGTTCTTCAATACTTCAGTACATGAAGAAAGTGTGAAAATTATTTCTAAACACTCTCTTGAAAGCAAGATCAGTTCTGCTTCCATCACACCTAAAATTAAAACTTTTTAGAATCATACAGCAACCAAGGACAAGTAAGTGTTTTACTACTGAAACAAATCCCTCTGCTTCAGACAGAAGATAAGAGTTCACTCTGTGCTGATGAGGGTCAGATAGTTCAAACAGCAAGCAGGGTTCCATGCCTTGAACAGAAGCAGGGGGACAGGTCCCCAGCTGAAGAACAACAGTGCTACTGCACTCACAAAAGAGAGCTTTGCCAAACATACCAGCTAAGAATCTGACTCATTGCCACCAAGCTAAGAAAGAATTCAGAGCAATTCCCACATTCCTGCACAGAACAGGAAGAAAGGGGGGAAAAAAATCATTTCAACTCTTCTAACATTTCATCTAAATTAGGACAGCACAGCAACCCTCAAACTGTACTGGTCAAGTACTGCAGCCTCCAGGGCAACTGGGACAGCAATGCTAGCAATTATACAGCCATCCACATAGCTACCTCAGACAGAAAGGAGGCAGAAAACCAGGGAAACTAAACCAACAGAGACAAGCCTGAAATCTCTCTCTCCGCCTTCCTTGCTTTTCTGCTTTGGTTCCGACATCAGCAATCTGAAGCAAATGTATTTGCAGATAACCCCATCTATTAGAAGCATGCATGCCTACAGCATACCTTCATGGCTGGCAAGATAAAGGAGACGGCCAAGAAAAATGACAAAAGTATAAGTTAAAAAAAAACTGGAAGGAACAAAGTATAGATGACAGAGCTGAAACAACCATTCTCTTAAGACTGAAAACAGTTCTTTTCCAAATGCCTGTAGAGTCATATGATTTTGGCTTCCTTCTGCTTTTGCAGATCTTTTAGCTTCCTACCTAGCAAAGGCTATGCTAGCCCTTCCCTTCACCTTCGTATAATTTTCCACCACAGCACTCCCACTCACAGAGCTGTAAATGTCAGCACACTTAGTACAGTTTGAATACTGGAAGTTTGTCTACATGGAGAAGTTTGTCAGGAATAAATGTGATGTGGTAAAGATGGAGTTTCTTGACCGCCAACAAAGAAGCAGGTTGCAGAAGCTCCTAATCAGAACAGATTAGTTCTTACTATTCTCATCTGATGCTCTGTTCTGCAGGTGGCAGCCAGTGTAGGACCACATTACAAACAGCCTCATGAAAATAATCTGGGTTAAAAATAACCAGAAAATACAAGTATGAAGTGGGCTACTTTTATAATTTCAGTTATTCAGAATACAGAGCAGTCCTGCAGTATGAACCTGGCACAACATAGACCAACGAACTACAGAGGGGTACAGGAGCAGAGAGACAGTAGTTACAGCAGCTTCTTTATGAGCTTTGCCACCAAAGTCAAGACACCATGTAGATCCACTAGTAGATCCACTAATTTCTAGCACAGGTAATTTACAGGATGTTTTATGACACAGCTGTGCCAAGCTGACAGCTGCTACCAGGGTGGATCTGCTCACCATCATGTGCTCCTTCCGCTCCCCTTATGCTAACACTGGGAAGTTTGCAAAATGACGTATAACAGGGCGGCAAGTTGGCAAAAAACAACTCTACCAATGGAAATTTTATTTTTTCGTTAGCTTTTTCACTCAAATGCAGGAAAGCAGGCCTGGTGAACAATACTTCTTGACAGTGACCTGAAGTTAGATCCTCCTACCCAGATAACAAAGCTATTCCTCCATCTGCAGTCAGATGCCTGTGCAGCAACTGGGAACACAGACTGAAGGTGCAGCTTCGTTTAACTGTGGGAAACAGCAGACTGTGTCAGTCTGTTTACTTTCCTAAGCCTCACGCTCCCACTGCTTCCAAGCACTGTGCTGAGCCGTGAGCCACTTCAACCAAGAGCTGAACAGGGAGAGAGCAGGGGCACCCAGTCAAGACCCAGCCACCTGCCCTGTCCTGTCCTTAAGCAGCCACTGTGAAGCTGCATTCCAGGCAAGATCAGTTCGAAACAACTGATGCAAATTAAACCCCGTGGTTAATCTTTTCTAGCCTCTTTCTTTTAAGTAAGTACATTCTTCCAGGACACTAGGTCTTAACTTGGAGAATGCATCCCCTGGACTTTTAAGAAGTCTGAAAACAGATGTTTGTCCTCTTCATTGAAAATCTTTGAGGTCAAAAAAGTTAATTCTGTGGATAGAAAGCAGTGACCATTGATAATTTTTTTTTTTGGGGTCTGAGGAGCATGAAGAAGGTGGGTTAAAAAAGAGAAGCTCATGTTCCCACACCAACAGTGCAATTTTCAAGAGGACAGAAAAAAGCCAATTAAAAAAAAAATCTAAGAATGGTCTAACAAACTTTAGGGCAATGTGTTCAAACATACTGGGCAAATACATTTGCTGTACTCAGCTGACCTTTTCCACACGGCAAGACAACTGTTTAAATAGGTCTGAGGAGTGGGGAGGCACAGCAAAATCTTCCTTTTACTTCATCAACATAGCCTTAGAATCAAATGGACTCATATAAAAAAAACTAATAAAATCCATTCTGTTTTCTCTTACTGTCCAAGCTACTTTTTAAATTAAAGTTAAGCAACCCAGACCTATTCAAGTAGCTTGTAAATTACAAGATGAGCAAAAATCTTTTTTTGCCTTTTCTCATATAAAAGAATAACCAAACCAAGCTTAGTGCTGTTTTCGTAGTTATGACATACTTTACAAAACTACTCAGACATTGACTAACATGAGGACAGAGTTTTTACACCCCCATTTTCCTTCAGCCTCCCAACTGCTCACTCTCATCCTTGTGCAACCCTTCAACATGGCAACACAACAACCTGGTCAGGGTAAACAGCAGCCAGGAAAGACAACCCAGGGTAGTTTGAAGTCAGATCTTTTCCTCAGTGTTCCCTACATAGCCCCCCACAAGTATTTTTTGTGTGGAGTGACTTGGGGTGCTAGTATCAGTAAAATTAGTTTAGACTACATCTGTTCAAATAAAATCTAAACTAGCTTTAGAAACAAGCTTAGGAGTAATGAAGTGGAAAGGATTCCTTTGTAGGTAAAGTCCAGTTCTCACTATCAAGAGTGCTATTGTCATAATTCCATTCAAAAAAAAAAAAAAAAGCTTATATTTGACAAATTAATCTGGCTCATTTATAATTTTAATAGTAAAAAGTTGATATATACACTCAGTATTTTCCACTTAATTGATAAAAGCTATCTTATTTCTTATGTATATGTGCTACGAGGTAGAATGCTTCTCTTTGAAACCAGTCTTTCTTCTGGCAGATGATTCAAACAAACAAAAAAATTAATACTGGAAGAAAAACGAAGTGCTAATACCCTGAGCACATTACTATGAACATATCCTGCCAGCAATTTGACTTTCTACATCTAGGAACTCTTAAGAGTGATTCAAACTAGTTTTACCTGTAGCACTGGGAAGTCTGGGAGACTACAAAAGCCAGGGTTTAAAAGTTACCAAAGACAAGCAAGAATCTAAATACCACTCTTTACCACAGCAGTAACACCACAAATACCACAAATAACTGCACTTCTTGTTTCTACTATCCTTCTAAAACAACCACAAAAAAAAAAAAAAAAAAAAAAAAAAGCAATTCTATTGCATACTCACTCCCAGTGACTGCCAAATAAAGCACACTGCATTTAATCCCTCCTGCCTTTTGTAACTTGCACCTCAGCAAGTGGACCCAAGCCAAAAGAATGTTTTATAAATATCCTATCAAAAAGAGAAGGCAAAAGGTCTTCTTGACTACAAGTAAGACACCAGGTTATAGATGCTTGTTAATCAAACAAAGCACTAAATTAAATTTCTTGGTCAAAGCATGAGCACATTCTTTGAGTGACTGTGATACCATGCTGAGTCCAAAGCCAAAGACAAGTCTCCTGTCACCTCTGCAGATGGGAAGGACACACGCAGACCATGCCTTAGGAGGCATGGTACAAAATCATCTTCCTGTAAAAAAAGGAATTTCCGTGGTTTAAATATTATCTCAGGTTATTGAGGAATTAATTTATAGTCCTACTAAGTTAGGAATCAGGACACAACTTTTCCTACATAAAGCACACATATGGCACAGAACCAGCATAACTGGAGTGATAAATCTGTATCCACTTTTCCTACAGTCATCAAGAACTCACATAATTTTGTGACCCTAAATTACAGCACACAACCTGTAAACCTTGAATCTTAGCAATGCTGTGGTCCTTGACAAAAGGCTTGCAAGAAGTCTTGAGAAAGGAAATTATGCACATTTGTTTCACCTGCCTGCATGAAATAAAACCAATGGTTTCAGCCTCTTATCTGACATAAAAAAGGAGATGACACGTTGAAGGTGTAAGATTTACTTTGGAAACATGCATCATTGTGAAAGCCAAATGACAGTAAGCTTGGCTGTATTACCTTTGTATCACTTAATTTAACAGAAGAAACAAGATCACAAGCCTCGATTTACACAAGTCGTAGTAATAGAAAAGGTAATGAGACTCATAAAATATTCTCTTACACAGTTTCACATCCTGCATTAATTATTTTCTGTTCTGTCTTATTTTTGTCCTATGACCAAAACTTGGCGGACTGATAAGCAGTCAGGATGTACATACAGCATGGAACTCCCAAGAGCATTTAAATTCATTCCACAATACTGAAGAGCTGAAAACAAAAGTCAATGCCACACGTGATTTCAGGAATCCTCCTGATCACTATAGGGGAACCAGTATTTTAAAACAAACTTCTAGCTGCAATTCATAAAACTGTCCTTTATGAAAATCTGCCATTAGAAAGAAGAGGGGAAGTAACAGCAATTCTTGAATCAGCTTTCTTTTCACCTTGAAATATTTTCTAATAATTTCATTAGAACAGCCATTATTTCTTAAAATTTCATGCACCTACAGAAGCTGTTGCAGATGCTTACAATTCAGTGACTTTTTCAGCATTATACACAACCACATATTACGTAGGCTTGTTGTTTATTTCACAGTCAGTGGAACTAAACTGGCTTAAGATGCTAAATATGAACAAGAAGGGTAAGAAATATGTGATGACATTCAGAGCAAACAGTAAACCACTTGCCAAAAATCTATAGAAAGTCACATCTGTCCCAGTAATAGGTAATTAAAAAATATACTTAAAAGTTAAAGAGATTTCCAGGTGGAAAAGTAATTGACCAGATTTCAACCTGTGGACTAATCCTGCTATGCCCTGGATTACCTGCTTGTTCACCTTAGCCTGGTGTCCTAACGCTGGAACATCCCACTGGATTACAAACCTGCTTCTGACAGAACACCCATACTCTCTGCATAAACATGGGAGAAAAAAAAAGAAAAAAGAGTAGTAGAAACTAGCATAATGTGACACTCACTCAGTTTCCCCTCCCTGAGGTGTGAGGCACACACAAACAACAAGTATACATCAATACACCTAAAGACTCCACTGGTCTTAAAGCAAGCTAGATTAACATCTTTCATCCCTTTAAAAAGCCCACTGCTAATAAGTCACTTGGGGATGATGCATTTTCCAGGACAAAGGCCATCAGGGCTGATCTGTCTACGCAGGATGCCCACTACAAAGAGCAATACAGAATACAAAGTAGTATATGAACATCAGCAGCTAAATTTAGAAAGCAAAAACATCACCCACTGCATACTGATTAGACTGAAATGCTACCAAGGCAATAGAAAAAAAAAACAACCTGCAGAATGATGGACTCACAGAGGTGTGCATTCAAAACCAAAAATAACACCTCTCTTAATGTATACATACATACAAATATTTTTTTTTTATTTAAACAAAGACCTACTCCAGAACCCTGCCCTGCAGATTAGAAGAGACTAAATCTACTTTAGAATCTAACACAAAAAATAAGATGTGGTAGAGATGGGCATTTCCAAATCAGGACTTCAAAGGGAAGTCTTAGCCTACATTTTTAGCATAAGAATGCCAGAGACATTTCTCTAGTCTAAAGAATCAAGCCTGCTAAAGACATGCTTTACTTGGTCACATCCTCCTGCTACCCAGAAAATTAGAGGTCCTCCTGCCAACTTTATCTTCACATGATGAGTCCCTCGACCAAGGAATTTTTTTCATTATTTCTGCCAATTTTAACTTATCTGGTGAAAAGTGAACATATCAGCCAGAAATTAGAACTGCAAATATAGAAGTCTGTTTATCATGAAGATTAAATTAATGTTCAAAGAAAGGTTACAGTGTCTTCCCTCACCTAATAAAAAAAATCCCAACCAACCAACCAAAAATACAAAACCAAAAGCCCCAACCAAAGCCACAAGCAATCCTCTGCCTTTCTTCTCCAGAACCAGCAAACACAATTCCAGTGGATACAAATATTTAGGCGGTGTAAATTCCACAAGGGCTTACACATTCCCACCTAACTGGCAAAAGTCATAGTCTCTTTTCTATACAGGTGGGACATAATCTTCCATTGGCAAGGGAGGAAGAGCAGCTCTAAGATATCTGACATCCCTCCTGCACTCCAAACCTGAGCGTTTGGAATTGCCTCGATTTACACAAGTATGGAGAGTTAAATTTCGATCAAGGACAGTAGGTACACAGCACAATTCATCACCATGGAAAACAGAATCAACTACGGCAGTATCTGGTGTTCGCTTACTATCTAAGCAACAGTTTAAACAACTAAATACAAATCAAACATACAGTATGAAGGATGGCTGTATTACAAAAAAAAAAGGTAACAATTAAGTTTGGAAATAATTAAACACCCTGCACATAGCACATTTTTCCCGTGTAGCCTGCTGAAGGAGAAGACCTTTCATGCGCTAATACGGCAGGCAGCCCCACACAAAACAAGCCGACACCTGCTGCAGCGGCCCCGCACTGAGACGCCTTCCCGCCGTGTCCCGGCTCCCGCCGTGTCCCGGCTCCCGCCGTGTCCCGGCTCCCGCCGTGTCCCGGCCCGCGCGCTCTCCGCCGCGCCGCTCCCCGCACGTGCGCAGCCGCCGCCGCCCCGTCCCGCGGCGCGGGCAGCGAGAGCGGGAGCCGCGGCCCCGCCCCATGACGTCATCGCTCCGGCCGCGCACCTGATCCCCGGCAGGTCGCGCCTTAAAGGGGCCGCTGCGGCCGCAGTCCCCGCGCTCGGGTGACACCCACCTTCCCCTGCGGGACTCGCTGCGCCCCCCACGCCTTGCAGCGCTTCTCCTCCACTCTTAGCACCGCCAAGAGACCCTTCAGTCGCGCTCGGGTGACACCCACCTTTCCCCGCAGGACCCGCTGTGCCCCCCACGCCTTGCAGCGCCTCTCCGCCACTCTCGGCACTGCCAAGAGACCCTTCAGCCGCGCCCTGCTCTCGGAAGCCTGCAGCCTCCTCCCCGGAAAGAGCTATCCTAGGGTGCCGATTATGCAAATAATTTGGGCAAGCAAACCACTCACCTGGTGCATTTTAGCAACACACTTCAAATCTTTTCCCATTCTTTCCACAGCTCTAAGAGGCGGCCGTGGCCATAGCAGGATGCGTCTCTCTGACACACCTCCCCATCCACGAATACGAACAGCCACAGTTTTTAAGCACTTGAAGGCCACAGCTTTCCTCTTTTACCACAAAACCGCAATGCTAGTCTGCCCATTGGTAAAGGACAGCTTGACCATTCTCAGCGTCATGTTCAGAACCAAATACTGAACAAGAATTGCTGTATTTCTGCCAGAAGAAACTAGCCAACGTAACATGGCACAAAACTGATAACCCACTTAGTTTCTATCATCAACAAATAAGACACACTCAAAATGTAATCGGAGCAAATCAAACTTATCACTGTCCTCTTCCCTAATCAAAATCGATTGTCCTCTTACCCTGTTCAGTGATCCTCTCTACCAAGGAAATGTGCTGGAGGACAAGAGACCTTTAAATCAGTTATCTGCATCACTTCAACTCAAGACAGGCAAGTAACATGAAATGGGGAAGAGGGGATAATAAAATGGAAGATACAAATACTAAAAGTTCCTATTCAAGAAGCAAATTTGAACAGAAACATGGCAGTTTCTATACTGTCATCCTTATTTCTATCTACCCACATCTATCTATTGATATCCTATTTATACCTAATCCATGCAGAAAAATACTATTCTTACAAAGCCAGATGTGAAAATACATCAATCTCACTTAAACCTCAAGGTGTTTGCTGGGAATTCTCGAAGTGCAGGCACTTTCTAAATTCTCCCACTACTGTTATCAGTCATCAGTCTAGACAGACTACCAGGATTAGTTGTTATGTCTTCCACCTTTCAAGGCAACTTCATGCAAATTAATTAATCTCTGTCTGCTCCAATTCCTCATCCGTAAAATGGACAAATGACACTATCCAAATTCTCATGCATGCTTGCAGGAATAGTTCCTCCTTTTAGATATCAAAGATGAAGTAATAATAGAGCACAGTGTCACCAACCCACTAGTATCGAAAAGCTTTGATTTAACCTTCTACAGCTGTTTCCAAATAATTATTTGATTCTGCAAAAGTTCTCCTTTTTCTTTGTTTCTATGCATGGGTTCCACCATCACATACACCAGCACTCATTAAAAACAGTGCTGGCCATTGGAAGTGCAGCATTCAGAAAACAGGAGAGACACAATTCTGCTGTGCGTATGACAATAGGCTGAACTGTACTTTAACACAATATATTATAACTTCATACACAAGCCTTTGCTTCTTGCTTTGTTAATAAGGAGATACCATAAACACACATGTAATCAGACACTTCAATTCCATTCAATTCTTGTTTTCCCTTATACAGATTATAGCTTCCTCCCCCTTCCCTGGGACATTTGTAGGCACCCAAATGTCAAAAAACATTTTCTTTATGTTTAGACCCCTCTTTTTTCCCCTCATTTTCCTGAGTACATATAAGATCTGTGTTTCTGCTTTAGTGAGCTTAGTTGCCTAAGATTGCTATAGTAAAAAATCCAGACTATTTTTCAGAAAATGATCAATGTGATACGGCATGTTTTCTAAAATAGAATTTCACTTTCATACTAATCTCAGATTGCATGTGGACAGAAGTTATACAATCTTATTTTTATTTAGGTACTTTAAAAAAAAAGTAAATGCTTAATGCTTCTAGAACTAAGGCACATCATCCCCTCAGCTCCCTAGGCTATTATTTAAAAATGAAATTTTTCTGCTTTTTTATCTTTCATTCTAAGGTGAGAAAGTGTGTGGAACAATCAAAACAGTTATACTACACTATAATTTAAAAATCTCACTTATTGTCAAAAGCTAGGTTGCCAGTTTATTAGTGCTAGTTTCAATTCAGCACCCCATTTGTTAAAATTTTTGTGGCAAACACATAGTAGGATTTTATTTTAAAGTATATTCAGAACAGACTATCTTAATTATTGGTAACAATTTAAATGCACTCAAATACACTTTTCCCTAAATAAAAGTAGTTTTAATCAGTTTAAAATGTCATCTTAAAAGATAATAATCCCTTGTTTGATTGTTACCCATCCTGTTTGGTGTCTTTGATCACTGAGCTCCCACCCTCACAGAGATGTCTGAGCAACTTCAACTGGAGCCTGGAAGTCAGCTCTTCACAGCTGATAGATCGACTATTGTCTGTAGCACATTTGCAGTGCTACTGCTTATTGTGTTGCCTTCCTGTTGCTTTCCCCCAGAACTATTAAATTAAACCACCATATTTACACATATTACAATGCAACACAGCTATCCCACTAACAGTGTTGAATAACCAAGACTTAATAAGTAAAATTACAGCTCAGTTCTGTCTTGCACAGTGAAATCACAACAAAATCACTTCTGAACTTTATTTTATATATGGAACACTGGATTTTTTTATCCACATTTCAATAGCTTAAATAAATTCAGTGTACTTCTAGTCCTCTAAATAAATTGATGTCACTTAGGAGCACTTAGCTTCTAAGTTTCTAATGTAACATTGACTTCATTTAATTCTATTGCAACAAGATTACTCAAACTCCACTTTACAGTGAAAGTGGCTGCATCCGTCTCACTAATTTTCAAGTTTGGATTGTAATTCTGCTAACAGAGTCTTCATAACACCACACTTTATGCTTAGCAATAAAGCTTCTATTATGCTTCTTAATGTTATTCTACAAAAAGACAGACAAATGCTAGGTGCTATGACATCCAATAGCCTAATCCAGCATTCCACAATGAGCAGCATCCGTCCTCTACCAAATAAAGCAAAGGAAAAGTAAGTTTTGTTGGTCCAAAGTTAATTATCTTCATTAAGTCAAGCATAGAAAGTACAACATGATGCAGCATAAACAGTAAGACAGGTTTGTGCTTCCTCAGTAGATCTGCAAGTGCAGATAAACAAGGAACCCCAGTTGCAGAAACCTAAATTATTTAAGGCATGTACATTCCAGGTCTAAGAAAAAAAATAAAGCCATGAAGTTCTCTGATCTACCTATGGCTTTCAAAAACAATAGCTAAGATACAACATGAAATTATCCACTGATGAACAGGAGTCTGCTGCTGTAACTTTCATTCCAACCATGCAAGGGAAAAGCAGCTCTAGTGTCCTAACCTCGGGCGCTGGCAGGAGCTCAGCTCCCAGCTCAGCAGCATCACAGCACTCCCAAACCTCAGGCCTTCTTAAGAACATCATTTGAATCACACCAAATGCTGGTTTGGCCTCCTACACCCAGTACTTAGAGCTGGTTGATGAGGCTGCAACATCCTGCAACTTCTATACTACGGCATCTCTTTATTATACATTCCTCCTACATAGCAGTCTTACCCTCCAGTTCCAGTGGCAGATGCTATTGGCATTCTCTCTGAGACTTGGTATTGGGGCATATTTTTCAAAGATTATTTTATCACTGAGTGTTCATGGACAGTAACTGTCTTACTTTGCATTCCGCTATAGTAAGGGTCCTCCTATTTATTCCTAGTATCTACATTACCTATTAGATTCATACAGCTAACCCTACATTTTCTACTTTAAAGCAAGAGTTTCTGGCTCTGGTGGTTAAAAATAATACCATTAAAATATGGCCAGAGCTTGAAAAAGCATCAACCTGTGAGTTTTCCACAGAGATTTATCTGGAAATTTGAAAGCTAATAGTCAATATTTAAATATTTTAATATGAACTCAAACATCCATCTAGGAAAGCAAGGTATGTGATGCAGGGAAAATAATGGAGTTTACAGCATTTAGCCCAAATTCGCTATGTGATGGAAAAACAAAATTGTAGTAGCAGAGGAGAGAGAGAGAGGAGTTCAAATGATCTCCTCATAACCAAAATAAATCTTTTCAAGTCACCCTGATTCTTTCTGCAATATGCAAAAACCTCCAACTCTTAAAAGCTCCAGAGTGTCTCCCTGCAGGATCCTGGACTCCTAATGCTTCCATACCAGACATCTGCCCTGTGCTTAAGCCCTGCCCATGGGAGAAGGGAAGGGAAATATTAGGCAAAAACACAAATTGAAAGCAACGCTTAATAATTTATTTGAGAGAAGGAATACTGAAATGATGGAATTTCCTTCACATTTACTTAAACAAAAAACTCCATTAAAAAGTGCTTGGAGCTGTGACAAATTCCATTCTCAGGCGCAAAATTCAGGTTTGGCTGGCTACACTGTACACAGGCTGTTGGCTTTGACTCACAAAATCTCTCTGAGCAAACAGAAACTAAAAATGCTAAGTAAGGTAATTTCCAACTGTGATGATTAAAGACACGTATTCTAAGGTATAACAATGCAAATAGAAACTCAAAGTACAAAGTATACTAACAACAGATGTCACACCCTCAGGTAACTGAAGCCTGCACTCATTTCTTAGTGGGGAAACAGACAATGGAAACTGGGAAAGATTTTATAAACAAAACAATTACCAACAGTACACTCCTTGTTTTCATATGCTAATAATATGTCCACTACCCAGAGTGCTGGAGAAACAACTGAAGTCATTATGAAAATGAGAAAGAAATGAAAGTTAACTACTGACAAGCTTGTTAAGGGTCTCTGAAAAGGAAAAAAAAGCTGAAAATCTTGTGTGGTGCAACTCTTACTTGCATAGTGAGATATCAACAAAAAAAAAAAAATGAGGCTACTGAGTTAGAGGATGTTAGAACTCAAAGGACTGGCAATATAGAAACTGACTGCATCACCATCTTGTCAAGTGGATACTGTCTCACGGTAAATTGTCTCAATGTACAAAGTGTTCATTTTTTACTCAGCAACATTGCAAAAAGTCTATATGTACTGTTCATCAATCTTACAATAATGTTGTTGCTCAAAAAACAGCGAAATAAAATTCTTAGGAGAAAGAACAGTCATTTATCTCAGGAACTGGTCCTTTGTTCATGATGAGACCTAATCTATGTTTTTTGCAGCATTTTACGATCACTCATCTTTCCCTTTTTCTCATGGATGGGCTTTATACAAAACAACCTCCTACCTTCCTGAAGTTGCCTACCACATACACACAAAATGATGCCTTCTGGTACTCGTTTTTGGCACTTGCACACTCACTCCTCTCCCCAGTTCAAATTATTTCAGTCTTTCCAATTAGGCCTCATTTTTTAGACTTCAAATTATTTGATTACTCTTCTCCCAGCCTCTGCTCAGGTGAGCTCTATTTCCTTAGGGCATTTGCCCTAGTGAGATGCAACACTTCAACAGAGGACTTACTCATGGCTAAAGAAAAAAGATTGTTCTGTATCTTTTTATCCCTTCTGGTAAAACATTTGCTTTTTTACATCAGGAATTCTGGAGAATTATCATCTCATTACTTGTTCCCTACAGTCTAATTGTGTATTCATGATTTCTGTTAAGTGTAGAACTTCAATCTGTCACTATTTATCTCCTAAGATTTTCTTAATTTTCTCAAAATAATTTGTGCTCATAAACTTGTGTCCTATGTATGTATCTTCCCTCCAAGTTAGTTCTAGGGGCATTTTCAGTGAATCAATTTCCTAAGCACACTCTATTCTATCATCAAGGTCATTAACAAGAATATTGAAATGAAGCAGAATGAGTACAGACCCAACAGACCGTGGCGGATCCACATTCAATACAACCATTTCATTCTGACAGACAATCATTAGTAACCACCTACTAGGCACAGTCATCCACCAAGTCTTGCTCCTACTCTATAAGAGTTTCTTTCAGGTCACATTTCTTCCCTTGTTTGCAGTATTATAGCAAGAAACACTGCCAAAGAACTCACTAACATGAAAAATGCTAACAGTCGCACTTTTCTTGTCAATTCACTAGCCTTATTGTCATGTTACAGAAGAAAATTAGACTGGCATGACTATTTACTCTTCCTAAATTTGTCATGCTTGCGCCTCATGTTCCTGTTGTCTCCCTGAGGCTTGTACTTTCTGCAAGAATTTGTTCAAAATGTGGAAGATAGGAGACAGGAAATTATAGACCTTTCCTCTCTTTACATTTCAAGTATTTCAGCATCTCAAAGGGCAGCTAGTTGTACTGAGATAGCTTCCATCACTTTTTTTCCCCTTAATCAAAGGATGCACGTCATCAGAATCCACCCTAACAAATAACCTACCCCAGTAGGTTTTGTGTTCTAAGAAGTATGTGTTTTATTTCCTCCGTGTGCAAACTGCTGCTCATTTATACTCCTCTTCTACTAATGTTTCGAGGACATTTACATAGTTCTTACTTCTAGTCCATCTTACAAAAATGTGCTGTCAAACTTCCCCCATTACAGAGCCATGGCTCCATGGCTGCTAGGAGGACACTGCGGTGAGTGGAGCCCCGCGGGCAGCGCTGCCCCAGGCTGTGCAGCCCCACGGAAAGGTCAGGACACGGCCCTGCCAGGGGAAAGGGGCACTTCCCAGCGGGGTGGCCATCTCCAGTGCAATGCCAACACAGGAGGGCTGCGCTAAGACAGGAACAGAACCAGAGCTCTACAATCCACTTAGCAATCACACCAGCAAGGGGAGAGCAATTACCAGATCGTTTGCAGCATATTAGCGTCGCTTCTGTGTTAATTATGAAATCTGTCTCTACACCCAGACAGGCAGATGGAGTTGGGTTGGATGGGACACCATACACACGTACTTTGTTCACAAAATTCATGCTGAACAAGGGATTGCAGATAAAAACCAGGATTAAGCCTGACACAAATGATCCTGCAGACATGCTGGCTCTCACGGTGCTGATGGAACAGCACACAAACCCAGCAGCCCTTCTGTACATTCCTACATTGTTGCAGCATACTTTTAAAGCGTTAGTAACCTGCTGTCCTTGCCCAAAATTAAACTGCATAATAATACCCTTATTATAGTACCCGTGTATGTGGCAGTTTAAGATGTAAATGTTTGATTATATTATTTCAAAACAGCAGCAAAGATCAGGAAGAAAAAAGTTTAAAACACATGAGTTAAAGATAACCAATACCTAAGTTTTCTTAAGTGTATTGTAGGCTATTCACTAAGCACCCAAATTGTTTATTTCCTTTTCACAAGAATTATACAATGATTACATAAAACTGAAAAACTATTCATTATCTTTCATGTACACTAAGCATACTCATAGCCTTCTAGCCCTTCCCTTTATTGAAATTTAATCTTCCCAAAAGTATCAGAGACCAAAAGAAGTAAGATAGTGTAATACAATTGTAAATTAATAAAAAGTTGGGATGCAAAAGTATCTTCAAAATTAATCAGTTCCCCTAAAATTATCCAAAATTCATCTGACACATTGTATGATTTTATGACAATACTTTATAAAATAGCAGAGCAAAATCTAATTAATTTAACATTAGAAGAAAAAGAATAAAAATATTATTTGTGTAGATTAATGTAGTAAATGAATGCTTAGCTGTTGGGGAGTGTCTGCCTTTATTTAATTAAAGTGTAAATACCAATGTTTTTGAAGGGAAAAAAAATACCATTGCAGACACGCCTACTTTGTCCCCCCTCAGAAGCAAAAGGCTAAAACACTGATTTATCATGACTTAACAAGATACTGACCATCAGCTGAACTGCATTAACTGACTAATGCATTTCTAGCCCAATTACCTTGAGAAGCAAAACAAGTTAGTATAAACCACTAGTGAATTAACTATATATACTCAGTGAAATCTCAGACAATATTACAAAAGAAAATTTACATTGAAACTGGTCAGCCACTAATTTACATCTTACCACATTTTTCCTGATGAGATAAAGTAATTTACAAGGACAAATACTCAGGCCTCAATGGGTGGGATTTTGGAGAAGAATTTTGTTTATTTGCTTTTTGCTATAGACACACTAAAGGATTAATGTTTGGAAGGTAGTAAAAACGCTACAAATTACATTAATCTTGAACACTTATATTAATCAATAATCACAACTAAATCACTAATGAGATAGCATTTTACTGGCCAATTAGAAGTGGGTTGGCATTCAGTATATTTTGGAACAGATATTAAATACTAACTGTTTGATTTTTATTTTATATGAAGTAGATTGATTACTAGTTCCCATAACAATCATTTCAACTCAGAGCTCAAGAACTTAATGTGTTTAGGAAAATTTGCATGATAAGAGGCACATCACCTTGCAGACTTTGTACTCCTGCCTCATATATGTGACAACTATTGATAGAAAAAAATCACATTAATGCAGGCTCCTAATATTACCTTTAAACTTGGAAAGAAGTAAGAACTCTCTCTTACTTAGTTCACTGCCTGCTACATGATAGCATGTGAATACAACATGTCCCCTCTTTTCACAACCACACTGGAATTCAATATAAACACATATTTAGTTTAATAATTATCTAACATAATTTGAACAGTTAGTACAGTCTATATTCACAATGCTTGTTTATGCTTAGTTTTAGCTGCAAGCTCAGTTGCATCCTGTCAATATGGTCAGGACCCATAACAAGAAATAATTACTGCTGATTACTGTCCAGAGAAAACCAGTTCTGTGCAGGTGATCTTCATAATTAAATCGAATTTTTGTCTCTTGTGTATAGATATGCACACAAGTTACATTAGCAAAATCATTTGCTAACTCAAAAGAATTCATTGTAATATTTCATTATGCTACTTCACATATCCTTCAAGAATTTCCACCCTAGCAGAACATAACATTTTAGAACTATTCCTGTAAGAAGAGGACAGACAGTTCAAGATCTGGTTCTTCTTCTCACTGAACTGGGGATGTGACAGCACCAGAACAGCCAGAACACCCAGATTTTATCCTGAGTTCTACACTAACATCTTCTGACAAGCCAAGGCTCTGTGCCCATCCATTTTGGCTACTTATGATACCATGCCAAAGTTAATTTTGTTGAAATACCTGGACTGAAAGACTCAAAACAAAATTCTGGTAAAAAAGAAAAGGTAAAAAACATATCCAGAATTTAGTTCACCAGGATTAATTTGAATTTTCAAACAGTAAAAATAATTCTGCCTGCTTATGTAACAAAGACAAGAAATAGATCTTGAACCCCTTGCTTGTCAGAGGAAGCCTTGTTTGTGGACATCCCACAGAAGCAGCAAGGGAGTGGTGCCATACGAAGCAGCTGACCCTGACTACAACACATGCATTACCATGTCTGGGTAACAGCTCCATACAGTTTGACAGGGAAGGCTGGAATGGATGCTGATGTAATAAACACCGAGTGGAAATTCATGTGGTAGTGACCCAGTTCTCATTCCTCTAAAATTTTAACTGCCATCATCTTTTCCATGGTATCAGCCTACCAACAGCTCCTATTTGAATGGATAAGCTTAACATAAAGACATTATTGAAGCAAAATAAATGGTGCATATTCCTTTCTTAAGTATGTTCCAGCCCAACAACCTCCTCTCCTTTATACTTACTTCCCCTTTGATAGATGAACAGCTTTGCAACTTAAAAAAAAGTTTGCAAAAAATGCAATGAGCAAATTCGGTATTAAGGCTCAATAATGTCTCAAATCAAAACACCTGACTAGAGTTCTTCTGAATTTTCCTTTGTATTTTAATTTTCCTTACTGCAAAGGATCTGGAAGAGCTGAGTAAGCAAGTGATATCACTGGACTTGATAAAAGAGGCAGAAATTGCATCAAGTGTAAAGATGCAATGCACATCTATTTATCTCCCAACTATTTACATATTAGATACTGTTGCTTTTTATTATTACATCTTGCATATGTACAGCATTTTAAACGTGCATTCTGATACTTTGCCTCGCAATTCTGCTTCATTATCTGCTAGGCAGAGTTGTATTTCTAATTAAAATATAACATGCAATCAAGTGACATATAAAACCTATGTCATTCGTAACACAAAGCTTTCAGTGTTGGCATCCTGGCTGCATCCAGAAATCCAAAGGTACCAGCAAACATATCTTCCTGTTACACCATTCAATGGGAATAAAAGGCTCACAAGGCTGAAATTTAAACAACCTAAGAAAGCAGGACTGATTCCAGCTGTAAACATGTCTGCAATTCCAGTCATGGGCTGCTGCCTAAGGCAGCAACAGCCACTGAAATCACAGAAATTCCCTCCTGGTAGAAACTTGTGTCTGCAAGAAAGAGGCTACTCTAGTTGTGGAAACAGAACTGACATCATTAAAAAGGAGACAAATCCTGCTCTACATTATCTTAGCCTAAATTCCAAATAATTTTGGCAGCACCAGTATGTGTTTTAAAATCCTAGTGCAACAGAGGAAAAATTTCCCTAACGACCCTTTTAAAGAATCTCCAAAGCAATTCTGCCCTGAAAATACACAAAGTATTTCCTCCAGCACAGGTGTCTTTATAAAATGTCAAATAGATTTTTGGCAGCGATAATAGTTTCCCTACTTCAACTTTCAATTTTCAAAACCATAATTTCAAAGATCTCAATCTGTCAATGGGAAAAGTTGTGACATTAATTCCAAGTAAGCTTAGAGGAAGGCACTGGATGTGGCATTGCATTTCCCAAAGAACATGTAAATGACAGGCAAACATATACACATGCTTCACCCTCTGCCCCCAAATTCAGAAACCAAGACATTTAAGTGAATGCCTTTGAGGCAGAAGAACATTATTTTCCCGCTCTTAAGTCAGCTAGATAATTATACCCTGTGAGTAGTGCTGAACACTTGAAGGAACTACTAAGTAATCAGACTTTGCAGGTGTGTCATTTGTTTTGTAAAGCCCAAACAGGAGAAAAAAACTGACACAAACACCTGTTTGACCATTAGCTTTTTTGGGAAGTTCTGACCAATATAAAAAGTTACAAGTGCCCATGTTTCAAAAGCCAGAATTCAAGCGATTGGCTTTGTCTAGACTGATCTATGTAGTGTTCCATTAGTATTATCATGTTTTTATCAGATCAATAATAAAATCCTTTGTGAAAGCCGACTGGAAAACCACAGAGAAAGACCTACATACCAGCTACTGCTGCAAACACACTTTTTGTTCAAGGAGTACATTGTGCAACCTTTTCTATTTCTTCTGAGGAGGTAAACTGCTTATGAGATGAAGAGTTAAGGACAGCACTAGTAA
Organism: Eopsaltria australis; assembly: GCA_034509425.1. NCBI lineage: Eukaryota > Metazoa > Chordata > Aves > Passeriformes > Petroicidae > Eopsaltria > Eopsaltria australis. The sequence continues at coordinate 194,111 of JAVTVJ010000525.1, forward strand.
CTAAGAGCCTTCTTGCTGTCCTGAGTTAGGGCACCCACAGATAATAACATAAAAATGCCGGCCTTCATTAAAAGAGACTGAAGGTTTATCATAATCAAGAATTTTTGCACAACCTCTTTAGAGCAGCCCATAGTTGGCCTTCGCTAGTTCTTAACAGATTCAAAAATCACGATCACTGCTTCTCATTTATGTGGTAATATTATCAGTCAATGAAAAATTCCTTTGGTATGCAGCCAAGGCAACTTCTCCCCACCCTAACAAAGAAAAAATAAACATATTTTAAAACCCACACAAACCAAACCAGTTGATATTCATAAAAAAGGAGAGAATTGAAGATCCTTTGTTTCATTTTATACCATTTTCCTCTGTATTCAGTAGCTGTTTGGATCTTTTTTATTTTTTTAAGAACAAAGAATGTTGGCAGAATTAAAACTGCGTGGCTACACACCTAAATAATGGAAATGGGCAGAGGAAGAAAAATTCAAACACTAATTTACGTGCTAAAATTCTATTTATTGCCTATAGTCATCATGTGGGAGGACAGATATTGGATCATTATTGGGGAAAGTAAGGGGCAAGATATTTTTGAACTGTTTTTCAGTTTGGACCACCTGTGTGCAGTCCAAAACAAGTCCAAGATCAGTTTTGTCAAAAAAATATTATGACTAGATAGAGAAATTCTTCCTCCTCATTGTAATCTTAAGCAGGTATTGACCTCTTCATAAAATGTGATTAGTTATAATTATAGGCATAAATTATGAATGTTTCTATAATTTTTCCTATCTCATGACAACTCAGACTCTGAAGACAAAAGGATTTTTTTAGTCTCAAAAAAATCTCCTAAAGAGATTATTTTTTAAACCTAAATGCATCTTTTCTGCCTTATCAAAGAATCAAAAGTAACTGACAATGCTATTCTTGAAAAACATTTATGCAGTTCAGTCTGCTTAACAGCTGATTGCAATTTAACAAAATTTATTTTCAGCCTCCTTCTTTGTTTATATCAGTAACAAAATTAAACAAACAAACAAAAAAACAAACCAGTTTAGTTGCAACAACTATCTCAGCAACAGGCATGTTACATGTTATACAATTCCTTGGTGACTTCCTGCTTAGGAATCCTGCTGAAGTCTTCTGGTAGGTCTGAAATTTTGTCTGTTTTATTAGAAGAAAAAATGTCCTGGCTCCCTTGCTCTAATTCTTCTTGCCTGCATTATATCCAAGTCATGCTATGTCCTACTCACAATTAGAACTTGTTCTGAATATTATATAATGTGTGAGAATCATCTACTTGTACAAAAATTAACGTTTGTTTAGTCAAGGTCCTGCATAATTTATTAAAATTTAGACCAAAGAATTTCATCCTTTGGTTAAGTCCTCTTAGGAAAATGGCTTAATGTAGACTAAGTCTTCACAGAAATATTCTTCAAAGCAGGAGTTAATCTGTCCACAGCCTCAGCTGCTTATCAGGACAGTTGGACAGCAATTTGCCTGCACTCCCTTTCCTCCTGAGCTGGTGCCTCTAATTCTCCAGTCTCATGTGATGCCATTCTTACCGAAGGAATTTATTGAGCACTCCAAATGAACAGCTCACACAATTCAGAAGAAAGAATGCCAAAAATGAGTGTGAACAACAAGTAAATCAGAGCCACAGAATAACTGAGGCTAGAAAGGATCCCAGAGGAGGTCTCTCACCTAACCTCACACTGAAAGCATGACCAAGAGGTCAGATCAGGTTGCTCTGGGCTATATCCAGTTGGGACTTAAAATCCTCTACAGATGTAGACTGGATAGCCTCTCATTCAAATGCACAGCTGTCAGTGGAGTGGGGAAAAATATCACCAGGCAGAACCCTTCCTGTTTTAATTTATGTCCATAAATTGATAAAGTACTTCACAAGCTTCCTGAAGAAAGTTCCTATGTCATATTTATGAATGATTTTCACAAAACAAATGAGAACATTAGTTTGACTGGACAAGTGAAGACATTTTTATGTCCTATTTAAAGCAAAGGCATATTGGCAATCCCGTATCAGCTCAATAGGCTGGCATTACACAGAAGGACTGAAAATTTAGTACACAGAAAACAAGAAATTGCCAGTGAGAATTCTCAGAATTCACCTCAAGAAGAGTATTTCAATTATTTTAATGAAGTAACAATCAAAATTTCAGCGCTGTTAATACTCAAGGCCAATTCCAAGTACAGCCAAAGAAGAATAGCATAATTTATTCACAACTTTGGATAAGAATATGGGCTCTGGCATTTAGCATATATGTCATTATTCCAATTAAGTTCCTGATAAGCAAGAATAGGAAGGAGGGAAGCCAAGGAACAACCTGGAATATTGTTGCATGTTTTTTACTGATACCATTAACCTAAAGTGGGACAGTAAAGACATGAGGGAAGCGCTACAACTAACTGAACCATTTTCAGACCTACCAGAGATAGCTACATTTGAAGTAGAACAACACTAAAACAAGTTAGTATTTGATGTTTTCTGCTAAGAAAATCCAAATTATAAAATCCAAGTATTTTTAAACAGTTTAGGATTAACTAGAGGTCACATTTTAGGCTTTGGATTCTTGTTCAAACAACTTTAGGTAATTTTTATTTATTATGCATACAAGAGATAAAATATATCAAAGGTTAAAATTTACTGACAAATAGCATATCAATTCTAACTGTACAAACAGTGTATGCACTCCTTATCAGAGAAAAAAGAACAAAACAAATTTGTAATCGATACTCGAAGCACTATATTTCAGAGCAGAATTAAGCAATTCAGTTGAGCTTGACACTGCAACAGTCATACATTTTCCGTGTCTTCTCTCCCAAAACCTACCAAAATCGCAAATATTCCTTTGCAGAATAACCCTGAAAAATAAGATTTTCCCAGTACTTCTGCTTTTGTCTAGAAATGTTTCTGGAGCTATGCAGTCAGAAAAAGCAACTTCAATTTGAAAGTGTCCCTCTGTATCCCTGAGCCTGAAAAAGTCTCTGTGCTAGTGGAAATAACAAGACTCTGCCCTCTTCTGCCTGTGATCGCTGCTGGTTCCTACCAAGAAAGAATCAAATACAGTGGAATTGCCCAGGTACCTTTCCAGGCTGCAGCTGCAATATCAGACAAACAGGCAGAGGAGAATCCATCACATGCAGAAAGTGAACAGAGGAAAGCATAATGGGAAAGTGGTAAATATCTTAATTTATGTGATAGTTATATAGCTGAATATGACTGCTACAATTATTAACAACAGTATATGGACTGATTGAAGAAATACAATACTAGATTATTTAAACTACTTTTCTATCTCTCCCAAAAATGAAGAGCCCTTAAAGAAAACACATTTGCACAACAGAAGATATTTCTTAAAAGACAGATATTTCCATAACAAAACTACAGTCTTAAACCCAGCTAGTTTTTGCTAACAGAAAAGAGATTCTCTCCTTCTCCATCCTCTCCTGAAGCAATGCATTTTAAGAGAAGTATCTAAAAGTGAAGTTTTGAAACACTTCCCTGAAAAATCTGTGGAAGTTGTCTGTCTTTGAGAATTTAAACAAATTAGGAATACCATCAAAACAGCACTTAAATGAAAACTGCAACATTGCCAAACTCACACCACAGCATTTTTTCCTGATTTGCTTTGAGAAAAATAAATCTCTATTTAAAATTTATCAAGCATCCATAATCAAAGAATCCGAAAGTTTTTGCTGGCAATGCCTTTTTTTAACATACTTCAAAAGCATTTACATAAACTCCCCAGATATCATCTGTTACAAGTACTGCATAGATTGTGGTGATAACAGTGTCCATAACAGACATCAGAGAGAGTGCTGCAGTTTACTATCCCAATGTTTATGAAGTTTTGCTGTCTATTCATTAGCACACTTCAGATGCAGTATAATGAAAATGTTTTAATGAACAGGATGAGTAAAAAAAAAAATTAACTTTTTTTTTTTTCTCTTTAATTTTCCCTCCCTTTCCCCTATCATGACCTATTTTCTTGAATAACATGCAGATCTACTGAGGACATTAACCAGTTTCCACGCCACAGTAACAGCTCATGTACCAACATGCTGAGATGCATTAGCTGTTGTTTATTGATCCTTTCATAAATTCATTGTACTGGGAATACAAACTGGAGGATTAGAAAGTCTTTTGCTATCCTCTGCTTTGTGACACACTTTACTGATTAACTATTTCCCAGAATACATTTATTTCCATGTTTTGTGGAAATACTTACAGAAGATTCCTCCTCTTCAAAGTCTCCCACGTCTGAATCACTCTTACATATTTTTAGTCCATTCATTATTTTCAAAATTCAAAATGTAATAAACCACATACCATTTTTAAAAAATGAAACCATATGAATTACATCTACCAAACATTATCTACTACAAATACTCATTTACATTTACCAAATATTAGAAATAAACAAGCAGACAGCATAAAAAAAGACAAAAAGCTAATTTTCCCTTGATTCCCTGCAGGCTTCTTATATGTGAACTGTTCCCATCACACACACACACATGACATGCAGCATGTGGCTCTGCATAAATTTTGGTGAGTCAAACTGTCCCATGAAAAAAGCATTCTAGTCAAGACACTAATGTGTGACCATTAGTTACTATAGTTCATCCTACCTGCTTCTACCTTTGAACCAGTAGTTACTTACTGCTTATTTGTAATGCACGTATTCAAACCCACTCTTTAGTGCCAGTTTATGGCACTAAACAGTTTATACCATCTAGCAGGCTTGACTATATTCTAAAAACAGGCATCTACAATAAACCCACATTCACTGTTCCAGTCTGAATAGGATGGGAAAGCAGATGAAGTTTAACTGCCTGAATTTTCAGAGTTGTAAAAGACAAAAGGGGAAAGCAACTCTAAAAGTCAAACTTCTAGCTTTCAAATTCAAGGACTGCATGCTTGATCAAATGCACACATCAAATCAATTATGGCAGAATGTAACAAGCCAGAGTCTATTGCAAAATAATTAAAAGATCACCAGGGTTTATGTTCTGTCACACTTTTACAGACAACCACAATTCAGTGAAGTCTTATCTGCATTTAAAAAAAAAAAAAAAACAAAACAAAAAACAAATATATAAAATGGCATAGTTTGATGTTTGGAGAGATATTTGAAAGAAGGAAACATTCATAAATTGTATCTATGCATTTTAAAACCCTAATTTCTCCAATTCTCAAAAACCCCCAAGGATTCAGACATTTTGCTTTTAATGACAGAACCCCTGGAAGATGAGTGCAATGCCATCAAAGCTGTGGGGAAAAAAATTACAAAAGACATACAGCTCATATCCCATCTACTAGAAATGCTATGCAAAAAGGAAAATACTGCTCCAAGAGGGATGCTCTAGCTGTTGCTTTCTAGGGGGAGAAAACAAATGGGACCAAGGATACATCAGATAGCATAATCATATGCCTTTTTTCACTGGTAACTTGGCAGTAATTTTTTTTTTGTTGCCCATAGAAGTATCTGACCAAAATAGGTTTCCTACCAGCATCTTTTGAATCAGCTGGCTGATTTTCAACATTTTAAAATAAAACGCCCAGAATCTCAAAAATAATTTATGTTCCTATAAACTACATGAAAATTAATGGTCAGGTAGAGGAAAAAGACCTAACTTGTTCTCATAGTGAGGGGAAAGTAGGAAAATTCACCTCTTTATATTTGATTTGGCTGCAGGTCAATCAGTACAGACAAAGCAGTGTCTGTTGATATAAAGTCAAATGAGATTAAGGATTGGAGTAAAAGGGATAAAGAGATAAAAAGACAATCCAAATACATACAAATGTTGATTTTATTATTTCTGTAGCTTGCAGAAACTATGACTTGTAGACAGTAACTTAATAGCCTTAGAAGCTAAGAATCAGTTGCCCAAGTATTTACATTTGTTGACCTCCCCCTGCTTAGTAGGTTGCCTAGGAACATCTTACCTCAGAATGAATGGGAAAGTAGTTTATGAGCTGCTGTATGGACATTTCAAATACTTTCTGAATCTGTTTTATGAAATCCATGCAAATGGTTTTCCATTAAGCTTTTTTAAGCACTAAATGTACTCATTGAAGAAAAAAGGAGATGAGTAATAAAGATAATATACTCTGAAAAGGCTTTCACAGATAAATACCAACCTGGATACAACATGCAGAAGTGTTGGTGGGATGACTCAGCTCCTAATGGTATTTCATTTAAGTTCATTTTCTTAGCAGTAGCCTCATGTTATTAATAACTCCCAGTATACTACTTAGAGCTGTAGATTTTTTTTCCCGTTAATGGCAGCAAAAGGTTCTTTGTTAATGGTTTTAGGACAATGCTGGGTTTTGCCATATGGTATGAGGGTTTCTTATGAAAAGCCAGAGAGTGTAAGAAATTGTTACTATATTTAACTGCAGTGCCCTCACACGCACAGCAGACAACTGGAATGGACACTGTTCTAATATTTACAAGTGCAAATGATGCTCAATATTTATTGCACGTTCTGTTTAAGAGGACTACAGGGACCTTAAACAAGAGAACATATGGATAGATCAGAGGATTCGTAATACAATACTGAGCTTTTCACCTCTAGGTCATTGGTTCAAATCTAAACTGGTCAATAATGAAGGCAGGCTATTATCATCTGACAGCCCTGGCCTTTGCAAATTGATTTGTCAGGCTCAGTCCTGTTCTCATCAAGCTCAAAATTCAACATGACAATTTGCATTTCTGAAAACAACCCCAGCAACAGAACAAAAAAATGAACAAACAGAAGTAATCTCTTCCTCTTCAGGTACCATCTCCAGACCAGAGTCTCTGAAGAGTGCCAGAGGAAGACTGAAAATTATACCACTAGTGGCACAACACATTATTCTGTGGATAAAGGTTACTTCTGACTCTCAGATACCCAATTATCTGTACAAGTACAAAGCTTTGAGAGGTTTTATTAATAAAGAAAAGACAAGAAAGAAGAGACACCAATAGGCAGGTCTTAAACCTGAAATTTCACAGTGCTTAAAGATCTCTTCAGATACCTTGTTGAAAGGTGCATATCTTAAGGTTGAAATTTTTGAAGAAAATGGTCACAGTACTCTATAAAAGGAATATCAAATTTACTTTCCATGTCGTTATGACATATTTGTAGTCAAAATGTTTAAACACTACTTATAGCAGCAACATTGTATTGTATTGTATTACGTGCAGATGGCTTTAGTTCAGAAACTGATTTATTTACAAGTTATCATGAGTGATACTAGAGAAGCCATACTTTTACAGTATTTCTTCAAAATTATGTTAGACAGAAAAGGTACGGATTATGCCATAACAGTGCATAATTTTCCACATGCTTTCATAATTTGAACAAAAATGGTTTTAAGCCTCAAAACCACATCCAGCCCTGCTCTTTGCCTCTTACTAGTTTGGAGCAATTGGGAGCAATCACAATAAACACCCAGCAGGTAACACAGATCTCCATTTTACTAAGCAATTGCTGCTACACAAGTGGACAGACACACCAACTTTTAGATTACCTTTACTTCACAAACTTAGGGCACTAGAAAACAAAATCTACTGAAAGTTTTACACTGTATGAACATGAAATATAACTCCTAATATTTAAGACTACAACAGAATACATACAACTCACAAAACTTGGAAAGTATCAAAAAAGTAAGAGCCTCTTGCCTTCCTTACAAGTTCCTTGGTTTTTACTAAGGTGCTGATAATCTGAAATTTTTCCTTCCTTTTCCAATAATTCCAGATATAAAACACTTAGTATAACTTTAGGAAAGGCACAATAGATCAACTTCCCAGTTGAATGACTGTACATAAATTCTGCAGGCTATGTGAGCTGGTATATAGTCTATTGCTACAAAACCAGAGCAGCATAGCCAAGTCATATCCTAGTCTGGCCAAGCATCAGACCCGTGTCCCATAGACAGCAGCTGGTGAGATGCACCCAAACCCAGATTTCCCCAGTCACAGAGCAAGAAACCCCACAAATCAAGTGATTGTGACAGAAAAAGTGAAGAAATAAACTGCACACTAAACTTGCATGTCAAGAGACACAGCAAGAGACCTACTACATTGTGTCACTTGTCTTAGGAAATGTCCAGACTACACCAGGGGATGGTTCCTCACAGCAGCCTCAGACACAGAACATAAGCCATGGTAACGGGGTGGCCTACACATGAATGGATGAAGGCAAAATCCTAAGGATTGGGCACTGCCTATTACTTGACTTGCAGTTAACAGGACCAACAGAGAGATCCAAGCAAGTCGATTAAAATTCTTTGACAGTCAGTAACAAAATTTCATGCTGTTCCTGTCTGCCACCAAGCACTGCATATCTTTTCTAGGGAATGACCTTCAGTGACAGAATAGAAGATGCCTTTGGAATTGTGCCTGCAGCCACTATTGACAGAAAATAAAGAAATTAAAAAGGAAACAAGAAGTATTTCAGGGAGCAAATTAAAATAAACTGTTTGAATAGGCGTGTGTGGAACATATGTCAGGAAACTGAAGGACGTATAAGGTATTCAGAAGCCTGCATGAGAAAAAATGAAAAGACTAGTAAGTTCTGCAGGTATCAACAGGCATGTTAGTTATAAGACACTTTTGTTGGTTCTGAAGTTAGGTAAGCAGATTTAAAAAAAATACAAAACCAAACAATAGCTGTGACTTTTTATTATTCTTTCATCCTCTTACCTCAGTTTTGTTTTTAATATCATCTGTTGCAATTTGCACAGTTGGACCAAAAGTGATTCTGGACAGCCACAACTGTTCTTTACATAGGTATGTTTAAAGAGCCCTCAAACTCAAGGTAACAAACTTTTTGAAGCTCCACAAACTGGGAAATAAACACGCTTTCTCTTCTATGTACTGTCCACGAAAACTCGCCTAAGAAGGCTTAATCCCTAATAACATCTCCAAGACTAGATAGACAAGGATTTAAATTCACATTATCCTTTTTAGTGAACTTGTGACTACAGTCTCAAAATAGACTCTTAACCCAGAATTGAGAGAAGAACTGGCATATTTCTTACCTGCAATGCCTGAAAGAAAGGAACTGAAATGTTTTACAGCTGCCACTAGCATTTCAAAAAACTCCCCAAAATTTCTAAATTCTCTGGGATAACTGTAAGTTTGCCTGCACTGGACAAATCAGGCACACCTTTAATTCCTCACCGCACCCCAAGAACACTGTGGCAAAAGATTTCATACGTGACAATACCAGGTGAGGAGGAAACAAACGAGCAAAAAAATAAAGCTCCTTTTAATCCAGTTTGAATTATATGCAGCATGCTTCATTAGATGTAGTCTTGATTAGGTAACGGAATAGAACTTACAGAGTATCCTATCTAGTTAAACTGTTATTATTTCTATCACTTCCCAAGTGAGAACAGATTTCAACATGCTGACAAATATTTTTCAGCCCATAATACTTTTTCCTAATTATTTTTAAAAGGTGTCATATTCAAGTCATGCATTACCTCACCAGTTGAGTTCTCAGCACAGCAGTACTTTCCTCCCCTCTGGAAGCAAACTCAAGACTATCTGTGTTGCTATTGTTTTCCAAAACCGCTACTCAGTGTCAAGTACATTGCAGCACAAAATCTTTCAGTTGTAGATTTTTTTTCAAGTCTGAAAAGTAGCACAAGCTTAGAGAAATTTTTTTTCAGTACATACGTCTTACTTTCAAGTTGCATGAGAAATACACTATTTTCCCTTCCCTTTCACATCCATATTTTTTCCATGATTAAAACACTCAGAATTTGTTCTGAAATCTGAAAAACTTTTTGAATTTTTTTAACACGCATGACCAGCCATTACAATACCCACAACAAGTTCACGTAGCTGAAAGGCCAGAAAGCCATTGTACTTGCAACTTTTTGAAAGCAGAGGGTGTATATTATTATGGTTTCTATTTATGGCTGTAATCCTCATGAATGTTCACTCATAATCCTTCTACTGAAAGAAAGGTTTCAAGCGAAATCCGACTCTGGAAAAGCAAAGAGTTTCTGCTTTCTTTTAAAAGAAAAAAAAAAAAAAAAGCACACGGCTTTGCCTACCTTACACCAACATAGTAAATTAAATACTCGGGAGGTTCTTCTAACCAACAGCAGCTCCCATGCAAGTTTGACGGCAGATGATCACGCCTGGGTTATTAACCAAGATAATGCAACATCCCTTATTATTTCAAAGACCCCCGCTAATAAAATACCTTTTTAGCCTCTAGCACTCTCTTCTCTCGTACCTGCTACTCCTTTTCTCTTCCGCGGGCGTGCAGAGCAGAGGGGCCCTTCACTCGCAGTCCTGCCGGAGGTCGGGCGGGGGTGCGGGCCCGGCCGAGTCCCGCGCGGACCCCGCTGCGGCCCGGCCGAGGCGGGCGGGGGCTGCGCCACCGCACAGAGCGGGGGTCGCCACGGGCGAGGCTCCGGGCTCACGGTCAGGCAGCCAGTGCAGAGCTGGGTCTGGCCGCGGTTCCTCCTGAGGGGACGGGACGGGAGCAGAGGAATCCCCAGCGCCCCGGGAGCCGCTTCAGTCCCTGCCTGTCCCCGCGCGCGGCTCCCGCCGGGCGCGCTCATCCCCCGCTGCCATAGCTACGGGCAGCCGCGCCGCCCGCCTCTCGCGAGAGCCGCCATCTTCCCGCGAGAGCCGCGGGCCGGGCGGCGACGGGCGCCTCCTGTGGCGAGAGGGCTGAGGGAGCGCGGGGCGGGGCGGTGGCGCTGCTGCTGCTCGGGCGCGGCTCTGCGGGCCTGGAAAGCTGCGCTGTTAGGCTGCTGACAACTGCAGAGCCCGGCCAGTGGTAGCTCCGAAATACAGCTGAAGGAAACAGACACCTTCACGTCTAGCGAAAGTTTGCTCGTAGTTCATGTGAGCTGAGTTAGCTGACAGGCTAGAGCCAAGACATGGTGTGTTCAACACCATGCGTGCTTCAGGTGTGAATTAGACCATCTCAGGATGAGGGAAAATTGAATAAGATCTTTTAGAAATTTGTAGAGTGACTTTCTTAATACTAAACAACATGTAAAATTATTATAAAACTTGCATTCCCTAAACTGCATCAGCTGTACGTTGCGGTATGTGATTTTGCTGTCGCCAGTGCAGACTGATGGTAATATTAACTCTGGCATAATAGCATTCTTGGTGATACCCAAGGAACATATTTCAGTCCCACTGAAATAAATGGGTGCTTACCTACAAATTCAGGACCATGCATGTAAGAGAGAATCTGAGGATGAGTGTGGGGACCACCATTTCCACGATCAGTTGGTATCTCAGTGATATCCGCATAAACAATAATATTAATTACTTAGACTGAAATATGAAGTCATGAGGTCTAATACATTTTTCTTTTCTGCTCTTTTATTTCTAGTATTCCCAGCATCTGAGAGATAGAGCTTTTGTAGCAATCCTTAAGAGAAGTGCCACCACCTCTGTAAGTGTCCAGGAAGTTCTTTTTATTTAATTGTTCAGCCCATTTTTACATGAGAGAAGTGAATTGATGCATAGCATTCTGTATCTAAAAGATGTGTGCCAGAATTGCCAGCTTCTGATAATTCAGGTGTCCTGTTAGGGGTGTACCAGATGCACAGAGTGTGCCTGGAGGGCTGGGGCTGTTGTTTGTTCTGCCTAGAGCAAACAGAGCATAGAGTCTGTGAATATGTGTCTGCAGTGGTGTTCATGATGCTGCTGTTAATATGGCATTTCTAACACCACTAGAAATTTTTTAAAAAGTTTGTGCATTTGGAAGAATATTTGTTTTCTTCTTGTGTCTTCCCATCCCATTTCAGTCTTTTGCTTTGGTAATCAAATCAACCATAGTGGAAAAAAGAGCAAATGAGGAACGCCTTAAGCCTCTCTTAGGGACCAAAGATAATTAAGAGAAACATTTAGAGAGAGTAGATACAATGAAGCCCTGGAATATGTGCTAGCTTCAGGCCCGTGAAAGTATGGCTGTTTCTGTAATAGAATATGGAACTAATTGCATGTCTGAGGCAGGCACTGGGGGGTTTGACTGAAGTGCTCCTCAGTGTAATTGAATTTGTATAGCATCTGTGAGCAGGGGAGGCCCGGTGCCTCAAGGCCCATGGGGTGTCCTTAGGCGGGCCAGCAGAAAGTTTCTCATTTGTTTGTTCCTCCTTCCAGGGACCACTTTGTTTTCCCCGCGGTGAACGATGTATGATGAGATTGTTGCTTAAAGCAGGAACATCTCCCAGTAAGAACGAGAAGTCCACTGAGTCCTTATTTACCCTTTTGTGTAGAGGGATGCTTTTGGAATGAGTGCAGCATTGCTCAGTGGCCAGCTTTTTCACTGCTCTTTATGTTCTCCTTGTATACTTTTCTTCTCCCGAGCTGCAAATGCAGGAACCTGGAGTAAAACAATGATGTTGCCCTTGGCTCATGTCTGAGCCTGGGAAGAGTTGAGACCTTTGTCAGACTTCCGTAGTACAATTGTACTGTCTCTGAATTTCCAGAAAATAATTGTTCCCAGTAAGCCTTGTTACAAGAACCAGGAAGAATTACTATTTTGATTTGGCACCTAAACTTATAAGGAACTTATAACCATAAATTAATCCCATCTTATGCATTTATTTGTTCACTGTGGATTTTTGAAAGGCAAATATTTGTTATCATTCTGGCTTAAGCTATACCTAACTGCTTCTCTTCCAGTGAAGTGGTCCCTTGTCTGCAAATTTATTTGTATCAATTCTCTCTGAAAGTATTTCAGATGATGTTTCGTTTAAATGAAAAACAGACTTTTAAAACTCTTTGCACAAAACATTTTGTGTTTCTTTTATTGTTAATCAAAAGATCAAAATAAACAAGCACACAAAAAAAAAGCCTGCAGGTTTTCTTAAAAATAGTTGGACAATATGCAATAAAAGTTTTGATGTAAATGTTTCTAAAAAGTATAATTGAAAATCAAAGTAAGAGTTTATATTTGAGAATTTGTTTATTAAGCTGACTGAAGTTTGGGTTATGTTTTAAAAGCACTGCTTCAGGGTTGTTTATGTAGTTCTCTTCTCTTTACTGCATGTGTTAATTAACAAAATACTTCTGAGCAAGTACTTACACTCCTTAAAGCTCCATGTAAGTTGTACTGCAAGCAGAAGATGATCGTCAGAGAAATGACACTTACTGTGTGTTAAATACGTAGACAGCAAGAACATAAAGGCACTGCTAATTAATTGCATTCACTGAAGAGACTTTTACTAGTAGATATATTATTATAATTAATATAATTAATGATGTTTCAAATTCCACATACTCTCAATTCACAAAACTTGTAGAGTTCCACAAAATGTGTGCAATCTTGCTTCTGTGTCTGCCTGCAAGTTCTTGGTTATCTCTGACCCTGGTCAGGCACATCTGCAAGACAGAATAGGCAACTTGTCTAAACTAGTTTATAACTTGCAATTTGGCCATAAATTAGGTTGCATATAAATGTCTTAATGTGCTGTGAGCCAGCAGGATGGCTTGGAAACTTCTAATACTGAATCAAGAGAGACCCTTACATGTGCTCCTAATGGGCAGCAGTGTCCCCTGTTAATTGTCAGAGCAGTGTTAATAGCAGATTGTTGTGCCAAGGGGCAGTCCTTCGGAAGCAGGATATTTTCCAGATGATCACACCTGTAGCAGTCTTCTGTGGAAGAGAACACATACTTGCAGACAAGCTAGTTAGGAAGAAAAACCTCAGTGCAGTGAATGTTCAAGCCTTGTGCCACAAAACTGTGCTTCCCATGGAGCGATGGCCACATGCAGACCTCTGCTCCATAACAGAAATACCGTGTTCAGGCTCTAGGCTGTCTGGTGCCTGCCATCGTGTATAAGAAAAGTGGATACATTTTATATATTCACAGTATGACCTTAAAAAAAAAAAAGTCAAAAAGGCAAACTACATATTCTCTTAACAGCCTGAAACTCTTTCAGATTTTATTTCAGAGAGAGTAAGGCCATATCCTCTAAATGTTCCCTTTGATTAGGGAATACAGTGCAGTCAAATGGAAGACTTTCTGCACAACACAGAGAAGCATTCTAACTGTGCTTCTACCTGCCCAATATTTATGCCATCAGCTATAACTTCAGGTAAAGTTTTAAAACATCTGAGACCATATTTCTGGGTAATATTGCTGAGGTTTTGTTAAATGCTTTTCTTTTATGTTAAAATGTGGGCACTATTTTTTAATGCATTTTAGCATGGCATGGATTCTTTATCATAGAATTTGTCTTCATGAGAGAAACATTTCAAATCTTGGAAACTGTAAAATAATATTCCTAGAAATGACAGTATAAATAACTAAAAATATGAGAATGTTTTGTTTTGAATGAAAGATCTGAATGTCACAAAATTCCATGCAATCCATTTGCCAAGAGTCAGCCCTTTGCTATTAAATGGATTTTTAGCTGTTGTTCCATGGAGTATAAGCGTAATATCCAGTACGTCCTATATAAGGGAACTGTAGCCTTTTCAAGAGGATGGGTTTAATAACTTGATTTTTTATCTCTAACTATGATGATCCTGCTTAAAAGCAGATGACTGACTTTCCATTTTGTAGCTTCTACTATGTGGGAGGAAATCCACTGTAATTAAATCTAATAAAATCCTCTAATTCCCAATATAAACAATTCTCTGACGTAGACAATTCCCCTGAGTCTACATCAAATCTTTGTTCCTACCAAGGAAAACAAAGAACAGGACCTTTTCAAAGTAATTATTTTTGAGACAGAATTTGGATTACTGAATTTTCTCTCACTTGTAACATTACTTTGCATAATGACTAAACTACCATGTAATTTAGGATGTGTAAACAACAAGACAATGGTTGTCTGAATTGTTCTACAACATGTAGTGTAGTATTTCTCATTTGTACTAGAAACAAAAGCACATAAATCCTGTTTGACAGGATTTGAGATTGAAAGTGCACTGGCAAAAGACGAGCTATGTGCCTCATTAAGCAAATGTACCAAAACTGAGGAAACCTCTTAGCTTACCAGTATGAATTACAGCAATATTACTAATAATTTGCAGTGATACAGTACTAATTCCAAGGATATTGCAACTTCTGTCCCCATTTAGGGTTTGGGTTAATGGAGTATGTCGACAAAACCCCTGTCCAACAGTATATTGTGAACCAGAGAGAGCTTTGGGTGCATGCCCAGCCCTTTAGCCACCTGCAGGATTGTGCTGCTTCCCTTGTACCTGGGAGCTTTGAGACTACACCAGCAGAGAGCACTGTGCTATTTCTGCGTGTATTCTTTACCTGTCTCTGTGTGTTTATTTTACTTAGTCTTTTTTTTCTATGATACAGTAGAACTCAAGTGGTTGTTGTGATTCTGCTGGAATTCCCAAACATTTTGCTGTCCTTGTCCTGTTTGCACCCTGTGCCACCCTTCCTTAATCTGACTAACCTCATCTGGGAGCTTCACCCCACATATGGCCCAGAAATGTCTTTGAAGCTCAGACCCAGTCCTGGGGTCCTCATGTGAGGGATGTTGTAGAGGTGCTGGCCTGCATTCTTGTCTCCTGGCTGGACCTGAGTCCTGTGCTGTGATTGTCTGGGGCAACCCCTTCTCAGAGCAGCCAGTCCTCTCTGCACCTTGACATTCCTTAACTGGCCCATGATCTGGAACACCTGCTACTGAAAATAGACCGTGACATATGGCTACCAAACTATCTGGTTTCTGTATTCCTGACATATTTACCATGAAAGCATAATATAATTCTATATTGCAGTAGGCTAAAATCTGTGTCAGAAAAGGGGAGGCAATAAATGGCCTATTTAGTGGGAGAATATTTTGACTTATGTAGTTTTCTCCGAAATTTCCTCTGACTTTCTGAATTTCTAGCCTTGTCATTGTGGACTGGATGCTTGTATTAAAGGACTTTTGAACTGGAAAAGAAATCCATCCTCCTTAATTACAGTGCAATTTAAAAGCTAGATTGATTCAAAATACTGGAAAACAGCAACCTTATCTCCAAACAGAGCTCAGAGCTTTTTCATTTTTGTTGAAATGTTCTTCAGCTCACAGTAACACCTTAATATTTTTAAGTTTAGTTACAGAACTGAGTTATGGATACTTCTTATTAATTTAATAGGATGTATAATAAATGTTCTTTAACCGTTGCAGCAGAAAGGTTAGGAAAGTACTCTGATTAATTACTTTTGCAGTTTGTTATTATTAGCATAATTTTAAAGAGACCTCACAGTAGCCCTGTCAGTAGCCTTACAGAGGTGTGTAATAAAGCCAACCACTAACCCGACAGAATAAAAATCAAGTAAGTGGCTGCAGTAATTTCTAGACAAGGAGGAAAAACTCCTAAATTAAAAGTACTTCAGTAGAAGCTGTCCCCATGAATAAGCTGTTCAGCCCTGCTTACAGAAGGAAATGTTGAGGCACCAGAACAGAATTCCAAACCAGTCTCCATGCAGGAGTTCTTTAGTGGTTTTCCACAGTACCTGCCTTTCTTCCTATTTGTGTGGCATTGCTGAAACTCCTGAGGAAACAGAATAGACTTTGATGGTGTGTATTTGTATAAGTAATGCACTGAGGTAGGTGTCAAATTAGCTCTGTTATTAAAGCATTTGTTTTCTTGCTCTGTAACTATGGGCAAGCCATCTTACTTGGGTGTGCCTCTGTTGCTTCCCAACCTATTGACTTTACAGTCGCTGTAAAAAAAAAAAGAAAAAAAAAGGAAACAACCAAAAAGCTGTTTAAGCTGTCATCTACTTTATTCTCTGGAGAACTGGGGAATCTTAGGTGACAGTGAAATACTTTAAGCTGTTTGTTTTGCTGACAGGCTGACTTGCTATTTCATCTCTGATGCTGTTCTAATTTCCTCTCAAAGTCATCATTCTTCCCCATCATTTTGGCAGTATTTTACCAAGTCACCTGGATGTATATAAATCTTATGACCATCCCTGTAAATTCCTGATCTTTTTACCCAGGCTAACAGTCTCATTTTGAGATTGAAACTTTTGTTATTGCTAATCCCCAATTTCTTTTGGCAGCACCTTTTAAGGAGAAAACACAAAAGCTGTTTTTCATCTTGGTGTTTTATTTTTTGTTAATATATGACAAAACAGGTTCATTATCAATCAGACAGGCAGCATGTAACATTGCTAAATAGAAAAACACTTCCTTAATCTTGGCCTCTTATGTCCTGGTGAATAAAAAGCTCCTTTTCCTCAAACTGTGTCTGATTTAGATTAACAATACAGTAAAGTTTAGAACCTGCTAGGGACTTGCTTGGCTACAGGCAAAAGAAAGGAAGAGCTGACAGAACTAGAGTTGCACTTTTCTGCTCCTTACTATTAACTTGCAAATAGAAAGGGCTGAGAAAAAAGGGAAGGCCTCAGCAGTGGGGATTTACAGCTCTTCTGTTTCACCACCTATTGGCACATTGACTGCAGTCTGGTACTCTGAGAAGTCTCCTGAAGGCATCCAAGGTATTGGGGTTCTGTTGAAGGAGGGTCTTTTGCTGAAATTTTGATTATATATCATGAGAGATTCTGGGAGCAAAGGGCAGATATCAAACTGAGGCACTTTGAAGGTCATCCGTTTGGCTGCTTTTTCATAACCCCCATAAGGCATGGCAGTCCTGGCATAGGGGAATACATGGAATTAGCAAACAGAGCATAGGTAACCAACAGAATTTATAAAATAAATAGTCAAAGTTATCAAGATTCTAAATTTTGCTACTGTTGCAGTTGACAGCAAATCCTTCATGAGAACATAGATGTAGCCATTGCCCATGTACTAAAAATGATGAAAATACACACATATGCTGCTGTGCATTCCTTCACCCTTGCTGCATCAATCTCTATCAAACCATACACCTTTCACACCTGCTAGTATTCTGTACATGTAGCAGGCTGAGGCTGCATTATTGCAGAAATGAGTGGGATGTGGGTTTGTCCTTGGTACTGATGTCCTGAGACTATGGAGGTGGGTGGCAAAATTATATGGAGAGGTTAACAAGAAATTGTTCCTGCCCTAGAACTATTTGTAAAGCTTCCCGTTCTTATCAGAAACTGCAGCAATATCCTGATTTGTATATTAAGTGCTGTGAAGTATATGCCTGCTGAACATAAGTATTTTTTCTGACCTCATGAACTTCAAAGGGTTACAGTAAAAAACAGTGGCAAGCTACATCTCCTAGTCAAATGGGGGGATAAAGAAAGGCAAATAGAACTAAAGTCCTCTTATCCAACTGCATAGGTTTTCTGTACATAATCTGAATTAAAATCTCTAGTTCTCAATGTATTTTGTCTTTTGTCTCCAAACATGTCATCCACTGGAGACTGTGCTAAGCAAAATGACATGCAACTAAAACTTATTTACAGTGTATAATACAGGAGGGCTATGGTCAGCACTATTGTGTTTTCTCTTGCTAAATAAACTGCATTAAATATCTAGGAAGACTTACCGGTTAAAGGACTTGTAATGGGGGAAATCAGGTTTGGGACTGTATGACAGTAAGTCCGTGGTGAACTGACTTTTGTCCTCAGGGCTGATACCCATCGCTCGTTCCCAAGGGGAAATATAAGTTTTAAATATAGTGACTTTTTTGCCTCCTGACTTTCCATCTGTAAACAGAGGAAGGTAAAGCAGTCCAGTTAGATGGCACTCTAACTGCATTGTGTTTCTGTATTCTGCTACTGAAGTTGAGGCACCAGCTTTGTTTACAGATTCTGTAGCTCCTACACCAATACAAGCTTTCATGGTTAGATTTCTGTTTAAAAAAGATGATCATACACCACTTCTGTCCTTATCCACAAAAGCAGATGTACCATAGTCTAAGAGCCACTCATCCAGGAATTTGCATTAAAGCACATATTAAAGCTAATTTTTTCATTCTTCTTTTTGGTTGCTCATATAGAAAGAACCAAAATCCTTACCTTATCACCTCTTCCACTAACATGGGGAAACCTTTATACAAGGAAAGGTGCTATATAATTTCTTAATTTACTTTTCTTTTTTTCTGTCAGATCATAGCAGACAAGACATGGTATTTTCTTTGTGATTACATGAACAGACATTCATCTTTTTCCCCTTCTGAACTGGAATGTTAGAGACAAATCTGTGTCAATCACCTCAGGATGACTAAAAGCAGTTTGCCGATATTATGTGGTATCTCACTGGAAGCTAAAATCCTATCAGTGACTCAAGCTGCACTTTGTTGTAAAGTCAGGCACTTGACTGCTAGACATTTTAGATTAGCTTCTAGCTTAATTTGCTTAATTTGCTTCATTAAGCAAATGAGTTTAGACAAGGGATTTCGTTCTACATGACCCCTTCCCTTCCCTTCCCTTCCCTTCCCTTCCCTTCCCTTCCCTTCCCCCAGCTGTGTATACCACTTTGCTAGTAAGAGCATAAATTTTGTATTGATATGTAGCACACTTCTAATATTTTCATCCTTCATAAACCTTAAAACTCATGAGCAATGATTTCTGCTTAGCTTGATTAGAGCAGATGAGAATAATAGGTTAATGAAGAGAGACATTCTGGTGCTTTCATGGTGCTACATTTTGTGTAGAAAACAAATCCTTATGAAGTGGCAAAGAATGAACACTATTATCTGAATCTTTCTTCTTTATCACACCTTCTTTCTTTGTCTTGCTTATTTCAAACCATGACAAGTCCTGGGGTTTCCTGCTTTCAGAGAATTGCAAACATTTACAAGAGTTTCATTTTCATTAAAAATATAAAAACAACTACTCCCCTCTTTCTTTGTGAAGTATTTAAACTAAGCAGTTTACAAGCAAATTGATTGCTGGAGTTGAAACATAAAAGCAGCTGGGATCTGTCTCTGCAGTGAAGCTATAGGATGATATTAATCCTCCTTCTCCCAGCACACAGGATAACAATGAAGAAAAATCTCCTATAAGAAGACTGTAAGAGTCTATCAAAAGATTGCTTTTTCACAGGAAATGTAAAAGCTGATTTTGATATAAAATGCACATTATTCCAGAGTGTAAATGAAAAACCTTGGATTTTACAAATCATTCATTTGGTTACTCAAGGCAGTTATTCCTGTTTTCCAAGCAAATTTGATAATTTTTTTTGTAAAAACCTATAGGGACTGTTAAAGTTACGATTTCATCTGCTGATTCTTATACTAGGTACTTGTTTCTAGTGATTTCTGGCCAAACTAAACAGAGGATAAAATCAGGCATTAAAACTACTTTTACTCATAAAGATATTGCCTCAGTGGCCCAGTGGTAGTTACCAGATAACTTTTAGAAATACTGCTATTCCTTTCTAAAAATTACCAAAAAGTGTTCTTTGTTTAGGTAGAAGTTTTGATTTGAAATCAGGGCTCAGATATTCAAGTCTGATACTCAGATCAGACTACTGATCTAAAGGGTTAATACTACTCTTTCCAGTAGTGGTCAGTGAGAAACCCTTGAAAGGAAGGATTGCCACACTGACTGGCATAGCTGTACTGGCCTACTTCTCTATCAGCCTTAGGAGCTCAGCAGGTGAGCTTCCTGTTATTTCTTTGGTCCAGTCAAGGAAGGTATTTCTGCCTCCTGCCTGTGCTTGAGCAACACGGAAGCATGCAAACAAAATCCTCAAGCTAAAAGCAGTGCACCTCTTCTAGACTTTACATTGGAACTTTGTTTGGAAGTATCCAGGTGTTACATTAATTTGTTTGTCCTTAAGAGTAGGCTTGACATGTGGTCTGATAGCTTTAGTGTCTTGTTCTTGCAGGGAGATACTCGCCTTTGTCAGTGCCATCTCCTTCTCCTTGTCCAGCACCTCCCGATGATTTCCCTGCATGCTCCCCTTCACCGTCTCTAGCGCCTCCTCTGCTTCCAGGCCTAGGAGGCACACCAGGCTGCTGCTGCTGCTGCGTACCGGAGCCATACTGCCCAGCTGGCACTCCTCCTACCATCCGCCCCTGGGCATAGCCATGAGCATCTTCCCCATAATGCCCTCCTGGTGGGATGAACTTCTGAAAGTGATCCTAGGGCAGGACAAAAGAGTGTGGGTGAATCTCTGTTAAAGGACATGGTCTATTCATATTTGCATGGTTGGGTCCCAGAATGTGAACTCCTGAGTCTCTGTGATCTGACCAGTTCTGTGTCTCTGTTACAAAGCCAGGGCAGGAGTTACTCCCTTTATTCAGTATAGCAGCAGTTGTGGAACAGCAGAAGTGGCAATGAAAGCACACACGCCTCATAGTTGTTTTATATGATCAGGATGTTGTTGTCCCTAACATAATAGAGGAGGAGGGGAAAGGAAATGTAGCTTTTGCCAGAGCAGGTAAAAGTCTAAACAGAGATAACATTGGCTAACCTGTGGGAAAGCAAGCTGGGCAAGAAAAGGAAGTGTTTTCATGTCGAAGTTAAGATAACCCCAGCTCAATTACAGTGTGGGAATTAAGTGGCTGCCAGAACAGCAGGGTATCTGTGACAACATAAAAGCCAGGGAGATGTCTGCCTCTTTGCCTGTTTTCTGTATATGTGAAGGTCTGCATGGGGAGGAAGACATGTTGAGAAAGACTGAAGAGATAGCAGCCTGGGAAAACAGAAAATACTTCCTGGGGACACAAGGGGAAAATGACAAAAAGGAAGAACTTTGTTTTTAGCAGTATGTGAATTAGCAAACCAAATCTAACCAGCGACAAGGTAAGAAAGGAAGAAAGTTGTATCCATCAGTAAAATTAAGTTGTTCTTATTTTGCAGACCATCCACTCTCCCTTGTCCAGGCTAGAAGGCACAATCTCTGCAGTATATAGTAAAATAACAAACAATTCATGCAGGATTTATAGATCTCGGGGTGTAAATTGTGGCACAATATCCTGTCTTTGCACACAGAAACTTTAATAAATGCTTGTGTGAAATAGAAACTGATATAGTATGTTCAGAAAAATGTTGTACACATTGGTCATAAGTGACATCAAAACTTGACTCCTATCAGACATAAAAAGGTATCTCTCGTGTAGTACAGCCCACACAGCTATATAATACAAGTAACCTGGGTTATATCACATATATTCTTTCCTGTTGGACTAGGAGATTGGCTGTTAGATGCACAAAGGTGCAACAAATAGAAGTGAATGACATTGAATGAATCTGTAGTTCCTCATGCTTCAATTCTACCTGTATCAATTAATCTCACGCAGCCTCTGAGATGGTCTCAAAGGGTTAAGGCTTTCTCAGGGCTCTTACACCTAGCACAGTTTAGCAAAAAGAAGCTTTCCAGGCTGTAAACAGGCTTCCAAGGCCAGCTGTTCAGTCAACTAAAAATAGTCAAGAAGTGAAAACCCCACAAGGCTCAAGGCAGAATTAGCTAACCCTCTGCTCCCTGTGTCTCCCACAACAGTGTCCAGGGTTTCACAGCAGGTCACCAGGCTGCAACCCAGGCAGGCAGCCAGCTGCAGGCTGAAATGGCAGAGCTGGTGCCCCCAGGGCCTTTAGGGACTGTCTGTCCTTCTCCTAGCTGCAGGGAATTCCCTTTTTAGGAACAGAGGAGATAATGTTCCCGTGAATGTCAGGAAGCACTGAGATGGGAGAGGATTGTGAGCATTAAGCTGTACACAGGAGCTTGCAGGGCAATCTGCTCAATTATGCATGGCAGCTATGTAGCTGTAAAAAGGCAAACTGAAAAAGGGTATTTTGAGGGTTCGGGGTCAGAATGAGGTTATTTTCAGAATGTTAATATTTATGCAAGGGTAATGTTAATATTTATGCTTCTATTGATTTGCTCACTATTTTCAAAACAGAATTTGCATCTGTTTTCCTTCGAGTTTCACCCATGCTGTGTGCCCTTTCTGAGAATTAAATGCTTATATCTCTTTTCCTGGGTTACTTACATGTCTCTCCTGCAACAGAAAAAGAGTCACAAAGCGTCAGCATAACATGAGCTGCAGTAAAATGGACTGTTCTGTTTCTGCTCACAGCAGTAATTGATGTGACCAGGGAGGGGCATCATTGTCATCTGGTCCTATTTTAAATTGCAGTATTATCACTAAGTAGGAATGAAGTTTCTCTGAAACAGAAGGTCTTTATCAGGAAAGCCACTCCTAAATCTTATTTAGCAGCAAATTAAATTAGTGTGATTTGCCTTAAGCTAATTCATGATTCTTCATGGGCCTGCTGAGAAAACATCTGATCTGCTAAAAGTGTGCAACTCCATTCAGATAGGAAAGACACGTTTCCATGCAACACCCCAGTCTACTCACCTGCTAGAAAAAAATATAATTTTCTTTAGTTTTGACCACCACAATTGTTTGTTGTAGCTCAAATTAACATGAAGCAAAGGGAAATTAATCTTTTTGAAAGATTTTCCAAGACAGTGAAGCTCAGGAATGACAGCCTCAAATAGGAGTCTCAACATAGTCAAAGTTGCTTAGCTACAGCTTTGTCTCCAGTACTTAGAGCACACCTCTCATCAGAGTTTTCGAGTGGCATTTTAGAGTTTTGGAGTTCACACTTGAGGAGAATGCATGTCTTGGACCCCTGCTAACAGCATGTAGAACTTTTACACGTATGCATATTCACATCAAAAAACCAGCCTCTCAGTTAGCATTGATTGACCATGTTGGTAGGAGTTCCAGGAGAGCAGTCCAGGAATGTCAATTGAGATGGCTGACAACCTTGTCCTGTTGGGTCTGGGGACAGATCACACGGCTCCTCCTGTCTGTGCATTATTGGAGGTAGTGGGTATTATCAGTCCCTGGGCATCCTAAATCCACTCTAATAAGAGAACACTTGTTGCAAGTTCACGTGATGGGTCCTCTGGATTGGCTAAACAAATTGGGCTCATGTCTTTGAAGTGCCTAGTGCTAGCAAGCGCCTGCTCCTGCAGGCTGAGTGCTTAGATGGACAAATTCTGAATTCTCTAGAGCATGTGCCTAATAAAAACTAGATAATGAAAGATGATCCAACTAATGGAGCTGAGATCTCTATGTATCTCAAGGCCCTGACGTCACTGCAGGCAGTCCCCAGGCGAGACACTGTGTGCTCCCCTTCAGCTCCTTGCTGTGCCCTAAAGAAAATGATTGAGGCCACCAAATGTGTTTCTATTTCCACCTCACTGATAAAGAGCTCCCCAAATATTTGATGCCTATGTAGTTACTAACACATCTGAAGTTACTGGACCGCGTTGTCTCCGTGGCAGCCACTCAAATGCTCCTTAATGGTGGGATGGGAGATTTAAAATTTAGACACTTGGAGAGTCTCATAGATTGCCTGCTGTTTTTATCAAAGCGTGGGCCTCAGTCCTTCATTTGGAATTGCATAGCTTTAAACCTATGATTCACTTTTTTAAAAAGGACGAAAATAAGAAGCTGTTGAAGCATCTCACACTATTTTTTTTTAACTTGCTACCCCAAGAGGCACAGCAGGTTGAGCTCCTGCTTTCTATTTCCAGGTCCATTTCTGACTTGCTGTTTAATCTTAGGCAAAATATTTTTTGCCTCTGTGCCTGAATTTACCCATCTAAATAAAAGGAATTTTTATCTAATGCTACCCAAAATTAGATATATCTTATTTGTATATTTTATATCATCTTTGCCACATTTTCTTCGTGGATGAAAGAAATTGTCTTTCAGAATTTTGGTCCAGAGTTTTCTCACAATGCTCCAAAAAATTGCTATGGAAAATAAAAGGCTCTTTTTTTCTGTTACTCTGCTTTTTCCACACCATTCACTTCTTGAATAGGAATGCATCAGACTCCATGTTCACTCTAACACAGCTTTGGGTGTAGTGGGACCTTTAGGTCTTCTGCACCAATCCAGCTCCAGGACTGGGGCCAGACACATTTTGTTAGAGAAGTTACAATCTCACCTGGCTCATTCCACTTAGGTAGTAACCTGAGACTTGTATCTTAGTCTGCAATCATCCTGTAATGTTTGTTCGAGAGGTTTAACATTTCATGCAGAACAGAACTCCTAGAAAAAATTATTTTCCTAACATTTTCCCTTTAACCTTACCTCCACTGATCTTGATTGGCATTTATCTAAGAACTTTAAAGGGCATCTGGAGCCATCAGTGCATGCTCATGTAATAAACCAAGTAGCTGCATGGTAACATCTTTGTTTCTCCATTGTTGTTTTCCTTCAGACACTGCATCATGCCTGTCTATTTATCATGTAAGACCTCTGAGGCAGGTTGGTTGTGTACTGCTGTCTTCTGTGAAGCATCACTTTTGGTTTGTAACATAATCACTTCCATTTTCTTCCTGCTACTTGTGTCTGCTCTGAGTTCTTGTCCAGCACCAAGAAGAGTACTGAGTAACTCCTGCCATTATCCAGAAAAGCAGTAATCCAATTGTTTTGACTTCTTAGATTTTGTTTCACAGTTGGCATCAGCTTAAGAGAAATGACCTCTTGACCTGAAGTCCAGCAGAAATTGCCCACACATGTTCAGTTTGTTTTCATACAAGCTTTGCCATGATTGGAAGCTGCATTTATTTTAACTTGTGGATGAATGTAAGAAAGCACCAAGATAGGGATTTTGGTTGTGGGTCAGTGTGGTTTTTGAGGTACTACTGCTGGTAATTGTGTATTTAGATATTAGTTATTTCACCTACTTAATTCTTTTAATTTAAGATTTGACGATAAAACATAAAAAGGAGGGGGAAAATAAAGGTCTCCTACACATAACCCAGATCAAGCCACAGGTTTTGACTAGCAGAAGGACTATATTTAAGAATTCTTACTGGAAGAAAGACAGCCTAATGGCAACATCCAAGAAACATAACTATGGCTTTGTTTTCAGTTTCTACTTTATGCTTGGCAGCAAGGTGTTAGAAAGTTTCCACTTGATGGCTGCAAGGTTCAAAAGCAGAGGTGGGATATTAAAAGGAGTTAAGTCAATAATGACTGAGACTGGAGGGCTAAGAAATATTGTTTCACATGACCTTAATGTGTTTGGGGCCAAACAAATGTAGCATTATGAAGGAAAGATCTGTTATCTGCTGATCTATTATTGCTGAACAATGAAGAGGGATTTAGGAGACCCAAAGACAAGACTGAGACCCTGTCTGTGATTTTGGGTGACTCATTAATCTACCCCAAGGTACAGTTTCACTGTTAAAAATAAATGTAGTGATTTCCCTCATTCTCTAGTTGGCCAGATGATAAAGTAATAGAGCACATAGCAAGATAGGATTTCATCATGGTCTTTAGTCAGTAATAAATTATATCTTGCAGCTCCACAGTGAAGTTGAAAATATCCTCTGAGACATGGAGAGAATCACAGTTCCTGTGGGTGGCACAGCCTGGGGTGAGGAGAAGAAATCCTACATCTGATTTACTAGATAGGGTTCAGAAGAGCCCAGCTTTTCTAGCACTGCAGCAAACATGGATGATGTTGCTCAAATTCTCCCTGTTTGGCAGGATATTGGTATCAAACTCACCCCTCCCTAAAATCTTCCCCTAGTACTGTATGTACATTTGCAAGCAAATAGAGTCACAGTATTGAGAGCAGCTCCACAGTAGGTAGGACATTTCATTTTACTCATGTTGGGAATGGTCAGTCAAAAGGACTGGGGGTTTAGCAGCCATTTGCCTTTAACTGGATGGGCAGAGCTGCAGCAGTGACAGAGAGAGTGACAGGTTTTCACTTTTGCTTGGAGCTGTCTGACATTCATGTGCACACAGTATGTATGTTTCCTCTGCTACGAGTAAGGAGAGTGATCTGATTGTCCAGTGTGGATTTTTGGCTGGAGGAAAAGGAGGAGAGAGCAGAAGGGTGGGTCAATGACACATGACTGCTGAGATCTTCTCCCTTGTGTGGAAGGTTTATGGCTACAGCACAGGCTATTCTGGAACCCCTTATATGGTTTGGATTTATTTTTAATAACCTTTCTCTTTGTGTGTTTCTATATTACATGATCTTGCTGGTGAACTTCTTTTGTGGGACAGAAACAATTCATACCCCATCCCAGACCTGCCTTGCCCTGCTTTCTTAAATGTGTCTTGAGAATATTTTAAGACAAGACAGGTAAGAAATCTATGATATTAAAGCAGAAAACACACCACCAGCTTTAAATTCATTATCTGTCCCACAGCCTTAAAGACACAAGACCTTCTTTGGGATGGGGAGCAAAGGACATGGAAGTTAATTGGGAGGGGGAAATAACTGGGTGTAGCAGTAGGACTTCTTACTCTGTCATTATCTTCCTCACACAGTTCTCTTTTGTTTAAACTTTCTTTTCTGCAGCTGCCTTTGAGCAGATAGAGGAGCAAGAAAGGAAAAGAAAAGAAAGCTAATCAGATACCGCAATCCAAAGGGCTTTTTGATGAAAGTTATTTGGTGCTAAGGTCAGGCGCTGTCCTGATGGTTTGGAAGATAACAGGCTACAGATCTGTTGCCTTTACCTGCTGAAGAGCGTGCAGCTCTCCGAGACAATGACTTAGTTGCTGCCATTGCTCAGCTTTTCTTACTGCTCTGATTGCAGCAAAGCCGCCCAGTCGTGCTGCCTGCGGGGATGAGAATTGTTACCCGCAGAGGCAGTGGCTGCAGCCCGGCAGAGTCCTTGCAGCGAGCACATGGAGCAGCCAGAAGACGGTAACAATTGTGTTTGTGATCTCGCTAAACTGACCCCAAGCAAGGGCTGTAGGGCAGATCGAACTCTTCCAGCACTGACCGATGGAGTTTGTTATCTGTACCATGGATGTGGAGAGAAGACCTGTAACTGAATCATGAAGGATTTTGAGTGCCAGCTGATGTTTGTAGACCATGCCATGGTTCTCCTACAGCAAAGCCATAAAGAAGATCCTAGGCTTTTAAGAGTCTTTTCTAACCCCCAGCTACATTTCTCAATGGCACAGAATCTTAACAGTCATGCTAAAAGATCTTGGGAGCAGATGTGTTCTTACAAAATAGAGAGAAAGATTCACTACAGAAAGGGTGTGGAGTGAAAGTCAGGGGCAGATGAATAAGCAAAATAGGAAAAGCAGCTAACAAAAGAGAAGCGATTGTCATCAGCATTTGTAATGTTAGTCATGGAGTGACTGTGCGTGTCCAGTCTTGAGTCAGTTTGCCACAACTTATTTGTTTTGGATTGTTCTGATTGGACATTTTTTAGTGACACCCTCAAATTTTTGAGACTTTGGACTTCAGCCTTTTTATTTCATCAATTTATTATTTTCTCATTCCTCACTGCAGCAGATCCTGACATATGAACTTGGCCCTCATATCGTTTAGGAGCTCTGAGATTGCTGAGTATTTATAAAAACAGCATGCATTTCTCTAGGATATTCATCTGAAGAGTCCAAAGTTCAACATACCAGTCATTCTCTCATTCTTTCTAAGACATAATTCACTGAAGAAATGAAATACCTAAAGCACAAAGAGATTAAGAAACTGCCCAGAGTTTAACATCATGAGATATGCTTGCTATATCTCTGGTCTGTCATACCTCATCTGTAATCTTACTGTTGTAATTTTAATATTTTTTTTAGTTAGGCATCTTTCCACATTCTGATTTCCAAGCTGTCAATTTCAGAAGTGAACTACAGATATTTTCTTATTGCTACTTTTGAAAATATCAGAGTGCTAAAAGATAGTGTGTTTTTGTTTGGCAAAACACTTTCTTCAGCTTAACTTTAATTGTTTTCCCTGAGTTTCCTTGGACTGGAAAATAGATGCCATAAAGGGATAAAATGTCACCAAACCAACTTTAAAGAACATCAGAAGATGAGGTGCTACATTGAAATGCATATGAACCTTAAACATTTTCTATCGGTTTTACTGAATTCTGATAATCATGTGAATGGAGAGTTTAATTTTTAAAGTTTAGGTGTCTTCAAAAGACTTTACACCTGCAACTAGTTCTAGAAAGACATTTAAATAACAGTACTAACACAGGGGAAAGAGAAAGAGAAAAGAAAAAGAATATCTGTATTTATATACCATGCCTGAAAGGAAAATATTTTAGAAGAAAACAAACTGGGCTTCTAGCAAATGAATTGAAAATATTTTGGAGTTGAGTTAGAGGTTTCACTTGTGGAACTTGCAGATATGAGCAGAGGACTCTGTCCAGCAGAAACCATTAAAGTATCCTACACTAAAAATAGAACCGCATCTACTGGAGCTGAAGTCAGACCTGGATGGATCATTGCCATCATGCAAAGAAGAAATGGAATGGGTACAAAACCAATTAACCCTGCCCTGAGGTCTGAACACCTGCCAAACATGCAGCCTTCCTTCATCACTCAGTACTGAATTTTGTCATGCTTCTGTATGTGTGATACCAAATATTTGCCGGAGGAAACCAATGCTGCTGCCGAAAGGAAGGAAAACTTTTGTATTTATTAATTTTGTTTTCTTCCTTCACTTCTTCGCTAGTATACCCTCCCTACCTCTCCACTCACACACATTATAACAGAATTTGGGCACACTCCTTTCCTGTTTTTCCTGGGTGTATGGAGTAGCATTTTAGTTTTAATCTTACCACAGAATTGTCGGTGAAGGCATCAGGGTTATTCTCATAAATGAACTTCTCCACTCTCAGCTGACGTAATTTGAACATCTTGGATCCTTTGTTAGTGAGGAGAGAAAGCTCTTCTAGCATCACATCTCTGGGGATACTGATCTTCTTCCCCAGGTTCAGCTTGGATGTCTCTTGTGGCATAGCTACAAAACATATACAGTGGGACACTTTAGGAAGTACTCTGGTCCATGTCTTTTGTTTATTGCTTCCTAGCATCAGTAGTGACTTCAAAGCACCCAAATTCTCTTCTAAATTAAGATTTTAGGAAATTATCTATGCACCAAGGATTTACATTGATGACACTTTGGATATAGATGTTTGCAATCAAGGCAAATCTGCAGAGAGAAATTGCATAGGGGTGGAGCTAGATGGATGTCTCCCACATCTGACGCATCTCAGTCAGTGCAGCAGGATTTCTTAGTACTGCCTCAAATGACTACTTTTCCAAACCTCTAAAACCTTCCTCATGCTGTCAAAAGTAAAGAAAAGATAAGGATATCACAGTTATTTAAGTTACCCTACCCAGTACACACATACTCTGTAGAAAAAATGTTCAAGGTTATATTCTTCCTGCTCTATTGACTTCTCTAAGAGACTTTGTCTTTTTCAGCTAATGAGTGCTGGAATCAAAGAAACTCTCTTACACAGAGAGAAGACAAGTATGAGATAAAGGTTATAAGAGAGAGGAAACAACGTAGAATATATCTAGGCACTGCAATATTGACACCTGTAAAAGATCATCTTTTCTGTCCGTTTACACTGCTATGCATCCAGATTAATGCTGCAGGAGAATACAAGTTTACAGAGTGCAATCTAGGTCAACTTTTGACCTGAGTGTGTGCAATGCTTTTCAGCTGTAAGATAGAAAATGTGATGTGGTTGAAGGCTGGGCTTCAGTAAAATTTGTGGCTCTGCCTCCTGGTATGTTCACTGCATGTCTTGCTTTGGGAGTTCAGTCAGACAAGGTGTGAAATTTTAAAGGCCGAAATTCAGGTTGAAATCCAAACAATTCTTACATGTGCAGTTTTGCATATCTTACCTTCGTGTGGCAGCTTCCCAATGAGTTTAGTGGGCTTTTTCCTTTTAACAGGAGCAGGAGTCCCTGCAAGGGGCATTCCCACAAAGAGTTCTCTGCTTTGCTCTAAACACACAAGGAAATGGAGAATGAAACACTGGAAATGTATTTCTTGCCTCTCTTTTAGTTGTCATCTACAGGTAAAAGATACACAGCCTTCATTTCACACACAGGTTCTTTTGTATCCCTTCCCCATGACGGAGCTAGTGAAAGGTACTGTCCCATACAGGGTATCATCAGCAGGCCGTTGTGGGGTTCTCTGGAGACTCAGCATTGTGACAAAATAGAGTACCAGATCCCAGCAGAAGCGTTGCCAAGGTGCCATGTAGCACTGTCATCCAAAAGAGGCAATTTAATTGCAACAAGGCAGTCTCCCAGAATCCACATGTGCTGTAGGGATACTCTGTTATCATCTTGTGCTGCAGTAACAGGATGTCACTTTGAAAATTTGCTCTATGATGCAATGTTATAACAACATGCAGTTATCATTAGATGGTAATATATATTTTTGGATAAAGATTTCAGGTCTGTCCATGAGTTATTTGGAGCATTTTGAAACGTGTGATTTTGGTTTGGATATTTAGATAGTTCTTTTAGAATTAGAATAGGTATGCAGAAATTCACTAGACTTCAAGTTTGGAAGGAAAAAAAAGAAACAAATAAAAATTCCAAGTAGTTCTGTCTTTTATGACTGCTGCTGTTTTGTTACAGAAGAGCTGGAGGAAGAAGGCACAGGAAAATCTGTTAAAGTTGTTCACCCAATTTGTTTGAAGTCACTTGCATCTGTATCTTATGTATTAATCTTATCCCATACCATTTGGAAGGGGGGAAGAGGAAAAGAAGGAGATTTCTTCTGGCACAGTGTTCCCCATCTCTGTCCCTAGATGGGATGAGAGATCTGAACTGCAAAGCCAGGAAAAATCAGGACTACTCTCAGCAATTCCATTTTAGGCAGCTTCTGGGAGTTCTTCTTAGGAATTATTACACATAACATAAGTAGAGCAAATGTCTTGCCTTCACTGCAGCACTGTCCATGCCCAAACAACAGCATATTGGGGACAGTTCCCCACCTAATACAATGCAATACAATACAAAGAAAAATGGGCGAAGACCCATTGGCTTCAGCAGCAGCAATAACTAACCACCTCTGTCCTTGTGATTCTTTGTACTTTATTAAGATTTCATAACTGAAAAACTTTGAACTATGAGTTATATTTTAAAACTAGCAAGAAAACAGCTGGAACTAGAAGTTTGCATACTACCCTTCTGATCAAGACATTTTTATCCTCTCTGTATTTTGAAGTATCACTTCTTTTGCAACATGATTTCTATGTAATGGAGTGGTGATAACTGTTAAAAGAAGCCCAGCCACAGCAAAACAGTGCCAATTACATTGACAGATACTCCCTTGGATTAGTTTTTCTTTCAGATTTGCAAGCTTTTCCTTTTACTGAGATGTTGCCTGTGTAGTTCACACCATAAAGGAGCCCATCCTGGGGTATTCCCAAAGCAAGTGTCAGCAGGTGCAGCCATGACGCACGCGCTGCACATTCTCTTCAAGCAGCCAGACATCTGCTTGGCCATATAAAGGAAGCAGGCCCTGCTTGACAGGAAAGGGGCAATGCTGCCAGGAGACAGCAGAGGTGAAGGGTTATGGCCCATCTGATGGGTCCTAAAACTGGCAAAACAGAGAGAAATCATCTGTACACCACAAACATGGATTCCCTGGGGCAAGGCAGAAAGGGGTGGCCATGGTTGGGAGCTGTGCTCCTCACACTAATTCCCAAGGAGCAGTGAGGATATGTCCATCCCATTCTGCTGTCCTTCTTTACTAATCCAGCAGGACTGAAGATTGAAAAATCCACTGCATGCAATTGGTCTAGCATAAGGAAAGGGACAGCAGTCTCTCACTATGGACAGGGTCCAGAGTTACATGGTACTACTGCTCTCAGCCCTCCCAGAAGCTGCTGGAGCCTCAAACCTCATCCTTCTCACTATCTCATACATAAAGCCAGAGCTTTTCTCCCTCAGCTCTGTCCCCTGGTTCAATTCCTCTGTCTTTTTGTGCATTGATTTTTGCAGCAGTCATTGGTGCTGCAAAGCCAAACCAGTCTTTACTTTTCCAGCATCTGCTCTACACTATTTTGCTGCCCAGTTAACTCACCTTAGGCTTGCAGTGCCAAGCTCAGACCAGCTCATGTGCCTGCCCCAGAGCTCAGCAGAGGCTGCTTCCTCCCAGCCTGTCTCTGGGTGCTGCTGGGGAGGTTTGTCTAGCAGCCCCACTCTCCCAGGATGCCTGAGTGCAGTCAAGCTCTGCCCAGCACAAAGTGCTGATGCAAAGTGCTGCGAATTTGACTCCTGAAGGCTGCTCGCACAGGCATCCTGCAGTTATTAATAGCCAAAGGCCCAGAGGGCAGAGTCTCAGATAGCACTGCTGCCATCCCTGAGGAGAGGGGAAAAGAAAAGGTTGCACCTCAGGTCTCCTGCACTCACTGTCTCAATGTCCAGAAAGATCAGGCACTCCATAGGAGGCTCACTTCTTCCTCTTCTTTGTTCAAATAAACATGCAGTTCCTCTTTCTCCTTCTATTGCTTTTTGATGCAATTTATAAAACCTTCTCAATATCCTGTTTGTCAGTAATGCGTCAAAAGCTATCTTGGGTCTTGCTCTGCTTTATACCCTACTTCTGCCCCTTCTTAATCATTCATCCCAGTGTCCTCTATGCTGTCATACATATTTCCTAAAATGTGTCAGAAAATACAGAAGCAAAATAATGGTATGCATGAAGCAAGAAGACGTAGGAAACACCACAGAGTCTAGAAAGCTATTTACAGAATTCTAGGAAGTAGCTATTTAATATGTATGGAAAACCCAACTGAATCAAAGAGCAAGAAAATTAATTTCCTGATTAATGACAGAGATAGGGTTGATAGCCTGCATTTGGTGCAGTTTTACACATGCAAATAACTCCCCTTAACTCCTGTTCGTTATGAGGTGACTCTCCCTCTTTTTCCTGACTACCCAGTTGGGTTCTGGTTTTAGGATGAAGGAAACGTATCTCATTTTACTGGAGTACTCAAAGATGCACATACCTTTCAGCTTCTGAATAAGGCAAAAATCCTCCAGAAAACATTCTTTCTGTTTCACATTGGAAGATTGGATCCCTATTGGATCAAAATCAAGCTGTCCACTGAACAATCCTAGTGTCTTGTGAGGAGAAGAAAAACCAAAACACAGTTGTGATTGTAGTAGAAAATAATCTGCACAGAGAATTGTAATCAAAGTTGATATAAAGGAACATCAGGAGACAGCCGCTTTCATTTTTCCCTAGATGTTGCTGTTGTTTTTTCCTGAACCAAATGCATATAAAACTTTCCAGTGTGATAACTGGGTTGAAAGCACTAAGTGTTAATCTCCAGTGCTGTTAGGAAGGTCCTGTAGAAGACTGCTGTAACATTCCTATGGGCAATAAACAGTCTTTATGTCCTGCTTGGAGTTAGGGCACATGTGGAATTCTCCTGGCCTAAAGTTTCCCATTTTCCTCTTGCTTGCATCCATATAACCACTATGTAAACCTTGCATAGTGCCTATTTCACAGCTCTGATTCTCCCTCATTCAAATCTGCTGTAACAGCATGACGTAAGCTTTCCACTACCCACAAGGGCGCTGCATCCTTCACTGAGCTGGGATGAGACACTAGAGTGATGTCCAGCCCAGATCCTGCCCTCACACTCCCATGCCGGTGATTCAGGAGCAAATTCCTGGAGCAGTTCCA
Organism: Eopsaltria australis; assembly: GCA_034509425.1. NCBI lineage: Eukaryota > Metazoa > Chordata > Aves > Passeriformes > Petroicidae > Eopsaltria > Eopsaltria australis. The sequence goes on from JAVTVJ010000525.1 coordinate 228,417, forward strand.
GTGTAAAATAAGCACAATTGAACTGTAAACACCCAGTGCCTGCTCTGGGCACCATCACAGAGCTTTGTGCCTGGTGAAGGCATTTACATCTGCACAAAGCTGGAGGGTGTCAAATGCTACTGTCACAGCTGACCATCTGTCCACACGTCACACCCACTCTGCACAAGTGCAGGTGGCCACAGAGGAGCGGGGCTCTTGGTGTTGCCAAGCCCTGCTCACTGTAGATTGTACAAGGAGGAGTATTTTCCTCACCACGTTAATTCTCCTGGATTGGTTTAGCATCATGCTTGACATTTGGCCAGAGTGCCCAGTGTCTGCTGTGATTTCCAGTTGTGTTCCTTGAGATGCTGCTCTCCTATTCAAATTCTCTGTGTTCTAAACACTCTTCATCAAGGAAGACACTGCCTACCACAAGGTGGTGGCATATGGAGGGACAGACCGAGAACAAACACAATGTGCTGCTTTATTGCTTAAACCCTTTGCCTTTCCTTTCCCAAAGGCATGATGTAGAGTTACATCTAAATTTAAGAAGTTTCCAGCTCCATTTTGATAATCATCTGAGAAATTAATGTGATTTATATCATCAGGTGAGAAGTTGAGAAATGCAGCTACTGTTACATGGCACCTTTTTGAAGCAACTAGACTGATGCTAAATTCTACCTCCTCTGTACTTGCTTCCAGCAGCTGTTTTCAGACCACTTTATAGCTATTGTTTTATTTCTCCCATCATCTCCTGTCCCTTCCTGAGCACAAATTACACCTTAGGGGAACAGTTTGTGCCAGCTGGATATCATGTGGAAATCTGATGGATTTGAGGCATGGTGTAGCTCCAAAAGGTGATGTAGCAGGGAAGTATGGTTGCTCTTCCCTGTCACGTGACCTGGTGCACCTCTGCTTCCTCCCAGCCCAGGCAGCTGCAGAGACAGAGAAGCTGAGCATGCTGAAAGGGAGCAGAGTGCCCCATGGCAACTGGAAGTGAGCAGGAAACAGATTAGATCTCTCTTGTAAAACTCAAGAGAGACTAAGGAAAAGCAATAGCAAGATAAAGAGGAGGCATGTCTAGCATGGTGTGTGAGGATCTCAACCAGACCATGAGCAGGCATGCCCTGCAACTGGGACCAGGAGCAAGGCACGGACAATTCAGGGTGAGCCAACTCCAGGAGACAAGAGTCTGCTGTGGATCCCCAGCCCAAAGGACAAGGAGGCAAGCAGGATTAGGGTCAAGGCCAAGGACTCTGAAGTCCAGATTTAAGGAGTGATGGGAACCATGGTCTGATGGGAACAAAGCATTTGTTTGCCTAGTCAAGGTCTCCTGTGGGAAGTACACATGTACCAGGTGAGACATGGGACCTAAAAGTGCATCTGGAAGGAACTGAACAGAGCCTGAGCCTTGACCCTTTTGGTATGGCACCAGGATTTATAGGGTGATTTGTATAAAGCACTCTTGTGTCTGACACTTAAGCACCAAGACACACCTTAAACTGAGATTCTTACCTCCTATTCTACCTTCAAATAAAATTATATGTCTTTATTTTTGCTTACCACACTGAGAACTAAATCCTGCTCCTTTCTCCTTTCTATACACAGTTTCTCATGAGACATAGGAATGTCTCATTCACAAGCCTATAAATGTCAATTGTGGGTCTAGCAGAGACTTCATTTGTGTCCTGCCATGGTGCCAGGTTCAGCAGATCAATGGCTTTTTGCACTGGGAATTTTGTACCAACCTGCTACCCCTGCCATAAATAATGCAATAAACTCAGAAGAAGATACGTTATCTTACTGTTATCTTACCCACTCATGCTAGTCAATGCTAAAGGTTTTAAATCACTAAAAACTGTGCTTGAGCTGGTTTAGTTTTGTTTAGGATGAAAGGGTTTATCTGGAGTGTGATGAGGTTTCGTAGCTAAATTCAGTCCTTGCTTTAGTACTTGGAATTTCCATTAGTGGCGGCGGGGTAGTACATGTGGTGCTTGTAGGACTTTTCAGCACTTCAGGGAGTTTATAATCATACAAGAAACTGTCTTTATCTCACTGTGACCGCCTCGCTCTTTTCAAATATACCCTTTGTTTAAGTGGCCTGAGGAACAGCATGAACAAAGCTTTGCTTTCTCTGACACATATCTTCAAAATTAATTTCTTTTGCACTGCATTCTTGCACTCCTATTTTCAAATGGTCTAACTTCAAATTGTTGATGCCTACAAACTCATTTCAAGAGTAGCACATGAAATCGGCCTTATTACACTGCTAGATGGACATAAGCAGTCAGAGAAGCATCAGCAGCAGGGTCATCTCCAGAGCACATTTTGGTCATGTAGAAGTCAGAAAAACAGCATCAGTCTTCACCATTTTAATTTTGCAAAGATGGAGAATTAAACCTTGCCCTTGCTCTCCTTTTTCCCTGATGCCCAGGACTGATCTGTGTTGCAAGTATTCATAAACAGCAGATTCCAACATGATTCAATCTGTTCTGAAAAAAAGTTGCAAAACTCTTGATTTGATGCTTTTTTCTGGTTATTGTGATGATGATGATGATGATGAGGAGGAGGAGGAGGAGGAGGATGATGATGAAGATGAAATATAATTTTTATTATTGTACAATATTTCATATATTCTTAACCTGTTCCAGTTTACACAGACATCAGGGAGACTTGTCAGTACTTCATAGCACCAAAATAGGAGAAACAGTAAATGCCAGGCTCTCTCGTGCCACTAAGTGGGCTTAATGCACGATAAGACGTAGGACTGGGACAGAAATATGTAGGATTTGACCACAGAGCTGGAGTGTGTGTGGAAATAGGTGCCATTCCCATGGTGTGTTACTTGCTGGGCAGCCTGTTTGTCTGTGTGACCCACATGCTACCACCCAGGAATCCCCTCCAAGCTGCAGCAAACCCCCCAGTGCCAAAACTCCCTGGTATGAGCCTGACCTTCTCCTCTGGTATGTGGGACTGAGCAACACCATATGTGAACGTCAAAAGAGGATAGATTAGGAAGAAAGGACTTCCTAAGATTTTAAAGCCTCCAGACTTAACACCATGTCAGGCAATGCCAAAACCCCAGGTAACTCAGAGAAGAACAGTGGCAACATCTAGTGGCCGTTGAAGCTCTGGGTCTCTACTGTTGGGGAATAGCCTTGTCTTTCCTGCATCACACATACTTCCCTGCTGTGCTCTTTGCTGCACATTCTCCTTCCATCGGGTATAATTGTTTGGGGGTAGATATCTCCATTAGGCACCTTATTGTTTTAAACTTCTCTCTAAGGTAGGTACTGAAGGCCAAGTTAATCCCTAGCCTGCTACATAGCTGTTCAATAATCCTTTGGCTTGGCAGGCTCCTGTTCCACCTTTCAAAGTCTGTTTGTCTGGCTCCTTCTGACATGATCTGCTCTGAGAGGAAATGACTCTCACTTGAGAAGGTTGTAGAGGTTAACAGGGAATTTAATCAAGAGCCCTGGATACAGCAACTGTCCTGCAATGTGTCAAACCATCTGGAGTAGCTCATAATCCTACTATGCCCGATTTATTAAGCAAAACAAGATGCAGTCCTAATCTGCAGCCTGTGCATCTGTATACTTACTTTTTTGGGAGCTGTGCTTCTGGTTGGACAGAAGCTTAGGTTTGGCATCAGCAAACGTTGCTGCCCCTTTCTGTATTTTCTGATGGCAAGTCAATCAGAAATATCCTGGATAGTCCTAAGACCTACCTCCAGACCACTGCATAAGGAAGCCCTCCTTGCAATTAATCTGACAAACATCCACAAAATTACACTTGGACAAATGTCCACAGCCTGCAGTCTAAACCTACAGCTGATCCCAGTGTCTTTTGCAGTGCTTACGAATTGCTATCTGTGAATGAGATATGTCTGGGAAAGGCAACCTTCTAATGCTTTTCCTAAACTGAACACAATGAACCTCTCAGGACCCAGAAACTGAGTAGACTTTAACATGAATTGGGTTAAGTTTAGAGATAGGATTAGACTTGGAGCCGGAGAATACAATGGGATATATTTGATTTTCTGACTCACTTGTTTTTCTGATATCTTGTTTAATATTAACTTGAATTGTTCAATGCGAGTTTATATTTGGGTTTATCAGAGCTGACCAACTTCCACTGATACTGGATCTACAAGCAGAGGGTAGGGTTTAGGTTAGAACAGGCTGAGGGGCAGTGATGGGGCAGGCCAGCTCAGGCAGGCCAGCTCAGGCAGGTCTTCAGCCTGTCATTGAGTGTTTTATAGTCTGTAGTATCAAAGTTTTGGATCTCACTTAAGTTTTTACTTGCATGGGGCTTTTTTTTTAATGCATAGAAGCTTTAAGTCCAACCTAGGTGTTTGTATTGCTGAGACATCCCATCCTTTTTTGAACTCCTTATATTCTCTTGTCCTGAGCAGTTTGTTTGTAGTGCTAAATGCATGTGCTGTACACACAGAAATTCCTCCTGGGTGCCAAGCAAAGAAGGTGACAAAACGCCACATGTAAAGTGCATACCATAAGTTTATTTTTCTGCACAAACAAATAGAAAGTGATTGTAAATTTGAAAAAAAAAAAAGACAAAACAGAAAAGGAAAAAAGGTATTTCCATAAACAAAGATGCCAACTCTGTTCATCTGGGGTCACATCTTTCACCAGACAGAGCACTACTGCTGGGCTCCCATTTTCAGAGAACTGATGGGTCTCTTCTAGGAAAGGGGTCTAATAGGGGGTGCTGGATATTATAGCAGAAAGGGAGCATATTCTTTACAAGGAACAATCTTGCCTCGCACTGTGCTCATGTCTGGTGTCAGTGACTCCTCGTCACATCAGTCTCTTCTGAGATGCTTCCTCCCAGGTGCTGCAGGATCTTGAGGTTATCTCTGGTGAGTGTTCCCATATATTGAGAGGGAAGGGACTATTACTTCTGAAGCTAAGATAAAAGCCCTGAATTGCCATAGCTGCAATGTGTAACCTGCAGCCTACTAGAGAGGAGGGATGATAGGCAGTTTTAAATCAGAGCCCATGAAGACATCTTCAAATGCTTGACAAGGGAACACTAGGCTTTTGCCTACCACTGCAGCTTATAACTTAGCAGGTGGGAGCTAAAACTTGTCAAACAACTGTTTATGCTTGTTCAATAGCTGAGGAATTAGACATTTGGAGGGGCTCAAGACAAGCATACACATTTCAAAAGTATTCCTTGTAACCTCACCAGTGACCTTTCTAACAGGCCAGCCACAATTTTTTCATAAGAAGACATTAGCAGAGCTGCTTAAAGCCAGCAGTAGTTCAGGTTTCTTCCTTGCAACTTAACAGATGCATCTCAGTATTATTTCTCATCTCATGCTACTTGAAGCTACAGGCCTTATTTGGGATACACCACGAGTACTGTAGGCCTCATCTGCAACACCCTCTGCTTCTGCAGATCAAGTCCTGTGTCAGCATAGGATCCAGAAATGTTTGTGGGGGGCTGAAATCCATTAAACTACTTTGGTTTTGCTTCTAATCATAGCTTTGAACCAAGAATGTAAATAAAATGCAGGATTCCCAGCCTCCTGGTACTTTTTCTTGCTCTTATATTTAATATTTGTTCTCCAATCAAACCTAACTTTTTTCATCTCCTACCCATTACATTATCAGAAATGATGGCACAAATGCAGTTATTAAACTCACTTGGATCATGATATCTAACACTGAATGGTGTTTGGCAATCACTCCTCAGCAGAAATCATTGTCTCCTGGAAATCTGGAGTGGGATCACCAAAACACTAAACCCATGCAATCTCCCTTACATACTAAGGCCAGACTTCTTATTTTTCCAGTGGCAAAATGAATTTCCTGAGACTTTCAGGCCCTGAGAGCACTTAACTTTAGGGGTCTGAGGGAAAGGGATACTGGAGTAAGATTCAGACTTTCTGAGGTTATTTCTTGACTGCAGAATTATGTTGAGCACCCTTTCTCTGGTCCACACAACCCCTCTCTACACCTGAGTTCAGTAAAGTTTTCAGCCTGGGCTAGCTTGTCTGTCTAAGGCTAATGGCTTAAATCACTAGCCACTGACAGACAATGCTCCACATGGAGATGAGAAACAGTTTTTGGAGCATTCCTACTCCTCGAGTTCCTTCATACAGCTTTCCTAGATAAAATAGAAGATTCCTCTCTCCATGTTTGGGAAGAGTCACAGAGATTCAGTTTGCACACAGGTCTGGTTTTTGCTGTTTTTTTTTTTAATTGCTGGCAATGCAATGCAGTACAGGATGAGTGAGAAAGCAATCATCTGAGATAGGTTTCGTAGCATGACTGCTCCCCTTCACTGCAGCTAAGTGGATTCTGGTGATCTGAATTATCTCTGCGGTGATGATTTCTCCTAAGATATCCTCTCTGGGGCTTTTCAGGGACACAACCAATCTCCTCATCAATTCAGGTCAGCTGCTTCTATGTCGTACAACCAGATGCAGCACCTCTTCTGACCCATCCACACCTTTGTCCATTAACTCAAGGTATTCCTGTGGCTTTTCTTACAATTCTCTCCCATGGTTGACAGCGTGCCAAGTGAGGTGTAAGTTCTGTCCTTCTCTCTCCCCAGCATGCTCATTATATGTTTCAGGGTCCCCAGGAATGTGCACTGCAAAAAGTCCAGCCAGAGTGTGAAGGATTCAAAGGCAGAATTGTGTATTACTTCTCCTTTTCTCTCATTCTCTCCCTCCCAAACTTGTCCAGGATCAGCTAGGTTCTCCAGCCTTCTTTTTCTTCATAGGAGAACACACATGAAAATCTTCAGGTGCTCACAGAGAAAGGCTTTAGAGCCTCCAAGAAAAAGTAGAGCCCCAGCTACCATGAAAAAGCTACACATCATAAACTCCTGCTGTGCAGAGGAAGGTTGGCTTAGATTTAGTGTGAAACAACATCAGCTGCACTGCATACAGACTGCTTCAGACCCACGTGCATTCCTTTTTTCCCCCCCAGAGCCTACACTTTTGTATATCCAAAGTTTGTGCTCAGTCCAGTCAGAGAGCGGCTACTGCTTGAAGGAGAGAAGCAAGTATAATGAGAGGGAGACTTGTCTCAAGGAGAGAGGGCTATGAGACCCTCATTCTGCCTCCTGTACACTTTCCTATGGGTTTAGCAAAAGTCTGGGCAACCCTGACCCAGAAAGAGGTGGCAAACCCCTTCCCTGCAGCTGGGGCATCTGCTGTGTTTGGAGCCAGTGCGTCAGGAGCAATGCTTTCTTGGTGAACTTGTGGGATCACACTGGAATAGTGGCTGCTGGCAAAGGAGGATCACAAGCAGAAAGTAAATGGCAGGGGGGTGTGTAAACTAGAGCGTAGATGACATGCACACACACGTGCACAGTCCCTACTAATATGCTGAATTCTTCCTTGTGAAGGCAGTGCTTTCTTCCTGTATGCTCTAGTGTAGGGATTAAGTTGGAGGCTAGCCTGGGAATAACCAGTACTCTTTCCCCAGCATCATCAGCAAACTGAACTCTGTATACGTGTGTGAGTGCAGATCTCCTGGGATTCTCAGAGCACTTCAGAATAGGCCAAATAGGCCCCACAATAATACCTAAGTCGTTTCATATGAAGTTTTACTTGTGACTTTCTGTTTTCCTGACCTCCACTTTCATGCTGAGAATGTCTGTAAAGGCCCTTCGTTTTCCCCTCATCACAAAGCTGTCAGCAAATTTTGTAATTTCTAATCTAGCCCCACTTCTGTCCTAAGCTAAACAAAAAGATCATGTGCAAATGCATATTCAGTCCTGCCTTCTTTTAAAGCCAACTGTACCTTCTCCCATCCAATCCACCTTTCTACTTACAGTATCCATATCCTGTTCAGTGGGACTGATGCTGCAGGGCCTTTCTTTCTGCCAACCAGACACTGCCTGAGCTTAGCTTTGACTTTGTGTATCCTCAAAAATGGATACTTCCTTCTGCAGTTCCCACAGCTGATGATAGCCCCACCAAGTCCCCTCAAAGCCCCTCTTTGGCAAACTACTTCCAGACCTGCTAGTGGTATTTAGTACCAGCTAGGATGACTCTCCCTTTTACCCCAGCCCTGGTGACTGGAGGAACAGACACACATGGCCACTCTCGGGTGCAGACCACACTCTCCACATGTGCATGGGCGAACACCACTGCTCACTCTGCTCTCTTGCCTTCTTTCCCAAGCCCCCACAGAGGGAAGTCTGGGAGAAATGTCCCAGGTGATGTCCCACTTGTCCTTTCACTCCCTGCTGAATGTTGCTGTGTGCATGTGTGTGCACACACAAGTGAACATGTACAGACTGGGAGGATGAGAGAAGAACAGTCTAATGGGAAAGCTGGGGCTTCTGTTCTGTAACTCCACCTCTCACCCTTTCTTCCTGGAAAGCTCTTGCCTCCTAGTTTCCTTCCATGCAGGGGTGACTCCAAAGCCCTTGGGAAAGGAAAACTACCTCTTCCTGTATGTCTCCATGTGAAACAACCCCTGCCATTCACCCCCTCTTGAGGCTGGTTTTGCTGCTGTGTATGAGTTCCCGGTCTTTGTGTACCACACAGGTGCCCTCTCTCCACGTTCTTCCTCTGCTGTAGCCACAGCCAGTAAGTCTTTCCGTGAAGTATCCCATCTGAGACCAAGGGGAGGCTGGGGAAGGGGGTGGTGCAGAAGGGCAGTAATTTTTTGAGGGTTTTTTTCTTCATTTTGTGTCACTCATCCCAATGTACTGAGCTGACATGAAAGACAAAACAAGCGCTATCTCTGCGGGGCCACAGACAGGATGGCAGGGGTGCCTGCCTCAGTGATGGCCAAAACTTGGCCTCCACACATTGGCCTGCATCCCTGTTCTTGCTGCTGAGAATTTGGGCCTGGCTACCTGAAACCGAGAGGCAGAGGCTGAGTTTGGAGAAGGTCCCTGTCCCACCTGTCCAGGCTCTGGGGAGCTCTGATATGGCTTAGGGGAGGGACTGAGCTCCACCTGGAACGGTGCCGGTGTAGCAGGGGCAGAAGAGGCCATCTCTGTTCTCCACAATGGCTCATCCAGCGTGGTGGCTGAGCGGGGCATAAGCACAGTGGGTGCCAGGCTGCTCGAGGCTGGCATGGGAGCTGGAGTGGAGAAGCGACGAATTTCCTGCGTCTTGGCTATTTTCACAGGGACCTGCTTGGCTGCCATGAAGGATGAGCTAGCCTGTGGGGTTGGCTGGCCAGGAGTATTCTGAGTGCTGGGGCTTGGGGGATCCCCAAAACAGAACATGGCTGACTTTAACTGATAGGGCTGGTGGCGCATTAAATCAATGACCTTGATCCCTGATTTCTGGGCAGGTGCCTTTTTCACTTTGCTCTCTGCTTTGCTAGCCTGAGATTTGCTGGCTGCCAGGGGATAGAAAGGGGAATGCATTGGGTTGTAAGCTATTGGAGGGGGAGCCCGGATGTTGGGTGAATATTTCCAGCATGAGGGTAGAGACGGGGATGGAGAGGGGGTCCTGGGCTTGTACTCTGGCTTTGGTGTTGTTTCCACCACAAATTTGTCCATGCGGCTCTGGCGTTTGGCAAAGAGCTCTGCCCCCTTGCCTTTAAGCTGAGGCATGTCCTGGGCCCCATTTACCAGTCCAGCATCTTGCTGAGGCTTGGGAGCCACTGGAGGTGGGGTCTTGAACTTGCGGCCTGAGGACTGCATGAAGTTGCAGGCCTCAGCACCCAGGCTGAGGAAGTCCTCCTCAGGCCCAGACTCAAAGCCGGCCCCAGGGTGGTCACCTTTTGGCTTCTCATCCAGATTCTGCACCAGAGACAGGAGCTCAGGGTTGGGTGAATTCTTTTTCTTCTCCTCAATCTTACTGAACATGGGCTTCTTGTTGCCCCGTCGGCGAGCCTCCTGCAGGATGCCTGTGCGGGGAGCTGGCACAGCAATCCTCTGCTCCCTGGAGGCTAAGGGCTCTGAAGGAGGTCGTGGCATTGCTGGAGTGATGGCAGGAGAAGGCTGTTTTAGCACAGGGGAACTGCTTCTCATGTGCTGTGATGGTGCTGGACTAATATACAATGAAGAAGAGGCTGTTCCAGGGACTCGTGGCTGGGATGCTGTGGAGGCCATATCCCCTCCTGGCTTTGAGGGAGTTGACAGAAAGATAGATGTGGTGGATGTCCGGGCAGTGTTGGCAGAAGGCTTGATCTCTGAAGCGCTTCCTCCCCCTTTTGGCTGTGACTCCAGTGGTGATGTTGGTCTTCCTGGTGCAGGAATATACAGAGATGTGGAGGAGCTGACTGGACCACGCTGTGTTGGCACTGGTGCATTGGCAGGTGTTCCTGAAGCCGGAGGTGAGAAAGGGGGAGCTACCGTGTTTTGCCCACCCGGACTTTCAGTGGGTTTTTTGGGTGCAGATGGCCTAAAGATGACAGAAGATGTTGCTGGACGTTGGCCAGAGAAGCCAGGAGTAAAGGGCCGTGCAGACCTGTTGAACATGCTTGTTGAACTTGCAGAGAAGGGGTCGGGGGTGCTTGGGGGAGGTGGGAAGAAAGTGGGGCTGGGGGCAGTCAGGAGCTGAGTGGGGACCGTGGCTGGCTGCTTGCTGGGCACTTGCACACCGTCCAGGTGGATGCTGAGGGGCACGTTGTCTGCCTTCTCTGGCACAGGCATATCTCCGTTTACTGTGCCCTGCTTTGGCTGGGCAGCTGGGGCAAGATCTGGGCTCTTCTGCACTGGAGTTTTCTCAACTGTGTACTTCCCAGCCCGTTCCCTCTGCTGCTCAAATAATCGTGCTCCTTTACCTGAGGCCTCACTCAAACCTTTTTGCTTCTCTTCCTTCTGTTCAGAGTCAGATTTGGACTTTTCAATGTCTAGGTAAGTGTTGTCCCAGTCTGAGTGATTAGTTAGGCTTCGGGCATCAGAGAAACCTTCCTCATCAAATTCAGATTCACTAGTTGGAAAAACTCCGTCTTCCTCCTCGTAGGAGCGGTCTTCATCAACACTGCCAAAGCTTACCAATGTATACTTCTTAGCCCTCTGCCTGCGTTTCTTGAACATCAGCACCCCCTTGGAGTGGGGGTTGGGTGCATCTGTTAGCAGGGATGCAATGGTTCTGCACTTGGTTTTGGCTTCTTTCACGTTCTTCTCCTGGATGCTCTCGTGGCGGTGGAGCTCTGAAAGAGAAAGAGGAAATCTCAGAGATCAGAAAAGGTTGGGTGGGCAAAGGTGGACAGTGAAATGGCTATAGGTGTTCTGGTACACATAGGAGGAAACACACCCCAGCCCTTCTTTTTCATTCCTACTTTTGCTGATTATAGTATCTTTATAAACTGTTGGTAGAAAATCAGGAGTAGTTTTCTCTTTCCCTGCAAACACAATAGAAGTTGATGCAGGTGTGGGGAGGGAACTCCTCCCACTCTGATGGCCAGTCTAAGTTTCCTCATCAGACCTGGGATTTCCTATTTCTGAAGCATGTGGCCAAGAGTCCCTGGCGTTTTTACAGTGTATGCCCTTGCTTGCAGAAATTTTTACTGTTTATTTATCACCCTGAAGGTGGAGTCCTGCTTTCTGTAGACATTCCTCCTACCATATAGAGGATTGCATGTGTGCAAAAGGAGAGGTGCTCTGCAGGCACAGCAGGGCTGCTCCTGATCTGAGCCCTGCAATGTCAGCTACAGTCAGTGTTGTGCAGCAGCATTGTGTGTAGGGCTGTTTGTTGCTCTGTGCTCTGCAGCAGCCCTACCACTGCAGGAGGAAAAGGAAGCATAATTTCACCCTTACTGCAGTCCCTTCCCTGTGCCCCATGCCTGGCAAGGAAGAAGACTATTTGCTCCTGAGCAAGAATCCCAGATCCCCACAATGATCAGCCAGGCCAGAAGGAAATCCTCTTAGACAGGCTCGCTTGGAAAAGACAACACCTGTTGGGACACTGGCATGAAAGTGTGGGATAATAATTTTCCACCTGCTCTGTGGTCAGTAAAGCCCCAGGGAGGAACATTGTGTCCTCTGTCTTTGTGTGCAGGGAAGGCAGGTGGTGAACAAGATTCCATAGTAAAACCAAACTTGTCTGCCGTAAGGAAAATATGGACATGCCTTGAATCACTGTTGAAGTGACAGAAGTCAGCATTAACCTTGCACAGAAACAAGCCCCTAAACCACAGTGATGTCTTTCATTTCATCATTTTCCATTGTCTTTTTCTCAGCATGATAGTACAGATGAAACAACCAGCCACTGTACCCATCTAATAATTTGTCAAAAAATCCACTTTGTCCAGCCCTGACATTCCCAAGAGAGACGTAATAAATTATGCTTTGCTGAAGGGAGAGGAGAGGAGAGGAGAGGAGAGGAGAGGAGAGGAGAGGAGAGGAGAGGAGAGGAGAGGAGAGGAGAGGAGAGGAGAGGAGAGGAGAGGTGCAAGGCAGTGCTGAAGGATTGTGTTAGCTCATGAGATGATGGAAGCTGCTCAGTCCTCTCAGGATCTCACTTCTGATCATTTTATCACAAAGCATTCATTCAATGGGAACTTGCTAATGTGGCAAAGTCACCTGCAGTGGGGGACAGGCAGCTTAGTTAAGAAGTTTACTAGTTTTCCTGAGAGCTGCAGTCTCCCAAAACCTTTCTAGGCTACACATTTGTGACAAGTGTCATCATTCCATACTAGAACAGTGTAACTACAGAGAAAGAGCTTCCCTCTTCCACCCCATGCTGAAAATAAAGTGTTGATTTGCTAAGCGGTCATCTTTCCAGGAAGCTCCCAAAGTTTGCAGCCATTCCACAGCACATGCTGCTGCTTTGGGATTTCAGCAAGGGGACTTCTGTGGTTGTAGATCACCTCATATGGATGCACAGTCCATTCCTCTCCTTTGCACCCAGAACCGGAAACAGGAAAGCAATGCTGAAATGGCTCACTATTTGTACTTGAATTTGCAAAGTGAAGGCTCTCTGCAAAACTTTCCTTACAGAATGACTCCACCTTGCTGAACCAAGACTGAAGTAGTGTCCAGGTTTTTGTGTAGTTTTAGTGTTCTTCAGGACAGTCACAGACTTGCCCTCAAAGACCTGCTGTCTGTGATAGAAACAAACTACAGTCTCTGAAGGTCTGCCTACTTAATTTACAAATCTGCATGCCTGTGTCTCTAGGGGCTGTTGACAGTGGGGAAAATAAGGGAAGTTGCTACAAACAACCTTGCTACAAGCTGCTACACCTCATCTGGTGCTATTTTGCTTATAAAATTACAAGGAGAAAGAGCAGCACCACAGAATCTTAGGCAAGTGCAGAACATGTAAACTCTGGCCTGAGTGACTGACAGGAGGATTTCTAGCATCAGGAACTAACAGCTAGGGAGCAACACCATCCAAAGTGATGTCTGCCTAGCCCCTTCTGACAGCAGACTACCATAGAAGTGCTAACTCTAAAATCTGGGCTAGCAAATACTGTCAGAGAAAATGTAACAGAAGATGGTTGTGACTTTAATTCCACCAGCTTGTAGTCCTGGCTCAGCATTAGTATCCATGTACAACTTCCCTAGGAAGTTGCTCGGAACTGTCCTGTGCCCTGAAGGAGCTGGCACCTGCTTATCACCTCCCTCTTTTCTTCTTCCTACCTTTCTCCTCATCAAAGGCTAAAGCACAAGACTAATCACACCATTCCTCCCAACAGAAAAACGGTCATGCTATTTAAACTACAATCTTCCACAACAGTTTAAGAAAAAATGGGAAGAGAAATCTTCCTAGGATGACTTGTAGAAGGTAAAGAGCAAGAATAAAATCAGAGTAGGAGAAAGAGTAGGGTAAGAGTAGACTAAAAAAATGAGAGGAAAGGAAAGAAGGAAGAAAGGAAGAAAAGAGAAGAGAAGAGAAGAGAAGAGAAGAGAAGAGAAGAGAAGAGAAGAGAAGAGAAGAGAAAAAAGAAAAGAAAAGAAAAGAAAAGAAAAGAAAAGAAAAGAAAAGAAAAGAAAAGAAAAGAAAAGAGCAGACATTTGTACCTGCATAAGGCTGATCCAAGCTTGAAAAAGTAGAGTCCAGACCTGGAGAACTGGGCATGTCACAAAGCCCATTTAATTCACAACTCCCCATAAAGAGAAAGAAAGGCAATGAGAGAGGAGCAAAGCAGTCCCCTTCTGGAGCAGAACCAAAACTCTGAGATGTCCAAGCTCTTTGCTATCAGTCCACAAGCCTTTTAAAGCCTCTCCTTTGTCTCGTAGGCATTGCTGCTGAAAGCCATGAGGTCACTTTGTCTATTTTTGTCCTCATAGCTTCATCACTGAGCAGTGTGATGGACATTGTCACCTGGCACTTAAACACCCTTATTCTTTCCCCCACCCTGTACTCCCTGTAAGGAGAAACTCCTCTTTTTTATTTTAAAATAAGAAAATATACTCTATGTTATTGTAACTTTTGTGGTGCAAGCTTCACGTTAGAAAGGTGCAAGCTTCAAGTTAGTGTTACCAATGCCTCAATGTCCAGCAATTCTGTGCCAAAGAGCCCTTCAAAGAGATGAAACTAACACAGTGTGCATGTCCAACAGGGACAGGCAGAAGAAACCTGAACAGGAGAAAAATAGCTTTCCTTGCCTGAAGATCTCGGCGAGCACTTAGCTCCAGGTAAACATGAGGAAGAAAAGAGAGAGCAGAGGCTTTAATTTCCTGTGTATACCAATTTTCCTCCATGTCTGAGGGGAACCGGTCCATGGTTCAGATTTCTGTTGTGTACAAGACTGAGAATAATTTAAAAGAGGAGCATTAGGATCCAGGATGCCTGCAGTGAAGTTGTTTAGCTGAATTAAATCAGCAGAGCCCATTACCTACACTGAAAGCGTGGCTGTGCCCAGGGAGGGTGACAGAGTGTTTGGAAACCAGGCAATGGTGTTTTGGCAGCACCATTCAGAACTCCAGCACTGGAGATTGAGAGGTGTTGAAAGATGAGATGCTGATAGTGAGGACTGTGGAGGATGGGAAGGAAGGGAATGGATGGTGCTGGGAATCTGCAAATCTCTGCAGTTGTGGCCTGCTCAGCATCTCTTCACACTTCATCTAGGTGCTGTCCTACTGCTCCTTTCTGTACTCAAGCAGTAGCTCCTGTGAAACAATCCCAGAGCCGTGGCCAAGGGACACTCTCCCATGATTCTCCCTCCCAGCTGCCCCAGCCTTAGCAACTTTGTAGCTTTGGAAGACCATCTCCAGTGTTAGTCTGGGAAAATGAAGGTCTGACCATACATGCTGAAATCCAGTAGCCATCACTGCACACCACGAAGACAACTCCCACAAGACAACATTGCTGAAGAGAGACCTGTCATGTTTCATACAGGGGCTCTTAGAGCAAGAGCAATGAAAGCGGTTTCATCTCTTCTTCGACGAATATTTACACATACCGGGATATATGTATATATATGTCTCTTTGGGGAAACTTTGTAATATTGATACATACCATTGCAATGAAAATACAGCTCTGTCTCTAGTAGAAACATTCAAATGGAATAGATAAAAGAGTAAAAGTAAGGGTTATAAAATTCTCATAAATTCTGTTGGTGTGGTAATTTCTGTTGAAAACTTTGTTAACTTCTAGAGCACTTATTTCATGTACACACTGCATTATGTTGGAAAAAATCCACAAAAAATAGAATTTTCTATTAAGCAACACCTATGAAGATTTTCCTCTTAATTAGGTTTCACTGAAGTGAAATTATTTTTATTACTAATTACAGTAAAGAGAAGAGTAAAAAGTATAAATCCTTTCAAGATCAGGCCTTATTAGAAGAAAGCATTTTAATGTATGCCCAGGCAAGCTACTGAACAAGCAGGCTTACATGATGTCAGATACTGTTCATGTTCTCTAGGAACCATCAATGGTATATTTTGTTACCAAGATCAAATTCTAGAAAAGCCAATACCATAGAAAATAAGGCAGTCTGCTACTTTCAAAGATAAAAATCCTGTTCCTCTGTGATGAAATGCTACTTGTCAACTGCTTTTTTCAGATGGGGTCACCTCAAATTTTGTTCTTCCAGCTATTTATGTTAGACAAGGTCATTTTTCCATGGCTAATGTTGCAAATATCTCAGTAAGTCATTGGAGGCTACAGACATCTCATACTTTACATACCTGAAGTCCTTTCAAAATAAAGTTTGGATGGGTTATATTGACCTTCCAAGTATTTCCCTGTTGAAAGTTTCAACCTTTAAAGCTTTGATCAGTATTTAAATTGCAAACAGTTAAGCAGAGGAGTATATATTCTTATACTTCAAAGTAAAGCTAAAACTCTTGGGATAGGAAATATTTCTCATTCTTGGATATTTGCACACTTCCATCACATAACCTGTGCATAATATAAAACACAAATACAGCTTCAACTCCAATTTAGGATGTTAAATACTACAGCCAGACAAATACTACAGTCTAAAGACAAATACTACAGTCCTACTCAAGTCTGCAACACTTTAGCATGTATCTGAGGCTAAATAGTTAAATACTTGTCAAACCAGTGTTTCTTCTTAAATGGGTAGTGATTTTAAGTGTGCCAGTGAGACAGTGCCCCACTGCAATCTTCTGGTTTTGGAAAAACAGAAATCAGGCTTTTCTGAAGGCGAGTTAAGAGCCCAGAGGAAAAACCATGCCCAGTCATTTTGTAGATTTTTGACCATTCTTAGACATACTGCTATTGGAGAGCTCTGTTAGGCAGAGAGGGTGTGGAGACATCACTGTGCATGGCTGCAATATCTCAGTCTCATGGTATCTTGCTGGAGACTTGAATTGCTTGTTCATTCAAAAAAATCTCTCTCAGCTGGGTGACAGTTTACCTTTCTTTCTGAGCTGATGGAAAAGTGTCCTCAGTGCAAAAGGCAGCACACATGGCCAGTTTTTGTGTGCTGACAGCTCACACCTGGGCCCTCAGTATTCCCTACATAGTCTTCCCTCAAAGGAGAACTTTCTTCTGCCAGGACAGCATCTGTTGAATGCACTAGTGATTCTGTCTTTTGCAGTTTTAGCCCGATTTCCTATGAAAGGTTTATGCAGTCAATGCTGTGTGTCTTTTCATCTTACCCATTTCATGCTAATAGCTTTTGAGTCCATTTGCTAATTTTAAGAGTCTGAAGTCACAAAGACACAATCCTCCTATAAGTTTACATGGAAATAGGAGGCTCAACAGAGGAGAGAGACCCCACCATAGGAAGCAAGAAGCCTGAGTGCAGTCTTAATTAGGCATCAAAACCTGAAGAACACACACATGCACACACACATGCTTTCTCATTTTGAATGTGAGACAGACATCAGACATTTGCATTTACTAGACATGAGAGAATGAGATATCAAATACAAAACATAAATAAAAAGGATGCCAGGATCTGTTAATTCTGCTGCTTAGAAAATTGCTTGATGTCTGACAGCAGGATACCACTGATTAATCATCTCTTTGTCTTTCAGTCTAACATCTATTCCAGTAATGCAGACAAGTATATGCTCACCATCTCAGTATGTGGACTTGATTAATCCTCTAGCACTTGCCATATAGTCTCATTAACCAGTTGATTTTAGCCCTTTTCTGCAACTATTCAAGTTCCTACTACATTAAAAAATCTAGCCTTTCACAAGACAACTGTACACCTTCCATGTGTTATGTCATCTGCCAATTAACACACAGCAATCTCCACTGAATCCCCAGGACACCCATTGAAAATGGTATTATTGCTATTTCCTGTTACCACTTGCTAGGTACAACACCCAAGAGAAAGAGCCACATTTACAAAGCTTCACTAGCAGGAATTTGCATCTGAAAAAGCAGATAGGAAGACAATACTGATGTACCTGGGAACACTTTTGAGTTCCTCAGTCCAGGTAATCCCCCCTCCCTCCCCTGTGTCCCACACACACCTGGGTTTCTCTGGGAAGAAAAACCAGACAAAAGCTGCAAGGTGTCTCAGGTAGGTTCCAGATCTGAATAACAGTAGTTTTGGGGCTGTGGTGTGCCCCACAGCACATACTGCTTGTTCCGTCTAGATGCAGCCAGAGGATATGATCACTGACAGAAGAGAAGAGGGTTGGGATTTTTTATCATCTGTCTCCTTGCCAGTCATATAACATTGAGGTGGAGAGGACCTTTGATTGACGTTAGTGTTTAAAGCTCCGTGGGTGAAAATATAGAGGTAGTCTTGTTAGATTCAGAAGCCCAGTGAAACACTACAACCAACTTAGCCAGTTAGCTCATCTGACATCATGAACCATTAATAGTTATGTTTTCTGTTCTATTCTTAGCCAATTGTGCGGTCACCTTACGGTAGTCATATCTCATCCATATTTCTCTCCTTTGAAAAGTCATGTGAAACTATATCAGGTATCTTATAGAAGCCTATATATACTGTGTTCACATTATTCCTTCAGCCATGAAGTCTTATCTTAGTGAACAGGTCAAAGACTCTTCCTACTTTTTATTAGTCCATGTTGATTTTACTGTTCATTTTGCTTTCTGCAAATATGCACAAAAGAACTACTTCATGCACCTAATTGAAGCTAAATGATTTTTTTTCTTATCCTCAGAGCCTATGTCTATTAGAAGGGTATATTCTTGGTCTTTTTCCCTGAGACCTTTCTCATTATTCCAAGGTACTTGGCAAGGACTGAGGACGATTCTGATACCATTTTCATTAATTCCTTACGTTTGACCTCTACAGAGAAGCTGACTCAGCCTTGTCCTTTAGTACAGTGTATCAAGATATGCTGAATCTACTCTCCCCCGTTTCTGCTCCTGTTTCTTTCTGCAAAAAGCGAGATTCTTAGTTAACGTAAGTGGTAGATACTGATGACAGCAAAGCTTTACACATTTCCCAGCAAACTGATGTCCCTTTCTACAATGGGTTTAAGTGAAACTGAAGAACAAGTATTTGCCAGGTTGACAGCTTTCTCCTTCCTAGCTATGATTTTCTCTCACTTCTCTTGAGTAATGACTGTTGTTTAATCACTCCTTGTCAAAGTCCTTTTATGCCTCACCCTTTTATGCCTCTCCCTCATCCATCACTATCACTTTGTCTCAAAACAATTTCAGTGTTGCCCCTGAGCAGACTTGTCCCTACCTTGTCAGCAACCTTGTCCCATATCACTTTCAGAACTGATGGAAACAACTGGACAGGGAAAGGGATTCCTGTTGTCTGTTTGCATTACAATTTCTTTCAACTCAGCTCTCAAAACCCTGGCATCTAAAACTACCAGCTTGGTTAAGACAGTCTGGGGGGTTATATGTATAGTGGTTTCAGTGTGATTATTGCTCTAATCACCTTTGTGATCTGAACTACTGGCAAAATTTTGGTTTAATCCCATTGTTCCCCATCAGCCTTACGCATCCTAAGTCAGAGTAGAAGTACATGTGCAAGGCCAGGCTATGTTAACTTAACATATGTGACAACACAGTCTGAAAAATCACTAATTGGGGCTGTGCAAGACCATGGAAGTGAGGGCTTGGAAGTGAACTCTGACACTGCTTCACCAGCAGCAGGATGATGAATGACCTCTGATCATGTCTGAGGAACTGTGACCCAGAGTCAGAGTCCACGTGCTGGCAATAATAACATAGAAATAACATCTGAGTAACTGATAGATTAAAAACAGATGCTTCAAATGATATTTCATATAGTAGAAATACTAGGACAAATGAGAGTATATACCTTTTCATTTCAGGGGTCACATAGTTTTCCTCCATACATCTTCAAATGCTAAAGATCTTTCCCCTCCCAGAGAATATCATCTGCAGCTAGATTTTTCTTGAGTTAACACACGTTCAGCTAAATTCTTGTCTCTGTCTCAGGCTCTGGGACAGCAGAATTGCAGTGAGATACAAAGGTGGAGCAGAGCAGAGCTCTATCAGCCTTACTTCCAGTGCTGCAACCCACAACATCCTCATTGAAACGCTGGACAAGAATGATGCCTGAGGGAATGATGCTGGAGGTCTCCAGTAAGAACACCCAAGGAAGATGGCAAATAACTTGTGACAGTTTTGAGATGACTCAAGAATGAAGGAAAAATTCATCCATGCTACCCAAGACAGACAACAGTAGTTTATATTCTAGCTTCTGCCCTGTTAAATATATCAGCCTGAAAATATCACCTCTGCTTTCCATAGAAGGACATAAACTGAAGGAGTAAGATCAAATGTCATACACAAGCCTAAAGGTGGAGAAAGAGGGCTCTAGATGCCTGGTGTTTTCCTCATTATAGTCTTAATAAATGCCTTCCAAGTGGCAGAGAATTCAAAGCTGAATGCTAGTTATTAAGTGGGGTTTCTTAAACGAACATGTATAACTAGACTGCTACTGCAGTGTATGGGAACTGATTTTGCAAGCGGATGCAATTTCCAATTTCATGTGTGCTGAAATGAGATCAGTCTCTCCATCTGTGATTCAACCATGGAAGTTGTTGTCCTTGTTTTCCTGGTGGCTGGCTGCTCATTGAGTAGCAAGGGCCAAGGGTGATTCAGCATGGCTTCATACTTCTAGGAACACATTTCTTGTCAGATCAATAGTTCAGGCAATTAATTTTAATCTCCTGCTCTAAGCAGAATGCTTTTCTATTTTACTTTAAGGCATGTAGGATGTAGTAGTAGGCTACTATCCTAAGCCTTTTGGTCTTCTAGACTGCAGTGAATGACAAAACCAGTACATTAGTCTATCACATAACTGTGATCATTAGAATTACAACTGTCAAAGCTGAAAGCCAAATAAGAAATGTGGTGCAATAAGTTCAAACTGCCATTCAGATACTTCATCTTGTTCACAGCTCCCGTGGCCTATACCAGTTGTAATGGGCTGAGATGGCTTGCTGCACTCACCCTCTCTGCAGAGAAATGTGACTGCAGAAGAGGTAATCTTTATGACCTGCCAATGAATAGGCCACTTATTTATAAGCATCCTATCTTTTCAAGTGATGCTGCTGTACATCCGCTTTAAACAAGAAGGATTTCCTTTTCTGATATGGAATGTAGTAACTTTGATGACTCTGCACAGGCAGCCAGGCCCATATAAAGCAGAGGAGGAAATTTCCCCACCCCATTTTCCCTCCCTTCCTCTGCCATACATGGAGAGGCTCTTGAATCCTAGGAACTAAAAATAGTTCAGCAGATATGTTTAAATTAAGATATTTTGAAGCACTTCTTGACACAGTGTGATAGCAAGTTAGGAACAGACTGCTATCCTGGTATGTCTATTCTCTGCTAACAATTTGTATTTGCAGTTGAGAGAAAGGCTGAGCCTTTTGTCCTGTGAGATGATCTAGGATGGGGGTGAAAATACAGTGCATCTCAGAGAGCACAGGTGGCTGAGAAGAAGCAACCCTGGCTACAGATGGATCCCAAGCCTCTGAAGGTGAGATCAGAAGAGAAGGACACCCCAGGACCTATGGGGAACCAAAAAACCTCATTTGCAATTACCTCATTTGCAATTAGGATGTAGAATTTTGCCTTCTCATCTACTGACAAGATCCTTAACCCAAGAAAAGACCATGTGAGTTACCATGCCTGGCAGAGTAACCCCTACAGAAGGACACCCATGGCCAAACATAAACCAAAAAGAGGGTGAGCAGTGAAGGAGTAATAGGAGAATAAAATATTACCTCAGTCTGCAGTGCTTCTGGGAACCCTAACTCCAGCTGGCAATATTGTTGCATCATCTCCTACCATGAGATATTATCTTGCCATCAGAAATGCTCTGAATTAAATACGTAGCTTTCCTGGGATCCCTCTGTACTGATGCCGTCCATGGAAATAAGCCTTGATGTAAAGCAATTGCTCTTCCACTGCTGGGACTATCAGGTGGCAGGGAGCAGCTGAACATGCCTTTCTCAACATTCACCTCATGCTTGTACATTATTCAAAGGGGGTAAAAATAGCCTCATCTTTAGGGAGGCTGAAATTGCTGATTTCTTTCCTGAACTAAGGAAAATGAGAGCTACAGACTAGGAAGGAATAGAACGAGACATCAGATCAGGTGCACTGCCCAGCAGAGCAAGACATATGTGACCCAACTGAGCCTCTCCTCTTAACGCTGGAAAGAGCAGTAGGACAGTGCCCTGTCTGAAGGAAGCACCTAGGTTTGAAAGTTGCCTCTACAGGACTCCTTAGGCAGAACAGATTAAAGAATATTTAGCCCAAGAAAAAGAAAAAAGAGAGTTTTAATAATTGCCTTGCAGTATTATCTGGCCTGGGAAAAATGTCTAGCATTTGAAGCAGAGGATCAGAAGTTAGAATCCACATGTTTTCTTTCTGATTCAGTCTAGCAATTTTTCTGTGTCTCTATTTGCCATTCTGTCCCTCAGCTAAGTCACTTTTTAAAAACCTGCTTTATTTCTAGACTCTGAGAAACATAGTCAGTCATACTACACATTGAGGTACATATATAAAAATAAGTTTATGATTACCTTGTTTTTAATATTACTAGATAGATCACAACTGTGAAATCAGATAACACCTTGTTCTGCCCTCTTGTTTGGGCTTGAAATACTCCATGTGTAGCAGAAACCAAGAAAGGTATTCACAATTAAGATCTCTTCAGGTCCATCACCCATATACTACACTACATTTTTCAGTACTTTATTCCACATGGAAATGTCTTGACTGCTGGGGTGGCACTACAAGGAACTGTTTCAAGAGCTGATTGACCATCTCCTGCCTGTCCTTGCTGGCAACCCTCCATTTCCAACACCTAAAAAGTTATAAATTGTTCCTGAACTCATCAGCTGCTGCCAGACATGGGCACCCTTGCTGGAGTGAGTGCTTGCTGGGAAAGTTGATGTAGAACAGTCCCTCCCTGAGCTGGACAGCGTGAAGAAATAAATCACTTACTGACAAGACTCTTTTGTGGCTATGCTGTCTGCAAATTATCTCTCATAATCCTTAATTGTGTAATACTGCATGCTTCTGTGTCCATGGAGAGCTGAACTGAACAGACAGCTCCTTGGGAGCCTCTTGAAATGAGTGTTCTGTGCTTTACACACAGGTAGCTAAGGAGCAAACTGAGCTGCCATAAGATCTGTAAAGCCAGGAATATTTAACCTCCAAGGTCTTTCCTGACACCATCATGTCACCTGAGTCTTCTTAGCCCAAAGTGTTGAAGAAACTAATGATGTCCATCCTTTTCCCAGCACATAGAGGTACTAGAGCACATCTGGTTGCATGGCTGCAGCCTCTATGAGTGACTCCCAGACCCTTTCTCTCATCTGTTTCTTAGGATGTCTTGGGTGAAGTATACCCCAGTGCCAAAGCTGAAGTAGGAAGCCCTGGTCTCTGCAGGTCTGATTAGACTCTGCTCCTTTGCAAGCTAGAGGAGCTAACCCACCTGACATTTTCAGGAATCAGGCTTTTGCAAGGAGATGCAGCACAAGTAAAAGGCATGGGTGAATGGCAGTTTAGAGGACTTACTGGCCTGCTTGGCTTTCTCTGTATATGTGGTGGTTAGGTCTTCATCAATCGGATGTTCCACTGGCCCCACCATGGGGATGAGATGGCGCTCTGCTCGGATAGCCTTGGTGGCATGGGGCAGGAGCATCGCCTCTGGAGAAGGCTCCCGTCCCTCTGTTGACGGTGGCCGCAACTGTCCCTCACTGTCTGAGAATGGAGTGTCTGTGCGACTGCCAGGCAGGCAGACAATCTCCCTCTTGGCCACCCCACTGGAGCTGGCCAGCTCTGCTCCCCCTGGTGCAGCAGCCTCGGGCATGCTCTCATAGCCACTCTGTTCAGACAGGGACACCTCATCCTGAGGTGCATCTGCCCTGCTGGTGGTGCTGTCAGGGGGGGAGCGCGGGCTCTTCTTGCGAGCCCGGCGGTGCTTCTCCTGTGCCACGTTGTCAGCATCACTGTCTGTCTCACCATAGTACGCTTCGCTGTCCGGTGGAGACGTGAGGCTCTCCAGGTGCCTCTGTGACCTCCGTGGCTGTGAGGGCTGTGCAGTGGCTGGGGCTCCTGCTGGTTCAGAGCTGAGTAACTGTGCTGGGGGGCTGAGCAGGGATGGTGGAGAGAGCACTCGCTGCCCTGGAGAAGGGGAACGCTGGACCCATGGGCCGGTCTGGTCCCCACCAACTACCCTGTGGGGAGAAGGAAAAGTGGTGAGCAAGGTCTGGTTTGTGTGGCTAAGCTGGAAGGAAACCCTGACATGAGAGAGGGTTATGGACTGAGATGGTGTTACAGGTGTTTTTCAGGCGTTACAGGACACCTGAAGTGTAGATGCCAAGGACAAACTTGTCTCTGACATCAGCTGCATGCTCTCATTCTGATTTTCTGCTTCAGAGCTCTAATGGAAACCAGGTGTTAAACACTCAAAAATCAGAATGCCCTAAAACCATAAAAAATCTACCAAGCTTAATCAGCTCCCCAGGCATTTCTCCTGGAGAGATGAATTCCTGCACAGCAAGCATTCCCCAGGACACTGAGATCTACCCTGCAGCCTGTGGCTGGTGCTCAGCTACCACACTACACTCCAGCTGCTCCTGCAGCTGAGACTGCATCAGCTCTGCAGATCCTGGCACCTCCAAACTGCTTTAGTTCAGACTAGGCTCCATAGAAGTCAGTGCTGTTTGGTTGCCCTGACCTCTGCATGGGAGTAAATAGCAAATACTTAAGATATAAAGGCCCAAGTCTTTTTTTGGGATAGGACTCTGGTATCTGGTGGTAGGAGACCACTCTAATATTTAGCCTCCTCACTGTGGGACTGCTTCACAAGCTAACTACCAGTGCCTGGGCTTTGACAACAATATGCAGTCATGCTGGCCAGCCCAATTCATGGTGGCATTTGCCTTTGGCTTAGACATAGCAACTTCAAGCCTCTACGACATCATTAGAGTTACAACTGTCAAAGCTGAAAGCCAAGTAAGAAATGTGGTGCAATAAATTCAAACTGCCATTCAGATACTTGGTCTTGTTCACAGCTCCCGTGGCCTATACCAGTTGTAATGGGCTGAGATGGCTTGCTGCACTGAAGGTGCAGGGCAGACTGGGGCAGTCAACTCTACTGCTGGCTTCCAGAGGGAAGGAGAATTGGCTGTGTTGACAGGAAAAGAGCCCTCTCCTCAAGAGTGAGTCTGGATTTCAGTGGCAGTTTGACTCTAGCCCACACAGATGGAGCTGGGAACTTGTTCCTTCTCTTGTCAGACTCACCAGGGCTTATAGGAGCATAAAGGAGTCCTAAGTGTTTGCCTTCTAAACATGCATACCATGAAGCCAGGCAGACAACATTGCCTCTGTAAAGCTGTAGCATTCATGACTTGGATTACAATTCTAAACTGTGAAAAATTTATATTTGTGTCAAATGCAAACCTTTGTGGAAGCTAAGGGTGGGAGAATTTCTCTGGCAGTTTATTTTTTTAACACTATTTGCCATTATGAAATCTCACTGGGGAGCAACCTCAGCATTCCACAAGTGAAACAGAACAATCCTTCCTCTTCTTTAAACACTTGACCAGGTAACTGAGAAGCATTACTGCTTGTAAGCCAGTTTCTCTTGTTCTGTACTGTCTGGTCAGTGTCTCTCCCTTCCTCTTTTTCTGAAATACACATACTCCAGAGTCATCCAGCTACCTCTCCTTTCTGAACAGGAATGACTGGTGCTTTCTCTGGGAACGTAAATATGAACATGTGATCAAGAAAGCAACATTTGATGATTTCTTCACTACTCCAAATGAAGCCAACTGATTGCATTATTTCCAAATCATCCAGTGTTGGGTCCATCCAGTGGGCTGAGAGAAGCCTGCCTTTGTCACTTTGTTAATTCAAAGTGTGCTGATTTTGACCCATTACAATTTGTCCAGGCACCTGTTGGCTGCAGATAGGCTCCAATGGTGTGAGATAAGGCCTTGGCAAGGGACCAGGAACTATTCTGGACACTTTGTATAGAATTTACTCATCCCACTTAATCACAGCTAGGGTATAAAGTGAGCACATCAGAAGGCCCTGGCACTTTCTCTGAAGCCAAGGGGAAGATCCTACATGCTCAGGCTTTCCTTCTCTGAGCACTGTCCAACTCTGCTCCTGCTTTAAGATGACAGCAACCAGTGTGGCTGTCACTCCCCACTGCTCACAGTGCTCTCTCTGTCTTTTCAGGACTGTAGAAAATCCCATCTCCCAGCCCCCTTCACCAGGACCTGATTTTCTGAGGGTGATTTCTGTTTAGGCAGTAGTGTGGACTAGCTAGGACCTCACACAGCTTTGCTGCCCTCACCTCCATAGAATTATTAATTTATAGCTTGGGCTGCATCCAACATGCACTGACACACTGGGTTAACTTAGCACAGGGAGGGAACATTACTGGGACTATTTTTTGTCCTTAAGTTCGAGCCTGATCTCCAGTATTCTCCTGAACTAGAGACTGGCACAGATATTTCTTCCCACAAACAGGGGGCTTAGCCACACACCTCTAATCTTTGTGGAAGTCAGTGTACAGACTGTTGGACTACAACAGTCCACTGTAAGGGCAAAACATTGAGATGGCCACATGTTAGCCATGTTAGGACATGGGTAAGTCCTCCTAGTATACCTTGCAGTATGGCCAAACCAAAGGCTTCCTGTCTGCCTTGTTTCTGCTGGATGTGGATAGCTGCTGTACTAGATGAAACCACCCTACTGCCTGCACTATCACAGCACTGGCACTTGGGAGCAGGTTACCTTTTCACACGGATGGTGAGCATGCCATTGGAGGAATCGATGATCTGCATGGCATTAGCGTGGGACAGGCCAGCACACGACTTCCCATTGATAGATACTAGAACATCATTTTCCCACAGGCCTCCACGGCATGCTTTGCTTCTCTTTCGAATCTGAAAAAGCAGGAGAGAGGATAGGGATGAAGGGAAGAAGAGCAGCTATTTAGTTCAGTTGCTTGTCTCTTGCTGGCCCTTCTATTGCTCCATTCCTCACAGAATAAAATAAGGCCCAAGACTACTGTGCTGACAGAGTGGATCACTAATCCTCTTGGACGAGCCCTGGTTGTGCCTTTTGGTCTCTGTATTCCTGTTAATTCCAAGAGTCACTCTGCTGAGCATAGACCTGACCTAATCACCAACCCAATTCAAGTTCTTTAGTGCAGATGAAAGACTCAAGAATATCTACATGCTCTTCTCGTCTTGTTCCCTGTCTCCTAAGTTGGTTAGGGAGTCTGTATTTCAGAGAGGCAACAGACTATGCCTGCACATGACCATGTGTCCTTCTGCATGCCCCTACTGTACTTCCTTGGTATGATCCCTGACTCATGCAGAGCCTCTGCAAGTACCATCCCCAGGGAAGCTGACACTGGGGAGAGATGGCGGTTCTGAGGCATGTTCTGTTGTTAAGCATTCCTGCTCCAATGGCTTCAGTCAGTGTATTTCTGGACATCTGCATCAGGCCATATGGTGTCCTGTTACACAAGTGTAAACTTGGAATAAATCTTTAGCCTTAACAGGAGCTGTGCAAGATATGCATTGCTATATCTGAGAAAGGAGTTGGAGTCACTGGTTCCAGGCGAGTTCCTAGATCTGGCCTCTCATGGCCATTTGCACCAAGTGTTTCCTCTCCCTTTCATTCCATCATCCATCAGTTAAACTTCTTACCAACTCAGCCTAGCCTTTCTCCTAAGGCAAGCAAACAAGCAAACAAAATGCCCACTCAGCCAAAAACCACAGACCTCTCCCATATAGGTAGGCAATGGGGATAGTCTTGTAGGACAGCTTGGCACCCATAACGTACTCATTTTGCACACAAAAGAACAGCCAGGTAAAATCACTGGGTCAGAGCAAGTGAGGACCAAGGTAGTATTACACTCTATTTGTAGATTCTTCTAGAATAGTTCTTCAGATCTTGCAGTTAAGCGAAAGACAAATCGGTGCAGAGCTGTTTAACAGAGGGTGCAGTGAACAGACTGTCTCAGATCCCTGCAGAGGAGTAATACTCAACAGGGCACCTTCGTGCATATCTCACAGCCTTGCTGCTCGAGCCATCAGACTCATCTATAACATCATAAAGCTACTTTGCCCACACTGCCATGGCAGCTTCAGGAAAGAGAAGTGAATGTGGGAGGATTGCTGCCCTGTCATTGTTCTTGCAGGAGCAGCAGGGGAGCAGGAGAGGAGAGAGCTGTTGCCCTAACGAAGTCCCGTGGCATGACTGGCTGGTCTTAGGGCCCAGGCCCCCTGCACCCATGGGGTGTGTGAGTGCCTTGGGCTTGACCTTGCTGGCATGTGTTGAGCAGACAAGAGCAACACTCCTCCCAGGTCAGCCTGTCAGCAGGACTGAGAGGTGTTGGGGAAGAAGATGGAAAGAGGAGGGCTATGCTTCAAGTTGTTTTTGTGTTCACTGGTACTTTATCACTCTGTAGCCTTTCCAACTTGACCCCAAATCTTGCCTGCATGCTTAAAATAGGGACTGGCTCATCCCAGCTGCCACATCCATCAGCCTCTGTCATTTTAGTCCTTTATCTCCTTCCTTGTTAATATAAGCCTGGAATGAGCACATGTAGGTCTGTAATGAACTATTGCTGAAGAACCACTGTTACAGTATAAATACTGCTTCCTGATACTTCCTCCAGATGCAGCTGTTAACTGAGAAGGTAAAGCACACACATTTCCCAGTGCTGCCTACTGACACAGCAGCTAATGAAAATACTTAGGAAGTTGAAAAGAGGTTAGAAGGAGGGTTTCCCAGCATTCCCCAAAAAGCCAACTGCTGCTCCATAGCCAAGTACTTGGTGGTTAGCACTGGATGGGCACATACTTGCTGAGTATCTCTCCCAGTTGTGAAGCGAGGGGACTGGGGTTAAAGGCTGTCAGCAGGTGCTCAGAGCATTCCTCACATCCCATGGTATTCCTCTTTGCTCACTGGAACCATGGATGTAGGCTGGTGACCAATCAGAACAGCAACAGTAAGCTTCCTGCAATTCTCTAGTCCCTCAGTACTGTAAGTCTTTGCAGACAACTGTTTGGGGTTCCCAGGCAGGAAGGATCAGGCTGTGCTCCCAACATTGCCTGATGGTGTTTCAGGTACCTTTATACCAGAGAAGGCTGGTGGGACACAAGCAGGACATGTGGGCTGATAATCATGAGCAGGCAATGCATTTTTCTGATGGTTAGTGATGATGCTGGGTCTGTCTTGGTCTGTGCTCAAATTTTACTGGACTGACAGAAAGCACATGCACTAAAGCAACTATCGGTACTTCAGTGCTCTACAATCTGGGAGGGATATCCCATGTCTCCATTCCTTCCTGGGAAACAGGACCAGGTCTCTTCCAGCACAGGAAGAGACCTGTAGAGTCTGAAAATAGCATGTGTCTGGGTCAGTCTTCCACAGATTTACAAACTCTCCCTGGAAGTTTATGAATTTGCTTCCTGGGATCAGAGGAAAATGAACTATCGACAGTTTCATTTTTATGCCAGACCCCATCTCCACTGCATTTACCAGTGAGGAAGGCAAAGGGGTTAAACACAGAAGAGGACTGTGCAGAGAAAGAAGGACAGGACAGGACTTAATCCACAGCCACGACAGCAGGGTGCAGTGTGCTGGAGGCTGCAGAGCCTCTGGAGAGAGACCAACACAAGCCTGCCAGTTTTAATGTCTGCCAGCTCTGTGCTGTACAGACTTTAATGACAAGCCATAATCTGCACATCTTGAGTACAGCGAGGGCAGCACTGAGCCTTTGAGGCCCCAGGCCAGGGTGGTTGCCCAGTCCCAAAGTCTCCCTGCCCATTCTGAAGGTCAGGCTGCCCTGAGGATCAGCCACTTGCTCCCCATGTCCAAAAGATGCCCTCTTCTGGCCACCCAGTGAGCCACATGAAATGTCACTGACGGAGAGCTTCTGCTTAAGCTGCAGAAAGTTCGGAAGGTATCAACCAACAGCCGTTCTGAAGAGGTGGGAAAAATTGGAAAAAGAGGTGTTTCAAAGAGAAAACCTCTCTGCTTTCTGTAACACATACCTGGAGAGCTTTCTTGTGCAAATGAGAAGCAGCAGTGACAGACTCTGACAAGTGGTCAGGGCTGACCCCAGACCTGCCCCTGGGGGATTGCACTGTCTGACCTGCTAGCACATACTGGCAAAGACTGAGCTCTTCCTTTGTGTGAGGAGCCCCACAAATTCTGTGAGCCTCTTATAACTGACTGTTAGACTTGCCACTCCATGCCGCAGTGGACACACTCCCCCATGGCATACTCATGTAAAGGTATGTCTTGTTTAGATTTCAGACGGGTTTAGGAAATCCCAATTTCAGAGTCTTATGGATTTATGCTGCTGGAAATACAAATGAGCGTGAAAAACTGGAACACATTTACTCAGAAAACTGCCCATCTCCCTGTCCTCTCAGCAGGAGTTCTGTAGTTTGCGGTGGCAAAAGAGCTCTTGTCAGAGAGGTTTGGGTGTCTGTAGTACTTATGTACATGCACATACACACTCGTTTTCTTTCATTACTTTGCCTGCTTCCTCCATTGGTGGTGTTGAATCAGACAGAAGGGGAAGGACAGAGGCAGCTGAGACAGGAAAAAAAAAAAAAAAAAAAAAAAAGGAAAAGGCAACAACTGAGGAGGAAAGAAATAAGAAAAGGTGTTGAAAGGAAGGTCAGTGCTAGGACAGCCCAGGAAGGCCAAGGCTGAGATCAGGCTTTAACAGTACAGTACAGTACAAGTTTCTTTGTACAGTCTTAGGCAGACAAGAGGACATGCTGACTGTTGGATATGTCTTGGGGAATTCAGCCTAGCTTTCAGGAATAGAATGCAAGAGAGGAGGGGGTCAGATGCAACTTGGCAGCATCTGTCCTTCACTAGGACTATATTTAGATAGTGGTATGTGGAGGCTGAACACATGCTGGGATGCTAAGAATAGAGTAATCTTGATAGTAACTCAGAGGCTTCACATCTTGCCACAATACAGCCCAGGGAACCTGTCTTGAAACTTTGCAACCACTCTCCCTGCTGGCCAGCACTGCTTCATCATAAGGAAATAGGCTGTGGGTAAATAGAAGTGGTTTGCAGTGCAGGTTCATGCCACCCATCTCTCCCCTTATCCCCCAAGCCACCTCCCACTTCCTCTCATTGGGAGAGCTCAGCCTATAATGTAGGAAGACAAATTACATTATCAGTCCTCCCCTAATCTCCTACAATCTTTCCAGCAGAAACCTAGCAACCTCAGTCCAAGTCAGAGCTGTATACTGAATGCAATTCATTCTCCCACCCAATGCCCTTCCACTCTCTGATTGCATCTCTCAACACACAGCCACCCCCTTCCCCCAGAAGCTACAATG
Source organism: Eopsaltria australis (assembly GCA_034509425.1). NCBI lineage: Eukaryota > Metazoa > Chordata > Aves > Passeriformes > Petroicidae > Eopsaltria > Eopsaltria australis. Next base: position 259,551 of record JAVTVJ010000525.1, read on the forward strand.
CCATGGGATACAACACTCCATGCAACCTGGCAGTGTTTAAATTTCATTCCCAGCCTTATATGAAATGTAATCCTGTCACAGGGTTCTCATGGAGAGGTAAGAAATTACTTGTGGTTTAAAGCATTATCAAAATGGAATGACTCAAGCAAGAGCCAACCAGCATGTGGGTCTGCTCCTCCTAGAACTTCCTGCTCAGCTGAACCACAAACAGAGCAGTTGCTAGATGCAAAAGCAGAAACAAACACCCTCCATCTCTTCTTTCTGAAGATGTGTATTCATATCATTTTGGTTATTGGGCCAGTTTGGTTTTCATCCAAGGCCAGCATCTACTCTTTTTTGTGCAAGGAAGGATACCCCTGTAGATGGCTGGAGTGGGATTCAGAAGACCTGGACGTTTTTTTGTGTGACCTTGGAGAAAACACTCAGACTGTGAGCCATAAAAGGCAGGAGCCTGGAAACCAGGACATTTTCCAACAGTCTTTCTTTATCCCAGTTGCCCACCTGAACACAGAGATCCAGTGAGATACTTTTCCTATGCCTTATCTATTAAGTAGCAAAGAACATCACATCCTCATGGCAATGCCATGTTTTTATTGGAAGCTATTTTACAGGAGAGTATTTACTTTAATTTTTTATAATTACACTAAGCATTACAACTGCACAGGAAGTTATTTCCAGTAACTTCCCGATGAAACATAGTATTCCTTCTTAAGAGGTGACACCAGAAGACTCGCCTCTTGGTAAAGTAGGTCCAGGGTCTCTGCAGACCTTCACAGGTCATCCATGGTGAAGCTTAATTAGGGAGTCTTTATAGAAAAAAGGAGGGAAGAGAAGACATCCTTTGTGGGATGGACACAGCAAGAGAGAATGGTAAAAAGAAAGTGAAAAGAAAGAGAGTGGAAAAGATGTATTTTAAGAGGCAGGACAGACTTGGATGGCTTCTGGGCAAGGGGTTTAGCAATGAGAACTGGTAGTGGAAGAAGATGCTGGTGCTGGTCAATTGGTTAAGTACATGCCAGACTACTGTAAAATATGTTACTACCTAGAGTGTACTGGTGCAGGAACGAGAGAACAAATTCCCAGATGCACTAGATTTAATTCTGATTTGTACCACGGGATACAAGCTGATATAAAACAAACACAAACAATCAGGGATTGTTGGTTTTCTCTCTCTGTTGGTTTTCTCTTACTGAAATGAAGTGCCTTAATATGAGTTTTTTGTTGTAATTATACAAGAGAGGGAAGAGGAAAACAACCTCAAAAAATCCATTTTCTTTTTCTAAGCAAAAAATTTAGCACAGGTCTCATTGCTGGGAGCAAGTTTCTAGCCAGAGGTGGCCCCAGGTAGATAAAAAGAGGCTTTATCTCCATAGCTATTTGTTACGGGATGGTAGATTAGCTAAAAAAGTGATTGAAATGTAGTATCAATGACAAAGAATAATGCCACATGTACTAGAATAGAACTGAAAGTACTTGATAAGCATTTTACCCTCAACACAGTAAGCAGCAGGATATCAAGCATTTTTTATATGAAGCAAGGATTCAGAAGATATTTGTCGAATATTTGTATCAGGTCCCACATCTAGGAGCAGTGAGAAAAGCAACTAAATGTTCAGGAAAAACATACTTATACATGTCCCATGTAAGTCCTTTTTATAGAGGCACAGCCTGTCTTCTGTGCTATAAAAGATTTTAGAATCTAAATCTAATGGCACTGGAGCTCATAAGCAAATCTAGCAACCAAAATGTCTTTTTACAGGTACAGGCACTGAACTGGGACAGGAGGGAAAGACCCTTGAACACAGGGCAGAGTTATCCAGAGCCATGGCTTCAGTCCTCCAGGACAAGGTGTTCCCAGCCTTTGCACTGCGTGCTGATACTGCACTCTAAGGGATCGTGAGCATTTGCAAGCCCTGAATAAAAATCCTTCTCAAAACAGAAGGCTCTCGTCAGCCGCTACTAATTGTTGAACAGTAACAGTCTTAAGTATAACATGCCTCCACAGTATTTATGCTGAGAGAGGGCAAATTAGAAGACATACCTACTATTATTTCAATAGAATTAGGGTCACTTTTGTTTGCAAAAAAATATTGGACACAGCATTCATAATATTGCAAGAGTGGGTTACTGCACCAAAAGACAACACTCACTAACTCAAAGGCAGCCTCTCAGCAACAGTCTGAGGAGGATAAGCACCATTGTTCTGCGGCAGCAAAGACAGGATCAGCCACAAGTATGGATTACAGAAGTACTCCATTCACCTGGAGGATCTAGGGCATTTAGGTACAGAGAGCTTCCTTGCAACATCATTATTCTCATCTTGTAGGTATGAATGTACATCAAACACCAGGCTCAGCTTACAGACGTATTCAGTAGTTCTAGCCAGTAGCAGGCTGAATAATGTCAGTGAATGAACCTGAGCTCTGGACCACAACTACTGTAGCATTAAACTGTTGAAATGATCCTTGGCCCATCTTTGGCTCAGATTGGCTATTGCTGTCCAGAACAGTTCCCAGGCACATTTTGGGAGATAGAACAGACCATTCCCAGAGCTACTGCCTGTAGGCATGTGGCCATTTTGTTGGGAAGAATAGAAAATATTAATTGTTGGGCATCATTACACCCCGTAGCAGCTGGTATAAGTGTCAGAGAATGGTCCCAGGAACATTTAATGCAGCAGGTATAGATGTAGCATGTATGGTTTCACTGCAACTTCTCATCAAGAGATTCTTCCAGGTCCTTGGAAAGTTCCACTGGTGCCACAGCACGCTCTCCCTCACAAGCAGCCAAGTGTAGCACCTGCCTAAGTGCCGACAGGCCATAAAATACATCCAGGAGCACTCCCAAAGCAGCTCGAGGCACTCCAAAACCAGCATTAGTGACTGCTACGGACTAGGCCACCAGCAGTGCTTTTTAAGTTGTGACAGTAAACATTTGTTAAAATAGATAAAGAACAGGCTGCCTGCTGAAAAGGGGAGAGGAAGAGAAGGTGCTTGCAAATCTGGAAGCCATCAGACCAATTTGGGTTAGAGCTGGCACCTCCAGCAGGAATAATGTCACATGAGCAAAGGAGAATGGCACAGGCAGCCAGGCTAGGTGTCACAGGGAGCAGTGACATGGCAAACATGCAGCAAGGATATCTTGCAGAGGAGACAGCAGAAACAGTAAATTATCAGCAGAGAACCATACAGGAAAAAGTGGGAATATGGGGGATAGAGCTAAAAAGGAGATTGTGATGAACTGCTCTTAAACAATAAAACTATTTTTGATTTTAGAACCATTACAATCCTGTGTTACTGCTTCCCCTAACAATTCCCCTAACATTGCTGCAGAGTGTTGGTACAGAACAGCCAACTGAAAGGAGTCTCCTGAGCTACCAGGGCCAATCCTCTGTAGTTTTCAGAGGCAATATTGTTTACTCCAGTTCATAAACTGACTTAAAAGATTTTAAATTATTTTTCTTTCCTTTTGGAAAGTCATTGCTGAACCTCCCTGGTTGTTCTGTGCTGTCAATGCTGTCACCTATATTTGAATAGTGTTCCTGGTATTTGCTCAACATCTACTTGTAGATTGCAGTCACCTCTTTCAATATTTTGCTAGGTGAAAGAAGCTTTCTCTCCTCCCCTCCTTTTCTATGGCTGTTCTACCTTACATTTATTTTCCTTGAAAGTGGCTGATTCTGTGAGTATGGTATTTCCAGTGAATTCCCCCTTGTGCACTAGGCAGTAACATCAATCCCTTCCTATCTCTGTTAGACATGTCTACAGAGGCTTGTTTGTTTATGTTTGCCTGTTTTGTTTTTTTTTCAGAGATTCATAATTTTGCTGGCTCATTATTGGTGATGCACTAATATGCCCAGATCCTTTGCCTCTACTATCAGTAGCAGCTCTAAAGACTCCGTTTCCTCTATTTTGTCAGTATTACTTGTGCTTGTCCTGGAGGTAGAAGTACCTTCCTTGCTTTTTATAGAAAGTAATCATGTTTCCCTCTCATTTTATAAATCTTGTTTTGTAGCAGGATCCCTAAAGACAGGTTTGCATGCACTTGAATCATCTTAAAACTGTCCTGTTCATCTTCATAAAAATTATTTCCATAATATAATTTCATGTTAGGCTTCTACTTTGGTTGACTAATGGCATTAGTGCTTACAACTTTTCTCAGACTAGCGATTTTACATTTTGTTTTGTTTCAAAAGCATTTGATGCACATATCCTTACTGCACAGAAATCCTCCAGGAACCTGATGGTATTGTTCCCTCTTACTCTCCTTTCAGAATGGGTGAACCTTCTCATCAGTTACAGCTATATCTGAGGACCGTGTACTTTCCCTCAGCTTTTCTAAAATAAAAATCTTGCCATCTATGGATCCTTTCTGCTTCTTGTTTTTATGTTTGTTCTCTTTCTTTCCTGATGACTGTTTCTGGTCAAAGATTTCTTGTGTTGTGTTGTCATTTGCACCACAGCTACTGAGCTATACCAAATCAGCTTTATTTTGTTGAGGGGTAGTATAAACTCCCACTAGACTTTATCTGTTTCATTAGGTAAGAGGTAAAAGATTCACAATAAGCCAATATGAATCCAGAGTAGTTCAACTGATTTCACTTAAAAGGACATTGCTGTAACAAAGAACAAAATGAAGATTGTCCTTTGCTTTCTGAGTTATGAGTTCTTCTTTATTTCCCTCTTTATTTGTTTCTCTAGATCTCAATACTCCTCTACTTTCTAATTTCTGCAGAATGATTCATGTCCTTTGTTGATGTTTGATCATGCCATGTATCTGCCTGTTGAGCGTATCAATGTCTGCTTTTCTTTCAGCTTACTCATTACAGCGTGATACTTTAATACAACCCTCATTGAAAAATCATCTATTCTTTCTCACTGAAGGATCCCCAGACTTAAAAGTTTTGTTTATTTTTTGGTCTCACTCTCTACTCTTACAGTATCATTTTTATGAGATGGATTATTAAAGGTACATCTTTCAAATACACATCAGTATAGTAGCCTTCAGATTCACATTAGGCAATTTTAGCACCTGGACACTGCAAATGATTGTTTGGGTGGAACAGAAGAGTCAGTATGTGCTCTTGTAGGCAAGTTTAAGGTGAAAGGAATAGCCGTTTGCAGTTATGGATCTGGAATCATATAATCAGTGTTGATGCTAGCATTTCAATCTTGCTTGTGTTATTTAAATTAGTGCTTTTTCCCTAGTATCCACTGGGCACTGCTGGAAGAAGCAATGTTCTGATCCCAAGGCAGGCTCAGCTGGTTTGGCTCTGTAAGTTTACTTGAACACAAAATTAGTTATCATAGAATCATGAAATGCTTGGAAGGCATCTTAAAGGTCATCTTGTTCCAACCCCCTGCCATGGGGTTGGAACCTTCCTTCTAGTGGAAGCCCCCACCTTCCACTAGACCAGGTTGCTCAGAGCCCCATCCAACCTGGCCTTGAATTTCCAGGGATGAACCCACAACTTCTCTGGGCAACCTGTTCCAGTGCCTCACTACATCTAATTTAAATCTCTCCTCTTTTAGTTTAAGGTAATTCTCCCTTATCCTATCACTATCTATCCATCAAAAACATATCCCTCCCTCTTTTTTTAAGTTCCCTTTAGGTACTGGAAAGCCCCAGTGAAGTCTCCCCAGAGTGTTTTCTTCTCCAGGTTGTACAATCCCAACTCTCTCAGCCTGTCTTCATAGGAGTGGTGCTCCATCCCTTGGATCATCTAGATCCTCCAGACCCTGGGAGGCCCACATCTTTCCTGCCTTGAGGACCTCAGAGGTTTATGCAGTGCCCCAAGGGGGCAGAGGGGCAGCATAATTTCTCTCTACCTGCTGGCCACTCCTCTTTTGATGCATCTCAGGATGCTGTTGGCCTTCTGCGCTGTCAGGGCACACTGCAGGCTCATGCCCAGATATGTGTGATCCAAAGAGACTGTCCACAAATATGTAATTCCAGCATCTTTCTCTACTGTGTCCCTGTACCCATAACCAACAGGGAATTCTTGAATGGCACAGAAGCTCTGTGGCAGCTGGATACAGCATGTGAAGATAAAGATGCTTTTCTACCCCTTTGTGTCAGCTAGGCTGAGGTTTAGAATTGACCCCTTGCTTGGAGAAACAGTTTAGACTACAGCTATGCATCCTTTTAGTCTGTAGAAAAATGGGTTCACACCCCACTTCCAACCTGTTCATGTACTTTATTTTGTTACAGCCAGTTGAGTACTTTGCAGTAGAAAACAGTTTAAAATGCATCTATTCACTGTACATTTTGAGTTAATTGCAATTTGAAAAAAGCCAATAATTTAAGCCATTCTTGTGAACACTGTATGAGAGAACAGCCAATTAGAGGCCCATCAATGGGAAGGGAAAGGAAAGAAGAGGGAAGAGGAAGGGGAAGAGGAAGGGGAAGGGGAAGGGAAAGGGAAAGGGAAAGGGAAAGGGAAAGGGAAAGGGAAAGGGAAAGGGAAAGGGAAAGGGAAAGGGAAAGGAACCATACAGCACACCCAAAGAATTTTCAGGAAAACAAAAAAAGATACCAAGAACAGCAATCAGTGATTAATTTGATCATAATCTCCATAAAGAGAAACAATAAAAAGATGATGGTGACATAAACTTTAGAAAGCATAAAGGCAAGAAGACTATGAACTGTGTACACTGATCATGTAAGATGAGGAATCATGAAGGGCTTTGTAATACAACAAGAGCAACTCAAGCAGGAAATCCCACTTAGTGCAACATTTAGTCTTTGGACTGCCTGGTTGCTTGGTGTTATCAAATCTTCATTAGGAAATCATGTATGAAAGACAAGTAAGGTACTAGTTGTTCAGAAACAGTTTTCTGTTTATGTATAGGGTAAACCACTAGGACTACCAATTCTTAGATAGCCCAGGGCATGCCGATAACTACCTGAGGGGAAAGGATTTCCCTCCACATTGCATTACTCGAAAATTAGACGCACTGGTGAAATTACAACTTCCCCTGAAATACTTGCAGGAAACACAAAGGAAGCAGGAAGCAGGACAAGAGGTGACTCTTAACCTAGTCTGGCTTAGCAATTCCAGCATCTCTACCAAAGTACATGTATCATTTATATATAATGTATTTGTTATATTTGGTTAATTTTCCAAATTAACTTTTTATCACTTATTCATCTAAAAAGGTACATTTGACTCAGCATCCAAAGGTAAGCATCTTTCCTTAGTGTTACTACTATGATTTTTCTAGCCTAAAAGTTGAAATTGTCTAAAATGACAGCACTGGAATCTCTGAGACACAAACTGTATCCACTCAGTTATCTCCTGGCACCTATCAGCTATTCATGACTGCATGTTCTATCACATGACACCTGGCAGTTTATTCTCTTCTAAGCAGATATGATCTTCCTGGGTACCTGGTAAAGTACCTACAAATCCATTATTTGGAGACTATTTAAATGCTGTTGCCTTTAAGAAAGTATGTAGGGTCACTGGATGCTATTAAATTCTGGACCACAAGAGACAAAAAAGATAATTATAAAATGAAAATCCTGCCTGAAGAATGATGTATACTTTGAGCCTCAAATGGATTTGTACCAATTATATTTTCCATAAGTATTTTTAATGCACTATCCAACCAAGTATTGTTAAGTTTTATATATATATATATATACTATATATATATATTATATATTGTATGTATTGCTAGACTTAAAGTCCAGCACCCTGTTCTGGGTGAGAGCTGCTTCTAGTTAATACCTTCCTGCAAGTGCTACTAATCCTTGAGTAATATTCCATTTACCTTAAGGTGCAACTTAGCCAGGGTAATGGCTAGTTCTTGCTGCCGTTCAATCCTGAGTAATCTTTATAGACACTCAGAATCTCCTCCCTATTCAGTCCCAGTTTCTTGTCTACTGAGGGAAAAAGAAGAGTCAAAATAATCTTAGACCATGCAGAGTTAATGTAGCCCCTGAAAATTCCATTTTCCTAAGAGCCACTGATGCTGAACACCTGTTTCAAGGATATTGATTCTTTCTTTTTAACACCTGAAGCTCTATGAGTATGTGCAGAAGTTGTTTTTCTGGAGAAAAATCATCTTTCTTGAAATAAGAAACATTCACTTCAAGGCCAAGCTATGGGATTCCAAACCATTTGGCAGAAGTTACAGACAAACACTCCATGATCTGGGGTGAGCCAAGTGACACAGAACATTTAATTTTAAAATTCTGTCAGTGGCATGGTCTGCTTAAGGAAACAGAAGGAGCTGGGCATAGCATTTTTTCATTCCTGCAGCTGGGAGCCTTCCAGTGAGACATCCCAAGATAGCATTGTGTCAAGGCTAATGCAGCTGTTATGAGCTTAATAAAGAGGACCCTTTTTTCCCCTAATTTTCAAGCTACTCATTAGTCTTTCTGAAAAGACAACGGTAACAGCTGTTTATCAGAAGTAACACAACACAAGGTCCATGTTTATTCAATTTTTAAAAATTTTATCTCCAATCCAGACAACTATTTTTCTGTAATTCTTGAAATTAAACCAGTATTTGCTGCTTAGAGCATCACAGATACTCACTTCAGACAGTATTGAGAAACTTCCACCAACAGAAGAGGCATTAAGAAATGTGCATCTATTTTGAAAGTTGGAATATAGTAATGAAGTGTTAGGGGCAGTTTGATTAAAAATATGGCTTTTACTGCTTCAATTTATTTTTTTCTTTAGTTGGATGTCCTACAAGAGCATTGAGATTTCCATATTTGAGCCCTTTTCCCTGCACTGTTACTATGGTTTAGAACTCTGCTGACACCTCAGGAGAGCTGTACAGCTTACAAAGTGTCTGAGCTGTACAGACCTGCACTGAAGCAGATCTTGACCTGACACTTGTCTCCACCTCACAGCATCTACTCCAGGACCCGCAGCCCAGCTCACACCCTGCTTGAGCACACCACCCAAGTTTTTCTTTTAAGATCAGCTGCCACAGTAAGGAGTTCCTGAGCAGTAGTAAAAGATGCCTGACTCAGTAGGGATATCTTAGTTCAGCAGAACAACTTTACTCTCACAGTTCACATCTCAAGGTCCTACCTTTGACACTTGAAGGGGTCTTTTCTGCTCTGAACCCCCTTGCAGGCGGAAGCCCCAGGGGGCACCTCCAGACAGAGTGATGAGCATTTCTTCTTCAGCTCCCATGATTCCTGTGCTTTAGATATTTTGTCTTCACAACTTCAGTACAGACTCCAGTTATTAACAGGCAGAATCTTCTATTCCCATATTAACAATTCACACCACCACTCTCCAGTCCCCACAAGGCCCTCTGCTCACTTTCTCCTTGAAGTTCACACACACACAAGAGTTGAGACTGTCAAGCCCAACCTTCACTGCTCTTCTGGACTCTCAGCTGCTGCTCTGCCTATGATTAGACATTTGATTCTGCTCTTGGTAAGGGGCCAGAGTTGTCCTACACACGTGTCACGTCAATCTCACCCTCTGTGCCCCCCCCGCATACACGATGGATCTCTCACCGGAACGTGGCTGAAAATAGCACACCTCCTGTCTCTCCAGAGCTTTGTCTGACACTCTTAAAGCTGGAAGCATTTCAGTAAAAATTTTATTTCCATTTTGCATTTCAAATGCAAATCTTAGAGTCACTCAGTACTCAGGATCCATTAGTAAGAGTTTCATGCAAGGACATGTCACAGGCACAAACTTGTACAAATCAGGTGATAGCACCTGGCCCTATGAATTGAACAAAACCAGCTTACGATTAATGTGCTCTCCACTTCTATTTTCTCCATGCAGCTTGTGTTATTACACAGCAGCACTATGTGCCTGCCCTGAAAGCCATAGGCACACTATAGATGTACTGTGCTCCCTCTGCAGCGTGCTGCTCCCTGACATCCCCTACATCCACTCGTAATATTAGACACTGGGACCAGAATAGCTGGGATTAGCTACACACACAGGATTCAAACAGTTCTCTGCAGGGCACTGCTTACATAGACTCAATGGCCAAGAGAGCCCAACCAGATCACAGAATCATAGAATCTGAGAATAGTTTGGGTTGGAAGGAACTTTTAAAGATCATCTAGCCCAATCCACCTGGAATGAGCAGGGACATTTTCAACTATATCAGATTGCTCAGAGCCCTGTCCAACGTGACCTTAAGTGTTTCCAGGGATGAGACATCTGCCACCTCTCTGGGCAGCCTGTTACAGTGCTTCACCAGACTCATAGCAGAATTTTTTTTCCTTATATCTAGCCTAACTCTATCCTTTTTTCATTTTAAACCATTACTCCTTGTCTTCTAAGTAAAAGCCCTACTAAAAAAGTCCATCTCCAGCTGTCTTAAAAGCCTCTTTTAAGTACTGAAAGACCACAAGGTCTCCTCAAAACCTTCTTCAGGCTGAACAACCCCAACTCTCTCAGCCTTTCTTAGTAAGAGAAGCCTTCATCTCTCTGATAATTTTCTTGTCCTCCCTCTGGACCTGCTCCAATGGGTTTATTTTTTTTCCTGTGCTGAGGACCCCAGGTCTCCAGATGGGGTCTCACTAGAGTGGAGTCCTTCAGTGGTTTTTCTTTAGGACCATGACAGACAAGATCTCCTAGCCATCCCAAGCCAGGGAGTTATAGAAGAATTAAAGTCCAAGTTCCTCCTTTCCTACAAGGCTGAAAACATAATTTTCTGTAAAGGTCCTGAGGACAAGCTTACTCTTACCTCTTCCTTATTCTGCATGTGCTTAGCTCTCAGTGAGTAACGTCCTTACACTGTAACATCCAGAGGATGTACTTCTGCTGTGATGACATTGCTTGGTTGACTACTCCATTGCTGGTACTACAGCACCACTTATCTGGTGCCACTGCATATTGCTGGTGGGCACACACCAACACAATTGTAGAATCATAGAATCATCAAGGTTGGAAGAGACCTTTAAGAACATCAAGTCCAACCATCCACCCAACCCTAAACCACTAAACCACATCAACCAGCACCAAATCCTGATGCCTCTTAAACACCTCCAGGGGCGGTGACTCTACCACATTCCTGGGCAACATATTCCAATGTCTGACCACCCTAACAGTGGAAATGTTCCTAATATCTAATCTCAGTATCCTCTGTCTCAGCTTTAGGCCATTTCCGCTTGTCCTCTCTGCAGCCACAAAGAGACCAGTTCCCACCTCACTGTAATCGCCTTTTGGGCAGTTGTAAAGGGCTATGAGATCCCTCTCCAGCCTCCTCTTCTCGAGACTAAACAATCCCAGGTCCCTCACCCATTCCTGAAAAACAGGTTTTCTAGACCTTTCACGAGCCTTCTCTGGACACGCTCCAGCACCTCAACGCCCTTTCTCAAGTGAGGGGGCCAGTAGGGTCTACTGAAGGCAGTACTTGAGGTGTGGCCTCACCAGTGCCGAGTACGGAGGGACGATCACTTCCCTGATGTTAGAAGGGAGTGAACAACTCTTTGCACCTTGGTGCAGAACTGGCCCTGGTTGTTCCCCTGTCGCGGTCTTCCACAGGCCGCCGGTGGGACAGGCGGCCAAGGGCACCGTGGTCAATGGTGGCCGCGGGTCAGCAGCATTCGGCCGTGCCCTGCTTACGCCTCAGCTGCCCGTGGGAACAGCGCTGGCTCAGGCCGTGCCAGAAGCAGCCCCGCAGCCCTTCCCCGCAGTCGCCCCCCGCCCCAGTCGGAACGCCAGCGGCCGCGGCCTCCCGGCGCCTGCGCCGCATCCGGGCCCCGGCGGGCGGAGCGCGGACGTGGCAGCGGCGGGCGGGGAGCGGCGGGGCGGGAGCCGGAAGCGGGCCCGGCAGTGGCGGCGGCAGCGGTGGTGAGTGAGGCCTGAGGGGTCTCCGGGTGGCCGGGCCCACCGACGGGGTCGTGCGGTGCCCGCTGCGAGCGGGCGGACGGGTGGGCGGCGTCGCGCCCTGCACCGCGCCCGGCGGCCCGGTCTCGGCCCGGACCCGAGGCGCTGCCGCCGCTGCTGCTTCCTCCTCCGCCGAGGCCCGGTGGCGCCCGGTCGGGTGACGCGTCGGGCCCACCGTGCTGCGTACCACGGGAGGCTCCACAGAGGCTCTCGGGTGCTCCCCGGAACGCGTCCGGGCGGGAGCGTCCGCATCCCCCACGGCCCGGCCGGTGCCGGCGGCCTGCGGGACCGGGCCGACTGTCGGCGGGGCCTGCACTCCCGGGGCCTGGGCTGCCCCGGGAGACCCGTCGGTGACCCGGTGTGGTGCGGCGACACCCGGCGGCTGCGAGTCGGGCCGTCGGTCCGGCACGGAGAACCGAGTGCTTCTTTTTGGCCGGGGTGCGCCGCGAGTCAGATACCCCCTCTGCAACCTCCCTAATCTCCTGTAATCCGCGGATCCTTCCCCTGGCGTTTGTGCTGTGCTGTTCAAGCTTTCATTCATTCGAGCTTTGTAAAGGATGGTGGTCCCTTGCGGAGATCTGGCCGCTGAGATTGGTTGGATTTGGTAGTAAAACTTAGTGGTTGCTTGTCTGTGGCTTTGAAAAAAGGAAGAAGGAAAGTAAAGGAGATGGCATGATCGAAATACAAGTGTAGTCTTGGAAAGGCGGTTACGCAAGAAGGGACTCTTGCTTTCCATGTAGATGATACTTTAAATTTGTTTTATTTTTTGTTGTTGAAGTTTGCTTTCACTCTTTTTGGGAAACGCTTTTGATGGAGTGTAGTGAAGCTTCCTTTAGTTTTGGGGTTTATTTTTGGAATGTACTGAGCTCTGAGACTGCAAAAGCATCCGAACTGGGCTATAGCTGAAGTTCTTTTTAAACTTACTGGCTGATGGAAGTGGTTGCTGAGACATAAGAGAATTGTTTACACCCACGTAAGAAAATATCTACAGGAATTAATGTTTGTACTGTCATGGAAAATACAGATTTTTTCAGTTAGGTACTCAGTTGATTGTTAGCTAATAGTGTGATAATTCCTTAAGAATATTTCTAGATCCATTTCTGTTACAGGATTTTGTAGTCAACTTTACCAAATGTTGTGAGGAATGTTGGACAGAAATCACCATCTGAGACATAACATGCCAATTCTTTTTTGTTGTTTACTGCAAGCAGTGTAAAATCACATCACTGGAATGGGAAGTGGCTACTAATTTTGTACTAGAGTCTTTGTTCTTTATTAATGTAAAGTTTTCCTGAGGAAATTTAGGGAATACTGGCTTTAACATTGTGTTTTTCTTTGCCATAACCTTCTCCTAGAGTAGGTGTTCCAGTTATGGGACGGATAGAAATATATGTAGCTTGAAACTTCCAAGCTTTCCTCTTTAAAGGAGACTTACTTTCAATCACATATATTCCCTCTATGAAAACATTAACATTTCTATCAATTTTTTTGTGGAACAGGTTCTTACTAATGGAACTACCCTTTTCGGCTTGAGGCTGTGCCATTCAGGAGTCTTTTATTGCTGTAGACAGACTGTGAGGTGGACATCAACATAAAGAATATATAATTGCTTCTTAATATGCTGTGATACTCCAGGTTCTAATTTCATGGCTGAAAGCTGACTTCTAGCAGTGGACAGCTATTTAAAGGATTATTTCTTTGATGACTGGTTTGGTGCTTGTAGCTCTTTGAAAATATTTTCCTGCGATGGTAGGACTGTGTTATCTTCCTGTAACACTTATTATCAGAAGGAGGGTCAAAAATCAAAGGAAGAATTGATGGTTGGCTAAGGAAGGGCAAGGTACAAAGAGTCACCTACAGTAATCAACAACAAGGTCTCTGCAGAAGAGAGAAGGTAGATGTTTCTTGTTCTTTAGGTTTGAAAAGCTGTGTTAGGGGTAAATTGTGAAGGTAGAGCTTGTTTCTATATGTTCAGCAAGATTCATTGTTAACATAGAAAGTGCTAAAGACAGTAGAAACTGGCAGTAGGTATTAGGAAAAACTAATTCTGAACTTGTTTTGTTTCTTGCAAGTGATGGAAATTGTGTAATGTATATTTGTGTAGAGGAAGTCAGAGCACTGAGATGGCCAGCGTTACAATGTATGTGAAGAAAACTTGGTTTTTAGTCTTATTTATTCTCATTCTTCCTTCTGGCCTCTTCCCTAAATTTGAAGCTGCTCATGTAGCTTCTTGTAATAAATTATGCTTGTGCAAGATTCACAGAAATGATTCAGATTACTTCACTCGTAACATATGTGTCCACATGTATGTGGAGGTAGCTAAGAAACAAAGAGCTCTTTCACTGTGATTTTGTTGATGCTGTATTGTCAGTGACTTTTGCCTCCACGGGGTTGCTCTTCAGAAGCCATGCTGATAAAAGAGCATTTTTCAAATCTTTTCCTAGAGCTTGATTACAGTGATAGAGATGTGAATCAATCCCACCAGGAGACTTGAATCAACAAAATATAAAATGTTATTGAAGTAGAAATCTGGTGGTGATAGCAGGGGTTGGAAATAGTGGTAGTTTTAAGGTTAGGTCAAGGCTGAGCTAGGGTTTTTTTGTTCAGTTTTTAATCGCTTTCACTCTTGTATACTGTGGTGTACCTTGCCCAGGATGATGAATCAGCCTAAGAAAACTGGGTTTAGTGTCACCCTTCTTCAGAAGAATATGGAAGTGATCAAACCTTAGATTCACTTTGAAAACCATGTCTTATACCTTGATTCATGAACTGTTAAAACAAATGTTTCTGGCAGTAACCACGAATGCATAGATGTAGAAAATGTTACCTGTGGTGTAACAAGCTGAGAATCTGCACAGGCAGGAAGAGAGAGTGCCACCTTTTACAGCCAGGCTGGAGTTGGTTCCAGTATTGCCCTTTGGGTTGATTTGGACAAATGTGTGGGAAGCATTTGTTACAATGGCTTGCAGGCTTACAGAATTGGCAGTTTCTGACTTCTAGGACATGAGTTTCTTTTCCAGGATTTTCTGTAGAAAAAAAAAAATACCAACACAGGAATTTTTTGTATCTGAAAAGAACCAAGTGTTCCATGAATGCTCATAGAATACCTAGTCAAGCTGACAGTGAAACAAAAGCAAGGACATCTGCCTTTCTGAAGAGTCTTCTTAGCTCCAGAGTCTAGGTCTTTGTGAGAATAGGAAAACCTTGCTGCTTCCAGAAAGTTGCAGAACAGAAACATTAAAAGCACTGAATATTCTGAATTACTGGTGCTCTCCTTCTATCCCATCTTTTGGAAATAATTTTGATTTTTGTATGAAATTAAATAGATACATTTCCTTCAGTTTCAGGATAACATAGGTGGCCTTGTCATTGTCTTGGGTTGTGTGTGGGATTTTTTTGTTCTTTTAGGTTTGGGGTTTGTTTTTTTTTTAAAGTATCAGTCTCCTTAGAAGTTGAAATAAACAGGCCTTTTCTTTCTCTAGGACCAGTAAAAAAGGCACTAGCCCCTTTCTGAAGGAAAGCAATTTTGCTGTATGCCTTTCCTTTAAAAAGTGAACAAGCACTAATGAGATCAAGCTTTTCAGTTTCAAAAGGGAGTTAACAGTGAATGCAGACTATAAAAAATGATGAATATGAAGTTTTCAGTGATTTGGGAGATTTGCTCATTGAAACGAGCTCATATGAAGCACTAGTTTTTTTTTTAAGCATGTCATAAAAATTTCACTGTGCTCTGATTTGATTGGATACTAAGTAATCTTGAAGCTATTGCAAAAATTCAGATATTCCACATCCCCCACATTATTCCTGTGTATTTTCCTCCCGTCAGTTTATTACTGATCTTCACTGGTTGTCTGTCTTGTACAACAGCCTTCTGGTGTAATTGTAGCTTTGTAACTGTGTTGACCAAAACTTCACGGCCAGCTGCCTTTATGCAGAAGAATAGAAAACGGTATAGAGTGACTGCTTCCTGCTTTGCAAGAAAATTGTTATTTATGGTAAATGACCACTTGTCATAGGATTTTTTCTCTAGCATCAGTCCTGTTTATTTGAGCTTTGTGTATCGTAACTGCTGAGTAGTAATATGATGTTCAACACCATGTGTCAGTATTAGATTTGGCTTAGTTTTGGTAATGTGTCACTACTTGCAAAGGAATATCCTCAGCATTTTTATCCAGTGAAGTGGCCTGTTATCTCCATTTCTGTCGTTCTCCATGCCCCAGCCATCCTTCATGTCACAAGACAGAGCATGAAATTCTCCCTTTCTCCATCTCTTCAAGTGACCAGGTTCTAATTTACACAGAGATGTTTTTTGGGTGAAAGAAAAATGAATGTTTGATACAAATAACTTGTACTGGGGAAGAGAGAAAATGGACTCACCCAGTGACAGCTGTCTTCCACCTTCTCAGAGGCGGATGCTCTTGGTCCTGCCCTATAGTATTTCACATCAGTGATGAGTAAGTGTGCCCCAAGCCTTATGTTCGAGCACCAAAATAGTGAAGCAGCCATGTCCGCAGCTTCAGCACTGGACTTGTTCTTAAGTCTCCCTCCTTGACCCTCTGCCAGTGTAGAGCAAGCATCAACTTGTGCTGTGGTGGAGATGAACCTGGGCTAGCTAAAGGTCTGAGGTGGGTCTACCTTTCCAGTTGGGACATTGAGTTAGAACCATCTTGTTTGTGTAGCTACTTTTTTGACAAAATTGTAGGAGGCTATCTTAAAACTCTTTTTCTCTGTAAGATGTGCATTAAATCAGCTTACCTCTCGGTTTTGGTGTTGTAGAGAGAGCAACAAGCTGACAGATATCACCTGCTCAGGCAGGAAATACTGACAGTCATGTGACAGAGGGAGGGCTCTAAAGGGAATAGTAAAAGATCATCAGGTAAGATCACTTACTGAATATACTCACAGCAGTAAGTCAGAAGTGGTTTGCAAGGCACATGCTTGAGTTCTTGTCCCATCATGCTTTAGAAAAACAGGAGAAAAAGCATGAAAGATGGGTCTTCTGCCCTGTAGTAATTCCTGGTTCAAGCGTTAGAGCTGTTCAGGGATTTCTGTTGGTCTAACTTGTGAAAAGTGTCTTAATGGTTATAGGTCAGGAGCTATCCTGTGGAATACTGCTACTCTGCAGCTCTTCCTGGAGGAGAGATCTGTTTGCAGGAGCAGTGACGAGAAGCCAGGTTCCTCACGTGCAATCCAGTAAGCAGGGGCAGGAAGAAGAGAACACAGCCCTCCTTCCTTGTCAGAAAGCCCTGCCCAGATGTTCCAAGATGTGCAGGTAGAGGAGTCCTCTTGATGTGTTCTTTCTTCCCTGTACTCCCACCTTTGCAGGAGGCACTCTCTTGCTTTACTGTTTGCACAGGACAGGAGGTGGCTGAGAGTAGGTCTGTGATTGCAGTGTGGTGACACTGATTGCCTGCCTGGGCAGGAAGAGGTTAACCTTTCAGGGAGCTTGGAAAGGGAGCAGGTCCCAAAGTCCAGACTTCCTGGCCACATGACTGCTCAGGTTAGACTGTTTTGCAGAACTAAGTCAAAGGTAGTGTGGGAAACTAGAATTTTTAGATATTACACATTATAAACGTGACAGCAAGAGAGTAATCATGTTTAAAACCACTGCAGGCTGATGAAAAATTCTTTCATGCTCTTGTAAGCTGTTGCAAATGACATGTTAACTTTCAAGAGCAAATTACCTTTAAATATTTAAGAGGAGATGTTTTCTAAACAAAAACTCTATCTTTGCCTTTATACAGCTTGGAGAATAAAAATGTAAACCTGCATTTATTTCCTTTCATAAAAGTTTAAAATCTAATTTCAGAGTAAGTGTTAGTAATCTTAGTATTGACATTTGTCATGTTTACTAGCTGTAGGAGGTTAAATGTAGTTTTTATGTTTTGTGGTAGCTTTCTTTTGTAAATAATTGAATCTCTATTGTGATATATGTGTTTTCCCTTTATTATATGTATGAAAGAATTTCTTCATGTGTATGATTTTTACAGAGCTGTAGTTCTTCCAGTAGCTTTGCTGTACAACTGTGGTGTCAGTTGCTGAAATAATACTTTGGCATCATACGTCTGGTAATGTGAAGAACCAACCTTAGCATTGTTTGGCATGAACTAATCAGAGTGTAGGCAAACCAGCTTGGGGATTTGTTACCTGACTGAGTTAAGCTACAGATGCCTGGTTGGGCTTTGCCTCAGATGGCTGTTGCACCTCTGTCTCCTCTGTATTAAGATTTACTTTGTATCTTTAACACACAAGTTCATCAAAGAGTTTGGAGAAAAATATGAGGGCAACATTAGTTATTTATTTTAGCTTTACTTCGCATTTTTGTATAAACTGACTTTTTAGTAAATAATTTAGTTGCTCTAAACATGTTTCTTTAGTGTTAGTGTAAGTAGTCTTAGCTGAAGAGGATAACAGTGACATGGAGTGTCCAAAGAAGTACTGGGTATGCAAAATATTCTTATGAGAAATACACCATGAGGGAATGTCCTGCCCCTGAAGTCATCTCCTTGATTCTCCACGAATCAAAGGCACTATGGGTTATCTGCCTGCTTGCTGTTGTAAGAATTGCCTGCTTGGTTTGGAGTCTTACAATAACAGTTGTTATAAAGCTTTTCTTGTTATAAAGCTAGTCAGTCTCTTTATATAGTTAGTTAGGGGAATTGAGAATCTGTCTGTTGAGCAAGATTCCTTGCAAAAGTTTGCTGAGAAATGTCTCTTGACACTCTGTTTCAGGTCTTACACTTTGGTATAACTCCTTTAGTGCCATCTTTGCCTGTAATCATTTTCCATTTTGAACACCTTTCCTAGGTGAACATTTTGCTTTTGGAATATCTTTGTTTTCTGAAATGTATGTACATAGCAAAGACTTTGAATCACCTATTGCTATAAAAGAAAAGGTTATAGCCCCCTATGCTGGTCCTATTCTAGATTCTGTCAAACACTTCAAGCAGCTGCCTTTGTGTATGATGAAGGGTGCTGCTTGTAACAAGGAAATACGATCAACACAGAGGTGACAGCTGAACTTGTTCAGTGTTATTGAAGTGTTATGTTACAGAATTACTCATCTATATAATGAAATCTATTTTCTGTTGGTTTGGTTCTGTGAAGTGGAAGTAGTTTGTAAGGTTTCTCAGGAAGCTTGATAATAATCTGCTATGGAACGGGAAATGATGGTATTTCTATCTAAGGTGATGATCACAAGTCTAACCAGGATGAAACGTTGACTAAGTTGATTGGAAAACACAGTTTCTGAAAATACTGTTTTAAATAGCTCTTGTTAAGCATTTATCTTACTTGGCAAAATTGCTGTGCAAGAGTAAGTTACCATTGATGTTTTAGCTTCCCAAGTATCTTAGGATCTCTCACTTATTTGAAAACTGTAGGGAAGTTGACCAGTTTGGTTTTGTATCTGCTAAAAGTCGTTTTTCCCCCCCTTTTTGCAGGTGAGATTAGTTTGGGGATGTGAATACAATGAGTGTAAACCAGCAAGCTCACACGGGGCCTCCTTACGGGCAACCTCAGCCTGGATATCAGGGATACCAGCAGCCTGCCTACGGAGGACAGTCATTGCCAGGGGTTCCTCAGTCGCAGTATGGAGCCTATAATGGGCCGATGCCAGGATATCAACAGCCAGTCCCTCCACAAGGTACTGCTTGGTCAATACTTAATGATTGATAAGCTGTCAATTGTGGCGTGCGTGGAATTTTTGCTGCTTACTTCCTGTTGTAAATCTTTTTGTGGTAGTGATGATCTTTTTTTTCTCTGTGTGATTTGCATGATGGTGAAAATCATGTCATCCCATATTCTGAGGTTATTGTGCTGTCTCTTGTCCAGTTTAGCAGGATTTACTCTTCTTTTGGTAGTTCATAAAATTAACATGTTGAGAAACAGCCTGCTTTTTTCTCTATGTCCATGTCCCTGTATGACTGAAGTACCTGACTAGAAGAGTCTTCCTGATGAGGTTATGTTGAGAGGCAGCAGTTAGGGGCTATAATAGATTTATAAATGAGACTGCCTTACATTGTTATGTAGAAAGATGTGCACTCCATTGTGAAAGATTAAGACATACAACTCCAGGTAGAAAGCATGTTTGGAGCTGTTTCCTCTAATGTCTTTAAATTCAATGAAAAGTTTGTGGACATGTGGCAAGCTAATGTATTCCAGAATTTCACTGATTCTGCAGGATCATATCCCTTGTTATTTTTGGCTGTTAAAAAAAAAATAAAGTAATTCAACTTTTGTTTTCCTGTTGTCAAAAGAAAGGCTGACTTTTTATTAAAGAACTTTGTGAGTCTTGGTTTTCAAGTATGAGAATTGCTTTGGGAAATCAACATTAACTTTAACATTTGAAACGCAGAGGAAGAAATACTATTGCTTTGAATGCAAGTATGTCTGCATTTTCAGATTACAGGGATGAATTCAGTTTTGCTGAAATTAGCAAAACATGAAATTAAAAATATTTGTTTAGGTTTCAGATGGGTTCTAAGGTAATTAGGACTATGCTGGTCAAGCTAATCATCTCTAATTCCCCCCTGCACGTACATCTTCAGTCTTTTGCCACTTCTTGAATTTTAACCCAGACTCCATGAGAAGGATAGAACAAAGTGTCTCCAGTTGTCTTGAAACTAACAGAAATTAGAATTAGGGGACTGAAATTTGGGTGCTGAATAATTAAACTGTTGGATTTTTGTCAAGAGTTAGTAGAGTAGTAGAACTTAGAACTAAGTTAGTAGTAGTAGAAGTAAGAGTTGAGTGTGGTATCGTAAAGAATGGGTTATTCAAGTGCTCCATCTTCCTTTTCTTTCCTTAATCCTCTTCCTCCCATGCTCTCAATAAATCTCTTCTAACAGCACTTTTAATCTGAGAGTTTTGAACTAATGTCACAAATGATTTGAATTCCTGTAAAAGTAGTGAAAATCATCTCTGAGTGGAGGAAAGCAACCCTCCTTCCTGGGGAAACAGAGGCAGAGCTCAGCCATTGAGCACTCTGACTGCTCGCTGCAACCATCGACTAACTTGTGTTTTCTGTCCCATGGAAGGAATGGGGAGAAATTGGACTTGCTTTAGTGAGGGAGAGAAGGGGATTTGAGACGAATAAAAATTACCACAGATTTGGAAAAGTTGCATCAGTGCAGCTATTTATAGAAAAGAGGTTTTAGCTTTTAGCAGTGTGAAGAATGATTAGGGTGTTTGTGAAAAGAAACTGATGAGCATCTTCTGTCAGATACTGCAAGAATTTTCAGACTTCACAAGCCTGAAAAGCATCGCTTTTTAAGGGAATTAACTTTTTCTTTGGAATTATTTCTGGCCTGCCTTTTTAAATTTTGAGACAGCATAATATGGTTCATGACAGCTCAGAAAGAACATACCTAGATAGCATTCATATAAACGTGTGCAGATTAAAAATGCAGATTTTGTTTCAGTAATGATTGAAAGGTGGTGTGACACTGAGGGCAACAAGGTGGTCCCATTTGAACAACAAAACTGTATTGCACTACTCAAGTAGTGTCTCATGTACTTTATTGTTATTATCAGGCAAAGGCCATCCACAGTTTGTGGGGATTTTTTTCTATCTTTTTTTCTGAAACCATAGTTCCTGGACTTAGCAGACTGTATTAAGGAAATCTCAGTTGTCAGACTGCATTTTGGACCCGCTGTTTGGGATTCCTGTCTTTAGAAGAAAGAAATATAAAATTCATAGCCTTACACAACAGCCAGAGATTGACCTGTCAGTGGCTGCTGAGTCTGAAATCCCTGTGGAAGAGGGAGTCAAACAAACGACACATTATGAGAGACAGCAGACAGGTGATAGTAAAAATAGTGACAGGTATCCTTTCTACCACCACCTCCAACACATTATGTTTACTGCATGTCTTTGTGGCAGGACCTATTGTAGCTGCATAATGTAGAGGAGAGAGAATTAATTTCAGAGGCAGGAATTTAGGAAACACTGAGGGGTAAAGGGAAAACTACCAATGTTATTCTGTAATCTCAAAGTAGTTGTCTTAGGGATTTATTTTTAAAATAACAGTAAAATTGCTTGGGGGACTGCATGGAGAAATTTTGGGAGCCAGTGCCATCCTTAGTCAGGGAGTGTTTTGCATCTGATTTATGTGACAAACCCTGACTCTAACTAAATGGAATCATGGGAATGCCATGGCAGTGATGATAGTCTTTCTGGGGGCCAGAAGTGGAGTGCTGTGGGGCTAGCTGAAAATGGCTGCTTCTTACTGTGAGAATATTGAAAGAATCAGGACAATTTTGCCCTAGTCCTTTAGTCAGTATTGGTTTTCATCAGATGAGGTCATGCACTTGAAAATGCTAACACAGTTATCTGAATACCAGTAACAATTAGGCTGTGGATCATTTTACATAGGCATAGTTTATGAAGATGTTAACGCTTGTTTTAGTGTAAAGACTACACTTGTAAAATGTTGTGGATGGTAGAAGAGAAGGAGTATAGCTTAAGGTGGTAGATGGCATGAATTTTCTACATGAGATATTTTCTGGACTGCAAACTGTTCTCAGCATTGAAAAGGCTTTCTCTCAGGCTTGATTTACTGGTGTATTCTGTCTTTCCAGGTTACTTTCCTTCCTTGGGGTTTCCTTCGAAAGGCTCTCCTGTATCTCTCAACTCTGACACTTCTTCTCTTGCACCTAATTTCATAGGTAAATGGTGTCCTTTCTGTGGGAGTGTTTGTGCTGTGTTGCTTCTTCTGTGCCAAGTTCCCATTTAATATGGATACTTATCTCAAAGGTTGGGTGCCTGATTGTTCAGGCAGAGGTGGGTGGGACGTTTCCCAATCTATCTGTAGGCAGCATTCCAGAAGCATAAATAGGATATGAAGAAATAATCCTAGTATAAATCCCTTATACGTGCAGATTCATAGATAAAACTTGACTTGTGACTAATGTTTTCTGAAGTCTGATTTCAAAACGTGAATTGCCCCTTTCAGATTCTGTCAGGTACAATCCTTAGTTTAAAAGAACTCGGTCTCACACTTGAGAGGGGAGGTGAAGTTTGAAATTATAGCATTGCAAAGAAGTGGAAAATCTCTTCAAACTGCCAGGAGGTTGTTACTGGAAGTCATGAGATTTGTGTAGCTTGTGCTTTCATTTAAGGGAAAAAACAAGTTTTTAACTTCCTTGGCTATACTTAGAATCCAAATATATGTTAGGAATAATTATTTTTCCAAAAGCTGTGACTTGAAGAAGGAAAAATCTTTTCACAACTGGCAGTCAAAATGTAAGAATTAGAAATGCTGCAAGAAACCATATTATAATGTTCCTTTTTTCCAACTAGTGATATTTTGGAAGAGCTGTTTCTAGAAGTGTAAATTTACTTAGACGATCAGGGTGTCAGAAGACTACCGTATAGGCTCAGGGCTTTGGGGAAAATCATAGGCATTTCCCATTTTTCTGTAAGCTACCTCCATTTTGAGGTTTGTAATGAGTAAGAACACCACAAAGATGTTGGAAGGGGAACTTGAGGATTTGTCAAGAATGATGAATCTTGGGCTAATAAGCCACTAGATACGCTATACCTGTTCTAGGGATTTCTTTTTCAGTGACTGTTTGAGTGGTCTGTAGTAGGGGTCACAGAAGTGTATTTGTGATCAGAACTAGAAAAAAAGTATTTCCAAAGCTTTTTCTGAAGTAAGCAAGTATTTGTCAAATTATATGTCTGTTAAATTTGGGAGTAGAGGAATTTAACTTAATGTATATTAAAAGAAAGTGTGTAGTATGCTTCCAGGAATTGGATTAAATATGCCTTCAAAGACAAAAGAGAAGACCAAACAGTTTACATATACTATCAAAGGAAAGACATTGCAAAATAGATGCAAGGTATCACAAAAGAAATTCAAAAGTAATAACATACAAATAGTTAGAGATGAGGAAATGCTTAGCCAGAGAAACAGTAAGATGAAGGTCCTGTAACAGTAGTTTAAAAAACACAAGATTGAGATGAAAATATATAAAAATAATAAATGTCTCCAGGAGTAGTTAAATCCTGTCTCAAAATGAAGAGTGGGAGGAGGTTTAGTAATAAAGAAAAAACTCAAGAAATTATCAGTTATTCACACAAGGTCTAGTTAATTCCTTCTTTGACTTTACATCCCCAGGTTTGCTAAGAATTGGATTGAGCAGATAAGATAAAATATATAAGTTGAAACCTCATGCTTTAGGGTATAAATTTTACTGTAGAATTGAGAAATGGCTCCCCTTATTTCCTATTTTGTAATGATTCCTCACAAGAAGGTTTCAGAATCCCTTTGAAAGTTGCCCTGCTGGTCACTGTCAGAGAGACACAGCAGTGTGTATGTGTGGGCCTGGTCTTCTGGAGCAGTTTCAATCATCTGTCCTTAATGATACCCTATATGTGAAATAGATTCCCTTGTGGTTAACAGGCATGGTCATACAGTTGTTCTAATTACCAGCATTATTAATACAGTATTAGTAAAAGAGAAGTTTATATTCTCTTTTTTTGGAAGTAAAAACTGCATTTGGTCTGCTGGTATTGTATCCTACATTTTGTGGTGTGTTGAAAGACTGGTTTCTAAGGCAAATATGTTCGGACTGTGACTGAACCAGCTCAGTCTGAAAGATGGGAAGGTATTTGTGCTAACCTCTAACCTTGAGAGGCTAGAAAGAACAGTCTGTGGTGGCCCCCATTGGGTTATATATAAATGCAGTAAGTCATATAGTTTTTGAAAACTGAATCTGCTTGCATAGCCTGCTTACCTTTGAAGTAGGGAAAACTGACTGTAATGAGCATTAGATTCCACTGAATACTCTTCTTGGTTTAGGTAAAAATAATTGGACTTGGAGGGGAAAGGATTCAGTACCTTACTGACAAGATAATTGTCTTCATAAAAGATGAAGTTGTCTTTTGAAGACCCTCCACAGCACATTTTTCTGCTTGATCTGTGTGGAGATGGTAACAAGTGACACTGGCTAAAAATATTTGTGCATAAATTTTATGTTGCTCATGGAGTATGGTTACAGTAATTCTGCACTTGAATTTTTCATGGTAGTTGGTTCAAGCCCTTGTTTCTGTAATTTGTAATACTTTAATTTTTTTTCCTTATGTTTGTAGGTTCGCTAAGAGCCCCACCAACATCTGGAGCTCCCCCTCCAACCTCTGGAGCATCTCATCCCTCTGGCCACCTGGCATACAGTCAGTTTGAACATGGAGATGTGCAGAATGGAATTCCAGCCTCAGCAGCCCCGATGCAGAGGTGCATACTAGAAGAGTGAATTGTAACAAAATCCTGCTTTGGTAGACTTGTGCTAGGTCTAGACTTTTTAGATCTAAATCAAACTAAATACTTTGGGTTTTGGTGGTGGATATTGACTTTTTCCATTGCTTTGTTATTGTTTGGAGCAACATTTTGCCACAGGGGTATTTGTTAGACAGTGAGTATATCTGGAGATGAAAAACTTGTGAAAGGATGTGAGCAGATGTCAGTGACTGATGAAAACCTCTTTTCCTCCTAAGACATTCTTTGTGGTAGTCATTTTTCCCTAAAAAAATTATTTGAATCCACACAGCTGTAGTATTTGTTCCTATTGTGAGACAATCTCTGGAACATGTGGCTGTGTTTACTGAGTAATTTCTTAGTATTGATTCTGGGTCCTCTTCTATCCCTTATGGATCCCTGAGTTACTGTCATCTAAGGCTCTCCAGCATCTTTTCCAGAAAGTAATTGCCATTACCTCTGTGGTGAAAGTGGCAATAGTCCTGCAGAGTTCAAATCTTTTGAGTGGCAGAGCATTCTTACATGGCTCAGCAGGCCGTACTGTTGCTCACCCCATAGACTCTGTGCATAATTTCTGATTTGTTGTAATAACTGAAATGGAATTAACAAAATTATAGCATTTATATTTTAGGAGCTAATAGATTTTTTTTTGTTTGGTGAAGAGAATTCAGATCCATGCAGAATATGTAGTTATTTTTCCAAAACTGAGCTACAGTGTTTCATGTAATTATCTGAGACCCAGATAGTGTTTATGTGGTAGAACAGTTTTAAAAGGCACAGAGAATTGTAACTTCTTCTACAATGAGGAATCAATTCAGTTTGTCATCTTCCCTCTCAGGCCACCTGCTTCTCAGCCGTTTCTGCCAGGCTCAGCACCTACGCCTGTCAGCCAGACATCTCCGTTCCAGCAATATGGGCCCCCCCCAGCCAGCGTGCAGCAGCTCAGCAATCACATGGCAGGGATGACAATTGGCACTACTGCAGCCTCTGCTCCTCCCCCAGCTGGACTGGGCTATGGTAAGGTTTCCTGGCTACAGAAATATTCTATTGATTTTCATTTTTGCTAGTAATTTAATAAAAGATTTTTCTTGTCAGTGATTCAATACCATATGGTTATGGGAATTCTCTGGGTGTTGACATCTGCCATAGTAAACAGTAATTTTCTTAACTAATAAGGTCATAATTGGGGAAAACAGGACTGGGACTGTTGTAGGGGACAGTGCTGGCACTGCTGGACATGAATAACAAAGGAGAGTAACAACATTCATTCTCAACTAGATGAATCTAGTGAAACAAAGCAGTCTACCTCTAAGTCACCTGTTGGAGAGTCTACATGACTTGCAACTGTTGTGCAGCAGCCCAGTCAAAAAAAAAAAAAAAAAAAGAAGAAAGGAAAAAGGGCCCCATAAATGTAAATACAAAGGGCTGAAAATGAATGGTTTGTGTTAGGGTTCTGCTGGAAATCAAGAAGACATTTACTTAAACAGTAGAAACTGAATTAACAGTAGAAACTGAATTTAGATACTTTGTTCTGTGATATTGGTTCTACAGTCTCATTGCTGTAGAATAGGGGACTTTTTAAATTGAAGACTAGAGTTTTGTCTTTATTATGTGTAAGCTGGTCTGACTATTTAAAAATTGTTTTGCTAAAGTAATTTTTAACAAGCATCTCGTAAGACAGATTTTGTAGGAAAGTTAGGAGTAGGTCGTGGATACAGATTTCCTTGGCCTTTTTGGCAGCCCGTTTGTCAAAAACTATTCTCAGAGATAGAACAGCACTACATATAAATGGTGCTACTTTAATGCTATTAAAACCACAAGGACCAAAACAATTCTTGATCTACAGGCTCCAACTGAGTGTGGAGTTTAAGACAGAAACTTAGTTCAAGAAATCCATGGACAGATTTGTGGTTGTTCATGTTTTGCATATTCCTGGCTTTGCTCTGTTTTTCTGCCCCTGAATCCTGAAATATGTTCTGATGATGTAAAATAAGTAGCTCAGACTTTGAGAGAGAAGGCAATGAAAGAGCTATTAAGTTTCAGATCCCCTGAAGGAGTTTCAGCTCTGATCAATCTAGGTGGATGGTCACTTAGGCTTTGTCTCTGCTAGTACTGGTAAGTTTGTCTGAAGATGAGAAAGTGGTAGACTTACTCAGGTGATCTGGAGCAAATGGGTTTTTCTTGTGTCTTAATTGTCTTGAGGATAGGAGAAAATGGTGTTATATCTTTTTTTTTCCTTCCTAGGTCCCCCAACATCGGTTCCCCCAGTCTCAGGAAGCTTTAGTGCAACAGGATCTGGTCTCTACACACCTTACAGTGCAAGCCAAGGGCCCCCTCCTACCACTGTGTCTCAGGGTCTTCCTCTGGCACAGCCTCCGTTTCCTGGGCAGACAATAGCAACTCAGCGCCTGCCTACTCAAGTTCCTGGGTTTGCCCCACCTCCTCCTTCTACAGGGGTTGGACCTTCCTCTTACCCTCCTACCACAGGTGCTCCAAGGCCACCTGCCATGCCAGGCCCCCCACTGCCTGGGCAGACAGTTGCTGGACCACCATCATCCCAGCCTAATCATGTATCCTCACCACCACCTCCATCCACTATGGCAGGGCTGCACCCTGGGCCTCCCATGAGTGGTCTCCATGGACCACCTCCTCCCACTCATCCTCCTCAGCCAGGATACCAAATGCAGCAGAATGGTGAGTATTCCTAGTATAGGAAATTTAAGTTACACATTCTCTGTGTGCTGCAAACTGAGGACTAGATTTCAGGTTGTCACTTGTGGGCTCCTGGCTGCACATCAGAACTTCTGTCTTGCTTCCCTGTGCTCATGTCTGAGATATCATGTGTCATTCTAAGATATTTTATAATACAGGTTTTAATCAGATTAATGTAACTAAAGGAATTCTAGCTTACTTGGCCAAAAAAGTGTTTAGCAATCAGTGCCATAATACTACCAGAATTTGTGATCAAAATTTTATTTTGGACTCTAATTTGATGTCTGCAACCTCACCTGTTCAAAAATAGACATTGGAAATTCTGAAAAGCCTTATTTTATACTTTTTAAATTTGTAGCCACTATGCATATACACATGTATGGAAGGAGTTGTTAAACACTGAAAAAGGAGTTGCTATGTTTTCTCCTTTAATTTGCATAACCATATTTTTCTCCCTTGTAGAAGCTTGCACATCTTAAATGTACTTAAAAGTAAGACCAGTTAAGCTTTCTGAATTAAAACCAGTTTTGGCTGGTTTTTAATCAATAACACTTAGAGATAGCTGGGATAAAGTAATCATGTGCAAATGTTAGCACTGAGAATCCCATCCCCCATGCAGCTTTGCACAGCTGGAGAGGTAAATTAATTAAAAATATCTGTTCAAATTCCTATGAAGTGTAAAAATACTAGTTATGTTAAATTGTGCTGTTACTCTATAAGTGACTGGAATTGTCTAAAATAATATGAAATAGCTTAAGGTAGTTACAAAACAAAAGAAAAAATCACACATTAGCCTATTACTGTAATTTCAGACAAGCCAGAACTGCCCAAGGGAACCTGGCATATCTTTAATTTGAAGAATTAGGGATCATCCACTAGTTTATTTGGCTGTTTTGTGTGCACTTTACATTAGACAGTTCTGCAGGTAGATGTTCATAGTGCACAATCTTAATGTGCATTGTAATCAACAATTACAAACTCTGAAACTGGTTACAGTAGTGTACTGGTTTGGGCTGAGGTAGCGCTAACAGAGTTCAGACTAAAAACCTCTGTTTCCTTAAGTCTAGTTTTGAGGACTATATCTCTGAGTTTATTGGATTGTTGATAGGGAAATACCAGTCGAAGGTGAAACACTGTGATAAATATGTTTAATTGTAATTAATTGAAAAGCACATGACTTTATTTTTCCTGAAGGTTTTTTTTTATGATAGCAGGAAATGTGGGAAGTGCCAAATGAAAAAATGCCTAGTATGAGTCCACTGCTGGATTTTTATCTTCTTTTCTTGTTAAGGTTCCTTTGGACAGATGAGGGGTCCCCAGCCAAACTATGGAGGAGCCTATCCAGGAGCACCAAATTATGGAAGTCCACCTGGACCACCACCTCCACCAAAACGCTTGGATCCAGATTCCATTCCTAGCCCTGTAAGCTTACTTGTTCTTACCAGTGTCAACTCTTCTATAGAGTCTTTGCATAAAACAGAACTGACAAAGACCAAAGCTGAAAACAGGTTTCTTGTTCAAAGGAACATCAGTCTGTTTTCCTGCTTATGTTTCTCTCTTATATCCACCTTCAGTCTTTTGCCCAGAGGCAGTATTTTTCTTGGTAACTAAAGAAAGGCACTGCATATGGAAATCACTGCTCTAATTCCTCAGGTCTTTTTCTGTACTGTGTTATCTTTTGAGAATCCTTGAGGGCTTTGATTAAACTTGTTTCTCCATTTCTGGATTCTTGCATAATGACTTTCCAAGGTGAACTAATTTCAGGTTTTGAGGTGACAGCCTGAGAACTGTATGATCCATGTTTGAAGTATGGTTAGTAGGAGGTGATTGTACTGCTTTTCCTATAATCTGTCAAAAAGCTGGTTTGTGTTTTTTTGGGTCATGAAGTCAAGATGCTACAACAGTTAAATATGGACAAACTGGGATTGTCTTTCAGAATGGAGGTCCTGAGACAGGATGAGCCGTTATATGTAGTTAGCACCAATGAGTAATATTAAGCCTGGTGGTATTATTGTCACTAGTCTTCTGTGCTGTTCCTTCCACTGCTGCTAATGCTGTTTCTGTAATTAAAAACTGAAAATAATGTAGTCTTGAGTTAGATCAGATGTTATTCAGAAGGTACTTCTATTTAAAAAAGATTACCCTTTTAGATTCCAGGTTACTACTGTATTTTTTTCACAGAATGTAAGTCTTTAATTGCTTGTCTGCCTCTCTTCTTTTCCACTAAATGAAATCTCAAATGGCTTGTGTCAGTTGCCTTCATGTTAGCATGTTCTTAAAGGATAAATCCCCAGTTTCTAACCAAAATGAGCAGGTGAGCCACTGCCTCCATTAGCAATGTGTTCAGAGCCAAGCTCAATATCCCAGCAAGACTGGTTTTGGGATCAGTGTGTGCTGCAGAAGCTGATGTGTCCTGTTGCATGAACCAATATCTAAATGTATCTAATTCCAGTGCTACAGGTTTGAGTAGAGAGAAGCAACACTATTACTTTTTGGTTTATTATTCTCTTTTCTTTCTTTTCTTTGTTTTGTCTTTTTTTATTTTTTTTTTGGTGGCACTCTTACTTCTTATTAAAAAAAAAAGCAACTTAATGAACTGCCACCCCAGCAGAAACCCAGGCACAGAATAGACCCAGATGCAATTCCTAGTCCAGTAAGTGCTGCATATATGTCAATTGTAGTCCGTGTGTTGGTGACCATCTGTGCATGCCTGAAACCTGAACTTCACCTTGCTAACCCTCCATCATTAATCTTTTACCCTTTCCTTGCTGTCTTCTGCTTGCCTTATCAAAATGAGTAACATTACACCACATGAGGTTGTTAAAATCTTCTGTGATGAATGGTGAGGCAATGGAAAGCAGTGTGTCAGAAACAGATCATGAAGAATGTCTCCCCTTCACTTTGTCTGATCTTTAGGATATTGCCTTCATCAGATTCCATCCGGCATTTTCAGTGTAAGCCGGTAGTGCAATTGTGTGTCTCATGTCAGTGTGCACACAGCATGAGCTGTTGTAGCCATGTTTTTTACCATGTTTTGATCAGAATTTGATTACTGTACTTGTTGATATACCAGTACTGGGCCAGTGCTCTGGAGTTCTAAAATTGCAGATGAACTGGAGTTTTTTTAATGTTAATTCCTTATACAAATCTAGTATGAGGCATGGGGAGCTATAAACATTCTCTCATTATCTGTGCTCATGCATAACCATTAAATTTTGAGTTTGAAAATTTAATGTTTATGTTGGAGAATCTTATCTAGAGAAAGAAAAAAGCAGCTACCTTTTGGATTGGAAGAAAAAAAATACTTTTGACTTTTTTGTTACCCTGTGTCACTTCTTCCTCATGTAGTCAAAGTTCATAATTTAACAGGTGCCAGTGGTGAGATCACCAACATCAGTCAGCCTGTAGGCTTTTGAAATGGGACTAGATTTGTTCTAGAGTAGTCGCTGAAGCTATGGGAGGCTCTTTGCTGGCAGCTTGCAATCTGTAGTGAGAGTGTGGAAGTTCTACCATACAAACTTATGCATTTCAGAATTTACTCTAGGCAAAGGCAGGTGTTTTTGATGGCAAAAAAACAGCAGAAGAAAGAATGCTAGCTTTAATTATTTCAGTCACTGCTATGGAAATGTAGTTTCAACTGTGTACAACTACAAAGGTCAGTGAATATCTTAGTAAAGTAAGACTATTTAATACATTTCCATTATCTTAAGCAAATTTGCAGTTGTGAAAAATTTGAAATATCAAGCAATTTAAGATTTTTACAGGCTTTGAAGTTTGATTCATTGACAAGTCTATTGAAATTTCACTTTCTACATTCCCAGAATTCAAATCACAAACCCTTGAACACCACAAAGTAACAAAGACTTCCACCTGGGCTTGCAAGCCATCTTTTAGGCCAGAATTACAGTGGTTAGAAATAAAGGCATACTATGGAAACAATGGGACAGAATGAAAATGCCAGGTTGCCTATAGAACTTCAGCTTGAGGCTTACAGGAACTTCTAATTCTTATTTGACTAGAACCATACAGGGGAATACTACCAAAAATTCCTTTCTTGATCTGAGTTTGGCTTTTATGAGTTTGGATCAGACTTTAAAACACAAAATATGCTGCTACTAAGAATACCTGGGGAAAAATACTATTTGCAGCTTATAATTTATTGTTAGTCATTCAGTACTATTTGAAATCAAACTGAGAGGTGACTGCTTGACAAAATTTACTTGCTCTTCCTATTTTTAGAGATAGTAATGTTTGCCTCAGGTCCCCTTTTCACTGCCTTAGATATTTTTTATTTTACAGTACTTGGTAACCAAGTCTCCAAATAATAACATAGTGTTTTCCATCACAGATTCAAGTGATTGAAGATGACAGAAATAACCGTGGGTCAGAACCATTTGTCACTGGAGTGAGAGGGCAGGTCCCACCTCTTGTTACTACGAATTTCTTGGTCAAGGATCAAGGTAAACTATTTTTCTTTTCCAAAAAATACAAAGAAAACACAAATCCCAAAGAGTCAGTGACAGAACTGTGTCTTTAAAGGAAACATGTGTTTTACCAGTGAAAGCTTAGTTTCAGGTCCTGTGTTGATTTGATCTCAGTTTAGATTCTCCTGATTGTTTGGTAGCTAGTAACCACTTTGCAGGCAAAATACATTTTCCAAGGCAGATACCTAGGACCAGCAATAGCAGAAATATCAGAAAGCAGCAAATGAAGCCTCTTCTGTAGACCTTTATAAAAAATATTTAAGAACTGAAGTCTACTAGCAATATCATTAGAATTGGACTGGCAACTATATTTTTTAAAATTAAGAGGGATGTAAATTGGTTTGAGGGATCTGTTGAGAAAAGGTATTTCATCTTTTAATAGCCAGCACATTTTTTTGAGTTTTAAAGTTCCAGAAAAAACTTCAGAATCTGATTCTACAATCAGGTATTTTACTTTTCAGCCAAAATACGAAATGAAACAGTAGAAATGTTTGAGTAGAGTTTTCTGTATACATTGTTTTAGTCTGCAAATACTGTGAAACAGAAATGCCTTTTTATAGGTTTAGGTTGACAGGGAGTCAAGTTCATTTGTTTTAAGGTCTTTTATGATATGTAGTTAATCATGAAGAGGAAGAGGTATTTTATTTCGAATTCAAATTTTCCATAGATTGAAACTGAATGCTTAGGTAAGCTCTTGGTGTCTGTGGCTTAATGACACAAGGTATCTTGGTTTCTCTTCTTGAGTATAAACTTAATTTGTACTGAAATTTGTGGGGCCTTTTTATTTGTTCCCCAGGAAATGCAAGCCCCCGCTACATCCGATGCACATCTTACAATATTCCCTGCACCTCTGACATGGCCAAACAATCCCAAGTTCCCCTGGCTGCTGTCATAAAGCCGCTGGCTACTCTGCCGCCGGAGGAGGTGAGAACCATGCGTAGAATTATGTGTGCTGTGTGCACACCTGGCTGGAGAATGCTCTCAGGTGTCAGCATTTAACAGATATGTTTAGAAAGCATATTTAAGTTATGAAGACCAGGTAAACATTGATTCTCCAGCAGGTGTCGATAGAGATCTGTAAAGCAGAAGAATCTTGTGTTCAAAACATTTAATATTGTGACTGCCATGATAATTTCAGCTTTTTTGCAGTAGCTGTTAAGGACTGTGACTAAATGACCAAAATACTAGGATGGTGAAAAAGGCATACACTTCCAGCCTGATTTTACTTTCTTTCTTAGTCTAAAGTGTTTAAATGGCTGCTAATCACAGGTGTTTTTTCTAGGATGCCTAGAACGTACGAAATAGCACTGGTTAAGCTGTCTGATATGCATGTATATGCACAGCACTGTGTGCTGTGGGATGACAGCACAACACTGAGTACTGGGCGCTGCTGAGCTGCTCTTGTATTTCTGCCCTTTCTCTCTGCAGCACTTACTTCCTTCTAGGAGTAATGTGTGCCTGTTTAGCCTTTTACCCACTCGTGTTTGGGTGCTGAGAACATGAAAGTTCAGAAACCTACAGAGTTTGACATTTTTTTAAGTAATCTAAATACTCTGGCTAGTGTGTTAGCCTCCTTGGAGCAGTGACATAAAGACAAACAGGCTTGCTAAATTTGAATATATGCATCTGCAGTATTCTGTGCCCTGTTAAATCTAAGTGTAGCATCTGCTGAGGAAAGCGATTGAAAATTTAATGTTTATGTTGAAGAATTTTATCTAAAGAAAGAAAAAAGCAGCTACCTTTTGGATTGAAAGAAAAAAAAACTTTTGGCATTTTGTTACCCTGTGTCACTTCTCATGTAGTCAGAGTTCATCATTTAACAGGTGGCAGTGGTGAGATCAACAAAGTCAGTCAGCCTGTAGGCTTTTGAAACAGGACTAGATTTATTCTAGACTAGTCACTGAGGTACTAGTCACTAAGGGTATTTTTTTCCTGTTGCATTTCATTAGTGTTCCTAAACTATGGTTTGAATTTTAAAAACTGGTTTATGATAAAACTGATCTATGGCTAAAGTTTAAAAGGAACACAATAGGAGAATGAGGTCTTACTTGAGAAACGTGGAAGCTTGTGGAGTTACACATTTTTAGAGAAACTTTACAAATAATAGTTGTTCTAGTGTGTTTATGCTTTGAACAAACACTTGTGGTGTCCAGAAACTAAAATGACTAGGATTGGAAAATTGCCTTGGAGACCAGTCAGCTTCTAGTATTTGGAAGTTCTTTATGGCAAGGGCAAACTCACTGTGGAGCGCCCCTTCCAACAGATGAAGACTCAGCTGTTGAGAGCAACAAGACTGTAAATAGGGCTAAAGCTTTACATACAAGTAATGAAAGGATAAGTGTTTCATGAAAATAATACCTTATGAAACTAAAGCATTCAGATAAATTTAGGATATGTAAAAATTCAGCACCTGGTTGCCAAATCCAGGACCTTTGCCCTATGTTATGCGCTGTTCAGAAAACCAAGCTTGAGGCTTTGGAAAGAAGTATCTCTGTCTTGTGTAAGTGGTTAATGACAAGCTATGTACAGTGCTGCCTGTTTCCAGCACCTTCGTAACTTGTTTGCATGTTACAGAGGGAGAGGCTGAGGAAAATTGTTTTAATTGTGTTGAAGTACAATACCAACATTGCCCGCCAGTCAGAAAACTTGAAAATTTGTTTCCTCTGAAGAGGTCAGCCTGGACTATAGGAAATGAGAAATGCTGGCTGCAAAACCATTGTACTGTCATTAAATGATTAGTGCAGTTGAATGAAAAGACATAACACATCTGTGGCATGAAGAGGAAAGTGACTGGAGCATTTGCTCATCTTCTGTTCAGTGATTATGCTGACTCTTAAACAAGATCATAGATTTAGGGTAACTGACAGAATTAAGACCAGACACCTTTATTGGCAGAAAATTTAAAAATAAGTTACTAAATTTTTGAGCTAAGTTCTTAGTTACAAAAGGTGCTTTGAACTATGAATGCAGCTTATAACTTGCATGAGTTCTGTCTCAGTCATTTTAAAGTGCTTCCTGCTCATTCTAATATTGAGAAGCTGCAGAAGTTCCCAAGCATCTTATTCTGGTTTGGGTGCAAAAAGAACATATTGTAAGTAATAGTTCAAAAGTGGTGCCACTATATAAGAGTTTTGAGGACTTGCTGTATAGTGGGGTCAAGACAGTAAGAGTTTTTGGTTATAATGTATTTCATGATGGAGTTCAAAAATAAGTCTTACCATATGGAAATTTTTGAGGTAGATACTCTATATTGAATATATGGAATGTAATGACTGGCTTGGCTTATGTCAAAAAGCTTGCTGGGGAAGAGCTAAGAGGTGAAGAGTCACTTCCAGTCTTTTGTGTTCACTTGGGATACATCTGGTGGTGCAACGTGGTTGTGTTCTTCAAGCAAGATACTGGCTACGTGTGATGGCCCATTAATGACTCTAACCCACAAAGTTCTGCTGTGCTAGAGCTTGAATTGAAAAGCACTTACAAAATACTTGTTCAGGCTTCCCACATCCCCTGCACTCTCTCCCAAAGCTGCCAAATGCTAAATCCTGTGCCATATACAGGGAGATAGAAATGACCACACAATGCAGAGCTTAAAGGTTTCTCATCATCATGAGACCTTTCTTTTCATGTGTTTTTCTCTTGCTTCCACAGACCCTTCCTTATTTGGTAGACCATGGGGAATCTGGTCCTGTCCGATGTAATAGGTGCAAAGCTTACATGTGCCCTTTTATGCAATTCATTGAAGGTGGAAGGAGGTTCCAGTGTTGTTTCTGCAGTTGTGTCACTGAGGGTAAGGTTTCTTCTGGAAATTACTCTCTGGGCTCTACTGGAAAGGTCTTTGAACAAGATGCAGGCAAATCTTTATCATGTTATGATAGTTTATAATGAATACTGTGATTTGGGATTTGTCTAGTCTTGTAAGAAATTATTGGAATGCATGTTCAGTATTCAGTTCTGAAAATGTGTTCAAAAAGGTACTTATGTACTGTAGAATTGTAGCAAATTTTTCATATTATGTATTTGTAGCATAATGCCTGGTGGTTTAAAAGGCTATTGTATTCTCTTGAAGTGTTTCAAAAGTATGGGGGTTTTGAACAGATTGAGATACACATCTAGTTAGTAGCATGTGTTAGGATTTTTTTTTTCTCACAAAGCCTTTTTTTGTCTCATGAACACTTCTTAGAGATGAGATTGCAGTTAAATCTGCTACAGCTGAATAAGAGTTTCATTACAGGCCAGTTGATGTTAGTCGCTCTTCTAAATTAGTACTGAACATGCTTCCTTTTAAGGAGAAGTCACAATGAGCTGCTCATAGCATAACATTTGTAGATTTGTTTTGAAGGCACGGTGGAATGTATGGTACAACAAACCTTATGATGATGTTTTCAGTGTTCCACTTGGTAGCACTGATGGCTTTTAATGGACTGTTGTTACCACCTCAGTTATGCTGTACAACTGTTTGTTGACCAAAATGGGGATTAAAAATGGCCAACTTTAAAAAACAATTTTGTCTGGTGCTTTTCTGCCTGCATACATTTCCCATCCTGCTCACTCAGCAGCTGTATGAAGGGTATGAACCTGTAACAACAACTGAGCAGAGGCAGAAAAGGGAGGGATGCTGAGAGACTGCTGATGAAAGCCATACTGTGCAAACACAATGTAGTTGTACCTAGAACTTGAGAACAATTTTTGTTTTCTCTGCAAATACCATCAGAATTGGAGATAAGAGTGATAGATGCTTATATATAGTGTTAATGACATCACTTTGTTTTCTTTTGAACTTTTGAAACTTGGAATGTTTAGAACAGTTTAAGTGTGGTGAACAATGTCTTTCCAGGTAATCTTATTTTAATCTCCCCTGGAGCTGTATAGACAGCTGTACCTGGAATACATTTTGTCACCTGAGCAGTTCTGCAGGAGGGAGTTTTTGTCATGGTAGTTCTCGGGAAACACTGTTTCTGCAGCTGACTTTTGGAGGCAAAAATTTAGCTTAACTCCCATTTTATTTTCTGATACATTGTACCAGCACAAAAGTACTGGGTGCTGGGCATGTGGTTACGCTTCTGTTCCTCCTCCTTAATCCACTGTGAAAAGTACTCTGTCTATTCTGATCAAAAGATTATGAGAGTCTCTGCACGCGAGAGTGCCTGGAGACTTTACTCTTGTGCAGCATGGGAAGGGAAGGAAAAACTAACTCATAAAGCAAAATAAGGAGTTCAGTATTTTAGTAAGCCTGATTTGAGTCAGTAATGATGAAGCCTGTAGTTTGCCTCGAACTCCCTTTTAAGTAATTTGTTACTACTTATATGGAGTGGTTATATTTTTCCTCTGAACTAGATCTTTCAGAATAATCCTAAAAGTGTATTGTACTGATGTTTCTGATATGAAATGTAAAATGAGAATGGAAAGCAGATTCAAGGAAAGTACAACAGTAACTATACTGTGTGCTGTCTGGTGCATGAGACAAACTGGAATAAGTTTGTATTTTTTTGCTTTAATGATATTCTTAAATTGTATTAATATTTTCAGTACTTGTGTGCTGGCCCTGAGTGCTAGTTCACTTTTCTGGAGTTTTGTTTGAAACAGCTGTTGTCATGTTGGATCTCTAGTCATAGTGTTTATTATGGGCATATCACTGAGCTTAATGATTTTTCCTTTTCCAGTGCCACCTCACTACTTCCAACATTTGGATCATACTGGAAAGCGAGTAGATTTCTATGACCGACCTGAGTTATCACTGGGGTCGTATGAGTTTCTAGCAACAGTTGACTATTGCAAGGTACAGTAGTACTTTTTTATTGCTGTATTTATTTTGCTTTTAAGTAAAAAGACTATTTTCTTGAAAGTAAGAAAGACACGAATTGTCTGGGGCTGATTTCTAGCTGGCGGAGATAATTAACATTATTAGCATTAATCCAACCCGCTTTATTGTGTAAAATAACATGCTTGTCTGCTTACTTCCAAAACCAGAGGAAGTCCTGATCACACATGACATAATAAAATTTAATAGCTGTCTCTGTAATTTTTTTTCTGGACCTATATAAGCAACTATAGCTGTGCTTACCTTAGGAATTCTGCAGAAGGGACTCTTGTGCAGTAGTCCTTGGCAGAAAAGGGGATTGTAGGAGAGGTTCAATGCAAGTACAATAGTAACTATGCAATGTGCCACCTGTTGCCTAAAGCAGACCTTACTTATTGAACTTCAATTTCAAATACAGCCATAGTGATTAAAAGCACAAGAATAGTGGGGAAATGTATATTTCCAAAGATGGTTTGCTTTTAAGTTAAAGATTTAAATAATAATTAACTTCTAAGGAATAGGGAAAATACGTGCAAGGTGTTTATTAAAGCAACTTCTATCTCTGCTGAAATATTATGCTGAGAAAGTAGGTGTCTAAATGTTGTGAGTTGATACTGGTTGCCTTCTAATGCCTCTGCTTCACTTGAAGTTAAGGCAAGAAGTCCAGTCATTTTCTAACAGTTTAAGAAGAATTTTGAATCAAATCAGATGTGATCTTCACAGCGTTTTTAAAGTTCTTCTTTTTTGCTTTTGCTCTGAGTGCTTCCAATATGAGCTATGGACTTCAGAAAACTATTGACTAAAACAAGTTTTTCAATCCCAAAGAAAGCCTGATTTTTAAGAAGGATAAGATTGTCCTCCTTGGAGACGAAAATCTTTTACTTTATATTGATGGAATCACCTATGACAAGTCTGGTCAGGTTCCAAAGTCTTGAGAACTGGCAGAAATCTTCCCTGTCTACTTTTCCAATCTAGCCTAGTCATGTAAATGGATTAATATAACTATTCTTCTCTGATCAATGGTAAAGTCAGTCTAGGGCATTTAATTCCAGTCCATTTCAAGCACAATATGATTACATGTATGTTAGCTGGAAAAGGATAGGAGAGCAAGCTGACGAAACAACTGCAGCTCATGCTTACAGAGGTACATAAAAGCAACTAAGTTTTGACCAGCATTTATTTGTCCATGCTAGGGAGCTGTTACGTGAGCCTGCATTACATGGCAATAGTGTGATTTCTTCTCTCTCTTCCACAGAATAACAAGTTTCCTAGTCCACCTGCTTTCATTTTTATGATTGATGTGTCTTACAATGCTGTGAAGAGTGGCTTAGTGAGGCTAATATGTGAAGAATTAAAGTCACTCCTAGATTATCTGCCCAGGTAGGTGTATTGTGACCTACTGTAGTCAATAAAAATGGGGGATGCTGTTACTTTTTCTCTTTAAAAATGCTAGAAATTAAAAAATTATTTGATAATCCTGTCAAGCTTTTCTTCAGAAAAAGGTCAAGCAGAACATCTTTCTTGATACCCTTCTAGGTGAAAAAAAATTTTACTTCCTTTCATTTTTCCCTAAATGTGTTGGTTATGTGTGATGGTTTCCCTGTCTTCTTGGATGTGAAGGCAACTATGTCTCTTACAGGGAAGGGAACATGGAGGAATCAGCCATTCGAGTAGGCTTTGTCACCTACAACAAAGTGTTACACTTCTACAACGTGAAGAGCTCACTGGCACAGCCACAAATGATGGTGGTCTCAGATGTGGCAGATATGTTTGTGCCACTCCTTGATGGTTTTCTGGTGAATGTGAATGAGTCCAGGACAGTTATTGCCAGGTAACATAAATTGATTTATAATGCGTGTAGTAAAATACTTGTTTGGTAGATTCAAATGTTATGTGCTTAATTGTCATGTTAAGTCACTCCATGTGTTTTAACTTACTATACACTTTGAGATTAAGCTGACAAAGTAGGATGGGGAAATTGAAAGGCAAAGGGAGTATTTGGCTCATAGTCCAGCTTATCAGAAAGTGTATATAAGGGGAATTAGTACAGAAGGGCATTTCTAGGGAGAAAAGAATAAAAAACGAACAAAAAGCAAGCCAAAAAAAAAAACAAACAAACAAAAAACCCCCACCTGAAACAATGCCACAACAAAACACAACTAGGATGATGCAGATTGAAAGCTGTAAGAATACTGAATCACTGTCTTTTAGGCAACTGCTTAAATAACTGCAAATTGAGACAACATGGGTGTCCAGTTTTTGTTCTGTGAAGAAAAGAGAGTAAGTGGGATAGAGAAGATAAAATATGAAAGGAAAGAAAGAAGTTAGCGAAGTTTTGGCAAACTATTTACCATGGTACTCGAATTGTAATTAATCTGTGGTGTGTAGCTAACTACATTTTGGGAAATAGACCTGGAATTGCGTGTTTTTAGAGAAAATTTCTAGCCTCTTTTGTAATGCATTAAACAAGCCTAAATACAAAACTGCAGGTTAAACCTATTAGTCTTTG
The DNA here is from genome assembly GCA_034509425.1 of Eopsaltria australis. NCBI lineage: Eukaryota > Metazoa > Chordata > Aves > Passeriformes > Petroicidae > Eopsaltria > Eopsaltria australis. The sequence goes on from JAVTVJ010000525.1 coordinate 300,139, forward strand.
AATAGTACACAAGATGCTTGGCAAACAGAGGCCAAGTGTCACTAGTAGTTCCTAAGAATTTACTTACCTAAGTATATTGGAGTACATTAAAAGAGAAGAAATACAGAAGAGCTGTGGAATAGGCATCAGTTGAGGCTATACAGCAGGCACTGAGGATATGGATGAGAGAAGCCAGTGAAGAACGATACAGCATTTTTTTCACAGATGAGATGCCAAATACTGTAAAAGTTATGCAAATTTACAGACATGTCATCCTGTTTAAACTACCTCACTCACAGATCATCAACTACAACTGTGTGGCTTTTCTTATTAAATGGGATCTTGAATTCCTCTCTTTTTTTCTCATTCTTTGCTAGTTTGTTGGATCAGATTCCAGAAATGTTTGCAGACACAAGAGAAACAGAAACTGTTTTTGCACCCGTGATTCAAGCAGGGCTGGAGGCACTGAAGGTTAGTAAATGTCACCCTGGCATAAAAGGAGTGATGAGGTTGCTTGAATGTTTGTTCTTGAATCGCAGCTTCCCTTACAATTTTTGTAAATGTTTCTAACCTCTGTTATTGCACTCACTTTCCTGCAGGCAGCTGAGTGTGCTGGCAAGCTCTTCATTTTCCACACCTCTCTGCCCATCGCAGAGGCCCCAGGGAAGTTAAAGAACAGGGATGATAGGAAACTGATCAACACAGATAAGGAGAAGGTAATAATGGTTTGTAGGATCCATACATAAGGGTGTATATAATGCTCTTTATGGAATAAAATAACTGAAACAGCATTTAAAAAATTACAGGGATGCCACATACTGTGACTGTCCCTGCTAGTATCTTTTAACATTCCACTTTTATCTTCTGTTCCCAAGCAGGGCTATGGAGACTTGACATCATAAGGACAGCTCTAGTCTGAGAACAAGAATAGTTAGCTCTAGACTGTTACACAGGGTGAAATATCAAATCTGTGTTAAAGTAAATGTACTGAATTTACAATTAAAGCAAAATGTGTAGTAATTGTTGTAATAATTAACAACTCTCCAAAGGCAGAGTCAGGGAGAACTTAGATGATTGTAATTTCCTTGAAGAAAGACTTAAAGTATAAAAGAGTATTGACTGGGATTATAAACTGAATCTTGCTTTCGTTTTCCTGCACAAACTTCTGATGTCATCTCTGATTTCTTTTCTTAGACCTTGTTTCAACCACAGACAAGCTTTTACAACAACTTGGCCAAGGACTGTGTGGCCCAGGGCTGCTGTGTGGATCTGTTCCTGTTTCCAAACCAGTATTTGGATGTGGCAACACTGGGTGTGGTACCTTACCAGACAGGAGGCTCCGTTTATAAATATGCATATTTCCAGGTAGGATTACATTGACTCAGACTGGTCTGATCCAAGTAAGAATTGTTTTTTAGCTGAGAGTTCTTTTTTTCATAGTGGGAGCCATAGTGAAGAAGTACTTCTTTGGAAGTAAATGCCTTCCTAAATTTCCAGATAGTCAGCAAAATGATTTGGTAGCTTTGTGTCTTTATACAAACATACAAGTTAAAACAAAACCCAACAGGAAAAGCTAGGCTGTTACCTCTTAGCACAATATTTTATTAGCAGACCACTGAGCCTGGTATCATGGCTGACTTTTAAAGTGAGACCACAAAAGGAAGTATCTGGTTTTAAATTACTTTATGGTTTACGAAGCCGGTCTGATTTATGGAAGTGTGAAACTTCAATTACTGCTTGCCTTCTAGCTGGAGACAGACCAGTACAGATTCCTGAATGACTTGAGAAGGGATGTCCAGAAAGAAGTGGGATTTGATGCTGTAATGAGAGTGCGCACAAGCACAGGTGGGTGTTAGCATGGAGGAAACTTAATAAATTGACCACTTCAAGTATGTCTCATGGGAAGAAAGAAATTTTCCCATAATTTAAAACACATGGTGATTGGGCTATTCCAAAAGCTCTGCTGAAGCTTTGGAATTCTAAGACTGTTGTTGAGACTGCAAAGATCCCTGCTGAAATCTGTCAGGATGACTTGGTGTCAGGGTCAGAAAGGTGGCTGTCTTGTTATTCTATTGAAAATGGTTGTTCATGTTGGGTTTTTCCCTCTTAGGTATTAGAGCAACTGACTTTTTTGGAGCTTTCTATATGAGCAACACAACCGATGTAGAGATGGCAGGTCTGGACTGTGATAAAACAATCACAGTGGAATTCAAGCATGATGATAAATTGAGTGAAGACAGTGGTGCACTGCTTCAGGTGAGGGGGGAGGCTTTGTAGACAAAGTGAGTTGACAATTTAACTGAATTATTAGACACTTCTTCAAGGAATTGTTTGTTCTCATCTTATCATACCCATGACCTTCCAGCATATGTGTTCTGAGGGTGACCTAGACTGCTTCAAACTACAGTCCTATTTCCTAAGACCGGGTCCCCTAATACAAATGCTGAAATTGCTGCTTGTTACCATTCATTGACCCTGATTCTTAGCATGTACTATTAGCTTATTGTCCAAGTCTTTTATGTAGTTGTCTTACGTGTTTATGCATCTGAGTCCTAGCTTTTAATGATGTCTATTCTAACCCTGCCCTTCTTATGGTAGCAGGACCTCATTTCTCTGCCTCCTGGCATTTTTGTCTCCTGCAGTGTGCTCTATTGTATACAAGTTGTGCAGGACAGCGACGACTCCGCATTCACAACCTCTCCCTGAACTGCTGCACGCAGCTTGCTGACCTCTACCGGAACTGTGAGACCGACACCCTCATCAACTATTTGGCTAAGTATGGTAAGGGTAAATATGGAAACAAGAATTGTAACTTTTAACTACTGCTAAAATGACTGTTTGGTCACCCCATGACACCTCTTTATTCTTCCTGCTTCAAATGTCAGGTGGCAGTTCTGATATTTCAGTCAGTTATAGGAAAGAGCATAAAGCTGTGATGATTGCTGCTTAGGACCAGAGGTACAGATGGAAGGTGTAGGCTTATTCTTCATACAAATTCTTTTCTAAATGTTTTTAATAACAGTTTGTATTGCCAGCTGTCTGAATCCATCCTTGTATTTATTTTTGCGCTGTTTTATTTCATTTCTTAACTGTTGCAGAATTTTGCTCTGGCAATAGAAAATGGTGGTCTTTGTTCATAGATACAGGTTAAATGTCATACACTTATGCACTGTACCCTATTTACCCTTTCTAGTTTGCAGTAAAAGCCTAGAAATCCAAGAGAGGTTGAGAGTTGTGTGTGTTTATTGCCATTAAAATGAAAGAAACAGTCCATTTTCAGACCATTAATGGAAGATGGCCAGTCTGTAAAAGGAGTTTTTATAGAACCCCATACTTTCAATTATGATAAGTGTATTTTAAGTAGATGGGAGATAGATTTAAGATTATGTAATAAAATAGGGTAAATTGGCTTCTTCGGGTTTTCAATAGGGATATATCATTGTTTTCCTACAAGTCTGAAGCGGGAAGAATAAAGGCTTCCATAAACAATAGCTGTTTAGATTTCCTTTGTGGAAGTAGTGTTGGGGTTTTGCTGTTCATGAGCAATCACTTGACAGCAGTCCATCTCTTTCCTCTTTCTGTGCAGCATATCGTGGAGTCCTGAGTAGTCCGGTGAAAACTGTACGAGATGCACTGATCAACCAGTGTGCCCAGATCCTAGCCTGCTATCGAAAGAACTGTGCTAGTCCCTCTTCTGCTGGCCAGGTAAACTCCAGTGCTTTCACTTGAATCCCAGGTTCAGTATATAAAAGGTGATGACAGCTTCTTCCTACTTGGCCTGCTCAAAAAAACTCAATTCCTTTGCTCCGCAGAAATTTGAAAAGAGGAGACTCAGGAAAGTAGAGATGCTACTAAAAGTGAAACTGTAGTTGAGAATGGCTTCTTGAACATCTGTCTGGAGCCCAGGGAGCACTGCCTGCTTCAGGGATAGGTTTTATGTTTCTTTTGCAATCCATGATATAAGTAGACTGTCAGCTTCCACTCCTCGTGGCTGTATCACACTTTGTTGGTTCATGCAAGCCTCATTTTGTCAAACATAAGCTTATTCAGTAAGACAGCTGAACAACTTCTGTCTGCTTGTGACTTTTAGCTCATCCTCCCCGAATGCATGAAGCTGCTTCCTGTGTACTTGAACTGCGTGTTGAAGAGTGACGTCCTTCAGCCTGGCCCCGAGGTCACAACGGATGACCGTGCCTACATCCGTCAGTTAGTGACATCCATGGATGTGGCTGAAACAAATGTTTTCTTTTATCCCAGGCTTTTGCCCCTGGTGAGTAATTCAATACATTCTTAGCACTTGAGGCTTGCTGTTGTCTCATTGACTGATCTTAAGGACCGGTGTTTATATCTTAGCAAGGGAAAGTGATTTCAGAAGTATTTGGGGATCTGCCATCTGTTGGGATATTTCACTTAATTTTACTCAGTATTACTGCATCTTGTGAGTTTCTTGAGGGAAGCTTTTTTCCTGAGCTGTAAGCAAATGACTAGTGGCAAAGAAGACACTTTTGTTCCTTTCATAGTCTTTTTAAAAAGTCCTAAAGCTTACAACTTTCCGTAGTAATTTTCATCATTGCAAGGTAACTCTACATACTGTTCTGACTTTTCATTACCATAGTTGCTGGAATAATACTAAAAGCTAATTACATTCATACTCCAGGACTATCTATTTGGACTTGAGTCTTTTCACAAAATCCTTATGTTCTCTTTTGCTGATGAAGAGTCTCTGAACTGCTTCTGTGTCACTTTGAGTAAGAAAACTAAGGAAAATACTACTTCAGTCACAATTACTGCAGTCTTTTGAGTCCTAGAAATGAGAAAATTATTGGAGTTTTCATGGCAGAAATTTTCAGGACTTCATAAGATGTTCTCGTTTTATAACCTTTATTTTACTTTAATTTTTATTTCCCTATAAAACAGACCAAAGCAGATGTTGACAGTGATTCCTTGCCAGCAGCCATTCGGAACTCTGAGGAGCGTCTCTCCAAGGGTGACATCTACCTGCTGGAGAATGGGCTGAACATCTTTGTGTGGGTGGGAGTCAGCGTGCAGCAAAGCCTGATCCAGAACCTCTTTGGAGTGTCATCCTTCAGTCAAATTAGCAATGCCTTGGTAAGCTGGATGGCAGTGTGGGAGCTAGAGTTTTTGATGATCACCCAAAGCTTGAAACAATGAGAAAGCCACTAGAGAAAATAGTGTTACATTTTTCATAATAGAAATGAGAGAAGCACAGATGTGTGAAACTAGTGGAAATGTTGATAGTCTGAGCATGTCAGGCTTGCTTTTGCCTAGGTTTATTTGACAAGTCAGAGAAGAGAACAGCTGATATCTAAATGGAATAAACAGTTGACCTTTAATTCTGATTTCATGTTACAGTCTCATGTAAGTAGTTGAAACAAAGAGATTATATGCTAATGGGGGTAGATATTTCTCTTCCCTTATATGGTATGCCAAAACTACTGACTTTTGTTTAACATTGCTCTACTTCCCAAAACTAATGGGATTGGATATCTTTCATTCCAGAGTACCCTGCCAGTCTTGGAAAACCCCTTTTCAAAGAAAGTACGATCTATTGTTGATATGCTTCAAGGGCAGAGATCCCGCTACATGAAGGTAAAAATGCCCTACATTTACAGCTTTAAATCCCTTTCCCTCTTAGTGGAGTCAGGTGATGCCTGGTAATGCTGCAGTGCTGTACTTACTCTTCCCAATCTCATAAATGTTATTCAAAGTTTTCAAGAATCTGAAAATAAATTTCACTAGTTTTGGAGTTTTGTGCTTACCATAGTTCTAAGTATTTTTTTCCAGACTTATTACAATACACTACTGTATTAACCACATACATGGTATTTTCCTTCTGTTTCGAAAAGATTGAGGCTTAACCCAGCTGAGTTACAGAAGTCAAAGCAAATAAGCCATATATGCTGTGATTCTGGTTATCTTTGGGATTTTGAGCCATTTAACTTTTTGCTCTATTTTCCCCATGAAGATTAATTCTAATAGCTACTCACTGTTGGTTTTGTTCTTGTTTTGTTTGGTTTTTTGTAGTTGATAATTGTGAAGCAAGAAGATAAGTTGGAAATGCTGTTCAAACACTTTCTAGTGGAGGACAAGAGCCTGAGTGGGGGGGCTTCATATGTGGACTTCCTGTGTCACATGCACAAGGAGATTCGGCAGCTACTGAGCTAGAAGAGTGAGTGGTGCTAGAACTCAGCAGTGACATTTCAGTCTCCACTAATGACCTGATCAGAAGGCCCAGCGCCCTCAAAAAGGACAACATAGAAATCTGTACAATTCCATAATTTTTAATACACCTTGCATAAGCAGAAATCCTTTCAACCTTTCCCAATCCCGTATGAGAGATGAAATATTTTCCTGGTGAGGGCTAAAAAAAAAAAAAAAAAAGGCCTTTCATACCAGGTCTTTTATTTGCATCTAAATTGTTTCCTGTGCTTGGCAGGAGTTCACCCCCCACCCCACCTCATACTCGCTAATCCTGTTGTAATGAATGTAGGGTTTTTTTCAGTTCACTGTACATGATTCAACATTGGGTGAAAAAGCGATAACTCTTCAAAACTTCTGGTAGCTGCTGTGCATTTGTGTGGGTGCGTGTGCATGCTCCAAGTGTGAAGAGGATGCACGGGTGGGAAGGATAAGAGGCAGGTCAGGTGATGGGAGCTGGAGCAGCCAAACATTTTGTGTCTCCTCTAAAGAGGGAAACATGATCTGTCAGAGCACAGATGTATCATGTGGCTGTCTGAACCAGAAAGCCATGGAAAATTAAATGAGTGGTAAGCCAGGAGACAGCAGGGCAAATTTCTCTCCACAATCTTCCCTGTACTATAAGTTGCTGTGCAGAACTGTAATGGAGTAATCAATAGTTAAGTGGGCAAAAATCAACAGCTTCTGAACAGTGTAGGGGTAGAGATGGTACTTCCTGTTGACATGTGTGGTGACTCCTTTCCTTCTCATTGCACGGCTCTGTATTGTCCTACTCAATCCATGTTCCATTACCTCTCCTGCAGAGTTTACCTGTCTGTCAGATGGTGGTGGGAACAAAAGCTTCTTAACCTTAGGCAGAAAATACTTTTAACAAGGTGATGGGGGGCTGTGTAGGAGCTGGATTATAAGGAAGTGGCCATTTTCAACCATATTTTTGTGAATCATAGCAAACAAGCAGGAATTTGATTTATACTGATGTGAATTTGAGATTGTTTTGTACCCCAGAATACAAGGAAGGGGATATAAAACCTAAGATTTAGCCTGTACTGTAATAGGTATTGCAAGTACCTGATTTCGGTTATTGAAGCACCTGGGCCATAGCAAAGAGTTTCATTACTGAATGTTTATACCCTCCACATTCTATCTACTGATCAGCTTGCACAAAACCTTTTATAAGCCTGTTTGTTAAACTAAAATACCTCAGACAGATTAATCCATCCACTTTGAATGCTCTGCTGCTCCATTTTGCAAGGGTGGATGAGAAGACTCCTGTGAAGAGGGAGCTAGTGTAATCAAATTCAGAATTCTAAGGGCTTAGTTTATTCACGTTTGAAAGGGGGCTTGTATATTTTAGCTTGAACACTTAACAGAGTGTCCAATACCCAGGAGTTTAAGCTACCAATAGCACTAAAAGTGAAAGGAAGAATGTGGATGGATTAGAGAACATGTTATCTGGGCTTGATATTTCATAGGAAAGTCCTTGTTAAGATCAGAAAAATATCTGGCTGTGGTTTTAGTTCCATATCCTGTAGCATGTATATAAATCCATTTTTCTTCTAATGCTGCTAGTTTGTCTTCCCTCCCATCACTACACAGAAAGGGGAACATGAAAATTGTAATGGAGAAACTCTTTCAAGATGTAGTTGACAGAACTTTCAGCATTTTTGTATGAATGTGGCTGACTTTTTACTCCACGTACTGCCTCCAACCAAAAAATCTAGAGGATTTTTAATCAGAGGGAAAAAAAGAACTTCCCAGGAATATAATGCACAGCAACCACAGACTTCCACAAATACTAATTTCTAGTATTAATACTGGGGGGTGTGGGGGTGAAAATGAAATCATGAATGAACCTTTCATTTTCTTCACTTGTTTTTCCAATGCATCTTTTAATTTGTAAAGAAATAAAAATATATTAAGATGTATTTTATGTCATTGTTAGTAAATAAACACTGCTTATTTTTCCAAACCCTGTATTTTGCGGGAGGGGGGAAATGGAAAGGGCTGAAGTCTAGCTCATTGATCCTTTGCAATCCAATCTTCTGCTAACCAAGTCCAGTCTTTCTTTTTTGTCGTTGTTATTCACACTGAATGATAAGAAATTCAACAAGAGTCAACAGACAAAAGGTACTGTTTACTCTCAGTGTTCCTTTATTTAGGTGTTTGGTTTTTGACTTTCTGCTCTGTCCGAACTTCTGTTTCACAAAGAAATTCCCTTTTTTGCTGACACAGTTTGAGTCATTGATTGGGTGGGGATTTTTTGGTCTACTTAGGCAAGTATTGCCTAAGCACCTCGTGACAATGTCAAGCTAATGACTTCTGTAGTCTTAAAAGAGCTCATATTTCAGAGTTAAGGGGACCTGGGTGAATTAGCTGGGAGGTTTTTTTGGGGGTTTTTTGGGTTCGGTTGGTTTTTTTTTGGTGGGAGTGTTGCTAATTGCAAAAATAAAGTTCAGAGTGAACTGGCAGTGTTATCTTGACTGTACCCGTGAATATTGATGTTGTACAGTTTGCTGATAACCTTATAACAAATCTGTATGAAAGCACAAGACAATCATTGCTAAATATCCAATAATACTAAATTTGCTGTAGAATATTTTTGAGATTCCTCTCCTATAGAATGTACATTATGTCCAGAATCTGCCACAGAACTGGTGCGATAATGATGGGCCTTGTGGATCTTGTACATTATTTGTGTGGAGTAAATTGTGCAGCACGTTCTGATGCTTGTGGAAATTGCCTTGGAGAGCCCATGTCTGTTACATTCTCTCAGGGCCCAGGTGGAGGATGCTGCGGTGCTGTTGGAGCACACCCGAGCAGTGTCTACACCTAACTTTTCAAAGGAAAGGAAAACTATTCCCTCTTAAACTTGTTTCTAACACAGCTAAAGAATACTTCTTTGCCTTGTGTCCATACTAACTAAAGTCCTGTATTATAACTGATAATTCATAAATATTATATTATCTCTTAAGAAGTTAATTTGAAGCTTTTGGCAATTGTGTAACTGAGCGAATTTTAGAATCTGTCTGTTGGATTTACATAGTGTAGCCCAAACCACTCTCCCATTTACAGAATACTTTAATACTGTAGGAGTTATTCAAGGTTGGTATAGAAAAGCAGCTTGCAAGGGAGCTTTAAAACTACCTGTAGATATTTAGAAAAAACACACAAAAACCAAACAGAAGATTTCTATTAGTAAAAGGTGTTTTCTGTTCCTTCCTTTTATGGTCTCGAGCAGGAGCTGAGCTGGGTGCTCTTTCTTGTAACAGCTGACCGCTTGCTTGGTCCAGGAGCCCTCTCTGCAGGTGCGTTCAGTCGCGGCATGCTGTGGGTTTATCGCTGTCAGCTGCGACGTACCGCGGGGGCCGCTGTTAGCACAGACGGATGCGGGAGCGGTAGAGGCAGAGAGGTTTACAGCAGCTTCAGCCATCGTACAGTGGGGTTGGGAGGGAGCTGCTGCAGCAAGGCTGCACGCTGCCGCTAGAGTAGGGGTGCGCGTCGCATCCCTCCGAGCCGCTTCAAATGTGCACCGGCAGTACGAGGTGAGAGGGGCGGGGGAGGCGGTGCCGCTCCCTCCCGGGCCCTTCCACGCCCCGTGACGGCACAGGCGGGGGCGGGGCCCTGCGCCGCTTCCTGAGGGCGGCGGGGCGGGCCCGGGGCTTGGCGGGCCGGGTATGGGGGGCGTCGGGCCGCGGCGGGGGCCCGCGGGGCTGTGCGTGGCGCTGGCGCTGGCTTGGGGCGCGGGGGCCGCGCTGGCCGCGGAGGGGCCGGCAGAGCCGTGCGGGGCGGAGGGGTGGGCGCAGGACGCCGTCCCGCCGGGCGCGGCCTTCGTCGCCGCCGCGTCGTACCGCGGGCCCGGCAACAACGACACGCGGAGCAACAAGGCGCTGCCCATCCTGCTGTGGTGGAGCGGGAGCCTCTTCCCGCACTTCCCCGGCGACACGGAGCGCATCGACTGCCCCCGCGGCTCCTGCCTCGTCACCCGGAGCCGGAGGGTGGCCCGGCACCGCCGCACCAAGGCGCTCATCTTCTACGGCACCGACTTCAGGGCGTACGAGGCACCGCTGCCCCGCCTGCCCCACCAGACCTGGGCGCTCTTCCACGAGGAGTCACCCATGAACAACTACGTGCTCTCGCACTCGCCCGGCATCCGGCTCTTCAACTACACGGCCACCTTCCGCCGGGAGTCCGACTACCCGCTCACGCTGCAGTGGCTGCCCGGCACCGGGTACCTGCGGGCTCCGGCCGTGCCCCTGGCCGAGAAGGACGCGTGGCGGCGGAAGGGCTACGGCCCGGTGCTGTACATGCAGTCCCACTGCGATGTGCCCTCGGACAGGGACCGCTACGTGCGGGAGCTCATGAAGTACATCCAGGTAGGTGGGCTGAGTGCACGGGGAAGCTGTGGCGTGGTGCTGCTGAAGGAGCTGGGAATACCTGGCTGCCCTCCTCTACCGCCTCGTTTTAATAGGGTTTGTTTGTCCTTGTTTTTAGCCAAGACACGAATCGTAACGGGATGCATGCTGACTACAAGCTGGACAGAAAAACTAGTTGTATTCCTTCCCAAAGCGTGATCTAGACTCCACCGCATGTCAGTAGGTAGGCCTGATGCAGATGTTAGATGTGGAGTTGGCCGGACTCGGGATCAGTTACAAGCTGGGCAGAGCCTGAATAAACTCGGTCTTGTGGACCAAGTGCTAGAAGTTGCTGAAATTTCTGGACCTTGAAGTTAGCATACAGGAAGGCTGTCCCATTACAAGCCTCACTCCCGTTTCAAAGTACAAGAGTGCAGTTCAAAGGCAGGTTGCTCCGTTTTGAGAATCTGCTCCTTACCTGTGCTCTGGTAGCACTATGTTGTTTCTATGATGGCTTGTACTGGTATGGTACAGCTGATGGTGAGAAGCTTCATAAAGTAGAATAATGTAGTTTCTTCCAAGCAGGAAAAAAGCATTCTGCATTTTTTCTTCCAAGAAGTATGAAGGATATTAGATTGATTTTAAAAAAACCTGGTTTTAGACTTTGCCAGAAACATGTTTCTCTAGTGGTTTCTGTTGTTTCTATTGGTCATGATTCAGTTATTGTGCAAGGTCATCATGTACTGAGTAGTGAAGCAAAAGGCAAAAGAATTTTTTAAAAATGACTCTATTGTCTAAGTATGGTGCAGGTTCCAGTTCAAGTATGTTGTCTTGTATTTCTAAACAGTATTCTTTTAGCTCCCTGCATCAATTTTTCTCAGTCTAGCAAATGGAAAAATTTTGTCAGCCTGCTGAGACTGGCCAGAACTACTTGTAATAACTGGAAAAGGCTCTGTCTCTGTTAAGTAGAAAGAGGATGTTTAAACTGACATAGAGTTGAATACTGTTCCTTACTTGTTGGTTTCTGATTTACCCGGTAATAAATACATTTTTGGGTGGCATCTGTGCGCTCCCATCAGTCTGTGGTGTGGTTAATGTTGCTTTGGAAACTCAGCACTTGGTTTCCTCTAAAGCTCAAAAAATTCTACTGGGGCTCTAGGAATAGTCACAAGGGAAGAACTTGAAGTGAAAGTGAAACTAAATTAACGTAGTTACGAACTGATCCAAGTTAGGAATTTTACAAGAAATACATGGTCTGAAAACAAGTTCCAGGGCAACAAATCACCTTGTAAGGATGCTGTTTGTTATTTTAGGTTGACTCCTATGGGAAATGCCTGCATAACCGTGAGCTCCCCAGTGAGCGACTGAGAGACACTTCTACAGCCACTACAGAAGACTCTGAATTTATGACTTTTATTGCCAGGTACAAGTTTCATCTGGCCTTGGAGAATGCCATATGTGATGACTACATGACAGAGAAGCTGTGGCGTCCCATGCACTTGGGTGCTGTCCCAGTGTACCGAGGCTCCCCAGCTGTGCAGGACTGGATGCCAAACAATCTCTCCATCATTCTTATAGATGATTTTGACAGCCCCCAAGAGCTGGCAAAGTACCTTGATTTTCTGGACAAGAATGGAGAGGAGTATTTGAAGTATCTAGAGTATAAAAATGTCGGTGGAATCAAAAATGAGTTCTTGCTAGAGAGCTTGGAGAAGCGGGAGTGGGGTGTGAATGACATGACTCTGCCCAATTACCTGAATGGCTTCGAGTGTTTCATCTGTGACAAGGAGAACACCCGGGTCAAAGAGGAGCAGGAACACAAGAAGTCTCGTGGGAAAATTCCAGCTCCCAGACCTCATATAGCTCAGTTCAAGCACATGGGATGTCCTATGCCAACCCCTGGCTTTGGAAATGTTGAAGATCTCTCTGAGGGAGACAGGTAATACGCCAATATTATGCTTTTTGAAGAGAAAAATAGCTTCAAATAACAGGAGCTATAACTTTAATAATTCTTTGTACTTTAAGGAGCTCCTGTTAGGTCTCCAGTTACTTTTTATATTATGTCTTGTGGGTGGTGTAGAAGTTCTGCTTATACTGTGTAAAGCTGAGACTGAACAAGAGGCTTGGACAGTGGTGTTAGCAGTTGAAAGAGGAGTTTGAGACATAATATTCTGTTAAAATGCTCTGTGACCTCAGGCAGTGGGATTATCCTCTGTCTGTCTTAGCTGCTTTGCTTGGGGGAGGGATATTTTTCAGTACAGTGGTGGTAAAGCACTTGGCAGCCCTGAGGCAAAAGCAGCTCTGTACCTCCTTACAAAGTACTGCATTAAGAATGGGGTTGCCAATATTCACTCCAGGCCTGGTTGACTCCTGTAGACTTCAGAGCAGAAATTAGGCTCACCCAGAATACAATCCTTAATGCTGTTTTGAGTGACAAAACTGTGGCTGTGTTCAAGGATGCCATCCCACTTACTCAGGAGAGGGACTGTGCAGGACAGAGAATAGACTGAGTAGCTTTTTGTCCCTTTTTTTCTGTTGGTTGACTGATTTACTGGAGCTTTTTTATAGTAATGCCTTTTCTCAGTCTCGGTAGCAAAATAGTTTTTTTCCATGTAGTGTGCTATGCATCACCCTGTCTGTAGAATGATTCCTACTTTTCCATAGGTTTTCTCTTGTTTGAGCATCAGGTGGCAGTAGAGAAGTACCTGTGAAGGCACACACAGAGTTGCTGCCAGTGCCACTTGCAGGCTCAGGTGCTTCCATCATTCTTCAGCAGCAAGGGGGTCATCAGCAGGGAATTTTTGAACAGCTTGTCCATAATTCAAGCTACAGTTTCATCCATGGAAGTTTCACTGTCTCACTGTTATTCTCCCCATTTGTAGGCATGAGATGTATCTGGAAAAATTTTTCCAGGGAAGCTTTTACATTCACTGCTGTTTATTTATAAAGTTACGTGTCCATAGTTTCCAAGGCATGATCAAGCACATCTCCTGTGAAATACAGTGGTTTCTATCTGATAAGCATCTGAGCTTTAACCATTTTTATTTGCAAAATGGAACATGATTATATATAATTATAAGCAGTGTGATAGTAGCATAAAATTGCCATCAAAGTATTAGCTAAACATGCCCATATTTTGTCTGAGTTTGACAGTAATATTTTTTAACAGTGTGATCAATTTAGATGATTGCCTACTGAGCCAGTCAGTGGGGTGTTTTGTTACTTTAGAAAAAATTATTATGGAAGAATGACAGATCTAGTGGGGATACAAGTGATAGACTGTATGTAACATGCAAGGTCTGACTATAAACACACACTGTGACTTGTGGTGCTGGCACCTTCTGAACTCAGAGGACAACAAAGGAGTTTATGTTAGAGCATATACTGAATTGCAGTAAGGTTACACCATGCATTTGCATGCTCTGTAACCCTTATTCCCTGATGTAATTTGTTTCTGGGGTTGATAGATGTGCTGAATTGAATGCTGCTGCAATCAGAATCTCTGTAGGTATATGTAGCTGGAGCACAATTACACCTTTAGCTGTATGTGTGGAGATGTGGTTTCTGAATCCTTATGCTTGCAGCCTCACTTGTATTTGGACTGCTGGGTTTCACACCCAAGCGAGCTTAAGGAAAAAATGTGTAGAACAAGCAGTTGTATGTGTCAGGTTATGGTCAGTCACTTCAATCTACTGGATTTTTAGCTGCTTTGCACAGAAAATAGTGAGTTGCAGTGCTGCTGCTGAGTGTAATGTCTGTTTAGGGGAAACCAGAGTCTCCAGTTATTCTTGAACTCCCATCTTAGTAAGAGAAATGTTTGGCTTGTCTCATTGATAAGGGCTCATTTTCCAAAAGCAGGATGTTTGAGAATGTAACTATAAGAACACTAAGTGACAATTTCTTCTCAGTTACTGAAAGTTTTCATCTATAGTGGCATAGGAAAAGAGAAACCAGTGTGTCTTTGATAAAGGAATTGTGTAACCTGAGTTGGTAATTGTTTAAATGGATTATCTGGAAAAAACCCCTGATTTTTAGGCTGTTAAAGGCATACTGGCCAGGGGAAGCTACTCTCAAAATAATATAAGGACTCTGTGATAGATTTTATTTTAGTAGAAGTATAGAAGTTTTTATTCTCTACAATTAGTAATTTAGTCTCTGTGGTTAACATGATAGTGATAGTATATGCTGGTATTTCTAGAATGTTGTAAAGCTAACAGTGAACTTACATTTGCTGCAGAGAATTTTCAAAGCAAGTTTCTTTAAATTACTTGGAACACAGTGGCACAGTAGTAACATACTTTGTTATGGCCATGTCTGGGCCTATTGTCCTCTTAAGGGAAAGAAAAATACGGTTTCAGTGCTATTACAACTGCAGACTAATTTGGTTTTTTAAATTGTTTGTGGTGGTGTCTCTTTTTTTTGTTTCAGTTGGAAAGAAATGTGGCTGCAGGATTATTGGCAAAGCCTTGATCAGGGTGAGGCCCTCACTGCTATGATTCATCGCAATGAATCTCATCAGGGAAGATTTTGGGACTACATGCATGAGATTTTTCTCAAGAGGACGAGGCAACACTGACCCATCTTTGTAAGAGCTTGATTTAAAAATTGCATTGAAAGTTGAGACTGTGAATTCTTACCTCACTTCAAATGTTTGCCTTGAAAAAAACAAAACCAAAAAACTTCTCACGGGGACAATTTTTTCTGGTGCATGAAGTGAGTAAGTTTCTGTTATGATTGGATTTCAGCAGTGGAAATGTTAGCAACTGCTTTGATTTGAGTTTCAGCTCAGTGGTGTGAAGCCACTCCTGACTTGCAGGTGTCAACATGTGGGGCAAAAGAAGAATTTGCTCTCCTTTTGCATTTGCTATAGTTATATTGTGTCTTACATGACTTCAGGCTCTTGCTCAAGTGCCCTAAGTTATTTCAGGGATTTTTTAAGTCTTCAGAATATTAATTGTTTTTTTAAGTATTTTATCAATCACATATTCTCTTTGTTAAGATGTACTTCTAGCTGCTATTAACAAATGGCTTTTCCAGTGAAGGAATTACGAAAGACACATCTGTGAAGAGCAATTGTGCCTTATGAAATTGCTGCAATAAAGTCTCTTCTCCCCAAGTAACATGCCTCAAATACTCCTCCTTTTCAAGGTAACTAAATAACTATGGATAGGTTACTTAATTCTGCCTAATTTTCCTCTTTTGATGGCTTAGCAGATGATACGTACAATGGGGTGGGAGAACAAATTATTTAAGTTTTGTACCAGGAAGTGTATTACCTGGTATTGTGTAGAACAAAATAAAATTTGTATGCTTTGGTTCTTTTAAGTTTCCGTCAAATCTGAAATCTGTAATTTCCCTCAAATTCCCCTTCATAATGTTACAGGTATGGTATTATTATTAGTATAATACCAATAACAGGTAATCATCATCTCAATGTTTGCCTCTCAGGTGACATAACAATATTGCCATGTTAAAATCAGGGCACCTTGACAGCAAAGACTTCAGACCCATGACTATCCCTGGATTTTTACAAATGTAGAAAATGCATACACTATACATTGTTCTCACTTAATTGTTTTTAGGGGAAAAATGGTTTTATCTCTCTAATAATAGCAACAAGTGATTCTTCAGCTAAAATGCATTTATCAATTTAAGTTCCTTTTTTTCAATTATTCAGGAAACATGAATACCTAAGGAAATATATCTGAGTTAATTATTAAACTGGATTACTCAAATCAGATTTAAAATTACGGATATGTGTATTCAGGATTGAAGAGGCCACTTGCTTGAGAAGTGAATTAAAATAAAACAAATTAGGGCTGCTTCAGTTCTGAATATTGACTTCTACTAAAGAAGTTAATGATAGTTAACTAAATTGTTTGAATGAATGCCTTCACTTACTTCATTTCATATTTCTGTATACAAAATAATTCAGTCTTCTTTAACTGCATTCTCTTAATTAGCTATATCTCAAAACGCTTTTTTAATCAAGTGTTCGGTGGAATAGCCAGGAGGAGAAATTGTGATCTTGCTTTTTGTACTAAACATGAAAAATAAGAACCAGATACTAGCACATGCTACTTTTACTATTTTATCCTGTAATTTAAGTAGATTTCCCTAAGTGCAGCATTTATAATGATTTCCAGGTCTTTATTATAATTTATCTGCTGTTGCCAAAATTTGATATGCTACAGTAAATGTGTCGTCCCTACAGAAGTAACAGGAGGAAGTACCAATATAAATACGTGCAGCAGCACCTGCTTAGCCCTTGAAGAGTGATGTCCAAAGCCCCATTTTGTGTTCTGCTCAGCAACATGAGCATGTTTCTCATCTATCAGTAGCATTGAAGGTTTGGTGGTACAAGCTGAAGAGTAGCTAGCAAAGCAGGTAAAAACTTCTTCTTTAGGACCCTGATTTGTTCATTTGCTCATTCACAACCGAGTGTTCCTTCACCACTATGTACTGTCTGTACTCAGTATATTACAATCAACAGCCAACAGGATTCTTTGTTAGTCCTGCAGGGTTTGTTTGTTGCTTTGCTCTGTCTCTACTCCCTAAGGCTGTTGCTTTGAGCTTGATGACTGTTGCCAAGCATGAGTATTTCTGATTGTCATCTGTCTTCTTAAAGTGCATATGAAAAAACTACAGATCTGAAAGTAACTTTATTGCAGATATTTTATGGGTTTTGTCTGGTTTTCAAAGTACAACTTTCAGTTTGTAGTTGAGTCACAATTCATTTCATGGCTTTCTCTTCTGAGTTTTTAGTGTCTTCCTAGGTTTAACTATTTTTTACAGTCTTAGAGGTGGTGAGCTTCTCAAAAGGTAATGAGTATTAGCTACCACTCTTAGCTGTGAAGCTCACCCAAGCCTTATTTCTTTTGTATCTGCAAAAGAAAGTTTTCTGTAGTAATGGATCATACTAGCTTTATAATCTCTATGTCACAATACTTCCATGGTTTATAAACTGTGTGTCTGTTGCCTCTGTTAATACAGTAAATTTATTTCATTTTTTATGCATGGTGTGCAAGAATCAAGGCTGGAATATTTATTCAGTGCATGGTATGAATACTTCATGTAGTTGCCAGACAAACTCTGCAGGGACAGGAGAGGTGGGAATCCTGCCCAGCTGGCTAAAGAGCTGTGGTTGCAGTTGTGTTCGGGGCTGCTGACCGACCTTCACAGCATCTACTGCTCAGCACAGCGAGGACCACAAAATGTTGAGTAAACATTTTGTCATGGCTTTGCTTTCATTCTGTCCTGTTATTTGGAGGAGATAGGAGGAGAGGCTGGGTCTTCATACCCTTGAAGAGTTTGCAATTAATTTACTTAATAATGCATTTGAAAGGATTGCTATGTAGTGCCAACATGTACTGCCAGTCGTAGCCGAAGTGAATTCAAGTTACCCTCCTAGCTGTCTTTCTACTAATGCAAGCATGTGAATGCAGACAAGGAAGAATTGTTATTTTGGAAAAAGATTGCTGATTTCTGTTCTTGGCTGCTAACTGGATTTCTCACTTCACTGCTTTAAATCCAAACCAACTAGATGGTGGCTGAATGCCATCACTCATATTGTGAGTACTGGAAGGCTAGATGATACACAGAGTGAATATGATAGATTCAACATTTATCCTAATCATGGTCTTACAATGTAGGTACCCATATTCATAAAAACTCAGACTAATCAGGATTTTATCAAAGATACCCAATATTGAAGATGATTACCCCTGTAAATGCTTTGGCAGGATCCTACGGAATAGGGTGAGTGGCTTCACTGCTTGTCATGCATTGTGCCTGTTTATGGTGTCACTAGAGGGAGGCTTTCAAAGCTGTCAAGATAGCTTTATTCACTAGCATTAATGTTCTAAAAATAAGTATCTCCTCATTACTGCTCACATGAAACACCAGTAGATTCTATTGATGGCTGTGTCTTAGAATTGACTTGACAAGCTAGAATAAGTTTATGCCCTCTGAGAGGTGAGAGAGGAGAAACAAGTATCGAACTGCCGGCTAAAAATCTAGTAGTCCAATGCATTGCAGTGATTGGACAAGCCACAGTTCTCATTCTTCTGCCAAAACTGTGATACCATGTGCTGCCTATTTTTTCAGTTAGAAGCTGGTTATTTTATTTACTGAACTAGTAGTCTGTGTTTTCTGTCCTTTAGCAAGGACTGCAGTTTGTAGGAAGCATATAACCTCACTGAAGAATATTGATTTGATACCTAACATTGATGATTTCTGGAACTCAGAAGGAGTTCAGAGAAGGAGTTGCCTTTTCTTATTTCAGTCACTGTAGTAATTTTCTAACTGAAAGATCTCTGGGTCCTCTCTAATGGTAAGTAGAACCAGAGGCAACAGTGGATGTATATGTTTAGAGGGAAAGGAGAATGAGCTGCTTTCTCTGGAAGTGGTTTGCAAAATGCAGCAGCAGGAAATGCCCATCTTGCACTTTGACTGAGGGTAGTTTTAAGTGCTGTGGAAGAATAACTCCTAAATTACTGGGAACAGGATAAATGGAATTGGAACTCAGCCATGAGGGACATCAGAGTTTTAACAGGCATTGCTGAATTAGACAAGCAGCCATCTGCCTCGCTTACTGTCCTGCCATACACACTCTTCAGCCACAGTCCCAAGAGAGCCACTCCCTTAATCATTAGTTGTCATCTATTTGGTTGTATGTAATTAAGGTTATTGATGGATCTCCAGGCACCTTCTGGGAAGTTGTATTAATTGGAAACGTACAGGGTGGCAGGTTCCTTCATTCTGCCCAGCGACCTTTACTGACAGGTTGAAATTAATCAGAGACAAAATCCTTTTAGTGATATGACCAACTGAGCCAAAGCCTGCATCAGGCTTTAACAAACTGTACTTCTCTTTATGGTTCATTGTCTCAGAGCTGGCAGGGAGAGATATATATGGCCCTGCAGAAGGATGGACAGGAATGGAGCTGCAGGATTTGTTCCAGAGCTCTGACACCACTAGCATCTTAATTTGTGTGCTGTTAAATACATTTTTTACTGCAGAAAAAACCCATTTAATGTGCAAGTGTCTCAGCTAGAGATGGTTCTGGGGATCTTGGAATGGATCAGAGCAGATGATAATACTTAGTGGCATCTCTGAACAAATAAGAAGGCACAGGTAATTTGCACTGAAAATGGGCTGAATTTCCTAGATCTTGGGGATTAGGGATGGCAGCTCAGAACTACTCAGACAGAAGAATGAAGGGCAGCTGATCTGATTGAGATAGCACAGAATAAGGGCTGATGTTGGAGTTGGGATGGGGTGTGACATGTCTAGCTGTGAGTGCATGAATGCATTGTGCTAATAAGAGAAATAAGTGCTAATGCTGTCCAAACACAATAGCTCAGCAGGCAGAAGTTAAGTCTGAACTAAAGTTAAAGTGCTTTAATTTTTAAGGCATCTCCAGTTAAGTTGGTTTAAGGAGGTCAGGGTGTGACAGATGAGAATAAATTGGCGTAGGTGAGGGCATTATGAACTGGCATGAGAGAACTGGTGTATTCAGGATAAATTTGTGTGAATCTCCTGGAATTTACCCGCAAGCTTGATCCAGGCAGTCAAAAAGACACGGATATCAACTCTACTCCTTTTTCCCAATACAACTGATTTCTTAGCCTCACCCCCTAACTGATTTTTAGGCAGTATCTGGAGGTTTTATATAGCTACACCAGAAGCTGAAGAATACATGGTGTTTCTTACCTTTTAAAGAGGTTTTTAATAGTCTCATTTTAAAGGTGTATTTTATCACAGCATTGTTAGCACTGTATTTAATTGTGGCATAGCATTACCTGTAGCATCATATTCAATTGTGATGTATATTCTCTTCAAATCTAATATTAATAGTTTAAGCTCTATAGTTCATTTTGGTTTTGACCATCTGAAATGCAATGCAAATTCAGCTTTAAATGTGTCAATACAAGAAAAGAATGTAAATGCTAATTAGTGAAAATTAAAGTTTTATATGGTTTTTATAGTTATACATTCAGGATTCACATTGAAACATCTGTGGGGTTCACTGTTGAGGGAATTTGGTTTCTGACTGTCCCTATAAAGTCACTACTTCTGTCCCATCCATTAGTGACTTGGTGCTATCAGCTATACAAAATACAGCCTGTAGAGACACTTGGCTGTTGAGTAACACCAGCCCTATTGTAGTTCTGCATTCTCCCTTAAAATGAATGTGAAATATTAAAAAATAATGTTTAATAATAAAACTGTGTCCTGCTTCAGACATCTCTGCATGGCATGTGCAGATACCATCATGTACCTTATTCTGTCTGCTTGGGAAGCTCTTAGGCTGATGCTCCAATACTGGACTGAATGCCAAATGATTAGTTCTAATGCAGACAGCAGTAACTTACAGGAAGCTATTACAATTCTCCTTGTGTAGTTTGCCTTTTTATTTCTCAGCTTCCCCTCCTCCTCCGCCTCATTTTTCTTGGAATTACTTAAATGAGAGATTAGCTTTTGAAGGTGAAAGGACTTGAAGGTGCTGCCACTATTAGCTAATGTAATTTGGAAAAAGGGAGGCTGATTTACAGGGAGTGCAGTTCAGCTTCTCTTATGTCCTAGTACTTTTGTCTTTCCTTGGTGCTGTTTTTGTGCCGATCTAGTTCGGCATTGCAGGAGGCACATGCAGCAGGGGAAACTAACAGTGAGGTAGGAAGGGTAGTTAGAAGAGGCAAAGCCAAGAGTAGCTGAACCTCATATGAACTGGAATACTGAAATGTATTTCATGTCCCTGTCTTGGAGTTGCAAAGTCTCCATTGTTTAAAGTTGCACAGTGCAAGCCCTCTGGCCTAATTTGAAGGTGTTAGCCTGTTTTATTTCTTCTCTACTGGTGGTGAAGCTCAAAGTATAGCTTGTTTCCTGTCTTTTCAGAAAAAAAATGGAAATAGAGAAACACCCTGCTTACCAAAATGTTTCAGAGCTTCCAGAAAAAGTGTTTGAATTTGGACCTTCAGAGATGAAAATTTACTCCTAGAAGAGAGCTAGAAGAAATCTTTTGTTTACCTGAAGATGTCTTCTCATACTCTTTAATTTGGACTCTAAGTAGATACTATTTTTAAAATAACACAAAAATAATTACAGGATTGGATATACCAGGATTTATTGTCAGCAGATGCAGTAGATTCTAGTAACCATATTGAGAATATTGTGGTGTAGATCTGGTAATGTTTAGCTCAAGTTAACAGAATT
Source organism: Eopsaltria australis (assembly GCA_034509425.1). Lineage (NCBI taxonomy): Eukaryota > Metazoa > Chordata > Aves > Passeriformes > Petroicidae > Eopsaltria > Eopsaltria australis. The sequence goes on from JAVTVJ010000525.1 coordinate 321,903, forward strand.
GCTAAAGTCTTGTTAACTTCCTTGACTAGGCAGAGGGGAGTGCTTTGGGTTTTATGTCTAGGAGGTTGAATATATTTTAATCCAAATCAGTGTCCTGTGGAAAAAAAAAAAAGAAAAAAATTGCAAAGAAAGGGATCTTTGATTTCGCCTTCTGTATGTGGTCAGAGAACTCCATTCCTGGTAAAGTGGTAAAATGGCATATTCAGGAACTGCTCCACAACAAGGATCCTGAGTGCTTTGTGTCATCAGTGTTTGGTGTCTGACTCCTCAATTTTCTGTATCTACTTTGTCCCTCCTGCTGTGCAGAGACCTGTTTGTATCCCAGCCCCTTGAATGTTCCTGTGCCTTCTGTATTGCCTGCCTTTTCCAGCTGGGGACATAAGCACTCCAGAACCTGCCAGATGAGTTGAGGGCTTCCAGGACCTAGGGAAGAAACTTCTGGAAACAAGAGTTTTTTCCACCACTGAGTATGAAGCTGTGGGAACGATGCTACGATTTCGGAAACAGCAGTTTCAGTGTCTTCTTGGAAGGAACAGTAGGAACAATGCAGGGGAGATCCAGCTGTAATGTAATGGAGAGAAACGAGGGGCTGAGAGCTAAGTGATGCGAGTTTGAGGCAACAAGAAGAGTTTCCATACAGTTGCAAAAAATTCGAGAAGAGACAAATGAGAGGAACTTAATCCATGTCTATAGTATCTGAGGGGAGAGCGTCAAAAGGATGGAGGGATCCAGGCTCTTCTCTGGGGTGCTGGGCAATAGGACAAGAGGCAACAGGCAGACACTGATGCACAGGAAGTTCTACCTGAACATGAGTAGCAACTTTACTGTGCAGGTGGCCAAGCACCAGAACAGCCCAGAGAGGCTATGGAGTCTCCCTCGCTGGAGATATTCCGTAAGCGTCTGGATGGAATCCTGTGCAAGGTGCTCTAGGACCCTGCATGAGCAGGGAGGTCGGACCAGATGACCCATTGTGGTCCTTTCCAACCTCGCCCATTCTGTGATTCCTTTAATTCCATCTGAATTACTTGAAACAATCATGATTTCTGCTGCTCTGGCTGAAGTATGCTTTCTCCTTGCTTAGTTGTTTTTGCGGCAGGAGTTTCTGGCTGTCGGGGCAGAGAGAGTGCCCCGCCCCAGGCGGAAGCTGAGGGGAGTCACTGTTTGCAGGGCCTATCCCTGGCCTGACGGGCGGGACGGGGCGAGCAGGCGGCTGCGCCGGCGGGCGGTTCCCGCGCTCCGCCCGCCCTCAGCGCGGACATGGCGACTCCCGCCTACCCTGCCTGGGTGACGCGCTGGGTGTCCGGGCAATGGCGGAACAAGAAGCGGCCCCCGACGCTCCGCCCGCCCCGGACGCTGGCGCTGGCCGACAAGGTGGCGAACCGCCGGGAGCAGGCGACTGGTGAGCTCCCAGCGGCGGGGAGCGGCGGCGAGGGGAAGGCCGGGCCCGGCGCTGCCCCGGGAGCTGAGCCGCCGTGGTGCCCTGGGAAGGGTCGCGCTGGTGGCAGAGCTCGACGGCGCCTTGGGCTCCGCAGGGCAGGAGGGAAGGGGCCGGTCTGGGCCGTGGAATTCGCGCGCGGGTTCTGTGGGAAGGATCGCTTCTTCACATCGCAACCCTAAGTTTGCGTCGTACGTGGGTCAGGCACGTTGCGTCCCAGCGTTGCCTTTACCTTAAAAATTCAGTCAGATGCTGGATGGCTTCAGCGGTTTGCTTTCTGTTAACAAGAACTTTTCTGCCCAAAGCAAAGCTGGGATCTTCAGTTATGCATCTGCTCACCTGCCTTTACTCCATCTTAAACTTCTTTGGAGATTTATGCACTGTGGAGATTGTTAGCATGAAATTCCAAACATCTGAGATTTCTGGTTGTGTCTTTCCCTTCTAGATGCAACGTGCATTACGGAGATGTCAGTAATGATGGCCTGCTGGAAACGGAATGACTTCAACGACGCACCTTGTGCCCAGGAGATTAGGATGTTCTATGACTGCGTGGCAAAGGCAGAAGTAATTAAGGCCTCTTTTATGTTCTTAAAGGCTAGTAGTAGGGAAGGAGGAAGCCCCCAGTCATTTTTTGTGTGCCAGTAAGAATAATTTTCTCTGAACAATTTGATTGTGACCCACTTGAGCAACTAAGAGCAATGTAGCTGGTGAAGGATCTAGAGACTCCTACAAGGAGGGGCTGAGGGAGCTGGAGCTTATTAAGTCTGGAGGAGAAGAGGCTCAGGAGCGACCTTATTGCTCTTTACAACTACCTGGAAGGAGGGTGTAGCCAGGTGAGGGTCAGCTCTTCTCCCAGGCAACTGGTGATGGGACAAGAGGACATGGCCTCAAGCTGTGCCAGGGGAGGTTCAGGCTGGACATCAGGAGGAACTTCTCTACTGAAAGAGTGTTGAAGCATTGGAACACGCTGGCCTGGGAGGTGGTGGAGTCACCATCCCTGGTGGTGTTTAGGAAATGGCTGGATGTGTCTCTTAGTGCCATGGTCTAGTTAGCAAGATGGCCATTGGTCAAAGGTTGGGCTCAATGATCTTGGAGGTCTTTTCCAACCTGTTTCTTACTTTGAAGGCTAGACATTTTTGAAAAATAAATTTCATACTGTTTGAAAATTAGAGGCTTCTGATTATATATTGTATATTAACATATTATAATACTACTATATGATAAGCTTGAAATAAAATAATTTTCAAAATAGACTAAAGGTAAGTATGTGTACTAAACTTGTCCTTAAACTGGTTTCAGGTTTCCATTTTCTTTCAGTAACAGTGTCATAATTTAAATAGTTATTTACTGTTGCTGTGTTACAGCATAAATTAAAAATTATCGACAGTTTATTTGGTAGATGACAAAGAATCAAACTAAGATCAAAGAATAACCAAAAGTAAAAAGAAAAAATCTGGGTTGTGACCAGAAATTTATATCATTGTTAACTAAGAATATGGAAGGATATAATCTTCACAAGATGTCAGTCATTAGTTGCATCATTTAAAGGTCATCAGCTTGTGATTATTGAGTCAAGTGCTTTGGTAAGTGTTCCTTAAAGAAATAACATTATTCTGAAAGAAACATCCCCATACAGTTAGTAGTAGTCTCTGGGACTGAGCATCAACTCTGCAAATAAACAGTGGTAAATATTTTGAAGGGTTTTTTTCTCTTTCAGAAAGAGCGCAAGAATCAAGCTGAGGACACTCTGTCATCCAGGGGAAACTTGCCTTCAAGCAAAGTGAACAAGCTCCTGAAGAGGTTTCCTCAGATCACGCGTTATGTATAACATACTTTACGAAAGGGACTGTGGGCAAGCAATTAAATTTGGGGTCTTTATCAAAAAAGAGGAAACTCACATTGAGTGATTCTTTGATGTCAAGTGGTGTGTGGATCTTGACCCTGCTTTTGATTCTAGAGCAAAAACCACCCATCTTGAGTATCAGCTGATTTTGTTCATGAGACTCTTGGGTCTTGCATTGTTGTTCAGCTAGCCTACTCAGGTGCTCACTGTTAAACCTTCTGGGCATACATGTAAATGCAGTTCCTAACAGGGAACTGCACATGCAAGCTTCTGGAGCTGCTGTCAAAAAGTGTTCAGGCTCAAACACTGAACCAAGTTAGAATTGATAGTAATGATGGTAGTAATGGATAGTATTGTGGCTCATACTATGATTCCGTGTGTGTACACACAATTTGGTGCCTCTTGAAATTTTTTTGCTGTTAAAGCTGTAGAATTTAGAAAAAACCTCCAGCAAAATGCCTTGTTAATACGCAATGCATTGGTAAGTATAAAATATAACTTCAACATGGAAGTTTGTGACTTAAACCCTCTTGATTTGCGGGTGGTACAGGTATGGTGCCACATGAGTTTGATTATTTTTCACTACTGTAATAAAGCAAGATTGGTGTTTGACTTGGGGGACTTATAATCTACACCAAATGTTTCATTGTTTTTTGGTAAAAAAACTAAAACGGGAAGAGAAAGTTCAAGCATTGACTGCTAATTGAAATAATGAAATTTATTTTTAGTTTTGATTTGGGGGGCAGTTTCCACTACAGTACCACAACACTACCGGCAGGTTCCTGGGACCAGTACCTAATTGGTGGGAAAAATGCAGTGTCTTAGAAAACTAATGTTATAACCATTTATATTAGTCATTCTTTTAGATGTGTAGAAAAAGCAGAGTAAGAGGGGAGTCAGGCACAGACATAAACTGTGTGATTACCCACGAGTTTGCTGGAGCCGAGTCCTCTGGAGCCCCAGGCTGATACCTGTTCATCACAAAAATTTTGGTCAGGTGAAGGCTTTCAAGTTACTGAGGCAGTGTTGGCTTAACTGTTACAGTGGCTTATTAGTGGATTATCCACAGGGTAGCTTATTCTTTTGTTGCTAGTATGGCATAATTGGGTCTTTCAGAGGACTTGGGGTCAGTAAGGACACAATATCCACATCTGAGTTTGGGAAAACACTTCGGTTCTGTGACATTTTGCATTTTCTGTCCAGAAGACACTGTGAAAATGAATGCTACTTGCTGTTCCTTCGTTTCTGGAGGATACAAGCTAGATTGGGAGTCAGGAACTGATTCACCTCAGTTGATTTTTCTTCATATTAAAACTTGGAATAGAAGTAGTTATGCGTCTCTTAAGATGGCACCTGTGCTGAATGTACCAAATTCTAGTGTCTGCAAAGAACAGTCTTATATAAGAGGCTGTAACAGAGACACTTAATACCTTTTTCTATTTTTACTTTTGCAATTTTGCTTCCACTAATCTGAACAGCTATTTTTGGCTTATACTGCTTCATGGTGAGCTTCACAAATTCAGTTGTTCGGGTTTTTGTCTAGCCTTTTTCATGTCTTCTATAAGCTTGAAATTTCTATGCTAAGGTTTTCCAGTCCTTTTATTTATTGAGAGGAAGGAATCAGTGCTTTTCAGGTGCACTCAGGTTTTACAGTGCTTCCTTTAAAAGTACTTGAACAATTATTTCGTTTTGTTGTAACCAAAAACCCTCCAGTTACTGATTGTCCTTGGCAATGTCAGCTGCTGGCCATTTTCCTGTATCAGCATTAAGCTTATATTGCATGTTTAAATGCATTCTGTGACATGCTCATATTGAGGAACGCTCCATTAATAGTTCACGTGTGTACCCACAGGGAATAGCATGGTTCTTTCTGAGCTGGAGTTTGTACCACCCCATGATGCTGTTGCTGGGGAGTAAAGAAAACTCTGTTCTGGTGCTGATCACTCTGGTTAAGAACATTGCTGCACAGACCTGTATGTGATTGCGTGGTGAGGAAAGAATTAAACAAAAGCTGACTAGCTGTTCTACACTCCTAAGTCGGATTTACAGGATTTAAGCAGATCTGCTGGAATTCCTTGATCTTATTCCTGTACCTTCTAGCTTGACTATTATACCACCTCTGGGTATGACTGCTGTTAACTACTCCTTTTAGGCTTTCACTATAGAGGTAGCATTAATATTTCAGCAGGTCTTGATGAACTGTTGTCCTGCCAGTTCAGGAGAAGTAGGTCGAATTCCAGAGAGACAGGGACATTTTAGAAGATGGCATTTCTTGTTCAGAAGGGTCAATACAGAATAATCTGGCAAAATCAAGACAGACTCTGTAGGGAATCACAGACTTACTGTAATAGAATTATGCATATATCAGGGTGAGAAGGTGACTGCTGTTAAATAGTGGATTTAGATATTTACAACTACTTCAAATTTGCCCATTCAAGAAAGTTCAAGATGTTTTACCTTATATGTAGATACATTACTGATCTAAACTGCTGCAGTTATATTAGTATAATTCCCTTTTAGGTCTCCACCTTGGAGAGCAGTCATGAGAAGCTTTTGAGAATCTCAGGCAATGTCATTACATGTACCAGAAAAATGAGAGTCTTGGTAAGAAGGAAATAGTTCCAAAAGAGGACCTGCCAGAGGAGGCAACTGCAAAATCCACTGTATCTTCCCAGTTCATCATTCCTCCAGAAAATTAATACAGGCTTGGACTTCTATTGCTTTTGGTGTACTAGTGTGTGTTTCCTTTAAAATTACTTTATTTAGGACAACTTTGCCTTGAGAGGGAGACAACTTGGAAGGACTGTGAGAGAAATCCAGTGCAGGCTTCTGTTAGAAGTGTTAAACCCTGTGTGTCAGAGGCCTGAACAGGGAGTGTCTCGTGGGATGGAGTTCTGAATGTGCATCAACAACCGCTAGTAAGGAGCTAATTTCTCTGAATGCTAATATAATTTCTGTTCCTCTTTTCAGCGTGTCTTTTCCTTGTGTGTTCAGTGGAGTAAGTGATTCTAAATTCTAGCACAATCCCATATGTTTATTTTGTTCTGCTCCTTTGTGCTAGTGCTGCTAGTGTGGTGTAGCATCTAAGCTATTTCCATCCCCTGCTGCCCTGATCGTCTGCTTCCCTCACTATGAGGATATAGGAGATTTGCTTCTAATTACCTGACTGTAATTCTTGGCCAAATCCACTCCAGAAACAGCTGCTTTCAACCACTTAGCGACTCCTGTAAAAGATCCAGCATGTAGTGAAATTTTCTTTCCTTTGATGAGTAACTGAGGATGAGGCAACACAAAACTGTCACATGAAGTGAGTAATGGGCAAAAGTGAAGGAAGAAAAAAATGAGGCTTTTTGTCAAGCCAGTAGATTTTTAGCAGCCTGTTCCTTGTTTTTATGCTGAAGATGTCTTTGGAAGTGCCACTCGGCAGCCTTGGCCAGAAGTGAGCTCATTTCTTAAGGTGACCTTCATGTTTCGTGCTGTTGAACACCACAAGTTAATCACTCCAAAATCAGAATATAAGTATAGGAAATGCCCATTAGACTGGGCTGAGAAGCAGCACAAGGAAAGTGTCAAAAAAAAAGATTTCCAGGACTGAATAGCTTCAAATGAACTGATTGCCTTGTAAGATTTAGTAGTGTTTAAAGCTTTTAGCCTTGAACCCTAATTTATGTGAAGGAGCAGCAAGCTTTAAACCCTAAAAACCCCCATGGGATGGGATTGTTCATGGTAATACAATAATGATTAACCCTCTGGAAAGCATCCTAGCCAATTGAGAGAAAATACAGCCCAAGGTCAAGGAGACGCTTGATGGCAAAGTTCTCTGGTGACAATGCCCACGATGGCAAGATACAGGGCTGAAAATTGGGAACACACCCTGGAGAGGGCTGTGCCACCTGTGGATTTTCCGGGGGAGATCTGGAAGCTGCTTAACATAAAGTTTTCTGGGTCCCATTTACCTGGGTTCAAATCTGAGGAGAGCTGACCTCGGGAAGCCGCAAGCTGCTAATCGAGGAGGCAGCGGTGGGGGGGAGGATAAAGTCCAGATTCTTTCCAAGAAGTCTAATCTCTGGCAAATGTGCGCGCACACGCCGCTGCCTTTCCTAATCGTTGCTGGGGTCTTTGCAATAGGATACAAGCCCAGCTCCTTGCCGTGCTGCGGCCCCTGTGCCTTGGGAAGAGGAGGAAGAGGCAGCTGCGGGAAGGAGCATTGCAGAACAGGAGCGAGCGGCTGGCTCCGGCGCTGAACTGAAGGGGCGGGGAGGCGGAGGCTGGCACAGGGAGCAGCGCTTACCTGGTGCACTGGGGAGGCTGTGAAGAGGAGGAGACAGCGGGGTGAGGGCTGTGCCCCATCGCTTGTGCTCGCCACCGCCCGTCTGCGAACGTGCTAGAGAAATTCGGGGGCATGTTCTGTTCCCTTATTTCTCTCCTCTCTTCTTCCCCTTTCTGAAGAGAAGAATCAAGGAGAAGAGATGGGGAGAGGAACGGGAAAGTGAAATTCTAAGATGCTGCTGGGAACTTTGATCCCTTTCCTCACATCCCTTTCCCTGCATAGAAATGGAAAAGGCACCCCGCTCCCTCCGGTGCGGAGCGGCTAGCGTGGGAAAGCAGAGCCTGGCAACTGAAGGAGAATGTAATGCTTGAGAACCTTCTGCTCATTTTATACACGAGGGATGGAAATCTCCAAAATACTCGGGCTCCTGGTAGAGCTCTCAAGTTTGCTATCCTGCCTCAGATGTGTGGAGGTAAGAAAAGGTTATTTTTCTATCTGCTTGTAAGAAGTCACATGGCTTTCATATCCTCACTGTAAATGGATCTTGTTATTACTTGAATATGTTTTCTAGAGCATTTAGGCAGCTGTTGTCTCTGGGAAGGACTGGGTGCTTGGGGAGAGATTTGTTTCATTGTGCATATAAATTCAGAAAAAGAAACAGGAAAGCAGGATGCATGAGTGCTTGCAGATGCTTTGGCTTGGGTTTCCAGTGTTTCTCAGGCACTGCAGTGACCCTGGCAGGAGAGATCCTTTGTTTCTGTTCTTTGCTGATTGTCTCTCTTGCTGTTGAGGACAGATGATTTATAGCTGCACAGGCCTGGGGCACTGCCTGTGGCATTGGCTGTTTGCACTGAATTTCATTGGTGATGATGGTCCGAGTTGGGGTATTTTAGAAGCTGCTACAGAAACTGGCAGCAACTAATCTTTCATTAGAAGAGAAGCTTATTACTTGGACTGCAGTACTTTTACTTCCAAGAAGAGTGGGTTCAGTCTCTCGTATATATCCTGTTATTAGTCTGAATCCTTAAATCACTGGCAGGCTTACATGTGTCTGCAGGTATACACTAAAAGCTAGGGGTTTGAGGGACCTGGATTGTGGTGCAGTCACAAAAGTACAGCTTAGCTCACTTTCTACTCTCTCCAAAGAGCTTTGAGATCCTCAGGTAAGTCCTTCAGCATTGTCGGTCCAGAAACCATTATGTGGGCTTGCAGCAGCCTGATACATGCAGATAGATGGAATTTTGGCTGAAAAGGGTTTATCTGTGCATCCCTTTGTGCATATGCACCTAAGATCTGCTACTTCTGAACCATGTCAGGAATTCATCTTCCATATGCAGTATCCCATTCTGACTTTGTGCAGGGTGATGCTGGAGCTTGGCCATGGTTGTCAGCACCTGCTGGACCATATTCATAAGCTTGGTTTGAAAATTATATCTGACATTAATAGGTGTTGTTCTTGTCAGGTTTCTGTGGGAATTATCTCAGTTTATTTCAGAAGTGGATTTGGTTTAATTTCAAATTTAACTTGTCCCGTTTTCCAGGGAGAGGTTAAGCAGAGAGAGGCAAAATTACTGCATTTTGAAAAAAACCACAACCATTACCAATAGCTAGTATCCTTTAGCTGCACATCTCTGCTCCGTGAATTACAACACTTTGTTCATATAAAAGTATTAGAAATGTTCATTTAAAAATGTTTAGAAACTAATTAAACTACAAGGAGCTAGCAGAAGCATGTATAGTTTCTTCTTTTCAATCTGGGTCTGTGAAGGTCTTGCACTTGCTTGCACACCATGTAGTGGTGTTGAGTGGAGATCTCTATCTCTCAGCCTGCAGTCAAGTTACAATCATAAAAAACACTGCCTGTAAGAGGAAATGCAGTTTTGGGGCCAGACAGGTCGCTAGAATTCTGAGGACTTTTTTTCATATTTTTTTGGTTTAGCTATTTAACCCCATTTGGATAATAATACCATAAGAGGCCATATCATATTTTCAAGTATTAAAAACAAAATCCTCAAAAAGCCTTGTTGGATTTTCTTCCTTGGATGTTTCCTATTTTATACATGGACGTTTATTACCTTTTTAACAGGTATTCTGGAGGCATCATCCTGTCACTCACATAGATAAATCCCTGCTGCTGTGGTTGTAGATGACTTGCCCTATAAACAGAGAGAGAATGAGTAGTTACTACTTTTCTTTCTGATAATAATGATTTTCTTCTAGATTTCCTTTCCATAGGCATTTCACTCTGTTGGAAAACCTCTGTTGGAAAAAAACAAGAAGAGCCCTGTAATGTAGTGCAGAGATCAAGGATAAATCTCTGGAGGCCAGTAATTATTCCTTTTGTTGTTAGTGGACAGAGCTATGTATTTGAAGAGGAGCAATGGGGAGACCAGGGAAGAGGCTGGCTACCAGGGTGTGTTTGCCTAAAGCTGAGCTGCTTTTAGGACTTGCCCATGTTTATTTCATTGGATAATCATCTCTCTGCTTTTGCTCTGTTTCTTTTCCCAGGCTTTCTTGGGATCCAAGCCCAACCAAAACCATTTGCAAAGTGCAGGTAAGAACAAGAAGTTATTAATTCAGTCATTGGGCAGACTCTTTCCTGCAGTGGTGATCTGAGACCATAGGCATGATGAACCACTGCTACCTGGCCTTCTTCCTTTCTTTTCATCACTTCTTCAATCTTTTCTCTGGCCCCAATGTCTGTTTATCTCCATTACCAACATGGCCAGACTACTTCTGTTTCTTCATGTCAAATGCTCTTGCAGCTCCCTGCTCCTCCTACATGTTCTTTTCCTTTAATCTTTTTCTCTGCCTTGGTCTTTTTTGCATGCTTACCTTTCCTCTGCTCTAATAACTACTGAATTCTCATACACCCTCTCTGAGGGTCCCAGCTGATGCCAAGCATATGATTGGTTTTCCAAACACTGACTTGCAACTGCTTCTCATTTTTGTAACTTGCCTTTAACCTTCAGCTGTCCCTTACCCCCTCTGGGCTTGGCAGTGGCTAGAAGACAAATGACATGATGCAAAGTTTCTTTGTACCCTTGCTCTTTGCCCCATGGGAAGAAGGGTTTTCTGAAAGTGTTGGCTTCTTTTTGTTTACTTAGTGAATAGAGCTATAAATGTTATCCCTTTCTCAGTCTACTCTTCCCATGTTATGGACTATATAAAGCCCACAAAACCTGGCAGGTTTTTTCCCACTTTGTTATTTCAGGGTCATGAATGGAGAGTTTTCTCCTTTTGTTAAGGACTATAATAAATTAATTATTGGGCATTTTTTCACTGGATATTTCACATGGGCACTGAAACATTGGCACCTGCACTTCCCCCAAAATAAATTCCCTTTCCCTTCCAGTGTATTAGCCAAGTTCAGATAAGCCAGATGATCTGCTGATGTGTATAGGGACCAAACATACAATGAAATACAGTGTCATTTCCCACCTTCCTGCTTTGCATAGTGCTGCTCCAAAGTGAGTACATGTATTGCATGTACAGTAATGGGAACCGGTTCAAATTGTCATCTTTGGGCCCTAAGTTAACACTTTTCAAAGGTCTGTCTGGGAAGTTCATTGTCTCAGATCAGTTTGTGGTTTAGACAGTGAGTATTATGAATATTCTTTGAGCAATGCCTTGAAGAGTGACAGAGTTGGAATCAAGCAAGCAGCAGTTGAGCCTGCAGAGACAGGGGGTATTTCTCATAACCAGCTGGTGCCTCCCACATTGTCTGAGCTTCAGTGTGTGATGCTTGAGGTGATGCTAACGCTCCCTTCCTGTGCGCAGCGCCCAGCGTGTGTGCTGTGGGACCTCTCGGGTATTACAACGGCTCACTGGCGGTCACCGCGGCTGGGGCAGAGTGTCTCAACTGGACAGAGTTCCCTGATTATGTCCAGCAGTACCCAGAGCGTGGCCTGGGGGACCACAACTACTGCAGGAACCCAGATGGGGGAACAACGCCCTGGTGTTTCTACAGGCTTGTGTCAGGGGCCATTGGCTGGGCCAACTGTGACTGTAACCAAGGTAAGAGCTGCGCTGCCTCGGGGCTCAGCCAGAAATGTGTGCTGCACAGACTTGCAAGTGGCAGGTGGAACACTCTGTGAAAGAAGCACACTACAAGGACGGTTCCAAATTGTTGAAATAATTAATACTAGAGGCTAGCCTGTGTGGGAGAAGAACATCTGTATATAGTAGGGGGTGGATTTTAGCTGCTGTAGCTCTAATGCCTTGTATAGATGTTTTATTCTGATACAAGGAGACTTCTTTTTTTTCTGCTGCTAACTTATGCCACTTTGAAAACAGTTTTAGTTTTGTGGAAAACAACCCACTCCTGCTCCTTTAGGGTCCATATCAGAACACTCCTCATGTAAGAGTAGCAGTTCAAATAAAACAAGAGAAGTATCTTCTGTGGCAAGGCAGGTCATAGGCTTGTGTTAAACTTCCTCAGTGCTGGCACAAGGAGTACTGCTGACTTTAAGGCAAGCAAGGAGCTGAGCTCTCTCAATGCATTGGCTGCTGTGCAGCATTCTTGAAAATGTCCTGTTTTCTGACCTTCCTTGTTTTCCTGCATTTTCCAGAACAGTTGAAACACCACTTTAATAAATGAATTGACAGTCTTTTCCCTTGCCAGTGCATGTGCTTTCAAAGATGGCTTCATTAAAGAGAAGGATATAAGTGTAGTGGTGATGTGTGCCTGCACTGAGGTACTACAGGGAGGTGAATCCTTCTGCAAGTCCATAACTGAGTGAGGAGATGTGCTTTCTAAACAGTGATAAATATTTTTGGTGGGGTGAGAATTGAAAGGGCATTTACATTGGCACTTCTTTCCTTACAGAAATTAAAGAGGATTCATCTGCTGTTACTGAACATCTCGCTGTAGCAACAGTCATGCAGGTGCAGTGGTTGATGGAAATAGATCAGTGGAGTGTCAGAAGTAATTAGATAGCCTGGCATTTTCACACACCCTTTCAAGATAGCATGTAAAATCATCCCTATTTGACAAAAGGAGAATCCAGGAGCTTTGGCAGAAGCCAAATTTCCTGCTGGTGTTACTGTAGATTTGAAAAGACCATAACATCAACCATCCTCCCAAGCAGCCATTGCTGGACTGGGAAGGTGCCACATGCCACACTCTTTCATGCACATCACTGTAGTGCCAGCACAGGTGGAACAGGGATGAAAGAAGCCAAGTGCAGTTCAGCTCAGCTGCCTGCAAATCCAAGACTTGCTGGTCTGAAACTTCAGTCAGCAGACAGCAGCTAGTTTTTGGTCGGTTTTTTTTTCTGTTTTGGAAGGTGCTGTGCGGTTGGCTGAAGACAATAGTGTGGAGCTGTACTTCAATGGACTCTGGGGTACCATCTGTGCTGACCACTGGACTGACTGGGATGCCAGTGTTGTCTGCAGGCAACTAGGTCTCAGGTGGGAACCTCAGTCTGGTTGTGAGAGTTGCGTGCTCGTGTGGCTTTTGAAAGAGCAGCATCTGTGGTTACAATTCCTCTGGCACAGTGTGTTGGCTGGCAGAAAGGAGTTTGTTTTGTGGGCTAATTTCCCACTTACCAGAATCCTTTTGTACTGTTTTCTTTCTGTGGCTACCCCCAACCCAATCAGCATTTGCAAGAATTTTTTTAAAACAATAGCTTCTGCTTCATGTTCCAGGCTGTGAAATGTGAGCTGTGAGATCACATTCCCTTTTTATGATCATCAGCCAGAGCTACTATAGTAATCTAACAGAAATTTCAGGAGTATGAACTCCCTTTGGGTATCTGGGATTTGGACATTCAGACTTCCCAACAGCAAGGAGATAAGGTCCACAGAGAGGGAGGGTGATTCAGATAGTTTGGTGTTTGAGTCTTTTGATGGGTTTGTTCATTGCTTTCAAACGAGAGTGCCATTTCTGACTACACCAACTCCTCTGCAGTAGGTAGGCACACAAAAGGGTTAGGAAGTGCTTTGTGCTTGCTTGTGCTTTCCCATTAGACTGTAAATGGTCACCCCTTTATGCACTTCCAATTAACTGGGCACACTGGGATGTGAAATGTCACAACTGGACTGGAGAGTCACAACAACTGAGGGAACTGGTAAGTCAAGCCGTGCAGTGGCATTTCATTGCTCTGTTGCATCCTTTGTACCAGTGAGATTGGCACAGCTGGGAAGAAGAGTCATCCTGGACCATGGCCTGTTCCCCTGCACCTGCAGTCAGCAAACTGCCATGGAGATGAGGATGCCGTGCTGCAGTGTGGCTATCAGGAAGCTGTGTCAGGAGCTTGTAACCAGGGGAGTGCTGTGGTAACTTGTGTTCCTCCAGAAGGTAAATCTCCACGAAAAGTTTGCTCCCTGCATCTTCCATCACTGTTGCTGATAAGATGTAAAATGTGAAGCTGTGGAGAGAAAATAATTGGGAATGTTATTCTTTCACCTGCTATGCAGGTGGTTTTCTTCCTTCCAGTGGAAAATCGTCTATCCGTTCCCAATCCCAAATACTCATAATGGTTATACATCTCAATCACCAAAAGATGGCTGATGCTTATGACCACATCCCCTTTTTATTAAGCCAGGTTTTTGACTGCAGGCAGCAAACTCCTGGTCACCACAGCAGCCAATTAAAGAGCCATCTCTGGACCAGCAGTACCCCACTCTGGGGGCTGCAATTACAGATGCTTATGGGGAGTCTAGAGGGGACGATGTGGTAAGAGAGCATCCCGAGAGCTCCTCTGGCTAGAGAATGGTTCTACACCCTGAACTGCTGGATGTGCTTTGTCTCTGTCTTGTTCTGTTGTGCTCTTTTTGCCTTTCTTGAAGCACAGGTGTAGGTGCCCCACTGCGTATAGTTGGGGGGAAGGAGAGCTTTGAAGGGCGAGTGGAGGTTTACCATGATGGCAAGTGGGGAACCATCTGTGATGACCAGTGGGACGACCGGGATGCTGAAGTAGTCTGTAGACAGCTGGGACTCAGGTAATTTCCTTGCTGTATTTCATGGAGTAGTAATAGAAGTAGGCAGAATGAAGAACATGAGAGCATGTCCCTTCACTGTACTAGCAGCCCTTCCTATAGGAGGTATACAGAAACCCTGGGAAACATAATTCTGATCTTCCTATGAAGGGATTTTGTACCCCATTCTTGTCAATTTTATGGGTTTGTGATGTGTATAAAAAATGGTACATTCCTGTCTAAGGATTGTTTGTGTTTACCCTGTTCATCATTTTTGCATACGTCCTAATGCAAATTTTGTTTGCCTCAGTGACAACTGTTATTTCCTTATGTGAACTGCAGTTGCTTACTTGGTTAAGTTTAAACACCTCCAGTTTCACTGGCTGCCCTTATACTCTTCAGACAAGAAAGCAAGAGAGAGCACCTCATCCTCCTGTGTGCCATTCAGGGCTTAACATGGGAGCTGTTGCCTACTGAGCATTCTTGAAAATCACAAAAGTACAGGATTATTTAAAATAGATTGTTCAAATTTGAGATCCCTCAATCTTTGGGAGTTTTGCCTGTTACGAGATTGTAACTGAGACTGATGTTAAGTAGTTTTCTGCAGAAGTCCCTATGTGTCTGAACTTTTAGTGTTGTAGTAATGTTTTTGTTATTTGCTGGAAGGGCTCATTACAAACTTTCCAGTAACGTATTTCAGTTAACAGCTGGCAACTCCACTGTGTCAAAAATACAGATGATCTATGGGAGGACAGTGACCCAGCATAGGAGAGTCCCTGTGCAAGGCACAGTCTGAGGACACAAGACTGTGGCCTTCCTTACTGAGCATGCATGTCTATATTGTTTACAGTGGGACCCCAAAAGCCTTGTCATGGGCTCACTATGGGCAGGGATCTGGCCCAATCCTGCTGGATGAAGTGCAGTGCTCAGGGAATGAACTCTCCCTTGATCAGTGCGAGAAGAGTGACTGGGGACAGCAAAACTGTGACCACATTGAAGATGCTGGGGTCTCCTGTGACCCTTTCACAGGTACAGACGTACAGCTTTGCCAGTCAAATGCGGTCAGTCTTATCCCCCCATTACTTGGCTTGCTCAGCAGCTAACCCCCTGGTTCAGGATCCTGCACAGCTTCCATGTATGGCTCCCACAAGGGCTGCCAGATGTGGAGGCAGAGAGCAAGGGAATGGATCAGAGGCAGACTTGGTGGTGTTCCCACGGTTTTGCTCAGGTGGTATGGAAAGGCTGAAGTGAATCCTCCCCTGACAGATGGGTATGTTTGGAAGCAATGAACGTTTGTATTTTGAGTACCCACAGACATCTGTGTCTTTTGTTTCTTTCACTTATGGGTGGTCCAGAGACCTAGCAATGGTGCACAGGCTGTTTCTTTTCTCCCCTGCTGAGTGCTGCCCTTTCCTTCTCCCACTCCTTGCAGAGGGCACTGTCCGGCTGGCTGGCGGCCGCAACCCTGGTGAAGGCAGGGTGGAAGTTTATTACAATGGAGACTGGGGCACAGTGTGTGATGATGGCTGGACAGACCTCGGTGCTCAGGTGGTCTGCAGGCAGTTGGGCTTCAGGTAGGACTGAGAGTGTGTTGTGCCTGTGCTTCCTAATTTCAAGGATTAGATTCCATCACCCTTCACTGGGATAGGCCAGACCTTAATCCTTCAATGATGTCTTTGTTAGAAGGCTTATTACCATTATACAACTTATTAAGGAAAGATTAATAGGTATCTACATCCTTTCCAAGGGGCAAAAATAAATCTATTATCTCTTGCCTCAGCCTGTTTTGGAAGCAGATAACAGGCTTAATACTGTCCTTATGAATCCCTCAGCAAAGTCAGAAAGTTTTCTTTAATGCTTCTTAAATTTGCGGGTGTCACCTCTGCTCTGTCAGTAAAAGGATATCACCTATCTGCTCCATCAACTATATGTATCACTTGCTTCAGTAGTTGAACAAAGACCATCAGGGCAAAAAAAGAGTAGTAATAGGGATTTTCAACACATTGCTGAGCTGTCATCCCTTCAGGTAGGAGTTTGAGAAAGATTTAAAATCAGGATACTACTTTGAGCTAATAAAATGAGGTTTTGTGATTTTTATTTTTTTTTTTAATATTATTAGGGTCTCTTTCTAAAATTTCAATGTCATTGATGAAGAAAAGACTAAACTAAATTCTTCCCTTTGAGTTCAGCTACATACTGTGTTTGTCATCTCTTTTAGTGCCTAAAAGTTTGCAGCTTTCTGCAGCTCAATTCCAGGTAGCTGTTTCCTATTACAAGAAGTAGAACTACCTAAATGTTGACATTTTTGATGCCTCCCCTGCCAGCCCCTCCCCAAACTGATGTACCTGCCATATCTGCAAAGCAGCCTGTGCCGGCCCTCTGTGCCTTTGAATGTGCCTTTGACCAGACATTAGAAAATGGACTGATCAGAGCAGGCTTCCCTGAAAACTGAAAGTGGTGAGATGTGAGGGTGCTTGGTTGCCATCCTGTGTGTCCACTGAGTGGTTTAGGTCAGGAGGCCACCAGTACCATAGTTAAGCAGGGGAGTTTCTCTTTGGATCTGAGGTTGGGCCCATCTGTGGTATTTATAGTTTTAATGTTCTTTTCTGTTTCCTTCCTCTAGTGGTCCTGCTGCCCTGGCCTCTGAAGGAGACTATGCTGCTGGCCAAGGCTTCATCTTACTGGATGATGTAGCATGTGTGGGGACAGAGCTGTCCCTCCTGGACTGTCCCCACAGCAGCTGGGGGCAGCATGACTGCTCCCATGCTGAGGATCTGGGAGTCCGCTGTTCCCCAGAAAGCAACACGGTCATGGATGGCAGCCTGGGTAACTCACCTTGCTCTTGCCCTGAACAGTGGGGAAGTTTCACCTTCTGGTCTGTTCCCTTGCAAGCTCCAGCAGATGTGGGAGTTTTCCCTGTGCTGTTTCAACAAAGGGTGTGCTTTTTGAGGAGGAATGAGCCCTGGCTGAATTGGAGCAGAGCCACAGATATGTGGCTCCACCAGACCTACGGTCAGACCAGCAGATAAATGGAAACTGGAGAGAGTTTTGGCAGTCTCTGAAACAAACCTGAGGGGCTGAGGGACAGTGGCTGCCTTAGTATGCCATTGCTCAAGGGAGCCCTTTCACTAGACCTTTTCGGAAACTGGTGTGGTTACATTAGTGCCACCCCTTGCCAAGACGGAAGGCCTTCAGATGCAGGGGGTTGTTGTTTGCACTCCCTTGTGTGGATGGCACACTTCTAATTAAAATTGTGGAAATATTTCAAGTTAGCATAATTTCCTCATTTATATAATGCCTGATACTCTCCTCTTTCCTCATTAAAGGAGACTTTCTAGTTTGTCAGACATTTGTTATTGAAATAGTTGGCATCCAACATTTTTGTTTTTCCTGGATGTAGAACTCTCCTCTTGCTTAGAATCATGTAATAGTTTTACAATTCAATGGATTTTTTTCCCAGGCATGTTTAAGCTTGTCTAACTCTTGGCTCAGGAGTTAATAACTTTCTTTCTGTTCTTGTTCTCCTCTTTACTCAGCTATCAGAGTATGATCCACTGATGATTCCCAGTATGTATTAAATAAATTAGTATGTATTATAGTCTTCTGATTCAGCACAGAGGTAAAATGTCTTAATATAGTCATACTTCTTTTTTTTCTCTATTTTCTTTTTTTTTTCTTTTTGTTTTAAGCTTACTGATGTCTGGGATTCATCTTTTTCTATAGAACCCAAGTTTTGGACCCCTGACCCCTCTGGTGTTTTTGCTTGCAGCAGAATGTGTTTTCTCCTTCAGGGCCTCCTGTGCGGCTGGTGGACGGAGAAAGCACCAAGGAGGGCCGGGTTGAGATATTGCTGAATGGGCAGTGGGGCAGTGTCTGTGATGATGACTGGACAGATAGAGATGCTGCAGTGGTTTGCAGGCAACTGGGATACAGGTAAGAGCTGTGGTACAGGCATCTTACAGATAGAAACAGCTCTTGGGAGCACTCCTGGACTTGTTTCTGGGGGCTTAGTTTTAGTTTTGGCACACCCACATATGCTTGAGGGAGCAGATTGCTCTTCTCACTGTACTACTGTCTCTGTGTGGAGTGACACATAAATATTATTCCTCTTAAAATGTGCTGGTACCTCAGGTTCACTTGTCTCCTGCTCACCGATTAGCCACCCTCTCTCTAATTGCAGTGGTACAGCAAAAGCCAGGGCAATGGCTTATTTTGGCGAAGGCCATGGGCCCATCCATCTGGACAACGTAGAATGCAGTGGCATGGAGCACACCCTGGGGCAATGTGCCAGGCCTGACACCAGGATTCACAGCTGCTGGCACAGTGAGGATGCTGGGGTGATCTGTGACTATGTGGAAGAGAAAGTCCAAGATATCAGGAGAACAGGTGACATGCTCATTTCTTCTATGCAGGAATCTGAAGCTGTGGTTGTAGGATGTCTGCATGCTTTTGTGGTTTTTCCCTGTCATTCTTGTCTTTGGCCGAAACTTCATCTACAAAATAAGCATGTCCTGTCCTGCACCTCCTACCTGTTCTTGTTTTCACTGTATCTCCTCAGCAGCACAGAGTGTTCCAAATTAGTTTGAGGAGCTCCACCCATGTCAGGCCTTTGAGCCTGCAGAACTTCCCCACAGCCAAGTCACCATACTCTTCCTTAGAACAGCAACCATAAGCAAGCTTTGGGGTTTAGAGTACTGAGGAAGTAAAAGTATAGGTCCCACTCCTGGCATAAGACTATAGAGACTTCAGGTAAGCACCTCCAGTGAAATTAAGGAAACCTATGGGATCAAATCTTCTATGAATTCCCTATGCACAACACAATGCAGTCGATTACCTTGAGGATTAATGCACTTAGAGAAGGTGAATGGTACTTGGCTCTGTGACAGCAATGCTGATACTTAAGGTGAAGGTCCCTACCCAACTGTTCTAACTTTGCCATGCAGGTCCAGAGTCTGGAGTGTGTGGGATGCGCCTGCTTCACCGTCGCAAGAAAAGGATCATAGGTGGAAACAAGTCTCTGAGGTACTACCCTGTAACTGCTGAGAGAGCCAGACTGGTTCCAGCTTTCCACTGGGCTCTGGAAATATCCTGGCAGATGCTGACTGCATTAACACATTTTCACTGGTGATTTTTGAACTTGGTTTGAACCAGCGTGTTATCTAGGGAAGAATGCAAGCCAGCTGAGCCCAGATGAGACAAGAGTGGATGGGAAAAGAGGAAAATGGTTCCCATATGTGTGACACCTCTTGTTCCTCTGTTTCTTCTTCAGAGGCAGCTGGCCATGGCAGGCCTCACTGCGGCTCAAGGGTTTTCGTCGAGATACTCGTCTGCTGTGTGGAGCAACACTGATCAGCAGCTGCTGGGTGGTGACTGCAGCCCACTGCTTCAAAAGGTGTGTTTGGGAGTGGGGAGCCCTGAGGGATACTCAATGATGAACAAGATAACCACAGACAAGTTTATCCTCCTAGCCCAGTGGAACCACATGAGCAAAGTTTCTAAACCAAGACCTTCAGGTTACGATGTGTGTGATCTTGGAGTGCTTTTGGGGATGACTCAATATAGACTTACTTTTTCCTTCACTGCTTACACCTGGCCTTTTAACTCTGAGGCTTTACAGTGTAAAGTGAACCAGCATTTTGCCGTTCTTAAGTGCTTTAAGGAACTGTGAACAGGTCAATTCACAAGCCTGCTGCAACTACAGTGATCATTTTGATAGAGAGAAAAGTCCTATGCATGGTAGACAGTAATTTGGGGCACCAAATCTGCAACAGCTGGCACGATCACATCACATGTGCTAAAGAGGTCCCACAGTCCTGCAGGTGGAACTGTTTTATCACTGTAGTGTGAGGAGGTGGTTCAGTCTCATAGCAACTGAGACTTGAGTCTGCTTCCCTCTTAGTAGGAGTATTGAGATCTTGAGTCTGTTTTTCTCCAGGTTTGGTGTTGATGTGCGGCGCTACCTCCTGCGGGTGGGCGATTACCACACAGGTGTGAAGGATGAGTTTGAGAGGGAGCTGCCCGTGGAGCGGATTGTCCTCCACAGGAACTACTGGGCTGGCAGCAATGATAATGACATAGCCCTGGTCCGAATGCGGGGCAGAGAAGGGCACTGTCTCTCCTTCAATCACCACGTTCTGCCTGTCTGCCTGCCTGACAGGAGAGAGAGGTCTGACATCAACAGGCAAGCCTGCATCATCTCTGGCTGGGGAGACACAGGTAAGTGGTGGGGCTTTGAGAGAGGTGAGGAAGTCTGGCTTCAGAAGCCTATATGGGCCATTAATTTATGTCAACTCAAGGCTATGTTCTCACTGCTCCATGCTTAGCGCATGGTGCTAAGGAATGGGGACATCAGGTGAGTTTTGTGCAATCGTATTTTCATCTGATTTTGAGGTTTATTGAGTCTGCTCAATATTGGTAAAAGCTTTGGTTTCCATAGCATCCCTCTGAAGCTGTGGGAGAGACCAGTGCTGCCATCTGGTCACAGCCCTCTCTTTCTTCCCATTTCTACACATGTGTTTGCCCACAGCAGACCCCGAAGGGAGCAGCCTGTGCAGAGCTGCTATACCAAGCCCATGGGAGGCCCCCATGTTTCCATGACCTGCCTTCTTCATGATACTGTCATAGAGAAGTGAGGGCTTAGAGGTAGAAGGAGACCTCAGAGAAAAATCTCTCTTGGACTACCTTGCTTAATCTCCCTGTGTATTTCTGCAAGTGCAGATGGACTCTGAGTCTGGTTTCTGCCCTGGGTTCAAGACAGCCTGGACCTGTCCTCTTTGAGCACATTGCTGTGAAGCTTCCTAAGTAAAAGGGAGCAGGGAGGCCTTTCTGGGGCTGCTATGACTGGAGAAGAGCCATATGTTTAGAAAGACTTTCTGCCAAAAGCCCCAGGAGCTCATCTGTTGATTTTGGACTTGCCCATCCTTCTCAGCTGTTTCTCTAGCTATTACTGCAGCTGTTAAACTGCAAGTACATATTTGCTTTTGGAGTCAGTTTTGCCAGTTGCACGTGTCACTTCAGGGGCGGATCAAAGAGCAACTTAGCCATGTAACTACCTTAAGCTATACTGGAGCTTAGTAGCTAGAATCCTTCCCACGCACCAAACCCAGCTTTCTCAATGAGGAACAGCTACCTACTACCTTGTGAACTTACATAAACCTTGGGCACAGAAAGGTCATACTCCAATATAGCACATTAGCCTTCTGTTCTGAACAACCCTGGGGTAATAAACAGATTTGATCAAATAGACTCAAGTCTGGCCACAGATGAAGTGAATTCCCTTTGAATAATATTTGAATGCCT
This sequence comes from Eopsaltria australis, assembly GCA_034509425.1. NCBI lineage: Eukaryota > Metazoa > Chordata > Aves > Passeriformes > Petroicidae > Eopsaltria > Eopsaltria australis. The sequence continues at coordinate 343,671 of JAVTVJ010000525.1, forward strand.
CTGAAACATCTTCTAAAACTTCTCTGAGGATTGAGCACTTAACAGATACTGCTGCATTTATTCTCTTGAGAAAACACTGTCCTTGCTTTACTGAGGAGGAAATGGTGGCTTGGAGTGGTGAAACAAATTGAACAAGGTTCAAGTTACTTGTTGACAGAACCAGGAGTAAGACTCATGCTTTGATCTAAACGTTTTTCTGCAACCCTCCTCCCCACATCTTGGATCATACACCTTTTTTTTTGTGGTCTGGCTTGGCATCACTGTTTTCAGAAGTTCTCGTGGTTCAGAGATGCTGAGCTCAGCCTATTTCTGTGCTGCAGACTTGACATGAAATGTATAAGTGTCTGTTTTTGTAGGGAGCACTGTTGCATCAGGTCGCTACTGTTTGTACATGAATCAGTCTGGCTGGTCTGTTTTATTTCAGGGAAGTCCTATTCAAGAACCCTGCTGCAGGGGGTGGTGCCCCTTCTCCCACGGGAAGACTGTGAGGCCCGTTACGGGCAGAAGTTCACCAACCGCATGATTTGTGCTGGGAACCTCTCTGAAGATAAACGGGTGGACAGCTGTCAGGGTGACAGTGGAGGGCCACTCATGTGTCAGAGATCAAATGGACGCTGGATCATTTTGGGCATCACTTCCTGGGGGTATGGCTGTGGTCGGAAGGATTCACCCGGTGTCTACACAAAGGTCAGCAAATTCGTACCCTGGATCAAGAAAGTGACCAAGCTAAAATGAAAATGACTGATCTCTAGGAATTTCAGCACATGGTCCTTTCGCCTTGCAGCAGCAGAAGGCTGTGGTTTCTGGTCTGTGACTGATGGAGATTTATTTTTTTGGACATTGACAGAAGACTTTAATGTAGAACTGGAAGGAAAACAGTGATGACTGATTCTTTAAAGTCTCTGGTTTCACTATAGTCTGTAATCTGTAAGCAGAGAAAGCAGGTGCACAATGGTAACAATGATCAGTATACGTTGCTCTAAATACCTGAATTCGTTAATGCAATCACACTTATTCTTTTGTTCTGGCACACAGAAATGGTAGAAGTAGAGAGATATCTACTGCTGCAAATCTATTAATGGTTGTATGTTTGGACAGTTGAAACATGCTGCAAGGAGAGGTGAGATGATTGGAAGATGGCACCAGGTGTTGGCATAGTGGAAATCTTCAGATATTTTTTCATAACAGCTCTCTTCAATTCTAGGAATCAGAAGATTTGACCTGAGTTGATGAACGGGCCAACAGTTGGGTATTTTAGCTTCCCTGTTACGTCTCTAGGGGGAACCTTTTCTCTTCTGAATAGTAGGCCTGCTCCCACAAGATCCCTTTCGAGTGTCTGCCTGGACTAAGAGATGCTTGTCTCTCCTGCTGTAATCCTCTGTCACACATTTCCAGCTGCCATGGTTTTATTGCTGCTTTTTTGCTATAGTAGTTTGTGTGTGTGATTGGGCTTTTTTTGTTTCCTTAAAGTAGCATCTTCTAGAATCAGTTGCCGGTGTGAGAGGCAGTAGCTTTCTTACCCTCATGATTACTATGAAGAACTTAAAAATGTGACCTCGAGTGGCTAAACAGACATGTTATTTTTCTTTAAATCCAAATGTAATGTTAATCTCAAGCATTCAGGTGTTGAATCATGATTTAACAGTACTGTGGGGACTTCCAACTGATCCCTTATTCATCATAGTTATTAGCTGCCCTTTGTGCCTCTAGTCTTTAATATCTCTGTGTTCGCAGTTTTCTATGAAACATGGAATTCCTCCTGGGGTATAGATACACCTCAAGCAAATTACTCACTCCTTGTGAAAAACAGTAAGTGCTCTGCAAAGCAGCTTCCTGCTTTCATGAAGTGTGTCCTATTCTTGAAACCTCTGGGCCATGCTTCCTTTTTTCTCTTCTTTGCACTCTTTCTCTTTTCATTCCTCTCAGTAAGAGTAAACTGGCTTAACTTGAGGGTATGCAAGCACTGTCATCAAGCTGGAGTTTTCAGCCTGAACAGATACAATGCTGAGAGAAAGAGGGGTTATCGAATATTACAATTCCTTTCTTCTGTCTCATCCAAACAAATGAACAGTTTCCTCTTATGCCTTAAGCACTTTTTAAAGTTAATATTTTATTCTTGAGTAGTAAAAAAATATAAGTAGACAGAAGGGCTAAGTGCCTTAACAGTTGTGCAGTGCAGCGTCCTCTCACTGTGTGCAGATAAGGCAGAGAGAAGACAGGTCTGTGCAGGAGCAAAAAGCTTTGATGTACAACCAAGAGCTCAAACATGGAGGCTAATACAGGATGGGACACGTGGAACTTGTGCCAGATGTGCATGTTTTGAGTAGACAGTAACTAGGTCAGGCACTGACCTGCTGTCTGGAAGGTTTGCACTTAGGGCATTGAGGTGTTCAGTATCTGGGTATTACTGATGCGAGAACACAAGGCAGAGCACAGTCTGTGGATTAACAATGTCATATTACAGGTCATGTGGTGACAGAATCCTAGAAATTGCCTTGGGTTCAAGAAATACTGATTGTCTAAAGCTTTAATTTGTCTTCTATAAATTAGCTTAATGTAAAGGTGCTGACCTGACTAGGTGGCTGATTTTTGTGTGTGAAGGCTAAACTAAACCGTTTCATTTACCCTTTCCGGGTATTATAGGATAGTTGGGCTACCAGTGTTGCAATGGACTGTTCTAAAATCCTGCTTGCAAACTTTATTTTAACAAAGAATTGTGGGAATCTTTAAAACATGCAACATCAGGACCCCTGTGAACTGGCCTTTTGAGACAAACCTGATCCATTGGTGCCTCTTCTCGAGGTGCTGAATGTCTTCAGCACAGCTTTGTGCTGATAGCCCTGTTTAAAATGCCAGACTTGATCCCTTGGCAGCACTGTGCTTGGCTCCACACTGGTCGTGTTGTCCTATTGCTCCTGGCAGAGTCTCTAAAGTGCAAGCTGCAGACTGCTCCTTGTCTCCCGGGAATTAAAATGCCAAGAGGACCGAGGGCAATTATGTCACAGACCTCTTATCTTGTGGGGGATTAAATGCCAAGTTCTACACTGGCAGAAGCAGTACCTGGCTGGGAAACATGGAGGGATTTGGCTTTTACCTTCAGCCTCCCCATAGCCAGCATACTACAGCAGCTCAAATGGAGTTTCTGTGCCTTGGCTGCTGTCACATCTCTAGTTTAACCTGGTTTGATCTTTGATAATCCCAACAGGCATAGAAATACCCAAAGGGATGACACTGTGAGGTTATTTCCCTAAGCTTACTGAGCAGGTGGCCATTCAGGAGTTAGCATAAATTATCATGTAACACAAGTTAGATGCAGGCCTGGAATTATCTTCTGAAATTCTCATGTTCTAGTTAAAAATATTTCTTTCTCCTAGATCTTGTCACTATGAAAGCTGTGAGAATCCTTGTCATTACACCCTTCAAGTCCTGCATGAGTCAGGAGGAGGGAAGGAAGTATGCAATCTCCTTTGCCTGCTCTTATACCTTACTGGTGCTGTAGGCAAGCCTGTCAATACTCTGCTACGCTGACCTGGCCTGTTTCAGGATACAGCTATTGCTCTTCAGTGTTTAACCTGGGACTGTGGCCCGAACCAAACTCATTCATGTGCTTTGCCACTGAGGCTTACTGGAACTGCCTGCTTGGATGAGCACCACTCAGTCACTCTATGACTGTATTTTGTAATGTTGGATAGCAGCAGATGTTTCAAAAGATAGTATGTGAGGGTTGTGCTGAACAAGTTTTAACAACCTTTCCTTTTGGGGAATTTTGCTATTGACCCATTTAAATTAATTACTTGCATTACTCTTATAATCATTAAAAATGGAAATACAAATACTTGATCCTCTAGGTGTTGTACAAACACAGTGCACTGTCCTTCTGGCCTTTTTTTTCCCCCTAAAGTACAAGAGTTTATATCTCTAACTTTTAAAAACTATTTAATGTAACCAGCCTTCATCTTCCATATAAATGTTTAATTTTTTTGTTTTAATCTAAGCTCTCAGTCTCAGTATTTTCTGGCAATGAAAACCATCATGATTTTATTCTCCATAGCACATAATTTCTTTTTATGGTTCCTGAATTAATTGCCTTTTGTTTTTATTGAGTACCATCTGTTCTTGTGTTCTCAGCCGTGAGAGGAAATAAGGGGTCTGGGTTTATATTCTCCGTTATGCATTTTTCTAGAGATAGTTTCTTTTCTAAGACTGTGGGTTCTCTGTCTCTCTTCAACCCAAACTGTATAGGTGTGTGATAACAAGCTGACTGTCTCTCTTTGTCTTCTCTTTCTGATGGATCTTTAAACTTTGGTAAACAACTGAATACAGTTTGCCAGGGGAGGCTGTATCCCCTGCTGAGTATTTGAGTACAATTTTCTGTATTAGGCAATTCTGTAAGTGATTTCAGTGTTGTGTCTGTATGCTGGAGCTAGCTTTAAACTTGCTAGTGTGGTCTTGGTGGCAGCCTTGCTACAAGGGGACGGAAACCCACCGGGGTTAGCTCGCCCTGTGTCTCAGGTAGGTGCAGCAGTCCCACTGAGCTCACAGCTCAGTGCTGTAGGTCTGTCTGGGGAGCTCTGGGCAGGGAGCCACCTGGAGAGCTGTGTAGACCTTTGCCTGTGCTGACATATGTGGAGAGCTGAGACAGTCTACCTTCACAGCGTTAGTCCACTGGATAAGGCAAATGCATGTGCACTGGTTCCAGGAGCTGAGAGCTCAGTGTTGATGATGGCTGCACTGTGCCACATAGATGCTCTGAGAGAACTTTCCATAGCAGAGTGGCACATTATGGTTGTGTGAGAAAGGGAACATCACTGTGAGTGGCTAGGAGCATTGGTAGGAGTAGAAACATGGCTATGGTAAGGATCTAAGGAGCAGCTTTTAGCGCTGCAGGTATCCCTCTTTGAGAGAACATCCCAGTCCTCCAAAGGCTGTCCCAGTGCTCCAAAGGCTGCCCCAGTACTGGGGTCTTCCTGACCTGCAATGGTACTAGTTCAAACCTGTCCACACTTTGGATTAAAGATTTATCACTTTCTTGTGGCTGAACACTGTTCTGATGATTTCTGTGAATTATGTTCTATGCTATAATTAATCAGGCAGCTGTTTATTGACCTCGACAGGATGTCATTATCCTTGTAATCTCTGTAAACTTGTAGCAGAAAATAACAGATCAGTTTCTCAAAGGTATTAGTGGAGGCATTGGTGAGGGAACAGGAAAGTGGGTATTTGCTATCTCAGGGGCAACAGAGGTAGGTCTGCCTTTTGTCTGTCTTCCTTCTTTCTGAAGCCTGTATCCTGAAGTCTCTTCACCCCAAAATAACTGTAGTGATTCATCGACAACTTGAAGACAGATTTTTATGTGTATATTCAGCAATCAGATGAAAGCTTTTGAGAGATGAACTACACTGTGGTATTTAACACTGTCTTGATAGACTCACTGGGAGTTTCTTACAGCTAGAGAGAACAGAATCACCTCTAGTGGTAACAAAGCTGAGACTCCTCGTAGAACAAGGCACTTTGACCTGGACCAATGCACATCTCCTGGGCTGTGTTTTTACTTGTTTGGAAAAACACTTAATTTTCCACATCAAAAACTTGTTTGTGTAGTAGCCCACTCAAGTCCTATTAAAATCTCTTTCTACTAAGGGCTGAGTACTTCTGAAACCAGTCAAGCGCCAAAGTTGTCATGTCCCCTGGATCAACACCGATGGCTCACAAGGTATGCTAATAAATAAAGGGATTATACTGTGACTGTGTGGGGCTCTGTCTTATTTTTAATAAAGGAATCTGTTCCAAGGGCAGATTTTAGGATTTTTTTCAGCACTGAGTTAATTAAATTTCTCTATTAACATTATTTTTAGAGAAGTTTCAACATGCTAAAGCATGTCACAAAGTCAGTATCATGTTAGCTACCATTACTCTGAAAGGCAACAGTTGTTCCAATGTCACATTTTTTGCCATTTGGAACAGGCAAAGAGCAGGTCAGCTTATTGCATTTGGAAGTTAACAGGCTTTAATACATCAGCTTTCCAATTTGTTGTTAAAGGTGATCTTTCTATACAAATTTGTTTGGCATGACTTAGTCTCCTTTTAGTCCACAATTCATGTGTCATCACTCTTAAGAGTCAAAGCCAGTCTCTGGAAAAGTGGAAGTGGGATAAGGGAAATGCAGTTTGAATGAGCTATTGGTTCAAGAACATTGTTATACTCTACCCATGCTGCCCCACTGCTGAAACCTGAATTTCTGTTAAAAAAATCTGTTTTGAAACATGGTCTAGCTCCTTGCAAGGTATGCACTGACTTTTCCAAGTCATTGGGGTTAGACTGGGGCTTGGCATAGTTGATGCCTGCAGACTCCAAGAATTATAGTGTGTAAGTTTTTGCAATTACTGACTTCAGCCTGCTGTTGAAAACCAACATGCACTCACTGAAAAAAGAACTGTTTGCGGTTAACACGTTCCTCACTTCATGTCTGCCTTTGGAGTTTTCTACACCTACCTGCATTTCCCTTCTTGCTTGTGCAGAACTGGGAAGCAGAGTTCAGGCATTTTAGCTGGCCTTCCGTGTGTCAGTGGGCACTGTTTCATCCCATCAGTCCTGCAGTGCTCTTCTATAGTCACTACCTGGAAAAGAAACAGTGTTGAAGCTGTGGTTGAGGTTACAAGTCTGTCAAATGTCATTTTGTATTAAAGCACTTGACTGCTGCCTTCTTGTGGTGGAAAGGCTTGGGAGGAGTGCGTGGCATGAGCTTACTTGTTTCAGGTTGCCTGCTGAAAGATAGCTCTGGATTTTGAAACTGAAATATGAATGAGGAAAATACTGTTTTACTTTACTAACTAGGATAGCTGCCATATTCATTGGGAGAGAGGAAGAAAGGCATTCAGGTATCACCACTGACGTTAAAAAAATTCTTACTTGGGTACAATTTGCTCTTTTTAGCGGAGGGAGATGGGATACTGCTCAAATTGTCTTGGTTTGCTGGGCTGGCCTGTCTAGAAGGGATTCCTGACATTAGTAGGAGGTTTCTACAGAATTCTGTTCATGTGCAAAAGTGAAAAGAGAAAGTAGAGCCAGCAAAATGAATCTTTAAGTATATGGATGGTCCAGTTGGAGAAATTTGTCTAGAAAAACCTTTGGATTTAAGATGTGCTGATGGAGGACAGGCATAGGACAAATTCAAACAAATTGGTGAGACCCCAGTGTACCACTTGATCTTCTCCTCCCTGCTTTTCAAATCCCATACATTCTGCCAGAAATAAAAGGTACTGCTTCTCTTTGCAGATTTTCAAAACTAGCCTGTCACCTGAAAGGAAGAACCAACTTCCTTGGAACAGCTTTACTAATTAGAAGCTGTGAAGCTGTGTCACTCTGTCAGCTAAGCAAAAGGCCTTGTTTCTCCTATCCCTTTATATCTGCAGTGGCCTTCATGCACACATCAGGTCAGCTGCAGCTCTCAGGGCTGAGCTGGGAACAGGTGGAACCCAGTGCTGGGCTCATGTTCAATTGCGGCCCAAGAGAAGAAATAAGTTGGCAGGAATTAAAATTTCAGCAAGTTAATCCTGTTGGGAAGTGTTTGCTGAGGATGTTCTGGTTCCCAGCCCCTGGTAGCCCTGGGGCTCAGGAGCCAGCAGCAGGTACTGCCAAGGGTTTCCATGAGGAGAGGTCGTGCAACAGCAGCTGTCCTGTGCGCCCACCTGCCAGCCTGCACAAGGGAGCCCTTGTCACTGCAGAGGCTGGGACTGAGGAGACATTTATTGTGGCAGTGTAAGTGGACAACTCAGCTGAAACCACTGCAAAAGTTTATACTTTTCTGTCACTTTCTTTTTGGAAACAGGACAAAACCACTTCAAACAACAACAAAACTCTTTTCTCTGCAATTTAACTAACCTGCTCTGCTTAAACCAGAGCTGTATGAAAAGAAAATGTGCTTCTAGAGGTTAGTTCCTTACTCTTTTCTCCCCTCCCCACTCACACATCCAGGCTTGCTGGAGGTAAATAGGATTATAACCTCTGATTGTGGGATTCTAGAACCAGTAACCAAACATGCCAGAGGAAAGCTCCGTTGCTTCAGGTTTACCATTTCATTATCTCTTGCAAGACTAAGAAGCAGATTCTGTTATTCAGCACAATTATGCTGAAGTCTCAAGAGAAAGCCTTTTAACTCCCCACATATTTAAGCCACAACTAGGTTGATTAAGACTTAAGAAATCTTTATTTTCCTGCAGGGCTTGTCTTCACAGTTACATGGGTTTAACAATTTGGTTAAACTGATGCAACTTCATGGTCGACACTTAGGGATGATGCACTGTTTGAATCAGATGCCTCTGTTTAGATGAGTCAGGAGTGTCTACACACAAGATTCCTGAAGAAATAAACAAAGAGTGTGCCACTACTCACTAAACTCTTACTTCTATTACATTTAACCATCCTAAATAAATACAGTTTCTAGATTTAGTACTAAAGATGATGACAGAATTACACAAATCTAGTTACTTTCCCCCAAGAAAACACGTGAAATAATTATCTTGGGAAATGCATTAAAGTTTTGGATAGTAAGTTTTACAGGATCTTGCTACAGCATTTTGCAGGAACATGGCTGAAAATGAAGATCTGACTAAAAAAGCCAGTAGCCTTTGAGGTGGTGCACAAAACAATCAGCTGTCAGTACCTGCTAAGGGTTGGTCACCTGCCTCGAGAAGAGATGAAAATAGAAGCAGCTGATTTAATCTGGGAATCCCTAAGTCTCATAAAGGAGGATCCTCTTGAAAGAGCTTGCCTCCGGAACACACCAGGGATATGACATCTGCAGGTAAAATAGGTGAACACTCTTTACCCATAAGCATTCAGATAATTTTAAGGCTTGACTTACTTGTTTTACACAGCACCCTGCAATAAATCCTACTTGCTCAAGTCAGTAGGTCTAGGGAAAAAAAATTCACTCACTTATTACAGAAAAGTGACTGAGGTGTTGTCTCTGTATCCAGCAGTCCAGGTAGTTTTCAGTCATCATGACATGCATAATATCTTTGCTAGTGTCTCCTCTTTCTTACATGAAAGAGGCCAGTTAAACATATGTGACTGGAACAGCACTGACCCTTACCCACACCCATGAGCACAAAACTTGACAGGTGTGTTTTCTTAATTGAAGCATTCCTGCATGGTTGTAGCAACCACACTATTTGTAAGAGAGAACCTTATGTTAGATTGACAGTTTAATTGATGATGAACTTCCCATTGGGATCTGATGAGAGGCAGCACGAATTCAGTTTTTAAAATAAAACCCCTCACATCCCTAACTCTGTGGTTAGATTATTTTTCTAGGGAAAGGCTGTGGAGAATATGTACCATTTTACTGTCCATAATATTGTACACTGTTGTTCTTGCATTTTAGAATCACCTTTTCTTAGCAATCTTTTATCCCTATATTTAAGTACTAACGTACCTGTTATTTATATTTTGAAAGATTTTACTGCTAAGAAGCAGCTATAGTGCAAATATTGCTATGGTGAGTTACATCTGAAGGAGCGGGTTCCATAGCATGGGGAAAGCTTCTGCTCCTGAAGATGTGAGAAGCATGTAAATACAGTAGAGCATTACCTCAGCCAAGATCTGCTTCGTATGTTGCAGAGCAGTGTATGTTGGCCTTGACATTAAACAAATGGACTTTCTCTAATCCTTAACAGTTACCCTTTACTTACCAGCTGACTGTACCCTCAAAAACAAATACAGAAACCTGTCTTCTGCAGCAAAGGTGTGTTAAGGGTCAGCTACTGCAGCGCTTGTTATTTTTAATTACCATTTTTGATTTCTAAAATTGTAGATTGCTAGAGGAGTGTCACATTTAGCAATTTTCCTTGATTATTTTTTGGTGAACTGAAAGTAAGCCAAGGAATCTGTTTTGCCTGCATCAAAAGAGGTTTCTTGGAGTACTTAGGAAGCTTTCAACTGTATAGCATTGCTAGTTAGGGTAATATACTCTCTAGACAAACTGAGTTTATCAATTGCTGAGTTTCCATAAACGATGTATCTAACCTGCTCTATAGACAAAGGAGAGAGTTATTATACTGCTTTCACAATCTTTTCACACGGGCTGAGGAAATGTCCAAATGTCATACTGACTGAGAAAAAAGAGGACTTGCAGTGTAAGAGTTGTTTTCTTTCCCCTCTACAAAATAGAGAACATTTCAGTTCCCTTTAGCTTGGTGCTTTTTTCTGTGAATGTATAGTGCATATTAGACCCTGCCAGACTGTCAGCTTTGGTAATGGCAGAGGAAAGTGTGAAAACAAAAACAAATGCTCCTGCAGGTTAGTGTGAAAGGAAGAGGAAAATATACTTGTATCCTGTGAAATAAAAGATGCCAGACAACATATGCTCAGTAATCCTTGCAGGCAATATTATCTGTAAATGCCATCTATCTTTCTGAAGAGTAGCAGGTATGTTTGTACATGAGGTCTTCCCCGTAATTGTTGTCTCCTGCTGTATAACAATAATATTAACAGCTGTTGCAAAGTGCTCCCCTACTGACTCTATTTTTCATGTATATATGTTCATACCAGTTACTTATCTCACAAATGGTGAATTCAGTTTTGAATAAGGCTTTAGTCAGGCCTATGTTCATATTCTTTAAGATCCCAGAGATAGAACCTTGGACAACATCAGTTTAAAGTCTTCTGTGGAAAGAATTAGTCAAAGATTGGAAAATGCTCAATCCAAATGGGAGAAATTTAGCTTGTGATTCCTCAGGACAGCTTTGCTTTCAGCTTTCTAGTAAGCATTGTCTGGAAAAGGTCTGTGCATTTTGCACAGCCATTTGCCTACTTAGAAGCAGAGCAAGGAGCAATGAGCGATGTGCTGTCCCTTCTTTTGGGCTAAAACATTTATTTACTACATCTGTTGTACAGGCCTAGTGTTTTGAAATAAATACTGGTGGCTGGTTGTTATGTCTGTAGAGATATTTAATAGCTGTTATTAATTATTATTAGTTATTAATTAAGTGATCAGTATAGCATGAAACAGTGATCATCTAGGAAGAACAGGAACTTTTGGCAGTTTGCCATAGTGCCATAGTTGCAGAGCACAAGAAACTATTATTCTGCACATCCAATATATTACTTAGACACAAAGCCATATGTGTGCTTTAAGAATTTGCCTTTACTTGTCATTTCTGAGTGCATTATCGCATGCGAAGAGACAATGAAATCTTTGTTGAGTCAGAATGGAGCTAAACAGCTGGGTCTCACTGCACTAGCAGTGAAAATCTCTAGAGTGCTGTATTTTGTTATTGAGTCTGTATTAGATTCAAACCATAGCAAGGATGTGTTTTACTTTCTGTGCAATCAGAAATAAAAACCATGCTGGGTATGACTTGTAGAGTAGCACATGGCTCACCAACGAAAAGCAGACGCTTCTGAGGTGCAATGCAGACTCTCATTGATTTTTAGTCCCTGGCGAGAGCTTAAGACAGGAAACAAATGTAAATTCTGCTTTAGGGTATGCGTGTGCACTCATATGTGTCTCTCTCATATGGAGTGCTGCATTCTGAAAACTGTCTACATTGGAGGCAGAGGAGTTCTCTGAACAGCAATTTCCTTTTTCTGAAATATGACAGAAAGGAAAAGAAAAATAAGTACATCCCTGTAAGCAAGAAAGCATCTTACTGGCAACCTTGTCATTTCTGCAGGATTTCTTACTGAATTTCCTTCTTACTAGCAGAACACTGCTGAAATTGTCGGATGTTGTTTTTCACGGTCTCTAATTTTTATCTGTTGGAAGATCCACAAGGGAAAATGCATGCCTGTCTCATGCAATGAGTTGGCTGGAAAAAAAATGGGTGAGTGTTTATGAACTTGTGTGCCTTTCCAAGCCATGAGGACAAGGAGAAGCCAAGCACTCGCACCTGCACTCCCTCATGTTGGCCAGGGCAACAACACACCCAGGCCTGTTTTGCATAAGCCAGAAGACACATTTTTACAGGGTCTTGAAATGCACTTCATTATAAAAGTGCAAATGTTCTCTCTGCTTTGCTTGCCTCGTTATTTTCATCACCTCTTCCATGCTTTCAGCCTGTGATGTTTAAGAAAGTGAAAGCAAGATTCCTTTGGAAATATCCATAACTTGTGGTATGGAAGAAGGAGGAATGGGAGTGAGGATTGTTACAATTTAATGGAATCAAACATAATGTACTGAAGCCCCCTTATAATTAGTACTGTCTAATATTCCTCCTCTCCTCTGCCCTTTCTTGATGTAATGTGTATTCTCTACTGGATTCAGGTAAAATCCAACAGTGCTGTGTTGCACATAATGTTGTCAAAAGGTATTGGTGACACTTATGGCATCAGTGTGTTTCCCTGCCCATTTCTGTCATTTCAAGTGCCACAGCATCTGAGTCAGAGTGCTGAATTTCACCTGTAGTTACCTCTTCACTCCTTGGACACAACACATTTATTTTTTTTTTCATCTCCTTTTCCCCATCAAAATACTCTTCAAAATTTCAGCTGTATTTTTTTATTCTTTGAAATTCCTGCAATCTTCCAAATGCTTTTTTCTCACTAGGGAAACACCTTTCCTAAGCTGAAATCCTTCTTTAACGCAACTCTGCACAAAATATTACAACGCCTTTGTATATCTTTGCTTTCTCCCATGGCAGAAATATTCTGCAATGCCCTTGACTCAGAGTGCTATTGATGTAACCTGCCAGAATTCCCATTATCAGGCAGGTGATTCTCCTGAATTACTGCCGGCATGGTGCACTGACAGGTTATTTGGCAGTACAGACTGGGTCAGGCATCAGCACAGCACAGCTTTGGTGTAGGATTAGGCAGCACACGAGCCAGAGCTTGGCACGCTGTGGTGTGGCACATTGCCTCGCCCGGGGCTGTGCCTCCCTGCCCAGGGCACCTGTGTGATGTGTGCCTTGGTAGCACTGAAGGATCTGACATTTCAACGAGAAAACAAACCTCTTACAGCTGATGGACGCTGCAGTAATGCATCTTTGTGTTCGTAACCTTAAACTGGGAAGCATTACATTTGTAAGGACAAACCATGCAGAAGTTTCCTTTAAGATCCAAGGTGCATCGCTTAGGACTCTCTTTGAGGACTCATCAATTAATACAATTTTTTTGGATCAAGGACTAGAGTGAGATGAGGGAGATAATGGGTGTTCCCAAATGCATTTCAGTTTCTCTCAGCTCTACATTTACCATTTCTTAGTATGTCATTTATTTTTCCCCTAGTTTTTTTTTTTTTTTCCCTGTCATTTGCTTTTCCCTCTATACGGGAGGGAGGTGTAGGTCCAGCTGTTTGGCTGACATTTACTCAAACAGAAGACTTCTCGTTTCGTATTTTACCAGTCAACTCTCTCAATGAAGTAATGAACTAGACCTCCAAGAAATATAGAAGAAAAAAAAAAATAACAGAACCTCATCTGCGGTGCTTTCAGAGTGGGTAGGATAGGAAGACCTTAGCTGGCCTATGCATTTCCTCATGGACCTCACGCGGTGCTTTCAGAGTGGGTAGGATAGGAAGACCTTAGCTGGCCTATGCATTTCCTCATGGACCTGGCACGTCAGTTATTTCCTCTGTTTCAGAGTTGTTCAGACCCGAGCAGCCCCTCAGCCTCTCCCTCCCCTCAGCCTCTGGGAGAGCGCGGGGCGTTCTCGGCCGGAGGAAAGCGCTCACTGCACTTGGACAGGACTTATTCGAGCCACGGTCCCCTCACTTTATTCCCTATTTTCCCCTTGATCTTCTTTCCTGCTGTTTGTTTTTCTTCTAATATAGAACGTTACTGAAAACGCATATATTCATCTCCCATCAGCGGAGTGATTTCTACCTTACATAACTCATCTCCGGTGCGCTCCGGAGTAACCCCACGTTTTAGCACAAGCAGCGCTCTCGCGCTGCCCTCAGCGCTGCGGGCAGGCACAACACGGAGGCTTTTGTTTCATTTCCCCGCTGCAAGCGCTGGGTGTGCGGCGGCGGCCGAGCCCCGGGCCCCTCCGGGCTCCGGTCCCGCACCGCCGGTACCCGGGACCCGCCGGACTCCCAAGCCATGCCATGCCATGCCAAGCCATTCCATCCCATGCCATGCCATGCCATGCCATCCCGTCCCGCCGGTCCCCGGGGAGCGGCCGGCCCCGGCATGCCTCGCGCGGCGGAAGCCGGAAGCGCGGCGGCGGAAGCGGCGCTCAGCTGGCGGGGGGTGTCGCAGGTGAAGCTGGGAAGCGCGGAGCCATCTTGGTGCCCGCGCCGGGCAGGGACGGGACCCGCCGGGGCCGCGAACCGCCGGGGCCGCGCCGGGCTCGGGGGCGTCCAGCGGGGCCCGCCGGCCATGGGCTCATAGAGACACCGCGGGGCCACCGCGATCGGAGCGGCGACGGGCTGCCCCCACCCTGCCCGCCGGGACCAGCGCCGGGCGCTCCCCGCCGGCCGCCGCCCGCGCCCCCGTGAGGCCGGAGCCGCCTGCTCGCCCGCGCCGCTGCCGGTGCCGGTGCCGGTGCCCGTGACGAGCAGCCGGGAGGTCGCGCCGCCCCTCCGCGGGCGCTCCGGCCCCGCTGGGCCGTTTTTAAGCCCCCGCGAACGGGAGGGAAGTTGTTCCCCCCCAGCCCCCGCTGGTGCCCCCGCCCGCCCTCCCCTCGGTTCCTGCGCCGGGAGTGAGACAAGCACAACCTCAGGGAGACCCGGCCCTGCGCACAGACACCGGCGGTCCCCCCGCGGGAGCCCCGGAGGAGGAAGCCGGCCCCTTCCCTCGCCCTGCAGCGCCGGGAGCCTTCGGACCCTCCGTGTGCCCGGCAGGCACCTGTCCCGCCTGGAGGCAGCTCTCATGGACTGACCAGCCCCCTCCGCCTCAAGTACATTCTGTGGACATAAGCATTTTTTAACTTTTTAAAAAACTTTTTTTTTTTCCCCCATGGAATTTTTACGAGCTGCCCCTTAGTTATTTCCTGCTTTTCCCACCTCAGACAGAGCTGACTTTGTTTTTTCCTGGTACTGTAGAATGGGGATCAAATCAAAACCGAGGTTTTAAGTATTGCAGAAGCCCTCAAGTCCATTCGCCTGCTAAAAGCGAGCAGTGCTGTTCCAGTCTTTCTTCTTTTCCCTCGTCGCCTGTCGGATGTGATGGAACTCATGTTCGCAGAGTGGGAGGACGGGGAGAGGTTTTCATTTGAAGACTCCGATCGCTTTGAAGAAGACTCTCTTTGTTCCTTCATCTCTGAGGCAGAGAGCCTTTGCCAGAACTGGAGAGGATGGAGGAAGCAATCGGCTGGACCCAATTCCCCCACTGTCAAAATGAAAGGTGAGGTCACCCGCTTTCACTGGGATGCTCTTTGGATTCATGGAAGTTGTGGGGCAAGAGGGCTGGTAGGTGAGGAGGTCTACAGAGGGAAAGTCAGAGCAGCAGGAAGAATTCCTATGCAGGGTTCATTGTCGGAATAATTTTTGGCCAAAGATTGAGACTGTAAGTTCACCGGGGTTTTTAAGACAAAGCTGTCTTTCAGATGAGTTTGCACCTGGGTGCACTCGTAGTATTGTGGTGCTGCTCTTCTGAGTAGATTCTGTGGGATTGCTCCTGGGAATCTGAAAACTTTTCTATAAACAAACTGCAGACTTGGCTGGGAATAACTGCATAGCTTCCCACATGCTTTGATTGAAGTACGCTAAGGTTTCATAGAGGTTTTTGTTACGTCTATAAAGCTACTCATGTAAAGCCGTGTAAGCCATATTGTATAGAGCAGTCCATTTTCCTTGTTTGATTCTTGGCATTTCTCGTTTTTCTAGTAAATTAGCTCTTTCTTTTGCAATAGTGGAGCAAGAGGGCCTCAACACTGTCACAAAGAAGCTGGCAAACAGCAGTGTGCCTGCTTCAAGAGTTTTATTTCCTTTCTGTTGATAGTAATTTATATTTACTAGCAGACAGCAAAATATTTCACATTAGCAATTTAATTTTATTTTTAATTGACATATAGCTATTAGCTCTTTGCTTGATTTTTAAAAATTTTCTTTTTAACAAAACTTGATTTCTCTATTATTCTCCTGCATCATGACCCTGGAATTCAGGTGATGTTTAAACTAAGTAGAGCCTCATACACAGTTAACAGAAATTACACAAGCTCTTTCTACTTTTTCTTTTATCGCCTGTTTCTTCAGGCCAGTGTCAGTACTTTTCATGTTATTGCTGATCTTTGTAACCATCACCTGCCTCATTGTTATCTCCCTATCTGGAACTGCAAAACTTTATTCTCTTCTGAATATTGGCCTTACATGAACAGAGAATGCAACTTATATTGAATTGTGTTGAAATCTGCCTATGTTGTGCTATGGACAAATGCTCAGTTTTCACTGGTTTAGTACCAGAAAGTACACTTTGCATTAACCATAGGTTTTCCAGAGCATATTAAGTTTTAAATTCTACTGCTGTAAAGAGGGGAACTGAGTTGTCATTTTTAAAAGCTGTGAGTCCTGAGATGTAGAAGTAAGCATTGTGCATAAGGCAAAGCATATCTATATATATGTGTGTGTGTATATGTCTATATATATATATGTATATATATATTTATCTCATGTTTTACATTAAGTGTTGTTGCATGTGTTAGCTTGCTGGAAAGGAGCTGAAGTTTTAAAAACATACTGGTGTGGAAATAAAGGTATCTCTGGTTTAGCAGAGATGTATGGAATTGGTTTGTATGGCTCTGCAAGTCAGACTGATGTTTGCAAAGGTGATTTTTTTTCTTTCAACTTAGAGGTGCTTTTAGCCAACTTTTCTCCACTGGTTCAGTGTATGAGTGCATGTTCTTCTGGGTCTTGACCTAGATCCTTGAGCTCTTGACCGAATTAAATCAAGCAGCAGTTGCTCTCTGCTGTCACCCACTTGTTGCTTTAAAAGGAAAAGACACTTCAGTAGATTGTTTATATTTGCAATCTTCAGGCTCTTTTTTGACATGTAAAACACAATAGCTAACATTACTGTGATAATTGTAATTATTTACAGGATATTGAGATGTTGCTGTTCTGGGTTCTGCACACTTGCATAGGCAAGACTTTTATTGCTTGCACTTGATTCATCTATTTCAGGTTTTATCTGTAGACACCTAATTCCTTTGTTTGAGAGTCTCAGTTCAACAGGAGGGACATTTTGAAAGGATACTGTTTCCTCCTTTAAGGCTCTTGCTGGCAATTCCCAGGCTCTGGTCAGAGTTATTTTGAGAAGAATGTGAATGTGGATTTGCGGCCTAAATAATTATTTATTCATGCTGGGAAGTCACATATGGTACTACCAACGTGGAACACTTGCAGGTACTTTACTGTACACAGTTGTGTTGCCAGTAAGTCTGGTCTGACCTGAGATCTGTCATTGTCTGGAATCTCCTTGGATTTCAGAACTCCTATACAAATTTTGTTATTTTTAATACCTCTTCTTGACAGTGTTTTTAAGTCAGAAAACACAGAACTTGCTGGGTCCTGAGGTTGTCACTTGTAGTGAGTCATTTCAAATGTGATAATTCAAAATTGAGCTGTGTGTTTTTATTTCCACAGTTTGCCATTTCACTGTGTCCTGTTGCCTATGCAAACAAAAAATGAGGTTAGACACTAAGTTCTTCTGTTAAATGCTGTGAGAAAACAAGAGGAGCTATATTCTGATACTTTTTTCCTGCAGTTTGGAGCTCAGCCTGTGTTTTGGTGTGGAATTAGTCAGACAAGCTATGTAATAGAATAGATTTCTAGTTTTTTCAGTTTTTTTCGGTTTGTCTTTGTGAGTGTCTAATTCTTCATTAATTGGTTCAAAGGGAATCCCCCTAAGACTGCTGGAAGTGCTGTTGGCTGTCTCTTAAACAAGCAAACTACCTGAACACACACCCCTTATGGCTTTCTTACTTCTTGCAAGTTTTCATTTTCTTCTTGGGTATTTTCAATATTTCAGTCATGCTTACTGGAAATTCAGTAATGAGGTTTGGGGTAGCTTGTTGCAAATATACACAGTACTTACTCACTGCAGAGGGCTGCCAAAAGTTGAGTTATTCACTTGTTTGTGAATCACCCCATTGGTTTGCTAGAAATATGATGAAAGGGGAAGAGAAATCTTATGTTTCTCTAAAATAATCCTTGGAACAGATTTCTTTATAAAATCAGGTATCTTGAGTAGTTACATCAGACAAACAGAATTGTAATTGGTTGATTTTTCCCTCATTTAATTTCTGTTATGGTAAAGTCCTCTTACAATCTTCCTATATTACACTCTTGAAAGGAATTTTCTCCTTAAGTTTAGAATTGCCAATGTGAAGAAGGAGTGCATTGTGTTCACTTCATGGATGCCTGTAGATTTTGAAACTACTCTTAATCTCCACTAACTCACCTGCACTGAAGTCCTGGAGGAAACCTGTCAGTTTTGAGAGTACTGGGAGTCCTGTGATAATTTTGAATGTTTTACAACTGCCTTGTTCTTTTGTTAACTGCCTTGATTGCTTGCTTTACCCCTTGTGTTTTTAATTTGGAGCAGTGTAATGCTTCTAACTGATATTTGGCCAGTCATTACCTGTACACATCATTGATTAGATGCTTTCACTGCACAAGCAGACAGAGGATTCTGCTCTGAAGTTAAAGTGAATGGATATTTGGAAATAAAATGCCCTTGCAGTGTGTTCAGAACTATCTGGTTCTTAGAGTTGGTTTGTAATTCCAACTCTCTTTCTTACATACCAAATTACATTCCACCAATTTGTTACCCATCTACTAATAAATGCACCCACCTGCCTTTTCTCACTTTTCTGGACAGTCTGTTCTTTCCCAGGAACTGTTGTGATCCTCTCATGCCTTTCTTGCTTTTTAAAGCAGTTGTATTTTTCATTGATAATTGAAGTAAGCGTAGTCTTTCTGCAAATGCTTTATCATCTGTTATCTTCACATAAGTATTTTTGTGATAGAATTTTTAAGAATAAGTGTTCAAGTACACTCAATAGCTCTTCAAGCCCACTGTTCCTTTATTTCTTTCTGAAAGCTTCTAAGCTCTTCCCCACCCTTAGTCCTTTGTTTCACAGTTTCTGAAGCATAAATATTTACCAAACATTTAAGAAGCTGCCATAAATGGTTTAGGATTGTTAAAAGTATCTTCACAATGTATTTGCTCATTTTATATTTATTCATTCACAGTGGATTTAGTTGGAAGTGTGCTGATGAGTTGTGTTGAATCTGTATTCAGTAGGCAGCTAGTGAGAAAACTTGACTTTTTTCCTTTCCTTTCCTGTAAGCTTGAACTATTCCATACTGTATTGCAAAACCCCCTTAGACTTGACTAAGAATTGATACAGGTAGTGCTCTCTTGATACAGGTAGTGCTCTCTTAGAAAATATTATCCAGCCCCAGTTTTTGTTCTTTCAAACTGTTAGGAGCACCCACAACGTGAAGTTTTGGGCACAGTGCCTCAAAACTACAAGCTGTATAGAGAAAATCTTTGGCAGAGAATATACAGAGCCTGAGGTGAAGATACGATCAGTTAAGAGATAAAAGTCTGAGCAGTCTATACTGGTAAAATGACTGATTTTCATTAATTTATACAGGAAAAGCATGAGTGGTTTAGAGAGCACTGCTTCTTCCTCAGGATTGTCAATAACTAAGAAATTCAAGTTAACCCTTGTTCAAGCAGTAACCTCAGAAAACAGCAGGAGGAATATTCAGTCTCTTTCAAATTCATAGTGTGCTCTTCAGACTCTTGGTATTATCAGAGAAGAATTCAGGTATCATCCCAAAGTGTGTCCACTCTTTGAAGCTGGAAATGGAGGCTGCGGTTTGCTGCTGTTTTGTTACTGGCCGTCAGTATCACTGTATATTACTACTTTTTTTTCCCTACTTTATTTGTGCCTCTGCTATTGAGAGGGAGATTATGTAGTCAACACACTTCTGGGAGGTACAGGTGTAATATGTCTTGTTTGTTGTGTTTTCTAATTTAATACAACACATGGCAAATCTGTTCTAGCTCAGATATATCTGTTACAATATATCCAGCTTCATTAGTAAAATACCAAAACAGTAACTGTTGAGTAAAGGTGTTATATGGCTCCTTAGTGAGTTTCTTTATAGAAGCAACAGAATTCTAAAGATATAAATGTTGATGAGAAGATAAAAGTGATTATGAAATAAGCAGAGATCAGCTGTCCAAAGAGCAAAGGTGATGTGAAAATCAGGGCTTAGCTGCTAGTAGAAGATAGGTTTCTCTATACTTTCTCGCCCTAGTAAATCAATTTCACCTACTTTTGTACTCTAATCCATAGTTGGTTGATGATGATGATGATTTGCTGTGGAGCAGAAGTGAAACTTCAAGTTGAGGAAGGGACTTACTGCCTTGTAATAAATACAAGGTATATAGGTTGGTTCGTTGTTGCTGAAGATGCCACAGGGAGGCTGCACAGACAGGGGTTTGTCAAGACTGGTGGGCATGATTAAGTGCATGGTTTCAGACCTGGGATGCAGATTACAGAAGCTGTCTCTAAAAACAGGTGTTTCACAATGCATTAACACCTCTGTCTTTTGGAAGATGGACAAATTGAAAATGATTCTCACACGTTTGTCTCTTCATTTGCATTTTTGTTTCTGAGGTAATTGAATATGTGTATCCCTCTCTTCAGAAATGGGTACTGAAGAAACCACATAAAGAAGCTATCAGGAAATACTTTTTTACTACTGAGATTTTAAATTGCTGCTCCAGTTTTATCTCCGCTGTGGTTTTTTGGCCGTTCCCCTTTAGTTAAGTTTCTTTTCCCCTCCTAAAAAGTCTTGCGTGTTCTTTGCCTGTTTTAAAGGCTTGCCTTTCTGTGGGGAATTGTTTCATTTTCTTTTCTCTTATCTTTCTACTCATCTCTTTTCCTGGCTTCCATGGATTTTTCTTTTTGTGTTTATTTTCTCTTTTCATTCACCTTGTGGAGATCCCTGTGTTGCTGAATGGCCAGAGATCACAGAGGCTCTATTTGCAGTTCAGGCTTACTGCAGCTACAGGGGTTATTCTTTTCCATGGCATGTTTACCTCTGTGGGAGCAAGGATAAGGGTTCAGGTTTGACCCTAGACTCGGAATTGTGCTCTGCCTTTGTTTCCTATCCCTTTCTTTATCTCCCCCTCTCCCTGTTAGGGAATTTTTTTGCCTGAGTTGATGAGTTCACAAAGTGATGGGAAGTTTCAAGAAGCCAGGCAGGCTTGTTCAATAGGTGGAGGTGTCCTCCCAGGTTCATGGATTGTGCTGGGCTCTTGTACGTTCTGTGATCCACTTGCTCTGGTTTGGTGTTGCTTTTAGTCATGGTATGGTGAAATGATACGTATGTTTGAAGATCCACCAGTTAAGTGTGATTTAATATGCAAGTCTGCAATTTTGGAGTTTCCAGTTCAGTTTGAGGAACAGCAACAAATCCATAGCATAACCTATCTGCAGAAAAATAACACCTTTTGTGCAGTCTGTATTTCTTTAGTGAGGAAGGAAGAAATGAGAAGTCAACTGATCAAACTTACAAGTCTGTTTAGAGGTATTAATATACCCAAAGCAAAAATCATTCAGCATGTGAGTTGTGGGAGAACTCACATGTTGGCTTGTGGCCAAGCCCCTTTTTTCCGCTCTCTGAAGTCAACCTTTGTTTTGCAGTCTTTTAAACAAACACACAAAGCCCCTCTTCTCTCCCTCCCCCAGCAATACCTTTGAGGGAACAGAAATGGACATCAGCGATTTGAACAGTGTCTCTTATGCCAGTTATAAACCAGGAGCAAAGAGCGTCTCCTCTTAAATATTCTGTGTCCTAGGTAATATACTGTCCTTTGTTCCAGAGGAAAAAAAAGGAGTGTACCGTTTCAAAAGACATTTGCATACTTTAAAGAACCCTTGGAGTAAATATTTGTCTATTTAGAATAGAGATAATAGACTTGGAAGCTTTTGTTTGTTTATTTTTATATAAGAAACATTTACAAAGAGTCAAAACCTATTTGTTCTGTGGTTCTTAAGTTGAATAATGTCTTTAAAATTTAATTTCTCGTTTTAAACCAACAACTTTTTGTATTATCTTTCTAAGTGTAACACTGTAAAACAGTTATAAGACTAGTATAAAATAGTGTAATGGCTAGAAGTTATTTTTTTCAACTTTATTTTAATGCACTTTATCTATATTAAGCTCTTTCTTCCCTCCTCCTGTTTTGTAACATCCTTCTAAATCCTCCAAATGCAAAATTCAAGGCACATATGTGTCAACTAGCTAAAATATTACATTTAGAATTTTATTTTTTAAACATTAAACAGCAGTGGTGCGTAATGTACAAAATACTTTCAGTACTGATTCTAATTTCAAAATACCACATGATACATTTTTAAATTACCTTCTCTGAAGCTGTGTAGTCTCAAGCAGTAAGTGCAAGATTACCAATCAGAAGATTCTCATTCTGCTCACAGTTTGTGTGTTCTTTGATGCATCTTTTCTTTTTTATTTCTTCTTTATTCCTGGCAAGGCTGTGGGTAGTTGTGTAGCATTTTTAGCAGAAAAGTCTGAAAGCGATGTCTTTGACCACATTTCTCCATGTGCTTTAAACATTATGGGCAAGACTTGTGGCAACCTTGCTGTTTTGATTATTTTTAGTTCATCTATATTTGCTACCATACAGCTGGAAACATATTGTCTTTGAAAAGAGTACAACAAAGGAGCTCTGTCAGGTTGCAATACACCTATTAATTAAAATCTTCTGGAATTGCATATTTTGAGAAAAGTGATGCTGTGAAAAGTACCTGGTTTTAATAAAATATTCCTTCTATGATGAATCATTGTTAGTGTTTCTAGATTGCTGGAAGAAAAAAAAAAAAAACTAAGAAAAATGAAGATATCAGTATTTACCAGTATCAATTAGGCAAAAGATGAACATGTTTAAGCTGGAAAAAGCTTGTGTTGATTTTTTTTGTATTTACCTAAATCTCTGTTGGTGTGCGGAAAAAATTGGAAGTTAAGACACTCTTTCTCCATAGAGGGAGGAAACCTGAAAAGATCGCAGGAGTTGTGTCTTTAAACAAAACCTTAACATTCTCATTCAGCTGCTGCAAGTAGGGGTACCTGAGTATTATTTCTTGATGTCTCGGTGACTTTTTTTGCCTTTCTTTTGTCTTCTAGGTTTATCTCGTGGCTGTGACACATATAGTAGGGCTTCCAAGCTTCTTTTTCTTTCGGGATAAAAATTGGCATGTAAAAGAAAGGGAAAGGATAAATTGATCAGATGGAGGGAGGAAGAAAAATATCTGTCCTCAGAAAAAATCCTGTCCCTTTGTGAGAGAAAAGCTGGATGCTGGAGGGGAGAACATAGTTGACAGAATGAACAAGAGGTACCTCAGAGACCAAAAACAATATAAAAAAAGTCTACCTTTATTTTACAAAAATATAAATAGGTAGCATGATAAAAGAAATATTACCCAGAATTTGTCTGCAAGCAGTGAGTCTTTACAGGGAAGCATCCAGCGGTATTTTTTTCTCCCAAGTTAAGATGTTTATGTGGTGACTTCCTGCAGCAGTGGGCAGGTGAATGCCTGGGCTGCTGATTCTGGCTTCTTCCTCTGTTCAGAGAGATCAAAAATTTAAGCAGATGGTCATCATTCTTTGGTATCCAGAAATACTGGTAAACATGAATAATTCATTGATGAAGACCTGAACATGAAAACACCAATGTTTTAAAATGCAATTAGTATTGCTCCTACCCTGCAACCCCATCCTGCAGACAAACTAGTGGAAAAAGTTAATTGTGACTTTTCTGTTTGTTAGACTTGAGATCTCTAAAGATGCTGCTTTGAGCATGTCTCCTCAGTCAGAAGGAAAAAAAAAAGTGAGTCGACATTAAAATAAAAGTAGTCAAGATGCCATCTAGACTCTTTCTTAGAGATACTCATTAAAATAATGCCTGTGTGTGTTAGAGCCTTTCTTGATGGCATCTTGTCAATGTGTGTGACAAAATGAGATTCTCTGTTGAAGTACAGAAAAGTTTCTGAACCTGTGAATACTGGGTATTGTCTGGCCTTATGGAATCTGTCCATGTCCTGTTTCAGGTTTACTGTTCTCTGCATATGCTCCCATTTGCCTGACTTTGTGTATCACCAGTTGTGATTCTTGAGACTTACTCTTTATTATTTTTATTTTCTTTTTAATATCCCTGTACTGGAATCCTTATGTGGTAAAATCACATCTGTCTCATCCTTCAGAGAGTGTACCAACATGAAGTCTTGTTAATCCGTGCTCAAGGCTCAGTGAATAGCTTGATGGTGGCTTGAATGCCCAAGTTCCATGCTTTTAGGAAATGATTACTGATGTAAAAATACTTGGTAAGGGTTTGACATTGAAACTTCATGGTAGTCCTGCAGGTGGCATGTAATTAATAGGTGTACAAATGAAATTACTGTTTCTCTGAGAAGCTAATACATTTGTGAAGTCTATAGGGCATCACTTAACAAGTCTCCTGAGCTCTTAACAGTTTCTGTTGCATATTGCATGGAATTCCATTTCTTACCTCATATTTAGGTCAGTGAGTTCTGAGACTTAAGGAAAAAAGAAATGTAGCTGGTAAACTTGTTTACCAGAGCTCCAGGTGCAAATATTTGTAACTTAGGCCTTTTATGCATGTCTTGCACAGAAGATGTAGTTGTATTTGACCTAGAATGTCTCAAAGTTTCTTTGACTACTTGTTTGCATTTAAAGCAGTAGTGCATGGGGTCAGCTAAGCTGCTTATCCTTCTCAAGGACAGGGAGTTAGTTTTGCCTGCCTAGTAATAAATAGGAACTGTGTTCTGTGGATATTTTCAGAAGATGGTTGACTTTGCTTCAGTCTTGTGCTGTTGGGGAGATCTTGGGGGATATTATTCATTTGCCTAGCCAAATTCGTGCAATGGTCTGTGGTTAATCAGTGCCTCACAGTTTTCCAGGGAAGCTTTTGGTATTATTTTTGTGCACTGAAAATAATAGACATGCTTGTAACTAACCCTTGCTCTGTAAACATTCTATGTATGCCTGCTTGCTTCGTATTTGTTCCCAGTTTTGTTTGCCCATTTCGTTCTCCCTACAGGTGATGTAAGGAAAATGGAAGGGAGTTTTTTTTTCTTGTTATTAGAAGAGGGACTTTCTCCAGCTGTAGGTAATTAACAATTGATCAGGTGAATGCTTTACCTCAAGTGAGAGAAAATGTAATTGCTAGGGGCTGAGAGCTTGAGGCAGGCTAGGTGCTGCCAGTGTTGGAAGCCTGTGTCTGGCAGGGAAGTTCAGGCTGGCTGGGAACTGCTCGGCTGCACCTTGGAACTGCAGTGGGAGAACCTGGAATTGAAGGACATTGCTGACTGATCTCTGTAACCTCCCATAAAGCCATAGACCCGAGGTTAGATTTGGGGAGATTTTCACAAAACCGAAGGAGAGGGAAAGGAGTCAGGTAAGATTTTTTCAAAAGCATTTAGATATCTAACTTCTTTTTACTTGCATTTATGAAATAGATATTTAAACCTCTATTGGTTTCCAGTTGGTGATATTAAGAGGTGATACCTTCTTCTAGTTCCTGACAGTTGGTTAATTATTTTTGTTTTTACTCTAGAGGTGAGAATTGCCTTGTCCTTTATTCTTTTCAGACAATAACTTTCCCATCATCCCCTCAAAAATTGGCCTCATGTCATGCTGATACATTCAGTAAATGTGCAGCTCTTCAGTGTTTGCCAGTGCATTTATTTGGAGGCCAAGTGATACGGTTCTGGGATTTATTTAGACACATGAAAAAAGCTGGTTAGAGATTAATTTTGTATGTTATACTTAAGGATGGTTACTAATGATAGAGAACTGCACAATAAATAATAGGGGTTGTATAGTGTTTTGTATGACTTCCTTTTGTGTCTGAAAACATACCAGTACTTCTTGATAGAGATTGATTCTCGGCTGTGGTAAAGTCAGACTTTTGATTTATATTTGTGTTCCATCATCTTCATTCAGAAAAATATTTGGTCTGCGCTGGTCTTTGTAGCTTTTTTGTTGTCATAGGCCACTGGAGAGAATTTTAAATTCTGAGCTTTTAAAGTACCTTGTGTAGGGCAGGAATACTGGTGATACTGAGCCTTGCTTTCAGGAGGCGGGAGCTGTTTCATGTCTGTGCTCTGAATGCACAATCCTGATTGTGCAGAATTCTTTCTGCACGGGGTGAGAGAGCAAGGAGTAGCAGTGCAGGGGAAATGACTTGCCTGAAGCTCATCTGCTTCATCAGCTGTAGAGTTATTTTGAATGCAAGCTGCTGAATTTGTCATGAAACCTTGGCCAGCACTAGCATGAATGCAGCGTTTTGTTGCAGTGTCTGTCTTGCTTTACAAAAATCTGCTGTTTATTTTAGGATTTCTAACAGCTGTTGGTTGCTTGCCCAGGCTGCTCTTTTTATGAAATGATTTTTTTTTTTTTTTTTTTATTAGTGTAGGAAGTGGAAAGGTTTGAATTAAGAATTTTCTTGTCTGAATTTCCAGAGGAGGTTGTCAAGTTGTGAATGCTGCATTACCTGCCTAATACTGGTATCAGAGTTTTGGGATCTCAGTTGTATTAGAGTAGGTGAGAGCTGAAAAAAAGGCTGTAGAATATTCCAGTTTCATCACAGCCTTGTGCAGATTTTCAAAGTAATTGCATAGGATTAGCAATAGAATTAAATAAAAAAAACATCTTTCTGATGTAGATTTCAGTTGTGTTTGAAGAGCAGATATTTTCTGTGGGTGCGTTGCACACCTTTGCAACAAAATCTTGAACCGTTAGGCAGAACATAGATGAATAAGATCTTAGCACTTCAAGTCAGTGATGGAGGAATATGCTGGTGTTTCTGTCCTGAAGCTGTGAAACCAAATTATGGATTTTTTCCTCTCCCTCATCAAACATATTCTTTGTTACCAAATGTAACTTGTAGCCTTCTACATCGTCCTTGAGCTGTAGTTCTGAATATGTTATTAAAATGATTTTCTTTGTAGAGATCTGGTTTCTAATATAGTAAGAATGTTGTAGCTGTGATGTTTTAAGGACATAAGGAAGAGAGCTTTTGTAAGAGAAGAAGGGAAATCTGTTCTTCAGCTAGATGACCTTCGGAGTGCTGAAAAAGATTTCAGATGTGCACCTCTTTAAATTCTTGGTGTGTTGTAACTTTTGAACCTTAAACATGCATTGTACATCTTCTGAGTTTTAGTTCTCTGCTCAGTTATTGCTTACCAGTATAAAACCTCCCAGCTTTCTTTTTTCTGGGCTTTTTTTGTCTCATGAAGTCTAGTGAAAGTGTTACCAGGAGTTGGTATGACACTGGAATGCTTAAAGATGTAACTTTAAAAATAATAGAATAAAGATAAAATAGTTTTAACTCAGTATAATATTGAAACAGCATGAGTTGTGCTGAGTGTGGCATTCTTCCTCTGTTAGGTGCTGAGGTTCATTAGCAAAAGCTGTTTGGAGGTGCAGTGTCTCTGATTGATGTAAGCACAGTGGTGATGCCATTTCTCCACAGGTGAGCGAAGTTAAGTCAGATGGTTTTCAGCTGTGAGTTTTTTTTAGCTCTGTATGCATCCAGAGAGTGAATGCAGAAAACCGTTGTAAAATGGGTTTGTCAGAAACGTGCAGAAGGGAACTGCAAGCCTTAACAGATTTAGAACTCCTGACACTTGAAAAAATCCCCATCACTCACCCCCTCTAAATCTGCAGTCAGTTGTATTCTGCAATTCTGCGGGGCTTCTGTGCAAATAAAATACAGTTTTTCTGACACTTCAATGTATATTAAGGCCTGCCTTATAGAAAGAACTAATTATAGCTTCCTAAACTGTCTTAATCTTGGAGGCAGAAGTCATGACGCCATGAGACGTGTGTATGTTGTCAGCCAAATAATATACTTCTCTCATTTGGAAGGGAAATCCAAATCCACCAACCAAAGATAATTTGAGGCATGAAATATTTCCTCCCCCAAATTTTTTTTGCTTTCAACATGGTCTTATACCTCTGCATTTGCAACTCATTGACATAATTTTCAATGTCATTTTACTGCTACAAAGTGTTTATGTGATCAGATAGAGTTGCATAACTCTCACTGAGGAAATAAGAGGTATAAGAATGTCTTGTAAACACAGATCCCATTAGGGTTTTAGTACTGTTAGTAAGTTTATGGGGGTAGTAGCAATGGAGAAGGAGAAAGATATAAGCAAATAAGAGAAGCAGATTTGTTCCTAAATTTAAAAACCCCCCAAATTTTTTGTTGAGAGTTCTCACTATTTACAGGCAGTAAGAAGGGTAATGTGCATATTTGATGAGTGAATTGCATGGACAGAAAAATAAAACCAAATAATCCTGATAGTTGTTTTTTGTTCGGGTTTTTTTGTGAACATATTTATGTACCTGTGATTCAAACTGAATCTTGCTGAATTTGTTGATCACTTAGTTCTCTGTAGGAGTATGTTTTTGATTATTAAAAAAAGTGTATACATATGTGTGTGTGTGTATATAAATACTTCCATTCTTCCATGATGAGAATATCCTGCCATACAAGCCTCTTGG
The DNA here is from genome assembly GCA_034509425.1 of Eopsaltria australis. NCBI lineage: Eukaryota > Metazoa > Chordata > Aves > Passeriformes > Petroicidae > Eopsaltria > Eopsaltria australis. The sequence goes on from JAVTVJ010000525.1 coordinate 372,187, forward strand.
ACAAAACCATATTTTTAGAGTTTTCCCTGTGGCTAATTGCCTGAAATCCTTAAGGGTTGCATTACCATGTCCTGTCCTTGCTGCTTTTGCTAGATCATTTGTTTAGTTGTGCTTGCTTGTCATGAGTATGTGGATATTTTAAAAATACAGAAACATTAAGAGAAAACAAAACCAAGGGAGCCCTCAGGTCAGAATGTTCCCTCTAATCTGTGTTCTGAACAAGCTTGATTAACAGTAAATCAGCAGTAGCATTTGTAGCATCCTATCTCCATCACTCGATCCCTGTTCTTGTCTTGTCTAACCCTCTTGATCTGTCACAGTTTGTGAAAAACTCACACAGATTAATTCCACCAAGGACTGTTCTCCATTTGTTGTTGCAGCTGGCTTTGTGAATGCTGAAGTGTTTTGCAGGGATTGGTTTGGAGTATGTAGTAGCTGAGAAACAAATAGCTGAAACTTTACATACACGCTTTTTTTATAGCTCAGTACAGCAAGTATTTCAGTGTAAAGGAGTTGCTTATTTTCTTAAGATTGCCACTGTTCAAACAGTTGGGGAATCAGGAACCTGTATCTTTGCATTAGCTTCCTTAGCCTTTTTGCAATACCATCGTTTGCTTGGTTTTTCTTACAAGGAACATTTTTTCCCTTTCTACAAAGTGGCATGGAATTATTAATCTGAAACAGGGGAATTGAAAACAGCTAATTGAAGACAGCTGGGAGTTGGTATTGGAATATTGCATTGTGTCTTCTGGTTTTCAGATGCTTCACTCTGCATGTAGTCAAGCTAAACTACGACTGGGTGCAGATGCAGCTCCCTGTGTGCACTCAGCTGCCAGGTTCTGGTGTAGGAGGGTCTTGGTTCAGCTTCAGGGTCTTCACCCCTCAGCTTGCCTGTTGGTTTTCTTCCCTTATGTTACATTTGGGACAAGAATGTGATGCCTGTTCTTGGTGTCTGCTCAGTCCTTATGTCTGCTGGGCTGCTGTAAGAGCACCCAGCAGCTCGACTTGAGCTGAAGCAGTCTGTGATGTGTGTGTTCCCTGTGAACATCACTGAGACCAGCTGTGTGATTAGAAGAGATCATATGCAGCTGAGAGACTGATGATCTTTTGAAGGAAAATTAATCCCTAATTGTAAGTATCTGAATAGTGGCCTGAAAGAGGGCATCTTGAGTGAGGTTTTTCTTCATTATCTAGTGTGCTGCTTTGGATGGTCTACTCTCAGCATACGTGTAGCTAATCTGTCTTTTGCTACATTATAAAGCTTCAGAGCTGCTCCAGCAGTTCATCTGTGAGCCTTTACAATGGAAGTTTCTCATGCTGTTCAATGTAGTTCCACTCTTTTACTCCAAATCCTCTCTCTCCTAACTTTGACCCATTTTGGTATGAGTGTTTAAAGGTAAATAGATCAATTGTTTTAAGTACTTGTAGGTTACTTTTTTTTTTTTTTTTTTTTTTTTCTTTTTGTATGTTTAAATTTATGTTAGCTATTTCAATTTCATTTTATGCTAAGTATTCATTTTTTTCGGGAGCTTGGTGGTTGTGGTTCAGTACTTCATATGTTCCAAATCTTACAGGCACAAAGTAGCTAAAAAATCTCTTCTACTTAGGTGGAGAACTTCTTCACCTCTTTGAAAACATAGCTATCTTGTTTGTGACTGGACCATGAACCTTAATTTAATTGTACTTAGTCTGATTTACTCCCACGACTGTAATCCCAAGACTATTCAAGGATACTCTTAATATTCCATCATCTCTATGTATTATGTACTAGTGCATTATAGATGGGCTGTTTTTTAATAATGTTGCCTGAAATTTGGGAAATTGTATAGTAAGTATTCACTACTCATCTCACGAGTCTGTGCTTGAAAGCCACAGAGGAGCAAGAAGACACAAATGTGTCTTGTGACCCTTACTACTTAAGTAGACTGCAAGGATGTTAGTTCAACACTTCTGATATTCCCTAATTGTTGATTTTGTAGGGCTGGGACTTACCTGGGCAAAATGTTAGTGTGATAGAAAACCAATTGATGGTGGTATATCTGTGACCCATTGAATCAGTTCTGCTCTTAACTGACACCTCTTTGTACAGGGAACTAAAATTCATGTGCCTTGTGGATGGAAGAGAGAGAAATACATTTAAAGAAACAGAAAGTGTCTTATTTTCAGACTTTAGCAAAATGCTTCTGTTACATACCTTGTGTCTTATCCGGAGTTCAGAGATGGATTTTGTTGATTTTTAATAGACCTGTTGCTTTTTATAAGATGTTGATTATATGGTAAAGTGGGAGAAGAAAATGAAGTATGAGTAATGTCCTTAATGGCTTGGATATAATTTGTTTGAAATTACAAGCACATTTTTTTATTAAAAGGTTTATGTTTCATCTTGCAATGTTCGCCTTGGGAAACTGTTTTAAAAGTATATTCACAGTATTCACCTTCAAGTATTACAGAGTTCAAGACAAAGGTGAAGTTTTCTAATATTTCTTGCCAAGTTTGAGCCCTAAAGGACTATATTTCTCTGGCATCTACTTCTTAAAGACATCAACTCAGAATAAATTTCTAGAAAGAAAAAAAAGAACTAGAGAATAAACTAAAGCCAACAGCAGAATTTTAGAAGCAAATGTACAGAAAATAGTAAAAAATCAAATATTTTAAAAGAGTTGATTTAGGTATGTTATGATTAAATGCAGTGTTTCCTCTGCTTGCCTGTTTGAGAATTCTAAGCACATTTTGGTTTTAAGGGCTATCAGAGAGAGGGTGTATCAGTGACTTAAGCCAAGGGGCATTTTACTGACAGGCACTTAAGCAGAAATGCTGTAAGTGCCTTCTACAGTAGAAGTTCTATGATTCTCCATGGGAAATCCTGTAAAAAGCAATGTGTTATTTACTGCTTTAAAAGTGAGGTTTGTAAAACAGGTTTTGTAACACCTCCCCATACTTCCTTCACTGGTCAAGATTGAACTCTGCGCATTTCCTCTTAGTTTTACTGTTCTTCTCACTTTAGCTTTTGATATCAGAGGTGATTCACTTAATTTTCTTCATCTTCTTGTTCTGTGTGTAGTTGTATTACTTTGTTACTCTTTGTTAAATTTAGCACTGAAGCCATTGAGAAAGGTGAGATAGGGACCAGGGATTGCTATAAAATCAAAGCTGTAGACTCATCTCTGAGAAAATAATGCAGCCTAACATGCCGTTTTTCTAAAGTTATATATAGGAAAAGCAATGTGTCCTATCTTTGCACAGTGTCTTATCTCTAGCTGTGAGTTTTGTTCACTTGCATTTGTATTCATTCACTTGGATGTACAGTTTATTTTTAGGATGTGTGTCAAATGAAAGTAGCTCAGTGGAAATAACCTGATAACAGATATATTCAGTGTTTAGCCCAGTTGTTTTTTCTTTGTTGTTTTTATAGATCTTTGGTATTCTCATGGTCCCTATTCTGGTGATTATTCAAGCCGTTTCTTCTCTGTTTTTTGGTTACTGTGCTGAAGGAATACTGCTGGCTCATTTTGAATATGATCTGTTTTTATGAGTAATTGTTGGCTGCAACTTATTACAGCCTGCCCCCTCTAATAGGAAAGGTTAAGCAACTGCTATGCGTTTGTCTCTGTGTAGTAAGTCCTGCTGGCACAGAAGTTGTTCTGCTAGTGAAAATGCAGTTTTGTGTGCACAGCTTGTGTTGGCTGTTTTGGGGTCAGGTGTTTTGTTGTTGTTCCAGCAGGAATAATTACATCTAAATAATTTACATGCTAAAGTTTTAGCTGTTACAAAATAGCTGTAAAATCAAACCGTAATTCACATAGAACAGTAGGAAAAAGGGCAGGATAGTCCTCATCAAAGCTGCATGTTCTGTGTGGCAGTAAGCAGATAAGGTGTGATTTATTCAGAATGGTTCAGGTATGCTTGATCTTGCATTTTAGGTATGAGATACAGATTAGAGGACTTCTCAAAATCCCTCTGGATGTGGGTTTTCTTAGTCATTTAACATGTGAGAATTGTTTCAGGTTGCTTTTACTTGTGCCTCTATTCTTCCAAGACTTAAAATGTGCTTTTTGTTCTGCTTGGGTCATCATGTCTGCTTCCCAAGAGCAAACAGTGATTCTTGCTACTTTTGCTCCACAATTTAAAATTATCTTCTCCCTTGGATAGTTTTATCTCAAGAATTTGCCAACTTTGACTTCACTGCTGTATAATTTTTTTAATACTACATTTACAGTCTTCCTTCCTATACCTACCTATCTTTGCTTTCTGAGCAGAAGCTGTGGTGCTTTTTTCTTTACTTTTTTAGTGGACTTCCTTTTTAATCCCTTGCTAAAAATATTTATTATAGAACCTGAGAGTACCTTTTGTCTGTTTTATTGATAATGCCTCTTGATACAATTGAGTATGAATCTACCTACTAGTAGGTATAAATCTACCAACCCAGGATTTATGTATCCAGAAATAAACTTATCGAATAGATTCTATTTGTTTAGGACTCAGATGGGAGTATTTGAAGTCTAGTTTTAGCACCAAAGTAAGACTGTTCAGGTGACTTTACAGGAGTAAAAAGGGAAAAGACCCTCTAATGCTGCTCTGAGCCATATTGCAAGTAGGATTGTCTCACCTTGGCTGCATGGGCAGCTACCCCCTTGAAACTTAGGACAGTTTAACTTCTTAATTTCAGCATTTACATGTGTGCCAAGGTAGCTGTTACTCATCCTTGAAGTATGATTCACAAATTATTTTCTACATTTCAGTTACTTCCTGCTATTTTTTTCCATGTCTCTTTTTCCTTACAGAAAATTCAGAACTTTAGAGTGGTATATGGTTCCATAAGTAAGATTGTTGGTTTTTTCCCCTCTCTGGGTTTTACTGCTTTTGTGTTATTCTGAAGATGTTTAAGCTGTGTACTCTGAGTTATGCCAGATAATTGGCCACCTGTCTTCTGCTGATTACTACTAACAGTACAGCTGATGAATCAGTAAATAGGTTCAGTACAAAGTCAGCCTGTTACCTTACTTTACTGTGTGCAGTTATTAAAATCCAGCTGGCTGACCTGTGCTAGACTTGTGCTGGAGCAGATGAGGAGGTCTTCTGTTGCAGCATTTCTAATCTAACCTTCATACCCAGGACCAGATCTTTGTAAAAAAGGATGGTAAAAAGGAATACTATCCAGGCTGAAGGCTTGCAGCTCTCAGAAAAATGTGCAGGTGTTTCAATCAGCACTGAAACAATTTTTTGAGCCTTTTACCTTGTAGAGGTTGTTTAGGTGTTACCTCTCTTCTAGTATTGTGTAATGAGATAACTGAATAGAGAACCTCTATAGAAGAAATGCATTTTAAACCATTCGGAATACCTTTCCTTTCATTGCTCAAAGTAATTTCAAGTACAAAAGTGCTTCAATTTGGACTTTCTGTGGTATCTACTACTACTGTAGCAGCAGGAATTATATTAATTTGAATATGTTGCACTAATTAAAAACAGTACACTTTTTAGGGACTAATTAAAAGCAGCATATTTTTTAGTGACTTAGTGAAATCTTTATACCTGTTTTGGTTGTCAAATTACTTTTCTGCTAAAAGCTTGTTTATCTGCTAGCTGTAGAGAGAGGGACACATCCTTTTCCAGTGTTGTTCATTTTATAATCTGCTTCTCTCACATTTGTGAGTAGGATTATAGCACTGTAAAACAGAGACTGGATCTATAACATAGGGTAAAAATCCCTGATGGTGGAGAAACAACCCCGATAGTGAAAGACTGACTCTGTCAGAGAGAAGGGAATAGTGACTAATTAATTTAATTTCACCGCAAAAAAAAAATCCTTATTGTGTATGTTTGAACACTGTGAGTTTTTTCCGTATTTATGTAATCCTTTCATTTGTCAGGCCGCTCAGTGCTGGGGGAGATGTTGGCTGCTTTGCTGCGTGCATGCACTTTGAAAGCCCTCTCCTATCCTCTCTTTCCCAGCTGCTGGGACTGGAGGGCGTCTCTAGGCAGAGGGTGAGAAAGTGCTTACTGACATCAGGGCTTAAGTTTTCCTTTGATATGCTGCCTGGAGGCCGCTGGGGAGGGAAAGCTGAGGGCCAGATTGGTTTACATCCTGGCTTCCAGTGATGTTTTAGAGGCTGGTGAGGGAGGTGAAGAGACATAACATGAAATATCTGAAACTGAATTAATTAGGGGTTTGGCATCAGGCTTTGGAAGATGGGGGAACCAAGGCTGCTATAGTCAGGAGGTGATCTCAGTAGAGCAGGGATGTACTTGCAGATAAGACAAGTCTGACACTTTGTATAAAGTGTAATCTAGGTCAGAGCAAAGCAGAAACATAAAGGTTCTATAGCCTGATGATAAGAACTCTTCATCTGCAGTTAAAAACATAAAAAGTGGAGTTAGTTTGGTAGAAAGGTGATTAAATATATTTTCATAAAGCTCTTACTGCCTTCAGTTAAGATCCTCATGAACTTAGTGTAGTCAGCACTGCACTGACACATGAATTCCCAGTTGCTTCTCTAAACAACTTGAAATATAAAGACAGATACCATATGAAAGGTGGTCGTGAAGGGAATAAGTCAACAAATACTAATTGAAATTAAAACTTTGTAAATCGCTGAATACTGAATGTTGTCAAAATAAGGTCAACACTAAGGTTCTTGGATAACCATTCCACTGCTACTTGTGCACATGTATTGTAATTGTTCTGCTTGTAAACTACTGGAATTTGCAGGATGTTACTGCCACATTGTAACAGAAATGTGTGAAAAATACTTGGCTATCTTAAGTCTTGCTAAACAACATCAGTTTTGTCAGGAGACAAAGTTCGTTTTTGCTAGGCTGATGCAGCTCTTTTGCCAAGGCCTAGTTTTTTTTAGGGATGTATGCCCATGCCCTGAATGGCTGAAAACAAACATGGAGTTGAGAGACAACTCTTCAAAAGATTTCTGTGCTGACTTCTACGATCTGTCAAAAATGGTCTTGAATGTGGTGAGATAAAAGAGAAAATGGAAGAGCTCCCTGCTTTGACCTCTTTAACTTCTCAAAAGTTTTGTTCTCTGAATGGCTAATTGTGTTTTGTTTCTTGTCTTGCTAGATGGGCTGGTGATCCCATTGGTGGAACTCTCTGCAAAACAGGTTGCATTTCACATTCCATTTGAGGTGGTGGAGAAAGTTTATCCTCCAGTGCCTGAGCAACTGCAGCTTCGAATTGCCTTCTGGAGTTTCCCAGAAAATGAGGAAGATATCAGGTAATAAATACTATTTCTTTTTCACTGATGCTTAAGAAAAGGTTCTGTTCACTTGAGGAGAATCATTGTCCTTTTGATCTGTATATTTGGTGCTTCTGTGGCTCTCAGGTGCCTTTTGTAATAAGTGGATAGATTACTGTGTGATATACTGTGATGTGGGGTTTTATTCTGGGGTGAGCTACCTTGCATATGTGCCAGGAAAACCATGTATATGTCTGGGTTCTGTGTGTAAAGGATAGCAAAACAAATGCACCCTTTAATTTGACTAACAGTAGGCTAGCTTGTAGAGTTTTGCCCTTACATTAGCCTTATGAAGTCATCTTTCCAATTTGAACCTATTCCTGGAGTCAGAGCTTTAACTGGGTTCAGGAATTGCTGAGGAGGGCTTGCTCAGTGTGTTGTGCAAGCCTTTTGTTCGTGTAAATAGGAGAACCGCAATTTGCTGAATACATTGGTGAGCAGAGTTGATATAGTCAGATGACTATATTTCTTGTGTTTCCACATTCTATGTGACTACATATGTAGCTGCTGTGGGTGTGTCTTTAGAGACCCCAAGGGGAGAAGACTTAGAAAAGGAGAAAGATAACTGGTGGAGAAAGTTCCAAGGAGATAGGAAGCCCCTGGAAGGTGAAGTGACCATGGTTTAACCCAGTACAAACCAGAGTAGCTACTGCTAGTGTCCATCATCTCCTCCCTCGCCCTAAGAGCCTTTGTTCTATTCCCTGTTATCTCCTGGGCCCCTTTCCTTCCCCATCCCATAGGACCAAGTAACCCTGAACCTTCCCTATACTCCCCCAAACCCCCTGGTGATTGGTGATACGTGGTAACTCTTAAGGCTGTGTCTGAGGGCCCCTTGGCCTCTTGGACCCTGCCTCTCCTCTGTGTGAAGACTCTGCAATAAATCCACTCAGAATTAAAGGCATTCATCTTCAGCTGATAGCTAAACTGGACTGTTCCTGCACCACACCGCAGGCCGCAGTTTCTCTGGCTAAGTGTCTATGGGACGCTGCCAGAGTGCCTTGGGATAGGGGCTCTCCTGGAAATATAGCCAGCTGGAATCTGTCGTGGCAACGCCAGGCTGGACAGAAAACCAGCGAGCTATATACATAGTCTAAGATTTTCTGCTTTTAGATCTATTTCTAAGCTTTGCTGAAGATTTTATATTGTAGGAGGTCTACCCATGTGACTGTGTGTTTAGAATTTTGTTGCAAACTAGTGATACTGCACTCTTTTAGAGGGAATCTTGCTGAGAGTTCTTGGATATGTTTATCTAAGGTTCAGGTGTCAGATGGGGGAGGTAATATCAGAAGTGCTGATGTAAGATCACCTGTTAGGGAATTGAGCAAGCCTGCTGGTTGTATATGCTCATTATTCTGATGAACACAGATATAAAAAAGACCTCACAAGCAGATAATTAGTCTAGAAGGAGTTTTTACTGTGGCATGCTAACATTAGACCTTGAACTATACTGTATGCAGAGGCTTTATTTTAGACTATGAATGAATTTGTATTTCAGAGCCTTAGGTAGAAATTCTTCAAAATGCCAGTGGCTATACACAAACCCAGTTAAGAAGAGATTAATGGTTTTTGTGGTTGAATTGTAATGCCAAAATGGCGGGAGAGACCTGAACTTCGTATTCAAGATCTCAAGGATTTTTCAGAAGTCATGTCAGCAAAGAGGATAATACTGTGAAGTTGCTCCAAACCAGACTGATCCTGACACGTTCTCTTTATGTCCTGCAGGTTGTACTCGTGCTTGGCGAATGGCAGTGCAGATGAGTTCCAGCGAGGGGAGCAGCTCTTCCGGGTGAGGGCTGTCAAAGACCCTCTCCAGATAGGTAAGAACAGTGCAGCTCCACATCTCTGGGTATTTCAGAGTCCCCAAATCATATCTGCAATGGGACAGCAGTGCTATGATCATGTCTCAAAACAAGTTTTTCTGGCATCCTAGCTGAAACTCCCTGCCAGGTGTATTCTTTGTAATGTCTTGAGCTAAATGCTGTGTTTTATTTTGGCCTCAGTCAGCTCAACTGTGAAATGGACTGAAAGGTCAGAAATGTTCTGATCCTTAATCTGTCTTAGCATTTTGCAAAAAACTGTATAGGATATCTTTGTCTCCATAGTGCTTAAATTCCTCATTGCTAAAGAGAACTTGACTTTCTAGTTGTCTAATCAAATGAATACCTTGCCTAAAGTGCCTGTATGGCACAGAGGAAGATTGCAAGGTTTATTCTTGTAGCAAAAGAGTTGTATTAATAGTACAGTTATTCATGTAGTATTTTGGCAGACGGAAATCCTTCTTGTTGGACAGTGGGTTTTATAGCTTCTCCTACTATCTTATTCTTTTTATGATTTTTTGGCTGTAGAAGCTAATCTTATCTATACAAAGAATTGGACTCTGGATTTTTCATTAAATCCTTTGAAGCAAAGAAGAATACTGAGATGGCTTTTTAGTGACACCTGTTTGACCAGAAGGCATTATGTGAAATAAAGGTAGTGGTATGTCGAGGTGGGCCGTGTCAATCTCATGCAGGTTTTTTTTCTGCAAGTGTAAGCTTCAGAATCAGAATATTATTTGACATGTGGGAGCTGAGCCTGTTGTTATAAGAAAAATGATAATATAAAATATTGTATAATGTTAAGGAGGACATTTCTTGTTTTTTCATATAATGAGGGATAGGAACTTCTGTGGGCCTGTTGAATTATTAGAACCCGATACTTAACTCTCAGTGATGAGTGAAATGAATAAATTTAGGTAAAGAACCCTCAGAAAGGGAATAAAATGGACATGTACTATGACGGTTTGGGGAGAACAAAAAGAGAAGGAGATACCCTTTGAGATATGCAAACTGCAAGAGACTGATGAACTGTTACCTGAATATAGGGTAAAGCTTCTGAAAGGATGTTACCTAGTCCAGTGTCTATTGTAATAGCAATAGCAGGAATTCTCAGGAGTGGAAGTGAAGTGATTCCTCTTACATAAGTCAGATGGAGTTAAAACTACCTTGCATAGTGTCAGTGAGTTGTCAGTGAGACCAGATAGTAATTCTACAATGTCAACATTGATTTGGAAATTCTGCTAAATAGGATTAAACTGACTTTTGAGGGCATTAATAATCTCCCAATGTCATGACTGAAATGGTGAGAGAGGCCTCTAAGGAATCTACTAAACTTCAGGAAGCCAAATGTTTGAGAGAGAGAAAATTAGTTAAAAAGCAGCTTGCTGAAATTCAGTATTTCCTGGGACTTTTACAGTGGAAAAGAGCAAAATATTTAATAGACAGTAAAAGACTGTGGTCTGCACTTGTTTCAGTAATACATTAAAAAGGCAGGGAGGTGTAAAGCAATGTACATGAACAAAGGCTAGGAATATTAGTGCAAAAACCTGTGCTTGGGGGAGCAGAAGAATAGGGAAAAAGAGGAGGTGGTGAGTGATACAAGGACAAAGCTTCTCAAGTACATATAGAAGCAGCTGTGATTCTTGACAAAGGTTATGTGTGTGGAAGGAAAGGAAGAAACTTTGTTTAAGTAGTAAGGTTGCTTTGTCCTGGATAGAGGAACTGTATCTAATCGTGGGGTTTTTTTCCTGTGAATAGCAGCCCGGAAGTTGGGCAGCACAGATGGGGTGAATACATTTTCAGTTGTCTACCCCAAATGATTTTAAGGTGTGTAGTTGCAGCTGTAGTTGTAGTTGACAAATGGGAGAAGAAACACAGGAAATAAAGCAGCCCTTGAGTGGGGAATTGATTTGGAGAGGGATTGAGCAGTGCATTTTAATACTTTGTTCTGTAGGACAAAGCTTGACTTGTGTTTTGTACTCTTTTTGTTCCATTTCCCTTTGCAGTCTGAGATTTATTTTTTACCCATAAATAATCTTAGTCATCTTGTCCATATGCATATCCATATCCGTGATTTCTGAACAGTAGCACCTCTTCACTGCATTCCAAAGCCCCAATTTTTTACAGCTTTCTACTGTATATACACATGGAATTGGCTTTTGTAGACCTTCTTCCCCCCATTCTCTTTGTAGCATTCACATACTTACACTGTTGCACTGAAGACATCATTGCTATTCTTAAACAAGTCTGTTGTAGATTTCAGGACTTCTTTTCTATCATAGTTTCTTTTTAATAGCTGAGGAAGGCAGCAGCAGGTTCAGTTTGGATTCTAACTTGGCATCTCCTTCAAGAGTGTCTTCACTTTTTAGAGGTTCTCCTGTCTTGGTTTAAAGCAAAAAACTGTCCAAAATTGCCTTGCTTTTTAGTTCAGTCTAAAAGCTTTTGTTCAGCTCTTGTTTTCCCCTTTTTTTTCAAAAGTTCTTAAATTTTAAGCAGAGATGTGTTTCCTGTTATTGTTGTAGGGGCATCAAAACTGCCAGACAGCGATGAAGAAAGCCACGTTGCAATGAGTTGATGCAGAACTTGGGGACGTGATTTAGTGGTGAATGTGGCAGTGCCAGGTTAATGCTTGGGGTTGATGATCCTAGAAGTCTTGTCCAATCTCAAAGATTCTGTGATTCTTTGATTTTTTCCTGGTAAAAGAAACTTACTAATTATAATCCAGATTCCTTTCCTCATGCAGTTTCCTGTGCCATCCTACAAACAGTTGTACAGCAAGATTAGTGTTGCAAAAGAATTAACTGGGCTGTGCTGCTTGAAGTAGCATTGTTGGTGTCAGACATGTTTGTCAAGCTACAGATTGATTTGTCGTCTCCTTAAATTTTGTCTCTTTTTATAAGTGTTCTTCCCTCATTACATTAGCAGTTAACTGTCTTCATATACAAAGAAGAATGTCATGGTAGGGGCTTGGTAAAAGCTTGTAGCTGGGATCCAGTCTTCTCTAACACCTTTGGTATATTTCTTTTTTGTGGTGAAACAGAATTGCTGCAATTCCAACTTGTGAAATGCTTAATTTGCTTATGTGAAAATCAGAGCATTGCTCTGAGACGCTTTTAGTATAACAGGACTAGCTGAACTGTTTGGGTTGTATTATCCAAATGTGGAACATAAATTAGAACTGTACCTAGTAATAAGCAGTGCAGTAATTTTGTGTGAATGCTGCCTTTTGTTTTGATTCTGTTCCAATTGCTAAAATGGCTGAAGAATTTGAGTGGCATTATGTGTACTAATCAAAATAATCACTCATATCAGGGAGAGGATTTGAACTGTGGTGAACAGGAGAAATAGAAAGGTTAAGCAAGTTAAGAGCAAATTTGTATTGGTATGGGGATTGTATTTTGATGAGGAAATGATGCACATTATTTTATATGGAATAAATTTAGTAGGTCATGTGCACTCTTGAACACCATCATTTTTATGATATCACGATATCATAATAAAAACTTAGTAGTGTGGATTTATAATCTGCTTCCTTGTCCACATGATGGAGAAACTATCATCTGTCCCAAGCCATATTTTTTCACTTGAGGTAGACTGTTGGACTGAAATTTGGTTAGGACTTTGATGCCCCGGTGCTTTCTGTGCTTCATTAAAACTGAATTCCAGATTTGCCAAAAGGTTCTGAGGCTGGCACTTGTTGTAGAGGATGTCTAACTGCTGATAGACACCTTCAAGACAAGTAGAAGATTTGTGCTCCTGGTGGCCTTTTCCTGATCATATATGTCCCTCTGGATGAGCAATATCTCCAGAGGAAGCTGCCTTATGAGTACAACTCATATGCACTGTACATGAGTTTACATGAAGCTAAGCCTTGTTCAAGTCCTTTGTCATAATTTTTTTGTTTATGATCACTGATTAATGGGGCTGGATGCATTCAAGTGTTATTTCTCCTTTCCATTGTTTTTATTCTAAGCAAGAGCGTTGTTTTTTGTTTTTTTTTTCCTGAGTTCATGATTTGCAAAAAGGGGATAGAAAAAAATTGCAAGGAGGTGCATAATTTATGACAAATGGGTAGTTTCTGAAGCCACAAAGTGAAAGTAAGTGTTCAGGTTTAAGTGCTGCCTTCTTTAGTTGACTGTGAAATTCTGAACATTTATTGACTTGGAAATAATTCTGAACAAGTCACCTAGCCCATTCTGCACTGCTGCCAGGGTTAGCACAGAAGTTATACCTAAAATGTGTGTAGTCTAGCTTTGACCCTATGAACAAAACCTGACACTTTTCAGGGGTGACTTTATCCAGTTCTGCTTTTCTCTGTTAAATAATAAGAGAAATTAATTAATTAATGTATTAAAAGCTGATATATTGGAGTTTCTTATAACACATTATACTTCTCTGCTAATATTTAGGCACAATTGGTTGGGAAGAAAAAACTACCAGAGACTCTAGATCCATGTCCATCCTTATATGGATGTTGTTGCCAGATACATTGTTTCAGTGTTTAAATGGCATACACCTGTATTTCTGTGCTGGCTGAGCCTTTTTCCCAAATACCCAAGGAGTAACTTTGGACTTGTAAATTCCTACAGGCTTCCATCTGAGTGCCACTGTGGTGCCCCCACAGATGGTGCCCCCCAAGGGCGCGTACAACGTGGCGGTGATGTTTGACCGGTGCCGGATCACGTCGTGCAGCTGCACCTGCGGCGCCGGGGCCAAGTGGTGCGCACACGTCGTGGCGCTCTGCCTCTTCCGCATCCACAATGTAGGTACCCAGCACAGCTCTGCTCTCCCCTGGGCACCTGCTCTGAGTCTCTCCCCAGTACACTTCTGTGCAACACACTCTCTTTAGGGAAATGGTTCTTGGCACTCCTTTTGGTTACAGAATCGTGCAAATGTGTGCTCGCCATTGCGGTCTGCAGACTGAATTGTCTGAGGCCCTAAACTGCAGACTGTCCTTTGGTAATGTGCAGATTTCTAAGGGTAGATACCAAGTGCTTTTTGGCCCCTTTCTGTTTCTCATTTAAATGCTAAAATCACTCATTATTTCTTCATCTCTGAAAAGAGCAGAAGGTCACCAGTAGTTTGTCTTTTATTGTAAGTCTTTATTAGTACAGGATTTGAAAGCTCACTCTTTACATTGTTTGATCAGAGTGCAGAAGGAAAGTAATTTTGATCACTGTTGGCCTTTATGTTCACCAGTTCATTTTAACACTTACTGAGGTAACTGTCATTTTGACTTGTAGATTTCAAGCAGTCAGTTAAGTGTATGTTTGTTCTTGACTTCTTTTATTCTGTGTGGCGTTCCATAGAGCAAAAAGTAGGGATTTTATATCCTAACCAACTTCAGTTGAAAATATGTAGAATCAACATGAAATACACCAGTTGAGGGTTTAGTCTTGCATACAGTTTAATTTCTTCTGCTTTGAGATGCTGAGAAACACAGAGGATTAAGTTTTGATGATTGAAAGGAGCAGAAGATTTTCAGCTGTCAGAGAACATTTTACAGCTAACATGCTTATGATCAACTCCAGATTCTTAAATAAGTTCTAATAACCGGCTGAAGCTTGTTAGTATTTCACAATGGACAAGTGTAATTGGCTTAAATTTATACTCTTATGAAAGAATCAGAATATTGGTATACTTTCTGTACTTAGGACTGGAGAGCTGGCAAAAAAGTGGGTTCTGCTTTTATTTCTTAGTTTGAGTTTTAAAAGGTGGATATGGAGAGTGAGGCTAGAAAACAAATTGTCATTTATATTACTTACACTCAGAAAGTTTGGACCCTGAGTAAGATAAAAATAATTCTTTTGCTTTCAATCTGTTCTCTATCTGAAAAGTGATAGTGGAAGGATTTTTGTGTTTGTATAAAGAGACTTATGACAGTAGCAAGTTACAAGCCGAAATGTATTGCTTTATGTAGACAAGATAGTATCAGAAGTGTCTTTATTATCAAACTGCTCTTGACTGTGTACAGGTTAAATTTTAAGTAGGACATTTTTGTTATGTAGAGTGAAAAAGGTTAAGAAGCTAGAGGTGAGGTTTTTTATAATCTAATTTGTTCTAAGATATGGAAAGAGATTTTAAGACTGAATTAAGAAACTCTAATGAGATAAATGAGATGGTTGTGATTCTGTGAAACAGTCCCCCACAGAGCTGGTTGGTTTGCCAGAAGCTTAAGGGATAATGTCTTATTTTAGAGGTTTGTTTGTGAAATCTCTGCCAGTATTTGTGCAATTGCTAGCAACAACAGATCTTAAGCACAGCTGTTACATCAGTTTCCTTGAAAAAAAACTCTTAAAACCAGTTTTTAGAAAACCTAGACAGCTTATTTGCATCTTCTCTGCAGCACACTACATAATTCCAGAGAAAAAAAAATTGGTCATCAAGACCAAGCATGGTATGCATCAGCATATCAAGTGTTTGTGGCACTTTGTCCATTTGGTGAATACAGCTTCATTAATGACAGCTTGTGTCTCCTTTTCTTTCTTCAGGCATCTGCAGTGTGCTTGCGAGCACCTGTTTCTGAGTCTTTGTCTCGGCTACAAAGAGACCAGTTGCAAAAATTTGCTCAGTACCTAATCAGTGAACTTCCACAACAGGTAAGTGGGGACCATCATCTGACTGACAGCTTGTTAAATTCAGTTGTCTTCATTCTGGTTCAATTTATATGATGTCTTTTGTTGCAAAATAACCAGTTATACTATTCAGTTGTGAGCTGCTGGGAAGGCATTCAGTTCTTGCTCTTTTCAGTTTTGTGATTCCATTATTCGACAATTGTCTGTTGCCAAGTAAAATATTAAAAGCACCTTAAAAGGAGAAAGAAGACTGGTGGCTATTCATATCAACATGAATACATGCTGTGCTTGTGAAAGATCAAACACTGTAAATAAGTGCATGATTGTTGAAAACTTAGGTCAGCCCAAATTGGCTTGTTTCTTCTTTGCGTGTTTGGTTAGCTAAGTGGAGAGAACTACCCAGGTAAAGTATTATATGTGCCTTAAGTGGGCACTTTGTAATGCACCTAACTTGGTAACCTTTCGACTTCCCCCACTGTAGCTTCTTGGTGATTCGTAAGAATCATTTAAAGTAATAGATGTGACTTTTTTTTTAGTAAAAATCTCCTCTCTTATTCCTTAAATGTCTATGTTGTTCAAGGTCAGGTAATTTATATCATCTGCCTAAAATGTTTGCACAAAATACACAAGAATACCCAAGTGATTGTGAAATGGCTACTTTAAAAATATAAGGGTTTGGCAACTTTTTTATGCTATTTCAGCTAAAGGAGATTGAGAAAAACTGACCTGCATTGGTATCTGTCACATTTCAGCAGTGCACTCATAACACCCTCCTCTTAAGTAGGAGTTAGATTACTGGCAGCATGTGTCTAAAATTCATGTTATGGTGCTGTGCTTAGGACACTAAGGTATTCTATTGCTAAAATATCCTATAAATTTCCTACAGAAATACTAATCTTCTTATGAGATGAAATAGAGGAATTGTATAATATGAAAGTGGTGTAAGAATACTGCTTTTTTTGTTGCTGAGAGATGAGCACCAGTAGTGTGTGCTTCTTGCTGCATAGGTAACAGGCAAAGCTTTTTTTCTCTCCTCAGGCTGAGCTTTATGGCACGGTCTGGTGTTTAATAGGGGAGGGCTTTGAAAGGCTAGTAGTGGTAGTAGTTGTTTTCCTGAATGGCGTGAGAGTTGTTTGTTTTCGGATATTGTGTCTGCTCCTTTCTGCACAGTTTTTCTCCTTTGGTCACGTGTACCACTTGTGCATCAGGAACTTATGGATTAATTAATTAATTATTACAATTTTGTCAGAGAATCTGATGAATGCCCAACAGAAAAGTTTAGGGATTATTGGGAGATATGTTTTAACCTATGTTGTGTAATTCCTTTGAAAAATGCAAGGCACACCCCAAACTCTTTTAACAGTCTCATTCCTGGTCTTCAACATTTTTGGCTGGAGATACTCAGATTCCTTGGGACCTCATATTTTGACTGCATGATGTAGAATTAGAGTAGGCTGTACATATGATTCTATTTTATCCTTATTTCCAGTTTGTGAATGATATGGTATAGGATTATAATGCTGAATTACTTTCATGCGTAGAGGAATGATGGTCTATAGGAATGCAGCTAGTTGTTTTTCAGAATCTCTGTAGAAAGTGTTTTCTGTATCTATGAAAATCATGGAAAAGCAGCTGGAATTCATTACCTAGTTCTTTGCTCAAGAGCTATTTCCCCTTATGAAGCCAGTACTCCTAGTCCAATTAAGCATGAATATCTTAGCAAAACAGCCTGAAGGACAGTCACTGCAGGTCCCTGGTACTTCAGCCGTAAGGTGTGATACTGCTGAGACCTGTGAATTTTCTTAAAATATGTAGTAGTGGAAAAAAGGTACAAAATGGCTTAATGCTGAATTTGTTTCTTCAGGTGATTGAAATGCAAAATATCCTTCTGAAGCATTTTTTTCTTCCATGTGTTTGTGATGTATCTGTATTATTTGCAAATACAGGTGCACTGAATGTGCCTTTCTTTACAGTAAGAGTGGTCTTTCACCTCAGCTGTTGTATGGAGAGAGGTGGGGATATCAGACATTCTGTTGCAAGTCGTTTAAATCGTTATTATGTGGATTAGCAATTTGTCTATTCTGTACATACTAAAGGCTAAATGGATCTACAGTTTCAGCCCAGACTTAGTGTGGGGAAAAAAACTTTCTACTGTGTGCTTTTCTTTCAAAAATAGCACGGTAAGGGTATATCTACATAGGATTTTAGTCAGGTGTGAACCTTCTCTGCTTATGCTCTCTTATGGTCCAGAAGCTATGATTAGTTTAGTGCTGAAATTGCATTTGTTTACTACTGAAGCCCTTTGCCGACTGGATGATAAATAAGCACCAAAAATTATACGTAGATGTATTTGGTAGTTTGCTCCCCTGCTCCCATTTGCTTGGGTTTTAGAGAAATGATTTAGGAAAAAGAAGTAAAGATCTTTCAAAGTGCAGGAAAATGATGATCCTGATAGCAGTGACATCCCTAACTCTCAGAATTAGTTGCAGTATCACTGTCTGTAGGCTCCTGTTCCTCAAGAAATGGGAAAGGAGCTAATAAACTGTGATGCTTTTGTTTACTTCTTAGGGTGTGACTGCAGAAAGTGCGTGGGCTGTGAGAGAGGTGTGACAGCTGGTGGCCGTTGTGTGATCTTTAGCACCCTCTGTCGTCCTTTCTGAAAACGCATCTCTGTGTATTCCGTACTCCTGAAATTGCCAAAGTGCTTCAGTCATGATCTTTGGCTGGGTGTAGCAGGATAAGAAATACTGTGTGTATTGAAAGTTTGCTTCATGTTTTCAGATTCTTCCAACAGCTCAGCGCTTGCTGGACGAGTTGTTATCTTCTCAGTCTACTGCCATCAACACAGTGTGTGGAGCCCCAGGTAATTTTAGTATATCTTGTTTCAGCAATCTGTATCACAGATAGGAAGAGGATAATTCCGTTGCTTCAAGTTTCTGAACTAATTTGTTAGCCTGTAGCTTGGGTTGCAGATGGAAATCAAGGAAAAGGGATGAGTGTTGTCACTTAGGTGTATATATGGCACAACAACAAGCACCTCAGAGTGCTTGCAGAGGAAGGGAGCATCAGGCAATGCATATTCTAATAAAGTGTTTTTCTTTTTAGTTTGGTATTAAATACAGACTCCTGGAAATGTTGATTGGAGGGGACCTCTCCCAAGTTCCTGCTTAAAACTGGACTGTTTGCAACACTAGACTGGGTTAGCTGTGACTTAGGGTAGCTTACCTAAGTGTTGGTTACCAGAGATGTTAAAGCATTCCTGTTTTAGTGTTGGGTTTCCCTTCTGGTCAAGAAGAAGCTGCTAATATTCTCAATGTTGAAGGTAATGGTATGGAAGCATTTTAAGATAATTCTGAATAGGGTGTTCAGCAATGGGTGAAATAACTTAGGTAGCACTATCTGTGTACTCCCTGTTAACTCTGTGGTTGGGCACATAGAGTAAAATACCTTCAAAGCTTGCAGACTGTAAATGTGTTTTTCTTTTGTAAGATCCCACTGCTGGACCCTCTGCATCAGATCAAAGCACCTGGTACTTAGATGAATCTACTCTAAGTGACAACATAAAGAAAACCCTTCATAAATTCTGTGGACCCTCTCCTGTTGTTTTCAGGTAAGCTGTTTCCCATTGAAGGGAAAATGTCATGTTCATGTGATCTGTAAATTCATTCACTATATAGCTTGTGTGCCTTGGATTGAAGGATGCTCAGTTTCATGGTCACTCTTCTGGACTGTATTTTTGTGTGGCTTCTACAGTGTTATTTCCTTAGAACAGACTGTATTTGTACAATATTTTGCTTGTGCAGTGCTCTTGAGCTCATTATGCTTCCTGTCTTTTAGGTTACTCATGTCCATGGCATTGAAGGACATCTGTGGATGTAGATGATACTCAGGATTTTGTATGACTGTGCTTGATCTAATTTTTTCTCCTTATTCTTCTGCTTTATGTACAGTGATGTGAATTCAATGTATCTGTCTTCCACTGAGCCACCAGCTGCTGCTGAGTGGGCTTGTCTGCTGCGTCCCCTGCGAGGAAGGGAACCCGAAGGAATCTGGAACTTACTTTCCATTGTGCGGGAGATGTTTAAGAGACGGGATAGCAATGCAGCTCCTTTGCTGGAGATTCTGACTGACCAGTGTCTCAATTATGAGCAGGTACCTCTTTGCTTGGAGTGGGGGGGTGTTTTGGGGAGTCAGGCAGTGCCAGTAACAGGTGCTTTGTGTCTATACGCATATATGTTTGTATGGCTGAATACAGTTATTTTAATAGCCTATGTGCATTGTAGGCATGTGCTTCTTCACGCTGGAAGGATGTTACAGTTTGCTCTTGTTCTGATTTAGTGATGTCCTGGTAACACTATATTTCCCAAATGCCTCAGTTCTTCTGACATGAATATGTAGAGTCTGATTGCCTTTGTTCAGCGTATTTGATTTGATTTCTTCCCATTCTAGGTCATTTATTTTGTGGTTGTTTTGTTTCTGGTTTTTTTCAAGCAAAGCACATCACGTATGAGCTGTCATTTTGGTAAAAACTAAATATATTTGTTGTGTGATAGAATCTCAGATTCTTTTGTTATCTTTATGGAAGATATCTTTTGGTGGATTGAAGCAATACTTCTTTAAAATTTTGTTAAAATAATATTAGAAAAAATGGTTTCCTTTGACAGTTCAGGACTTTGACCTCACTCTGTGATATAAATGGTGGTGTAAGTTTCCTTATTGCTCCATTCCATACCTCGACTTTGAGCAGGGGAAAGGAAATGCTTCATTTATCACGTTTACTTTTTCTCTCCAAGTGTGAAGGCCTCTAGGAAGTGAATGTCCTGTGAGTGTTTTGTTCTTTGGGCATGTGCCTTCTAACCAGAGAAATTTTGAGAGGCCCTTACTTCTCACAAACCAATACTGCTTTAATTGTCATAGTTATTTTGGAGTCAGATGAAAAACCTGGTATTGACTACATACTCTGTTTCCTTGGAATTACAAGATAAAATGAGAGCAGGAGGTGAGATGTTGGCGACAACACAGCTCCACTGAATGTTTTCCTCTGCAGATAACCGGCTGGTGGTACAGTGTACGAACATCCGCGTCACACAGCAGTGCTAGTGGGCACACAGGACGCAGCAATGGCCAGTCAGAAGTAGCTGCTCATGCTTGTGCTAGCATGTGTGATGAGATGGTGGTTCTTTGGAGGCTGGCTGTCCTCGACCCAACTATTAGTCCACAGAGGTGAGCTCCAGAATCAGTTCCTGTCTCTCTTTAAGTTCTGTGATACTCAACCACACTAAAGAGTTTCATCCTGTAGATTTCTTATGTTTGTATCATTACCTCATTACCTGTTCAACCGCAAGTCCTTCTGGACTATGTGCTATGTAAGATGCAAAGCACTATAATTACTTTAATTGCTATTGCTGCTTACTTTTAGCAACATCAAATAGTGTGACTAATTTGTTTTCTGAGAGTCCTTTCTTACATATAGGTGTAATTCTGCGTTTTAGTGTCCGAGTGGAGAACATGTCTTTGAATCATAGTGCCAACTACCAATTAATTTTAAAGGTTTCTTTATTTAACCATTCAGCAGTTTAATGGAATTCTATTTAGCCCAGTCATTCACTATTGTGTATTTCAAGATGAACCAGTTCTTACTTTCTGTGCTCTTAGGGAGTTTGTTCTCTGCAGTGTATTGGTAAACAGTGTCACCAGTGTATGATTTTCAGTCAGTGTTTTCAATTGTCTGAGAAAAAAATGTGTGGCTTCTGCAGATTTCTAAACCATATTGTGCATTGGTAAATCACTGCCATCTTTATTCAGCACCATCTTTATTTAGCACCAGTTGAATAGCAGAGGAGGTGCTGAGAGCTCCTGTTGAGATACTGTGGTTGACATCCTAATAGTTTGTTTTGTACATCTTGTCTACAAAGTGTGGTGTGTAAAATGTATTGGATTAGTTTAATGTGCTATAAATTCTCAGAAGTTGTTTCTCAGAACAAATGAGAACAGGATGGTATTTTCAGAGCAATTACATGTTAACAGGATTTTCTTTCTCTGAATTGTGTAACATTAATAAAATGCCCTGTGAAAGGCACATCAGGGACATTAAAATGGATGCAGTTTCTGTCTTGTACAGTTTACAATATGAAGTAGCTAAATATAGGAGTGGAAGACAAAAACTGTAGGAAACTGGGAATGAGGCTTAAAATAAACACAAAGATCACTCAAATGACATAGAAAAAACATGAAGTATTTTGGCCATTAATAACGTATGAAGTTGTGCTATGTATATTCACATTTGAGTTATTTGATGCTGTTCAGATTTGCTCAGATCTACTTGAGCTAATGAATAATTGAAATGTTTCTGCTTGATTACCTATTCTCTTGATGTTTGAATAGTCTCCAAGGACCCTCTTCTACTCATGCTTCCCATTCCTTACAGTGAATCATAAGGAGACTTCACAGATTCTCATCCTTATGTTACCCTTCCCGAGTAGTTCCTGCTCCTTTTTACTTCTGAAAATCTTCTCCTTGATTAAGCCCTACCAGTATGCTTCCTGGTTAATTAATTTCTTGAGTGGATAAATATAAGTAGTCCATTTTGTTTAGTCCTTTTTGTCCTAATACCCTTTGCACTTAAATTGGGTCACCTCAATTTTTATTTTATTTTCTTGTTCTTCTACTTTTGATAGGAAATCTGACAGGATTGAAGTGTTGGGATTATACATCAGATATCTGAAATGTGTGACAGAAGCAGAATGGCAGTTGATTGAGACACCTGGTGCAATTTCTAGAAATGTCTTTTTCTCTTGAATTAGGATCACCATTTAGACTATTTTGCTCATGTGCGTAGGCCCTATGTGAGATTTGGAGCTAGAAAATGCAGAACTGTTTTGTTCTTCCCATGGTAATGTGGGGGCATGGGACTAACTGTGTAACGTGAGTCTATATAGTCCTGCCAGCTTGCTGCTTTTTCAAAGTTATTTGTACATCAATTATTGCCGACACTATGGTTTGCAACAGTTTGTTCTCCTGAGGACAGCCTGCTAAAGCTTAAATTAAATCGTTGGCCTCTATAGAGGCACATTAGGGTAAAGAGGTAACTGTCTGGGTGGCAGATTAGGTGGTCCTGTCTGTCATTGTGCTTTCCTGGATAGGCTATTTAGGTTGTACTTGTCAATGTCTTAACTGCAGTTATTCACAGGGCTGTTTCACAGCTGCTGCAAACTGTTTTATGAGTGTTTCCAAGGGCAGTTTCCCATGGTACTCACATGTCTGAGACTGCTGAGACTCAAATCACTAACACCTTATTTAGGGCAGATAAGCAAACAGGGCAGACAGTATTTTATTTTAAACCTTCCTGTTTGTATTGTGCTTTCATGTTGGTGGTGTTCACATTTTGTTTTTGTGTCATGAACCTGTCTAGGACCCTGTTGTTAATATACCTGTTTGCATTTTTCAGCCTGTCTTCTTATTAGTGCTGTCTATATTTAGCATTAACTTAATTCAGCAGATGATGTTTCTGGCCGAAGGAAGGAAGTGTTCTGTGGATTAAGCAGTAGTTTGTTGCAGGTACTTTTTGTGTCTGCTTCCTAACCTGTTCTCTTTCTTCTCTTAGGCGCAGGGATCTTTGCTCACAACTCAGACAGTGGCAGCTGAAAGTCATAGATAATGTTAAGAGAGGTCAGCACAAAAAATCACTAGAGAAGCTCTTCCAAGGTTTTAAGCCAGCTGTAGAAGCCTGTTACTTCAACTGGGAGGAAGCTTATCCCATTCCTGGGATTACATACAGCAGCACTGACAAGAAGAACTCATTCTGCTGGGTAAAGGCCATCCAGCAGAGGAGCTGCCGGTTGCAATGTGCAGAAAGTGCCTGTGAGGCTGGTAGGACCCACAGCCAGGATCCTGGGGGCCCGTGTCTGCAGCCCGGGGACAGGCTGCGGCCCTCTCCCCAGGAGCCAGCGGTTCGGCCCAAGGAACTCACTGGAAAGCGGAAAGTTGTCTCTGAAACGCCACAGAGGGTTCTGAGACGGCTCTCGGCAGAAGGGGATAAAGCTGTCTATAAGACTGCAGTGAGCAAAGCCAAGTTGCCAGTGAGCAAAGCCTTGACCAGTAAACATAGTGGGAAACGCCGCATGAGCAGTGAGGACAGCTCTCTGGAGCCAGACTTGGCAGAGATGAGCCTGGATGACAGCAGCTTGGCACTGGGGGCAGAAGCCAGCAACACCTTTAGTTTTACAGAAAGTCCACTGAGCAGGAGCTACAGGGATGCCTTTGAGGAGGATGGTGGAGTGTACTTCTCTGAGGGACCTGAGCCCACTGTCAGGAGCAGTTCCATGGCCAAGAAGTCCCCCAAGGATCCTGTGGGGGAGATGGGTAGTGGCGATGATGACCTGCCTTCTGCAGATGAGAACTCTGGTGGTGTGAGTCTGAAGCCAGAAGAAGTGGGAGAAAATGGTGCAGCAGGGGGAGGGGATGATGGAGAAGAGGAAGATGATTACCAGGTGTACTATCTGAATCCACAAGAGGTAGCCAAGGAAGATGATGACAAAGCTGAAGGGGGAATTGAAGAGGAGCAGGATATATTTGCTGGTATAAAGCCTCTGGAACAGGAGAACCGGATGGAGGTGAGCTGAATCTAGTTCCAAATGCTGTTTTGCAGTTTTATGTGTTATATAAATCATGGTCTCACCACCCTCATAGCTGTCACACTTAACCTAGGATGTTGTTAAATCAAGTGCTTAATTGTAATGTTGTGATAACAAACTGTATCGTAAAGTATCTCCAAGCCTAAGGCAGTGGTAGCACACATGTGTTTCCCATAAGCTCGATTCCCTATTCCTGTGCAAGTGTGCCCCAGTTTTAGTTAGTCCCATCTCACACTCCAGGGTTTACAAACATAGACAAAACAGTGTGTGCTTTTCACTTAGTCTCACCCTTGGAAATGGCAAAAATTATCTGAAATTAAAAATGAGACTGAGACATGCTCAGCAAGAAAAACTTAAATCCTACCTTTTAAGCAGAAGTTCTTTGAAAAGGTGAGGCAGTCTAAATAAACTGTATCTCATTCCTGTCATAACCACAAAAGGTGTTTAGAGCTTGCACCTATGTAACCAAGCAGCCAAATGGCAATGCACGGAAATAGTGATAGTTTGAGGTTTAGGGTTTCTTTGAGCTATTCTCTGATCTCTTATAGCACTTGAAGAGAGGATGGGACTTAATCATGTAAGAAAAGGCTTTTTAAGGGAGTGCTTCAAGCAGTGGTGGTAAAGGACTAGGCAGTGAGGACTCTGAGAATACCTGCTGCTGAAGTTATTTGTGAATTGTGCTTGCAATCTTTGTGAGAAGTAGTTTGAGCAGGCTAACTCCAGGCTGGGGTAGTGTGGTTTGACTATGACCATCTGTTCCTTCTTGCAGATCCTGTTTGCCTGTGCAGAGGCCCTGTATGCACATGGATACAGTAGTGAGGCTTGCCGCTTGACTGTAGAGCTTGCCAGGGACCTACTGGCCAACCCTCCAGATCTCAAAGTGGAGCAGCCACCAACAAAGGTGGGGAAATGGCAGCAACCATCAGTAGTGTTGATTTTAGTGCTGCTCTCTGCAGGTGACCCTGTTTCTTGTGATTCTCTCCAAAACCGTAGTCTCCTATTTCATAGTGTACATCACTGGAAATGTTAGTAATTTTCCTGTTTCAGGATAAGAGGATTGGACAGGAAATAAGCATAAACTTCTGGAAACTCAGTTGTAGTGACACTAAGCAGTGTTTGTTGTATGGAAGGGTTCCCTTGGAAGGGACAGGTATGTGACATCTGCGTGCACAGCATCAGTTCAACAGGGGACAAGTGTCTTGTCCACAGGCCAGCTCTTCCACTGTGTTGTGCTAGGGTGACGTTGGGGAAGTAATGATGTTCAGTGGTAACCACTGAAATTTGAGATTCCTCAGCAAAAGGAATAGAATCTAAATGTATTTTATTCTTTCTCCTGTCTATATTTACTGCAAAGGATAAAAGGACAATCATAGAGTCATTTAGGATGTTTAAGAAAGCGTCCTGTGATAAATTCCTCCTCAAACAGGGCAAAAAGAACAAGGTATCAACCAGCAAGCAGACATGGATGGCAACCAACACCTTGTCTAAAGCTGCTTTCTTGCTGACTGTGTTGAGTGAGCGGCTGGAGTACCACAACCTGGCCTTCCGAATAGGAATGTTTGCTCTGGAGCTGCAGAGACCCCCTGCCTCTACCAAGGCTCTGGAGGTAATGAGATACCTCAAAAAGACAGTATCCATAAATGTTGTTCTGTTGGAATGTGTTTGCTCACATGGTTTAAATTTCAGCACCTGAAGGTTGGTTATGCTTTTATGTTTTCTTAAAATGGGTTGCAGTGGAACTAAATTAATTGAGTGCAGATTCCATTAGCACATGTTGATCTGCCAGAAAAATTATTAGCAATATCACTTCAACTGTTGTTACCTTCACTGGTGGAAGCTCAGACCTCATGCACCAACGGGGTCTTTGATTTCACATGAAGCTATAGGTCTGAAAATATTTAAATGAGTACAAAATATTTTATGAATTATTATGAATATTTATGAATTATTTTGATTGATACAGCCTACTTCTTATCTTAAATATGTTTTCAGTTTGCTTTGCTAATCTGAGGAAAATTAAGTTATTTGTAAATATCCATATTTGTCCATATTTGCATTGGGGAAATAGTTGGAAAGTAATTCCTTAGGGTGAATTGCTGTGATGGTTACATGTTTGAAAATTGTTGCTTTTGTTGATATCTCATTCACTGGCAAGCAAACATATGCACTGTGTAAGCATATTATTTTGGACACACCTTGATTACTATGAGGATTCCTGTTTTGAAAAAGTGTCCAGTGAAGACTTTGTCTGTTTGATTTACAGCCACCTTGCTTTTCACTGCAGGGTTGTTCAGTCCCTCAGTGTGTATTGTTGCTAGCTATCCACCAACTACAGTTATTACACTAATTATCTGTACTTCTTATGGTCTAATTAGAAGATTGTGAGATTGGCAATGACTTGCTACCTAAAAGAAAACTATTACTTTCACATGTTAAGAATGGAGAGAATACAGGCACAGAATAGTGAAATGTCTTCATCCTGATGGCATGTGTGCTGCCACGCTGTGCCCAGCCTTCTGCTAATCAGTCTCTGGTGTCTCAAATGGGTGTATCGCTTATCATAGGACCCTTTCTTCATACAATTATAAGTAACCACTTTTCCACTGGCCTATCCAATCAGATGCTTCTGCTGATGTTCTTATGAGAGCTGATGCATTTTTTCTGTATGCAGCTGAAGAGTGATCATTTGAGTAAAAAATTTTGTGTATAACTATGAAGCATGACTGTTATTGTATTTGAAAACCTGTTTCCATTGTGGAGAGAATGGCAAAGGTGGCTAGGCTGGTAAGTGTTGCTATCATTTAAGAAACTAATAAAAACTATTTTTGTACCTTATGTATAGGGGAAAATAGTCTGCTCCCCACAGGGGACTGCACTGTTGACAGCTTTTCTTCTATTTCCTTGTGGGTACTACCAGGTGAAGCTGGCGTATCAGGAATCTGAGATTGTAGCCCTCTTGAAGAAGATTCCCTTGGGCACCAATGAGATGAACACTATTCGAGGAAGAGCTGAAGAACTGCGAGAAGGGACCTTGTGTGATTACCGTCCTGTCCTGCCTCTGATGTTGGCAAGCTTTATATTTGATGTCCTGTGCACTCCAGGTACTGACTGCATTGGCCTGAGTGTGTGCAGGGCATATTCTGAGATGCCAGGTCTTGAGGGATTTTCAAAGAGAAACTGTCTTCTGTATAAGAATGACCAGAGTTTTATTCTTTGTGTGCTGTTGCTTTAAAGATATTTTGTTCCCAAGTGGAACTGTTTCTCCTTCTGCCTACAGTTGAAAACAGTTGCACACTTAGCACATTTCAGCACTCTATGTGTGTTTGTAAAATAGTTATAAATTACTGACTTTGCTGCTTTTATGCTGGTTATATTCAGAGGATGCTAATATAAATCTAGAATTTAAAAAGAACACAGCAACCTGGGATTAGAAGACTGGCTTGGCAATATACCTGGTTTGGAGCCTTCTGAGGTTAGAGAGGGGAATGGGAAAAAACCCCGTAAGGTGCTGTGGGCTTGGAACTGGTATCAGGCTAAGAATAGGACCACAGGAAACTTTGCAAATTCAGAAACCTCTCAGAAGTGTCTTTTCCTTTGAATGCTGAACACTAATTCTATTGTCTTCTTTCAGTGGTTTCTCCTACAGGCTCTAGACCCCCAAGCCGTAATTGGAATAATGAAATGCCTGGAGATGAAGAGCTTGGTTTTGAGGCAGCTGTTGCTGCTCTTGGTAAGAATCTTATACAAGAAAAGGCTGCCTTCATCTGTGTTCTGCATCTTTTCCCATTTTGAGTGGTGAGAGTAGTAGTTCGTTTCAGTTTAGTGCAGAAATGGAAGTGTTTGCCGAGTTTGACAGAACCAGATGCAGGATTCTACATGCCAGGGCTGAGGTATCCTTGCAAAACTGTGAAAAAATGGAAGGGGAATATGGGAGAAGAACTCAATGTTTAGGTAGTAACATGGATTTCAGCTTTCTGCTTGCTCTTCTGTCATGAAATATGTATTGCCTGGACTTCAGTAGAAATGGACTGTTTCAGAGAACAAAAGGCAATCATTTCAGAAGAGATTAGACAATGGTAGTGAAAGACTAGCAGAAGTATTCTCAATCATATAATTCAGAATCTTAGCATAATATGGAATTCTTACCTCATTTGCTTCAACAACAAAGCAATGATTATATACATCTTATGCTGACAATACTGTATGTGTGTTTTGAAGCAGTATGCAAAAAGGAATAGAATGCATTAGACAAGGCCTGTTCTCTGTTGCCTCATCTGTGAAATGAAGAAGATGAGTTTTTTATGGTGTTGGAATGCTGGCTTTTAGCATCTGCAGAATCCCAAAGGTTTGTTTCAAGATAGGGTTGTAGGCTTGCCTGGAGTCTTCCTGTGGCCTCTTAGTATCTGATTGTTCTGACAGTTGTACCAAGCTTAGTATTCTAGGGACAGACAGCAGCTTCTGTTTATTCATGGCTTTTTCTGAAGTTAACAGCAAGATAGGGGGACAAAATCTTATTTTGCCTGTAACAGTGAGTCAAATAAAAGTCTGAGGTATAGATAGTGCTCAGGATGTAGTGTAGTCCCATGGGCTCACTTGTCTCTTCATCCTCTCTTTTATGGGCTGCAGGTATGAAAACAACTGTCAGTGAAGCAGAACATCCTCTGTTGTGTGAAGGCACACGGAGGGAGAAAGGGGATCTGGCCGTAGCCCTGATGATTACTTACAAGGATGATCAGTCTAAGCTAAAGAAGGTGAGTTTCCCTTTGAAAGGGGAGAGGGAAATGGAAGGCAAACCAAGTTTGGATTTGGATGGATTTGATAGTTTTGCCAGTGAGTTTAAGTTGTTGTGTCACATACTGATGTTTTACAAGTTATATCCATTGCTGCAAAACCTGATTGCACAGAGTGCCTTACCCTGGGAGAGGCACTCTTTCCATAGGTTTCTTAAGATCCAGGCAGGAGATGTGTTGTCACTGCTTTTGCTTTTGTTTATGTGCTAAGCCAAGTCCACTCCTAAGGGTTTTCAGTGTGCAGTCTGTGTGTGGTCTGGGGATTGCATATACTTTGCTGCAGGGTTATTGGCTTGCAGAACAGTATAGCTAGCAAAGCCTCTATTTCTTAACCTCTCACTTCTTTGATATATTAGTTCAGTACGCCTGTGTCTTAATTTCCTGTTCAAGAGAGAGAGTAAAACTGCCTCTCCACCCCAAAGGAAGAAAAAATATTTAAAACTGCTGAAGCTTCAGAAAGGATTTTATTAATCTTTTATATTCAGAAATCCTCCTACATAGCAAGAAATACATTATTAGTGTCTTTTTGTCTCCTAAAAGAGAAGCACTTTCGCTGTACTCTTCTTCAGGGAGTAGCAGGGACACTGTGATATCAATCATCTGCACATAAATGGTCTGTCAGATTTGTGGTGTTGATAAATACGGAGAACAAACAGTAGAAGTGGATAAACCCTTGAAATGTGGTGATGCATTGTTCCCCAATGACATAATAAATTAAGACAAAAAATGTTACTGTAGGCCAGTATAAAGCAGTTTCTCTAGTGGCTTTGCCAGTTTCTTGGTAATATATGACAGGATTTTCTGAATGGTGAGCATGGAATTTTTGTGACTTAACATCTGGCAGGACTAGATTTAGAATTCTTCATTCTGTCCTTGATATACCAGAATTGCTTTTTTTTTCTTTTTTTTTTTTTTGTGAGTTTTGGGTGCTTTTCAAG
The DNA here is from genome assembly GCA_034509425.1 of Eopsaltria australis. Taxonomy (NCBI): domain Eukaryota; kingdom Metazoa; phylum Chordata; class Aves; order Passeriformes; family Petroicidae; genus Eopsaltria; species Eopsaltria australis. The sequence goes on from JAVTVJ010000525.1 coordinate 402,184, forward strand.
TAAAGCCAGTGGCTGTTTCAAGTGAAAATATGATATTACTGAGTCTTTGCTTCCTCAAGTAATGCAGACCACATGGCTCTCAACTGTGCATTGCATTTATCTTTAGTGCTGGAAGATGATGCATATTTTCTAAAGAATAAGCATTTTCTTTTTTTCTCCAACAAATTAAATTTGTTGTCCACTAGGAATTTGATTTGGTACTTTCTCTCTTAGTGTAATGCCTGGTCTCTTACCCTTCTGCTGAGTGCCTTTTTTTTTTAATTTATCCCTTACTGTTAAAGATTTTAGACAAACTCCTGGACAGAGAGAGTCAAACTCACAAACCACAGACGCTGAGTTCCTTCTACTCATCCAGCAAGCCTACAGTTGCAAATCAAAAATCTCCTTCCAAACATGCTGCCCAGTCTGCTGCAGCTATCCAGCAGCTTCCAGGGGCTTCTGTCACTCAGCAAGCTGCTGTAAGCACTGCAGTCCAGAGCAGTCCTGAGAACTTTGTGGAGAAGAGTGCACAGGGTAAGAAGTGCTTTTTTAAAGAGTTATGCTAAAGTTTTCCATAATTGCAGCCTATTTTCCAAATCTTGATTTAAATGTTCTTGGCCTAGTGTCAGATGATGTGCTTAATAACTGAAAGAAAACTGAGATAATCCTGCTGATAAATACCATTAATTTTATAAAAATCCTTTCTTTTGATATTTTTCTATTTTTTGATATTTTTATTTTAAATGGTCATGTCTGGTTTTAGAGACACAGAAACATGACTAACTTATTGTAACTGTTCTGTTTATACAGAGAGCTCTCAGAGGTCCCCCTGTGAGCCAGCTGCAGAGGCCACTGTTTTGAAACAAGAGGGAAAGGTCCCCAGTCGTCTGGCCCTTGGAAACCGAGGTGGATACAATGGGAGATGCTGGGGTTCACCTGTCAGGCAGAAGAAGAAACACACAGGTGGGAATAGATCACGTCATACAGCATCTAGTGTTCTGTTAGGCGGTCTGCTGGGGTTTACCTAAGAAAGCAAGAGAGGAACTTTTTCCAAGGATGTGTAGTGATATGACAAAGAATAACAGCTTTAAACTGGAAGAGGAGAGGTTTAGATTGGACGTTAGGAAGAAGCTCTTTATTTTGAGGGTTGTGAGGCTCTGAACAGGTTGCACAGAGAAGTGCTGGATGCCCCATCCCTGGGAGTGTTCAAGACCAGGTTGGATGGGGCTTTGAGCAACCTGTTCTATGACTCTGGGATTTTACTTGTCAGACTTTCCTGTACAGTAGAAGTGGCTGAGTGTTTCTGAGGTGTTTGATGTGGACAAATAAGATTGCTCCATACATTTCCTGCCCCTATATGGCAAGTTACCATGCCTTTCTTTGTGCTGGTTATGTTCTGTGTGATGGATTAGATACCTGGAGCTGAATGACTGCTGACTCTGGGAGTGCAGCACTGTGGTCCTGGGTCCAGAAAAAAGTTCAGAGAAACTGTTGCCTCTCTACACTTCTCTTGGGAAGGGTATAAGTTAGAGGCAGAGGCTGTGAACGTTGTGCAGCATATATCTGAAGGGTTTTTTTTCTATTCGTGTAATCTGTGGAACTTCACTTTGTATATGTATATTTGCTTCTTGTTATAGTCTGCCACAGAGCTTGGCAGGTGGAGTGAGGAGCTGTGCTGGTGTGAAGGGAGAAATAAAGATACCTTGTTCTTGGATTCTTCTGCATTTTAATCCAAGAACTAAAAAATGCCACTAATGTCTGTGGCCAAGTTGATTTGATTTCATCTCTCTTAATTTGCAATGAATGCCTGTCACCCCTAAGGCAGTCACTGACACAACTGATCTTAGTTGGTGCTGCAAGTGATATGGTTAGGAGTTCACCTACCTGCATTGTATTTACCAGCCCTGGTGACATTTCTGTATTGGTTCTGGTGTTGTAGGCATGGCCAGTATTGACAGCAGTGCTCCTGAAACCACCTCTGACAGTTCTCCAACGCTCAGTCGGCGTCCCCTACGTGGGGGCTGGGCAACAACATCCTGGGGCAGAGGACAGGACAGTGACAGCATCAGCAGTTCTTCAAGTGATTCACTGGGATCATCCTCTTCCAGTGGCAGTAGGAGAGCCAGTGGGGGAGCCCGTGCAAAGACGGTGGAAGTTGGCAGGTAATGAATAATACCAGTGCACAGAGGCAACCTCTAGGCCTGATGTCAGGGACCTGACATGTGTCCGTCAGGAAATACTTTGTGGGGAAAATTTGCTTTGTTTCCTCTGGACCCTGAAGACAGGAGCTCCAGCTGGCAAGCTGGGGGTACTTGTCTGAAATGCCTCTGTCTTTCTTCTAGGTATAAGGGGAGGCGGCTGGAGAGCCATGCTCCTCATGTCCCAAACCAGCCCTCAGAGGCAGCTGCTCACTTCTACTTCGAATTGGCCAAGACAGTCCTTATCAAAGCAGGTGGAAACAGCAGTACCTCTATTTTCACCCACCCTTCCTCCAGTGGTGGGCACCAGGGACCACACCGCAACCTTCACCTCTGCGCCTTTGAGATTGGGCTGTATGCACTAGGGCTGCACAACTTCGTGTCTCCCAACTGGCTCTCTCGAACTTACTCCTCCCATGTCTCTTGGATCACAGGTTACAGCAAAACTTTATTGCGAGGCTTACTTTTGGGCAGGAAGGGGGGTAGGGAGGCAAGCTTGTTCTTGAAAGTGGTGATGCTGTAGGAGCCATGTAAGCAGCTCACACACCTGCAGTAGTTGCTGATCAGCAGTGATTCACACAGTGGTGCTTACTTTGGCCTGGGAAGTTCTTGTGACCTCTTTCTTCTTCTTTATACTGCAACATGCTTCAGTCTAAAAAGCCCACTTCTCATACAGAGACTGGTCTTTACCTCTCCTTCAGAGGTACACTGAAGAGACAGACATTTTTCAAGTCTGAACATGCTCTTTGGCTGTGTTCAATTTTCGCTTTCCTCCTCCTTCTGATTGCATCCATACCTACTAACTATCCATATAGCTTCTAAACGCCTAAAAACACACCTTTGAAAATTCATGTTTTCCTGACATGATGAAATAGACTGACAGTCCAGACTGGTTTGTGGGTACTAAAATCAGCTGTAGCAACTATATTTTGCTATTTCCAATGCATTTTAGCTTAACTTAGGTAATTTTGTCCTCAATCACCACTTGCTCATTGAGAGCTCTTGTTTGTCCTGTGTTTTGGGAGGAAGCACCTAAATTTGACGTGAACCCTAAGGGGAGCAATTGGGCTCTGTCACTGCTCCTGAAGGAAGTGAAGAAGTGCATCTGCTGTTGAGAGAAAGCTGACTGTAACTGTGCTGGGCATACAGTGGTGTGAGAGTTTGTCTCACTCTTCCTCTTAGGGCAGGCCATGGAGATTGGTAGCGCAGCCTTGAACATCTTGGTGGAGTGTTGGGATGGACATCTAACTCCCCCAGAGGTGGCATCATTGGCAGACAGAGCTTCACGGGCCAGAGACTCCAACATGGTGCGGGCAGCTGCTGAACTGGCACTCAGTTGCCTGCCTCATGCCCATGCCCTGAACCCAAACGAGATCCAGAGGGCTCTGGTGCAGTGTAAGGAACAGGTGAGCATCACATGGCAGCTGCTAGTGGAAGCTGATTTCTAGCATCAAGGATGTGCTGCTGTTACCCGTGGGGTTGACTTCTTTGCTACTGTACAGCCTTAATCCCAGTTCTCTGGATTTCTTGTGTTTCATGAGTAACGCTGGTTATTCTGCTGCATAGCATCTGGCTGTTCCCCATAGTGTTAGTCATTTTAGAGTACCTTGTACTTCTCCCCTCTTGTAGTTTTTCCTTCTTGTTTACATTTTAAGTTCTTTTCTTTTGCTGCTCCCAGGACAACCTGATGCTGGAAAAGGCCTGCATGGCAGTAGAAGAGGCAGCCAAAGGAGGTGGTGTGTACCCAGAAGTACTCTTTGAAGTGGCTCATCAGTGGTACTGGCTTTATGAACAGACTGTTGGTGGGACCCCAGCCCAGAGAGAAGGTGCCACTGGCTGCAGCACCGGTGGCGCGCGGGCCGCGTCTGAAGCGGCGCGCGGGTTGGCAGACAGCCGGGTGACCTCAGAGCCAACCACGGTGACAGTGGCGGCTGCAGTAACTGCAGCAGCAACCGTCATGCCAGTGATCTCTGTGGGGTCAACCATGTACCAGCAGCACACAGTGGCAGGGCCAGCAATGGCACACACACACACGCAGGGTCTCCACCCTTACACTACCCTTCAGACTCACATCCCCTGTAATCCTCAGTATATTGGGCACACCATCCAGCACATGCCGCGCCCAGCTGTCTTCCCGGTCCCTGGCTCAGCGTATCCGCAGGTGAGTTCTGGCTGTGCCTTGTTTTTTTACTGTGACCTCGTGTGGCTGCTTCCATGGGGAATATGTTGGAGTGGGGAGAGCATGGGGCTCAGAGCTCTCATGACTTGGGAGCAAGCTTCTGCTCTCACTTGCCAATTGGTGACACTTACTTTGGTCCTCCAGATGCGCATTTGCACAATAAGGAGCTTTCTGTGGCTGTATTTAAAGTCTCAAGAGAATATAAAATATAATACATCTGTAGATTTTAATTTCTGTTGCTCTGTAGTTTCTCAGAAGGCACTGGATAAAAACCTTGTCTTCTTGAGAGCTTGCAGACTAAATACAGTCTACACTGGGAAAATCAAAGGTTATTTTAACCTTTGCCGATTTTTGAAGGTGTTGGAATGGTTTTCTGCAAATGGATTAGATTTTTAAAAGGAGGAGGAAGAGCAAGCAGATGTAACGCTCATATGGTGCAAGGTTCTTCCTTTGCTTCCTTTTCCTGTCAGACTGGACTTTTCAAGCTCTGGGACTTGTGTGGGGATGTGATGTTTTGAAGTACTTCTAAATGGTCAGGTGAAGTAGACATGACTGTTCTGTACCTTCTGTTGTAGGGTGTCCATCCAGCATTCATCGGGGCGCAGTACCCTTACTCAGTAACAACACCGTCACTGGCAGCTACAGCAGTGTCCTTCCCTGGCGTGCCTGTCCCCTCCATGACGCAGATTGCGGTGCATCCCTATCACAGCGAGACGGGACTGTCGCTGTCTTCCAACGTAGCGCGTAAGTTACAGCTCCGGGCTGCGTAGCACAGGTCTTCACTGTCTCTTAGCTGTTCCTCACTGAGGTCCTGTTATTGATTACAAGTGGAACGAGGGTTCTTGCTCTGAAAAGTTCTGGCCAAATGTGTGCCATTCTAAAGGTGTGTGTGCTCAGGGGTATTGGGATTCCCAAGGGGGCCTGATACAGCTAGCAGAGAGAAATTTCTGTTCAGCTAAATTTCCAGTATGAGATTATTTTGGCCTCAAGACTGAAGCATGCTTGAGTCTGGCCTTTCTGACTTCTAACCTGTAAAAACTTTATTCCTACTCTCCTTTGGGCAAGGTGAGCGTAGATGATCTTGAGCAGACTCATGTAATTCCTTTGGGTCCGATGAACAGAGTGCAGGATGCAGGCAGACTTCTGCTATGGAAGCACTGCTAAATGTCTTTTCCTGCCTGAAAGGATTGGAGGCAGCCAGTGTCCAAACTGGGGAACTATCATAGAGATGAAGGATGTTTTGTCAGAGTCATGTCAGTGGCATTTGGAGTGGTTGCTTGTGTGTTCTGCTAGAGCTCGAGTGAAGGCGAAAACCCATCAAGTAGTGTGTAACACTGGGACAACAGGTGTTGGCTGGATTGTGGACATGCTGTCATTGCCATGGAGTTTTTGCACCAGTGGGTCATGCTTAACCTGAATCTCTGTTAACCCCTTGTTGGAGAGGCAGTAATATTTCCCTGTTTTTACAGTGTTTTGCAACTCACCAGGTGCTGGAAGACTGGTATGTGGAAAAATACTTAAGAGTTGTGTTGGCCTTCTTCATGTTCAAAGTATCAGGAGAATCATTGCAGTTATTTTTTATCCTGTGCTTTGATGCTAAAAAGCCACAAAAGCAAATAGACCAGTCCTAAAGGTCTTAGGATCTGATAGCTGCCAGCCTTAGTCATAGTCTGATGCTGTGACTTTTCATTGCTAGAATACATTTCTGTACTCCTCCAAAGAGTTATGAATCTTCCAGAAGTGCCAGTTCATCCTAGAACACTTAAAATACTGAAAGGAGAAAACAACCCCACCCTTTCCAGTTGCGATTGTTTATGGCTTCCATAAACTTGTTTTCAGTTCTTACAATACTGTTTCACTGTTCCTGAAGCACAGAATTATGTGGTGATGCTTGAGCTCTGGCAATAATTTAGCTCATTCTTACGGGTTATTCTCCTTGGCTAGACTTCAAATGCAGTATGAATTTTGCCCCACTTTGTGGGTTGTTTGGTTGTGTCTCCGTGGTTGAGGAGGTCAGATCTTTCCTGGGAGACACATTGTCCTCAGGTATTCAACTATTCACTAGCAAACATGGAGGGGGAAACAAAAGGGAACTTAGAGTATTGCTCAGGTTGGTGTAGCAGCATCACAGAGAGGTCATGAAGTAAGGGTAACAATGTGCACATGCATAATGGCACCTGTGCTCTGGAGTTCTGAAGCAAACCTTGTTTTTTACTCTTTGTACCTTTCCTGAGAGGGACAGGTAAATTTGAGTCTTGTCAGAGTTTAGATGGTACAATGCAATGGATTTGCATTTGAAATCTGTCTTGATTTTGCTTATACTAGTTAAGTGTCTGAAGGTGACAACTTCTCAGGTCTCCTTGATGTTTTACTGTTGATACATGCTGCTAGTGTGTGCAGTGACTGTTCTTTCCAAGGATGGATTGGAGGTCAGCCTTCCTGAATGGCGTGACAGCTGTCATACAGCTGAAGTGGAAGAACCTTGAATTGTTGGGCTTCATCTTTGAGTGACTTAAAACTGTTCCTGCTCAGTAATTTTCCTAGCAGTTTCTCATCAGGTGTAGACACACACATGATTGTTTCCCTGGACAAGAATTCAGAACCAAATGTTTTATTTAGTAATAGCAAAGGCCTTTGAATCAACACACACATTTACAAGTAAAACATGGATTTTGTGCTTGTTCACGAGATACTGCAGAAGAGATGGACACACATGTAACTGGCCCTATCAGGCCCACCTTGCAAACAGAATAGAGCTGTTCCTGGCCCATTGTATTTCAGTTGTAAGCCTGTGGGTTGTGGTTGCTGTATTGTTCTGTTTAGGGGAACATAACCCTACATTGGCAGGGGGCAGTCAGGTGAAGGCAATGATGTCCCAAGTAAACCTTCTTTCAGGCTGCTGCTGGGTCCTAATGCTGCTGTTTTGCTCTCTTCAGTAGGCAGTGTCCATGCAGGATCAACGTTCCCAGCGATTCAGGGTGCTTCCTTGACAACTCTGTCCTCACAGCCCAACTCCCTTGTTACAGGGGGTTTTCCTGCCGAGGATGAGCAGCACAGCCAGCCTGTGAGCCCCCAGGGTCTGCACTACCTCCACTCTGCATACCGAGTTGGTAAGGATGGCCATGTGGGTGTCTGTGGCCCCCCTGAGAGGGATTCAGGGCAAGACTGCAACTTTCCACTGTCATTTGGCAATTTGCTACTGCACCTGTTGGGGGTGAATGCACCTGAGGGCCTTGGGAAGAGCAAGTTGGTGATCAGATGTGGAGTCTAAAAATGAAGGCAAAGCATTGTAAGATTGAACAATTGCTTTTCAGGACCATCAGAGCAGAAAAGAAAGCTAAGTGTGTTAGAGCTGGGAAGAGTCTTGGCTTTCAGCAGATGTATATATAGGAGCCTGAATAGGGCTCCAAGGATGTGACTGTGCAAGTTGTGACCAGATGATAAAATGGCATTTGGCTCCTGCTGCTCATGAACAGGGAGGGCACACCTCTAGTTTAATACCAACTGAGTCTTCAGATGCACAAAGGGAGGTGCCCTGTGCCTCTCCAGTTAATTTGTTGAAGACAGATGCAGAGGGAACTTACATTTCGTAGAGTGGGTATGTAATTAGCATTCCTTTCCCAGTCATATTGGTTACGAGAAAATAAGAATCTCTGCCTGAATTGCCCTTGGTATAAGGATATCAGTTTTAGGGTTTGTGATTAAGCTTGGATTGCAGTAAGCAGCTGCAGTAGTAAGCAGTAAGCTACTTGTACATACTCATGGTCCAGCCCAGTGGATACTTGGTGTAGGAGAAGGAAGCCTCTGAAATAAGGAAAGGAAAAGAAACAGCAAGAAAATGGATGGAAAGCCTGACTTTTTTTGTTGAAAGCTAGAACAGAAAGTACTCGTTAGCTAGAAAGGGATGCAGATGTCGTTTAAAGTATCACAGTGGTATGTGGCAAGCCATGAAGGGTGTTTAATAGCCTGAGTAAGAGAGAGGCACAGGTAAGGAGGACATCTGGAAGATCAAGAAGTGGCACATGTTGGTATTTGAATACTATTTAAATGGGTGGATTTGTCTGAAGAACAATGGCAGAAGTGGAATGTTTGCAGATTGGCAATACTGGAGCTCAGTGTTGGTCTGTTGTCTTTGCAGCAGAGCAGGTTGGTTTGGGTAGCTTCTCTGTTGCAAAATTTATATAAAAAGCTTTGCTTTCAGGACACCTCTTGTAGTGCAGCCTTTGGGGCTCTCTGCTTGATGCTGCCATGGGTTGCTTGAGTGTCTCCTTGCAGCTCTGCTGAGGGGTGATGGCTGTGCAGGTTTCCCAGCCTGGAGCAGCAGATCCAGCTGTTCTTGCAGATAGTTCCTGTGCTGGCGGGCTCCAAGATTGGCCTTTTGTTTCTGTCTGGACTCTTTGCAGCTGTGGAATTTTCTGTTGGTGAAGGGCAGGCTAGTCAGGTTGTGTTGCAATGAGTGAAATGCTAGACTAAGCCTTACTGGGCAGAAGTGCTGCTTGACTGTGGCTGCCCCTTTCTCACAGGGATGCTGGCTCTGGAGATGCTTGGCCGAAGAGCTCACAACGACCATCCCAACAACTTCTCCCGCAGCCCGCCCTACACTGAGGATGTAAAATGGCTCCTTGGATTAGCTGCAAAGTTAGGTAAGGCTCAGAGCTGTACTTAACAGAAATCTGCTTGCTGGGATTTGGGCCATGGTGGGAAAAAGCTCTTGAAAAAGTGAAACTTCAAAGATTGGGTGAGCCTGGTACTGATCCCGTTCCTGAGAGCGTTCCAGAAGATCCCTAGTGCTCTTTCATCCACTCTGTTTGTCCCATTTTTGGGTTCTGTGGGCATGCTGTTGAATTTTGAGGCATTGGATGAAGTACATGAGATTGGACAGGGTTCAGAGATTGTATCTCTTCCGTTCTATAATATCAATTCTTTCTTTTCCATTTCCACTATATTGTAGGTATTCCTCTTTCTTATGTATATTTATACCTTCTGTGAAGACCTTTTATAGCAACAGGTGCTCAAACCACCTATTTTTGGGGTGGTTGGTTGTTTTTACTTCCGTTTTGCTCTTGGATCTTTTTTGTCAACTCACTTTTAAAATTCTTTCATAAGCAGTAAGAATTAAAAAAGCCTTTACAAACAGCCTGCTTAGCAACACAGCTTCTGCTGCTCCTGCTGGCAGAGCTCCACTGTAGGAAGTGGTGGGGAAGCTTGACTTATGTCTACAGCCTCCTTAAAGCCTGAGTGCTGAGGCATCCAGCTGCTTCCTTGATGGGCACAGGAAACATTGGAGAAGGAACAGTGTTATCCTTGTCTCTCTAATTACTTTGCCACATTAGTTTTCTTTCACATCTCCTTTAAAGAAAGGTGAATTTGGGAACACCAGTAACTGAGCTGGTACCTGGTCTCTCCTCTGATAGACGGATAGATGGATATAGCAGAATGTTCTCTCTGCTCATGAGTTTGCTAGACTGTCTCTCCCAAGCCTGCTGGAGGATGCATTACACTGAGAAGAAGGTGCTCCAGATCCAGGTTCTTGCTGTGAAGTGTGGTTTCTTGTGTGTCTCTTATCTTAGCACTGTTGTTCTGACTTCTTCCTGTGCAGGTGTAAACTATGTGCATCAGTTTTGTGTTGGTGCAGCCAAGGGGGTGCTGAGCCCTTTTGTGCTCCAGGAGATCATCATGGAAGCTCTACAGAGGCTCAACCCTGCCCATGTACACAACCACCTGCGCACCCCAGCCTTCCACCAGCTGGTGCAGAGGTGCCAGCAGGCCTATATGCAGGTAAAGTGTGGCTTATCTTCCTGCCTGTCAGAGCTGCCAGGTCATTGCCTGCCTTGCAGCTGCTGCTTGTGTGTGCATGTGCAGAGGGGAAGGGGCCTTGGGCACTGGGAGCTGAAGTGGCCTATTTCCTGACGCATCCTTCTCCCTCAGCAGGGACTGGAATAGATATCACTTGCCTGTATGGAGGCTGTATGCAAAGGAACTCATTGTACTGCTTCTGCCAAGGCCTTCCAGCTCCTGTGCTCTTCCACCAAGGCTGGGGTGGTTTTGTGTCTTCTCACTCCAAATGCTACCTTAACTTCTGAACTTTTCTTTGCTATGCTTTCAAGCCCCCTGTCACCTGTCCCTAGTCCATCCTTTTTACTTTCCTTGTTAGTAGTAGCCTGCTTTCCCCTCTTCACAAAGCCCTGGCATGGCTGTCTGGTGTGCCAGTGGTGACGCCAACAGTGGAAATGGCTTGGTCAGCTACCAGTACAGATACCCCAGGCTTTATTGAAACCAGTGTTTCAGTGAGTCAGCTGGAATACCAAAGCTGCCTGTTCCTTTAAACAGTGCAATCAAGACACCTCACATATACCTGCTTCTCTTGAATAAATGACTAAAGGGTGATTCTGTAGCCATATTTTCCAGATTGGATTAGCTGTCCTATCACCCTAGATTGTATTTTTGAGACATGACAGCTTCTTCATTTGACCTCAAAAGCTAAACCTGCTGATTTGGGGCCTTTGAGAAGCTGATAGAAGTGACAGTGTTAAGCCTAGCCCTTTTGTAGCAATTTAGTGTAAATGTTACTCGGCCCATGCCCCTTAGGCAAGATGTGCAGGAACCAGGCTGGGTGTAACCTGCAGAATAAAAGGTTTGTGAGGGTTGGATGCTGGTGGGGTAGAATGTTACTTGGCCCTTTAGTGCTGTACTACAGCCCAGTTCAGTGCTCATGACCTTGCTGATGCTCTGAGGGAGCACTGCCCTTGGCTGTGGGAGCACTGCCCTTGTGCTTGGGAGCACTGCTGCTTTTGAGATACTCTTCTCTGTCAGAGCCATGAGTCTTGGGACCGCTTATGGGTAACAGGACCACGTGACCTATTGCCCTGGGAGCTCAATCCTCTGAGTTTCAGCAGCAGGAGGGTGGTGAGCAAATGCCTTAAGGCTCTTTCCCTGTTCCCATCCAGTACATCCATCATCGGCTGATCCATCTCACTCCAGCTGACTACGATGACTTTGTGAATGCCATCCGCAGCGCCAGAAGCGCCTTCTGCCTGACTCCCATGGGCATGATGCAGTTTAATGATATTCTCCAGAACCTAAAGCGCAGCAAGCAGACAAAGGAGCTGTGGCAAAGGGTCTCTCTGGAAATGACCACCTTCTCACCATGACACCGGGTGGAGCTCCATGGACACACAACCCTTTGCCCAACATAGTTGTAGTTCCATTTACACCATCCTTCCTTCTGGTGTCTTTTTTTATTTTAGTTTTAACTTGTTGGAAACCACTGATCTGATGTATTTATACCATGACATTCCTCTCCAGCACTGTTGCGTGTTGGCGCTCTGCTTTGCTCGCTCTTCCTCCTCCTTCTCAGAGGGCTGCAGGCTTCAGAAGCATCAGGAAATGAGAAGGAAGTTGAGCTGGCTGCCCTGTGGTGTAGTCACCGCTTTTTTCCCTGAGCCCCAGGAGGCTGTCCTGCGAGCAGTTTGCAGGGTGATTACGCACGTGTTAGAGGGGTTGGGGATTCTGTCTTAAATATTTATTTTGGCATTTATAAATATGTAAACTTTTTTTTTTTTTTGTATGGGCTTCTCTTACTCCACACACCATCTCCTGTTGGGGAGTGGCTGGAACTGCTATGCACAGCGAGTGCTCCCTCCATCCCTTTCAGCAACTCCTGGTGAGAGAAGCTGAGACTGGAGTAGCAGGGCCAGGGCCACCTCTGCAGCTTTCTGCAGCAGCTGAGGACAGAGACTGGAGCTTGGGCAGTGAATCCTTGACTGCACTGAGCTACCTGGAGACTGCCAGAAGTGCTTGGGCTCTTTCTCAGGAGTGTCCCTCACTGGGCACTGCTGGCTCATAGAATGTTTTGATCCTGGTTGTTACAAGTTGTACAATCCTGTTTCTTTTGGCTGGGGTATTACTATCCTGTAATCAGTTTCTTATCCCTCGTCTCTTCTCGTTTCCTGATTAAACACTCGTTTTCTTAGACTGACTCTTCTCTCTGCTGTGATGTTGGCAGTCTGAAGGAGCTGGCCAGCCCTGTGTCAGTGGGAGCTCCTGTGAGCCCTGGTAGGTGGCTGTTGTCCCCTGGGGAGCAGCAATCCAGCACAAGCTGGGGCCCAAAGGTTTCTTGCCTGGTACTGCTCTGAGAATTATGTGCCTCTGCAGAGGCTGAGGTACATGTTTTATGGGTGTTGGGAGAGTTGGTGGTAAGCCTGGGATGTTCTGCCTACAGTTCTGTCAGTCTTTGGGTTCCTTTTCTAGTCTTGATACTGTGCGATAATGCAGAGCCTTGTATTTCTCAAGTATTGTGCAGAACAGCAGCTGCTCCCATGTATTTAGAGAGGTGTTTGATGGACTGTGAAAGATATCCAGTAGGGACAGCATTGTGGAAGATTAAGTTTATATAGCTTAAGTGTATAGGCACATAAATTTCAGGGCTTTTAAAAGTGGCAGTTAGATGACTCATGGATGTTAAGAATCCAGTTTCTCAGTAGTAATGTATTTTGCTTCTTACTTGGGTTTAGCCAATGAGGTTTAGTTTTTGCAAGTTAGAAATATGTGCCTGTTTTATGTTTTCAATGATACTCTTAAAAAATAAAGTAACTCATGGGTACAGGGCAAAACACATGAACAGGCTCTTTTGGTTTGACTTCGCTTACTGCACAGGCCAGGGAGTGTAAATGAGCTTCCTCTAGTTCTGATTGTGCAGCAGTAACTATTTAAAGATGTCCTTATAGCTCCTTGTATTCCTCCACAAAGTGTCTAGTTATGTGCTAACTAGAAAAGCAGATGGCCGTAATAATGGGTTAAGTTCTGCTTTCTTTGAACTGAAGTCCATGTTGATTATGAGCTGCCTGTTATTGAGCAAAACTTCTGGATTTGACTGGAGAGCACAGCCTGAAGATGTGCAGAAAGTTTGGGTTCCTGGAACACTTTCTGTGCTCCGGTTCTTGCATGTTCAGAACTGTGAAAGGAGCTTAGAGAAAAAAAATTGGTTGTCTAATAAAGTCTAATCTTTTCCTTCCTAGTGCTATAGGAGAAAATCTGTGGAAGAGAAGGGAGCATGTTTTAGAAGGAAAGAAGCACAAGAGAAATGGGTAAAAGAGCTGAATGTTAAGTATCAGGAGCAGAAGTGATGTGTAGCATTAAGGATTTGGATTGAATAAGAAAATGAAATGTCAGAGCCTCGTCTGTGATATCGATTGGAAAAATACACTTAGATCCTGAGCAGGCAAATTTTCAGACCACTGTGTCTGTTAATGTGTTGTTGTTCCTGGGCCATGTCCCATGAAATATATCTGAGCAAGGACAGAAGAAAGTGAGGAAGGAGATTGTTTTTTCTTGCTATGTGGCTGTGAGGTTATTGATGTATTTTTCCTTTATAAGAGATAGGATGAATCACGATTGTCCCAGAAGCGTTAATCTCCTGTTAAAACACAACAGTTATTACCCATTTGCAGTCTTGTTAGTTTGGTCACTATTCCAGGAGTGGGAAAAATACATAGGCCTAGAAATTCTGAAAAGACATCTTAGCAGAAGACCTGTAAAAGAAGTTGCAGGCAACTCAAATTTCCTTTGACTTTCAGTTAACCCACGTGTTTTTTCACTTGGAATAAATGTTCTCCAGGACTTTCCCAACAGCACATAAGTGTCTCCCTCTCTGGATATGTTCATCTATTACCATCTTTCTTGCCTGTGACAATTTTCTTTTGGAGGCACTTTCCAGGAATATGAGTTAAAAGAACAATATTTGCCTTTGGACTTCAGTGTCTTTACAGCCCATGAACAAGGTGAATCGGAGCTGTCCTGAAGTGACTTTTCTGCCAACAGGTATGGCTGGAATTAGCTGAAAAGCCTGCTTCTGTCTAGTTTTGTTTACAGTCCTTACTGTTTATCTGGGATTTGTACCTTGGTTTTTGGAGAGCCCATTCAGAATTAGCTTTCTGGAGAGTTGTTGAAACTGAAGTTTTAAAATTTTTTGCTTGGGTTTGGTTTTTATCAAGCCTGGAAGTGTGGTATTTTAGAGCAGAATACAGCTTTTACTTTCCCAACTTATTTAGCAGCAGCTTGGCTACTGTTTACACAGTGCTGGAGTGCTCTGAACAGCCTTGCTAACCTCAGTCAGTGGAAATGGAGTAAGCATTGAAGTATCACTGAAGTTCTTCACGTCTTGGTCAAAGCTGTCAGCTGTAACAACATGGCATAAGTTTAAATTCTTTAAGAGGTGGGAAAGTTGTAGTTTTCTTACTTAGACATTAAGACATGGGCAGGATATAAAAGTGAATTTTTCAAGATATAACTGTGAAGAGAATGTGCCAAAAGAGGAAAGGGTTCTCACAGTCTGCTACCACTGACTTTTTTTTTTTTTTTTTTTTCCTAAGGTGCAAAAAATAAAAACGCAAGTTGGGCTATCAGGACTTCTCAGCATTTGCTCACCATGACTGTTGTATGACTTGCCTTTTAAGTCCTTTTAAGCCACAGACCAAATGGCTCTCAACTACAGTTTATTTAAAATATTTTGTTTTCTTTTTCTGTGCCTGAATTTCAGTGCCATTGACATGATTATGGTGCAGGCAGGGTCTTTTGGTTGGTGATTTTTTATTAAACTGCCTCTCCCTCACTATCCCCTTGCCCCCAGAATAATTCAAATGTGGCTTTTGAACTCATTTCTCCTTCCTGTTTGCATTTTAAGGGTATTTGCACTTGGGGCAGGGTGGTGGAGGCACCTCTCCCGAAGTAGCATTAATATGTGGAAGCTGGAAGTGCAGCTTGGGGCTGTTCTGGGTGAGGGTTTTCATTTGAGCTGAGGACTTGAGTGCTTGTCCTGAGGGCACCATGCAGATGAACCATGTGTGTTGTCAGGAGCCATTACTGCCATTACTGAAGAGTGTTTCTGCTTCTTGTGAAGACCGACTGTGCTATATAAACAAGTGACTTTTTATCTTGTGGGCATTGTCTGCTCCCAGTTACAGCATTCATAACTACTTAGTGCTGTCCAGGCTGCACTGCACAATTCCTTTTTTTTGCCATGAAGGGATGTGAGTTGTAAGGGGAAAATGGTGGAAATGCATTAAATCTGTACATATCTGGTATATGTACCTAGCATGCATTGTAAACAGGGGCTGGGGCCCTGACATTTCTGTCCATGTCATATTTACATTGCCTCATTTAAGTCAGACAGGAGCTTTTTCTCTAAGTCCTTGAAAAGCACCTTTTCCAGTGACCTGAGGGGTTCTGCCCAGCCTGATTTATGATCCTGGTACTGTAAGTGACATAACCATGAGCTGGATTCTGACTGCTGGGATGGTGTCACCACTATGGACCTGCCTGGTTTACAAACATTGTGGAGAGACTCAAGAGCTGACAGAGCTATGGAGATGAGAAAGGTGAGAAACCAAGTCTTAGAAGAAACCCACTTTATAAAGCTAAAAATAAATTCTTTCTACATAGAATAATGGAGGTAAGTGTCAGGAATACTTGTTGTAGTAAAACCAGCCTGCTAGGTGTTTCAGAGGTGAGTATTACTTGCTTTGTTGTGGTTTTTAACCCCCACAAGCCTTTAAGAAAAAACAAACTGATAAATGGAGAGGAGGTACCAATGCTTCATCCATGTCCTGCTGTGTGATGAGGGATGGGATTCCTGGCTCAAGGCAGCCTGAAAACACATGTATGTGCTACTACTTGGCTGCTCCTGTCATGGTGTCTTGTGTGCAGCTGCACTGTGTCAGCCAGGAGTCCCTCAAGATTCAGCAAGGGGGCTGAGCAGATTTGTTTCATTTGGCATGTTCAGACCTGTTTGTTTATCATTACTTTTCTGGCAGTGTTACTACTGATACAGCAAAATTATCAGCAAGGAATCAAAGGATTTTCCTTCAACTGTGTGTAAGGGCTGAAAAACAACAGTATGAGGTAGATCAAGTGGCTTGTTAGACTCCTGTGTGTCATTCTGACTTCCAGGAGGTGCAGGCTTCTGTCAGGAATATTTGTCTTTGCAGTACTGTCATCAAATGAAAATTGCAATTTTCAGTGATCAGCTCTTTGTGTAGAATTGATACTTGCTGCCACCTGCAGACAAATTCTCCCATTCCCTTAGATGGTCTTCACCCTATAGTTGAGATTCGTACTGGTGTTTCCTGAAAGTTGTACTGAATAGAATGAGGCAGCAGGCAACTTTCAAGTATCTTCCTGATTGAATTCCTGAGGTGGTGTGCAAGCACAAGTTCCAAAGAGTTTCCTACTGTTTTGCCAATTCTCACCTTTCATGCACCTGGCTATTAGAATCACATGACCCTCTGGTCCCTGGGTTAAATTGCTCCTTTTTAAATGGGTCTGTTGCATCAGACTAAAGAAGTATTTTTAATACATTACCAAAAAACCCTTAAGGTAGTTTCATGCTTATCATTTTCCTTGTCTTAGAAGTGAACTGGTTACCATGAACTTCTGCTATGAAGCAGTGAGGCAAGAAGGTGAGGTTTGCTTCCACTATGGAAGTGTGAGGATGAGGAATGTTTCAGTGCTGAATGGGTCAGTATCTAGTACCCAGTATCTCTCCCTAAAAAAGCTGGGGTTTGTTGGCTTTTTGGTATCACAGAGCTTTTGATACTACACAAGCTTCTCTTAGGAGGCACTGTTTGATTCCACAGCTTTGAAGAGTTGTCTGGAAAGCAGGTAGCTTCTGCATCCATATGATGTCAGAGAGAGGTAGCAGATATGAAAACAGCTCTTCATCAGGTAAGGACATCCTCTATTTGGAGCTGACCACAGCAAGTGCTTTGTTTGTCATTAGCATAAGCAGTAAGAACTAGTGCAGTACAGAAATTTAACAACTAGGGGAGGGAAGGAATAAATAATGAGACTCCACGGTTACCCTTTGCTGCTTTGAGTGACAGAGTATTACCAGTAAAGTAACACTGATACCTAGTGAGCCTCTCCCAACATTTATTCCTCATACCTTGTTTATTTTTAATGTTTACTTTTACTGGACATCTCCTCAAAGATGTACCATAGTCTGAGGCAAAGTGTGAAGTAATTGTATGACAACATCTAATGAATTAAGAGCAGGCAAATTTTTAAGGGAGCAGCACAATCACTGGTCCTGAAATCCTCCACCTCCTGTGGCAGCATGTGAAAAGAACTTCCTTGCTGCTGCCAGGGTTATTTGTGAACTGTCTGGTGGAGGGAGAGCTGTCGGACTGTTTTAAAATGCTCTCACAACTGTGAATATTCAAACAACATTTTTCTTCTAGTTTTTACTGTAAGGGCTGCTGTGCCAGGCACACTGGGACAGGAGAGATGGAGCCAAGCTCTGTTGTGGCAGGCACAGCAGCTGGAAACCATTGCAGTAGTCAGGAGTGGCCCTAAAGTCACCACTACTGCAAACCAGTAAGAATGAGTCTCAAACTCCAGGCTGGCTGCAAGCTTTAGGACACTGCTTCTATGTTGTTCCAAGTGTAAGTTAAACACCACAGTTGCCCTCCCAAATATCAGCTCTAAGGCCTGGAGGAGGATTTCCAGTTTTTCTTACCTTTGTACCAGCTTAGGGTCCATGACACAACTCCAAATCACCACAAAGAAGAAAAATAAGTAGTACATTTATTCAATCTCCACTTACTACTACTTCTAGCCTTTATTCAGACACAGGTGCTCAGCTTCGAGAGCCAAGAATTTCTTCATTATCATTCAATGTGAATGATGCTATACATGAATCAAGTGCAGGAAGTTGGGCTTTTCTCTCTAACAGGAATGAGAGAGGGGTTTCTAGTCTTTCCATCTGTTTTTTGGCTGCACAAAATAACCCTTTCCAAGGGCACATGAAATAAAATACTATATTGCATACTATATACATTTACATACAACGGTAAATGCACCATTCATTCAGAAATGCACAATACCTAAGGCTCAATGGAAAAGCTCAGTTGAAGCAACTTCTCTCTGGCTGGGAGAGAAGTGGCTCATGACAGTTGTGGAAGTTTCCATAACTTGTGTTCATGTGGATCCTGCCCCTCTGCAGCACTCTCCAAGGACCATCTGTGCCTGGGAAGGAGGGCATGGCCCATGCCATTCCAGGAGCCCATGACTCAAAGAAAATATATACAACCATGATGGAGGATTTCCTCTGAGTATAATTATCCAGCAACTGCAGGAGGAGGCAAAGTACCTTAGTGTACTTACTTGACCATATGCAGAAGCCCATTTTGGGCATAGGAAACCACTTCTGGTGCAAAGCCTTCCCTTTTTCATCTGAACAATACTTACTTTTAATTGCTTTTTGCTTTTCTCCTCAGATTGGTGGAGTGCAAGAAGATTAAAACAGTGCTAGCAATTGGACTATGTGGTAGGGGCACTGGAGCTGTTGGAAAGGGATTTTTTTTTTAAGCTGATCAGACATGGGGAACTGAATTGTCTGCTTTCAGCTGTATCATCAGCCTCATTTTACGATACCTGAGCTTTGCCTCCCCCTGCAGCTGTGCTGCACTGACACACACCTCCCAAGTGCACATGGCCACATGTGGCAACCTTTTCTCAAAGATAACAAAGTAATTCATTGACCAGTCACCAGACACTGTCTCATAACCCAAACACTGCAGATAAGGAGAGACAAGGGTCCCTGGCTCTTGCTGTCCCCGCAGGTGCAGTCCCCAACCATCCCCACGCAGCGGCACTGTAAGCAATAGGCACGGGCAGGAACAAGGCGTTCTTGGACCTGGCTGTGCCAAACAGACTACAGATAAAAGCTGGGCTTCACTGCACTAGATTCCCCTCTTATTAGGCTGCTGCTCGTTTCTCAGCAGTGGGCTCAATTGCTTCTCTCTCTTCAGCCTTTACTTCTGGGCTCAGAGGAGTAACATGTTAACTCCAGCTCGTGCCTGTTTCATAGACTGAGAAAAGTAATTTAAAAATACATAGAGTGTTACTCTGCTCTCTCCCCTGCTCAAAGTAGAGCAGGCATTTCAAATCCTTTCTGTAAGTAAAAGTCGAATTGTAGTAGCACACTAATACTCAAGAATGTGACTTGCACTCTCTGCCCCAAGGCAGTGTCAGGGGCAGCAGCCCCTTCCAAGGGTGGGGCAAGGCTCCACATGCACATTCTCTGCTCCTGCTCATTTGTCCAGTTGTTTTGGCTTGACAAGAGATGGCATCATAGCACATGTTGGAGCACCACACATCCTAATGGCACTGGGGACAAGGGAGTCCCTCTCAGCTCCAGCTGGAGTTTTGCAGTTCCTCTCGGAGCCAGGTTGGAAGGGGCTGCCCAAGTCTGTTCATCAGTTTGGATAATTCAATGTTGTGCTCCCGGTAGAAGTCTCTTAGAAAGAGCCGTGACTGTGTGGAAAAAAGAGACCACATGAGCATGACAGAAGATGTTACCCTTGACACATGTTCCACAGGACATCTAGGACAGATGGTAGAAAAATCCATGTGGGTTTGCTGAGATATTTCTACATCTCATGTTGCCAACAGATTTGAGACAGCTACTCACCAAGGAATCCATATCAGGGTATTTCCTTCCTTTACTCTTTCCTAGGCATTTAGTCTTTCCTCCATCAAGCAGCTGGCACCAAAATCCTTTTGATTCATCAAATCTGAAAAGGACATTTATCTTTGAAAGATACAGCCACATAACCAATTAACAGCAGCAGAAATTAAGTAACTCCATAGTTATTTCCTATTTCAGTGCTTTACCTATTTATTCTGTGGTACTGGTTCCTTGGGTTTTTTTAGCAATGGACTACTTTGACAAGAAATCCATTACAAACATGATTGTTTCAGCTTTATGCAAATTTCAGAGGTAACATGGTGTTACACTATTTGTTTGTTCAGCTGGGGGGAAGATAATAATCAGTTTTTTATGGTATATAAATTCTTTTAAATCTTCTTGTTATAGCTGAGTATTAAGAGAATCCCCTGACTGTTTTATAAACAGTCAAGGGTTGCTTTTCTTGCTAAAACACAAGCATAAGACAATGCTGGGAACCATGTCTGGATCTGGCCTGGTCTGTCCTTTTAACTGGCCAAAGGTGAGCTTGGGGTTTGAGCAAGCCCCCCTATGAAATCTGAGGCAAGCTGACCAATCCCACCTGTTTCCTGACCCTGGCTGAGGGGTAACAGCCAGTACCACTACTGTAGATACTCCATTCACCATGTGCTGCAGCAAGTAAAGCTTTCAAGTTACCTGACATTCCTCTAAATCTGTTCTCCCCTGGGGAGCCATGTGCCACCCCTTTGGAAACAGCTGTAGGAGGAGAACTGAATTAGCTGTCCTCTCTTTACTGTGAAAGGGCAATTGTTCTGTGCCTACATGTATGCATACCCACCCACCATCCTCAGCTGGCACAGGCTGTGACAGCAGAGACGATGTGAAAACAGGTTTCAGCTGCAAAGAACAAAATTCAGCATCTTTAGTGGGTTTGCAGTTTCCACTGAACACTGGTCAGCCACAGTTCACCTTCAACAGCACTTGATCGATTCAGATTAACTGTAGGTGCAGTGTGGGCAAGATCACAGTCATGTCTCAGTAACATCCTTTAACTGTAGCAATGAGGTGGTGTCTCTGCTAACACTCCCTCAGACAGCTCTGGGCACCTGTCAACTCCCTGTCATCTCTAATAACAGGCTCTTCACCTCAAAACTGTGTAGTGTGGCCCTAATCTCTATCTGGGTGAAGATATGAGCAGATTGTCACACATTTTTTATCATACCTCCTCTACTTTTTGTGAGATACAGGTATAATAAAAAGCATAAGGACTGCTGATAATTCTAGCACCTTTTCTGAAACACAAAGACCAAATGGAAAAAACATCATGGCTACTGCTGTGAGCAGCTTCATGCTTCTCCATGACAGTGGCAAAACCTTGTCCTTCCCCTAAAATTTCAGGAAACACTAAGGTGCGATACCAGTCTCCACAAAGCATGTCATGCTATCTGAACCTAATTTTAGGGTTAAGCATAACTCTGAAACCTTTGCAGGTCTGTGGTCAGAGACAGGAAGTATTCTTTCAGTCATGGGCTTCCTGGCTGAGAAAGCATCCTCCCAAAACAGTTATTTCCCTACCTGAGGGCCTGGGTGTAGTTGAAGAGCGGTGTAACTCCCAAGAACTTCTGGATGTTGTCCATTACAGAGGCAGGGTTGTGTCTCAGCTCTTGACCATCCACAATGAGAAGCTGAAAAGAGAACAGCTACCTTAGCCTCTGCCAGCTTGTGCTGACACCTGTGAGCTTCCAGCATCTCCAACTGCCCCTGGCCTGTGAGTACAGACAGCCAAAATCTGTCTGTTCTAGAGCAACACAGGGTGGGGACGTGGCCCATTTGTCACCACAGATACAGAAGTTATGATATGGGCCACAAGTACCATGAAACAGTAAATCATTACAGGCTTTGCTTAATAAAGTTGTGTTTGGCCAAGTGCCCTGTAACGAAGCACTAAGGCCCAGCAGCAGCAGCATGTACAGATTGTCTCTGGAAACCATTTTTTCCCCCGGATGTCAGCAGCTGTTGTGCTAAGTATTTTTCTATAACCTGTGATTATTCTCCTGTTACACCTCATAGACAATGAATATTTGCACTCATAAATTACCCACTCCAAAGAACAGAACAGTGCAATCGTCACATGAACTGAAGACTGCTCAAGAGCAAGGAGGTGTTTGGCTCCATCGTTCCTCACAGCAATAACCTCCAGGAATAGTAAGGCAATGAGATACAAGCCTAAGAATGCTTTACCATCTCTCTTTTAGTCTTGGCAGATCTGTCATGTACAGTTCAGGCTCTGCTGCTTTGGCAGAGAATAAGAGACCAAATGGACATTATAAACCTCTGCTGGATTACAGACTAAGAATAACCCCAGCAGCAGAAGGAACTTGAAAACACCTCCTGACTCTCAGTAATCACACACACACACACACACACACACACACATATATATATATATAGATAAATAGGTATCTATATATCTCTCTTAGACAGTTGAGAAACTTCTTGTGAATTTAAAGACCAGAATAGTCTACACTGTCTATTGATTTGCCTTTTTGCAAGTTTATATATAAAACATTGAATCCTGACATCTCTGCAGTGAACTTTCCCTTCAGCAGACAGCTAAAAAGCTTCACAACATGGGAACTAACGAGGCAGAGTCCACGACCCTCTGTGTAAAGCAACAAAACCGTAGCAAGTGGCTGAAGACCTTCTGGGCCTGAAGAGGGTCCCTGGACTGCAGACTGCAAAGATCAAAGGGAGTGCTAACACTGCTGTTCTTGCAGAAATTCCCAGTACTGTGGAGCTCTCTAGATCACAGTATCCTCCTCCACTCATTTCCTTTTACAAATACAATAAAGCCCAAAATTGGAGTAGCCAAGCCTGATTTCTTACCTACTCATAACAGGAGAAAGGAAGTAGTGGCTTTTGTTCCATAAGACAAGAAAGAAGGTGAAATTAAAATTACAGGGGGAGCACATGCACATGAATCAGTTTGTTCCCCTCTCCTCTACACTAAACCTGCGAGGGCCTCCACAAGAACCTCTACTGATGATCTCCTACCTGCCCAGAGGGATAGTATGTCAGCCAGCGCTCCAGGTGGGTGGAATACCAGCCAGGGAACAGGCATCGGCTCTGCAGGTTGCGAAGCTCCTGAGGGGCCTGGGATTTCGCGGAGATCACTTGGTAGAAGGTGTAATTGAGTGCCACAGGGTCATTGTGAGCACGCTGGTGCTGAAAAACAAGCTGAATTCAGCAGCAGGAACACGATTCCACCTTACACCTCTCTGTGCAGACCCCACGGACTCAGCCACCTCTGAGTGTATGCCTCTGTATGTGAATCTCCACACCCTGCAGGCAGCCTGCCTCCTCTAGGGAAGCGCATCCATGGGCTTTCTACCTTACCCCACAGAAGCATCTCTGTGGCCCTCACCCCCAGCACAGCGCAGGGAAGTTACCTGATACCACGAATAGGCTCGGTCTGCAGGGTTGATCAGAACAGTAATGATTTTGGCTCGAGGCAGCAGGGCTGCACCACGTTTTGGTACCACCTCTGTGTCAAAGTAATTGGCACTCTTCTCAAACATGAAGTCTGTGCTGGCATTGGAGGGAATGGGAAAGAATTCCATGTACCTGCCAAACAGATGGGATGCTGGTGAGCAGCATGGTCCAACAGGAAAAGGCACAGACCCACAATGCCCTTACTCCTCTTCAGCAGACACAGCTGCAGCACAACTGCACCTCGCCAGTAATGCAGGGAATGGGCAAAGGAGTGCAGATCTGGCAGAGGCATGATTCAAAAAGGGGTGGTGGCACATGACAAAGAAAGTTGGGAAATGATACAAAGGTAAGAAAGTATTTTGCTGAGAGTGTGTTCCCCAAGTCCCTGGGCAGTGGAAGAAAAAACCTGAGGGTAAGGTCCCACTT
Organism: Eopsaltria australis; assembly: GCA_034509425.1. Taxonomy (NCBI): domain Eukaryota; kingdom Metazoa; phylum Chordata; class Aves; order Passeriformes; family Petroicidae; genus Eopsaltria; species Eopsaltria australis. The sequence goes on from JAVTVJ010000525.1 coordinate 425,924, forward strand.
GCCAGGTGGAAACTTCTACAGGTAAACACCAAGGTATGCATATGGACACTGGAGCCAGTACAAGGAACACAGTGGTGGCTGTAAGTGCCAAGGTCCAAGAACAATAGCAGGGAGGTATATCCAGCATTATGTGTTTTAACTCTGAAACCATGAAGAACTTTGTAATGAGAACACTGCTGTCTGTTTTGCATGTCAAAGTAGAAGTAGACAGCAGTGCATTCAACAAAGACTTGTTGGATTTTTAAAGCTAAATCATGCCTACAACTGGTGAAGAGTCAGTAAAATGAGAAACTACCTGTGCTGCTCCTGGGACTAGACAGTTGGGTTACCAGGAAAACAGAAAGCATGCACTGAGCATGCAAGGAAAAGAGGTGTTCAGAAACAGAGAAGCTGCTAAGGGGGACCTACAGAGAGACTTCGGAGAAGACAGCCTTATCCCCACAAGAATATGCATCACGTTTCTTACCAATCGATTCCTTTGTGATAGTTGGGGCCATTAAAAAACTGGATCTCCTCAAAGGTGGATGGACTGGGGAAGTTACTGGTGACAGCTGGATGCATGGTCAAGAAGAAGTGCACAGCTGTAGTGCCTGCAACAGAAACCAGTTAACAGGACCTGGGTCACACTTAATGCTTTGGCTGAATGAAAGGCTTTACCTACAGTGCAAGAAACAGTTCCCAGATAGGCACACTCCTCTCCTGTGTGGCTGACCAACCCCATAACTCACGCAGGTTACAACAGTTCAATCACATTTCAACTCATGCAGCTGATTTGAATTGCCTCCTTAGCATGAATGCTGCCACCCTTGTCAGCTACTCCCATGCTGGTGGCACAGCCACTGTCACGTGGCAGAACTCAAACCTGCCATGCGAGGTGGCCTAGGCAGATGTGCTAGGGACACCATTAGTGTCCTTGGGTGAGAACTTCACCAGAGATGCCTTGGCCTGCCAAATTTGACAATCCTGCTCAGCACACGGCTGTGGGCCTCCAGCAGGACAGAGAATCAGCCAAGGGAAGGGTTTTCTTACTGAGCCACTTGCAACCAGCCTGGGTCACGATACAGGAGGGCTCATGCTGCACACACACCATCAGAGCTTCCCAGTGGCACAGCCAGGAGACAGCAGCTTGCCTGGCACAAGCTTTGTTCCAAGTCCAGGATCACCATTTGCTGTGGATGGTTGGTACTGCTGTTACACTGCATTATACAGAAAGCCAAGGCTTGAAGACTTGCCCTTCACTGAACAGATTTTGCTCTCGTTAGCCTAGAAGGGACTTGTACACACAGCTATGCCACTCCCAACCACAATGACACAGCGGTTAAATGGTGGTGACAGAGATCAGACAAAGGAGTTTCTCTCCCTCCCACTGACAGGGACATGGAGCATGCAGTGGGTACACAGATCTGCAGCAGTAAAAGCACTAGGGGACGTTCATTGTAACCTTTGCTAAGTGTGTGTGCTTAGTCCTGCTGACAGCTTATGTTTGTTACACACTAAGGTCGCAGGTTCTCTAAGCTTACATGGAAAGCCAAAACAGGTAGGGCAAGCCAAGCACAGTGCCAGGGGGAAAAAGTACTGACAGACTTGCCAGATTTAGGTCAGAACATATCTGACATTGTCTGAAATGTCCTCTGTGGCCGTTTGGCAGCTTGCACAAAGGGCAGCCATACAGATCTACAGCATAGACCTTTCCAGCTCTCCTCTCTGCAAGAGTGATGGAAGCTGCAATCTATATAGAAGTATTCACATTACCAGTTTTCTGAGGTCCCACGATGAGGAATTTGGGGAGTCGATCACATGTTTTCTCTTTGGACCAGATATCCTTGTGCCTTTTATCATCACAGGGATTCTGTAGCACAAGTGATGAGATTAAGCATTACCACAGAAGGTAATGGCAAGGGGAGGAAAAGCTGGAAGGGCCAGTCCTCTGGGGAAAACGCTATTAGCATATGAAGAACACTTCAGAGCCACACTGCTGCTCTGCCAGGCATCAAGAAGTGTTAAGTAAAAACACTGGGGACCATTTTCAAAAGCTCCAGTGACATGGGAGCTGAAGTCCCTCTGAGAGTGTTAACCACAGGCCTTGCCCTATGCAGCCATACTGGGCTGGGCCACTGTGATAGCACAGCTCAGCATCTGTGAACTTCTGGCAGACAGACAACTCTATCACCTTCAGTTAATTTCATCTGCTCATTACCATGCAGAGAGCTGCTGCACTGGGATAAAATGGAATAAGCATGTTTTTATTTAATGAACATGAATTCTGCAGTGTGAAATTACTTTGAGATTAATCATATTAATATGCCTGCTAGCTCCTCCAGCACCAAACAGGGCTCTTGCTTGCACGCTTTACATTTCACAGCAGCTTGCTCTAACACATACCCTTTAATGACCCAAATGCCTGCAAGCTGGCCCCGGTCATGTATGACAGTCATCCCTGTCCCTAAGCTCGCACATGGCCTACTGCTCCTACTCCCCATCCCTTCCACCTTGCCACTTGCCACAGACAGCCTGAAGCCACAAAAGTTAAAACTAAAAGCTTTATGTTTTACCCCTCTGCACTCTGGACCAGCAGTCTTTAAATCACACTTTAAATGTGATTCACCTCTTAGAAAATCACTAGGGGTGGTTAAAGCTGCCTTCTCACCTGCCACAAGGGATTCTTCTCCTGTGGAAAGATTTCAAAGTATTTTTTTGCAAGTTGGACTGGAGGCAATGTTTGCAGGCGAAGGTTGGTCCAGCACTGCACAAACTTGACTAGGCTCTCAAAAGTGTACAGTCCCAGACGGTCATTCCCATAGTTGGACAGGTGGGTCATGAAAATGCTGATCTGAAAATAAGAAAGACGTGGGATAGTGGTAAATCAGGTAACAGAACTGTTTCTGCCTAGCTTGATTCCATGGTCAGCAAGAGGCTGTTCACAACTCAGACTACTCTGGCTGTCTTGGCTGACAAATGTCCATCTGCCAAGAAACAGCGCTTCCAAGACAAGAACTCAGGAGAGGAAGGTCACAGACCTCTCAGTAATCCCTGGGAAAGGTGCAGGGGCACAATAACTGAACCCTGGATGCGGGTCCAGAACAGTTTCAAAATCCCATTCAAGTGGCTCTAGGACATTTAGGTGAACAAGGCTTAGTCACTAACTCCCTACTAGTCAAAAACCTCGCAAAGCCTCTTTCACAGGAAAACAGGAGCTTCCCTTCCTCTCTCCAAGGCACAATCAGAGCAACCTCTTGAGCTGCAGAGTCTGCTACAGCAGGGAAGCAGGCCAGGCCACACGGCACAGGGATGGTTGTCACAGGAGTTCTTCCTGGGCCCACAGCCCATCAGCTTTCTTTCTCTTCAGAGGTGACATCTCAAATGTAAAGTAACAACTGGCAATTCCCACTTCAAACAGGTGTATCTGGGGATCTGAACAGGGACTGCAAAGAGACATTGCACTGGGATATTGTCCTAGAAACAGACACCAGCTGGTAAGTTTTAGCCTGCAAGAACCTTCAGCACAGGCAGCCCCTGAAAAATGTCCTGGCAAGCTTTAACATCTGTCAACAAAGTGGCTCTCAACAGCCATGGCAGCTGCCCCAGCACTGCAGTGCTTAGAAGGTTGTGCACTATCTGTCTTGCCAAGCCATCTCTTCCTTCAAGCAGATACATTTTCCTCCTGTCAGTTTTTCACTATTTTAACTTTTGGAAAAGAGTGCAAAAGAGTCTCATCAGCTTGACTCTAGTGTGTGGTTTTGATATGACCCATGGAATTCAGCATACCCATAACACAATGGCACTTTGCCAGACATAAACTGCACCATGGCTAGAAGTTAGAAGAACAAAAGAAGAACACTGAGGCCAGTGGAGGAATGGCTGATTTAGCACTTCTTGCCCAGTGTCTGCAAGTCCAGGGAGGGAAAATGACCTCAGTCACAGCAGGGGCACCCATTGCTGTGCAGTCCTGGGTTCAATTCTGGTGACACCAGGTACGGTCAGGAGGCAATGACAGGCTTTCCTGGCAGGGGGCAGGAATGGCTTTCCCACTCACAGTAGGAAGAGAGCAAAATGGGGAAGCAGGAGACAGATGGTCTTGGGATGAAGACATTTTCTGGCACTGAAGAAGTCGGAATTCAGTTTTCTGCCTAGTGTCACCATAGGCTGGTCTCAGCAAGAGAAGAGGTACTGACAGATAGTAGCTCTTTGTGCCTAAGCCACCCAAAGACAGTATGAAACAAATTTAATACTGTCTGTAAGGTGCTCACAACCCAGCATCTTTGGGTAGGCAACAGAAAACACTGGTAGGACTCTGGGACACATGGAAAGTAAGTGGAGTTCAAGATTTATCATGGTTGTCTGCCTGTGAGTTTTTCACTTCTGGTTCCCTACTGAGTTGACAGAGAGGCCCTGCCAGACAGGCTCTGGCACCTACACTTCAAAGAGCAGCATGTGCTTGGTGCTGTTATGTAAGAAGGATGTGCTAAATACAACACAGAGCAGAGGACAGAAAGATCTGTGTAACTGCAAGGCACGGTGGCAAAAGCATACATCTCATGTTGTATTTTGCCCCTTTCTCGGAGACATCAGGAAGGTTCTGTGACAGCAAAACGTGTCTCATCCCTTTGACTGGCTGGTGAAATACATAGAGGAAAAATTTGCTGCATGAACAGTCTGTCTCACTGACACAAATAAAATACTGCAGCAGGGAGGACAAAGGTCACCACCTGGGACCCCTTCAAGATTTCCAGAATAAAAAAAAACAGCCTGCATGTGCTCCAAGTTAGCAACTGTGTCTCAGGACTGACTACATTTGGTAAAATGGCTCACACAGGTAATGCTGCCACCTGCAAACAGTCCCAAGCGACTGGATTTGGAAGAAGAAAAGACAAACCCAACTGGTGAGCCATTTCCCTGGACTTGGGAGCGTGCAGTCATGGCCTGTAACATGTGCGCTGTTTTAACAAGGCCTGGCAGCCTGCTCTGCCCCATCACAGCTACTGCTGTCAAAACAGCTCCCAGTACTGCTTCTGACATAAGCTACACTCAAGGGCCATCTCCCTCCCTCCCATCCACACCCACTGACTGTGGACTGGACTTGGCAAAAACACCTCCCTCCTCTTCCCTCCCTTCTACTGTCAGTGTGCCATGATTTCCCTTCTTTCACACTGAGGAAAGATGAGAGCAAAGGTCCCAGAGAGCCCAGAATACAGAAGGGTAGAGCAGAAGGGTATGAGCACCCTTGCAATATGTAACAAGCAGCTGTAGGCACAGCAGTAACTGGCCTGTGCAGTGAGCAGAAGTGTTTGTGAGAAACTATCAGCCTGTGCTCAGGATCAACAGCTATTCTGACATCACACCTTGTTCACTAATCAGAAGATCAAACATCTTCTGTTTGCACTGTGGAGTTGATCATATACATACAAACTTGGAGACTCCTCCATGTCATTTAAAGGGAGCTGGAAGCACCAGAAAGGACTGAAAGAGCCTGGTCCAAGTCTGCTACAGATCACTGCTGGGGCTGCAGAGCCGGCCAGCTTTCTATCAGGCCCCTGAGATGGCTCTATCAGCACGGGGAGGAATACAAGGTCTGAGTCACCGTGCAAACACGAGAGAAGCTTAGAGCCCAGCACTCTGCTCTGACAGAGAGAAATGCTACACTGCCAAAAGGAAGCAGGAGTGTAAACATGGGGAGCATCTTAAGGTGCCTGAAAGGGTTTTAAGTCATCACAAAGAGCCAACAGTAAATCCGGCAAATAAATTCATCCTGTATCAGAATACAATTTTCCCAAATGTTTTTGGATCACAGATTACTGCCAGCTGCTTTGACCATCACATCTTATCAGCAAATTTTAATGGGTAGTTCTAGATACTATGTTTCTATTAATTCATTGACACAGCCTCCTAGACCAGTAAAGATCTCTGGATTACAGCCTAGCAACTGGTTTTCCAAGAGAAACCTATAGCCTTTACTTCCACAGAGGCTGTTTCTGCATGCTTCAAGATCTGACACTTACGAAGTGGGGCAAGGTGGAATTCACCCAGCATATGAGAACACAAGCCCAAAAAAGAAATAGTTCAGAGAAAAAAGCAGTTTTTTCCCATCTGACTGATCACTCCACACGTAATGCAAAGAACCACCTCCTCCTTACTCCAGACTTTTATCAAGCAGGCAGATTTGGTTGTGGTGTGTAAAGATAACAATTCTGTCTCAGGCAATAGGGACAGAAGGCTGGCTTCCAGACCTGAAAGTATAAATTCCTACAGCTTTTTGGCTGGGGCTGTCATAGACCCACAGCTTCTGCAGATCCTACACATGCCAGAGCTGGTCACAGGCTAACCTTCAGTAACACCAGGCCTGTTCATCAACTACAGCCTGTCTGGTGCACCCAGAGCACATTGTGAGGGTCTTTTCACTATCAGTTCTACTAAACACTAGAAAAAGCAAGAGACACAGGAAAAATTAAGGTCACTGATGGAAAAAGGTTGATTTTCTGATTTGTTGGTTTTCTACAGCCCCAACCAAAAGTGGCTCAAACTGCATAACCAAGGTGCAAAGAAAGAGGGAATGAAAGAAAACATCATGGTGAACAGAGTCACTGGTGTTACACGAAAAAATCCCACAAACAAGTACTCAAGGACTGGCACTAGTACTCCAGGATTCCCTCCTATGAACTAGCCAGAACCAACTTACTTTCTCCCAGATCTCCCTGCATGGATCCTTGTCCACACTCAGGCACTGGTAGAAAAGATGTATAAAGGAAAAGGAAGGTGGTAGGAATGTAGAAGTCATGAGAAAAGAAGAGCTTAAGCATTATTATATTTAGGAGTAACTACAAAGATAGACATTCTAAACGTTGCAGGGCAATTCAGAGAAATGGAGGACAGGCAGTTGTGGGTCAAACTGGCTTTAGTAAGAAAGAAATTCAGGTGGGGAACTGAGAAAGTTGCTGTACGAACAAAAAGAGCAGCATGACTTCCTGCTGCAGCCAACAAGCAGAAATAGGAGGGAGTGTGATCTGTGATTAGAAAGGGCTACAAAACTTCATCTCTTGATTCTACCTATTCAGAATTTTCCAAAAATTACCAGGGTTTTCTGACTCCTGCCTCCTAGTACACCATCCAGCCTCAGTGGGACGTGAGAAACTCATGTGATTTGCTGTCCACAGCTAAGACCTAAGAAGGGACTCAGGGTGTTGGAGGTACTACATTTGCTTAGTGGCTTAACAGAATTGTCAAGTATTGAAAGGGAAAAGGAAACACTTCTGTTAGGCCCAGGTCTCACAAAAAAAGCCTTAGGGTAAGAGCTACATCACAAAAACAGAACATAGAAGTTGTTTCAAGTGTCTACATATTGAAAGAAAAGGGGAGAACACTTCATAATGAAAGCCCAGCAAAAGCAATTATTGTGAACAAAACTCATCAGTAAGCCAGGGCAGAAGGCAGCAGGCAGCAGATGTGCATAGAACAGAGGAGCCAAGGCACATCTCACTTGTGAATCATGAGGACAAAGCAGCCCAGGTAACATCCCCTGTGCTGCAGTCCATGGTCAGCATGTCCCCCTGGCTGGTTTCTGTTTGCTCAGCGTTGCACCTCTTGACACACTCAATACTGATGCTCCTGTGGCAGGTGGGAAGCAAAGCACCATTAACCATGACTTGGCCCTCCATTTCACATCTCCTTAGCAAAACACTGGAGATACCCACACTGTGATGGGATATCAAATCTCCAACAAGATCTGGTCTTTTCCCATATCAGGCACATAAGCTGGGACAGCTGTGCACAAATTCCCCTTTCAAATGAACTTACTGGGTTCAGAAGCACCGTCAGGAAGAGTTCACCACCACGAATGCTCTTGTCCAACTCCTTTGAGCCACCAGGATATTCATTATAGAAGATAGTGTGAGTAAAAAGACCACAGGTCTGTCGAGGCAGAACCTGGCAATATCAGGAAAAGGCAAAGTTAGAGAAGAGGCAGATGCAGCAGCATCTGTGTGAGAATGAATCAAAGCAGCACTTTATGGATCAATATAAAGAGTGTATAAAGGTGTGTAAGTGACAATGGTGCAGAGAACTCTGGCTATTCCTCCCAGCACTTAACTCATCCCACTGTGAACAAGCCACTGGGATTTCAATTTAGTCTTGATGGGCTTGGTTTTGCTCTCCATTCAGTACTGACACCTGAATTGTTCTGAGAAACACAGAACCGGCTTCAGCCAAGTTTTTTCTTTGCCTCACATAATGATTTTGGAAACACTGGTGATATTAAGATTAATGTCTCTGATGCAGGTCATGAGAAGACCGTTCCCTGGGCAGGCAGGTGGGCTCTGCTGTGCTTACCATGATTCCATTGTGGATGAATCCACGCCGGTACCGGGCAGGCCGCAGGTGTGGGTATTCCTCTGTGCTTGTTACTTGGATGCTCCAAACAGATTTCCACGCCTCATAGAGCTGTGTGTGGACAGGATAAACCCCAGAATGATGGGGGGCTACAGCATAGCCCAAGTCTGTAGGAATCCCATGCTCCTGGAAGCAGAATACACAGCTTGATAATTCGGTGTATAACTAATAGCCTTAATAAGGATCGTATTTAGCAATAGCATCCAAGTTGGAGCAAGATGACAGAGAACATGAAAACTGTCTGGACTGGGAAACCTGAAATACTGCTTGTACTTCTTGTTTTGTGCATCTGTAGAACTGTAAGGGCAATTTTGTACCAACAAGGACATTCAGGCTGGTAATAGCTGCTGTAAGAATGGGCTTGTAGCTTGCAGGTGTGACAGATCAGATTAATTCATAGCCCTCAGGTCAGGCTCCCTGGTTACTACAAACTAATCAATGCTGTTAAGTGACATATCTCACTCCCACAATGCCTAGATGTGAGTCACTAGAGAAGGAAAAGAAAATTTCCTTAACTGATATAGAGGAAAGGAAGATGACTGGGATCTGTATCGTCTCTAGCAATTCAAAGAAAAGCAGACCTGGAGCAAGAGACTATTGTGGGTGAAGATAAGGGGCTTGGAGCCATATTAAGATGACAGGAAATTTCTGAATTTCTTGGGCTTTAATTCCACTATGTGGTTCTGGTAACAATATCAATGATGACAGCTCTGCCCTTGTGGTGCATGATAAAACCAGAGCCCCCAAATGAAGCAATAACCTTCTCTGACTGTTAGCCTGTTTTATGTTAAATATGTGTAATTGTGTTCTGTGCTTTGTCTCTCTTTGCAAAAGACTGCACTGTTATTTAACCAGGAAAAGGAGGAGCCTAAATTGTTTCTATAATACTGTGACTGTGCTCTGCATTCAAGATCATTGCTAATCTATGTGTGTCGCAGGAACAGCAGACAGCAGCCTGTTATTCCCAAGGGGATTATCATCAAAAGAACCAAACTAGAGGTGAAGAGGACATTTCTTTTCAGCGAAACATGTATGCTGTATTCAACTCTGAGCTGTAAGAACCAAACAGACATTGTGCCATCAATGCAGGATGTTCAAGGCTTCCCCCTCCTCTGCCAAAACCCGGGGAATTTCCTCTGTGCTTCCTAGAAAAGTAACTTCCTTCAGCATTGTCTGGAAGGCCAGAAGAAGGGCTGTTAGTAGACAGAGCATTCTATACTACAGACCAGGTGACTGAATAAGGATGGAAAAGTAAATGCTTTCTCACTGCCAGAGTTTGTAAATTAATTGCATTTGGATGGTAATGTACAAGTTCACACCTCAGGAAACAAGAGCCTTGGGATTTGCACCCTGGAATGTAGCAGAGCTGCCTGGGGCCATGCAGGTGCTGGGAAACATTTCCCAGGGCACAGGCAGGCATGTGAATGGTGTTTCTTGCCTCAAGACAGCAGGAGCCACGCATCAATTTGAACTTCCAGAACTGCCTTGCTTAAATGCTCCTGAATTACTAGACTAGTATTTGGGTTCAGTGGGGTCCAAATAGCTATACCAGGAGAAAAAGGTTTAAGGATTAGCACTTTAAAATAAATAAACTGCAATGCTCCTCACCACAGCAAACTGCTTGTTGAGCTTCATCTGCTCAGCCAACACAGTGACATTGTGGAAAAGATGAGGCTGCATGTGACTCCACATGTGAGGGAACCACCAGAACTCCTTCCTGTGCTTCAGCAGCATGTCATCCCCTTCATCTTCCTCATCCGTACCTACAGAAAGCACAAAAGGAAGTGCAAAATCAAAAGGCAGAAGAGGGGCTCAATGTTTAAAAGCAGTGGCTAATCTCTCTCCAACAGAAAGTCACACTCTCTCTACTGCATTACCACCCCCCAAGGTGGGGGCTTGTGTGCAGGTGCTGGAGCAAAGGAATGCCAGGGGCTTACCTGTGTGGTAGAATTTCCCTGAGAAGCCCAGGTTGAAGGTGAAATTTGGGACTAAAGTTCTCAGCTTATTCTGTGTGCTCAGTAAAGCCTGTTTGAACAAAAGGAAAAAGAAATGTTCATATTCATATTTTTATCTCTGTAACATATCCCTGTGCTCTGCTGGTGCCCAGCTGAGTCTGAAGAGGTATCACAGGAGATGGGGCTTAGGCACTGTTTCCCTTGGAGTGGAGCAGAGCAGTCTGTATTCAAATACACAGTCTGTATTTGAAGCAGTTCTGCTGTACTAAATAGTGCCCATTTAAAACCACAGTCAGATCATGCTCTCCACTTCAATGTGAGGGATCCAGAGTGTCTGTGCTAAGGCAAAGGGACAATAAACTTCACTTGAAAGCAACAGATTTTTTGAAAGCAATAGATTTTTTTCACTTTAAAGGTTGAGCCTCAATGCTCCCTTCCTTACCCATGCTGGCTGGGACTTTCTTAATGAACCTCTGCCCCTTCTCTGTCTATATGCAAAGAAAAGGAGGATGGGGCAGCCTGTGGAAGTAGATGATGGAAAAGAAGTCAATAATATCATGAACAGTAACTAAATGATCCAAAGGGAGGCGGCTTTTATTTGTAGAGGAAAGGTGGATTCTCAGAACTGACCATGTAACGAGTCCTACCTCAGCAGAGAGGTAGCCCTGACCTTGTGTTCCCTTGAAAGTGCCAAAATTCTGTAGCAGAAAAAGTTTCCTGTATTCTGGGAAGAAAATCTGGGAAAGCCAACATTCACAATCCTCACATCTTCTACAGTTTCTCTCGTGCTCACTTGTGATTACTCTAAATGTCCAAAGTAATTGCTTTAACCAAAGGGAAGGTGCCTTGTGCCATGAACCTCAGGGTGCAGCAGTGTACAGAGTAAGACAGCACACAGCCTTGACAGAAAAAAACAAACCAAAAAACAAACCCCAGAGGCTCAGTGTGTCACAGACAAGTAGGACACAAACTAATTCTAGTCAAATTTTTGCTGGAAAATTATAAAAAGAAGCCGTGAGACGAACGCTCTGCTGCTACCTGTGTGCTTTGGGGAAATGTCACTGGTCTATCTCCCTGTGGGAGAATTCTCCATCAACCAGGGGCTGGCAGGAGGGCTGTTGGCAGGTGACAGACACAGTCCTTGTCTGGGCTATTTAGATTTTAATAGCTTTTCTCAGGAAGCAATGGATCCATGGCTGCACCAAGGTGAAGGTGATGACCTCTCAACAACAGATTTTGGCTGGATGCAATCACACAGGAAACATAGAATATAACTCTGGGGAAAGCACACAGACCCATCAAACTGTGTAGGGAAGATGGACAGATCTTCCTGCACCAGATGCCCTTCCCCAGCCCCAAGGAGCACAAAACAGCACTGCAAGGTACCCTCACATGGCTTCCACTCCACAGGAATCATTTGGGTGCACCACTCCCTCAGTGGTGAACGTGCACTCACAAAGGCAGACTCTCATTCCGTGGAGGTGCCTTGACACCAACCTCCTATGGATAACCTGACAAATCACTGCTGTCCCTGATATATCACACCAGTGTTAGCCAAACACTGGTGAGCACATTAATTTAAAAATTACTTCTGTAATTCACTTCAATCACCCATTCACCATATACATATGCTGAGTGGTTTAACACCCAAGGCAGGCAGTCCATGACCATGGCAAGGTGGGAAGACAGACAGATTACATGTGCAGTGCTACGAGACACTGTCAATGCTCTCTGTGAGGGAACCAAGCTTTCAGATGTTTCCCTACAGACACACTTCATTGCCTGTTCCTCATTCTCACAGCCACACAACAGTAACATCAAATGCAGCCTCGGACAAATTTCAAAGATTTCAGCTTTTCCATGGCCACTTGCCTACCACATCTTTACCTCAGTCCCCACCCAAGAACAGTAATTTGATAAATGTAAGGCATGTGACATCTCCAGAACCTATCACAAATACAGGCAATGCTTTTAAAAAGTGACATGCCAACAACACTGGTGGCTGAAGCCTTCTTTGCAGCACAAGATCCAGAACAGGCAATGGGATGTCAAGTTCCCCTTATGTAGCCCAGCAAGACACTGGGACTCATCAGAGAGCACAGACCAAGAGTGTGCATCTCTCCTCGGAGAGGCATCTGTCATCCAGATGATGGTTTACAAGATCACTTCAAATTTGGGACCAGCACCTTGAACACATCACGCAGTAACTGACACAGGTAAGTGCCACTTTCTTTACTTTCTCCAAAGTCATCCCATGCCTCAACATTTCCCTCTGCTGCCCTGAAAGGCACATCCAGTTCCCCAAGCTTGGGTAGGAAAGTGGTGGGAGGAAAGACAGTGGTTAAGAGGCTTAGCATTCCTCTGCACAGAAAGATTTAAAGCCTGGCTGGGGTTACCATGACGACACATCTGTCTGATAATAAATCCCAAAAAGCCCTGCTACAGCAGGCTGCAATCTTTTGTGTCTGGGGAGGGACCAGGGAGGAACTGTGGGGGCCCCAGAAATTCAGAGACTATGGAGCCCTGCTTTCCTGGCAGGTTTACTGTTAATCGTGTGCCATCCCTCTGCCGACAGGGGTCCTTGCCACAGTCACAGCCATAAGGTGGCACAGCACAGGTTTGAAGAAATGTCTTTCTCCTGAACAGGATAAAGGAGTCTAAGGTACCAGTATTTGGACATTTGTTTCAACACATTATGCATTCCATGTTCCCTGGTTCTACACTGATTCCAAGAGGTCTGCAAGCTGCAGTAAGCTGCAATAATGCAGGTGTGGGATCAGGCTGGAAGATGGCACTTCCCTCTGCACTGTTTCTCTTTCATAAAGTAAGATGAATATGATAGTACTAATCATATCTAACAGGTGATTTGAGTGGCATTTCATTTGTATCCATAATGTGCTCTGAGACTCTTAAACAAAAGGCAATCAAGAAATGTGGAGCAAGCTACCCATTAAGAGAGGAAACAGCCAGCCAGATGTGAACAGATCTTTGTATGCATATTTAAGAAGTTCAGTTGCTCACACGGTACGCGAGAGGGCTTGCTATGCCCCCACCTCTAAAAAGCAGACTTTATTCACATAGAAAACTGCCCCTCAATCCATCCAAGTATCTCCTTTTATATTTTTTAATCTGTTTTTATATTTTATTGTTACCTTTTATTTCAAAAAGCCTTCCAAGATACAAGCCTACCCACTTACCAGTCAGAGAGGCCCCTGCCCCAGCCATGCTCCCTGCTAGAAGCTCTGTAAGGCTCCCCCCAGCAGGGCACAGATGGGGTCTCCACAGAGATTCCCAGCACTGGCCACAGGAATTCTTAAGCCACTTCAAGGCCAGACCTGCTTCACGCTTGTCACAGTCTATCAGAGAACATTCACTGCCACGCAAAACCTGTATTTTTGGATGCCTTTAGTACTTAACTGGAGCAGCCATGCTGCAGGCCCAAGTGACAGAAAACTGCATTCCAAGGCACATTTCTGGACACAATGGAAAAAATGTCTAAGCTTCACTCTGATGTTCAATGCCCTTCACTTTAAAAAAGGCTTTTTAATAATATCAAATTATGATAAATATTTACTTCTAAGCAATTGGTACAGGAAAAACATTTAAAATTGTGCCTTTTGTTGCAGTACATTAAAAATCCGTATAATCTCACTGACAGATCTGCAAAGATTTCCTGAACAGTCACTACAAGCTCTCGATGTCATCCAGGGAAAATAAAAACTCTTCTCATTCTAGGAGTGAGGAAGAAATCAGGGAAAGCCACAGCACTCTGACTGTATTGGGAGCTTCTGTAGGACCTCATCCTTTTCTGTCCTTGGCATTGGAGTAATACAGGGCTAAATCTTCATGCAACTCTCCTTTTTAAGCTACAAAATGTTTAACTTCCAGAAGTGTTTGCAGAGAGTTTAGTTGTTCCACACAAACCCTAAACATTATCTATCTCAGGTCCCTCTAACAAGAGGCAAAAGAAAAGGGGAAAATAAGGCAGAGAGTCAGATGCTGAGAAAAGAACATGACTCTAAGAAAACAGTACATAGACCAATGAAGAAAAACAGACGATAAAAAATGGAGGAAGAAAGTTGAGTGCTTTTACAGCCTCTTCTCAGTGCTCATGCAAACCACACTAGGAACATGTGGCAGAAACATGTTCTTGGCAGATACTGCCCCTGTGGGCCCCGGGCAACACGTTCTTGAGAACAGTTCCTGAAGTTTTCTTACCACCCAGCAGTAGCACTGGCAGAGCTCAAAACAACACTGGCAAAAAAGAAAGCTCTCATGGCACTGGTATGTCTACCTCCCCTGCAGTCTTAGAATCAGGGAGGTAGAAATTGCTGAGTGCTTTAATTGCAGGTAAGATTGTCCTCTACAATTTAGAAAGGCAAGAGCTGGCTGACAGCCACCCTCATTAAGTTCTCTCTTCTGCACCTTCACCATTCATAATCCAAAAATGAAATCACTGCCCTTGATTTTCACTTAGCTTGCTCTCAGACTCACCAGCAATGATTGCTCACTATTTATGCCCTTGTAGAGATTACCAGCAAAAGAGGCAAAAACTCATCTACTTAATCTTCTTTCCTCATACCTAAAGATGACCAGAAAGGATCACAAAAGCCAGATCCTTTTGCATTAGAAATGGCTTGTCTTTGTTGGCCAGTTCCATGGAGGTTTGGGAAATTCCAAGGATTATGATTTTTGAAGAGACTGAATGTGGAATAAATTGAGAAGAGAAGGGATTCTCTGAGATTTTGTTTTGTTAATTATGTGCAGCTCAAATCTCTGGTAAACTCTACAAAGGAAAAGCATTTTCTTTGTGCAACTTCCAACTGTTCCAGTTCTATTGAGGACTGCAAGCTCCTGCTGCAACCCTTCAGCAGAAAGAGGAACTCAAGGGTTATCATCTTTAAAGTAAAAGCAAGCACAATTCCTTTTTTTCTTGTTAAAGAAGAAATCTATTCAGCTATTATTCCTTTAAGCATCACAAATAAAAACATTTCTCTTGTGTAAGACATATACCATGGGCATGCATTTGATCAAATTATATTCAGTGCTTTCTTTTAATAGTCATTTTGTCCGGGAAGGTCTCTGAATGTGGACCTGCATATGGCAAAGAGGCTCACTGGGACAGCACAGTCAATTTTACACTTTCACACAGCATCCAGTCTTCAAACCACTACCCTGACCACTGTAATCTAACCTTTGAGATAAGGAGCTGTGTGTTAAGAGAACAGCCCTGAAACAGAGCTTTCATATAAAAGGCCAAAGAAAATACCAGCTGTTCTGTTACTATAATATCCCCTTCTCTCCCCACAGTGAGAGACTATCAACAAATCCATGTAGTTATTTCTCGCTTTTAAAAAATAAAATTTCATTAACCTCGCGTGGCTCTGCAATCAGAGAGCTTCTTTTAAATGGATAAATCTGGGTTTTATCTGCTTTGCCTGAGATTCTCTGCTTACTGATCACAGATTATTCCTCCATTTCACCCTGTTAAAACCCAAACAAAGCATCTTTTGGAATAATCTTGTCTGGGTTTGTTCTTAACATCACTAGAGCAGCCTTTGTTCCCAAAAGCTCTGGCCACCTATCCTGCCTTCCCACATGGATCTATAACCTGCACAAACACTACAGAGGTGAGAATCTCTGCTGATTTGGACTAGTGGGTGTAGGGCCTGCTTAGGACTGAGATAAGATTGTTATCCTTCACAAGAAAAAAAAAAAAAAAAAAGGAAAAAAAAAGAAAAAAAAAATCTCTTTCAGAACATTTCACCACTTTACACACAGGGACACTACAGTGAAATGAAGAAAATTTTAGCGTTTTCCTTAAGTAAATACTATATACAAAACATAAAATCTTGAAGCCCCAAAACCTTGGAGATGAACTAAGACATATCCTGCACGGATGCATAAAACATGTACAAAGGTGGTAAGACTCCTTAGGAGATAGAAGAGGGTTCTTGGGAGCATGCAACGGATAAGGTTCAGGTAAGGGACCAAACCTGACAACAGTATTCTTCTTACATCTTTACCCCAAATATTTTGTGCCTTGGATGTTTTAAGGGCGCTTCACCTTGAAGTTGTTTTGGAAACATGCTAAAGCAGTTGCTGGCACAGGCTTACCATCATCATAGCTGGTACCATCCAGGACTCACCTGAGAGCAAGTGCTGAATGGGAATCCAGAGAATGCACCTGTGAACAACCTCAGCACACCTGACAAACAGGCAGTGCACCTGCCTCAATGGCCACAAACCACAACTGATGGGGAAGATACAGAGGGAAGTCCTCGGCTCCTTGAAGCATCACATGCACACGGATCACAGACTTAACAGAACATTATCATGTACATTTTCAAGGACACAGAGAATCAGAAGGAGCACTTAAGTTTGTCCCATTTTTCCTACTTATTTTTATCTTTGCCTGTCTCAGTTCCCTCTCCTCTACAAAATCTGTCTCTTACCCATAACCTTTCCTAATAGGTCACTGTATTATTCCAGCAACTGCCAAGGAAAGCAAACCACAAAGATGACATCTCTTTCCCAGTCATGAGGCCACAGAGATGGTTCTTGTGAAGGCTTGGTCTGACCATGTTTCTCTGGTGAGTTTTTTGATATTCCCTGCCCAGGGATGAGGGTTGCTGGTGGCAGACATGAGGGGGGTGCAAAGGGTAAGAGAAAACCCTTCCTTTCCCAATTTAGTTGTGTGCTGAAAAGCTAGATGGCTAAAATATAGACCGTATCAATTTACACTGCATGGACTGGCCTACAGTTCTGCATTATAATACATACAGCTTATACATATCACAAATAATAATAAATACGTTTTTCTGTTCTAACACAACTTGCCTTTTCCTTTTGAACAGCAGAGTTTACAGCTACAAATAGGTTGGCATAGAAAACCTACATATACTTGTTCCTTACATTAAAGAGGAGACAGGATAGACTACCACAGGCATCTTCCTCTTAAACTGAGAGGCCAGCTCCTAAAGTGCTCCATTTAAACGTGCAAAACTGTTGAGAGCATCCCACATGGTGCCTCAGCACCTTTGCAGGCAATTCTCTGTGTAAGATGAATATGACTGCAGCAATCAATGCTTTCCCTCAAATTAAATGCCACCTTGGCTTTCCTGGTATACCACACACACTAGAAATCCATCTAGAACCTCTGGATTCTAGAACTTTACCTCTACATCAGACACCTTCATGCGAGTGCCCTCTTTTCCCACAAATATATCATCAATGTCAACAAGGATATAGCGATCAAGTGTGAGACAGAGGCGTTTGCCAGTCAAGTAGGCAATGGCATCCACGAAAATGAGTTTGTGCAGCCAAAAATTGAGGTTATTGCCGAAGAGAACCCGCTGGATCCCATCATGCAGCCCCAGGTCCTGCATCACTGTGGCATGCAATGCTTTGTGAGTGGCCAGGTGAGGAATGGACTCTGATGATTTCGTGCTGGCCAACAGCACTGGCTCATAGGTGCTGTGGTTTGACTGAAACACAGTCCAGTCATCACCAGGCAGAGGACCCTGCTCCACCTCGTTAGCCCGGGTGACGTACAGCAGAGGAGCACTAGGATTGATGTGATAGTCCCGCAGCCCCAAGTTGGAATGTAGGAAAAGGGGGAAACCCTTGAGCTGTGCACTGAGCAGGCTGTTCTCGTTGGCTTTGAAAAAGCCTATAATCCCAACTCCATACTCTACACAGTATTTGTCTAGCAGCTCCCGGTTCCAAGCATCTAGATTCACATATTTAAGGATGTTCTCATAGATAATTAGAGCATAGCGTCCTCTATCTTTGTCTGTCAGGGTAGGCATATCCCCTTTGCCAGGGGCGATCTCTGTCCTGTATTTAAACCGGCTGGATTCCAGGATAGCCACTATTTCCTGCCCCAGCTGGGAGTAAATGCTTTCCACAAAGACGAGCACCACAGGATCTGTGCGTGACGTGTCCACAGATTTCGTGAGCCTCCAGCTGGCCTGCGGTGGGATCAAGATGCGGTGCTGATTGCTGCAGTCACTGAAGGGTAGGGGTGGTGGCTCCTTGATTTTGGGACTGTTTGTGACGTAATAAGCCAGGATGCACATGGAGATCAGGCTGAAGGCAATGAGCAGCAGGATCAATCTGTGGAGCTCCAGTTGTCGCACGTGCCGCACCACTTTCCACAGCTGAATCATGGTGAGGCGGGCGGCTCACCCCCTCCTCACACTCGGCACCCAGGGCGTGCTGGGAATCTCCAGTGCCGCCGTGGCAGTACCCAGCAGCAGCTCACAAAAAGGAAAGTGCAGCTGCAGAGAGAGAAAAAGCTAAAGCGAATAGCTACAAGGTGAGACTCCCAGAGATCTGCCATTTATCTCAGGTAACCATGGCCCTCAATTCCCATCGCTCTTTTGTGTGCTTCCTCAGACTCCTCTCCTCTCACTCACAAGTCTTTGGAGGAGCAAGGTTTCCAGAATCTCCTCTCCAATAGCAAATCAATCTGTCATTCTGTGCACAAACAGCTTCAGTTCAGCCTTCCCAGGTGTCCTGTTTCTCATTCAGCTGTTTCACATTCACATGATGGCACCTTCTCTTGGCATCCTGCAATTTAAAAAGAAAAAGTCAATTCTCAATATGACTCCAGCATTTTACAGGTTTGAAATGAAATGGCAGGACCAGCAGGTGACAGGTGGGCAGCATCACTCACCTACCAGCAGGTCTGCTCCCTGGGAAGTGTCACACCCCATTTGTGCAGGAGCTTGACAGAACAACAACAATGGCCTTTGGAAGAAAGGTCCTGACAGTGCACAGCAACTCAACATTCACCTTGGGTGAGATTCTCACACACTACAGCAAACAGAACTAAGTACCTGGCCTTTCCCCAGTCCTCTGCAAGCCACTGCACAGAAAACATGAAACCCTTTCATTCTAGCCTATATTTCAAAGCTAACAAGAGGAGGGGAGAGCACTCTTTGCAAGCCTGCCTCTTTTGTCCTGGGAACTCGCTTTCTTCCAGAGGTCTCAAAATACAGCTCTGGAGAGGCACCATCCCTCAGGCAGCACAGGCTGAGAGTGAGGGGCACAGGCTGCCCACGCACTGCACACTTAATGGTTGCCAACTGATTCAGTGGCAGCTGGAGATGAAACATCTCCTGAAACCTTCATTGCCTTCTCTCATATGCCACTGAAGAACATGAAGCCAGTTTTAAATCATCAACAGCACAACATAAATTTGGGTTGGTCTCAAATACATGAAAGCCTCTTGTTATGAAGCTCTCTCACCTCCTGCTTTGTGTTCATGGCAGCAGACTATCTCACCATATGCTGTTATTTTTCCAGGAAAAAAATGCCCAACAAAGCCAACAAATACCAAATAATCCAAAACAAATACCAGGGAAATGAACTAAATTTCTCCTTGGTTTAAAAAATACAGTAAAACTCACAGTGGAGTATTCTCTCCCTTACCAGCAGTGTGACTTACCCACAGCAATATCCTCCTGCCTTTCTTGGGATATGAGCACGTTTTTGGGGCACACCTGCTGCCTTCCCCAGAACAATGCAAGAATATCCTCACTAAGTCAGTCATGCTCACCATGAGCCCTCTGTAAAAACTGAACCACCTTTTTTCTTTAAAAAGCATTTTTAGTCACTCCCTCAACTCCTGCAGACGTGCTCCACCACGTACAGACCCTCTAACCACCTGCTCAACTGGCACAGCTTGCAACACCAGGAGGCACAAGAAAGCAATAGCAAACAATATTACCAAAACAGGTCTTCATCCTTGCTCTGTTCCTCCCATTTTTTAACTTTTCTGTTACTACCATTCTGATAAAACAAGGAATATGAGAAGACTAGTTTGTCTATGAGTTTAAGACATACGTAAGTTTCTTATATAGTAAAGCCAGGGGTTTCTAACAACTAGCTCCACCAGAAAAGGAACTACACCAGATGGATCAGGAGTTCTGGCAAAATTATCCCTGTTCCCAAGATTCCAAAAGGATTGGGTCTCCATTCCCAAACAGCCTTCTGTAATGACAGAGCTGGCTTTGGAAATCCAGCTCAGTCAGCAACAATAAGCTGTGTTTTCTTCATGGAAGACAATTGATCACCTTTCAGTTTTGTCTCTACATACTGTTAACATTTTACTGGAAAAAGGACAGGAAGAGAAAGTGAGACATAACTATGTGAAGATGTAAAAAATAGAACTTGTATAGTTTTTTTCTTTTTCTTGCTACTGATTTTGAATATATGAGTCCCTGGAAAGAGCATAGAACATGACTTCTCAAGTCAAGTTCAGTCCCTGTAATACACCAGGAATTTTAGTGTATCAGCATAGTGCCCAAAAACATGTGCCACCTTCCAAGAGCAACCAGGAAAATAACCTTTCCACCTCCACAACAAGCCCTTCCCATCTCACTAACTCTGCAAGGAAGACCCCAATGTTACCACCTTCCTGCTTGGCATTACAGCTCAAAAGCTGCAGAGAGGCAGAATTCAGCAGGGCAGAGAGAGGTAAAATACAGCATTTTTTATATGTTTCTATCTTTTTTATGAGGTAAATTTCTTGCACGACAAAGTAACACATGGCTCCATGCATATCACAATGCTGCACACATGAGAAGAGATCTTCATTCTACTCCTGTGCAACAAATGCATGCTAACACTTTGCTCAGATTCCAATAATAGTCAATTTTGATGGAGAAACCTGAGAATTCCAAGTTACTGCCTTCCCAAATAACTCACTTCCTTTTGCTTTTCAATCCCACTGAATAAAATCAAAATATAAAACTATTCTGGATTTAAAGATTCACCATCTTGACATGTATTAGACACAAAGCTGTTTTTGCAGGAGAAAATAATGTTAAGAGGAACTCAGGAGCCCAAGTGTTACTTCTGTGAATTTCCAAGCAAATGTTTCTGGGGTAGAATTTGTAATCTAAACAACAGGGTAATGGTAAAAAAATCAAGAAGATGTTGATTTATGCAAAAGCCTAGCAAGGTTCTACTTTTACAACTGTTTATCCCCAAAGCATCAACATGGAAAACACTTCTCTTCCCTGGTTGCATTCATTCATCTCTCCAAATTAATTTTTACTTTTGAACTGTTTTGTAAAGGACTATAGATTCAGTTTCCCAGTTATCAATTTAAAATTAAAATTACAGGCCAACTAGATTATTCTGTAGAATAAGAATGAAACCAGATTTTAAACTAGGCTGCCACACCTGCAGTGCCCAGCTGAGGGGCACCAGGGAGAGGAACCCCCTTTGCTGGGCACTTCTGAATCACAGCAGTGTTTTGATAACAATGATTCCATTCAAGCCTCTAGCGAAGCTCCCAAACAAGCCTCCATTTGTTACATGGGTGAGCTCAAAAAAACAAATTTAAAAAAAAGGCCTGTATCAGATTGCTGCTCAAGAATCTGTCAGCTCCGATCTCTTTAACAAGGCTTCACAGCCAGAGGGCATGCCAGCTGGCACGGGATGCATTTCTTTCTTTGGGGACTGCATCAGCTGGTTTAGGTTCAAACGAAAAGAGAAAAAAAAGCAACAAACAAATACACTGAACAAAATTTATATTAAAAGGCGAGAGAACTGTCAGGAACCAGTCATACCTGAAAAGCTCAGAAATATCTATGCTGGAGAAAGAAAAAAAAATCACAGTGAAAATTATTCTCTCTTAAAGGAAAAGAAAATACCTGTGTCCTCTTCCGACATTAAACTCCTGGGAATCTAATACCACAAAAAAAACAGGTTTCTAGATAAACTGAGGTCCACTCTGAACTCCAGCCAGGACTGCCTAAGTGTGAATCGTGGGAGGTGGCAGTGAGAATGCACAGCAAGAATGAAATGTTCAGAGGTCCAAGGACCAGGCTCAGCAGGCATCCATCCTGCCAGAAAAGTATCTCTAGATAAGAGAGCATCTGCTCTAAGTTCAGCTATCCCACAGATCACCAACATTAAGACAAAGGCTTCATCAAACTTAGATGTTCTGTTTCCTAATGATATACAGTGTTAGTGTGAAACATAAACTGCTTTGTGAATTATCAGCTGCTAAGCCACATGGCAACTGATGTGATATGAAAGCAAGATAACAACCTGAACCCTGTGGTTTTAATATCTGATCTCCAGATATTTCTGGTGCTTGGAAACAATTGTGGGAGATCAGTACAAACACTCAGGACCAGCACTTTTCCAAAACCAGTGACTAGAATGTAAGTACTTGGGGCTTCTGGTACATTCATGCCACGGCACATGGAAGATACTGGGTATCATCTGACACCTTCATCAAAAATTGTCAGTGCATTTCTAGCTGAGCCACAGAAGGTCTTACCACCCAAACCCCAGTGTCACCAGTACATTTCCCCAGCCCTTTTCATTATTCATAACATAATCTCTCCATCTGGAATGCACAGCAGCAATATCCTGCCTTTGTCCAAAACAGCTCTATTTCAGAGGCCTTTCTTCTGCACTTCCTGTGAGATGGTTGTTGCCTTGGGCCCCAGGGGGACTGCAGTAATTGAGTTATACAGTAATCAGAGAAGGAATCTGATTGATTTTCCAACCCATTCCACTTTAATAGTGTCATCATGACACAAAATTCCTCATTAGTCTGCTCCATTCTGAGACACTACAGCCCCTCCCTTTGTCTGTGGTGGTATCTGTGTGCCAGGCCTCCAGGTACAGCCCCTCTCTCACAAAGATGGGGAATATGGTAAGTGGTGTCAATAAAACACAGCAAGCCACACAGCAAAAGGATTAGTAGAAAGCTCAGGAGAATTAATGCTGGTTGTATTTCACATACTGGGTAAAAAAAAATTGTGGAAATTACAGCCACATTGCAATGAAATTGCCATGCTCATTTTTGGGCTCTGGCCATGTGTTTCAGCTCACATCCACTGCCAGTCGAATCCTGCCATGAGAGACTGCCTAAGGAATACAAAATTCAGATCAAAGAGGCAAGAAACACTAATGGTGCCCATGCTGCTCTGACAGACAGGGCTGCAGCTTCCAGCCAGCTCTGTCTTTTGCTTGGTCAAGTCCCCACACATGGAAAAGCCTCTCAGTACAGACCTGTGCTGAGCCAGAAAGCCGCCAGCTGGCCAGCAGGCTTGAAATGTGGCAGTCTGATATAAGAGGAGAAGACCCATGTGACGAAGTAATAATTATTTTAATTCTTTTATTATCACCCCTAGACAGGTATGTAACTTCACACCTTCTACAAGAACAATAAACTGCCGTCCATGCTAAACAGATTTGCACACACTCCTCACATCCCAGCCTTGTGGAAACCCATCTGCAGCCTTTAATTTACCCTTGTGCCAGTGCAGTAAAGTCTGAAGGCAACGTGAAAGCAGAGATCTTGAAGAGGCTGGCTCCAGGCCAGCTTTGTGGAGGGCTGCACAGGGATCCCATGCCTCCTGCAAGGTTCTTGGTGTTTGGATACAGGATGGATACCTTTGTTTGCAGCAGATCGTTGTTCTCTTTTTTCTTTTATATTACAAAAAAATAAACAATAGGTTTAGTCCTTTCCATGCCAGTGACAGAGGCATGGCCCAGCATTGCCTGTTAGCAACATAAACCAATCCTTTCCCCTGAAAACAAAAAGGCCCTCCCCAGTAAGAGCTTCCAGGTCCTTTCAGCCTTTTCCCCACTATACTATGCTCACTGCTTAGGGACACTACAACTGACCTGACTCATTTTCCAAAGCAAGGGAATTTGAAACTTTTACACTGAGGTATTCCCTCAAGTTAAATGTCAGCACCACAGGACCCAACAAGTTTCACTGCTTCAGCACAGGACAAATTTGGGAAGGGAGAACAGTTTGTCGTCTCGTATTTTCAGCCTGCCTAAAGAGCAGATCGGCAAATAAGGAACCTGAAGAACTGTTAAAAAAACAAACAAATAAAATTTCAGCCTTCAGAAGTCACTGATACTACTTGAAAAAAATAATATATAGCTTGGCAGCTGCACACCTCTGCTGCAATGAAAAGGAAAGAATACAGGTATTGTAGCAGTGGAAGTGCTCACACAAGTCACAGCTTTCCACCAGCTGAGGGGGTGTACCTGCTCTGGGGTTGCACAGGTCTCTGTAATGCAGCTGCTCATAGGACAGAAAGGAAGCACTTTCCTCAGAGATAACCAAAGGGACATACCTATTCCTTCATTTCACATGGTACTGAGCCTTTAAAATCTAGGGAACAGACCACCACAACAACAGCAGTTTCATTCTGGCCTTACCTCTCCTTCTGTGTTGTGCCTTTGCTGACACAGGTCTGTGCCCACTCTGACCCCAACCCTTTTCCCACCCCAGGGGATAATGAGACAGCAGCTCCTCTCTGCACCCGTGGAGCTGTGGGACAGAGCCAGAGACAGTGCAGGCTAGAGCACTGCAACACAAACGCCATCCAAGCTGCTCTACAGTCCCCTCCCAGGTGGAGTGTGAATACTTCAGTCACCCCAAAGCGAGGGAATTCACCATCTGCAACCTTCTCCTTTTATCAGGAATCAACACGTATGTTCTATCATGGCAGAACATCTCCAGCTTAACTGTGGGAACAGGAAATAGATGCAGTTCCTTCCGCATTAGATATGGACAAGAATCTCATTTCCATTCTCTCGTGCTCCCTGCTTATCACAATTCACATCAGCTATTCTGCTGCAGAAAGCAAAACGTCTTCTCTGGTGATTTTTCCTAAGTAACTTAATCAGGTGGGGAAATACAATCAAACTGGCAAAACGAAGAAAATTCAGTGTCAGTCAGAGTTGAAATGTCTTAATATAGTATGTATATTATGAAAGTTCATCTGTAATTGTTATGAAAGCAGCCTAACCATCCTTCCTATGAGGTACACTTCAAGAGGCTGGTCTTCTACATTCAGTTGCTTCCTCCTGTCACATAACACACAGGAGAATCTTTTACAATCAGTTTTATCTAGGAACATATGACAGTAGGGAATAGATTTAATACCATTACACTGAAAGTTTGTCCAAACTGACACCAGAAGAAAACTGTAAGTACACTCTACCAAACCTTAAAATCTCAGGAAAGCTCTTGAGCTCGTGCACTCACCTGTTCTGGTGTATTTGCACCAAAATTAAGGGTGAGAATCTGCTGGGCTTGTAAAAGAACATGTTCCTCATCCACCAACAGCCTCCGAGTGCCCTGATCAGCCTCCACCTCCTGAGCTCTGGCTGGACCTGAACTGTGCTACAAGTTTGCTGTGCCTTGCTGACCTGGCTCTGATCACTGTGCACTCACCCGGTGATTGACTCCAGGCTGAACCTGGTGCCCATCACTGCCTGCCTCTGCAGTTGTGCTGTTTGGGTGCTGTTGCTGAGGGGGCTGTGCCAGCAGAGGGTGGATGGAGGCCCCTGCATGATGGGGTGCGGCAGTTGCAGCCTAGTGAGGTCCTTACAGCCTTGATGGACCCTGCAGCAGCCACACACACTGTTAGTTTTCCATAGACAAAGAATGTGTAAGTTACAGGAGGACAGAGACTGCTAGAGAAACAGGGTGATAAAAAGTTGTGACTATTGTTAGACTTCCCTATCTTAATGTGGGTGGAATTTAATTTTCTCTCAAACCATCTGTGTTTGCAATTATTATAAAATCGTAGGCAATGCACACTTATTTCCACACCACAGCTTACACAATGCCATGCTCACTACCATTTTTAAACAAAAATAATTTTAACCCTGCACCTTTCTGTTTCCACCTTGTTTTTACATAATCAGCTCAGAGAAACAAAACTCTTTTGAAAAGACATACATCTCAAATACATTAATTTTAAACTGTACTGTAATTACATGCCACTAGTTTATAGTCTCCCATTTTCTTAACTTAATTACTAAAGTGGGTGCTATATTCTTACATTTTTAATTAGTCAACTGCTTACAAGTAGAATTTTTTCTTCTATAAAGCACTGCATCTTTAAAATACTCATTCGTGCAAAATTAAGTCCAGGACCTCATTAACATCCTAATTAACAGCACCCAGGACAACTCAGGAAAAAAAGCTGCCATATTTGCAATCAAATCTACCCTCTGACAAACTGAAGTTTTCTCAGGAAAGCTCAAGAGTTTTGAGCAAAATACAGATTTCTATTTGTGATTGCAGCTGAAATAAAACTGATCTGGATATGGAAAACTGCCAGGTGCCCAATTACACGTTTTGGACACTACCTTAGCTTGGAGAGTCTTCCCCAAAATTTACTGATGGTAGTGGTAAAATACCCAAAGAAATGCAATTAATTACTGAGAACTAGATTAATTTTTTATTATTAACATGGAAACGGTTCATGTGTTGCAACATGAAAATTTTTTTCCAGGAAGAAATTGAATATTAAGTTAATTTTTAGTTTCTGATAATGAAAAAACATGCTTAACCTTTGAGTAAGAATTAATGGAGTTAGTCTGTGCCATTTTGCAAGCTTTTTAAAGCATTTACAGGATAAAACAATTATGAAACTATTTCTGTTTCACTTGTGGCAGTAAGAGACAAGGACAGATTATCAGAAACAGGACTTAAAACAGAAGCATTCGGAACATTTTATTACGAAACTTGGACTAATGCAACATTAATGTTTTCAGGGATTCTTTTGCATTCTTAATAAAGCTTCAGCTTAGTTCAAATGAGTGAACTGAAAAGAGAAAACTCCAATAATTTTTTTCAAAATCAGTGATCCAATTGCCTTATTTCAGTTGGAATAGAAAGAAGAAAACTTCCGGACCAGCAAAATTATCTCCAAGTAGAAATGTGCATCAGCCTGTCTGGTGAGGTGTTCAGTAGGACAGAGAGCACACCTCTCTTGGCCTAGTCTGGTACAGGGCATTCAGGCTGTAAAATGCATTGCAAAAACACAGTAACTCCATCCACCATTTGCATAGAACAACATAATCACTTACCAACATGTATTTCAACTAATATGGTGGGTCTTGTTCTTTTTTTATTTGGAAAGACTTGTTCCACAAAGAAAGAGACACAAAAATGGTTTAGAAACAGTAAGCAGACGCATCTTGTGCCTGCCTCTGTGAGCTTGTCCATAATCACCACTGTGGTGAAGCTGTGCAATGACAGGAGCACAGCTGAGCACCACCAGATTTGCCCAGAGCCCCGTGTTTTCTACTTTCATTTCAAGCGAGTTGATCAACACAGCTGAACTTTGCCTATACAGACAGGCAGGCTGATGGCAATTGCTGTAATACACAGCACTAATTTTCCACAACCTAGCAATTACCTTAAGATAAAATGTGGCTGCTCTTTAATAGCATACAGAAAATAGTGATCTATGTGATAAATTCTGCACTCAAAATGAGAAGGGGAATTTATTACTAATCATTGTATGAAGATCTAATGCAAACAGTGCTCACAAAATAATGGCAAATACACTCCTTTATCTTGCCATATGTACTATATCTCACACTAAGAAACATGACCCAGAACAGCAGATGTAAGAAAAGAAGGCTACAAAAGAGAGACAATTAGTCAAGTAAACAACTTCAGAATGACTGCTGGAAGAAATGGGTTCACAAGAGCAGAGAAAGGGAGGAAGGATTTGGCAGCAGAGACTGGGAGACTGTTCCAGGAATAGGAGGCAGCATGAAACAAAATGCAAAGCTGGGAGTAGGAGGAAGAGATAAATGGAGGAGTACCCAGCGAGTCAGCTGGGAGTAGGAGAAAATGACAGCTCACATTGCTTAAGGAGGCAGAAACATAATGCCTAAAGACAGAATTTTCCTAAGACGTTAGGTCTAGCTTGCCTGTGTTTAAAAAACATAGGTCCTCTAGTAACCAGAAAAAGCCTGGTCTAAAGGGCTTAACAACTCATCTTAAAAGACAAATTCCACCAGAAACAGAACAGCATTCTCAGAGCTTATGTATTTAATGCTGATGGAGGACAGCTCATCCAGTCTGGACCTCTGAAATTCACCATGTCACACAATATTCCAGACACACTGCAACATTATTCCATGCATATCCTGACTAAAGGCACTACTGGTTTGGTTGTGAAAAATTTAACATGCTTGCTGTTCTCACTTCATTCATCCCTTTCCTTTGTCCAGAGCAAAGCATTCTGGAGCAATGGAAGGCAAGAACTATCTCAAGGTAGTAAAGTTGCCTCAACTACATTCCTACAGTGCCTCCTGCCTTTTCAGTTGTGCACTGTGTCCCACACACAGACAAAAGTGGTATTAGCTAGCTGACAGTATAGATTACCCTACATTAAAGAATACATTAAAGAAACATTATAAATGATGAAATTTCACCATTAACGTTGAAATCCCAAGTTCAAATGTGCCAATTGATCTCACTGAAGTAACAGACACTTTACAATTTTCAGATCACTTAACACTGTATCTTTTGCACAGATGTGATGGGAGAGAAATAACTGCATTTAGCATTCAAGTAATTCAAACTCGACTTCGCAGCAACACTATAAATAAATCATTAATGCTTTCTCATAGCCTCAGATTAGATTAACACTATATTTCCAGATACAATGTTTTCCGTTTTTTTCTACTTAACAGTGCTGCAAATGAGAGAGCAAAGACAGTCTGGATATCTCAACTCTGAAGTTTCCTACCTTCTTCACTGCAGACAAAACAAAAGAGTTAAGTAATTTTTAGCTAGACTAACTATTTTTAGCTAGCAACTTTGAAGAGCTATAATTATGTTACTAAAAATATATAATGATAAACATTTTAGACATTAATTTTAGAAGTTAAATAGAGAAATGAATTTTAACTCTAATGATTTAGAGTTAAACTCTCACATAATTATTTTGGTAGCTGAAATATAAAGATTACAGTTTTTTGGAAGACATGCTGTTTTCTTATACAACAAAGAAATGAAGCCTGTAAAATTCAGTCTTCATTATGAATCTGGGTTAGTGTTTCTGCAGTAATTTGAACGGCTTTGACTGTGTCCCCACTCTCCTGTGAAGTGCTAAGTGACTTGCAGAATATCTGTGACTGCAAGTGTTAACAGAAAGCACATTCAAAGGACCTGCTGACATCTTGGTACCTACAGCAAGAATCCTGCCCCAGTGGTTTCATGTTTATTTTTGCCCATATTCCCCACTGCCTGTCTGTATTTTTCCAACCAATTTAGTTGACACGACCAGGCAGCATCGTGAGGCAGCTGCCTGCCACTGGATGCAACCCAGCTTCCTCTCTGCTTGCCAGGTGCTGGCTTTGCTGCCTGACTTTCCTCTCAGCTGAGAGTGGCATGGACAAGTGTGCAAATTCACATAGCCTCAGGAAAGCAGACCTGAACATCCGTCTCTTTGCCAGCCCCACAAGGCTGACAGTTTGACAAATGCATTGGTCATTTCAGCTTCAGGAAACCCAGAGATGCGGCCCTTGTTTCAAGCCCCGGTGTCCCTGTGCTTGGCCAGGCTGTTCCTGAGCAGCAGTGCCAAGGGCTGTGTGTAGGGATTACCAAGTTTTCTGCTACCCTCACTCAGCTCCTCCAGAGTTAAGACAGGGTGACTGCTTTCTAACTCATTCCTGCCCATGTAAACTAGGGACCCAATTTTGTGCTCTCACCCAAACGCCAATTTCCCAAAGCATTCGGAGAGGCAGACTCCACAGATGACCTGTAGGTGAGGGTTCTGTGTTCAGGAGACCAACATTAGGAACTGCCAGGGAAACTTCAGTGCCCTGCTTGGCTTCCTTCCTTCTGTTCTTGCAGAGTTAGAAGGGGCAAGAGGACAAGCAGCATTACCGCAGAAGATGAGACAGGGTGGGACATTAAAATCTTAAACTTCTTCTTTGTGCACTGGTCCACAAGCAGCAAAAATGGGTTCAAAGAATGTCTTTGAGACAGTGAGAGTTCTTCATGTGCTCTCTGGGAGGGAGCCAGAGAGCATCCTAAAAGCTAGGGAATTAAAGAGTAAGGCTGACTGCAGTCCTTGACTCCACTTTTACCTTGATGTGGTTACACATTTCTGGAACTTCATCCAGAAAACGGGAATCACGTTACACAAAGATGCTGAGCACCAATGCCTCTACAGCACTTTGTGAATGTATCAGGATGAATTGGTATCCTAGTGTTGCCTGGGTAAAACACAAACTTCGAAACAGTGATAAGGGTGGGACTGCCACCACTTGCTGCTCTACTGCAAACACTCCAGAGAACCAGATCTGAGACAGACAGAAAGTCAAAAATTCTCCATCAGTTCTCACTTAGCAGAAGGACTGTAACTCAGCTTGGTTTGCTGACAGCACAAAGGCTACTCCACGGAAGGGATGAAAATTCTCTTCCCCTCCACTGCATTTTCCAGGCTCTCATATATTTCTTTTCCTTCACTGCTGCTATTTGCATCAAAACGGGAATCGCATTCATTCAACAAGGGCCACCTCTGAGGCTACTGGCAGTGACATTTAATTTATTGAAAAAGGGGAAGACAGAGAGTTTACTTAGGTCAAACTGCTTATATGAAGGAACACCTTGGACTCTGCAAATGCTAAGAATGCAAATAAAGAGGAGATATACGAGTCCTCTATTTTTATGGGAGAATTCCACTTCCCTCCACGATCCTGAACAGAGTAGTCCACCAACTGATGTAACATCTGCAGGCTGAATCAATGCCATGAATGATTCCACTTCAGAAGTAACACCTTATCTTCGACCCCCTACTCCTTACAGAAATATAAACCGAACAATCTATCAGTGGGAGACACTGGAGGTTTGTATCATGTGCTGTCCCACATTCCCCATCCCTCGCCCCAGAAAGACCCCTTGGCCTTTACACAAACATATTCTGCATTTGAATTTTCAGTATAAAAATTATTTACTCTGAAATTAAGCACACAATATGAGTGATCACTAAGCACCACAGAAGGGCTGAAAAGCTGCAATACA
The DNA here is from genome assembly GCA_034509425.1 of Eopsaltria australis. NCBI lineage: Eukaryota > Metazoa > Chordata > Aves > Passeriformes > Petroicidae > Eopsaltria > Eopsaltria australis. The sequence continues at coordinate 457,097 of JAVTVJ010000525.1, forward strand.
CTAAAGCAGAGAGAAGTAAACTTCACCTTTTGGGTTTTTTCAGTTCCAAAAATGAGGGTCTCTGCATAATGTCAGCTCATATAAGGGCTATGAAAAAGCAATACTATACTATGATCATATGATACCTAACTTCATAGCCTTTCGTTTGAAGGCATCACATTGACTGAAAGCAGCTTTTCAAATAGTGAGCTACAAAACCAAATTCCTTTGAGGAATATTTTGCATTAAAAATGGCTTCATACTTGCAGTGAAATATTCCAGCACCAGCCATATTCTAAGAACAATGTGTGCTCTCTCTCCATGAGCCCCTGGGCTGGGCTTGCTGACTCTATAGTAAGTTCGTTATTGCCCTAAGGGAGCATTAGATAATGAAGAGCTCAGAGTCTTCCTTCCACTTCATGCCTGGGCTCATCATAATAAGTGTAAGCAGGCTTAGTCTGCAGACCTCCCTTCTTTACATTGTCCCCCTCCTATTTTCCAGCAACCCAACAACAAGTTTTACAAATGTGCACTATCAATTGTCTCTTTTAAAACAAGGTTATTGAAATGATCACCTTCTTTGGAGTGTTGCAGAGAATAAAACAAAGTTCCCAGCTTTCAAACACAACTGAATGCTTTTACTGCACCAGGTGACTCCATCACGAAGCATCAGGAAACAGGTGTCCCACAGAGTGGTAACTACTCTAGTACCTGCTCCTGTCCAGCTCTGCTCTACAAGTGGCCCTTCATCTTGCTGGAAGAAAAATTCAGCAAGGTCCATGTGTGTGAAAGGAAGCACAACAACAGAGACATGTCTATATACACCCAAGTGGTAACACCAGGCTGAATGGGGGCCTTGCACCCAGAGCTTAACTGTGCCTTCAGGCAAACGGCTGCTGCACTCCTGAAACGCCTCTGACATGCTGCAGCATTTTACTATGCCTAACATGGCTCTTCCATGGTGAAGGACAGCAGTGGGGTTAACAACTTTCTCTTATATTTCATCTAAGATGAACAGTTGATACAGCATTTCAAACGGTTTAGAAAAACAGAGAATGTTTATATTGAAAGATCATTTGTATTTTTTAGTAATTTCCTTCAAGTCATCAAAGCTGAAGAGCCACATGGGAGGCTGTCCGACAATTCCAGCAGTGAAGTAAGATACAAGATTTTTTGGAGTTAGCAAGTCAACCTTCAACAGGTTTCTTTGGCTCTCTTTTGGTTAAGCACTCCTATCAAAATATACCTTTCTTTATATCTTTGGGATTCTTGAACTGGATGGCTTCTAGAAAGGCCACATCCTAAAACAATAAGGAAAAAATTCACCGCAATTTTAGCTAACCTGAAACATATGACACCACTTAAACAGAGACCATCACCCTTCCTCATCCTTCATGAATTTGGGGAGTGAAGGGGAAGGGTAGAGAAGATAATTGAGAACTGTGTCTCCTCTTCCATACAGCCACATTTCAGAGGGCACGTTTTAGATAGCAAGAGCTACATCTACACTGCTGTTTACAATGCAGGCTAACCACCTAACTTATGTTTGTTACTTTAAGATGAAAAACCAAAGACCCTTGAGAAAAGAGGTCTTGTGAGAAGTCTCAAGTCTATGCTCCAGGCCATGCTCTTGCTTTCTACATCTGCAGTGTCTGTCCAAATTGCAGAAGCATCTGTACTATCAACACAAACGTGACTTGTTAATAAAAGAATATTTTCAAAGACCCAAATTCTGTTTAATGTGCCTTGACTAGGAGAATGGCAGCTACGTGTCAGCTCAAGGATCAAGAATGTTCTTAATGACTCGAAAAGCCCTCAATGTTCCAAGTGAATCTTTTTTCCCAAGAAACTAAAAAAATGGAAATCAAACACACTGCTAACCAAAGGATCATCATTTACTAGTCTGTGGTGAAAGGAAAAATCATATCTATAAGAATTTCCATTTCTAAGCTTTCATCTTGCTAAATATTAACTAAGCAGAACTAGCTTTGCTCTTGAGATGCAAATGAGAATTTAGATTGCTGTGTGACAAAACATTAGCAACTGTGGTTTAGTCCTCAGGAAACGTACAAGGCATCATCTGATTTTTAAAATGTTCTCTGTAATGGCTTTGATCTTTACAATTATTTCATCAATTACCCATATTGCTGATATCTCTTCATCTACCAGTCTGGTACCCAAGACATAAAGTGACTCTGAAGGTTCAAGGGAGTATCTATTTATGGCATATCATGAGCAACGGCATGCACAGCCACAACCACCTTCCCTGTGCTACCCAAATGCATTAATGAATTCATCACAGGCCAGCACATTTCAGAACCTGAATCTAACCCAGCAGCAAGATTAGATGTAGAGACATTCTGTGAGGAGTGAAAAGGAGAGCAGGGGGAGGCAGGGGAGAAGGAACTAACAAAGAGCTTAATGAGCAAGGAACTACAGCAGGCATATCAGTATGAGATACAAGCCCTGCCAACTCCAGTTAGTGCACTGCCTAATACAGTCACTGAACAGCAACTCCTTCATCCTCCTCTCAAAGCATTGTCCTTACAGATAATGACTGGTTAACAAGCAGTCAAACAGCAAGGCATGAAAGAAAACAGTGTTTTCTTGTAACAACCTAGGTAGCACTTAGACAAGGAATAGTGAAGATAGGCACAAAGATTCAAATTCCTACCTTTAAAAGTGAAATCCTTACATGCAGTTACTCTATCCAAAGGGGTCAGACAGCCAGCAACCCAAGGAAAGACATGGAGTCAAATGGAAAACAAGAAAGCCTGAGAGCTGGTCCTCACAAAAATCATACCGTGAGCTAGCCTTTCTGGACAAGGGCAGCTGGGCTGCACAGTTGGTAGATGGATAAACCATTAGTAGCAGTGGCTGCCTTCCCTGTACTCAGTGTTGCCAAAATCTCTCGAGTCATTTTGTGAACCTAAGGATCCTGTAATTTTGAGCACAGGCAAATGGAAAAATGCAAAGAAATTAATTCTATTAAAAAGAGCACATCAGTGCTGAGCATAAGCACCATTAAAGACTAGCTGCTGTATCATACTGCAGCTACAGGTAGGTAGTGAGCAAAGCACAGTCCCACATAAATAGTCCAAAAGCACAGCTCCCTTCCCCCCAGAAACTATCTTGCCTTGCAGCTCCTCTCTGAAAAGCTTCCATGTCACTCCCTGAAATCTCAGGAACAATGAGAGGAAAGTAAGGAAGATGGTGTGCAAAGGAAGGCATGGTCCAGTGCAAAGCAAAGCATGGTCCAGTGCTCAGCTTATCATGGCACACGGCAGATTCGAGATGCTCCGTCAGGGTGGGGATACAGCTCCATCCCTTGCTCCTCTTACACACTGTGCATCTAATCACGGCAGGGCGGTGAACTCCATTTGCACAGCAGACAATGGGATCTGGCAGCAGTTCAAAGGCATTTAGAGCGAAGTGACTGAACAAGCTCACTGCTGGCGCAGGCAGGCGAGGATGCAGAGCGCCCCACTTTCCTCCCTTTTCACTACTCCAGCTGCAAAGGCAGGTGCTGCACCATGGGCAGCCGGGTCTCCTTTTGTTCCAGTGGCATGAGGATCAAGGAGGAAACCAAAAAGGTACCACCCCCAAGAACAGCAGCACCTAAACCCACATCAATAAGGTAGTGGGAAATGGGGAGTGAGTGGCAGGCAGAGGGAGAGCAAGCAGGCAAGGCAAAGGGGGAGAGCGAAAAAAGGGAGCCCACAGACAGCAGTGCCTGGCACCCTGACAGCCTGCTGCCAGAGTTCATCTTCTGAAACTGTCACGGGTTTATGGATGCCTCTAGAGTGACAAGCTGACAAGATGAGGGAAACTACACTCAGAAAATGTATTCAGCAGCAGTAAATTGCTTCTCTTGCCCTAATGTGGTTTGCAGCTTCACTCAGGGAACTGATCTCATTTGGGGCGGTGCAGGGAGCAAATCAACTATGTATATTCAGACACTATTATTGGAATCTGGAGACTGGAATAAATCTACAGAGGGACAAAGAAAAATCACCTTCTTGTGCATCATTAATAAAAAATTAACATGTTAAAAGAACAAATACATAAATCTCAGATTTTGCTGTGTCCCTATGTAAGCATTTTTGGTAGCAATGCTTGAGAGGTCGGGGGGAGCCAAACTCCTGTATACTCCTGAAAGCCTGGCACAAGAGGGGCTCTCTACTTCAAAATGTAATAGAAAACGGTGTTGTAGAGAAGCAGAGAGGAAGGCAGGAAAGGAGGCACTTCTGACCACAGCAGCATACTCTGCTCTTCAAAGATGCAATGCCCCAGGTATGCTCGAAGTTGCATCCATTCCAAGTCAGGGTTTGGGAGCAGAGGATTTTCAGACAGGATGACACACTAGCACACATCTCTAGAGGAGTTATTTTAACAGGAGCTGACAGTGCACAGCAAACACTTCTGTAGTAAGACAGGGAGAGCTTAATGCAATGGAATGTTACAGGGTATTAGAGAACACTCTGGAAGAGGCCTGAATCTCACTGATTCATCAGGTGCCATCTCTGTCATAAAGTGAAAAAAGCACCTCCTTAAAATTTTATCCTGACAATAACAAACTAAAAAGTAAAATCAGAAACAAGGGTCAAGTACCAGGCTCTTGGGTTTACCTACTATGATTTAACCTGCTTTGGTAGAATGTGCAGCTTTAAGGTCTGCCTCAAAGATATTTCCTACTGTCTCATCGCTTTAACAGGACAGAAAAAAATCCCTGGAAGCTAAGGCAGAAAATGTTTAAAATGTTTATTAAGAGTAGATTACTTTCCTTTTGAATTAACAATAAAACTCATTCAGAATAGGCACACAATTATGTATTCCTTCTATCCTATAATGGCACAATGATTTGCTCAGTGTTTTTTAATTCTAGAAGATATATTACAAAAACATTACATTACCTTGTATTACAAAAAAAGCTCAAATTCTTCATTAATTTATTTAATACGAAAACTGAAAAAAGCACTGAAGTCTTTCAGAAAGAAAAGCACACAGACACAAAGATATTTATTGCTAAGCGGTGAATAAAAGATGAGGTGCGGAGGGATAAGGATTACACACATAAAACTAGAGCTGCTGTCCTAATCAATCAATGAAAGTTAAATGGAAATTGAGCACCTTTGAAAAATGTTGTTTCCACATCTAAGAGAGGAGACAATTCTCTATTTTGCTTCATTAAAAAAAAAAATCTTCTCACATACATGTCATGCTACAATGCAGCACTGCTAATCTGCAAGCCTCTTTGTGAACTGCAGATGGATGATGCTGACAGAAATTTTCATAAAATCATAACCTAAAACCATTAAATGTTTTAGCTTCCAGCTCCCATCTATGCCAGTAAGCAAACCCTTTCCATTCAAGCTGCTGTACGCAAACAGAAGATGCTGGAAATCTCTTGTTACTCCACTAATCAGAAAGATGACAGAAAATTTTGACTCCACACAACAAAGAACCAGTTTTCAGAATAACCAAGATTTTCATGATAGGTTTCCAACATACACTTAATACATCTTTCTCCAGCCTCCAGTGTTTTATAGGGATTCAGGTTTATTGGACACTTGCTGGTAATATTTTCAAATCTATTAATTTAGAAAATATTAGAAAGAAGAATTACTACTGCTCCATATATATGAAGACAATTAACTTTTGCTCACTGCCTAAAGTCGCAACTTCAGTATTTCTCTCAAAGGCTAGATTTCCTCTTCTCCACCCTCCTTAACCAAACCTCCTGCCCTTTCCCATGCCCTGCCAACTCCCACAACTATTCCACAGTGTCCCCCAGATCAATGGCAAGCAAAGGAATAATTCAGCCCAACTGATGTTAAGTATCACTTAGGGGCAAGTACATGAACTATGTCCTCATGCTAGCGGGCATTTATGGTGAGATTTCAGTGGTATTTTTCTAAACAGTTCAGTCCTAATTACCCTGACATAACACAATAACTTAGTTCTGCACAGTGTCAGTTTGTGGTGATTGTTTCCAAAGAGCCCTGGAAATAAAGGGGGAAATCATGGATATTGCTACCAGTAAAGAAACAGTCTCTACTGCTGCTCAATTTAAGGACAGCCTCCCCTTCCCAGGCAGCTTCTCACTCATTGGGATAATCCTGTAGGTCTTTCAATAACATGTACTGTGCTGGCTGTGAAAGACAAGGCCTTTCTGACACTACTGCATGATCTTTATATTTACTACTCACCACTAATGGATTTTAATCACATAGTGACAGCAGAGGCACAACTGCAGAATTATACAACACCAGAGCAGAGGGTCTCCACCAGAACCAGCAGACTACTTCTGAAGGGTCCAAGAAAAGGTTACCAAGAAAACCAAGCCAATCCTCAAAAGTTTTAATTCACTGTAAAGGCGTCAATATCTCTATGAGGTAATTTTTTTAGATCTGTGAATTAAAACAGATTTAAAAAGTAATTTTTGTGAGGGTAATGCCCAGAAAAATGAAAACAAACTCAAAATGTCTAGTCATGATTCAGATAAAAATCTCTCCTCTGTCACTGAAATCGTGCCTGCTTCAGTATTTCTGGACCAACCAGTATCTTTCCTCTACTTCTAATATCCATCATCTGGAAAACTCATCTGAAAAACTGAACCAACAACTCAGAGAAAGAAAGGCGTCTCTACACCTTAAGAAAAAATTGTGGTTTTTACAAAAATGTTAACAGCATTTGCAGTATTTCCTCCTCACCAGGGTCATATTGTGTAATGGCATAATCTCTAAGATGTCAGTAAGACCCAAACATCTTGCTGTATTTTGTATCAGTGGCTTAAAAGAGTACATGATACCAAGGTAAATATGTTTCAACTAAGTGGCCTTATTTTGTAAATAACCCAATCTTAAGACATTAAATAAAAAAATAGCAAAATCTGACTGTCAAGCAATTCTGCTAATGCACCTATACTGAATTCCTAACTTCACAAAGCAAGACACTTGATAATCCTCTTTGATGCCTCTCATTTATTGAGCTACACTACGATGTTTACTTGAATTTTCACGAGGACTTTAAACAGCTGGACAAAGCACATTTTTCATGCCCTACCATGCTAAAAGGACATGTTTTTCTGCCATATGTTTTTCAAAATACCTCACATTTATTATGCTTTTTACACTGATTACTTGAGAAACAGCCAAGGCCTAAATGGTTCTGGCTACCAAGACACAGAAAGACATGAGCTTCTTTAGTTTACATTCTTTGAAAATTTTTCTTCATCAAGCCTTTTTTGTAAGTCATCATGGCACAATAGCATTGACAGTACCATCCAGGAACAATTCTTAACCTCCAGGCAGAAACACATAACAAATCTAGAATAGTTAATAGTAATGTGCCAAATAAGAATTATTCACCCAAGTTCTTCAGTCACACACACACCCCCCTCATCCCCAGTCTACTCTGTCCACCATCTCACTAATTCAATTTACCATATTTACAGGCACACAGGATATAATGTAGCCAGTCGCATAAATCTTGAAATTCTCACTGAAGCCAGTGAAGACCAAACACATTTGTGTGTAAATTCCCCAAAAAAAATACCAGCAAAGACAGATTTCTATTGAGGTACTTAAATACTGCACTTACTAGCTGAAAAAAAGTTGATTTCTTTTGAGTTCCTCCATCCTTCCTCACCCAAATATTGATAGAGAATATATATTACCTTAGCTCTTTTAAAAAAGATACTTGGGCACAACTCAAATTTTCTAGGCATCACCAAGGGAAAAGGTAAAACTTCTCATGCACTTTAGCAACTATGGAAGGGACAGAAGATTTAAGTACGCTTTTAACCCAGCCAATATCTGCTTTTTAACAGAGGAACAGTATTCTCCCCTGAATTTCCTCTTTAACTAAGGATAACAGAGCTCCACTCTAAAGCACAAGGAAGACTACAATTAAACCCAACAAGAGCTTATTGCCTTAACAAGTCATCTGAACACTGCCAGAATTGAGGCTGGGATTGGGCTGAGAAAGGAGATTGACCCTGCAGATTTGGGTAGATAGAATCTGTTCAGCTTCAATTAACCCATTTTTATTTGCACACATTTTGGTAAATTTCTACCTGGCTTGAATGTTTGCCACCACTGCTGGAATCTACCCTACCTGAAATTCAATCAAAGACAGCTATGTCATACTATCCTTTTTTTTTTGTCCTGGCATTGAAATAGAAAACAAGAGTGGCTCTTGAAAAGGTCCTTCTTGCCAACCTGGTTGTAGTTGACGCTGGAATTAAGGGGGGAAACAAAACAAAGCAAAACAAACAAACAATAAACGGTTTGTATCCTAAAAACATACCTCTGTCTCTAACAGCAGGAGACAAGTGGACCACTATGCACCCCATTTGGAATGAAGTGCCTATCTGAGGGAGACAACAATTTCTGAAGCCAGAATAAACATGTGAGGGGAAACACTTTTCCTCCTCTTCAGTGAAACAAAGACGCTTTGTTATCAGTACCAGTTACATCATTACAATTTGTGTGAGATGGCAGTACAGAAAGCAAGCAACCTTTCATCCCATTACGGAACTAAAGGTGTCACTACCCTGACATGGACTAGTGTCAGTGGACCTCCATGCACCTCCTCTGCATCCCGATTTAAGGTTGGGCTTGGCCCCCTGCTCTCTGCCTGAACTTTGCTGCAGGTGTACCTGTCTGCAGCCCTGCCTCTGCCTTCATCTTCTGAATTGACCTAGGCTGTAGGAAGCTCTTCTTCTGGAAAGATCCCTCATACATATGGTGCAGCTTATACCCATTTGTGTCTTTGGCCCTGTCTCCTGGGCCTTTGGACCATGCTGCTGCTTTGTCTCGAGCCCTGTTTTAAACTCCTGGATGGAACCCCATTGTTCCATCTTGCCTGGGAGTATCAGCAAACCCTGTCAGCAGGACCCAGCTCTGCCTGCCATGCTCTGAGCCTGTTGAACCGCACCCCATCAGTGGTGGCACTGCTGCACTGGGGTCAGGCCTTATGACTTGCCTCAGCTCCCAGCTCTTGCTGTGCCCTCACAACAGGCTGGTGCATAGTGGTTGCAGGAACAGATTTAAAAATCAATGGAAACAACATTCATCTCTTGTAACTGTCAACTGTACAAGTCTTTTCTGGGAAGCCCTCCAAGTTGTCCATAATCAAAACATAAGCTGATTTCTGAAGCCTTTAAGCATGGCCTTCAGACAGACCCTGGAAGTTTGGTGTGGGCCTTGAGTCAACAACTTTAATACCAGATACAGTAAATATAATCTAAGAGACTAACAGAGTTTCGTAATATATGAAGCACATGAATCACTTTGTGGAAGAAGGTGAAAGAAAGGAAGAATATGCGTTTGCATTTATAGGAGAAAACATAGCAATAATGTGTTATTCTCATCTTCTGTGTTAAGGGAGGGGAAAAGCTCTTCATGTATTGAACACAGCATTCCCCTACCATGATATTCATTTAAAATGCACAATGAATAGGGTGAAAAGGGTCAGAGCTAAGCCATTCAACTGACAAACAGATGATACATCCAGAAGGGAGGAACATGCCTCCAACAAAGCACCCTAAGTCATGCCCTTCTGCTTAGTAATTGATTTTTTGTCTCTGTTCAGCTGTGCTCACATTTCTTATCACACAGATCTCCAAAGCCCACTTGGGGACAAAGCAGGCTTATATGGAGGAAAGGATAATGAGGTTAGTGGGTGTTGCTATGCAGGTTGCTAGCCTTACGTGGTCTTTTTACACTTCATAGTGCCTACAATTTCAGATAGTTAATTCATTTTTGTATTCATCTTTAATACTTGACAGGCTTGTCTTCAGCAACAGCCAATCCTTAAAAATGATGTAAATAGTAACTGGCAAAAATCCACCACGAATGTGCCAGTTCTCAAACTTCAGACCAATAAGCTAATTAAAATGGTTAAAACCAAATCCTGTCCAAGCACTAGAATTCATCCCTATTGCATAAATGTGGCATGATGTAATGAAGACACACCATTTAAGTAAACTAGCACACCTCTGGAGATGTTTCGGTGGCAGGACCTCACTGATAATATTAGGTCAATTCCACAAGTTTCAGAGGAACTGGTTTACTGTAACCTGCTCCAGACACGGAGATGATGAACCCGTGACTGCAAAGGAATACCTGGCAGACAAATCTTATTAGAACCAACTAACAAAACAGACACAGTTAGGAACCAGAAAAAGTTAAAATACAATAGAAGTGAAAAGTTATCTATCTCTCTATTTCTGCTACAACTGAACAGAGTTGAGATATCTCACAACTTTTGGGAAAATAAAGGTTTCTTGAAAAGTAAGCTACAGGCATTTTGGGACTCACTTTCTGTAATTTAGGTGTGGGATATTGCTGGCATAGGCAGGAAACATTAAGACATTAGTCTTATACTTAAGCAGTAAGTATTGCTAAAGATGAACTAATCACAGATTTGCACAAGGAAAGCCTAAATTCCACTTTTAAATTAATAATAACAACTTAAATTTTCCAATAATTCTGCTTTCATGTAGAGTGAAATGGATTCTGCATGGACTACCTGGCTATACATTCTAACTGCATGGTCCCCTTTCCATCTCCTCTAATTTCTACATTTTTGCTGTCTTTTCCCATTTTCTACCCTTTGTGTCAATGAAATCAATGGTGCAGTAGCAGTTTACTGTGGCAGTACCTGAAGTCAAACATTGCTCTCCCTTTGCTCTTCTAGCTATGATATCACATATACATTGACACTAGTAGAATATGTGAAGCATTCCATTAATATTTTGACTCTTTCACTTATTATAAATATTTATCAATTTCACATGTGAAAATTACACCAAATGTCTTTGGAAGTACACCACTATTCAAGCTGAACAGAATGCTAATGTGGTCACTACACTCATTCTACTTCATCCCAAATTTTTGCTTAATTTATTCTTTTCAAAATCTTGAGTTTGCAAAAGCAGCTGCAGCTTTTTCTACCACTTTACTCTTCACAAGAATGTACTGCAAGTACAAAACATGCATCACACATTTCAAGTTATTTTTGTTCCTTTACTAGTCTCTCTGCAAATGTCACCTGCAAAACTGATAAAAAGTTTACAGGAGACAAGATTTAGTATTCAAATAACACATGAGCTATGATAACAGGGCCACACCACCTACATAGGTCATACTTCTCTTCCAAAATCCTCTTATCTAACCAATGCCTAAGGACTCTTGTCTCTGTGTCTCTAGAAAACTCAGGATTAGGGTTAGGACTGTGAAAAAATGTAAAGCTGCAGTGTGAGTGGCTGCCAAAAGAAAGTGGCAGCTGCGTGGAGATCAGCCCTGGAAGAAATCTTTCATTTGGGCAACAGTATCAGAGTCTTTGAAGAAAAATTAGGGTAAAGTTCAGCTTCTGGTTGACATACAAAGGAATTTAGAATTGTAGCATGTGTGGGGCTCAAAGCACCCAATGTCCTTGTTTCAGTATATCCACACCTTTCCTCACGGCCTCAGCTACTGCACACTGGAACTCAGCACTAAGCACCAGCTCCTGCAGTCTCCTTTTTACAAACCCAGGTTACTTGCCTAAGTCATGAGCTGTTCCATCCTCCTTTCTCTGCCCCCTGATTTTCTGCACAGCTGAAGCCATAGCAGTCTGCTCACATAAAGCAATCTGAGAAATCCATACAGCACTCTCTAAGGCATGAAAAAGTATTTCAACCAGATTTGTTCAGCACACATACAGAACTATATAATCTGCTCTTTCCAAGAAAAGAATCTAGGAACCTTTCACTGGATCACATCATTTCTCTTTTATTGCACTGGTTGTAGGAACTTCCACTCTTAAGACAGGATTGCGACTTTTGTAAGTATAGTAGCACCTGAAAATTATAAATGTTACAGGAGCCTGAATCTCTGCAAGTTTTCCATCAGACATCTTGGCAGAACAGTGCTTTTTTTTTGCTATATTAGAGTGCAATATTCAAACATATATACTAAATAAACTCCACAAGAATAACCTTCCCTCACTAGTCATTCAGACAGAAATGAGGAGGAAAAATAGTAGGACTCCTTTCCTTCAGCAGGGAATTTTGACCAATCCCATATTTCTATTTTTAATTTTTAATTACATTTATGATATTTCCTGTGGGTATAAGTCATGAATGCAGTTCCAGTATGCTGGGAGCAACATAAATATAGTTATTCCCGAAGGGATCTTACAGCTGTTATGCATGGGTCAGAGATTCTGTGAAATGCAGAATCTGAAACTTTAAAAGCTTTTTTGCCCACATCCTTCCCATTTCTTTTCAAAGGCAGAGTTAATGGATAATGAACAACATTGCCACAAATTTTGCCCAGAAGGTATGGAAGTAGTAACTCCATCTAAATAAAGTAATATTTAGCAGTAAGCAACCACTCAGTCCTATCACATTCCAGAACTGCACCAGAAATTCCTTCCTGATCTAAATTAACTCATCTGCCACTTCATGCTGACAAGTGTGCAACTGCAGACCAGAGATGTGAAATTGTTTCCTCTGCAACTCTTTATAGAGGGATGAAGGAGTGCAACTTCACACTGCAGCCTAAAAGTCTAGCCTCCTTCTCCACCTAATACTGTGCCTCTTTTCTGACATGAGACTGCTCAGAAGGACAGGTCTTCCCCTCATCAAATCTGTATAAGTCAGCCCATAAAAATGCAAAAGATTGTGCACCTACCTTTGATCGCAGTCTGGTGAAGGAAAATGCTCATCCGTTGCTTCACTCAGGAACAAGGTTCTGTTTTAAAATAAATAAAAAACAAGACTTCAAACAGTCTTTCCCTCTCTCTCTCTTCCCAAACGTTAGCCTTCAGCAGTGTTGGTAAACATTTACTTAGCAGAAGCACCTTCGCTCTGCACAACCAAGGTAATGATTACATTACACTAAACAGGGCATGAGGACAGATTGAGGCCATGACAACAGCCGTGTTGGCAATGACTAGACAATGACACAGAGCTGCACTGCAGCAAGCTCCACTGTGAAAGAGTGAGAAAGAGTGGGGCAAGATGAGAAATGACAAATGCAGGAGGGGAAAAAAAAGCCAATCAACAAACCAGGAACCTGGATTTAGAACCACAAAGAAAAAAGAAAGTTCACAGAACAAGCAAATTCAGTATGAGCTGAGAGAACTGGAAATGCCAGCACAATCCAAATGGCATTTCTCACACCTATTCATTAATATTGTTGTCTTTGAAAAAGCCAACAAAGCAAACTATAAGATGTTACCTTATTTTGTCTTGGCCACAGCTAAAACAGTTCAGTAAAACTTCAATGGTGTGACAAAGTCTGTGTAGTCTATTCCCCAAAGCCTTTACAATTAGGTATAATGCGAAACAAAAACAAACCACCCCCAAGGAGGGAGTCACACCCTCCTCCACGCCTCTGCCTGGCTGGCGATCACACAGATGGAAGCACTTTGTGAAGCTCAGGAAAGGTGTGTGTACACACAGAGACGCACACAGAGCGGCTCCCAGGGAGGGCATCTCAAGAGTCACCGACACCCCAAGGGAAGGCACAGACTAGACTGCTGTAATTTTACTATACCTGTTGGACAGCCTCTGGAGTCAGCTCTTTCACATCAGTCGTGCCACAGATATGCAGGTACCTCTGTAGCCTTCCAGTTCACACAGACTCTGATTCAGCAAAATTCTGACCTTTGAGTTTCCAATAATCTTTAATATTTCTACAGCCAATTACTAAACAAGAACCACACTTGCTCTGCCTGTAAATATAATGAAGCACACCCAGCTCTCTGCCTTCCTCACATAATTATAAGAGCAAAAGTTTCTCCTTTTCCCTGGTTAGATAAAGATTAGATAAAAAAAGCACCTATCCTTCTGCAGGATACAATTTTCCTCTTTTCTTTTGATCCATAATTCTTATCTTCCTTCACTAAATAGTTTGAGAAGGCAAAATAAGAAGCCCTGTGTGCCTGGCCTCTACAGATCCCAGAACATCAGAACAGCCAGATGCAACCACAAAACAACTAAACTACAGAAGACATGAATGTTTGATTTCACTGTAAAAAGACAACTAAAGAATTTTTTTTTCACAGAATAATCCAGTGAAAGTCATTGAGAAAAACAATCAAATTAGGAAGTCAATTATAAGCAGAATTCATAAAATTCTACCCTTGTGATGTAGTTGCTAAGACCCACACAAGCAGATACACCAACATCCAACTACTAGCATTTAACAGAAGTTTCCCATAGGGGTTGGCTCTCCGTTTCACTGCAGAATTCTTGCACTCTCTGATGTAAGCTATTACCAAAGTGCTGATTTAGAACAAGATAGAGTATCACTCTGATCTAGTTCGTTTTACTTTCCAGAATACAGAAAACTTGAAAAAACCCAAAAGGATTAACAAATGCAGGGGAGGCACTTAGAGAGAAACACAGGTTTCAAATAATTTTGTCTTCAGCTTTTAAAAATGCAACTTACTTACAAAAACTCAAAAAACTGTAATAACAATGAGGTGAAGAAAATGCTCTTTGTAGTGCCAGTTTTCCATTAAGGCATGTCACAACAGATACACGTAGAAATGCAACAGAGCCAGGTAAGAAGGGGGCAGAATTTAATGCCAGCTCAATGGGGTAACAGGGAATTTAAACTGAATGCAATAATTGATAAGTTGCCAATGATTAAACACAAAGAACAGAGCAATATTATCAACCAGACAGAAAAATCTATCAGTGGAATGAGTCTGGAATTGGCCAAATCTGATTTTACTACAAGACTTATTTTACAGAACCTCAAATTAAACGAGCAGTTTAAAGCAACGTGAAAGGGATGACACTGTTGTCACTTCCACAGAAAACCACGTGAGGTGGCAAAGAACTTAACTAACAATTTCCCATTTCCCTACCTCCATATACACTCTTGTGCCTATGTTGTCCATGAGAGGCAAACAGATTTGTATGTTTGCAAAGCCCTCAGCACAAAGTGTACATTACCACCATTATGAACAGCTGCTTAATACCAGCTCCCAAACCCTTAACAGAAGAGGCAACCCCACATTTCATCTCTAGGCATCAAAGCATTTACAAATGGAAACTAAACTCTACCTAGCACACAATTAAGTGATTTTGGAAGGATGTAATTAACTCTAAAATCATCATATCTTTTCCCATGTTTGTATTTACTTGAAAATTTACCAGCCATAACAGTGGAGTGGGAAAGCTCAAGAGCTTGTGTGCCAGCCATGCAGGCTCCTGCAGGAGCTCCTGTTAGTCAGGGTGTGCCCCGCACAGACACTCAATAAGCAGTGACATTTATATTCCTGACAGTTTTATTTCTTCAAACACCAGTCATACTGAAAGTTTCACTTTACTTTTTACTCCAGAATAAAGGCCAAATCTCAGTATAACAGATGCTGCCTGGAAATCCCAGGACACATATGAGAGCATGTGTGTGGTCCCTTTCACCATCATGAGATAAAACAGCTTTCAAGAAAATTAGAAGAGTGCTTGGTTTTTTTAAGCATAAAAACCTTAATATTTACGCTAACCAAATACAACCAAGTCCTCTTAGTCAGAAGAATAGTATTCACATGGGAGCCCAACCAGGCAGAACTATTTTCCCATGAAGATCTTATCCTCAGTCTGGGCAAACAATCCAAGTCATACAAGACAGACAACAGTTGTACCCTGTATGTCTCTGTAGTAATTACACCAAAGAAACATGACTGTCCTTAGTTTAAAAATATTAATCATTTTAAAAGCCCAAATCAGAAGCATAGTGAAAATACATAATGATAAAGCATGCATGGGGAAAAGAAAATATAGCTTGATGTAGTCAAAATATGTAAATATTAACAGGAATATGAGAATAGAAAGAAATACAGAAATATAGAAATAGAGAGTAGGAAACAGAATAGAAAGCCCTGCTTACCAAATGGTGGCAATTTTAGTTAACTTCTGCAAAAAAAACAGAATCCAGGATAAAAACCACAGCCACCTGAGGTCTGTATTTTTTCAACAAATACTTTCTAAGAATTGTGCAATTTTACAGTTCAAAACTGCACAAAGATTAGCAAAGACAGGGTTGGCTTTCTAGTGGATATAGGAAGTAAGGATGGATGAACTGCAGCAATCAAACTGGAAAAAAGGAAAAAACATAGAGAAGGAGAAAAGGAAAGACAAAGCTATCTGGGAATGAGTGAAACCAAGGAACAGTTATCAGAAAACTTTATTATCAGAAATAATAATGCTCAAGAAAAAGGATCATGCAGAAAACTGCATTTACTGCCAAAATCTCTAAAGAAGTGAAAGAAATGGAAACTAGGCAGCAAGGATATACTTGAAATAGGTAATTAAGGACACTGGACATCAAAACACATTAATACATTTACCTTAATATATTTATTTAAGACTACACCTGAAATACTGCATCCAGCTCTGGAATACCCAGCACAGGAAGGACATCAACCTGTTGGAGCACACAACAGGTGGAGGACCACCAAGGTGATTAGAGGGATTGAGCACTTTGCTATGAGGAAATACTAAGAGATTTCGGATTGTTCAGCCTGGAAAAGATATGACTTTGGAGTGACCTAATTGTGGCCTTCCAGTACCTGAAGGGAGTCTATAAGAAACATAGAGAGAGAATACTTACAAGGGCATGTAGTGACAAGACAAGAGGGAATGGCTTCATACTGAAAGAGGTTTAGATTAGATAGTAGGAATACATTCTTCACTGTAAGAATGGTGAGGCACTGGAACAGGTTGCTCAGAGAAGTTGGGGATGTCCCATACATGGAAGTGTTCAAGGCCAGGTTGGATGGGGCCCTGAGCAACCTGGTCTAGTGAAAGGTGTCTCTGTCCATGGCAGAGGGGTTGGAATGAGATGATCTTTGAGGTTCCTTCCAATCCAAGCCATTCTGTGATTCCATGATAGTTCCTTTATGACTCATTTGCATAAATCCATCAGCATTAGTCTGAGAAAAGAAATGTTTTCTGAGACACACTGAAGCTCTCAAGTGAACTTGTATTTTTCATAAGAGAAAGCAATCTAACTTTCAAAGTTCTAGAACTGATCTCTTAAATTCCTCCTCTCCCTCTTGTATGAAGGGTTGTCTTCAACGTAATTCGCCAGCAAATTTTTCACAACAGAAGAAAAAGGCAGAACCATCCGATGAAGGAGAACCATCAAGGTCACAGCACCCAGAATTCAAATGGTGTCTGGCTAACATTCTCAGGACTCGTGATTCTTGGGGCTCTCCTGTGCAGGGCCAGGAGTTGGACTTTGATTATACTTGTGGGTCCCTTCCAACTCAAAATATTCTAAGGTTTTATGATCACTTTGATAATGTAAAGCAAATGGCTTAGTACAATTAATCATTCATCCAATGCCCTCCTTCAGATCTTGCATGTCCTTATGTGGCATCACCTTGCTTGTACACAAAGGGAAGGATTCCTCCCTGTAAGCCTATTTATGGCATGGAGGGCAGGTCGCCCAGGCCCCGTCTGCCATCAGCATGACTGTGCTTGCTTGCAACCATGCTGCTCCGAAATGCCCGTGACGCTGACTGCTTCAGCAGTCTGATTTTCACGAAGGCCAATGCAAGCAGTCAAGTGTTAAAAGAGTAATGCTGTCTTTGCCTCTGCCCTCTTCTCCCCCATCAGCTTAGCTGTATGCCTCCCAACAAGCAAAAAAGCAAAGCAACTGAACTCAAGATCAATGGGGAAAAAGCTATCAATAACCTTCTTCCCAGTGTTGCAACCTCACAGCTAAAATCATGCCATCTTTGTGAGTAGAAATTTGTAAAGAAAGGGGGAATGACAGTATTATGAAAAGATCCCTCCTAGTTCTTGTTTGTTTTTGCTCTTATCAGGTGGGTAGGAAGGAAACAGCCTTCTCAGCTGATTAAGCTCCATTGCTACTATTCTCTCTTCCTCTACACTCCCACCCTTTGTTTATGACTGTTCCTTAACAAGCAAAGAAGAGTCTTGAAGAAGGGACAACTATGATTTATGTATTAGACAGATAAATCTTGAATGACTGTCAGTTTCCATCCTGCCACAGAGCCACTGCCTCCTGGCAGCAATGCTGTAATTAAGTTGATAGCATTGAGTATTCTCTGAATTACTGGGTTAAAGTAGTAGAGCGCTGTATTTAAACCTTCCACCCCATTCAGAAAATTTAAACAATTCTGCTAATGGCTTGTTTAGGCTAATCCTTCTCAACGCATTCCAAATTAAGAGCACCCAAAAGAACTAAAGATACCTAGTTTGGTACTAGTCTTTCTCTGCTCCTAGTAAACCACGGTTCACACAGACAAAGCAATGCCTTATCCCTCTGCACTTGTCACAAAGCCTTTGCTATCTTAAGAAAAATAGCATTAAAAAAAACCAGCAAACAAATAACCAGATTCATGAAAGGTAATCATGTGTTACATTTCCAGACAGCCTGAAAACACCTAGGTGCCAAAATCCCACAGGAATGAACTTAATGTCAACTAAAAGTTATGTAAAGGTTTTGTACCGAAATGGTGACCCCCAGTGAAGCTGACAGCTACCATGGAGAATTTGAAGTGGAAGAGGATCATTTGCTTTTTTCATCCTATTCTTCCAATAAATAAAGAAAACTAAGTCTGAAGCCTGCCAACTTTATGTTTTTCCTTTGTCAATATTTGATCTGGACAGTGTTGCCTCTTCAGGCTCCTTATGCTTACTTTTATCTCTGTCTTTTAACATAAATGACATGCACTCTACACTGCAGAGCAGATTCCTCCAATATCTCAGATGCTGCTGGGGGAAAAAAGTATAAACAGCTCCTCGCTTAACCTCATGCATGGGCCTATAATCATATGAATCTGCAATTCTAAATTACGACACACCCCCACTAAGGAATTAATTACAACTAGAATTAGCATTGTTCATTTTTTATAAGGGAGGAATCCAATAAAGCCAAAAATCTATACTCAAATATAATATATAAAACACATTTGATATGATAGTAAAGACATGCTGCAATAAAGGAAATGAAGTTTTGCCCATAATTCAATTTAAATCTGCTGTTTAAACAACTTTCTTTATATCCACTTCGAAATTCATAGTAGTAACCTCCAAGATGCCCTATAAGTGGTCATACCACAGCTGGCTGTACAGAAAAGAATATATAATGAAAAGAGACACTCAATCCAATAAACCAAGTAAAAAATTACAGATTGTTTTCCTGGATGCAAACACACAGAGCTGAATGAAATCCAAATCTGGAAGAATAAGTATAATATCTTGAAGCCAAATTGGGCAAGACTTGTTGCAGATTAGCTGTATCTGCACCTGTTTTATTTCCATACCTGGGACAGAGAAAACAGATAAAAATTCATGCTTTCAGGGGAGTGAAGGGAAAGACGAAATCAAAACTTCCTACCTAATTACTTTTTACATGCTTGCTTAACATTCAGCCTAGCCAATTCAGCTTAGCTTAGCCAATGCTCAGAAACAGACAGAACTTTAGGATTTTCCTCATAGTTCAGGTATGATTGCCTTCTTTCTCTTCCCACACAGTCTTCTCAAGCTCTGCTCCTCACTGCTACTATTTTCCAAAACATCCAAATACCTGGCTGCTGATGATAAAGATTGCAGGTGCAGTTGGTCAATGAGGAACACACAAATGTTGAACAGACTGTTCCCTCCTCTCTTAAGGCTCCCAATTGCCACTGAGGTTGACTATATAAATGCTCAAACCATCACCAAACCTTCCCCCACATGGAAATAGATACCTGATCCACCCTGAGAAGTCTCCACTACCATATATGCTTGTTTGGAAGTGTATTTAAACACACTATTTTACTCTATCATCCCTCTTCCTTTATGTTTTCTGGTATGCAGAGGCAAAATAGTCTGCTGCATAAATCTAATCTTATTTTGAAAGACTATAAGTAATGCAGATGCTTGATCCTATTGTTCATTATGCCTGGAAAAAAAAAATCTTTGCATAAATCAGTAATTTTCTTTCTCCTTATTTGCCATGAGACACTAATACAGATTATGGCTACTGAGAGAGCAGTGCCAGAACAATTTGAGGAGAGCAGCATCAATTCTTTCAATGCTAAAGGTGCAAGGACTTGACTGCATACTTTTACTTGATCTTTTGAAGTCAGCAATCTGACTGTGGTTGAATTGTAAGGAAGAATGGCATCTGAAAAAAGGTACACATGATCAACCAACCTGAGTTCAAGGAACACCATAAATGCTTTGAGATTAGCAGTCAGAAAAGGCTGCAGATTCTCTAGGACACTGGGTTATGATCAGGGAGAAGTGGCAGTACTTACAGATTGACTCATGGAAGTGCGACTAAAGCAGCTCTGTGTGGCATTGTTTGAGAACCACTGACCCAGAAAAGCACTAAAGTAAAGCTGTACATAACACTCCCAATGCAGGCAGCACTCAGCTCTGTGCTCTGCTGCTGGAAGGGAAACACTGCATGAAGCTCCACAATTTCATAGTTCACATGAACAGCTAAAGGAGCTTTTGTGCTTGCAATGAAATGAAAATTTCTGCTTACCTTAATTTCCTTTCACATCTCAAGTTAAAAGCTCTCTGCTGCCATCCTTCTTTCTCCTCCCCTGTCTTATTCTATCCTTTCACAGTAATTCTGAGTCAATCAGATTAAATTCCCTGTGTTTTCATGCAAACATCTGACTTTTGTGGCTTCACTGGAAAATCAGCGAAGGTCCCCCTCCCACTCCACTCATCTCAAGGCATTGAGGCATGCACAACTTTCCCGGAGCATCATTTCGGAATAAGGCCATGCTTGTGTTTTTAAGAGAGGCATCCAGCCAGCTGGAGGTTCCTTTATGGCTTCACAAAGTGAAAAGCCTTTTAGGCTTGTAGACTGAGCCAAAACCTTGACCTATCATGCCCTTGTGGGGCCAACAACATTCTTCCACTACTTGAGAGAGAAAGTACATGAACTGTCAGTTTGGACAATGCACTCAGGCACACGGTCGGATTCTTGGGGTGTCCTGCGCAGGGCAGGAGCGGGACTCGTTGATCCTGATGGGTCCCTTCCAACTCAGCATACTCTGCTATTTTACGATTCTATGCAAAAATCATGTGACATGGCAAGTGAGTATTATCACTGTATGATACTATCAGTGTTTCAGTAGATAAAGCACAGCAGAGTACTACGTGCGGGGCAAATTTTTTCAGACTTTGAATCAACTCTGCTCTATTTTAAGGCAGTTAGAAAAAAAAATTCAAAAAGTAGAAGATCCAGTTTGAGTTTTAGACCACATTTAAGTGTCAGTGAGAGAATCTGATCAATTGCTTGTCAGAACCATCAGAAGTATTTCCACTGAATTCAACAAGCACAGGGGTCACGATCTGAATTTCTGTTATGTCAGTATTTGTACATACATTTACAGATATAAACAGCATGCTGTACACTACTATTGTAATTTTTTTTTTTTTTTTTTGCATGGAACTGTCTAAGCATTACATGTGAATCATTGCGAAGGGTTGGGTTTTTTTAATAATATTAAAATTTTCTTTCTCCTTTGGGACCTAGACATAACCCATTCTTATCTCTGTAATAACAGATTTTCATCTCACTAATCTTCTTCCATCCTCAATACAAAAAGAGAATTTGCAAAGTGGATGACTAACAAACCCCTTTTCAGTTAAGCATCAGTCTGCTTAGGTGTTTTGACACTCCTAAGCTATATTTTTCCACTCATTTTTTTGAAAAGGCATGTTCCTTTTGTTTCCATAGATTTACAATAGAGTAAGTCAGAGACAATGCTCCATTTAAGTTACCTCATAAATCAGCAAAAACATCAGGGGAAACTGTCTTTTCCATCCTAGAAGTGCAAACAGAAACTTGTCCAGCCTTATTTAACAGATCATCTTGCTGGTGAACTGCATAACCCTCACACTATGCCCTGAACACGTCCACGCTCCCACGGACTGAGGCACCTGCAGATTATAAGGCTTTTCATGGAGAAGTTTTTATCTCATTCCTTGCCTACATCTTAACTACCAGTCTAACCTGAATTGTATGAAACCAAAGGAAAATAATTTCCCAAATGACAACACTCAAACTACTTTGTACTTCCAATCACCATTTTCTTCAGGCAAAGGCTCTGCTATCTCACTTTCACCCAGACTCAAGTCTGACTCAACTGTCAAAAAAAACCCCAGAACTGTTTAAATACAATAGCATTTAACCCTTCTGTCAACAGAAGAGCAGAGCTCTGCCTAAAACAGGCTATAGTTTTTCTGATCTACAGGACAGCAAAACTGAGGAAGAGAACACAAGCTCGGACACTTACCACATCAGCAGCAGAACTGGGTATGTGAGGACACAGGAACGGAGTCCACAGGCTCTAACCATTGCCTTTTTGCCTCTGGAACACTATTTTGTGTCCAACCAAAGCATTTCCCTAATTTTCTGCCTCACATGGAACACAGGCCAGACTGTGTGCTCTCTGAGACTCCTGGCATAGGCCAGGGCTGGGACTGTGATGCTCTCAGGGCTTTATCTTCCAGGTGTTATCACCACAAACATTAAATATCAAACGTTCAATACAGGTCACCTCAAGTGTTTACCAAAGGGAAAAAGCAGATTTTGATTAAAAAAACAACTTCCCACTAAAAAGCACAGTTCCTTCCTTTTTTTCTCCTAGCACCTTCTTTCCTATTCCAGCTCACCCTCAGTTTTAATATTTTTCCCTACCAAGGAACATCCCACACTGCATCACAAAATTTAGAAAAAATTTTTTCAGCAACAAGAAGACTGATACCCTCTTACCTAGAAGAGCACAACTAGTTCTAATAAAATCAGATTTTAGAGATTATCAAAGCCATCTTTTCCCATGTTGTATGGCAGCTGGATGACAATTTTCTGTCTCTTCCAATGCCTTTCTTGTCTATCTCT
Organism: Eopsaltria australis; assembly: GCA_034509425.1. Taxonomy (NCBI): domain Eukaryota; kingdom Metazoa; phylum Chordata; class Aves; order Passeriformes; family Petroicidae; genus Eopsaltria; species Eopsaltria australis. Next base: position 479,965 of record JAVTVJ010000525.1, read on the forward strand.
GCAGGACTCAAGCTAATAAGCTTCCCATTAATGAAACAACTATGCCAAGGTACTGGCAGATGGTCCTATGTTCCAAGCATATCTTCCCCTTCCCTCTCTCCCAGAAGTCCTAATCTATACACAGTGTAATCGCCACAAAAACATATGCTCCCTGACAGAAAGCTTCCCTCCCATTATCTCTGTACTCCAGGGGATTGCCCCTGAAACCTCAGTGACACAAAGCAACTCCCTTCCTACTCAAGTCTCAGCTTCCTACATGCCCGAATACACATTCATCAGGTCATGGCTAAAGTACCTGTACAAGTCTTAAAATCTGTATTAATCTGTCCATGATACTGCCCATAGCCTAGTCCATTTCTAAGTGGAATGCACATACACTAATCCATGCTACTTTTTTTTTTTAAAGTAATATATAACTGATATTTCTTATGTGCAACACTTTGTTATTGCTTTACTTACAGGTTCCTATAACAGTGCATGAGTCTTTCTCAAAGATTAAAAACCATAAAGTGTAATTTATTACACTGGTACCAGGAAATCTCTTGAGCAACACTTTCACTTAAATGCTGAGTCAGTTACTAATTGGGTATCTCATATATCTTAAAATAATCTGTTTGTTTCATCTGCTGGATCCCTCTCCCCCATCAATTTAATCAGATTATTGTGATTGATGAATTCATTAATATGGTCATTGGATCCTGAGAGCAGAGCAACTTCTACAGAGAAAGCTTCAGGAAGGAAGAGCAAGTATCTCCCTTTTGCACACACAGATAGCTACACGCAGAGGAATAAATGAACACTATCAGTTTCCCAGCTGTGGGAAGGGCTGCTCAAAGGGTATTTCTGAACACTTAGGATCATGGCTCTGCAGAAGCTCCTCAGAGAAGATGGTGATATGATGGCACAGACAGGTCACCATAATGTGAAGGGTTGTTTCGGCTCTCAAAATTGACTCCAAACCTTCTGAAAAATCATTGCTCTACAGAGGAAAATTTTTATTGTCAGTTCTTCTCCACATTTAATCCCAACAGTACTGAATAGCTTTTCCAGACTGCAGATAGGGAAAAAAACCCCAATAGAAAGTAGAAAAGCTTCCCTTTGATCTTTGCTACCTCCCTTTCAACTTCAAGTTGAAAGTTTTCAAAATAAGACCTTTTCTCCAACCTAACACCTTAAGTCACTGATTGTCACAGGGAATAACTTCTGCTTAGTAACTCCAAAGCTATCTATCTTAAAAAAGGTGAAAGAGTTAAAAAGCTTGTTCATTTTCAAATAGATCAAATGCAGGCAGAAGTGGACAAGAAAAAAAAGAAGTAAGAAATATTCATTAGCCAGGAGTAAAAATAAGATAATTATGCTTCTGTAGCTATTGTCACTCAAAAAATAAGGAAGCCAAAATACTTGATAGCACATTCCCCAATCTTCCCAAACGCTAAAGGAAAGGAAAAAAGTAAAAAATTTGGCACTTACCAGGAAAAACAGTAACTACAGAAAAGCCTGCAAGAGCACTGCTCAAGTTCCCAGGAGCTGTGACCGCCTGAGAAAGACGATATAAATGACCTCCACCTGTGCTTACTAGATGCCTGAAACTGTATTCACTCTCCCTTGAGCTGTAACTTTATACCTTGCTAAAAACATCATAAACCAGATGAAAAACAAATGTCTTAAAAGCACGGTAAGACACCAAATTCCTAATGAGGAAATCTAGACTCTACTTTCTGCTGTCTGTCAGAGCAACAACCAAGGTGACACTGAGCATTTGAGGATCAAAGAGGCTCTAGGTGAGCATTAGTTAAGTGAAGAATTTGGATGAGGACTACTTTGGGAGGACAGCCAGTCTGATAAACAGCAGCAAGCAAACAGGAACAGCTACTTATTGCAAGCAGAAACGCACAACCAGAAACTAACCACACCACACATAATTAAAGCAATTTATTACAGTTACATGGCTTCACACATTTGGAAAAGCATTTCCCCCATTTTTAGTCTGGGAGAAGTGTGCTTATTCATGAAAACTGAAAGGAAATACATAGTAAACAGGTTTGAAAAATTCAAGAACAAAGTGTGAGAACGGAACATTTGATATGGCATTATCTTGCAAATGTCTCCAAATTCCTCTCTGGTCACTCTGTGGGCAGCACATTCCCAGGACAGAGAGCAGGGTAGGCGGGAGAAAGGGGACTATAAAGCTATTCATGAACAGAATTTCGTCTTTTCCCGCTGAGGTTCATTAGGGACCCAGTGGAGCTGTCGGGAGGAGGGAGGGGAAGGCTGGATCCCTCGGGAAGCCGGCACAGGAGCCCCAGCACCCCACGCCTCGGAGGAGGCCGTGCCCGGAGAGCGCAGCCCTCGCCACTCCCTGCCCACACAGAGCCATCGATTGCTCTGCCCGGGCTGCTGGGCCCTCCGCAATCTCTTCTGGATGTGCCACGCGCAGTCTTTCAAGAGGAGAGTTAATCCATCACAATGGAGTTCTTACAAACCAGGCAGCCCTTTCCCCATCCCCCACATAAATAACAAATAGAAGTCTCATCGCCTAGACTGCCCCTGACCCCTGCAAAGCTCAGGGATGCAGGGAACAGCTCCCTGAGCCAGATGAACTGGAGAGGACATCGGAGGCCCTGCACTCGCTGCTGTGCTGACAAACGAGGCCTATGGACACCCAATGCCAGCAGAACCAAGTCTCCACATGTGTCATCACTCACCTTGCTGCTGCAAGCACAGGAGCCATCCTACATCTTCCTGCTACAGAAAAAAATCAGAAAATGCCCCAGCACACAGCACATTAATTTTGACTACTTAGGATGCTGGTAATAGAAATGCAGACTCTGCACTCTCTAGGAAAGAACTCTGCCCAGTATTTTGCTATCGTGCATCTTCTGCCAGCAGATCCTCCTTTCCCCCACTGACCAGTACCCTCTGTAGCAACAGGGCAGCTCTATAACCAAGATAATGTGAAAAAGCAAGGTCTGCCTGCAGCTCTGAACACAAGGATAGAGTTTGAAGCTGTGGTATGAAATAACATGCAATTGCTGACAAGTGGATGATAAGCCCCAAGTATGCAGCAGATAGCTACTAGTACAGGCTGCCTATGGACAGCACAGCACTGAATAGTGCCCACAAGGTAGGCAGCAAAGGAAAAGGGTGGGGGAAACACAGCTGGAGAATCTTGATAACTGGTTTATCTGCACAGCCCATCGTTACTCCACGCATCCCTCACAGCAGAGGAACGTGAAAATGAGAGTCTGTGAAACAGCCCTGACCCCTTTCAAAATGTTCTCCCTGTGAGAGACTTATGATGCATTCATACGTGGTAGACTGCAAAAATGGTAAAAGTGAGTGTTTGGGTTCTTCTGAGTTCAGGGTTAATTTCTGTCCCATTTTTAGACCAGTAACATCTGGGGCTCAAGAGGCTGATGCAGGATGAAGAATTATATAAAAGAGAGAGAAAATTACTCTGCCATGTAAGAAGAGAACAACCTAACAAGCAGAACTGAAATGCGGTAGAATGACACAAGTCAACAGGCTGTGATCACACTGTGCTACAAACCAGAATACATCACACTAACGAGGTAGGAAAAGATTTGTCATATGCAGAGGATTACAGAGTCTAATAAAAACATTTTCTATTAGGAGAAAAACAGAATCTAATTCATATGGAAACAACTCTCATATTATACAAATCATGGTACAAAATACAGAACAGAAATTCAGAAAGAATGGCACGTAACACTGATGTAAAACAAACTGTTTGATAAAATAATACTGGTGAACAGAAAATACAATCATTTGAATTAATCAAACATAACAGGAGGAAAAGATTCAAATATTTGAAGTCACAAATGCTGTACTCTAAAGATACAGAAATGGCGGCGCAATGAGGTTTTGTTAAATAAATCTGACTTCTGTAGCTTACAAATGAGTTCAAATGAAGGATTTGGGCTTTTGTGCTGTATTAATGGAGAATCCGAAACAGCTAGCACCTGACCTGTGGAGAACTCTGTGCACTTCAACAATACAAACAAGCTGTAATCTAAACAGTAATTTCATATATACATGTATTCCTCTCACAAGAATTGAATTATGTAGAGGAAACATGAGGACACATTATATTTCAGCAAAATACTAAACAGTGAAAATTATAACCACTCATAGTTCTTGTTGAACAGGGTCATAAATAAATTACTAACTCAAAAAAAAGAGGAAAAACTAGACACCTTAATGAAGGCACACTGTGTGCTCAATAAAAAGGGACAACAAAAATACACAGTAAGTTATATTAAGATGCATAAGAAACTAAGAGATGAGTAGTACAAAAACTAACATGTGCATTCCACTGTGAAACACTGTTTTGTTCTCACCAGCTGATCCTAAAACAACAGAAGAACATTGAACTAATGGATTGAAATTGCTAATTGACAAAAACAAAGAAAACCATCTAAAGTCTGTTGGTTTTTTGTTTGTTTTGCCTTATAAAATCCAACAAGATATTTAAGAAGTACATGAAAAGATCCTAAACAGTTAAGAGGAGAGGCTGGTCAGATTTAGAACTATTAATTTGGTTTCCTAATAAAAGAACAAGGGAATACATAATACAACTCAGGGGCAAAAATGTGAGTAATTTGAGATTATATAGTTACACATCATACACAGTTATCCTGTAGTGCTTACTGTGGCATTACACTGATGTGAATAAAATTGGAAAACATTAATATTTGTGAGTAGAATATTTGAAACAGAACAATAAACACCAATCAGAAAGCACAGAAACACTTCCATTTGAAGGAAAAACTTAACAGTAAATGTCTAGGAGAAGTGTTATATAGTAATTTTCTTCAGAAGTTTTTTCTTAAACAGAGCTATTGTTGACAAGGGAAAGACTTGGAATCTTGATGGACAGATGCTCTGATCCACTAGGGAAAATGGAAAAGACATACCAGCAGCAATTTCATTTGCAGAAAAAAAACATAAATTATATCACTGTAGCTACAATGATAAAAAGTCTTATGAAATGTGCCACACAAAGGCAGAACACAGAGCTTCTAGTTTAAGCTTAAGAAAAGAGACAACAGAAGGACATATAGTCAAAGCTGTAACAGAAGGTAAGACAACAGTAATCAACAATACTGATCCAATCTTTTTAAAATCAGGGGGGTTTTGCAGGCATTTTGAGCATTCCTAGAAATCTCTAAATATGGTTTAGGGATCAAGACCCTTAAATATGAGGGGCAGACCACCGTTGGTCCTGCACCAAATATGAGGCAAGAGAAAACAGAATTTTTGTTGTGTGCCACGTGCTGTTTTTCAGTAGTGTGGGTGGCTGGTGTTAGGCAGGAAGAGCTTTAAAAGAAAAGCCCCTGAAATACCACCTGGAAGGAAAGAAACATTCTAACCCTCTGCTCTCACGTTTTCATCTTTGCAACTATTTCAGCTTCATAAAGACCAGTGATCTCGCAGGTATTCCATCAGTTATGGTTACTTTTCTCACTGAAAATGACTAAGTTGGCACCATGTCTTGTGGTCTCAGGGTACCTCTAGTCTCAGGCTGCCCCAACAGAGAAAGAACGGAGACCCCAGGGCACTTAGGGGCCACACTCCCACCATATCTGAACATGGTGAGCAGAGCTGTGTGTTGGTGACAAGGTCCCTGACAATCCCAAGCAAGGAGAGTGATGGAACAGGTCTAAGGGTCACCCAAGGGTTCAGCTCACAGCAAAGGGAGATGGAGCCAAGGACTGAACGAGACTGTGGGGTCCATCTAGGAAGCAAGGCTGGACACAGAAGAGGACACTACCCTGCTACTCAGGCTGGGACTGAAGGCTGAGGCTTGAGCTGGAAGGCAATCCCTGAACTCCTGAGGAAATAAAGGCACAGGTGGAGGGCAGAATGAAGTTTTTCATTGGTGCCTTTGGGGATGATGCTTAGTTGCTTTCTGCAACCTGAGTGCAAGAAAAGACTGAGCATAATGAAGGAACAGACAGATGATGTGCCAAAGATCAAGGGTGGTTTATATCACACATTCTACTGTCCCTACGGGAATATACACAAAATTTCACATCTGAGAGCTCTTTTACTCATGGGAATACACATAAAATTACAGATATCTGAGAGCAGTTTTCTTACAAATTATGTAAACATATTCTCGCCAAAGAGGGTGGGGAAGGACGGGAGGTGTCGGGAATTGGGAAATGCTTCTTTCCCACTTCAGCTGCACTGGAGCGCTCTCCTGTAATTGCTCGTTCAACCCATACTAGCCTCTTTATACCAGTGCAGTCTCCACTCAACTATATCTTAAAAGGTCTGAAGCAGCATTTTGCCTCCAGCAATCACCATCCCAAGTGTTCTAAACGCTCTTGACAATATGGGCAATACAGCTGCACACCCTTCTTCAGGCTCTGCTAATGTCTCTCACACCCTCTTCAAACACAGCTCAGGGAAGAGGAGCCTCACCTGCAAGAGAAGGCACTCCTGGAAGGTAGAAGGAGAAGAGTGAGGAGGTGTGACATGAGCAGGGAACAGTAAACCTAAAGATAAGATAAAATCTTGTGGATTAATTCCTTCCACATGAGCAGCGCTGGGCTTGTCTACATCGATACTCTTCTTTAAAATTTCCTCTGTTTCACTGCTGCCAGTGCCCGCAGGGGCTGACGCATGAAGCGCTGCTCTGGACCAGTTTCCCAGGCACAGCCATTATTACACCTCTGTGCCACTTCAAATGGGAGATCCCCATTCCTCTCTTTCCTGGGATTTCCTTGCTTTAGAACACTTGACAAGCATGGTTTAAAATTTAAAACCATAAATACACGCTTCTCTGCATGTTGGAGGAAAAATCTGGCCCAAGAGTATCATTTCACACATTCAGTTAGGCCATGAAGAAAGTACTGTGGATGCAGAAAAATAACAGCCTTCTGTGATTTGTTGGGGTTTGCCACATAAAACTCCAAACATTAAACTTACGACTAAAAATCATACACCTAATTTTTTTGGCCAAGTAGCTTAAAAATGTAAAAGTACACAAAGTTGTTAGCAATGTTCAGCCAACAGTTACAACACACTGACCTCTACCTTAACTCAACATGGCTCCAACTTCAAAGCCTACTTAAAACTATTTAAATACCAACATTCTTAAGCATAGCAGACATGCTGCACACTCAAATGGAGCCAGCATGCTGCATGTGAAATCCAGTTTCTGCAATTCCTCCCCCTTATTTCCCAGGCTAAGCTCACATGTTCTCCAGAGCAGGACTTTCCTGTTACATTTCTGACTGAGCACAGTGGTATCACCCTGCTCTGTCACCCTTGGACTACTGCTTTTTATTTCTCTGTCAATGGGCTGACGCTGGCTGGATGCCAGGTGCCCACCAAAACTATCACTTCTCTCCTCAGCTGAACTGGGAGACAAAATATAGTGAAAGGCCCGTGGGTTGAGATAAGGACAGGGAAATCACTCACCAATTACTGTCACAGGCAAAACAGATTCAACTTGGGGAAAAAATTAGTTTCATTTATTACCAATGAAATCAGAGTTGGATAATGAGAAATAAAACCTTATCTTAAAAACACCTTCCTTCTTTCCAGGTTTCATTTTATTCCTGATTTTCTCTACATCCCCCCAGCAGCACACAGTGAGGGGGAATGGGGGTTGCAGTCAGTGCATCACACACCACATCTGCTGCTCCTTCCTCCTCATGGGGAGAACTCCTCACACTGTTCCAGCATGGGGTTCCCCCACACTTGAAACAGTCCTCTACAAACTTCTCCAGTGTGAAATCCTTCCCACAGGCTGCAGGTAATGAACAGCTCCAGCGAGGATCCCTGCCACAGAGTGCAGTCCTCCAGGAACAGAGGAGTTCCCTGTGGGGAGCAAACCTGCTCCAGCTTGGGCTCCTCCCCATGGGTCCACAGACCCTGCCAGGAGCCCGCTCCAGCACAGGCTTCCCTCGGGGCCACAGCCTCCTTTGCACACACCCCCCTGCTCCAGTGTGGGGTTCTGCTCCACCATGGACCTCCACGGGCTGTGGGGGGACAGCTGCCTCACCATGGCCTTCACTTGGGGCTGCAGGGGAATCTCTGCCCCACCTCCTGCCTCTCCTTGTGCAGGGACCCTGATGTCTGCAGAGTTGTTCCTCTCATCTCCTCACTCCTCTCACTGGCTGCAACTGCTGCTGCACAGAGCAACTTTCCCCTCTTCTTAACCACCTTATCCCAAAGGTGCTATCACCATCTCTGATGGGCTCAGCCTTGGCCAGCAGCAGCCCCATCTTGGAGCCAGCAGGAACTGGATCCATCGGACACAGGGGGAGCTTATAACACCTTCTCACAGATGCCAGCCCTGTAGCCCTCCCATACAAGAATCATGTCATGAAAACCCAAGAGATTCCCTTTCTGCTAAATGCAGTGGAGACTAGCACAGAGCTTCTTTGTTTCAAGTCAGATGTTTGCACCCTTGCTCCAGTGGCTCTGCAGGTGCCCTTTCAGTTGTGGATAGGGAGGGAGCAAAGGCCGCACTGAAGTTCCAGCGTGGCTCTCCTGCTGTACACCTGGCAGGTGTACAGAGACTCCCTGCTACGACTGACTGAGCAGGAAGGGCCCCAGGGGAGTCCACCTGCCTGTGACATTACAGAGCTGTAACACTACAGAGATTTCTTTAAACAAGAAACATACAAGGAATCTGAAAGTATTGCCTACAGAAGGACAAAACAACACCGGAATTTTTGCAGTCATTCACAAAATTAACCTAGAACAGAGCTACTGTAAAAGTTTGTGTCTCATAAGAGGACAGCCAAGCAGTAGGAAAGCCTGGTCTGGTAAAGTCCTTCAACGCAGACTTTCTGGAACTTCCAGCATCTTTTCCACTGTATTTGTTCCTGGTCATATGTCTTGAAGGACACTGAAGCAAAAACACCACATCAAGAAAATTATCTGCCATCAGCAGTGATTATAAGGAAATGCCATAGTTGAACCAATGTCAAAAAGAGTTTAACTGCTTAACTATCACATGCTTAACATACTTTGAGCAGAACATTCAACACACTTCCTCAATCATCACTTGAAGGCTGCCATTAGTAACATTCGGATCTCCAGAGCATTCTGCTGATATCTGCCAGCAAAAGAAATGTCTAGTACCCTGAAAATTGTCCAAGGGGTAAAATTGCAACAAAATTGTCCAAGGGGTAAAATTGCAACAGCTCATTTCAGATGCTATGAAGCTGCAAAATCACGAGCACAATCCCAGAGCAGCAATCTTTACAAGTCTTCACAAGAATGTTATTTTGTTTTGGAAATTCTTCTCCTTTCTGTCTTTTAAGAGTTCTGGGTGCAGTTATGATACTCAAACCAGCACTAATCACTGTGTACCCTGTATCATTTTCCTCTTGGTCCTTATTGCTGTAGCTCAAACGTTTTTAGTTTCTCCTGAGAACCAGAGCATAGAGAGATACACTGTTCACAGATACATTTTATTCCAGACTGCTGGACTCCAACACAGTCTTTCAATCGAATTATTTTTAAGACTTATGTCAAGTGGCAAATACATTAAATTCTTGGCTTCAACAAAACCAGAACTACTCTCTCCACCCTAGGAGACACATACATTCCAAGGTAAAATTTTCAGAACTGACTTTTAAATAAAAGCCTTAGACCTTGTGCTTCTAAGTAATAATCTGCTTTCAAAAATATTACCCTTGAACATAGTTTTCTTTAAGGATGAAAGAAAAAGGAGGAATCTAGATTTAACGACTGTATGAGCACATGGGGAAACAGGTATTCTGGGCACATAAATTAATCTGTGCTTGGCCCAAGTATTGCATTTTTCCATATGTTATCTTCCCTGCCTCCAAAGTAATATATTTTAGTCCTATCAACAAAAGGTACATACAGTAGTTTGAAATTACACATCTTGAAGTTTATGCACCAGCAAAGGCCTTCTGTTTACTGTCACCTTCATGTTATCCCCAGTGTAACTCAGTCTCTGAGTGAGGTCATTCTCCACTAGTCTGCAACAATCTGTTCTACATTCTGGATGTGAATCCTCAGAAGAGCTGGGGAATAGATAGGGAGTGAAAGCTGGATATGAGAGACCACTCCAGCACTAATATCCCAGATCAATTACCAATATAGATCCACTGCATTAAAAATCTCCTGTTTCTGAACCCTTTCTAAAAGCCCCCTTGAGCATGCAGTCCTAATGTACATAATGATGGGATTAAAAAATGGTAGGAAGGAGAGGAAGAAGAAAAAAAAAATCCTAAATGTAAGGAGTTTACCTAAGAAAAGGAAAATGCATTCAAATTCACAATCACAAGCACAATAAAATGTACAGACTCAAGCCAGAATTCAGATACAGGTTTCTGGTACCTGATCATAGAATCATTGAGAAGTCTTGGCTACTTCTGTCAGCCTTAACACATAGAAGCAAATCTTTCCATATCATCATTGGAAATATTTGACTAGTTTATCCTGCAGCTCAAAGTTACACCTTTTTTTGAAACTTAGAAGAAGTACTTTAATGAGGAAAGCTAAGGCAGGAAGGGAGCCCAGGGCTTGCATAGAGGTTCAAGTGGTCTTCCTACTGGCTTACTGCAGAGTACTCCTGCTAGGGCACTTTCTGAGATCAGTTCAGAGTTGAAATCAGTTTTTCCCTCTTTCAAACATGCTTCTATCCCCTCAATACACTGTAAAAATTATTGCCTTGGCAAGAAACTTACAATGTATCTCTATAAAGTTAACTTCCTTTTACCTTCTACTACTGCACTTGAGCACAGAGCGCTCAGCTTGGCTAAAAGCTTAAAAGCCATGAATAATGTAAGAGAATTCCACTGGGAAGACCCCTAATGCCTCAGAAAGCTTCACTAGATCTCACAGTTCAGTTCTCACTTGCCACATCCTTCATTTCCTTTAAATGCTACAGTACCAGCGTTAAATCGAACTCGGAGCTCCCACATTCAGCACCTTCCCACCAGCAGTGCAGCCAACAGATCTCAGAGGCTCCAGGGTCAAAGGGGGCCACAGAAGGGCTGGCCCCCGCAGCCTCCTGGCTATGCCAACCAGCTCCTCCACCTTCTCAGCCTGTTGTTAATTGCTCTTCCAATTTAACTTTTGCCTTCAGCACTGGAATATTAATCCTTCGTTTAAGTAAAACCACTTCATTTGCCTTTGAGTTATATAGAAACCTAACAAACACAAGAAATTATTTTCGTATTTGGAAAACGTACTCTTTGCTTTCAAGGATGGCTGAAATCCAAGTGAAGTACTCACCTTGTAACAAAACATGGACATGAACCCTACAAGATGGCCCATGTAACATTAAACTTGGGAAAATTAGACAATACAATGAGTTGTGGTTACAAGAAAACCCAGACAGGTGCATGCAGGGGGAAAAGGCAAGTCTGAATGTTATCTGATGAATCACAAACTTGATACATCACACATCTATGAAATTACATATAGTTCATAATTGAATCATTCCAAATCAAATCAGGAAAACAGAACCAGAATTACAGGAAATACTGGGAAACTTAGGCAAATTGCTTTCAGTGCCTGCACTCAGTTACGCTATCTGTAAAATACAATCGATAAACATAACCATTAAGGACATGCAAAACATAGTAAGTCTAATTCTTAAGCAGAAAAAATTAGGCAGGTACTGGTTAGGTCTCATTGTCAGATATCTGCTTTGCTCTGCACTGCAACTATAATCCAATTTCCAAATACTGAAAAGGCTGGAAAATGGGAGTTGGAAAAGCACATTATAGGGCAAAGAATTTGAACACAGAAAAATCCTCAGATTTGCATATGCACAATTATGATTTCTATTAGCTTTTCCTGCACACATAAACTGAAGTAACAAAATACATAAAAACAAACTGTGAGGACTAAAAGAGGAATGTCTTAACTTGTAGCTATGAAGTAACACCGCACATGGAAAAAACAGGCCTCTGAACTTCAGTGTTTGGTTAAGCCTACATGACAGGAGATTTAAGTGATGCTGCAAGTAGTCACCAAAGAATAATTGAAGGTAAAGATGAGAAATCACAAGTATTTTCTGTGGTTGTAATTTTAAAAGAAAACGAAAGAAAAGAGGATTGAAGAGCACTGATGATTCCAAGACTGGATGAAAAGCATTACCTAAAAAGCAGTTTGAAGACATGATTTGAAATACTTTTTTATAGAGAGACAGACCTCCAGAGGGTTAACCCAAACCTTCTTCTGCGAGCTATGGAAACTGAGTTTTGTGTTAGAAACCACTAGACAACTACTTTGTGCTTAACACTAAAAATTGTAATACCAGATATCTGCTGGGATTATAAAATGTTGTCTAGCTCTTTAAAATCTAAAAATTTGCTTTGGCCCTTGTATTATCTAATAAATTTTCCCACTATCATACATGACTGTGTGAAATGCTTTGAAATGAAAGATGCTATGCAAGTGCCAAATGTTACTGCAATACACTAACTTAATTTGGACATGCTCCAGCATCTCATGTCAAGAGTGAGCTCATGTTAGAGTGAGTTCCTTTATTGAGACATCTGCTAGGAAACCAATTTGGCCAAATCAGAGTGCGTGATAATGAGTGCTGTTTAATCAAGACAGTATTAGCATAAATTTTAACTTGTGTCAAGTAGCTTAATAGCAAATTACTGAATGTTAAACAGACATGGAATTTTTTACTCTGGTCTTTTAATAAGCAAATTCTTGAGTAAACTGAAAGTGTACACTTTCTTCAGTGTGCAGTCAAAAAGAGCTAGATACAACAAAAAATAATTGAAGTGAAGCAATGCAATACCTGCAATCATAAACTTATTTTCAGTTTAAAAAAGGTTCAGTATGGAATGCTTTTCACCTTTGAACTAAATGCAAAATTTTTAACAGAAGTACATCCAGATGTGCTTACAATGAAAAAGCAATAAAAGGTATTTTTATTAATTTCTGACTTTTATATGTTTATGACATTTCTGATTTGGACACTTAATCCTGAACGGCTTTTAACATTTAAAATGGATAAGCATTATATGGATAAGTGCATTTCTGGCCTTAGAACTGTAAAGATAGCTATAAACAATGTGCCTTTCCAAGATAACCCCAGATCATGTGGTTTCATACGTTAGCTGTTTGTTTTGCCAATCAACACATTCATTGTTTGTCAGAGAAAAATAACAAAAACTTCTGGTATCCTGACTCAAAACTGTTAGGAACTAAAATACTGATGGTAAAGAACCACCACACATATCAAGCAAAAGTCTCTACTGCAAAAGCATAAGATAGTGACAGATATTGCTTAAGATACTCTTAAAGGAATGGAGATTCCCAAATGCAATATTATTATTACAATTGACTAATCTGAATTTTAAATTTAATGGACTTTTAAATTATTCCATGATATACTGGGTTAGTGAGTGTCTTAAAAAGCAGAACAGCACTTACAACAATGCTCCCTAGAATATGCAGTTCCTAAGAAAGGAAAGAGAAGTAAAGGAAGCAAAAAAAAAAAAAAAATCACAGGGAACAGTTCAGCACCACAAATTATATGTTGTGCAGGAAAAGATGACAGCTTATTTTTTAGGACAAGGGTACTGGGAAAGAGACAAAATAAAATAGCTGAAAAAAATAAAACAGTTGTTCTTAGGGTTGTGTTAGGCACCCATGTAAGAGGAGACTGCTTTCTTAACTGGTGAAAAAAGCCAACCCCAGCAAGAGATCAGTATCAAGCCACATGCTTTTGTTCTCACCCACCTTTAAATGGTAAGAAAAGGGGCTGATCTATGGAACTCTTTCAAAAATTGAAAGCTTCTTAGTCCTCCACACTGCAGCAGATATTGACACAGGCATGTGTCCTTGTTTGAAAGCAAGTGTCTCAATACCTCAAGTACCATACCCAAGAGGTGGTGTAACATCTACATCCTGCTTCAGTGGAGCAATTAAATCTCTTCCCCCAGTGTCAGGACAAACGCTGTGGCAGAAGAACAGCATTTTTAATGTGACATGCACACATAAAGTGCCTATGGGCAGGTGGACAGGAGAATGCACTCATGGTTTCGTAGTGCACATGAACATATCTATGAAGTGGATGTGAGTCCTGAATGATGACAAGAGCACATGCAAAGGGCTACGTTACTAACGACCCAGACCTTTCATCTATCTGCAGAGCTTAGAAAGAGCTGTGAGTTTCAAAAGAAACATATTATCAACACTAAAGCCACAATTAAGACTCATTACTTCCACTGTCAGTTCATAATCACACTGTCTCTGCCAAGAGTCACATTCTCCCTATCCTACTCCTTCCACTCTTCACCTGTGTAAACCAAAATCTCAGTAGAGAACAAGAGGGCCAAGCTTTTCCTTTTGTCTAATTCTCAAGGCAACAGTCACCTTGAGAGGGGAAAAAAAAGAAAAGTGTGCTGTTGCTGTGGAAACAGTATGAGAGCACAGAAATACTCCTATTAGATCAAGTACCTCTTGGAGGATCAGGCACAGCATGAACAGTTACTGGAACTTCCCCCAGCATGCATGAAGGGCTAGGACAGGGAACCCAGTCAGGCTGGATTTCTCCACCATCACCCAGATTTCAGATCTGAATAGCCCTTCAAAAATTAGCTCCTTGCTATAGCTGGTGGAAACAATTACCACCATCTGAAGGCCCTAAACTGGAAAGTGAATAAATTGCACAGCCAGCTTAAATTCTTGAGAGTTGTATTGATACAGAATCCAGGATATGGTGTTCAACAGAGAAACGCAGAAATACCTGGGTCTTACCCAAAGGTTTACAGGCTGAATTCAAAAGTAATGCTGATGAATGGTAGAGAAGAAAATAAACCTACACCCCAGAATTCTTCTGTTCCTTGTTCCCTAAGAAATGAAAGGGAACAAATAGAATGTGATCATGTAATTAAAGATTACAAGATTACATGATAATTAACATACAAAAATGTCTAAACTAAGACCATGTGGGTGAACTCAATATCAAACTACTCTAATCTGAGTAACTTGAATTTAAAATCATTCATGTGTATAAACCTATAGTTTTATTCCTCTTTCCATTCCCTTTGAGGTCCCTTAACTGAACCATTACATTAACAGTGTGAGACTGCAAGAGTCTAATGCAAATTAGAGAAAGCAATGTAGTTAAAAACAGTGTTAATGAGAATATCATATACACAAAAGCCCTCCAGGTTTTCAAGAAGTGAGAAATTGCCAGGTGGCAATATCCAAACTCCTCTTATTACTGAAGATCAGTGAAACCAGCAATCAGAAGCAATTTGATAGTCAACCACTGATTTTGCAAGGACATTTTAAACACCACACAAAGAGAGCAGAGGATTGGAACAGGTTAGAAATTTGTTGCTTATAAACACTACAATGCTACCAGACATTAATCCCCCAAACTGCATCTTCTACCTTCCCTCTCATTCCTGCAAAACATCTCATATTAAAAGAAACTGGACATTGGCAAGCTAGAATAATGATTTATTTCACAGGGGTGTTGTGAAGCTTAATTCATGTTTGTAAAGCCCTTTGTATTGTGCCTTTCATCTACTGTGGGAACCTCACAGTATTATCAATAAGGTCTTGCCTACAGTAGAAGGGCTTTGCTAAAATAGCTATACTAGCAAATCTGCCTAGTAAAGATGTGGTTTACACAGGCAAAAAAGTTATTTTGACAGAACAGCTAATACCAGTTCCCTTAAAAAAAAAAAAAGCTAAACTGGCAGAAGCACACTTTCAGTGGTATCTAACTGAATTTAACATAGAATATTTTACATCCACTAAGAGTGATTTCTGCATAATCTTTACAAAAGAGTTACGCTGAAAAATCCTGAGGGGGAGTTCTGACCAACGTATTTTGGAGAGTGCAAATGAAGGGTGTGCATTTACTGCTCTCACAGTACCAAGCATCTGTGTTCATTTATTCATGTGAACAAGCTAGAAGCAAAGCCCTCTGTAAACAGATCCCGTTAGCAGCAAATGCATGTGACTTTACTATTTTATACAAAATAATTGAAGGAATAAAGACAAAGCCTTGGTCAGATATATTCTGCCAAACAGAAAAGAACACAGTATTAACAGCACTAGAATGAATGCCTGGAAACTACTTACACAACTGCAAAGAACAAAGACTGTGGTACAAGAAACTAATTCATGTGATAGTCCTTTTTAACTGTGCTGCTATTATTATTTTCTATTCAAACTCCTGGTTTTCTCACTCAAGTTTAAAACAACACTAAATATCCAACTGTTATTTGTCTCCTAACAAAGGTGGAGAGGCACCACTATGCCAGGTTCCCAAATGACTACTTGCCCTTTTTTCTAGACATGCTTAGTTTTATTCTGAGCTGCTTAGGATGGCAGCCTGCAGCTACCAGCAGTAGTGCATCTGCATTTTGCCTTTCAACACTTCCTCTTCTTACTGGAAGCCTGTAGCAGATCTTATCACCTCAGGGCTTGCTTATACAGGGAAAGGAAACTCATCTGTTTCACATCTCTGGAAGGCTCTTCTCTGGAAGATACCTGTATTTACTATCGAAAGGTGTCACTCCATATCCATGTGCAGTAGCATACAATTTTCCAACATCCAACAGACCAAAGTAATGCACTAAAGTGTAAGACTTTGGGAGAGCCATATTTCAAAACTATGGTGGATTACAAACTGGCCAAACATTATTCCACAAACTAATCTGGATCAGATGTTTGAATCTGGAACAGAGATTAAAATCCAAAGACAGAAATTGCCATATTTGACAACACTTATTTTGCATACAAAGGATGGTTTCATTACAAAAAATTTAAGCAGGTGTATTCAGCTGCTCTCCACTGAAAAGTAAAGGTAAAACTACTTTAAAGCAAAACTAACAAACTTCTCTGCTATTGAGACAAAACAGAAAAAACTAACTACTGTAAACTAAGCAGTAACCCATTATTTAGTGACATAGCACTACAGAATACCCAGTCTACATACCAGTACTACCTGATGTGCTGTTTTATTCCACCTAGGATTCATTTATGTGACCTCTGAAATTATAAGCATAACAAAAAGCAGCAATTTATAATTGCTACAAGTTCTTTCAGTCACTGATGCAGCTGCCTATATAGCATAAGAACAACGCTGACCTAAAAAAACAGACTTCGCAATTCTGGACTAGGGTTAAAAAGATCAAGGCTCAATCTTTTTGCAGATTGGCTAAGCTATACACCAAAGCTACAGCATCAAAAGGCTGGGCCCACTTGCTTCCAGTTAAGATGCACTTTCTTGTCGTGAGAACATTAAAATAAAATCTGGGTCATGTTTTCTTTTTTCACTATCATACATTTTGCATGTAAGCAGCTCATCCTAATCAATAAGAGTTTGATATTAACACCTCATATGACATAAAAATTCCTGCCATAGACTTGTTTCAAAAACTATAAATACATTTTCCTCACCAGCTCTGTACCTACAGCAAAACAACCATGCGACCCTACATGCTTTAGAAGGCTTGCATGAAGATGAAGAAGAGAATATAGATGGCCATTAGACAGTAATTATACTTCCAGCTGGAAAAGTTCATTCTTGCCTTGGGGATACTCAGCGGGAAAATTTAAGGTTAACCACCTTTCAAGACAAGGCTCTCTTGCCCCTTTGTTTCTTCCCATTCAACTCCTCTGTTTCAGCTCCTTCCCATCCATTCTTTACTGTCACCTCTCTTGAGCCTCTGGTCACACTGACTGATTCCTACGTTTCTTCTCAGGAAGAGAAGTCAGGAGGAACTTGAAGGTTTCAGTGTGTAATCGTCCTGTATGTCTTGGGTCCTGCCTGCACAGCTGCTCCCTTGCTGTGTACATCCTGGCAGTGAAGTTTAGCTAAAGCACTGGGAGCTAAAGCCTAGGAGCAAATGTAGAAGCTGAGGCCAAGCTTCCCACTGAAAGGTCACCTACTCTGAAATATCCCTCTATCACTGACAAAGATATTCGTGACTTATCATTCTCAAGGTCAAGTACACTTCAAGGCCAACTCTGTTTCTCCTAAGCAAAAATGGAAGAAAATAAATACACTTAGGCTGAGGCTTATTCCTTCCTGGTTTTCTGGACTTTTTAAGTGTTGCAAAGTTTCTGCAGGGGTAAAAATGAAAACTGAAGGGTAGAAACAACAGTTACTCAGTATGATCAGCTGTTCTTTCCTACACTTACACATGAAGCCACCACCATAAAAGAAATGCAGTTAAAAGATGATGAGCTCACTTCTACGGAGATAGCTAAAGCACCCTGAACAGTACAGGAAGACAGAGGGTATACATTTTCATCAAGCTCACATAAACAAGTCCAAGTTGTTGCTTTTACCCTTTAATGTCCTTCATTATTTGTGTCCTGAACCACTAAGAATGGGAAAGAGTCTATGACAGGTTAAATATTTAGCCAGTAAAGAATACTCATACCTCAGTGATGAACTTCCTAGTTCTAATAGAATGGAAGTTCACCAGCCCTCAGAGCATGCTGGGGCTTCTGTACTCAAACTTTATGGGGATGATGGCAGGAAGGATAAATACAGAGGGAAAAAAGATTTAATTTTTTGATATGAAGATTTTGTAGCTCTCGAGTAATCTATATAGAAGTAGTTTAGAATTAGATATAACAGTACCTAAAGATATTTATTGTAAAGAAATACACAAGTTGGAGAACAACATGCAGAACTGAAGACATACTAATTTTTCACAAAGGGCTGAAGTACAATCAAAACCCAGAAGTTCTTGCATAGTGAGTATGATTTAAAAAGTCAACCACAAATATATGAGATTTTTTTGCAGTAAAAAAAGCAAACACAAAAAGCAGAACTCTGGGTAATCAATCAGCCAGCCTAGGAATCCATTTGTGCACACTGTTTCTTTGAATGTAAAACACAGGCTTCAAATGCAGCTGAACTTATTTCAAATTCCCATCACCCTTCAACTATAAAGGCAGCATAACAATCTCTGCTTATGCACAAAAAATCTGTGACCAACCATCAGTCCCAACTGACAAAAATAATATAAGACATAACATTTAGAAAATTAATTGCCTTTTGGTGTCTGAGAAACAGCAGAGAATTTCCAACTTGTCCTCATTTTAGCGTATGTCTGTAGTTTAACACAACAAACTTGGGTGTTGTCCTAGTGCTTCTTTCACAAAGGAATAGTCGTTTCTCAGCTGAAAATTAGTCTGACAAAAGCTATCTTAAGATTCAACATGCAAGACACTAAAATGGAGGTGCTTCCTCCACCAAAATGTTAATACTTTCCACGCTGCTTTTCCAAAACATTTTATTTATAAATTCTTCCATAAGAAGATTTTCTTGAAATAGCTGTAAAACAGTTGAAGATCAAAACGGCATGGTGTGTTACATTTCTTCCTGCTTTCCAGAGCACGTCAGAGCCGGTGTCTTGTACAGAAGAGTATTTCTAAGCAAGCAAACCCATGATACGAAAATTTGAACATGACCTAATAACAGATGATCCTAAAATAATTTTAGAATCCTATTATTTGAAAACACAAATGAAAAAAAAACCCAAACCAACACCACAATTCTGGATAAATTCAATATAGTAATCTGAGCGGTTCTATTGTCTCTTTCGTCACACTGAAGTTTGCTTTGTTGTTGTTTTCATCATTCCTTTTAAAATAACCTCCTACAGTTCTAAGCTAAAAATCTTCCTGGAGCTTCTATGTGACAGCTGCAGTATCTTAGCCATCTGTTTAATTTATATTTGCTAATGCAGCTCCTGCTGTTTTCAGCTGACAGCTTTTTTCTCTCTTATTACCCCCACACGGGAAATCACTGCACTTGCCAAAGTTTCTCTGTAGTCTCAGATGTCAAATCAAGTCTGGTGACAAAAGGTGATGAATGAGGCTCCTATACACCTCCCTTTTATGTTTTTTGGGGTTTTTGTTGTTGTTATTGTTGGGGAAGCTTCTTAATTATGGAAATGGTAGGGGTTTTTTATGTTATTTCTTTAAAGAATAATTATAAACAAAAAGGAAGTAGTACAGAAACAAAGAGAGGGTCAGGGGAACTCATACTCCCTTACTCTCAACATGGTAATTCTGTAGAAAGGTTGAGGCTGAGGGATCTCCAAGATACTCTCTGAAGCAGATTATCCAGTCCATATTCAGTCACTAAAGCCACGATCCAATCTCTTCAAGTCATCTATGCTCACCTACCAAGTTCACGGTTTGTTTGACTATTGACTTTACCTCACTTGCAAGCAACATGCCTCCTAACTTTTCTGGAGTGCTCTGGATCTCAGAAGTATTCAGAAGTCAAAGGCAAGTGATGGAGTCCCATGGTTCAGCATGTTGCAATGCCAGTACTTACTTGTAAAACCTCCTGCAGAAAGGTGCACATTCCCTGCACTGTTCAGACACTGGATAAAAGGACCAACTGACTCCTGAAACAGCTGTCAGCCTTATATCGCAAGCACAGATGTTACTGTCCTGCAACTCCTCTGAGGCATGGTAACAAGGAGATTAAAGAGTCTTTCTCTACTGAAAAGTTACGCCAGGTTTAACACAAAACTTTGCAATTTAACATACATAGATATCCTCATCCTGTGTAAAACTGCATCAGGTCAATCACAGTGAGCTCTGCAATACCTGTCCGAGATGATGCAATGCTCCTCTGACAAGGAGCACATTTCCGTGGCCAGCCCCAGCTCAGAAACAGGTGATCACATTAAACACAAAGAAATCAAGCCCAGAAAGTGTGACCACTCTTGTTTTCTAAATTTCCCCTTTCAAAACAACTTTCTTAACTGGAGAGACACACAGAAACATGAAATGAGCACTTGCCCAAAGGGCTGGAAGATGTGTGCTTTCTAGTGCCAGAGAGAGCCCTGCAGAGCAGTTGAGAATGAGCTAGCAGGGATGCATGTTGGAGGGAATACCTTGGAGACAAGAAGTCATAATCTCTTATTACTGTTCCCAGAAGGTGATGTTGAGAAAATAAATCTATTGTTCTGAAATAGTAAAGTTTGCTCCAGCTCCTAACATCAAAGCAACCCATAGGATGGAACCTGTGACAGCTCCCTATCTTGTGCAGAATCATCCCACTCAGCTCTGGAGGATAAAATCACTTGAAGCAAAATGAATGTTTCTGCTTTTGAAAGTACAGCAAGCTAGTGCCAAAAATAACTACAGGTGCACTCTGGAGAAGGTTACTGCTTCATCTTCGTATCCCCTGAATATCATCATACTCAGGTACTCCTTGAATAATTGTGCTACAAAAATTTGGTCTTTGAAAAGCATACTGGACAAAACAGAAAAGCTAAAAACAAAAACCCTTAGACCTAATATACTAATAGCTACAGCATACATGAGGACATTATTCCTTTCCTACCAATGAGATTCTGCCCAAGAGCCAGACAAGTAAACTCTTAATTTTCAATCTGTAACTCAGTATTTTCATCTGAAAATACATATGTATGTGTATGTAAATGCTGATGTACTTCACCACAGTCCTATTATACAGCGCATAGGCTAGATACCCAGCACAAACTCTAACACTTGTATAACTCAGTGCCAATATCAACAGGGAAAAAAAGTAATTTCTAAGAGTACACAGCCCTGAAAACCTAAAGAGTCACTACTCAGCTTGATTACTTGTACTTTATGACATTTCAAAAGTAACACAATCAAGAAAGTGTAAAGATTAAATTATAACTAAACACCTTATTCTTACCTTGGTCAGACACCACTTGACAGAGCCTTCAATCCAGCACTAACATACTTGGCTTTCCACTGTCCAAGAATAGTGAGTGGGGGATGGGAAGATAACCAGAAAACCTGAACACACAAACCCTGCTGCACAGAGGTAAAAGCCCTGTGCCCTTGCACCATGTTTTGCAGCACTCCAGGTTCTGGGATGATTCAGCTGAGGTAAAAAGGCAGATCCGTAAGAAACCCCATCCAACAAATCTCTCAAAGCAGAAGGGATCACAGTAAATCCATAGTACTCTTTCACCAGTTACCCCTCTTGAAACTGCTGCTATCATCAGCTCCATGGCTCTAAGTCTTGCAGAACCAGAGCTTTAGTCTAAATCTGCAGGTTGAGGTGCCCAGCTGGCTCCTGAATGCTCCTCCAGCACCTTCAAAGCCAGCTTCCCAGGATCCCATGTTTCAGAAGCACAAAACAGAGACATCAGCAGTAGCTCTGAGCAAAGCTGCTGAGGGCTCAGCAGGTGAACTAGCTCAAAGTCTGAGCCACACATAAACCTATGTACAGCTTCCAAGGTCTGAGCTCAGGATTTCAGTGTGAGTAACTTGTTACCTGAATAATATATCCATGGAAAATACAACATTAGCTGCAAAAATTAAACAGAAGGAAAGCAAATTTCTGTGTCTACAAAGTCATTCTGAGGTCAAAACTAACCTATCAAGCTAACAAAGGTTGTTAGCAACATCTCTCACACAGTGTTTAAAACCCTATCCTCTAAAGCTTTGCCTGTGTATATTCCTCTTCACTTGCCAGCATCCTCAGGCATTCCCCAAGAGCCACTTCTGAAAAGAGTATATAAAGATAATACCCTCAAGGAAATCAGACTTAATTCTCTAAGCTGTCCAATGTACTAGGTTAAGCATGCAAGCAATATACTAGGTTAGACATGACTGTCCATACATAGACAGTATTTCAAAATCAAACCACTACAAACATTAATACTTACCACACTGAACTGTAACTCTGAGCTCTAACAAGGAGGTCTGAGTCTTCCCCAAAATGCTAATGCTAGTTTACATTAAGTAGAGATGCAACAGCCTTCAACAAACTCCAACAAATTTTAAAGTTTTACCTTCCAGAAAAACAAGTTTTGTTGTTTATCTGCACTTTAGGTGTCTAGATTTAAAATGAAAAGGCAAGTACAGCTGCTCACAGCTGATAAGGCTTCATGCTTCTGGCATCTATTTATATCCATGATCCAGAGTAACAAACCCACGTACATTAAACAACTGCAGCAACTATTAGATAAAATATGGAAATCAGAAGATGGGACTAAAAGCAACCTCCTTTACTGTACAAATCCATTTATTCACCATAAATCAAGAAAAAACACATTTTGGTGAAGGTAATAAAAGATCCATACTGTCTGTGAAGATCAACTGCCAAAGCGGAGTGTCTCAACAATTTCCAAGTTAGGGCATGAGGGCAACTCCTGGTGGCATCTTGTTGGTCCTCATCTGAACATGGGGCCAGCACCCCTGCCAATCCAGTTCATGTTTTCTGGCTGAGGTCACTAACATCTGGTTTGTGTACAGGCAGCTTCTGCTGCTCAACGTTGCACAGGAACAGAGACATCGCAGGATGTCATAGGGGAGCATGGGTTTAGTGTTTGTGATTAACCTCCAGCAATGCCCGGTTTGTGGGGTTGCAAAACACAGGTGGAAACTCAAATTTGAGATTCCACGAAATAGGAAGAACTAGTCAATCCTATGGGGCAAAGCCCAAGAGAGAGCAAACAATGAGAGAAGACAGAAGAGGATGGAACAGAAGTGCACATCCACCTATGGCTATTCCAGCTTGGCCCAGGGTTGGCCTGACTCCTGCAGATGATACTCAGCACAGCTGAGTCTGAAAACTCACATCACAACTCAATATACACAGTTATTATACCACATTGAGATACTGCTTATATATTGCAGCTTTTCTGTACTCATCTGCAACATAATACTGGGTTAAGGTTAGGCTGTGCTCAGTTGGTTATCCGAAGTGAAGGGTTAAGAGCGTCAGGCCAGAGCTCTGCAAGGAGCATAAAGCAATGTTAATGGCTGCCAGTGAAAGAGGTGGACCCACATCCCTGGCTATTCATAGCACACTGATCCAAATAACTAATCGACCAAAAATTTAGTATCAATCAGTCTGATTTATGAGCTGATCAAATGCACCCTACAGCTCCCTGACTGCAGGAGCTGAAGACAGGAATGTTGTAACTGTGGCAGATGAGAACACTGAGCTTTCCAGGAGAAGCACAGTTTGAGATCACCTTTCACAAAACAGTATGTTTATTATACAGACTAAAGGGCAAGGCAGGAGATTAAAAGGCTGTCTAAAGAATGCCCTAGTCCATTAGACAATCATTTTTCATGTGTGTGTCTTGTCCTGTATCTTAAGAGTCACTATGGAGCTGAAACACTGGTTCTTTCCATACAGACTTCTAAACTCTAAACTGGCAACAAACTTTAAATGTGTTCTAGGAGACAAAACCCTGAACAAGACTGAAACACAGTGTTTTCAAGAGCTCTCCCTAGCTTACCCTCCTGTTTCTCCTCCAGTATCTCTCTGCTATGAAAAAAGTTAACCTTCATTTAAAACAGCAGCCCATACTAGTTTCAGATATCCCTTCCCCTTCTTCTTTCCTATCCTTTTGCTCTACTGATAGAATAACAATCCAGTATTGCAAGCCAGGGAAGAGCACTGCAGAGCCAACAAAAGATAACCAGACTGGCTGGAGAGGGATATATTGGAGCTGAGTGCTACAGCTCTGGAACAAGACTAAAGCAGAGGATTTCACAGGGACAAAACTGAAAGAGCCAGCAGCTGGCTGTGAGGCACACACTACACAAATCCACTCAAATACAAGGGGCATCTCTCATGTTGAACCCAAATTTGATTCTATCTCACAACAGCTTGCTATTCCTCATCTTCACAGTAAACTGACATCAGGACTCATTCTGAAATCCAAGGTTAGAGAAAACATTTAGATTAAAGAGATTTATCCCACTTCTTGTCATGCCTTCTGTGCTTTATTTTGTTTTACAGTTTTTCATTTTAATTTTGTGTTCTAAATTTGGGTTATGGCAAGACAACAGAAACTTGAATTGCTAAGCAAAATATAAAGTAAACAAAATAAATTTTAAAAGTCTTATCTCTGAGAAGCAAACACTCTTAGATATCTTTAGATAATGCCAGCACCAACATTATGTGCCTGATGCTTAGGCACAAAAAAATGAGGCAGAAAACCAGTCTCAAACACTGACCGAGGTAGTTTTAAGTATGAGGTATGCTAAATGCAACAAAGTGACTTGGACATGGATTACAGACAAAAGCAAATGTGCCAATACCTGAAACTGTCACTTTTTTCCCCAATCAAAACCTCATGCCTATCTATTAATTATTTGAATGCCCCCTTCCTTGATGAGCACTAATACTGCACATCTGAGTTTTTAGCTAGCAGCCACATGGTTTATGAGGCAGCCACTCTGCCAGGTGAGGAGAAATGATAGCCTGTTGTGCTGACCTAGCACAGAAACACATTTCAACCACCTGGAAATTGTTCTTATACAACCAGTGCTCTCAATACACTAGAAAATAGTTTAGATACCTGATGATTTAGATTTTAATGTTCTTACTGTGGGTATGGCCATCAAAATTCCCACTGACTCTCATTCCTCACACACTTAATATGGTGATTTAATTATATGCCTATAATTCAGTTTACATTTTACAGGAGGCAAAAGGTAAAGAGATTCCAGTAAATGACACTTGAGATAAGAGAATGAGTTACTGGAGAGCACAATGCTCATTCTTTGCATATGTACCAGTCTATAATAAAAGGGCTTAAAAATTCACTCAAAACAGGTAGGAAGCCTTGGCAAAAGCTCAACTAAAATTAATTTTCCAGATTTTAAGGTTATAAAGGTACCTTGCAAAATACAAATCAGCAAAGACCTGTCTTTGCAAACCCACGGACAGACAGCTTCAGTCTGCTGCTCACTCAGATTTTTTTCCCTGGCTGCCCTGAAGAAAGCTTTGCCCATCCTCACTGACTGGGGCACCAGGCAGCAGGGACAAGAGTGGAGCTGAAGCAAATGAGGTCAGCTCCATGCTGTACTGCCTGGGAATGCTCTGGAGGGAAACCCAGGCACTGATCACTAAGGAAAAGGTGAAATAAAACATCTAACAAGCAGAAGGAGATTTAGAGATGGATTGTTCTCCAGCTGCCCACATCTAAATAGCAAGGGCAAGATAAAAAAATTACAAGCTGTGGCTACCGTTCAGATAAGAAAGGAGGAGGGGAAAAAGAAACCAAACAACTCTGCATCTAGAAAGAGTGGGATATGAGAATTTTTCCAAGAATAATTTAACCAAAGACCAGATGGAATGAGGCAGAGATATGTCCTAATTACAAGTTTATTAAGTCAGTCAAATTCTCCTCAGGGAAAACATAAATATCAAAATACCCCAATCACAAAAAGGTTGATCTTGGTGACGGGAAGAGGAGGAATTTCAGAAGACAAAGTAATTTAAATATATCCATGTCAAAAACTAGAAGATCTCTTTTCAGAGACTGAATCCTGTCAGTAATACTCAGAAAAAATTTTGACAATGTCTAAAATTATTAGCATAACAATCCTCAGAGAATGTGAGAGAGGGATTTGGAATTTTATCTCATGCAAACCCATAAGCTAGTAGGAGTACTTTTTTCTTATAAAGAAGATAATACTGAATAAAAAAACTCCAGCAGGTTAACAGAATAAATGGAAATACATATGTAAGCTTTGATGCTGATGCTGTTGCTGCTCACTCAAAATGACCATGTTAAAACAGATGCTCACTCTTTCCCCATCCCTTACAAATGGTAACATGAAGCTGAGTTCCTCTCAGGAAGTTAATCCCAAACTACAGTATCATTCTCTGCCCCAATGGACTTCTCCCTTTTTTCCTCTCTGTAACACTTCACCTCAACTCCACCTGACATGTGTGATCTATTTACGGTAGAAAAAAAAGCTGCTTCAGTGGTGTATTTTTTAAAATCTATTTTTTCTGCAGTACCCCAGCCAATCAAGTTCAAGTCAGGAAATCAAAGCCCTGCATATTATCGTGTATTATCTTGTATGATTGAAGGTCGCAGGCAATCAAATCCTCTGTGTGCACATCCCTCTATGAAATTCCAAGCTTTGGGAACAAAAATACTACTACAATCTCTACAATAAACTACTTATTAAGGCACTGGATGGTATATTTGCATGTATTTCATATACATCTCTTTATTTTGTATGTACTGACAAACATACATGCCTTTCTGATACAAGAATTAAAAATTCCCTTCTAATACAGAAAGCCAAACAGTTAACATACTAGCTTTTTGGAAGCAGCTTGCACAACAGGAAAAGCAATTGCACAGTAGGAAAACTCCAGCAGAGAGATAACAATCCAACAACAAACAGGACATAAAGCATCAAATGGAAAGTGAACTCTTGAGGAGCTAAGACAGATGCAAAAGCTGTTGGTGGTAGTGTGGAAAGATGTATTTTTTAGCAAGTTTAGGAATACATAGAAGGTGTGGGAATATTTATCAGTGCAAGGTGCTGAAAAGATGTATTGAAAGAAAGTTCAAAGTCACTTATCAAGCACAGCTGTTCAAAATCACCCAGGACAAATTTTCACACATGATCTCAAAAACATTGAAATGCCACCCACTAAGGTATACCACCAGTATTAATTCCTATGCTGGTACAGTACTGACACAGCAGGTTTTAGCAGAAAACTCACAAAAATATCTTCTCTTAACAATGATATGTTTGTAGAATGCTTCTACTTGGAAACAATGTCAGAATTTAAAGTCATAACATTTACTTCTAGACGCAAAATCCACACATCTATTAAACAATGCCAGGTATTCACTCCTCCCAAACCACCACTATTAAGTGGTCATTGGGCAAAACAACCCCTCCTTTAAAAAGGACAGGCTTATGCTTTTTGGCATAGGTTAAACATTTTTCTGATAACTATAGTTTTAGACGGTATTTTATATGAAAAGTAATAAACAGCAACAAAACAAACATTTTCTGTATAATTTTACAGAGCTACCATTTTAATTTTTCTGTTTTCCAGCTCCATTTCATGCACATCAGCAGCATCCCCAAACTCATATTTCAACCATGGGCCTGTCAATATCCACAATTCCATATATTTGTTATTAAAAGGTGCCTTACTCAGAAATCTGTTTTGACACAGCACTACTGATGCTACGCGTAGGCAGGCAGTCCATACAGGGACTGCTGGAATCCCACTGAACACAGTCTCCTACTAACTTGAGCATCACAGCCAGGAAACCACACAAGGCAGACTGCAGCAAAGAAATGCCACTTCTGGTGTGACATGGACTCAGATAAAGAAGCACATATGAGAAGAACAGATTATGCTGGAGCATTTATTGTATTCATTCCTTACCTTTCCCTTTACATTGCAGAGGTTACCACACCCCTTGAAACACAGTCATAAGCAGTAATAGGTTTCACATATTAATTCTTTTCTCCCTGGGTGCTCTGGGGAAGCAAGAACATGCACTCAAGTGAGCATTCATGCCTCAGTCAGTTTGAGGACAAGGCTCTGCACCGAAGTCCTTAAGACCTTCTCATGGCTGCTGATTTCATCCACGAACTGAAAGAGCATCTCAGCAGGACACTGCCAGCCTCCTTTTCAGCTCCCACTCACTGATTGCCAGTCTCTGGCAAGTGAAATGTCAAGAACCAGGCAGGGGCGGTGTTTGGAGAAGGAGGGATAAGAGATTCTCACCATCCATCAACCTCAAAACCTATTCACCCGACAACTTGAATGGAACAGGCATTTCATTCTCCATGGTAACAAGAGATGGAAGGAGGCTGGGGAAAAAAAAGAGCGAGAGAGAGAGAGAGTACAGACCCGGGAAAATCTGATGTTGAAGACGCAGGGAAAGTTGCAAACTTTGCAACTTCTCTTTGCTGTGCAGGTTGCATGCAGAAGAGAGAAAGCCCTTTCCTTGACTGAACAGTCTGAGACAAGCTGTCCCATGGCCATGATGAGGTGTCCTTTCTGCGAGCAGTGTATTGATGTGGGGGGAGGAAATCCCTTTCTCTGCACCAGTCCTACCCAGAGGAAAGACAAATGCCTTCTGAACACTGGAAATTTGGGAAAACTGCAGATTATTGACCCCCAGAAAAAATAACTGTCTGAAGGGGAAAAGATACTGTCATTCCCTGTACAGTACTTCTTGTCTGCTGATCAAAGGCCCTGATGCTGATTCAGTCTGTGTGCCAGCGCTGACCACAAACCGGAGTGGAGGATTAGCATCACTCTCTTTGTCTGCTTCGCATCTTACATGGAAGAAAATGTTCGTTACTTCTGTTATGCCGAACCACTTAGATGAACAGATAAAAGTAAGGCATTTATTTATCCTTTTCCAAGGCACACCAAAATGAAGTATGGAAGCAGACAAACTTAAAATTCGGGCAGCACCTATGCCAGCCTCAAGGGATCTCATGGTAAGTCAGTTCTTATTAACATTTCAGGCCTGGCCATCTTCTGAACTTTTTTTCCCTGCTATTTTACATTCATAACTTGAGCTGTCACAGCCAGAATGTGCACAACAGGGAAATTACATTTGGATTCATGCACGTTTGTGTTCCAAGCTGGCCCCATGCAGCTACTGAAAAGAGTCTCTGGCTAAAGCACTTATGCAAGATAACCCAACAAAGGACTGAAAAGCTCTGCAAATCCTGGCTGCTGCCATCTTACTTTTTCTCAGTTCTTTATATGGATTCTTTCCTGAAGAACACATTTAAATCTCCCTCCCCCCTCCAAACCCACCACCTCTCAATTTGAAGTTTGTTCTCACTTTTGTATTGCGTATGGGACCTGCTATTGGTGTGGTACTTTTTTATATTATTATCTATACAGAGAGCTTTTTGTTAAAGGTGACCTGCAGAGTTGTTTTGAGTTCTCCCAGTAGTCCTTATGTATCAACAAATATGTTCATGATCAGAGTTTTTTAAAAACTATGAATTTTTCTTCATTGTACTCATTTGAATTTTAAATAGGCAGCTTTCAATTTCTTACGTGGGTCTTTACCATTCATGACACTGCAACCCGTAAGGCATGTTAACACACAACCCTGCCCACTGAATTTCAGCCTTTATTCACACCAATAATTTCAAAGCCACGTGAATACATTCTTGCTCTTGAAAATCACTTTCCTCCTCTGAAAAAATTTGTTTCATTTTCTCCTGTCTTCCAAGACTGACTCTCGGAAAAACCAAAAGGGAACCTCAGCAGGAACAATCCTACAGTCACTTGCTACTTGTTCTCCAACTTACCTTCCTGAGACAATTTTTTCCTTAGCCAAAGGGGGGCATATTACCATTTGAAATGTATTTCAGGTCCATGGCTTAGAACTGTTTTCCTTTTTTTCCTAAAGACTTTAATAAGAAAATGAAAAATGAGACTGCTCCATTCTCTCTTTCCCAGCTAAAGCCAACTAAAGTGGGAGTGACACACACCTCAGCTGGAAGATGTCAGCCTCCTACAACTCCACATAAGCAAATAAATGCTGTTAAATGCACCCGCATGATCAGATGAATTCAGTTCTTTTGAGCTAGTTTTGAAGATATTTCAGAATTCCAAGGAGATATTCCCATTTAAAATATATTCTACCCACATCTATTAAGATGAGGGTATTTACATAAAAAGCTTTCTGTATTCCTTTCATAGAACAATCTCAGAGTACTTTGTTATTTTGCTTTGTTATAGGAGCACAAAAAGGAAAGAATGTATTTTTGCCAATCGCCAAAAAGCAGAGTCATATTCCCTGCACTTGCTGTTCACTGCATTTCACCTTGATCTTCTTGAAGGTTTGAAAGCATTGTTTTTTATCTGCAGCTCAGGGAAGGGATTTTCTTTCTCTCTGAAGTTGATTCTAATGTACTTTAAAGAGTTGCCATCTATTTACATTATCCACTTGTCTTCTTATGATTCAACAACTATACCCACAGAAATGAAGAGCTTTCCCAAATCTGTTCCAACAGCATGCTTTAGGCAAGAAAGAAGACACTGACAATGTTACCAATATTCAGAAATGAGACAAAAATCAGTCCAAGAGCATGGAGTTATACCAACCGCAGTGCCCACTGTGTGCTCCCTTTCAGCCACCAGAAGGGAAATGTTGATGTGTCTCATACACAGAGATACACATTTTGGAAACAAATCTACCATGAATTAGCTAAAACTAGTATCTCAAAAGGCACCCTACTGAGAGGTACTGAAGTGAAGGGTGAAGCATGCCCACACAGAATCAAGGCCTTATCCAGCTTCCAAAACAGAAGAATAAACAGTACAGTACAGCCAAGATTCAAAGGACTGCCCACCATGTGTGCCTGCCAGGCAATAATAAAAGCTGAAACGCATCAATAGCTTCAGGCTGGCTGAGAATGAAGCTGACTTGAGTTCTGATCAAGTTTGGTGGTCTCCACACAGCTCTTGCATTATAAAAGCCACCATCTCAACTGACAGCAATTTTACAGAGAAGTGAACCAGTGGTGAACCTCACTGAGACAGCATTGGCAGTGGCACATCACAGCATCCTGAACTGCACCTGCCCAGGTAACAAACAGACCTGCTGCTACCACAGCTGTGAGCCTAGAACTAAGTTCACCTTTTTTCAAGTAGATGCCTGCTCTGAAAACTTTGCCATGCTTACCAAGAAAATTAACAGGTGACATGACTTCACTGTAACACAAAATCACGAATGGGTAAGGTTGGGAAGGAACCACAGTGGGTCATCTGGTCCAACTTAGCTGCACAGACAGGGTCATTGAACAGGATTGCATCCAGATAGTTCTGGAGTATCTCCAGTGAGGGAGACTCCACACTCTCTCTGGGCAGTCTGTACCCATGTGCGATAACCTGCACAGGAAAGAAATTCTTCTTCATGTTCAGGTGGAACTTCCTGTGCATCAGTTTCTGCCCATTGCCTCTCACATCTATTGCCTGACACCACTGAGAAGAGCTTGGATTCAATCCTTTCGACACCCTCCCTCCCTTCAGGTACTTACTGACGTGGATGAGTTCCCCTCTCAGTAGTTTCTTCTTGAGGCTCATCAGGCCCAGCTCCCTCAGCCTTTCCTCATTAAAGAGATGCTCCAGTCCCTCAATCATCTTTGTCACCCTCTGCTGGGCCTGCTCCAGGAGCTCCATGCTCTCTGGTACTGAGGAGTCCAGAAATGGGCACAGCACCCAAGATGTGACTTCACTAGGGCTGAGTGGAAGGGCAGGATCACCTCCCTCAACCTGCTGGCAATGCTTTTCCCAAGGCACCCAGGATACCAGGTGCTATGACTTAGCAGCAGAATGCTTGCTACGGCTATTCCCTGAAGTACCACATTAAAGCAGGGAAATGAGCAAGCCTGTTCTACATTACAAAAGAAAATAGATGCATTAAACCCTAGCAAATGTGTCACGTTTTGAGTTAAGTATTTGTCCACTGACCAACACAGCCAAGAGTGAGCTGGAATTTACAATGTCCAAGAGAAGACGACTTTAAAGGTGTTTTAATACACCAGAGAGATACTCCAGCCCCAGACTCACTCACCTGACGTGAGAAAATGATGGAGACAAAATTCTTTCCTGTTGCCACTCCTAACCCTGAGGGAAGATCAGTCAATCAGATACCCTATACCCACACATACTCACATCAACTGATACTATGCCATAAATTCACACAACAGCAAACATCTCTAGCATAGACTGGCAGGGCAGCCACAAGTCACTCTTCATCAACTGCATTTCTGGTCCTCAATGCCCTTGTATTTCACATAAGCCAGTGCTTTTCAGTCCCAGAATAATGACACCAGAAAAGGAAAGAGGGCATTTATCAAGTTGACAGGGCAAAAGACTCATGTCCAGTAGTTTTAGTTTTGTTTGGTTGTTTGTTTTGTGTTTTTTGTTTGCTTTTTTGGGTTTGATATTTTGGTTTTATTAAAGAAGAAGTTTTTATTTCTAGGATTCAACAACACATTAACCATCTAATGAATAAACATCCATTTTGATCTCATGTCAGAAAGCACTCACCATCACAGAAATAATTTATATTGTTAGCTTAACAGCTTTTAAGTTCCCTTGAATGTCAAAAGTTCATCTGCTATGGGAAATGAACTTTTATTTGGTGCAAGATTCCCAATTTCATCCCAGCTTAACAAAAGATAATTTCTAATAAGTAAGGCAAAAAAAGTACAAATTTACACTTATGAGCATATTGGAATAAAACTCATATTTTACGTGGTTGAAATGCAGCAGGGAGAAAGACAAGCAACTCGATAAAGATTCAGAGAACAAAACAATAAAAAATACTACACATGAATTTTTCAAAACAGATATTAAAAGAGTTTTTGGGGGAAAAAAAGGCTAAAAAACATGATTGGAAGGCGCACAAAAATAATTCAGACCTCAAAAAATTCTGAGGAGAGCACTTTGGGATTCCAAAGCATCTTGAATTAAATTGACAACCATGGCTGAAATATCTCTGAGCTATTCTCAATACAAGTGATTTGAAGGTAGGAATGAGTATGGACAGAGTACCCAGAGCCGACCTGATGACACAGTGTGTGTATTATCAGTAAAAGAACACACTGTGCCACTGAATTACCAGGCATTTCCCACTGCAGACACATCACCCAGAACAGGAGAGATGGACTTCATGCATGCAATTTTATCGAAATGTATTTCTCTAATAAGCAAAATTATACTAACCCAATAGTTTCCTATTTTCAGTGTGCCACAAAATTAATCAAGGAGAAGACATTAATAAAAAGCTCTTCAAAAGAATAAGCATTATTCACCACAGAGGGGAAGACTGAAATTTTAACCTATTTGAGCTTAATTATTTTTTTTAATTAGTCAGTGTTTTAAAAACTTTTCATAAAATAGGAACTCTCCACTACTTTAGAAACAAAAAGAATAAATGCAATATCCTTTGCATCACAAGCTTTTCATGTTTCATAAGGGACAAAGAGCAAATGACTGCAAGAGTCCTAACAATTTGTTTGGCTAATGCCATCTACACCAGCACACGAAGTCACCTCAACCTGTTATCCAAGAACTTGCAACAGCAGTAAATGTTAATGACACCTGGCAAGGTAAAAGCTATCAGCCAGGGAAGGAACAGCTTTTAGGACAGCATTAGAGGCTTGTACGTTTTGAATTCTAAAATTTTGTATCTGCAGAAAAGGTTTTCAGTATTTCACATGCAAACATTTTCATGCAAATAAATACATTTCCCTCTAAACTAAAAGTTTACAAGGGCACAATTAGCTGTTTTCACTGAGTATAAATCAGACAGCTGCCTGTAATTGGAACCAGGAGCAAGAGATGTATAAAATATGCTTTCTCCCACGCAGATGTTTTCCCAAGATTTAAGGGTAAGTTCTACTTCAAGAAATTGGTATAATACTATCTAAATCTACATGGTCTATGGCTTTAATAGGTATATTTACATGTGAATAGTTAGTTTTGGTTTGGGGTTTTTTTCTTTTCGTTCCCAATTTCCTTTTGGATTTTATCTTTTTCCTATAAGATTAAAACAGCTACAAAGATGCAGCAAGCCAAATTAAGCTCACTGTGATACCTCTGCAAATAAAGCTATCTTTTAACAAGCAGCAGAGGGGTCAACACCAATGAATTAGCACTACCTGCTATCATTACCAGTGCAAAAAAAAGAAAAACACTACACCTTCATTCCAAGGGGGATCAGAAGAAGCTGCAAATTCAAACCTCTAAGTTTTACAGATGAAGAAACTAAATATGTTTCATATGACACAGCCATGTTTAAATGTCTATTTCTGTCTACATTTCATAATGCTACTGAAATACAAGTGCAACATATGCTTGGGACACAGAACGCTACTTAAGGCAGCACACTAAGCAATGTCTTAAAACTCCATCAGTGTAAATAATACAAAAACAATGGGTTGAGGATTTTTTTGGGTGGGGAGCAGTGAGGACGTAGAGATAACACCAATTAACCAACCTTTTTTTCCACTAAGCCAGCATTTCAACAACTTAAGTATCTATAAACGAACCTGCCTCTTAAGAAAAAACTGATTTAAATTTGTATCATTCTGCAAATAGGAGGACATTATTTAGAACAGATGACACAATTTTCTTCAGCCTTTCTGCTACAACTAACTGCTCCCATGATTTGTAAACCACTTCCCTACTTTATACAGTGATCCCAGTTGTAAAAAATAGGGAAACTTCCCCTTCCCTCAGGTCAATGGAAAACCAGAATCAAACACTTTTCAACAAGCTGACTGGAACACTGCAGATAAATATAAAGAAGAACCATAAATTACATATTTTATGCCCCCACTCCCAAGACACCAAAATGATAAAAGAACCAGCTGAGGTATTAATGTAGATGTGACCTAAGGAGCCTCAGGCACAGATAACCAAGTAACTTGTGCAACTTAAAAAGCAACACAAACTCCCAGCTGCCAGCTTCTCTTCCCCAGTGTAATAAGATGTAACATATTCAGTTTACAGTATGATGCCATATTTTGGCTGGAAGGCGTAAGAGATATGAATTTAACAATGTGTTAAATTGGAGTGTAGCACCTGTGTCTTACTACTAGCCTGCTTGATTTCCCCAGGGCTGGAGGATGTGTCTGCCACCTGGAGATGGGTAGCACAGCATGATTTACTCTTTCTAAGCTCTTTCTAGAATTACCTGGGCACAAGGTGCCAAACCTCACTGCAGATCCTAGGCACTGTGATGGGGTGGGCAGGAAAAGTATGCTTTGAATCACAGCATCCTTTGGTTGTAAAGACCTTTAAGATGCAGTCCAACCATTAACCTGGCACTGACAGGTACACCTAAATCAAACCAAGTGGTAGACCTGGCAGTCCCTAAGTGCCTCCCCAAGTACCATATCTACACATCTGTTAAGTATCTCCAGGTATGGCGACTCAACCAGAATGCTAACCAAAAAAGTTAGTTCTCTGAATGAAAATATTTGACATAATTTAGAAGCATCTCTCACATAATCTCCTCTCACTTGTCTGTGCTGATATAAGAACAGTGGGCATACATTATATCTCAGGCAACTGCTTCAAGTGACTGCACCACAGGAAGAAGCATCAAAACCAGTGACAAAAGGGAACATTAGGGAAGCTTGTGTCTCCTACAAAATGCTTTTAAAACAACACTCTCTGTTGCAGCATGGACTCTAAACAAATGCCTATATTCTCTCAAGGCATCTTACTTTCAAATGCAAATAATATGATGTGCAATGAAAGGGAATAAAGCCTTGTTCCCAGAAAATAAAAAAAGACAACTGACTGATTTTATCAAAGGAGAAAAGAAGGTTGAAGCTCTCACTAATGGCTTTGTGTCTGACTTTTAATGCTAAAAGCTTCCTGCATCTCGTCTATTAATTTGGAAGGGAGAAATTATGAAACAAAAATACGTAGCACATTTTCTCACAGGCATATTGACTTCTACCTTTCCTGTGAAGATACTCTGCACATTTCAGTTCTCTGCATTTCAAGATTTTATCATTTTTTGGAGCAGCAAGAAAGGACACATTCCTGAAAACATCTCATATTATCTAGATTAACCTTGTGCTCACTGCTTCCCCACACAAATAAACACCAAAATACCAAAACAAATCTTTCCTGTCTGACCTCCAAATAGGTACTACTACTTAAAAAAAATATTCTGCTACTGCTTGAAAAAATCTACTGTATTCCCACCCCCTCAAACCATTCCTCTGTAAAACAGTTCATCTTAAAAATACAATGCTGTCACCTTCCTTTTTCAGGTTTCTGCCATTGCTGTCACTATGGAAACAATCAGAACATCAGATATGTCAGTAAGCACGATTTATAAAATATGAAAGCACCAAAGGTAGATATTCTAAATAAAACCCAATCAGGACAAAATTAGCATGTTAGCAAGGAAATATTGGCTTTAAAGGACTTTCAATTTCATTTGATTTCCTAGAGCAATGCTGCAGTGAGCTACGGCCAAGGAGAGTGCTGCCAGTGCAGCATCATGCATGAAGTCACACAGCCAAAGGCTGCAACAAACCAGCAGGACAAAGGGTTGGAATCAACCCTTTTCCATCCATTTAAAACACAAAAATCCAACAGTAAAGAAAAGTCAGTATATCCCCAAAACATTACACCAACATAAGAAATACAACAAGACATACAGATATTTGTTTCCCTGAGACTTAGAAATAAATTAAGGAAGACCCTTTCAGTTTGTTTTGCCTGTATCTCAATAGTGCATTCAGTCATATTCCCCTCTGTTCATCATCTTTGTTCACATCCGTATCAGAAGCAAAGGCAAAGCCAATTACTCACAGCTTCCCAACCAAACAAAGATTTAAAGCAGTTCTTAGAGAAACATTAGTTATAGAGCTTGGTTGGACAGCTATTCTGTTGAGTTGTAGTTTCAGCAGTGCAAAAGCAGAGTGCTTATTATTGCTGCAAGAGGGGGTTCATCCAAACCCGTATGTGCAGTAGATGCAGTTTTCCCCTGCTCCCAAAGCTCAGCACATACTTCACTTTGACATGTTGACTCAATTATAGCACTTGGGAGCCTCAAGAGAACAAACACAGCTTTTTGAGACACCTCCCTCTCTACCACACACACACACACACACACGTTCTCCCTATGCTTATTCAGAAGCTCATTGCCTTTCATCATCACACTATTCTCTCATATGTTACACTGATTCACCTACCCGCTTAACAGTGCTGCTTTTCCTCACCTCTACTGTCTTGGAAAGTAACCACCTACTGTACCTCAAATTCAGCTACTGAAGTTACAATATAGACAACAAAAGCACGAGGACCTCTTTTTGTGACACAATAAAACATTTCAGCTCAAGAAAAAAGAGCAAGAAAACAGCTCAAACACAAGTTAGTGGAGCACTAGGACAAGAGAGAACAGACACGAATCTGTAAACCGCTTTTAAAATATCATGGAGCCAAAAGAATAAATGTATACTTTACTTAGTAACTACATGGCAAATAATAATAAAGTTACAAGTGTTCAGACTGAACCTGCTGTCAATATTCTGATACTCCATAACAGAGCAACAATAAGGCAAATAAGCTTCAGAAGATCTATTTACTTTGGAAAATCACAGTGATTCTCAGTCACCTAACAGCTGTCTTCAAAGAAAATAAACAAAATTAAAAGGTTCCTACTGATTGTAGTAGACTCAGTGCTGTTCAGGAGCCAGCACTTAATACTGCCTACATCCAAACACCTCTTGGAGTCCAGCAGGCTCTCTAGAGGAATCACACACTACCAGAACAACTGTCAAAACCAACACGTAAAACCAGGTCCCCACTGTACATGGCACGCCCCAGTTATTTCAAATATCCTTTCATATTACCATAAGATAACCTGCTTGGTAAAAATGTCAAGTGGATAAAATGTAATTTATTGCTCAGTAAATAAATTAATTCTATGAAAGAATTGCACTGATGACATCTGTGCCTTTTTCCTTTGGCATAAATAAAGTAGTTCCCCTGCTGAGAAAACAGAATCTCTAAATCCAAATGAAGTTTGCCATCCATTCAGAGAAAGAATAAGATGACAATCATGTGGCATACATTTATCACATGTTTAATGCAGTTCTGGAAACTGGAGATTGCCAGCAATAAGCACAGTGTAAGAAGCTAGACAAAACAGAAGGAAACACCTGAAAGCAGGACTGTTGGCAAGGAGTTATTCCCAAGGAAGAGCTGAGGAAGTAAGGACAGCACCTCTCAGCAAATTTTTCAGACCCAACATACGTTCAAAGCTACTACTTTGTGGAATCTCCCTGCTGCTCTTGCTAGTTCATGGGAAATTTCATCTCTGCCAAACAAATCAAGGGAAACTGAACTGCAAATTCCATTAGCTTGAACTCTGAGACAGCAACTCGGCTACTGTGAGTCACTGACAGCTGGGAACAATCCTGCCAACCTGGGAGAGACACCAGCTTCAGTGCAATATCCACCCTCATACACTCGAGTCCACAACAGCCAGCACATCTGAAAGGAATCACAAGGATACTACTGCTTACTGGAGAGGGAGATGTCTGGCTGGAAAGGATTCTCAGCAGGAAGGGTCTGCTTCAGGCAGTTGCTGATAATACAGCCCTACATGCCCAGAGCTCTCAGCAGAACAGAGCTCCATGCTCAAATCTGGTGTTTTCAACATACATGTCCAAAAATTTGCCCTGCACCTGAATTTCTGGTGTGAGTGAGGATCTCAAAAGGGATCTTTTTCTGCAGTAAACCTATGCACCGACAACCACTTCCAAATCACCAGGTCTCTTGGTATGGAAAAGGAAGCAAAAATGCAGCATGCTAATTAAGGGCTCCAAAGACCCCTCCACAGATTCTATGTGTATCAAAAAAGATATGCAAGCCTTCCTGCATCACAAATCAAAGCACTGAGAAACAGATACCACTGAACAGGAGGGATGAGCAATCAGCTTCTTTCGATACCTAAAACTACATCACTAAATCTAGTGATGCTTGCATCTCTGGTCTCATCAGGCTGTCTGATTAAAAAATCTGGCTTGTGCACTATATATTGCTTTTGTAGCTGCACAGTAACTGCACATCTACAGCTGAGCCAGATACATGGATATGGCAGAGGGCACAGAGTAACTCATTTAGAAGGGTGAGAGAAATGACAAGAGGAAAGAATCAACTTGATGCAGATTCCTTAAACTACATATTTTATAAAAGCATCACAGTGGGAAATAAAGTTAAGGGAGTTTGCTTGGGATGGGGGAGGGTTGCTTCTTTTTAAGGAATCCATGTTTTCTAGAGGACAAGCACAAAAACACATGGATCGTCAGTAACTGCCCTTAAGTTTTCAACATATAAGATTTGCTTGCTTTTAGGGCCTTGTCTACAACAGCAAGCTTTAGAACAAAAAACCCAAAATGCTATTTCTAACTCAGCTCAGTTGTAGCACTAAGCCTCACATGATTTAGCCACTAATGGTACAAAGACCAAAAATGCTTAGCCTCAAGAGTACCACGGTAATTGATGAACTCAACCTTATTAGAAGCAATTATTCTCTACAACCCCCCAGGTACAGAGAATTATTCTTTATGATTATTTAATAAAATTACAATTTCATAACTGTAACTTCTTCTAGGACAGATCCTTACATGTACCTGCCATCTCTTCAATTAAACGTATTCCTTGCTTGCTTGTTAATCTTCCTTCATATTGTATTCCTCATGATTGCTCCTCACCACTTCCTGATAGAGGAAACATGCCAAACCAACTGGAATCTTAAATTCAATGCATGCTATTGTGTCAAATGTCAGCAAGGGACACATTTCTGACACACAGAACTACTTCTGGAGCTGTAAGCAACAGACTACTGATTTTAGTGTCCTTCAGTTAGGAGATTGTAAGAGTCCTTAGTTAGACAGGTTTTTCTCACTGAAATCACAGAGCAAGAGAATCACAGAACAAGGTCTTGCTTTACCAGACAAATTTATCTACGCACAAAATGAGGAGGAGAATCTTGCCTTGCCTTTCATGGTTCCAAAGACACACCCTGAAATTTAGCAGGTTGACGGTCAATGCAGTCTTGTGCAAAACAGATGAATACAGGCATTACAATATCATATATTTACTTTCATCTACCCTTCTTTAGAGTACTAATAACTTCATATAAACAAAGTTTTGTTTTTTTCTATAAATTACTTTTGACACTCTCCTTAGTCACTGACCTTTTGCATGCCTAGTACACTCAGTATTTCACTGACTGAAGGGGAAGGTTTTGAAAAACTCCTGATAAGTACTCACAGCAGAGCAATACCATTAAATTTATTCCCCATCTTATAAAAAATCTTGTTGATTAGATAAAAGCCTGTTCAGTTAATGCTCAGGTACCTCAGCTACCTCCAGAAGACAGCTGATGTGGTAAACATAAAATCTGATGAGAAACTCACACAACTGTGTAGGAAACAGGTAGTTATGCATGCCCCTCAGCCATCCCTTTCCATGAAGATTACAGGGCAGGTATTGTATTTTCATCACTGTTTATTTTCAGGGTCTCAGAGGTTTCTCTCACTCTAAATTCAGATCTGTTCAAGAGATGAAACATGCCTACCTTTCAGCTTCTCTGATCTCCAGTGCTGCAGAATGCCACACAATTTACACTAAACCAGAGTCTAACAGTGCTTTGATGGCTGACGCTCACAATTTTATGAGCTGGTAGATTAGACTTTCTCCATTGCAAACCCAGATACAGTTTAAGGTGACAGGTTTGGCAAGTCTGAATTTATCAGTTCGTCTGAACATAAACCTGCATCAAAGAGGATGGAAGTTAAGCACTCACCTTTTCAGCAGTGCCTTTGTTCAGAAGCCAACACACAGAGCAAAGTCAACAATGGCTGGCTCACAAGCACACCCTCCAGCTGGGGAAAAAAAGCCCAGAATGGGTCTAGATTAGAGACACACAGGAAAGAAAGATCAAAGAATACTTTATTTTATACACATATGAAGAGCATTGCACACAGGCTGTGCAACCAACTGCTTTGTTCTAAACAGAAAATATTCAACACCACAGTGCACACACTATTGTGTCTCCCTAAAAACATGTCAAATGAAAGCAAATGCAGTATTTCTCAATCACTGAAACCAATCCCTAAGTACGTAAAAGGAAAAGCAAAAAGCGGGAAGGGAAAGAACATGCTAAGAATCCCCTGGTTTGTTTTAAGAGTTGACAGTCCACCAGGCAAGAGAATTCTAACTTCCTTCACTATAACTGACAGAGAACTTGGCTTTACATTTCACATAAGTAAGTATCTTTGTAATGAGAAAGTTAAAACATGCCCTCATAGGAAGTCCTCAATACCAGAGCTCAGACATCAACTGAAATTCTTGTGCAGACTGCATAACAGTAGAATCACAGAATATTCTGAGTTGGAAGAGATCCACAAGGATGGTCAAGTCCAGCTCTCAAGTGAATAGACTGTACAGGGATCGAACCCACAGACCTGGTGTTATTAACACCATGCTCTGACCAATGGAGCTGATCTTGGGGATATGCAGAGACCGTGTGTAGAAATTAAATGGAACAATATAAATCACTGTCTCATAGTTGTGTTTGAAAACGAAGATTCAGGGGTTTTTGCTTCGCAAAGAGAAATCCCCTGACTAGTACACTTCCAAATTCTTTAAATAATCCCCTCAAATTAATGCCAGGGCTACCTTCCAGCCTACAGGAACCACCCCGCAAATACCAAGCGCAGGCAAGTCCTTCCCCCCCAAGTCGGGATCTGGGGCAGAGGCTCCATGTGATGACTCCTCATTGTCCACTTTCACCACACCAGAGCCCAGCAGGCACCTGGCACCTACCCAGACAAGAAGTTACTGAGGGGAGCAGTGAACCTGAACACATTTTACTGTTTACCCTATGGCACCAGCCAAACAGAGCAGCTTAGGGCTGCTCCCCA
This sequence comes from Eopsaltria australis, assembly GCA_034509425.1. Classification (NCBI taxonomy): domain Eukaryota; kingdom Metazoa; phylum Chordata; class Aves; order Passeriformes; family Petroicidae; genus Eopsaltria; species Eopsaltria australis. The sequence goes on from JAVTVJ010000525.1 coordinate 522,199, forward strand.
TCCATTCAAATGCAGCCAAACTGACTTTCTGAATGGAATTTTAAGATGCAGTTTATTTCATTAATGAAAGATTTTCTGCTGCCTTCCTCTACATTAGAAAGGTTTCAATCCTGTTCATACCATCCCATCATGTGCAGGTTGGCCACACATATCACAAATAGTAACCCACACAATCTGGGAGCTCCCTTAACCTTCCCCACTAGATGCAAACAGGAACAAACCAGTGCAACTAGACATCTATATCCAGTATTAGTTTGCTCCCATTTATCTGCAGCTGCAGCTTTTAAGCAGAATGTAGCAAGACACTATTCTTGAAAAATCATTCATGAAACTTACTCACCTTTCTTCTCCCCTTATGCCTTTTCATACTGTTTGCCCAACTGTTCCTTCTTAAAACATTTTTTTCCTGAAGAAAGGCTATCTAAGATTGGTATGCAATAATGTAGATTTGAATCAGCAGGAAGCATTAGGGAGGCAATATGAAAGAGTTAAGAGCAGCTGCCAACTTGCCCTAATACCTCAAAAGCAAACATAAATTAAACTGGGTAAAGGAGATTTCCAAATTATTTAATCTATTTTCATTAGAAAACTGACTCTTTGATGTTGGATTATTTCCTGAATATTTCTACCGGTCTTCTGTATTATATATTTGTTTTTATATATTTGTTCTTCCACTCTTTCCTTTGGGCAGACTATTCCATACTTTTAATATGTTTTATAACCTCATTCCCTTGTTTCAAGTTATGCCCCTTCTCACTTTACCCATTTAGTTAGTTTCTATCTTTCAAGTATGCGCCTTTCAAATATTTGTAGGCTCTTATCACATCTCTCAGCTACACTTCTGGTGATCATATAGCCCAAGCAGGCGTGTGTGCCTGTGGGTCCCTTGGTCTGTACTCCTTTACCATTTGTCCCTCCACTCTCTTCAGTTCATTTATATTTATCTAGAAACAAGAAGTTTGCGCCTGCACAACTCACAATTTAACTTTCACAGTTATTCAGGAAGGAACTTCTCTTTAATTTCAGTAACGCAAAACCATATTAATTTACCTCTTGTTACCACGACACATCTGTAAACTGATTTATCTGCTGTGCAGCTATTCACTCCAAATGTTACTGGTGCTTGAAAACAGTAGTGCTTTTCCAGTTTCACTCCTTCCCTGGAGCACACACAAACACATTTCTGGTTAAACTTTTTTGACTGAATTCCCCCCTCTGCCTCCCCACAAATAGGAGGTACTTTATTTTTATATTCTCTAATTAGTTCTACTATCTCTAGTTCTTCTGTTAGTGTCTTCGTAGTTAATTCAGTTCTAACATTCAGCATCTTACAAGTTTAGAAAGACTCCAGCCTCCAATAAAGGTGTAAAACCATACATTTTTCAGTAAGATAGAACAATGCAAGGACTCCACATGTATTTTTCAGCACTACTACATTTACATTTCTGTGACTTCCTGTTGAGAATTTCCTAATCCCAGACGAAATTATCTAATGCAAAAGAAAAAGACCAAAGCACATAATCTGATGTCTCTTAAGCCAGATACAATACACAGTTACACCAGCGGTGCTGTTAGAAGGCAGCAGCTGTCTCCCTTCTCTTGCCTTCTCCACACATTAACTGGCTGCATTTTGCCTTTGTTGTTCCACCACTGCCCTGTGGTGAGCCAGGTTATTTTTCTGTTTTAGATTCAGTGCATTGTGCACCCGCACAAATTCCTGTAATGTCACTCTGCACACATTATGCAGAGACAGAAGAGTGGGACTGTGTGAGAACTTTAACCAGAGAAAATGTCCATGGGATGCTGTACTGAATTCCCACTTGTAAGCATCACCTTAGCATCAGAAAGTAAGCCTGAAATACTGTGACTGGGAAGTCTGCAAAAACCCAAAGACTTCTCAGAAACAAGCAGAAGAAGAATCCTCAATAACATGTTAACATTGAAGATTTCTGCATAGTTGAGGGGACAAGATGAATTGAACACAAGGTAGATCTGTTAAGGAGAAGAATTCTTTCAAGGATTAGAAAAAAACTCGATGGAGTAAAGGAATACAAGAACACATTGTTTATTGGAACTTTCTCAAAAGATTTGGTTGAGTCCTTCACAAAGGGCTACTCAAGTCACTGTGCAGGCAAGAAGAACAAAGTACTGTCACAAGCGGAAAACTGGCAAAAAGAAATGGAACAAGAATCGCTGATCAGTTTTGAGTGTGGAAGAAGGGTATTTGTGGAGCTCTCAAGGAGCAGCATCTATTTTCTTTCAGGTTGTTGTTAAACAATTGCAAAAGAAAGCAAAAACTGAAATAAAATTTCATCTGGACACAACTATGAGTGAGGTGGCTGAATACACAGAATAACGTGTATTACTTTATGAAATTCTAACACAGAGAACTCTTGGGCAGTCTGGGACCATAGCAACAAAGAAAATGAGAAAGAAATAAAAATCAGAAAGAAAGGAAGGTCTTTAATTATGAGCTATAAATTTCTTGTAGTTACTCTGTAAGAATTTTTGTTGTCTGTCAGTGAAAACAGTCATTTGATCAGCACTGTAAAAGAAATAAACAAGATATTTAGAAAAAAAAATCTATTATTTATATTAGCATTCTCTAGTACGCACTTTCTAAACCTGTATCTTCACCTTTAATGTACTTAAGTCCAGCTTGACTGAAGCAGTATTTAGCAGAAAGAAAAAAAGCTCAAGAAAATTCAATTAAAATTATCAGGGCAAAGAATACACCTAAAATTGAAGGGAAACTGTACAGAAACAATTTCAGCACTCTTGAAATCACAGACAACAGGCTTGGAAGAAAATTCTTTTACGTGTGATCAGTGATACCTAAAGCATTTCCAACACATTTGCCTGCTATCCCTGCTAGTATCCAGAAGGTTTCTAGGCAATTCAGTCTACTGCTTAACTGCTTCCACTGTTGAAAAGCTTTTCCCAAATTGTAATTACACAATTTATGCCCTTTACTTCTGGGCTGTGTGAACATAGAAGAGAATCTTTTTCTCTTTTAGTACACATAAAAATTTTTAAATTATTTTAACTTCAACAGCCTAAATAATCCTGATTGTTCCATTCTCTCCTTGTAGGTCATGTTTTCTTTGCCGTTGCTTTCTCTTGAGCTACTGTCAGTAGGCTCTCATCTTTCCTCAAATATGGTGTGCAAAAACATCGGCAGCAGTACATTGTTCCAGAACACAGTAGAGAGGAGGACTACAACAGTCCTACACGATCTGAGTTCAGACTAGAGCAATCCAGGTCAGGTTCTTCCAAACTAAAAAATTGCTTTAGTTTCTTCACTCTTAAAACCACAATATGATGGAGTGCTACACTAGAACAGCTGGAATGAGAAAAATCACACCTTAAGTTAGAGTGCTGATTTTAAGATATAAAGGCGTAACTGAAAGAAAAGCAAGCTAGTCACAGACATTTTTATCTAGACTTGAAAAAAGCACTCAAAAACAGCTAAGAGTGGTACCAGAAGTGAGTACATGTTTTTAAGAAGAAAATCGGAAATGCTGGAAAAGCAAACAGCTAAACCAGAAGGCAGGTTAGAAAGGGACATCTCCCCAGAGCCATAACAAATTCATCACAAGACCCTAGGGAGATGGTAAAAAACACAGGGCTTTTGTAGCATTTGTAACACTCCTTTATGTGACACAGTGCATATATTTACCAAGAAGAGTAATGCAGTATGCAGAAACTAAAAATACAATTGCGTACTGAAAAAAGTTCAGGAGACACAACAGCATTTGATCAGATATACAAAGGTAACAGACCACAAAAGGGTACAAATGATGTGAGAAAAACTGGTAAGGGTATATTTCAAAGAATAGGGAAGAAACCACAGAGAAAGAACTGGCAAAAAATATCACACAGGTTACACTTGCAGTTTAGTGAAAAGCCTAATGCAGCATTACAGAAAGCACAATCTGCAACAAGCAAGCAAAAGAGTAAAGGGCCAACATGTATGGTGGGCACATAGGAAAAGCATATAACTGGGTACTTTTATGACCTATTTTGTTCACTTTTATATTAATGATATCTTTCTAATCACTTTATGTTTGTATCCAGGCAACAGGACCAACCATGCATGTAAGAGATCAGGATACTATTAATATATCTTTAAGCTGGGGCAGATGACAAATTTTTACAGAGGCAGTGAAGAATTCCAGGCCTTGTTTCTCCACCAACTGGGAAAAAAATCCCCACAAATCCAAAAAACCATCCCACTCACCCCCAGATTATATGCTCTGCTGCAATACAGCAGCAAACTACTCCCATCATGCAAATTATTATGCGATAAGCACCAGTTCCACTTCTATTATGTGATATAATTACTTGCAGAGGATGAAAAACTAACAGCAAAAGTTAGCAGGAAATGGATAATTGAGACAATTCATAAACTCCTCAACCTCCTCTCCAGCACATCTGCAGAATCCTGAGAAAAGGAGGAGGCCCATGGGCCAGACGAACTTTGTTGCTGCCACAAACCTGATCTGCTGACCAGCCTTCTCACCTTTAAGTCAAATATTACAGTTCCTGTCCTCATCCTGTATCTCTTACAGAGCTTTCAAACTTGCAACATCAGAATGATTTACAGAAGATTCCTCCCAGTAAAGATAGGTAATGTATGTGAACAGTTAAAGGCAATGGGATTTTCTGGCTCATGGCAGAAAGAGTAGCACACCGACCTCTGCTAAATACAGTATCCATCCCCTCTCTCCAAAAGAAATGCCTGTATGCTAATAATATCACAAGATGAAACTCAGCTGTATAAATAAATCCCCTCATTTCAGCTAAGTCTTCATCATCTCTCTGGCATCCACCACCGTCTCTTCACAACAAAACTCTCAGGAGGACCTGCAGTGCAGGGGTTTTTTTTGCTCAAGTACAGCGGACAGGAATGCAAGTCTGGTTTTATTATCTCCTCTTGGCAACTTAACATTTATGAACAATTAGGTTGGAATTAAGGAAAAACACACATCAACTAAAAGTTTTGTAGGAAGTACTTGAGTAAGTATTTGCAAGTCAGCATGGTTTGAAATGGAAACATACTGTCTGGAACTCAAGGGGACCCTGCATGCTCTTTCAAGAGACTCTCTGACATGCTGGATGACCTCAAATACATCGTTTATCTTTCCCGCATTAAAAAATATCTCCTTAAATGACCTTGTTAGGTAGCTCACTTTGAGAATTAAAAAATAAATACACTGTAAATCCTCCTATTATTATTACTGTTGTTACTATGGGGGCTGGAACTGTCGTCAACGAACAGGCAGGACATAATTTAATTTTCTTCAAATATTTATTATGTGACAACATAGCCATCTGTTTAACATTCACTATATTTAGTTTCTGTCTTAAAAAACAGGAAGGAAAGAAAATACCAGCTTTTGACTTCTACATATCCTTTCCAGCCACATATGCACTATGGCCAATATCCTTTCAACTGTAGTATCCAAAAAATTGCAGGAAAGCAGAAAGAACTTCAGCTTGGATGAAAACAATTCCAACCACAAATTTATTCTCCAAGTTATAAAAAAAGAGAATCCCTAAATTCAGCAGCATATATTTCAACTTCAGCTTTGAGAAGGAAAAACAGGATATGAAGGAAAATAGTGGGACAAGAAGACATAGATGGCAATAAAGCACTGTGCACAATGACCATATGCTAAGGAGGACAGACATAAAAATATCCCATATCTATACAAAATAGTAACTTTTCAATAGCATTAGTTTCTCTCCAGTGGATTATAATAAAAACATCATTCTTAAGTAACAGCTGTTACACAAAGGTGCCTTTGGCATCTAAATGCATTCTGTTTGGACCCTTCTATGAAAAGACTTCCCTGTTTGCACTGTGTACTTCCAGCAGCCTGCATGCAAAGATCTTTTAACATGTCAAACCACTGGGACTTTGAAATAATACAAGTCAAGGAGGTAGCAAAGAATCTAAACTAATCAAACAGACTGAGACAATTAAGTAAGGAAAACTAAAAACCAGAAAACATCAGTTAAAATGCACTCATCCCATTTTATTATTTCCCATTCCCTCATCAAGTATTCCAAGCCTGAGACCATGAACTCCTCCCAGCACACCTCAGGTCCTGGCAGCAGCATCCCTCACCATGCCAGTCCTGGTCCACCACTGCAATTCCAACATACAGAGTTCAGCCCTAACTGGGAGTATGCCCTAATTTTCTGGGGCTATTTATAAACTGTGATACCACATCAGGTCAGTCACGCCTGGCTGAGAGGTCAGTATCTGATACCATAGCAAAATGGGAACACAGCTCAGGCCAAGAAATTCCAGCATATAGGTGAAAAAGCATAAGCCAGACATATAAATGCAAAAAGATGCCCAAATTTATAATGCACACATTGTTTTAAATGTTTGGTTTTTTTTTTTCAGATCTTCTATGGTTGACAAGTCTTCCTGTTTTTATACAGCCAAAAGATAACCTGCTATAACAGTAATACACTGGTGTCATTAATTTACTGGCACTTGATGATTGAACGGACAGCAAACAGCAACTCCCATATACAGTATCAGTAATTTGACCTTCAACTTGAGATGTGACCTTCTGTTCATAAACTAGAGTTTCCAAATACATAAAGGAAATGATTTTTTTTTAAACTGTGACTAACAGAATCAATATGGATCTGAATATTATCTTTTTGCCCCCCCCCCCCCCCAAAAAAAAAAAAAAAACCCAAAGAGAAGCCTAATCATTTAGGAGAGGTAGCAACTGCTTTGGAAATATTTTTGTTTTTGTGACTAGCACAGCAACAGCCCACTTACGAGTCACACTCCTGTGGAGCAAGGGTTGAGCACTGGCACAGGCCTGTAACCTCTCCTCGGTTTCTCAACAAGGACAAAGGTTTAGACAAACACAACAGCACATAGACTTCTGTCCAAAATGAGCTAACACTGGACTTTGTTTAAATTGATAATGGTTGAAGAGCAAGTGAAGATGTGTCATTGCCTGATCCACCCAAATAACAACTAGGTCTGCTCTCTGTTATAGTTATACTCTACATTATAGTTCTTGAGCATATCACAAAAAAGAGCGGGAAGTGCTCCCCCCTGAACTACATTTTTCCTCAATCCTGTCAAAACTCTGCATTTATTTTTAGTGTTTATCTCCAATGCAGAAGACATTTCTACCAAATATTTTATCACCAGTGTAATAATCTGAATTTAACACTTCATTTTTAATGAGATATTTGTAATTGCTTTGTGATCTGACAAGAATCATAGTTATTTGAAACACTTCAAAAATACAGAACACAAGAAACTCATTCTGAATTTGGCCTAAAACTCATTCACATCAGTTCCTACCATCTGTACTGTCCAGTTCCAGGTATTTCAAAGACTAGCAGAAGAAAACCTTGAAGAAAAATTTGCAAAATAGGAATAAGAAAAATAGGAATAAGGTCCTTCTTATTATTGTTTACATTTTTGGACACCTTGAGCTCAAGGAAGCTGTCCAGAAGACCTTAAAAAGTTTGTTTTTGTTTGCAGGATTTGTCTATATAACTGACACATAAATACCAGATTACTTTTGACCCTACACACTTTTAACCTCAATGATATACTGTAGCAATACATTCCACACACTAATTCGTGTACTGAGTGAAATATATTTCCTTTGGCCAGAACTGTATTTGTTGATGTCCAGTATCATTGACAGCAGGGTATCTCTAACTAAACCACTACTTCAAACAAAAAAATCATCAATATCCCTTTTACAAGATGTTTTTTACAGAGAAACAATTTCACAAATAGAAATGACTCTGCAATCACAGTAATTCATAAAGATGCTGCAATCAGTATGAAAGATACTGACAATGCACATTCTCTGCCTGTGTTTCTTACCAGCAGGATTGTGGTTTATGTGCCCCTGCACTAAGACTCGAAGGGCAGAGCTCAGAGCACCTTCCTCACAGCTCAACACCCAGACCTAGGAACAACAGGGCCAGCAATACCATTATCGCGAGGAATGATGATAAATACAAATTTTTCTGAGCGTGTCAGCACAACTGTGGTATACCAGAAATACCCTTGATGGTTGGAACAGCTGAATGAATTAGCCATTCACTGGAGTGTTGTTCTTTTGAACACTATATATGTGATTCCTACCTGCAGAATGTCAGGTTTGAAGCAGCTGGTGTCCTCATGATGCCGTTTTACAGAAATCTAAGATAGCACACATAACAAACTGCCAACCAATATATAAAAACTATTGAGATTACTCAACTGATTGACAGAAAGAAAGAAACACAATGAACAACCTACCTGAGATTCCAATACAGTAATTTTGTCTCTTCATCCACCACAAACTGTCAGAACAGCTGAGTAAAGTATTTCCTTATACTTTTCACTGTCAGGAACTGGATCTTCTGTCCTGATCCGGCCAGAACTACTTAGAGCAGCAAAAGCCAAACCTTATCAGTGTGCTGGCTGGCTCCCTCTCCATCATCTGAAAACCTGGACAGGAATGGTGTGAACCTCTCCGCTATTAAAAAGCCTGACATAGCCATTAATTCATCTCTTACAATTAATGGTGTCCCTGAAATAGATTAAATATCTTGCTACCCATCTTCAAAGGTACTCTAACTTGATTTCAGCTCTTCTTGTATTGACAATTGGAAAACATGGATGGATATCTAAGTACTGCTAAAGAGATCTAGCATCATCTCCCTGATGTTAGCCATCAACGTTTTACTTTGGTCAAATAATCTCTCCATTTATTACAAGAACAATTCCAGATGATTCAACAGTTTTTAAAATATTAAAGGATGTCTCTGATAGGTCTAATGATGAGATCACCATTAATTCTGAAATTACAAAAGCTTATGCAATGGTTTTGAGTCATCTGATGCTAGCAATAACGAACTAGAGATGACATTATGCTTTTCAGATACACAAAAAAAGGTCTTTTGGCACTTTAGAGAGAGGTTATGACGAAGAGTGTTCAGTCTGGATGAGCCAGAGACATTCAAAGAGTTCATACAACAAAATGCCAATGAAACAGCATTTTTAAAGACTTTTGGCATATTTATCTAATGCAAAGAAGTTAAATATGATAGATACCCACTGAGTTCCTCCTAGTCAGCACAGGCTGTGAAGATGCTTGACTCTACTCCCTCTCTGAAGCAGACACAGACACTACAACTACTGCTTACAGTGAATCTGTGACAATTCAGAGATACCTACTTGGGGAACCAGCATTTCAGCAAATCTTGTGAAAAAACAAACAACAATATGTAATCTATCCACAAACACTGAAAGGACAAAGATCTGTTGTGCAGATAAGCTACTGCTCTCCTGTTTCTCTCCTTCCATCATGGGAAACTCAGTTTAACTATTCCCACAACAATCTGTGCCCTTCTGAATTCACCCGATTTTACCTTTCCTTGAAATAGTACTGACAAATAAATAAAAATACCCCCTTGTAAATTAAGGAGTCAAGGAGCAGGGTTATAGTAGATACCACAGGCACTAATGTATGTTATGGAGATGAATAAAAGGCAAGAGCACTTCACAGAAAGTCCTTAAGCAAATGTCATTTTTCATTTGATCCCAAATAATTACTTCTAGCACAGACAAACTACCTAGAGCTTCAAAACAGCTGAATTCAATATTGGGTGCAAAATGAAAAGGTCAATCACAAATCAAGATCTCCTTTTAAAAACATTTTTAAAAGGACTTTCTTGCATTTATTTTCCCTCTTTTTCCTGAGTTCTCTTCCAATCCTCAACACTTTGCACAGCTTATCCTTTAATATAGAAAAATGTCGGCAGCGACTTTTTCATTCTGAGTGCTGCTAAAGAGCTAGAGGGAAGTGACTGACTTGCTGTTTGTTTTTTTAAATCCATCAGTAAAGTCTGTGACTGTCTCCTGCCCCACCTTTCTGCTCTGGGAGATCTAATGCCCACTCCACCACTAGCCCTCCTTCCATCCCTACAGGCAGGTGGCTCACACCCAGCCCTGCAGAGGCCTCAGAAATGAAGCCCACTGCATCCTATACTTCTTGTTCAATCTGTGTGCTGACTACTCCAAATAAAAACTTTCAACAAAGTTACCAAAGGGGAAGGTCAGCAGGTTGTCAGCAGTAGTGTTACAATAATGTAGCCTTGAAACAGTGCAGAGGTGCAGCATTTTTTTGTTTTAACATAGTGATCAACTTACTGTTAACGTCCCTAGTCTCTTCAATGTGAAGATGTGGATTTTAACTAGGTAATAAGGAAAAATGGGTCCACCTTACCTATAGTACCTAGAACCACTGATGACATAGATATTTTTGTACAGAACTGCTTAAGAATGAAGTACCAGACCACAGGACTGCTCAGCTACCTCATAAAGTGCAGAACAAATGGACCTAATGTAACAAAAGATACTCAGGTCTACGGAAAACACAGTATCTCCTCTAAGAGCCCCCAGATTTAAATACCTACATACACAAACTACAAATGAAGCAATTCTCCAGGAAAATAATGTTGAAATCTTGATGTAGAAAACAATAATAAAGTGGCAGTTTTTTTCCCTCTAAAGGAAATTAAAAGCAGTGTAACTAGTGAAATTACTTTCTGATAATATGCCACCGGGATGAAAAGGGAGCCATACCCCTCTGAACTACTGCTTCAGTCTTTAGTCTAAAGGGATTTCCTCTCATTCACTCACAATAATTTGTTTTGTCTAAAGACTTTGAACGTTAGTTATTGTGCTACAATATATCTCAGAGCAGCACACTTCTTCACAGGCAACACAAATGCAAGGTGCTCAGTGATTTGGGCTGTAAGGAAATGGAGACGGATGAGGAGGGGGATCATCACTTATCCTACCATCTGTGGCATCTGCTCTCCCACAGTGGATTCTTGCCTGTCACCTGGCTCTGAGCTCCATGGCCTAAAGAAACCTGTGCCACTGCCTGTTATTCTTGGAGACTTATTTTCCTAAAGAAACAGGATAGAAAAAGAGGCTGGCTTGATAAGGTAAAAGAAAATACCCCATCTGAACAAGATGAATGCAAAGGGAAATTGCTGACTCATAGCTCTGTATTAAGTGCTTCACAGAGTCACCCGTCCTCAACATCTCTACATCCTTTTTCCCTGAAGTGCTTACTGTATTTTTCTCCCCATATGCTAGCAAAAGCTCACTATCATTTAGGCCAAAACGCTAATGCTGTTGTCACAGAAGAGAAGACCAAAGGACAAAATACAGGAAGTGATTCAAGGTACAATTTTTCCCCCCAACTCATTATTCCCCAAAGACAGAGGAAAAAGTCTGAGCAAGCTCAACTTCCGCAACTGAGTATTTCAAAGCTCTAAACTGCACATACCACTCTTAAACACCAGCAAGAAGTAATACACAAACAATGCTTACTCACACTGTTGGGTTCCAAAAGGTCAATTAATATCAGGAGATAGAAAATAACCCTCAATCTGTAGCATGCTTCCTTCCTTAAAGTAATTACAATAACGCACATACAGATGGTAGAATTAAATGAACAAGTTCTGAAAAATCAACTTTTTCTACTGTATTTTTATGATTCATCCAAGTTAGAACTTGCTTTATTTAAAGGAGACATATCAAAGTTGCTCAAACAAAATTAATTCTGATATGTTCTATCTTTTGAGTGTTTGTCCTCACAACCTTCTGAATGTGGTGGTGTACATCCATATAACACGCCTCCATGTGTGTCTCTCCTCCTGTCTACAATTCCAATGTTAAAGCAAAATCCTAAATGACAAACTCCACTACACAAGCATCCCACTGGTATCACATGGGCTGAGCAATCATCTGATAAGCCACAGCTTGAGCTAACTGTAAGTTATAGCAACTACAGGTGGTTGTTCTCAAGCTGGAAGAACTACAGAACTGAAGAGGCATTGCCAAAAGGTTTTAGGTATTCTCTGACAGCCAGGTCATCAGATTCGGAGATTTAGATTCCATCCAAGGCAAAGGAAGATGCTACAAAACATTGTATCTACTTCCACTATCTGTATCTTAGCCATTTCATCTTCCTTTCTCCTCCAAAACCTGTCTTTCCCATCTAACCTTCTCATGTTCCTCATGCCACATTTGCCTGTCCTTGCTGGTCATCTGTCAGTTCCCTGTCTAACGTTTCTCTTTTGGCAACACAAGCTGACAGATGCAGTACCCTCCTGATGCAGTATTTTCCATTTCATTAGCACCCAAAAACCTAGTAGCACCTCAGCACATCCACCACTTTTATGAACCACATTAATATCCTCAAATCAGACTGAGATTAGCTCAGGTGGTTGGAGCATGGCACTAATAAAACAAGGTTGTGATCCCTGTACAGGCCATTCACCTAAGAGTTGGATGCAATGATCCTTGTGGGGTACTTCCAAATTGGAGTATTTTATGGTTCTGTGATCTTTTTTCAACAGCCACAGTTCCCACAACCTAGAAGCTTCACCTTCCATCTCCTTTAACCATCAGTCTGTACCCTGGCCTGCTCCAGCTCTCAACACTGACATGTCCCAGTACAGGAGCTCCCTCCTCTCCCCTCTATACAGAAACTGCAGAGTCCAGGCTACAGAACAGCTTCTCAGTTCTAGTGCAGCTCCAGCGCTGACCATATCCCACAGGCATGAATCAGCAATCCAGGAGAGACATCAGGTTCAGCCTCACATATGCCCAGTGGTGCTGGCATCTTCAGCATTTCTAACCAGCCCTACAAAGCTTTAAGTATGCTAAAGATACAGCTATTCCCTTAACATTGCATCTCTCAGTTAATTCTCATGGGAATACAAAAGAGTATTCTAGGTGTAATGCCAATATCAGTAACCACATACTACTTCTATTTTGTATATACATTTCTGTTCTTTTTGATAGTCAAAACCACAGTAGCAGGTACTCACGTTCATTATAGTTTATATTCACTATCTATATTAAAAAAAGACCCCAGCCTCCGTACCAAGATTCTCTAGCACAAAGACAAAACTGCTACACTGCTCAGTTACCAACTCTTATACATCTACTAAAAAAAAAAAAAAAAAAAGACTACTTTTTCCCCAGAAAGCGACTTAAGGAATGGTGGTTAAGACTAAAACTACAGTAACGAAATGCTGCAAACCTTGCATGTACTAACCCCCAAAAAAGCCTCCATGCTTCCACCAACTTCTGATACAAATTTAGGTGACGAACTGCTGAAGCTGACTCACTCTATTTACAAACACTTTAAATACTGTTACCTATTGCTGAAAAGTAAGCTGGAAGTTTTCCAAGGCAAAGGTAATGTGTGGTATATACTTTGAAAATACAGTGTAGTTTAAAAAATGGTTTATCATACTTACTTGCTGGAAAGAAGAAATAAAATGAAGCAAAGCACAAAAGCCAAAGAGAATCTCATTTTCTCTTTTTCCAATTTGCATACCTGTGTTGGGAGAGTCTTTTGATAAAGCCAGTGGCCAACCAGCACAAGTTATTTAACTGTGATGAGCAACGTGATGTGCTGTGATAACAACAGCTCAGAAGGCTGGGAAATCGCACTCGGTGCAAATCAATAGAAGCTGTTAAGAGCGGAATCTTCACAGTTATACAGACATCACAGATCTCTCTATGCAATGAACTTTCCGGAGATAACACTTCTCTTTAGAAGAAGTAAGCCCCACTGTGCAAAGCACTGCCCATGCAAAGTCACACAACAAACAGCTCTTCTACCCAGAAATAAACTGCTTTAGAAAATGTAGCTTTTTACTGAAACTGACTTTTGAGTCTCCTTCTCACAGCTGACATCTTTCTCCAAAGCAACACAGCAGAATGTCCAATATCTGTAAACTACCTTAGATCTCATAGTAAAAGAAGAAAAATATTACACTTGAGTCTTTAAACAGTGCAATCAGCACTCTAACAGAAATTGCCACATCAGGTATCACAACTGGGTGGCAACTGGTTTGTAATCTCTGGCACGGGGTCTTCCAGTCCCAGAACCATTCAGAAAAACAGCAGCTTGCACACAAAAATCAGAAATGTCAAAATTGATTAAAATTACATTCCAATGTCAAAATTTTAAAGCCATATGAAATTTTCAGACTGCTGGACCTCTGGAGAAAAGAAGCAAAGCTGGCTTTCCAAAAAGGTTTCTGATCTCCCGGAAAATACAAATTGGTAATGCTGTAAAAGCCAACACTGCAGCAAGAATGAAGTCTGCCTCCTGCAGGTGCTTTCAACCCCCCCACAAAAAGCTCCCCCTTTCTTACAACACACAAAGCTCCCCTTTTCTTACAAACCATCTGAGCCCAAATGCTCAGGAAGAACAGGGCTTACCTCGAATTCTTAACAGGGTGACACACTTCACTGGAGTTAGAGGCAGACGAGTATGATAGAGGTAATCTTATGACTGCCTGGATCTTGGAAGGGCCAGGGGGCTCTGATGAATGTATTTATTGCTGTAATCTTGAGCCAAATGCCTAAGGGTGACCGCTATTTCAAATCCTCTAAAGCCTGAGAAAACAGATAATCCATTGTTTAAAGATTTTAACTACAAAAGACCAAGGTTGCAAAGCCTCAGACAGAAAGAACAATGACATACTAGACAGGAGAACACTTTGCATTAGTTTGCTGCCCACACAGTGCTGTGCTTTGCACACCATAGAAGAAACAGCAGCAACTGGACCTTTATATTAAGAAAGAGTATTTACTGAAGAAGGAAAAGAAAGGGGATTCCTCTGCCCAGTCTTACAGCTACCTGCTCCCAGATGCACTATACACCAAAGATTTTAAGCCCTAGCAGTGATTAGCTATGCCAAATATGAGCTACATTAAATGGGCACAGAATTTTTACTGCGCTTAGCACTGCCAGTGAGGCCCCTTTAATAAAAGGCCCCAAGCCGAATACTTAATATCGCAGCACTCCAAAAAGTCAGCAGTCATGTACGACCTCTGCAGCTAGTACATTTAAAGAATGACTATGCTGTGCTAGCAGTGTAATGGCAATGCTGACCTCGTGCAAGAAGCTTGCCAAACCAAAAAATTGCATTGTATGACTTGCTCCCCAGGAGAGAGACAATATATCTGAGCAACAACAATGGGAAAAAGTATTGCACTCACTCCTCTCAACTGCTTCCTAGAATTTGTCATTTCCAATCCCAATAATAATTAACCAACATTTCTAAGAATTTTTGTGTGACACTTTCTCATTACTGTTTAAGATGATCAGTGATGTACAAAGAATTACAGTAAGATCTACAGTGATAGTACAAATAATCTTCTGCACCTGTATTAGCAGCTCAAAGCTAGATTCAGATCGGTATTAGTCAAAACTAATTTCTCCTTTTCTCTTGTATTCCATACTGATTTCTGCAGTCTCAGTGAAGCCAGCCTTACAAGCAGAAAAAAGATGTAAGAAGTCTCCTCACATTCATAGGATGAATTTCACTGCAGTATCCAGCTTGTTCCCATAACTTTATATGAAAAAAAAACCCACCCCACATTTCTTCCCACATCTCCGTTCTTTTCCTTCAAGACAGATGGAATCAAACTAGATAAGATTTCCTAAAAAGTATTACCTAAGGATAATTAATTTTAGGAAATTTAAATTTTAAGACTTGAGTGTTGTATCCTAATGTCTGTGCATACAATGGCATAACCATTTCATTCGTCCGAGAGCTCCCTCATGTTATTCTGGCTACCATGAAAGTCCTGGCATTTGTGCTCACAAGCGATGCAACCACTTCCCCAGCTCTGTCAGCAGTTTCATAGCTACACTGGAAGACACCTGTGGTAAAAGGTCATGACTGCAAGGGAGGATGGAACTCCAGACAGCCCCAGGAAAAGTTACAGAATCCCAATAGAGAGCTGGAAGCAGAGACTGTGTAATACCAGTGTGAAAGAGCTGCAAAGACAGAACAAAAGGAACAGTGCCCTCAACACTCATTTTCAAGCTTGGTGCTATCTGTCCCATCCCAGTAGACCAAGCATGAGGTTTCTAAATCACTAACCCATGAAGACCAAAGAACATCTGCATCCCCACCAAATGCTCTCTCCAGACAAAGCCTAATTACAGGGAAAACCAGAATCCTGCATTTGTGGTTTCCACCCTAGAGCTGTATGAAGGCGCGTTTGGCTGTATCTTTATTCCTTCTTAAGTTGGCTCACTTTTAAAAGTAATAAGCATACTTTAAGACCAAAGCATTTACAGACATACCCTTCAAGAACAGCTCTGCTTCCAGCGCAGACACTGTATCAATTCCCACTGCCTTGTCTCCCCAGCACTGCCTGGAGTTGATCTTCACCCTTGCACAGGATGCATTTCAGGAAGATATAATCACAGGAAGGGGAAGGGGCCTGAGCACTCCCAACAATTTCAGTCCTCAAAGATCTGTCCAGAATAGTATCATGGGACACTCTGTCCGTGCAAGGGTGCTAGAAAAAAATGTTGAGGAAAACACAGAAGCATCGCTTTTGTTTGGTTGGTTTTTTCATTGTTTTGGTTTTTTTTTAACAAGATATGGGAAAAAAAAAAAACAAGCCCAAGAACCATTCCATAGAAAAATAACTAATTTTCTGATATAACCTGTCGTGTCTTTCCGGTAAATTGCACAGGACTATAAAGATAATGCAGGACTGCTCATCAGAAAAGCTGGGAAGTCTTGGAGTAGATGCAAAAAAAAAAAAAAAAAAAAAAAAAAAAAAAAAGTGCAGAACCTGTGAACCCAGGGCTGGTCTGCACCTTGACTACTTGGTTCTTCCCCTGGACCCATTTTCTTCAGAAACTACTGTTGCTATTACTTGTTCAATCTTCCCCATTACAAGAAACCAGCAATATAAATATTAATCCAGTGTCCAATAAGAAGTGGAAAAGAACAGGCAGCAATGAAGGACTGCAGTTACTGGCTCTCAGTCTGCTGGGCATGCAGCTTGGCTCTTATCATGCTGCTTGTTTCCGGCATTGTTTCAGAGTTTCTCACGACCACTGTTAGTTAATGCTAACCTTGATTTAAAAACTTTGCAGGACTGATGCAGAGAGAAGTAGCACGAGATTCTTCAGCTTGCACCACGTGGAACTGTACTTAGGTGACCATCTGGCATGTCTTTAGGTGGTCACTCCTCTCCTCCAAAGGCAGTTGCCTCGGCATGCCATCAATTCATCTCATCCTCAAGGTACTCTGTGTGTGCCAATACAAGAGCATTTGAGCTTGACTGGGTTTCTTACGGATAAGTAACATTTTCCCTTCTGGAGAATGATAACATAGCAAAAAAGGAGGTTTGTTTTGCTCTGTTATTTTAATTTCCACATGAGTTTCCTGATCCTCCTTGCTGAGTTCTTGTGCCAATACAGAGAAGTGCCACTACAGGACTGGATTGCTTTCCTCAGTGGTAGTATCAGTTTAAATGCAAACCAAGAGGAGTATGTTCAAAGGGCATCTTCACCCTGTTTTCATTTAGCAATAGGAAAATGCTAGGACTAACATAAAAATAATTATACCATAGCTTTACTACATGCAAGAGAGTTAACAACCTCAGAGAAACATTATGTTCAACACCAACTGCAATTATGACAATCCCTGAACACCAGTTTGCTCTTAACCTGCCCACATACACAACGCAAGACCAAAAAGAACTTTCGAGCTCTGCCTGCTACCACAGGCACCGTGGCATCGCGTGTGGTTAGTGAGGAATTTGTATTTATAAGTAATGCTGGGAAAGGCAAACATCAATATTTTGTTTGAGGCAAAGCAAGTCTTCCTGCAGAAAGCTTTGTGTTTATATGTTTATGTGGACTTGGGCCATGGAAACACACCCTGTTCCATGCACAGGATACTAAAATATAGATGCAAGTACATGATAACAGCACGTTTTCATGGTAGCCTTGACTCAGGAAAGCAGGCTTAGTCATGCTTTGATACAAGTGACCAGATCAGAAAAAGGAACATAAAGGAAGGATATGGATGGAAGTCTCCAGACAAAACTAAATCAGGAGACAGTGACAGATCTCTGCTTATGAGGAAGATGATTATGACTCAGCCATAAGTACAGCACATGCATTTTGAGCTTCAGTACCACTGAGTGAATCCAGAACATTTAATTAAAAATAAAAATAATGAAATTACAAGTAACAAATTAAATACATTATTTGTAACCAAAATGGGGGGCAGGGGAACACTTGATATTTCAAAGGAGTTCTGGACAATAGATTGGACATGGAAACTAGAAATTTATACCAGGCTTTAATGTTGAAATCAATCTGCCTCTTCACAACTGCTGGACTGGACCAGGATCCCACTTTATCCCACTGAAAAAGCAGGTTTAACACTACAATAGCTCACGTTGTAATCCTGAGAGTGGATTCACACAGCTGATGAAACAGGGAGCTGCAGCAGTCCTCATGCACAGACACTCTGTGTTGACCGATGCAATGTCTACGTTGGTTTCTGTCTGCTCTTTTTAATACCTTTGCAGCCCTCAGTAACTGGAGGGACAAGCAGTCTCCAACAGTTAGGCGATGATGATTTCAGTTCTGTAGCTCCAGTGTTGAGACAAAGGATGCCACCTCAAAGACAGCTCTATACCTGAAACTGACCTATGCACAGGTGATGTCCAGAAAAGAAACACAAACTAGACATGGGTGATGACAGATTCAAGAGGATGATTTTATGGGATCAGGCAAAACACCAAACTTTTCTCCACTGAAATTTCTGCTTTTTATTAGATTGCACAAGAGTTCCCAGCCTTGCTGTGCTCCTTGTTCATCCTGGGCTGTTAAATATTTAGAGGTATTCAACGTGCTGTGAAATTACATTATTCATCTCAGTCATGCAACGTGCCACTGTTTTGGGCCACTCCAAACCTGACCTCACCATTTGTTCAAAGTTAAGCTTCCAGCAGTGCAAAACACAGACTGTGCAGGAGAGAAACCAGTCTCTTTACAGAAAAAAAATAGGCCAGTACCTGACATTTTGACATTCTCCTTGCTTAGAGTCAACTACAATCTCTGCAGTTAGGTTTTGGATCGAGGACCCACCCATGATTTGGTCTGACTTCTCTGGGACAGGCAGGGCTGTCTAGGACCACGGTAAGGTCCTGGTTACCACTTACAAAGGAGCCCTGGCTGTTGAACAACTTAACCACAGAGGCAAGGGCAGAGACAACCGACAGCTGCAGAACAAGCTGTAACAGTCAGCACTTGCAAAAGCTTTCAGAATGAAGTGTGAGTGGCACAGAATCCCTACATCAGCATTAGCTTAGAAAGAAAAATGTACATAAAAAATGTTCTAAATATGGGAGAGGTAGTTAAGACCAGAAGAGACAAATTTACATAATTAATAGTGAAGATATTAAAAATGCTACACTGAAAAGCAGTCTGGGATTAGGAACAAGTTAGTTGTCACTCTGGAAGGTGTTCAACTGAGCTTCTGCTCAGATACTTATCCTGCTGACATTCTCCACATCTGGAGTGACATTCTCAGTTTTTAATATATTCAGTGGAAAAACAGAAAAGAAATTCCAGCAAGTGATGCACTGCAACAAACGTGGACATCTACTTTAGGGTAGATTTAGAAATGAACAGTGCCCTAACATACTCTTAATATAAAGGGAACTTAAAGTGCCTGCCTCTGATGTGGACACTTGAGCTGTATTTACATACTTTATCTTCACATGTAATCAGATGAGTCCAACTCTCATCACCCAAGGGAAGCCAGAACTGACTGTTTTAAAAGCCCTTTATGATACAAAATTTTCCATTCACTCTAAAGCACCAGTAAGGGCTAGAGAGTTAATGCAAAGTCATTCAGTAAGAGGTTCTTAAAACAAAAATAGACATTTGTAAATGTTCTGTGGTTCTTCTAACCTTTCAGAAGCAAATCTCAACCTTCTCTGCTTTTCTAAATTGAGCTCTACTAGTCACAATGTAGCACAGCTAAGGCCTATCATTCCAATGTTTCCTTTGAGGAATTAATACCAAAGTGATTGAAAACGTAAGAGTTAAGATCTGTTGAAGAGCTCTAAAAACCCACATGCAAGCTCTGATTTTACTTCAGAAGTACTGCCAAGCAAATTAGCATTAATTAGAGACAAGCTTAAAGACCAATAAAATATTAGGCTAATGGAATCATCTGGAACTGTAAAACTAAACACGATCAAAGGAAAACAAGTTTCTCTGTCACCTAATCTAATGGTCCTGACACGGGAGCCTCCCAACATGAACCACTCAGAGGAGTGTAATATTCTTGGAGAGTTCCTAAAGCAGAACTGAAGCATGTAGGAGACTGGAGAAACAAAGAGAAGAGAAAGGACAGGGTGCTGGGGTTGTGCACTTTCAAAGAGACTGACCAGATGGCAGACCAGAACTGCAAAAAGAGATTAAGAAGGGATAAAATTGTCATTTTGCTGTCCCTCTTTCCTCCTTCCCTCTTGCATTTGTTATGTCAACCCAGCTCCCAATCCAACAACTGAATACAGAGAAAAAACATACATCAATAAATAAAAGCAGCAGTGATCCCTGACTCTGGAGAGGGCTATGGCTTGTTGGTGTGCCATCTAACACATGCAGCTTTATGACCTCTCTCCCTCACTGTGGAAACCCTCCCTTGAGGAGGCAACCTCCTCTTGTGAGCTACTGTATTGGGATGGAAAGGTAGGAGAGGAGGGGACAGACTCTAATGTCTCTTGCTTTACAGAGAATGCCCAGAACAATCTTTTCTACTAATGGAGATATTTCTAAAGGGGAAAAAAAATTCAGAATAATGCACTGCAGTGTTGAGAGAAAACAGACTGGGTTAGTGCAGTACAACTGTATCCCACACCCCCTCACTTCCATTCCACACTCAAAACACGTGACAAAATGCTGTACATGTTCAGTGCAGTGTGAGACACCTAAAGCATAGGGACTACCAGCACTAGGACCTGCATAAGCCCTGTACACTGAGCAAAGGACAAAACGTATCTCTTTTTTCAACCTCCTTTGATTCTGGGGAAAAAAATATGAACGTTGGTATGTGATTGCTGTTACTTGTAATGCATAACTTCATGATTTGTATTTAATGACAAATACAAAATTCACTTAATGGAAAGGAAGAGGGCACTATCGTAGACTAAGTTAAGGTGGTAACATTTCAGCCTGAGAAGAACTGCAAGCACTGTTGATACTCCACATCTGCAACCCCAGCAGGAAGAACAGCTGCGGTTACACACAGCTACCAACACACTTGGAACAGACAGGTATTTCCAAACACCTTGGTGTTGCTAGTACATAAGGAAGTGCTGCATGAAGCTGTCCTTTCTTATTCTGTGCTATTCATTTTACTTTACAAATTTAAAGACAGCCTGAGTCCATATAGAGAGTGTGCCCATCCCTCTCCTTGTTTGAAGAGTCTGGACAGCTTTAAAAAACAAGCAAACAGCAAATCCCACTTCTGTGAAAACAGATCTTGTTACCCAGCATAAGCCACAAATATTTTGAGAAGGTCCAAACTGCACTTACAGTCTTACCAAAATGCTCACATTCACTGCTAAATCAGTTAGCTTACTAAAAATATTAGAGTAGGCAAGAATGTGATGGAGGGTATCTTCCTGATGCAGAAGATTAATTCATCATTCGTGTCTAGAGAGTTCTACTGCATTTTTAACAGAGCACATATGGATTGAGTCTAGTGAGCTATATAATTTCCTTTCAGGATGTGCATCTATATCAAAAAACAGGCCCCAAACACCAAGTGTCAGAGAACAAAGACCTTCAAATATCCCTCTGGAGAAAGAACAGGTAGGGCTCTCATCTGTACACTCCACTAAATCTTTCAGTGGTGATTTAAGACATAACTGTGCTCCACAGCTCTACTGGAAATTCCTGCTTCCGGAGCAGGATCACCAAAGCAAAAGCTCTGCCTATACCTTCACTGCTGCACCACACAGCCTGCCATCTCCAGCAGCTGAAGCAGAGGCACATGGTCCCTTCTTATTTTACTGTAGTGGGAAAATTGCCAGTGTAAAGGCACAGGGCACAGCTCAAAAAAAAAAGAAAAACAAAACCCAGACTTAGAGACTTTCAGAGCTGATGTCAGAACAGCCAGAGATCAGGCAGGAGCTGCACCAGCACACTACGCCTGCAGACTGTGCTGTTACAGGCCAGAGGTGAAGCGCCTCAGCACAGGCATAATGAAATGCAGAGCTTCACCTCTTTGCATTATGTTCAATTAACCAAAGCAACTGTGTTCAGCAAAGTCACAGGGAATTTTCTAAAGACAGCTAATGTTGCTTTGGGCCTTCTAAAAATATGCTCCTAGTACCAGCCTTCCACCGCTCCTGTGCTGCTCAAAGCCTGTCATCAGAAAACAGCAGCAACTTGGATCTATTTGCCTTGAAATGCGCAGGTTGGAAAGACAGCTAGAAAGAAAAAATTGAACTCAAAGACCCCTGCATAAGCAGAGCAAGAGTAAGACTAGAGGAGCGGAGAGCAAACAGGAGCATTCACCCCAATTATCTCCAGAATCCAGGACAAACCCTGCACTCATGCCCAGTGCCGCCACCACTGACTGCCTGTATGCTGCTGCTGCAGCATCACTGCCTTACACCCACAGACTCCACTGCAGCTGCCTGTTGAGCTGGAAATTTGATACACTGCAAAGGTTGCTGACAGCCAGAGGCTGCTCCCTTGTCTATAAAATATCCTGTAATAAATTACATTACAGATTGGGGAAAAGGATTTGGAAGAGCGAGAATTAAAACACAACCCTATGAGCGCTAAATGAGACCAATTAAAAGAGATTTGCTACAAGTGCTGAGGGATTTTGACCTGAGCTGTAATCAGGGATAGATATGCATTCCTCTAAAAGGAGGAAAATGAGCAAGAGATCATGTGTAAACAACTCTGCCAATTAAAATGAAATGGATTATCTTATCTGTGCAGCTCTGCTCAGAGAATCACCACATATTCCAGATATACCACCGAGAGATCTGAGACAGTCATTCAATCCTTTGAAACAAGGCTCGGCGATGGGGAGATAGGCTGTGGTTCAGGACACATGGAAACCTCAGCTGCATTTCGTTATTTCCCCTTCCCCCATTCTTTTAAAAAACCAAACAAATATGGAATTATAAATGTAAATATAAAAGTAGGATCAAGCTATTTTAGCCAGGCTCCTACATGAATTCTGATGCAGATCAGACTGAAGGTTGGGCACAACAGTAAAACAAGCTTTATACAAAATCCATGCAGTAGATCCCACCATCACTGCACTACTAGATGCTGCTGGGAGACCCACAGCTTGCCCAGGCACAAACACACATATTACACCATACCTCAAAACACTGACTCTCAATTTTTCTCTATCACAATCCCATTCTGCTGCCAGATTGGCCTCCACTCTGCATTCTGACACCCAGTCTGAGAACCCATATCCATGAGCAAAAGTAATTTCTGCAATTGGAGCAAAAAATTTGACGTGGACAGATGTACCACTACTCCTGCTCTGTGTCCTTGTCCTCAGCTCATTCTGAGCTGCACCTTTTTTTGAATATTCCAATTCTTTGTAGTTCATAGACACATGCAAAAAAGCAATTTTACAAAGGCTGAAGAAATACTGAAACAGAGGAAGAGAAGACCCATTAGGAAACCATGTTCAAGAAGCAACCAAGAAAACAGTACCATGCGCTTAGGAGAGAACAAAAACTAAAAGGGAAGGTCAAACAAAAGAGGAATTTGGGATAAGGAAGAAAAATTTAAGAAAAAAGCAGCAACTGGACAAGATAATAACTGCAAGAGGTACTCGTTCACAGTTGCTGACAGCAGAAAGTTTTTAGACCATTTTATGCTGGTTGCCAGATTTAAGCACAGAGATTTTCCACTGGATCAAAAGTGGTCTACTGGAGTCAGGCTGTTTTTGGAACCACTAATCTCAACACACCACAATCACTTTTGTGCAGGGTGAAGAACAAACTAAAATGCCTTTCTGAGTCCATTCTGTCAGCAGATCAGTGATCTCAGTGCCATGAAAACAGCTGCACTGAGAAGCTCAATGCAGACACGCTGCACAAAAACCCACTGTGGATGGAGCGCCTCAGGTGTCTTTGTGCAGTGGCTCTACAGGGCTCAGCTCTAGGATCACTGTGCGGGTGCAGAGCCAGCTCACACGGCCAATGTTAGCACGTGTGGGCACCCAGGCCAATAAACTCTTGGGGCTGATGCTAAGCTTCTAATCTTTTCTGGCTCTTCAGGTGGTTTTGTACATGATGTGTCCCTCCATACTGCCATCATCCAAAATCTCCCAGCCCAATTACCACAGATAATTGACTGCACATAACCTGAAAAATTCATCAGAAGTTTCTAGTTTACCTCTGCCACGAAGGACAAAGTTACATTCCCTAATGAGAAATGCACATAAAATTAACAACTCTGAATACTTCTTTGGCAAAACTGGTCACAAAGGATCTCAGTGTGGAGTAGCATAACTTGTGGCTGAATTCAGATGTGTGACATTTGCTCACTTCTAAATCAGGCAACACAGTTTACTCACTCTTGCATAAGCAAACAGGGATGTCTCGTGCTTTTATTTTCACTTTAACTCTGCAAAAATGTTTTAACAACTAAAATATGATGGGAAATACTACAGGAACGATTCCTCACGTTCCATCAGCTTTCTCTATGTAATCTTTTTTGTGTCTTTATGGCACCACAACCGTACCCGCGGTTGGCCTGCTCTGTGCGCAGCCCCCAGACAGCAGCGTGTGCAGCACGGGCAGTGCAGCCACAGCCTCACCACAGGGACAGGAGCATCCCCTGCCCCGCTGCACGCCGACTACTTCGGCGCCGGTCCCGCCGTACTCGGCAACCTCGCCGCCCGCAACACAACGCCGTGGGGTAAACAAAGCTGGAGTGAGGCCGGGAGCGCAGCTCCGGCCCAGGACCCCGCTCCCCGCCGGCGGCCGGAGTACAGGGGGCTTGGAGGGGCGGCAGCCGCGATGGGGCAGGGGCTGCCGCTCCCAGCCGCGTGTCGGCGGCCCGGCGTCCGCCAAAAGCAGCCGGGCAGGGCTGCGAAACCTTCGGCCCTGGGCACGGCCGGTAACGGAGCACCGTGCTTGGGCACGGGGCCCCCGGAGTGGGCTCCCGGCGGGGCCCCCGGCCGCACAGGTGGCTCCGGGGTGAGAGCAGCGCCCTCCGCACCGCCTGCCCCGGCTCGGCCCCCCCCGCCTCCTCCCACGCCCTGGCTGCCCCTCACAGACCGCCCCCCACCCGTGACCGTCGCCCCCGGCCGGCACAACTTCCCCCGGCCCCGCCAGCGCCGCTCGCTCTGCCCCGCCGCCCTCACAGCCGGACCGGACCGGGCCGGGCCGGGCCGCCACCACCGCGCTGCCCTCCTCCTCCTCCACCTCACCTGCCGCAAGGAGGCCCCGCCGGGCGGGCAGGGCACGGGTCCCGGAGGAAGAGAGGACGGGCGTCCCCCGGCGCCGCGAGCAGCGCTCAGGCCGGTCGCGGCCCGCCGGCTCCGGGGCGCTGCGCGTCCGTCCGGCCGCTGGGGGAGCCGCGGCTGCCGCGCCGCCCGGCCGCCATCTTCCGCGGGGAGGGGAGGGGAGGGAGCGAGGGAGGGACGGAGCGAGGGAGGGGCGCGGGGCCCCGCCCGCCGGCAGCGCGCCGGGGAGGGCTCGGCCAGGGAGGGCTCGGCCGGGGTCTCGCAGCGCGGCCGCGGCAGCCGCGACCCACACTCACTGGCTGGGGCTTCCCGGCGCCCGGCGGCGCGGCCGCAGGAGCGGGGAGCGGCGCCGCCGCGGCCCGGTGCTGCCCGGCACTGCCCGGCACGGTCGCGGCCGCCGCGCTCCCGGCAGCGCGGAAGGCGTGGGATGCTCAGGAAAGCAGTAGGTACGGATTGACACTGCTGTGACATCGCTGGCAGCAGCCTCCCGAGAAACACAAACACGCACGGTGCAATTTGCTACGTTAGAAAGGTGGAGGAAATTGTAGTACAAAGCCAGAATGGGACCTGAAGCCACATCACAGAAACATTTATTCTCAGGGGAGGCTGGGGGAGTGGACAGGAGTCTGGCAGTGCTGTTACACAATCCTGCTTTTGGATCTGCTGTGAAGAACCCACTGTGCTGCAGAGAGCGAACATTTGGGACAGGTTATCACGACTGGGGCCTGGAGCAGTCAAAAGCGACCGAAGGAGCAAGCAAAGGGAAAGCAGGTGCTCAGGGAATAAGGCCTCATGTTGGCAAAATACTGCTTCTCATCCTGCTGTCGGAGGATTGCTGGAACCTTGCGAATAATTCTCAGAAAACCAACACAATATGTAGATTTGTACAGGAACCTGCTCCTCCACTGAAAAGTTTAAAAAGCTCAGAAGTCATTGTTTTCCAACATTTATACAGGGCTTTTAATCTTCAGCTAATCAATTTGCACCTGAAGCACTGACCATGCTTCTGCAAGCCTGTTAAGTCCATGTTAGCAGGTGAATCAAATAACTGAAGAAAAGCAGACAAAGCTATGAGCAGTCCATATCTCAGTATGCTTCAAAAACCTGTTCTGCCTCTGGCTGACAGCACCCCCACCTCAGCAGAAGTTGATGAGGCAGCTGCTCCCACCACCTGCAGTTGCATCGCACAGGACTGTGCTGCCAAAATACCCAGCAGCACATATTTTAACCGGCGAGCGCATTTCTGTTGAGTTAATCCAAACACGTGCCACAGTGCTCACATCAGATTAATATTGTCCTCCTGCCTGCAGCCATCCCAAAGCTAGTGTGGCAGCAACAGGTGATGCCCAGTCTATCACAGACCTTGCACTTTCCAAAACAGCTGATCAAATCTGAGCCAACAGAGTGAATATGTGCCACTCAGCACTTCGTGTCATGTGCTTGTAGCATTTATCATCCAGTACTACAGTCTGTGAAATCCGATTTACCATTTCAAAGTACGAATTGATATTCTGGTAAAAAAAAAAAAAAAAAAGTATTTTTGGTAGTTCCCATCTCTTCCTCAGTCCAACCTATCTATCTCAGTTACAGTGAGGGAGGGAAATCAGTGACAGGAGGGTATGTTGTACACTAGTTTGCTATACAGGTGTGAGAGTATCTTAAAACTCCATTTAAACGTGCCATGAAAGAAACTACCCCAAAATATGCCCTATCTCTCCAAACCCGTCCTCAAACTAGCAGCACAGAAGTCACCTGCTTTCCTTCTCATTTCACCCCAAAACAACTCTCCATCCCACTGTCTGCACTGCTTTTCTAGCTACCTCATATGTAACTTCCTCTACTCACTTGCAAGACACCTTCAACTCCATCTTGCATTTCCTCTCTCTTCCCCACACTCCAAACCACTCTGTGGGCTTGGCTTTATGACTCCCATCCTCCAGGTTATCATACTGCTCTGTGCCTACCTCACTTAGCATATGCTATCCCTGGTAACATTGCACTTCTCTTTCTTAATGTTACATAAACCATCTTTCCCTGGATATTCCATCTAATGGCTCAGGCCTGTTTCTTCCTGAAGGAAGAGTCAAAGTAAAAGATTAAATGTCCTACTGTATCTGTTGAGGCTTAATACAGACTGTAAGAGATATGGAAGATTTTTATTGATGTAACAGATTAGAAGGTGTTAAAACTTGCTAACTTACCATATATAAAACAATTTCAGCATTAATACTGTTTTGGAATGAACGAGACTGAAATCCGTTTACAATTCTTAAAAACATTTAAGACTATCTGTGCCAAGTTTGGGCCTTTTTTTATACAAGAAAAATATGCTAAATCTAATGCAATGAATTTCAAATGTCACTTTAGTAGAACATATCTTTTTTGTATAAGTAATTTTTTCAGCTTATTCTGAATTTCTAGACATGTAGTAACAAACAAACAAACAAACAAATGCTTTCTGGAACAGGAACAACCATACGGCAGTAGCACTGCTCTGACTACTCATGCAACCTATAAGGATGTTCCAATGTAAACAAGCCTCTGAAGCACAGCCCTGGTGCCATTTTTGCAGCCTGTCCTCTGTTGGTATGAGCACTACTCTTTCCCACAGAAGCATGAAGGAGAAATAAACCGTGATGAGACAGTATTTCACTGCAAGAACTGGCCAAATCCCAAGTCTGCCAACATGCAGTCATATGATGCATCAACAAAATGGTTTTCTGTGAATAAATGTCATCTTACCCATCCATTCATGGATAATTATGGTAAAATTATATAAACTATCACAAATTAGGCACAGCCACCTTTCCCTCTCCCCTATCCACCAGTGCTTTAGAGGACCCTCCCGTGGCACAAGAAACTTTCAGAATGAGATTTTATTAATTATATTCATCCTTTCCTTGTAGCCAGTCTGCCTTAAAAAACCATGAACATATGCATTTTTGTTTTCTAATACTTGCTAAGTACATAAGAAATTGGCTTAAAATTCTTCAGAGTACTACACACCAACCAGTAAATTCCTATTCCTTACCAGCAGGCAAAGAGGACATTCTGGCAGGTGAGGAGTTCTCAGGCACTAAGGATCTCAAGGGAAAAATTCATAATCCTCCACTCAAGCCACTTAAAGTGCCCCTAAAGGATCACCTTTCTCTGCTCTTAAATAAATGTATACCAAACCCAAATAAACAAGCATCCCAGATGCATTAGTCTGCAGTCCCAAACCTTTCAAATTCTCAGGCAAAAAAAGTCATCTGTGATGTGTAGCAGCAATACCACCCAGCTGCTCTGCAGCACTGTTCATCAGTCTCTTACAGTGATTTCTACAGAGGTCAGGCTTATCATTTGCATGGACAAATGGGAACGCTGAAGCACAGAGCACACAACTGCCTTATCTGCAGTCACCCTGCAAAGCCATAGCAAACCCAAAACCAGATCACAAATCCAGTCATTAGTCAAATGTTCTGTTTGTTTTTCTACGCGATCAATTACACGTAAGTAAGAGGTAACAATTTTCATAATAAAATCGAAAGGATATTGACACTCAGGGTCCAGTTCTGCTCATGCTTCTCCCTACATCTCATTGATACTATATAAGCATAAGAGCATCCTGCCAGGCCTTTGTGCCACTAGCCCAGCAAGCAAGAGCAGAGCAATCCCAGTTTAAAAGGAAATCTACCTGGGCATAAATAAAAGCTACCATCAATTACAGGTCTCCCACAGAGGAATCCACCTATGTATACAAGCATGCACGTGCATAAGCTGGGAGAGAGGGAACTTAAAGAACCATGCTGAGACACTTGTCTTTGGTAGGAAGATGGCAAAACTTCATCTAATAGGATTAACAGATTTTAACCAGCTATAGCACACTGGGAAATAAGGTTCTGGGAATATCCCTGTTCGGTAGCTCAATACTAGAGCCATTATAATGCAGAGAAGTACCACTCCCAATCCCTGCTGTCAGTCAAAACATAAGACATAAAACAGGCCCCACGTATATGCTGCAATAAATATTCGTGACCTGAGTGTTAGTCTTCACAAGTGTTCGCTTTCAGTAAGTGTTTAAATTACTCTCATCCTGGTTAAAAGAACTACTAAAAACATGGGAGATCATCACTAATTTTATGAGTACCTTCCTAGTGCTGATTGGATCATACTGCAACATTTCTTCAAATATCATTAAGATGCAATTTACTGCTGCAGGAGAAACCTTACCTGATGAATGCTCCTGCCTCGTATGTCAGAAATGAGAGCAGGAGTCTCTTATGCTCCTGAAATAGCAGAAACCATTTCTTCTGGGCATGAACAGATTGTCTTCAGTTCCAGTGAAACAGACTGTAAAATCCTTACCTTCTCCCTTTAAACACTAAGGACGATTTTCCTCCAGTTTCATCAGGCAGCAAAAGTAATCATCTCTTTAAGCAGCAACAGCAGACACCTATTTACTAGGTAATTGCTGCAGTTAAAGGGGATTAAGCACAATGAACTCGCTTTCAGTGATAAGGCAAAGCCACCCCCTGCCATTTGCGGTGCTTCCCAGACACACCTGGGAAGAGCTCAGGGGAGTGGAGGCCAGCTAGGCCTCCCAAATGGGGAGCCACGTGCTGGCTGGAGCCGCTGAGCCTGAGCTGCAGCCAGTGCCAAAACGAGATGAGTGTCCCCCGGGCAGTCACAGCAGTACCTGTGCACACACAAGGCCAGTGGGAGCTGAGACGCGGAGACGCCCCGGAGCGTCTCTGTCCCACCCAGCCTCGCTGGGCAGGGGCTCGGCAGAGGGTGAGGGCAGCACCTGCTGCAGCCTCCCCGCTCAGCCGCCTGCCTGCAGGAGCGGGTGAGATCCGCAAGGTGGGAAATAAGAGAGAAATGGCAAAGCAGCAAAGGCCTGGGAGGAACAAAGCCTACTTAATGGGCCATACATTAAATGCTAACAACAAGAGGCAGTATAGAAACAAAACAAGTTAAATCCAACAAACTTTTAACGTCTTAAGAAATGATGCTTACACTGCTAGACCTGACAAGTTCTGTGCCCCTGCAGAAGCATCCCAGCTAGGAGCCAAAATACACTAATTGACAAATAAGTAAGCCACACAACTGGAGATCAGCGTGTTTACATCAGGCAAACCCAATAGCAGGATGGCTTCTCCCACAAGGAGTCTTAAATATTGAGAAAAGCAAAGATCAGGAAAGGAGCTAACAGCATATATATGCCGAGGATCAGGCTATTGGGAATAAAGCAGAATTTCCCTATTATCCCTGGTCTGTCAGGAAAATGCCATAAAGGTCATTTTAATGGGTTCTGTCATCCCTTTGTTTTTAATGCTAGCATTCTCCCCTCCCCCTTTTTAGGTATGGTAACACTTAACTTTTTAAACATTACATTTTTAAATGACATAGGAAAGAAAAACTCCTCTATCAATTGATTCTTATCCCAGAAGTACCAATTTCATATTGTTCCATGGTTTAGGAGAATAATGTGAAACTCCAAACTTTACACCGTTTAAATGTTATTTTATTAAATATCTTCAGTTCAAGGTTTCATTGTAACAAAGCTATGAAGGTTCTACCAACATTCAGACCAAACAAACAAACACTAGCTAACTTTAATTATTTCTATATCATGCAAAAATTCTGCATCAAATGCCTTCCATTTCCTGTTTAAAATGTGATATTTATAATATATATTATATAGATGCTTACATTAGCCCCGTAAGAGAACATTAAGAATGCTAAAGGTGTACAGCTGTGTTTGATAATGGCCATACCAAGCTAAGGTTCTCATTAACTTAAAAGGAAACAAAACAAACAAAAAAAAATCCGAGTTTGTCTCCAAGACTGTGCAAAAACAAAAAACCCAACAGTTCTGTTCTTTTAAAATTTTCTCTGAAAGATGCATATACTTAATACAGAGGGTTCTCTTTTTTAACTATTAATAATCATCAGGTAAAGAGACAAGGAAGATCAGACCGAAAGAAGGCATGCATAATGTTTTGTATTTATCTTTTTTAAATGGCATAATTGTAATCTGTTTGCTCTCTCTTTGTGGCTTAAAAAATTTCTGAATGAAATATCAAGGCTTTTTACTTTTCCACTTCACTCAATGGCTTAGTGCTGTCCTAAAAATGTTTTGAAATAATAAAATCTAGTATTTGCCCCCCCACGGGTTCAATCCTGTCCTCACTCCTCCCCTGCAATAGCAGATGGAGGAAGAAAAGGGTGTTTGCTCAAACAAACCTGGGAAGTGTGGATGGTCTTTTCCTTCATCAGTGGTTAGCCGATCTAATCCTGTTGTGGGATAGCACCTCTCTAACAGAGGGAGGAGAGCGCTATCTGCTGCAAAGTGACAGCTCCACTTTGTGCAACAGCTTTTGTTTTCTGCATTTTATTGAATAAGGATTAAAATTCCAAATTGTCT
This sequence comes from Eopsaltria australis, assembly GCA_034509425.1. NCBI lineage: Eukaryota > Metazoa > Chordata > Aves > Passeriformes > Petroicidae > Eopsaltria > Eopsaltria australis. Next base: position 553,994 of record JAVTVJ010000525.1, read on the forward strand.
TCTATAGTCTGCAAAAAAGATTGCCACACACTTAGTATGCTGCCAAGGCAATCATTTTAACTCCCTCTAGAGATTCAAAAAATGATTAGGGGTAGATAATTTCAGGTAAAAGCCTATTCCAACTTCTGCCAGTGATGCCTTCCCTTGGTCAAGACAAATCCTATCAGGTCTACCAGAAAGGCCATTTTCTTCATGGGGCTAGGCTCCCTCCTTGGTAAGGTCAACAAAATACTTCCACGTCCCCCACCCAATGAATAAAGGAACTGAACTCCTTTTGCAGCAAAGAAAGGAAGATGAATTGGCCCAAAGGACGAACATCAGATCACCTGCTCATTCCCTTTCCCCTCTGCTTCATGAGGTATCCTCTAACACCCAGAGGCAACACGGGGTGGGGGGGTAGCCTGGATTCCTTCAGCTACAGCTTTTGAGGTTCTGATCTGATAGTTTTCTGTGTTACAACATCACTGTAAAAAATAGAAAAATTACCCAAATAAACACTAGGAAACATGACACTTACAAACATCAGATGGGTTAGTGGTGGGGAGAAGCACCTGGCTGGGGCTGCTGGCTCCCACTGCTATTTTACTGGAGACCAACAAATCAAACAGGAGGCCAGGTAACTCCTTTAATTCTACGGGTGCATATATTTCAGTATAAAAAACACACGCTATTTATGCCTCATATAGGAGTGTATGTGCAAGTTTTCATGAAGAACATAACACTAAGTTTTTTGTCTGCTTTCTAAGGAACACGTGTTCTGCAGCACTGTGGATCCCAACTATGCTACTAAAAAGGAAAAAAAATAGAATATCCCATATATGTATTCTCTTCCTCTAAAATCTCTGCTCTTAATGAAATGGTTTTTGTTTTGTTAAATTAAATAAGCTGGCTTCAAAATTCCGTGTTTGTCCAGGTAGTGGCTGTTTCTAAAACCAGTATCACTAAAGACTGAGCTTCTATTCAAGTTATATTCACTTAAACCCATTTTTAAATCCCTACTTCCATCTTTAGTTTTAAATCAACATTCCATTTTGTTTTATTTCTTAAAAAAAAAAAAAAAAGAAAAAAAAAGAAAAGAAAAAAGAAAAGTCTGTTTTGGGATCCAGCAGCCGAGCCACCAGGTTTCCATAGCGTTCTTGCTGTGCAGAAATCGAAGAAGAAACAGGCTGAAGTCAGACTGCTGGGCAACAGGAAGAGAAGCACCTCCTCTCTCTTGAACCCCAGTCTTCACACTGGCTCCTCTGGGGTCTCCTTGCCACCTCTCACCGACTGCAGCTGCAGCACAGCCCGAATGCACTATTAACTTCCACCATCGCTTTGCGGAGCACAGTTCAGCCATCCGCTGTTCAAGCCGCCTCCTTTCTTGCTCTCCCTCTCTCTTTCTCTCCTTCACTTTTGCTTTCCCCCTCACTTCATTTCTGAAAGATGTTCTGGCTGCTGCCACTTTCTTAGCCCGGGGGGAGGGGCATGTTGGATAATCTGTCATTTATTTAGCATTATTCCTGTTTTTTATTATTTTATACAAACAACATGTCTTTTTTTTTAGATTTAAAAACACCTTCGTACAGCAGAAACAGACACGATGGATCCATGGAAAACAACAGAAAGGCAGCGCCCGGAGCATCAGATGCATGCAGGGTTTCGTGCATTTGGCTGCTGCCTGTTTGTAATTTGTATTTATTTTTTTAACGTCACAACAGACATGACCGTTGCTGTCACTCAGGCACTCCAGAGCTGCTTGCTAAGAAGATATTGCCCTCCAGCTGAGTATCTCCACAAGTTCCTGCAGTCAGGAAGAGGTAGTGTCCACCCAGAAATGAGAGGGAAGAACAGGACGGAAGATGGAAGGAAATAAAGCCACACATTAGCCGTACACAATTAAAAACAACATTTTCTACAGGCTAATTATTTGGTGTAGGTAGAAACCCCTAACACATGACAAACTGGGGCTCATGAGGAGAGCACTGAAGATAAGAGGCACTCACTTCCCCTTTCAGGTGGCTGAGTGTGCCAACGAAAATGAACTAACAGCTAAAATTGCTGCTTTGGAGCAGCCCTGGACCCACTCTCTCATAGTGATGACCCAGAAGTTGAAGTTTCCTAAGGGGTGCTCAAAGGCTCTGGTCCTAAGGAACAGTTTCTGCCTCCCTTTACATTGGCTTTTGCCTTGAACTGAAAGATAATTCTATTTTTCTTGGAGTTTTTATTTTTTAAATCTTCAGTAATTTTGTCTCTGAACTTCCTTAATATTTAAACAATTGTACGAGCTTTTCTGCAGTTTCATGAAATTGTAGCCCTAGTGACTGCTTTTAGCAAAGGCTCTTCCGAGTTAACCTTCATGTGCCAAACTACTGGATTTATTTTGATCAGTTTTAAGTCTGGGGCTTTTTCACATCTGTTGAGCATTATCCTGTCATGAAACTATAGCCAAACCCTTCTTTCTACCATTTCTTAGTTCACAAATCTTTGTAGAATCTCCCTCATTAGTCTTCTTCCTTCTTGCTTCTCACTCTCTCCTTACACAGAAGTCCTATGATTAACATCAAACTTCTTTTCTGGCTGCAGTTTCCTTTTGAGATGATTTACTCAGAACTGAACTCTGCCTTCCAGGTGAGAAGAAACCACTAATTTCTATTTAAGCATTCTTACTCACCTCATTCATTCTTCATCCTTAGCTTTCACTGCACATGGGATAACACGGCTCCAAAATGATTCAGTGCATTCAGACGGGGGCTGCCCACACTGACCCCATTTGTAATTTCTTGTGGGTACACCTCCTTCAGCACCCAGAAATGCATGCAAATACTCCAACTTCTATTAGTTTACAGGATATTTTAAAATATTGTTTTAACCAACATTTTGTGGTTTGGAAACAGCTTCTGCTCTGCACTTTTCAGAAACCCTCCAGCACATACTTTTGGAGGGCTTCAGCATTTCCACAGCCAAGAAACATACCTCTTCTGCAGCAGACTGTCCATTCCTAAATTATCTCAGAACTCCTAGGCACAGCCACTGAACCACACCAATCTTTAATTTAATAATTTCTTCTGCACCTTTTTTGAACTAAATCCAGGACAGATGTCTCCCTCCACATTTCTGTGATGAAATCTGAGGCAAGTTTTTTTTTTTCCCTGCAAAGGCTTTATCCTTCTCACTGCCTTCCTCCCTGGAAAGTCAGCTGATTTTCCAGCTCTCTTGAAAGCTTCCCTGCTTCTGGTGCCCCCAACTGGCTTTTGCTTTTCAAATTCCATCTGTGACCTCTGCAGTTTGCTTGTGCTAGTTCACATTCCTTCCTGCTGCCCTCAGTAGGGTTGAATACCTCACAACATGTATGAATACAAACTGCTCTTGGCTCAGTCCCAAGTTGTTCACGGATCTAGGACTCAAGTAGCAACTGTACTTGTCATCCTTAAATGACCACATTAAAAAAAGCTTGCCTCCCAGTTGTAGATATTGGTTGTTTTTGCCCTTATTTAGAAAATCTTTAGTAGAAAGGTCCTAAGATTAGGAAACTTTGGGTTATAAAATGAATGTTACATATGTTTCAGCATAAAACAAAAGGACGCAGAAAGACTTTGTACATCTAACTTAAAGAAACCATTAAGATAATAAACCAGAATGCCTTAATGCTGAAGAAGTAAATGGGTCTGATGTCCTTCAGGAGCAAGCAACAATCATTTCTTCATGTCAAATTTTAGAATCAAAGTTTCTTCCAATGCTGAATTGTGGCAAGTTAAGTGGGGGATATTTTAAATCCTCTGATATTATTTGTTTAGATTTTTTCCCCTCTGTGTTTTCTCAACATGGTACATTGAATAGCTTTTGCTTATCCGAAAATCAGTAGTAAAATTTATATGAATAAACATTTATCCCCTATGGCATAGAAATTGTTCTGTATGGATTCTACAGTATCCTTTCTAGAAGATGACATAACCATCAAAAAAGTCCTCTGAAATCATCCCCAGCATGGAAAGGTAGATGTGAAAGGGCCAACCTGTGCACAGCATGAGAGACTCTTCCTCTCTGTTATGGATTAGCCATTTGTCCAAGCACAGACCTGAGCACCTGGGAGGAAGCACAGCTGCTACAAGGGTACCTATGCCCAGGAACAACTGCCTGGCACATGACTCCCATTTGCCAGGAGTGGCAGGTAACCCTACTGAGTCCAGAGGACAGGACTTAAAGGAACACCATCTACAAGCTGAGGTTTTCAGCCTACAGACAACTAAATATGGTTCTCTCACAGCCAGCTAAAGAGCCTTGAATGCTGAATTCCCACACAGAACAGCCTTAGCTGTGTGTGTGAGGTACTCCTTCCCCAGAGTCCATACCCGTATTTGATCCTCACTGGAGAGGTGCTGCAGGAGCTCCAGAGCAGTGGTAGTGGACGTTGAGCCACTTGCCATCCCGGCGGTGCCAGACGCGGGTCTCCTCGGACTGCGTGGTGCGGGGCCGGCCCTGGCCGTCGATGTACTGCGTCAGGCGGATGTAGGCGATGCAGGCCGCGTCCTCCCCGATGACGTGCACGTGGGGGTTCAGGATGGTCGTGTGGATTGGCTTGCTGTTCTTTGACAGTACTGCCAGGACATGCAAAACCAGATGTGTTTTACTACCAAGAAGCAACAGCATCCCATGTTCTCCAACCTCTTCTATATTCTACTCACCTTCCACTGGATTCTGGAATATCACAAAAACTGCTCCTGCAATTTTTCAGGTAAAATCCAAGCAATTCTTTTCCCCTATAACCTGCTGTTCTCTTTAGGAACTGCACACTTACTGCCAGGAATCCCCTGGCCCCTTTGCCCCCACTTCCTCTGCAAAGCATACTCGCCACTTTTTCAACATCAGTGCTGTTGTGTCTTCAGTTACATGAAAAGATCTTTCACTTACAGAATATCATTGCAAAAGAGTCAGTAATCAGAAGATCTTTAAGCTAGGACAGCATTAAATATGAACAAACCTTGGGGAAGTATTAAAATCACTCCATAATAGGCTGTTGAGAGAGACAAAGTCTCTGCATATTTAGAGAACTACAAATTGCCCATACTAAGGACCTTGACCTAACCCCCAAAATAAAACAGATTGAACAGCTCAGGATTTAAATTTCAATTAGCTCATCCTGTGGAGACATCCAGGAAGGGATATAAATCCCCTAGTATAAATGATAGCATTTGTCCCAACTCTCTCCTGCCCCAGGCTGACAAGGTGACCCTTATATCTATGTAAGAAGTTCATTAGGTGTTAGAGATCTGAAACCATCCAGGGAAAACTCAAAGCAAAAGCATCTTTATGCCTGACCATTCAGTATGTCTACCCCAAACATACATGTTGATTCCATCAAAATCTGATAATTTTTTCCATTTTCATATCAGTAAGAAGGTCAATGCCTCAAAAATTTAAGGCTCCCGCAGTCCATGCCAGGTACAAAACATTTCCACCTGGCAGATTGTATGCCTAGAGTGACAGGATGTAGGGGTTAGAATTGAAATTGTTGCTGAACAAACTTTTTGAGAGAAAGGCTGCTGGCTTTTGTGAATGCATCATAACCCAAGCACAATCAAATTCTTGCTGATTCTGATAACCAGTGAAAACAAGGCAAACTTTCCCCCCCAAAATGTGACATAAAGGAAGAGTAGAGAGAAAGGTGTTGGAGTTACCAAATCTACCCACTCACAGTTTTCAAAGTAAAACTTATGGAAATCCATTCCTTCAACCAGGTTCCCCAGTGCTTCAGGTTCAAATGAGGTCAAGCCAGGATCACAGATTTTTCTGCAAAGAAAAGCAGCACAGGTTTACAATGTGCATTTGAGCCCAAGAGCTGTTCACACAGTGAAGTGCTGGTATGCCATTTGACTCACACCCTGTGTCCACCTATCTACATCTCCCTACTCCAAGAAGTAAGTTCTGAAGACTCAGCCCTACTGTAACTCAGCTAGATGGCATTTCACATGAAACAAACCTCTAGGTTACTGACTTTTCTTTTATTCTCTTTCTGCTCTTCTCGTTGCCCTCCCCTGTACTTTTCTTATGAACCCAAGACATTTTCCTATTGTTGCTCCTGTTGCTGTGTGATACCTGACTTGATATTCATTTAGAGCTCTACTATTCCATCGCTTACTCCTAACTGATGTAAGCTAAGAAGGATAAAACCTTTTACCATCCGTGACTGCGTGACAGCTCCTCATACCCAGCAGCCAGAGCATCACTTGCACACAAACTGATAAACAGTCTGTCAGAAAGCATCTCTACTTACGTATAAGCCTCAAAATCTCCATTGTTGATGGCCTCTATCAGCTGCTCTGTTATCTTAATGATCTCTTGCTTACGCACTGTGAACAAGAAGAAAGAGCAATTTAGCTGTGCTGAAGAGTTCAGTAGAAATATGAGGATGGTGGGTGCTTCCTACAAGCAATTTGTAGAGCACCATTAGTCTAGATCTCATAGGATGCTGCTCCCTGCATTCTGGAGATATGCAGTAAAGACAGTCATCCACATGAGAGTAGGGGGGCAGTGGTATGAAAGGGAAATGGTGATCCCATAATGCATGGAGAAAGAAAATAGTGATTGTATTCAATTTTTTTCTTCTAGAAAGGTCTAAGGCACCAGAGGTGTCTCCTGAATGACACCTGAGCTGCTTCTGGGGAGTCTGACCAATGAATGCCAGTGACCCTGCCCATGTGAAATACTTGTCTGGCAGCTTAAGATGTGGAAAACCTTCACCACAGTAGCCATATACAGATAGCAACCACACAGATTGAGCCAATTGGAAACTTGCCTATCACCATCACCAATACCTCAGCTATTGTGAATGCTGCAAACAAGCAACTGGGACACGTAGGGATGGCTGCTGCAAGCTACAAAGACCAACGGCAGCAGGATGGATGGGTTGGATGAGCAGGTCCTAGCTATGTCTGAGTGTTCTTACTGTTCCTCAGGCAATTAGCTTCTGCCAATCCCTATGGCACAGTTCTTTACAGCACTCTGACAGCGTTGCCATTAACCCAGCCCAGCACACTGGACTTCAAGATGAATGAAGACAAAGGCTGTCTGTCTACTGTTGTTTGGCCCCCATCCGGCCAGCAGGTCTACAATCTCTTCTCTTGGTTCCCCACAGCAGATTGCCCAGGTCCCATCCCCTCTGCAGTGTTCCATCATCCAAGCTGGTCTCAAGAATTTGTAACATTTGCAAAGTTTGAATCAGGTCTGTTAAATAACACAATTCTATTCTATGACTATTATGTGCACCATACCTATGCCTCAGCTTATATGCACAACCTCACATCTCTTCAGCCTTCCCCACACCTGTAGGTAGACTCTTCTGCACATGATACAGGCATTTAAGAGGTTCTCTAGCATTCTCTTCAATGTTATCAGATAATATACAATTCCTACCACCAGAAGTGCCAATCTGGTGCCCTTCAGCATCTAAAATGCAGGTGTCTGAAACGGAACCAGTCCCCTGACTGTTCTTGCTTTGGGCCCTGAAAGAAATTGGGACTTCTGGGAAGTCTTGCATGGGCATCTTAGATGCCTGTCATTAGGGGGATGGTGTTTAAATCCAACCTACCATCTTTAGATGTTCAAGTCACGGAAGCTGAATTCCACTCTAAATGCCAGAAGATGCTATTCTGAACTGCGCTCCCCCTTGCCTGTAAGCTTTCATCCACATGTGCACGTCATCCCACCATTTTAAGTGCAGCCAAAGAGCAACAAGATAATCTCACTGGCTATGAAAGATGTTCATACCCACTCTGAAAATCAGTTAAGAGAATTTTACTACTGAGCCAGCCTCAGAAACCCCTCAGACAGGGGCATAACAATAAGGGGGCTGTTTTTCCTATGCAGGCTGTATACACGTCCACATATGAAAAGATAAATACAGGGAATGGGTCAAAACGACACAGTGAGCTATGTCTGTTGTGAAAAATGTCCTTACAAGGAAGTTGTGTGGGATTACTTCCACCTGAAGAAGGGCTACTTGTTGGACTTCCAAACCACCCGTGTCCAGAAGATGGAGGCCATGGGAAAGGCTGCATTTGGGATGAGTGAGGGAGTCTGCAGACCATAGTCACAGTGTGCTGGCTCATCTCAAGGAAATTTGAACCCCTTTCCAAACTGCCTTGATGCAGTGCCATCAGGCCTGTCCTTCAACACTACTCTATCCCATCCGACTGTGCTCGTCTCCTGGCTTTCACTACATGTCCCGAACTAGAACCGGCACCCGGGAGGTGACCACTCTGTCCAAAGAACAGAGGGCCTCAGGATATCAGGGGGGCGGCATTCGCGCCTGCCGCTCCCGATGAATCCGCGAGGCCTCCAAACTGGCACGGCAGAGGCACAAGCAGGAGGCGACATGCACCAGAACGGACACCGAGCATGGCCCGCGGCTGTTCCACCCTGCTTAGTGCGAGCCCAGGAGGCAGCCCCGCCACAGCAGCCACACCTGGGGGCGCGCTCAGCCGGCACCGTTCAAGGCCGGCGCAGAGCGTGGCCCGGGCTCTGTCTCCCCCCAGGGCCGGGTCGGGCCGGGCCGGGGCGGCGGCCGCGGGCGGGACGGGCTGAGGGCGACCCCACTCCCCGCCCGTGGCGCCCCCCAGCGGCCGCCGCCGCTCCCCGCACCCGCGCCTCCCGCCGGCACCGACCGCGCCAGCTCGGAGCGCTCGGCCCGGCCCGGCCCGGCCGGACGAGGTGAGGGGCAGGGGAGGAGAAAGGAGGGAGCTTTACATCTACGGTAACTAGCGGGAGTTGCACTACTCCACTACTGCTACCCAGCTGCTAACTTACACGGTGCTCGGTTAAGTATAAAGGGAACTACTGGAGTTAGCAAAGGCTCCGACCGAGCACGCTCTAACTCCAATGTCTGCCCTGGGCTGTCCCAGGCATGGAGCTTCTCTTCACAAGACTGTGTAGCTGCAAAACAAATGTAAGCGTTAAAACGATAAACAAATAAAAATTAGAAAGTAAAATAAAAACCAACAAAGAAGTATAGACACACACAGCCCCAGCCCCGGTCGGCACACAAACACATCCACATCCCAGCAACTTCTACCTGCTCTCCTGCCTCTGTCACATCATTTGGGCCAGGCACTGCTTGGCAGGGGCCACCCGGGCACTGGTGCAAAAAGCACAGCAGGAATGACACTAATGCTGGAGGAAGTTTGAGGGTGACCTAAACCAGTGGTTGGAGTAGTGACAGAGCAGCACGAGGGCAAGTACAAGATAGGGTTAAAGAAAGTAGGGACATCCAAATCACTGCAAATCTCAACTTGCAGGGAAGTGAAGTGGGAGAACACTGATCCACTTGACACAGAAGTGATTCGGCACTCCCCAGTGTACCAAGCAGGGCCTTGCTGTGAGCAAGAGGAATGAATTAATCAGAGAGCAGTGATGGACAGCTCACAGCAAAAAGGACTTCAGAAGAGATCATTTCCCTTCCGTTCTGGCTAGGCAAAACACCTTTCCCATTGCACCTTACAAACCAGCAGTCTGACATCCTTTGAGCTACTTCAAAAACAAGTAACAGAGATGCTCCAACTGCTGCATTGTTTCAGATACTGGTGCTGTGTATGGAAAAGCAGGGAAATAAAACAGGAAGAGACAGAAGAGGGCATGCCTGTTCCTTCCTTCCTAGACTGACCTGAACAGACTTAAATACTCCAGATGTTCCCAGCTCACACTAAAGATCCTTCTGCTATCGCTTTAAATAGTCAGGCAGCTAGTACAGTATGTCTGTGTAGGAGAAAGGCTGTGAATTCCACCTAGATTTTCTCCAATCTACTAGCTTTTTTCATATACATTTTCAGAGTTTTTCAGTCATAGGCTTCTCTATGGAGGTAGCCAATTCAGGAGGTATCAGGCAGAACTTACTAAAACTCACAGACTAACCATGGTACCAGCTAACTGAACTAGCAAGACAGACACACAAGGTAAAGCTTACGACAGACAAATGCTCTTCAGAGCCAACATTACCCCAGGATTTTCACTCAAAGCACCTGACAATGGATTCAAAAGCACTTTAGGGTCTTTCAGAAGCCACAGCCTCCCTTTCAAAGCACTTTAAAGTAGTCTGAAAAATCTAGTTTTTGTTCCTTTGGTACTTCTGAGCACCATCCATGTCTGGGGTCCTCAGAAGTTCTGACAAGTGAGACTGAATTCAGTCTCATGCATCCCCTCCATAAGCAGGCCTGCACCACTGATCCCATTTACCACAAGGAAAACTAAGAGATGCAGTGACTTGCCCCAGGAAACCCCAAAAGGCAGTGTCTCTGCAGAGAACTCCACATCTCACCCACATGAAAGCAAGGGGATGAAATTAGCTAGGATGAGGTTCTAGGGTTTTTTTTCAGAAAGGGAAGGAAATGTTTGGAAAATTTCAGTGTGCAAAAGAGGGTATTTTGCAGGAAGGGAGATGATTTCTTTTTATTCTGGAGTACTGGAAATGAAAAATCAACATTTTGGAAGGAAGTTGAGGAAAGGAAAAATCTTAGGTAAGGAGAAATGGGAAGGGTGGAGGAAGGGGTGGGAAAAAGATGCTGTGAAGCACTGCACCCCTGGACTTACTGGCTGAGAAACAGAGAGAAAGCTGGGACTGCATGGACTCAGTCTGTGTTTTGCTCTCACTGTGCCTCCGTCCTTCAAGCACTGAGCTGCCGTCCCCGGTGGAGAGAGGGGGAGCTAGCATGGCAGGGAATTAAAACACAAACACAAACAAAACACGCAAGTTCAGTAAATAAAAAAAGAAAAAGGAAATAGGAGAACATTAAAGAAACCACAATGCTGGGCACAAAACATGCAGGAGTATCCTCCAGGGCAAAGCAAAGTAGACAGCTCTACAACATGAACCTGCTGTGCAATTTAGAATGACACAAGGGCAGGGGGGCGGGGGGAAGAACGACGACACACACTGCCTTTAGCCCCACCACAGTGGAAACAACATATCCCTGAGGCAACTGTCACTGATAGATAAAGACAATGTCTCCTACAGCACAGCAGAACTGATCTGTGTATCCTGGTGCCTATTTAAAACAAGAAGTTGGCAGAGGAACTGCACAAACACTTCCCTTTTCCGAGAGTCATGGCTATGCAGAACACTGAGAACTCCACACTCCCAACCTTTTGGTCCACTTAGGTTTGCTCAAGTGCTTGCTTATCTTAAACTGTAGAAGGGCAGGAATGGAAAAGGAACACTGATGAACACAGCTACACTTAAAATTACCAGAGCTGGCCAGAGCACAAACCACTACTGTGCAAACTCTTTCCCTCCCAGTCACCATCTAAATGCTCCCTTCTATTAAAATCATAACAAATTTTTCTAACCTCTGCCAAAAAAAACAAAACACAGTTTTGATCTCTAGCAATGTAGCCCTATACAACTCCATACACTGACCAGCTGCCTTCCTTCCTCCCCACCTTCTGCTCCAGTCCTAGACTTCTTTCCCTCACAGCATTTGTATTCCTGACTTATAACACCCATTGGCTCAGCTGGCTCAACCATGGGACCTCTCCAGCATAAAAAGTGCCACAGGAGACCAGGTTCTGGGCAAATACCTGTTTTGGATGGCTAGCCAGAGAAATCAAATTCATTACCACACTATCAAACCCATCCAGTTCCCGTCCCTCAAAGCTAGGTTCTTAAACCACAGATTACTCTTTGGCAGAAAGGTGGGAGCTAGAATACTGCCCTGTAATGAGGCCAGGTCTTATCTGAAACTGTCTGTATTGCAGAGCTCATTCACTCACTGGCATGTGTTTCTGCTCCCGGTGATTCCTCAGAAGAGGAGCCAGCAGCTTGTTACAAGCCATGGGAAAAGCATCAGGAACTACTCAGCTGACAGAGGTGACATTGCTGCTACATCACAGGGTCAGCACTGATTTTTCCCTGGTTATGTAACTCAGGTGAACTACAGGGAGAATGAGAATACCTCTGCCTCAAAATGCAAGCTATTAACACATTTGCCTCAGAACGCAAACTACATTCACCCATCCCAAACTTGCTTATTCAGGAAAATGTCTGCTCGTCCTTCATTAGGGAGGTTAGGCAGAAGACAGCTGCTCAAACAGCAAGAGCAGATATGGAACTTGGAGCTCCTTCATTTAAAGAGTTTTACAAGCACAGAATATTTATGATATGGTCACTGAAAGGCATGAAATCTCTTCTCTGCCTCTCCCTCTACTGATATCTCAGTCAAAGACAACAGGCTGAGAATGATCTTCATCTTAGAAAAAAAAATAGACCCAAAGAGAAAAAATAACAAGGGAAGTCTTTGCATGTCACAAAAGAGATTCCCAGAAAGGGACAAAAAGGGAGACTGAGTAGTAACAGAGAGGTTTCAACTCCCTGTAATCTACAGAGAAGCACAAAAACACAAGAAGAGTCCAAACCTCAAGGGACTGGTAGAGATTTTCCACACCTAGAAATGGACTGGAGATGAACAGATTATGATATATGCAAGAAAAGAATTCCAACTCTGAGACAAAAACAAATTAGCTCAGTTGTTTATATACCACAGAGGCCAAGTCAGATGGCTCCCCAATGCACAGTGCCACTGTGACAGGAATGACAGCGTCATGGCAAATTTATGAACTGAGTCAGACACAGAAATCTGGAAAGCTAGTTCAAGGCAATGATTGAATCTCTAGAATCCCTTGCCTACACTTAATTGTATTAGAAATTACAGACAAAATACCTACCTTTCAGATCCTCATCTTCAGTCGTGGTGTTACAGCTCTCTGTGGAACCCTGCATGGCAGAACAGAGCATTACCAGGCATCAGCAGTCGGGAGCACGAGCAAATAGTTTGATTTCTTTGTGAAGAAAGATGGCAAAAGCACAAAAATGTTGGCAGGGATGGAAGGGAGAGGATGAAACAAGGAAGATTTGAATGAAAGCAGGCCAAATACAAAGCAAAACATAACAGCATCTCTGCTCAGCTTTTGCATGTTCAAGCCATTAACCCAGAACTTTTACAAGTGTGGAAGTTACCAAACTCTGTCAAATGAAATCTAATGATAGTTGCTTTTGTTTGGAAGAATAGCCACAAGAAGCTAAAGAAGGGCTCCTAGGCTGTCTCAGAGAAACTGTCCATTTTCAGAAGAAAAATAAAATTCATAAATGCCTATATCTCCTCTTCCATCCCACATACGAAAGAGAGTGGTGGTTATACACCACAATAGGAAAGATGTGTTAATATCTCAACAGTTGTCTTTACTCCGCCTCTCTCAGAGAGCCACAGCCATATAACACAACCCTCCTATTCTACTGCCAGCAGTACTCAGGAGCATGCTACAAACCAGACATTGGAAAGGTAAAAACTGAATTAATACACACAAAGACAAGAACAAGAGAGGAGCAGAGGTTTCTCTGGCAACACTCCCATCCCTTACCTTTATGCCATCTGTAGCATTATGGACAACAGTTGTTTGAGGCTCCTAGGAAAGGATGGAAGAATCATTAAACTCTAGTTCCAAAGCATTCTCTCACTTACTTTCACTCCCCAGCAAGTGGAGAAAAGATGACTGACATTAAAAAAATAAAATCAAATCACAAACTCCAAACAGCACACGTGTGCCTGCGTGCGTGCGCACACACTTCCTGCACAGGTTTCATTAAGAGAGAGGCTGCACTAAAAGCTACAGTCACAAGGAGACAAAGCCCCCAGCTGCCCTGCAACTGCCCCTAATTTCCAATTCGCTTCCAGTGAAGCAGGCTGGCACAGACACCAGGGGGCAACCAAGCAGCCAGTCTGCACCCTCTGCAGCCCTTCACGAAGTAACGACCCCTCAGCAGTGTCCTCACTCGAAAATGCTCAGAAGAGGGGGAAAAAAGGATAATACTGGGCTGGGGCCTTTGTCTCCCAGTTTTTTGGAAAGGTTGCTGGGTATTTTACCCTAAAAAGGGACATTCATAATTTCCATAATAAAAAAAGTATGAGCCAGACCACCTCAATGCCTCTCAGAGAGGATTTGCTAAGGAACTGTGAAAGAAGGCACATTTTTCTAAAAGTCTCTGAAATGAGCTCCAATTTCAATAATAACCATATTTAATAATTTTAAAAGGCTCTCTCAATATCAAAAACATCACAAAGAAAGCTAGTGAAAGGAAATCAGAAAATTATGAAGTGTCCCAAGAATCCTTCATACTACAACAAGAAAACCCAACAGCAAATCCCACCCTCCCACGCCCCAAAAATGGCAAATCCAACTCTCCAGAGACAGACAACAAAGAGCAGCTACCAGGCCTATGGGTGCTAACTAGCTCCTGCACTCATCCCTTCATTACCAGGACAAGACTTCAGGATCCTGCAGCATCTCCTTCCACTGCTGTCATTCTTGCTGGGTGGTCAGTAAGGGCATCAGGGACAGTGCTGGGCAGTGCTATACACTCACCCAATCTGCCTCTGCCACCTGCTGCACTGCTGCCTGATCTTTCACAGGTACTGAGGCAGGCCACACACCCAGTTGTGCTGTTCAATCTACTTGGCACTGGCACTGTACTGGCACTGTAGAGCCTGCACACAGGCCAAACAGAAGATGCCAGCCCAGCAAGTCAGTGAGCTGCAGGACATGAGCCACTCAACTGAGCAGGCCAAATACGCCAGCAAAGGATTCTTCTAAAAATCCTTTGTCTGCCCTTTCTTCTCTGGTGTCCTGAAGTCCATCCTCCATTTACTGAGTGTTGGAGAGTGGATGGAGCTTGACACTCTCTTCTTCAAAACCATCCTCCCCAAAGCCAGCAGGAACAGTTGAACAGGACACACAGAACTATACAGAGTGGCACATGGGGAAGTCCAGGCAAGCTGCGATCCCCACATCCAACCACAGCTCTGCTCAGCACCCCCATCCCAAAGCCTGTGAGGCTGTGATCAGGCCCCACAGCAGCACAGGGACACAGACAGAACGAAGCCAAAACATAAGCTGAAACAGAGCAGCACAAGCAGCACTCAGGAAGGGGTTTGTGGGGAGAAGGGGACAGGACAGAATTAAAATTAAACCAAACAGGAAAAAAAATAGCAGTTGGGGAAGATACCATGGACGTCTGCACTGGGGGTGTTTCTTTTGCAGTGCTTACTATACTGGTTTTGTTGTTGCTCTGTGGCTGAGACAGAAAAACATGGTTTTAGTTCCCCTGCTGGGCAGCAGAGGCAGCAAGAAAATGACAGTATTGCTTCAACCCCAACCATCTCCTCAGACCCAACCCTCCCCACAGGCTCAATCACTGAGAGAGGAAGGAGGAGTGCTGCCCGGGTTGCTGGACATCATCCTTCCCCCAGAGGCAACAGAAGTTGTAAGGGATGTACCAAAATCCAAATGTGAATGGACTGCTAGAGCTATAAGGAAGGAAATCAGAAGGCAAAAACGCAGCAGGCCAGAGGGGTGGGGAGACTCCTGCAATGAGCACTAACAAAAATATCTGGTGAAGGAAAATGAGAGATGGCAGCTGCCCTGAGAGGAAGAGACTACAGAAGTGAGAGACACACAATAGTCATGGTCTCAAACAGGGCACAAATGGGAGTCAAGTCTGAGGTGTCCCAGAGTTACAGAAGCAGTTCTAGATATGTGATGATGCTGAGAGTTCCAGGGAATCTATTGATCCAAGTAAAAGCGTAGTCAGCCCTAGAAAAGTTAGAGAAAAGGTGGTGTATGATGTGTTGTATCCCTGTTGTGACTTGAACAAAGAGACTTCAGGACCAAATATCGAAAGGAATGGGATTGGGGCATAAGGAAGGGACAATATAGTTCCACAAGTAGGAAGTTTTCTGGATGTGCCCAGCAGCTTTTCATCTTTCCCCTCTTCAGACTCTCTTGTAGCTGTGGTAGAAGAATAAACTCTCCGTTTCCTGCATTCATACAGCACAACAGTGAGGCCATCACCAGCTTGCTGAAAAGAATCATCCCATTGAGTCATGTACATCAGGAGTGAGCCAAGTCTATGTTTGTAGGAAGCCCAACCTGTGTCCATAAGTGTAGAGCTCCTAGCCCACAAATGCAGCCCATGTGTGATCCAGCCCACACCAGGCTGTGTCTCTTTCACCTAGACACCAGCAGCAAGGTCAAAACTGACACTGCAGGAGCCTCACTTAAACTCCTTTATTTACAGATCAGGGCACGTGATGGGAGCTCACAATCGTGTGCCCTCATTGCAGTGGCTCTCTATCCCACTCAGGGAGTGCAAACTCATACTGCAAAACATCAGGCCCTCATCACCACACCACAAATACCACAAAGAATGCAGAAGTCAAATCCTAAGCTGGAAAACATCTGCCAAAGGTATAATTACGTCAACTAGTGACAGACCTTGTAAGACTGAGACTTAACAAATATCTACTAATAATTCAGTTTTTCTTCACAAGCAACATGTCTTAGCTTAACTATCCCTTTTGGAGAGGGAGAGAGGAGAAACAAAAGAGGAAGATGGGGCAGGTAGAGGGGGGGAAGTAGAAGAGAGAGAGACAGAAATGAATTCTTTAGAAGTTCATGGGGAAAAAAGGAACATATACACTCAAACTCCAAGCTAAGAAAGGAGAAGTACCACAGAAATTACTGTTTGCTGTCTCTTTCTATACATTCATGCAATTGTCCTAAGACTCTGGCCTTCCAAGAGTTTTGTTTCATGCATATATTTCCAGCCTGATGGCAGAAGAGATAACAGGTCACTGTGGATGTCAAAGAGGAGCAGATCAACCTGAAAAAATTAATTCCAAGCTATTTTGTGGCATAAACACAATCAAACTTCTGACAATGGTCCACCTCTGCACACAGCACTGAGGCTCTTGTACTCCATCAGAAACAGTGATCCTAATGCAGAAATCTATCTTCCAAACCTCTTCCAGTGAGAGGAATGTAACCCATTTTTCTTAGTCCACTGGGATAAGAAGATAAAATTAGCACGAAAGAAGCTATACGAAAATAATCCCAGTCTTTTGGAAGGCTTTATAACTAAGGACAAATGAGAAATAAAAACAAAAAACAAACTGAACCAAAACCCAAACAAACATCCAGGAAACCACTATTCAAAAACAAGAGTTGACAACAGCCTGTTAAATGTGTTACGTGTCCTTATAAAGTGCAAACCAGCACACACCCAAAGCACACAGCCTACCCTACAGTCTGCACTGAGCACCCAGTTCACTCATCATATTCTTCCCCAGCCAGTGGGCTGAAGACCAAGTATCATGTTTGCTAGTCCAGAATTGGATAGCGTCTTACTACAGGACAGAGTCCCAATGCAATTAGAGACAGCTTAGCCTAGACATTTTTCACAGCTCTTTCTCAGGTGAAGGAAGGTATCTGACATATTGAGCTTCCTGCACACACTCATGTCATGTGGCCATCTAACCACCTGCCCTTCCCTGGAAAAAGCCAGCCTTCCCTTCCCAGAGGTGCAGGCAGCACAGCCAACTCTTACCCCTCCTTCCCCCCTGCTGCGAGCTTAAGTCACTGGCCAGGGTACAATCCTTGGTAATTCTGTACAGCTCAAGTTAAAAGAGTCCAATTCACCTAAAAAGGTGCTAGGCCTTTCTTAAGATCTGTAACATGATTCATTTTGGCACAGCAGTTGGCAACATTTCCTGAGCTCAACGAGACAGACAGACAGGCACAAACAACACAGACGGTGCAAGAGAAGGAAAAGAGACCAGTGCTCATATCGCAGGGACACACACATGTAGCCAACTAAGAGACAACTACCAACACATGGACTGCCTCTGGTTATTCAACCACTTTCACTGCTTCCATGTTTTCAGAGGCTGGTGCTTACATGGTTTACATATCCCAGCTGCTTTAAAACAACATGCAAAGAGAATTTAAGTATTGCTGGCAGTGGGCAAAAGAGAAGGGAAAGAAAGGCATAGTGAACTTCTGCCCTGCATGAAGACAGGGCTGGTGAAAAGTTAGTCACATCAATTTCCAAAGCAGTACTTCAGGATTACTTTTTTTTTGTGGGATTTTTAAATAACGTTTTAAGGTGTTATTGAAGGAGGAAGAGGAAAAATATCTTCCAGGTAGTAATGCAAAAACAATTATTCTGCTTTCTTGGTACTGTAACATTCCCACTTCTATCTGAAACAAGGGATGAATATTTTCTGTTATTTTTCTGTGCATAGGAGATAATACAATTACTGATTTTTGTACTTTAGTTACCGTTCATATCTTGGGGTCAAAGTGTGTCATTGGGCTTTGTATGACCCCTGACAATATGACACTGGCCAATTTCCTCTTTAGACCCTTGAGAGTGGATTTGACTACTTTTTTTGACAAATTATATAGATGTCAAACACCTTGATGGATGAAAAAGGAAATGAACAGGATAGGTGAGGCAGTTACTGGGTGTTTGGTCATGCTGGGATACATAAACAAGATCAGGACAAAAGGAACTTTTGGATTATAAAGGCTCTGACAAACCTTTTCAGTAAGTATGCTAAAAAAAGAAGTGACCGGCAGCTCTGAGCTGCCCAGTGGTGCTGTGCCCACAAATTTCATCTGAACAGTGGAGCCCCATCAGCCTCTGCCACATTTGGAGTGACTCCCAGTTTGTTCTACACTACAAGGCTCCTATCAAGGACGACAGCACCAACACCAGGCAAAACACCTGTTGTTCTTTTTGGCACCTCTGCAACAGAATGACAAAGCCTCATATCCAGGCAAGGCACAACACCTGCTCTGCTGAGCCCAGGAGAACGACTGTCTTTTTTTGTTTCACACTCAGAGCAGGCAAAGTCAAACTGCATTGCCAGCAGTTGGATTTTCTGCACAAAATGGGAGCCGTATGTGGCCAGAGGATCCCAGAGCCCTTTTGGTGAGGACATGGACCCTTCAGTGCACACTGGTCCCCCCTGCCACCCCCCTGCACGGACATGCTATGTAGGGTGATGAGCACAAGCCGAGCGTGCATGGCATGGAAAATGGCGGAGGCACGAATCGCAGGCAGCTTACGGGAGGTGCTCACCATCAAATGCACACTGGAGCTCGACTTCCTTTTCTGGACACATCATTGAGAGAGGGAAAGAGAAGGGAAGAGAGGAGATGAGAAGAAAAGCACAGAAACTATTCACACATTAGTGTGCCAGCAAGGGCCCCCTGCCAATAACACTCCCCTGAGGCAGGTATAAGCAGCAGCAGAAATGCACACACGAAAAAAAGGAACAGAGAGAGAAGTCACCATTAAAGCACACGACTACACACCAGGGAAAAGGGCAGGGCTGAAGACCCGCAATCCCTCAAACACTGAGATCAGAATATAGGTGCCCCACACACTAATACAAGGGGAGAAGAGAGAGCAATATATATGCACAAGATGTGGGATACAAGGGGGTGTCTCTCTGTGCTCCCCCACCTCAGAAAATGGGGCAGCTTCCCCAGCCAAACTGAAGAGGTAGGCACAAACCCCCTGTCTGTTCACATTCAGAGGATGCAGAGGTGTGTTTGCAACTCAAATTGGAGGGTAGGGAGGAGGGCACAACAGAAAGGCACACACAGGGGGCTAAGAAAAGAAGAGGGAACTTCTGTGCATAGCATGGGGAGGAGAAAGGCTCCCTTACATAGAATTTGGGGCTGATTGGAGAGGTAAGGTGCACTAATGCTCAAACAAGAAAGACAGAAGCACTCAACAGCCAGAACACTTTGCACTCTCAGATACTGGGAGAAGAACAAATAGGTTCAAATGCTACTCAACCTTCTTGGACTCTACTCTTGTTAAATGGTATTTTCAGTCATCTTCAAAGATACCTTCACATCAAACTGCACTCTCCAGTAAACGGGGCTCAGCATGCACTTCCCTCCTCTTTCACTAAACTCTTAGTGTCATCCAGTCCAAGCTGAGCCTGGCAGGTCTCTCAGCATTACAATGCTACGCCTTCCCCTTGCTGTCTCCACATACATTTTCCATCTGCCCTTCTCCTTCGGTACTATCTAGGCTGTTTCTCTGCTGATTACTACAGTCCAGCCCACAGAGTAGGACAGCACGCCCCAGTCAAAACCCACCATGGCATGGGCTCAGTTCTGTAGCTCTGGACTCCTGCACAGCACCACAGCCCGCCCTGGAGCAGCCTGTGAACACACAACAGGCCATGGAGTTGTAGCTCCCCACTTACACACTTACTGAGCCTTCACAGCTCTCACCTTGAGCATTGCCTTCTTCCCTGCTATCCTCACATCACAGCTCAAGCACACACACACTGGCAAGTCTTTGAAAGCAGAAGTGCCCATGTTCACCTCATACCCAGAACCACATTCCTAATCACAGCATACAGTCCACAGTCACATAGCCACTGCATGAACAGACTCAATCTAGCAAAGCTTCTGCCTCATCTGATCTTTAATTCCAGTACAGAGAGACTCTGATCTGTTCAGCATTTGGCTCACAAATCTTCCACTTCATGGAGGCACAACATAGGGCTTGCCATTGCATGGTTTTCAAATTTGTGTTTCCTCTCATATTCTTTCAGAACATTTTAACTTCTCCACAGGCTTTTCCTCAAGCTAGAGCTAAAATAGCATGTACTACCAGTGCATGAATACAATGCTTAGACTGCCAACAACCAAGAGAAATCCTTCTACCCCATCACAACAGGGAATTTTTAACTGGGAAAAGCGGAAATTCACGCCTATGAGAAACTTCAGCTTTTACTTTTAATGTATTCTGTAGGTTGCAGAGGACAAAAAGAGACTATATGGATACTGAAGTAAACCTGTCTCTAAGAAAGACAGTCTCATTTGAAATTCATACAGATTTCCAGTAAGTTACAAAAGAAAAAGGGACAGAAAATGCTAAGATACAAGCAAAAGGTTCAATATGAACAAAATCAACCAAGTCACGCAGAAAACAAATACCCTCCTATACAGAGGCACAAGCAACACTGACATGGGAGGAAACAGAACCTTCTGCAGATCAGAACTTAATTAGAGTACAAGCTAAATTTAAAACAGTGTTAGTCTATTACAGGGCATGATGTAGTGTAGAAATCCCAGAAAGCACATTATTACTGGCTACTATAATAACACAAGGCAGAAAAGCTAGGTTGGCAGTGTGAAAAGTGAGTGAGGTCTGTGTGAGGGGACTGAGGTCTGTGTTATGACCAGAGCGGGAAAGTACTACTAAAACACAAGAAAGGTTAGATAATGCCAACATGAGGCACTGGCAGTAAGTGCTAAAGCATCAAAACTTACTAAGTCAAGTCTTATACAAGAAGTTACTAGAACCAGATCAATCTCCCAATACATCTTAACAGCTGCATCAGAACCATCTGTGTTACCTTCCCAAGGTGATTAGCTGAGTGAGCAAAGCTTTTTGATCTCCTTGTAATGTTGCTGCAACTTAGCAAAGTAAATAAGAGAACGGAAGTTTAGTTATAGAGTTCTCTTTCCCTTCCATAACACAGATACGTCTCTAAGAACTACTAGGCAGTGCAGAGATGTTCCAGGGAATGAAAACAATTGTTAAAGGCAGACACAGCCTATGGTAAAGTACCTCACTGATCACATTAAGGGTTTCCCTACACCTGAGTGACAAAACATTCTCCCAAAGCAGACAACAAACCTAGGGACGAATGTTTGTTAGAGTTCTGTTTTTATTATGAGTGTGAATTTTAAATGTTCATTTCAAAAGAGGAGTAGATTCTCTACAGTGAAACTTAAGGAAGAGTCTTGCTTTAGGTAACAATCAGCAGAAGTCAGCAGGTGACAGAAGACAATCTGAAGAATCACTGTCTCTTCAGCATGGCAGCAATACTGGAAATGGTGAGTGTAAATCATTCCACAACACGTACAGAAACATACTATAAGAAGCAGAGTGATTCCAAGCAAGGTCCCATTCACAGTCCTGGGAGCTTAACATGGCTATTTTTTTATGACAGCTTTTTGTGTTTCTATCTTCTACATGCAGTTCTCCCCCAGCCTGATACTGACAGTATTCATATTAAAATATCACACTTGCAGCAAATTCCTGTGGAGAGTATAGTCATTTCACAACTTAAGGTAGGAAAAAATGTTGAACTAAAAGCAGATCATCATAGTGAGAGTCATATTGAACCAGCAAATTTGAGGTCCTGTTTCTACTTCTGCTTTAGCCCTTTTGTGTGATGCTGAGCAAATAACTTAAATCTTTGTCAAGCCCTCTTCTCTCTTGCCCTTTTGTCAGCTCGTCTATTTAAATTGTAAGCTAAGAGGCAGGGATTTTCTGCTTAGCCATCACTAGCTAAGTACACTGGACTCTTGATCTCAGCTGGTGTTTCTAGGCATTACAACAATGCAGTGAAAAAACTGAATGCATCAAAGGTAGATATAATGTGTTACTGGATGTCAGCACTTAAACAGATCTGAAGAACTTTTCAGGTGTCTTGTGTAACACAGTTCAGCACAAAACTCTACTGTTCAGATGAGCTTGGGTTTCCCTGTTTAGCTTCACCATAAACAATCTGTAAACAGTATGGCTTTAAGATTATAACAAGTCCAGATGCAGAGATAGGAGCATTAACTCCTGTTGGCCACTGTGTGAATGTTACTTGACCCTTGCAGATTTTATAGGTTGCTTACCTTGCTACTGTGCGCCTTTTCTGTTTAAGGCATGCTTTCACCGACTGCTTTCCCAGCAGCCATGCCAGTTTACAGAGCATCCTTCCTTCCCCACATACTCTTTACTGGGGAAAGGGCAGGGAAAGCACATCAGGCATAAAATGTACACTTACTGCAATATTCCTTACAAATAGCAGAACAAATGGTATTTCGTGCCTCTTTGCAGTTATGTAATATATCAGGCAGATTTTAACACATTAACCTTGTTAAACTAAATAAATGGATTTTTACTTTCTCAGTTGAGCTCTCAGCTGTGCTGTTCAGCTTTTACTGGGAAAGAAAACAGAGTGCATGTGGCAGAAAGACAAGGTAGAAAATCAGACTTTGCAGAGCATTGCAAGTGAATGCTGTTAAAATCTCCTGCATCCCACAGCATGCTCCATAATTTACTATCTACATAGAGTGTTACAGTGGGCCTGAGGAACATTATTGATATAATTTTATAGCTCCTAGTCACAAACTCAAGTGGTCCAAAAGTAAACAAGAAAGAAAAAAAGAAACTGACAAAGAGCTTAGAGAAGGACCAATTTAAAAATAATTGCAATTACATGCTTAACTAAAAAGAACACTTTGTGCATTAAAAGATTCTGATTATATAAATGCGTCTTACAGGCCCTGCTAGACCTGGAAACACACACACAGCCCCTCACACCAGCAGGAAGTGAAATACCCTTTTGGAAAAAATGGAACATGACTCTTTGAATTACTACCCAGAGACAAAAAGAAAATCAACAGTAGGACTGTAACACTAAGTACAGGGAGCCCAGACCCTGACAAGCTTACAGGAAGGACACTCAGCATAACTCAGCATGTCCTTAATCTTCATCCAGGTGTTTCCCCAGCCCACTCCTTAACCCCTTTCTCACCTTGCAGTAGATGGCAACTCCAGATTATAGTCAGAAAGGGGAATAAGAAAGCAAATTGATTTGAAACTATCTAAAGTAAATTTTAAAATGGTAGCTGCACAATGCTGCTCATAAATTCAGAATCTTAAAAAAATACCTGGGACCTACAGTGATGACCACGAGATATGTGGTATGTTACATGGCTCTGCAACTCGTCATTCAGTATCTTCTAGCCTCACTTTCTGGATTTGACAGCAGAAAAGGACATTCTTGGGGGTAAAACTTGGGCCTTCCTCCTGCTTACTCCAACAGCTTGGATCCAAATTCTGCTTGAAGAGAGTGAGTGCAGCACTACAAAGGTTTTGGTGAGCAGGTAGAATTTAAGATTCAAGGCAGTTTAAATCATTCATTATTTAAGATAATGGAAAAGTTCTCAAGTGCCAAGCTGATGAAATATCTACCAATTAGCAGAATTAGTACTTGAAATAGAAGCAACAGTGCAAAATGAAAACCAAGAATGCTTCAAATAGATTTTGGAAAGGAATTTATTAGAGGAGAGGGTCATATTCATGGAAATTTATCAAAATAAGCCCAATGTGGACATACTAATATTGGAATAAAAAACAAAAGAAGTTTCTTTCCTGTCCTCCCATCTAGATTTAACCTTCTTCCACTGCCTTCCAAAATGGTCTCATACAAGTAAAATGCATGCATCCTCATTGCTTTTGAGCTAAACTTTCTTCAGCAAAGCATTTGAGCCTACTGCTAGAGAAACAAAAATTGTGCCTTTTTAATGTATGAGCTCAACACAACTCACACTAGATGCTCATATCACCACATATGACTATTAACCATTCCTCTCTCATTTATGCTAAGTCAGCAAGTACATGCTGTACCTTGCATCAGAAATTCAGCAACAGGCCATTTTCATGGAGTTATTGGGAATAAAGCATGAGAAAGATGTCTGTGTCTCACTCAAGCTTGTGTAATACTATGTAAAAGGAATTCCTATTGTACTTATCAAGCAATGTAGAATTCTAGCACAGACAGCTCTGAATGCCAGCCAAAAAAAGTTACCTTGAACAGAAAGTAAATTAACACAAACTGGTGGTGCTTTTTTCTCAATCTCTTTAAAGCCATTAAGTCTTACAGTAGTGTAATAATCCATTTGTGGAAGAAATACCCTTTCCATTCTTATCTACTCTGTGGATATCTGTGACAACAGTCTTATGGTACATAGTCACCCTGGATCAGATAAAACCAGTGAAGAAACTGAAACATATTTTCTCTCAAATCTCCATAAAGAATTGATTTCCAAGAAGGTTGTAAGAGACAAACAAACAAAACTCAACCATTAAACAAACCAGTCTTCTTATCTGGAGGAAACATGAGAAACAGCCTAACCAGATGCCATGTGGTCAGCAGCAGACTACAATAAAAACTACTGCATGCAGCGCTTGTTCTAAACCTACATCTGATGTAGAATAATTTATAGAGGAAGCGGGAGTGAAAAGGATACCACAAAGCTGAAAATCTGGTTGGTGTTCAAGCCACATTATTTGTGCTCTGCACTACTGCAATGGGCAGAAAATTATCGTTTGCCACAAGTAAGACTAGGTGCTCTTGACTCAACCAGACACTGGCACAATTTGTTTGTCAGAACTGTACAGGGTGAGAAAGTGAGTGGAGCTAAAATTACAAGTTTCCTGCATAAGGAGCAACACATGACAAGTATGCTGGTCACAATGGTGAGGTCACCAACCAGACAGTGACCAGCACCAAGAGTGTCCCCAGCAGCCAATGGGCTCCAACAAGCAAATGGACATGGTGAAAGTCTATACTTGTATGGGATGACTAATGGGATGCAGCACCCACTACAGTAGGGCAAGGAAAGACATAAGCATGTAGAAACAGAAATTCTACAACAGAAGTGTTAAGGATGTCCTACAAACACACACAGACTATTACACACTCTCTATCTTGTCCAAGCTTAGCACTGGAGGAAAACAACTTGTACTTTTAAAAGTCTGTATTACTTAGCAGAAGAGTAACTCAAAACAGGAGTTTTAATGAGAAATACATTATTTATTTCTGAGTTTTAACACTTACAGAAATGAGGACTCTAAATCCACATCTGAAGATAGAAACCATTTAGGGGAAATGGGAAGCCTAAACACCTCTCCTGAGTTGAACATGAGCAATGCACCTCATGGACAGCACTGGGGTTCACAGTGCAAAGACAGACTGCTGTAACACTTTGGAGAGAGGAAGCTTCATGAAGCCTCTTGACTGCAGGTCTCCAGTGTCCTGCAGAAGCAGTGGTTTCCAGAGGAAAATTTCATTCACCATGAATACAGAATGCTATGCTCTCTGATATACCTTCCACTTTATCAAAGTATTCAATTACACATAAGAGGAACAACATATACTGCAAAGGGCTGAAGAAAAGTAAATCCAGAATTATCCTTTTCACAGAGGAAGACACTGTGTACTCCATGAACCAAACGCCACAAACTTTCTATGGAGCTGGAAGGTTCTAACATACAGGGTCTCCTTGTAACTACATTACCATGAAGTTGTGCCTCAAGATTTATGTGCACATAATTTGTCCATTTTTTGAACATTTTAACCCAAGATGTGACACTCCCTGAAAGCTTGATAGAAATCAAGAATCCTAAGAAGAAAGACATTTTTTTCTAGATAGGAAACAAAACTATGTAGACATATTAATACCTGCTGTTTTTCCAGTTACTTCTCCCCTGCCTCACTGGGATTTTGAAGCAAGCACCTGTTGGTTCTCAGTTCATAACATTTGGGATAATCTATTCTTATTCTACTGGAATTCTACTGTAATGTTTTAACTATCAACAGATGCGGCAACTCTAACACATTGTTGTATTAGTGTGCATGTGTTTGATGCATGTCTGTTGAAGAGGCAGGCTGGTGCAATGGCCAGAAGCTCACTCTTGCGGACACATTTCAAAGACAAGAATCCTAGGGCAGGAACAACATTTTCACAGAGAATTTTGATCAAAAGAGAAACAAACCCCAAAACCTGAATGTCAATAGGGCAGAATACTGCAGAACTGTAAGAATGCATGCAGTCCCCAAAAACAAACACTTTCTGAAAACAACTCTTTTTCCAGCAGCCTGCTGTACTGTGAGCCCTCTGGGAACAAAGCCTCATTAAAATGGAAGAGGGCTCAGAGAGCAGGAGAGAACAAGTGTGCTGGTCCTTCAGTGTAAATGTCAGCCCCCCAGCACAGGGAGAATGAAGACTGCCCACAGTGCTAAACCAGGAGATGAACTGTTCCACCTACCAGCTGTGGAGAAAGGTTCGAACTTGAAAGGAAAATGCAAGCAAATAAACCCAACTCTTCTTTTCCATGTGGAGGACAATTATCTTTCAGAACAGTTAGGGGAGAACCATGCTCTAGCCTGTACTTGTCTCCCCTCTAGTACCAGATGGTAAAGGGCTGCTGCCTGCAACAACAGAGCCTTGGCAATGGCCTGTATGACCTCCAGAGTTAAATGATCACCATGCAACACCATGAGTGACATTGAAGTGGGGAAAAAGTAATTCCCTTCAGAAGGGAACAGAAGAGTGCCTTAATTTCAGGCACATGAACTGAACTCTTTAAGACAATACTCAGTTTCTGTTCTGTCCAAACATGAACGTTTGGAGGCTCCTCCTTCCCCACCCTTCTTCCCAGCTCAACATTCAGCATCTGTCCAAGGGAGTAGACCAAGGAACTTCCATGGGGTCTGCTGGGTATATCATCAGTCACTCACAATTGCTCTGTGCAATTTTCATAGAAGCACTGAACAGAACAGACTAGTCAGAGGCATTGTGACACAAATGAGCAAGTCCTTGGTCTTTCTAATCCAGTGCTGACCAGCTCTCCGTACATCACAGAAAGGGGAAAAGGAATTCCTGCTGCTGCAACAGTGCACTTAGCCAGTTTTGCATGTAAGGAACACTAAGAGCCCACCCAGAGTTCCATAACATGACACCGATTATAGCAATCCCAGCCACAGGACAGAGCTGTGGTTTTACCCTGGAAGGGGAGGGGCACCAGAGAGAATGGCTGCCTTCTGTTCAGATGTGGGAGAGACAGTGAAGTGGCAAAGCATGAACTTACCTTCACTCCATCTGACTTCTTGTTCAGCAGGCTTTTGGCAGCTGTGGAGAGAAGCAGAAGTAGGTCAGATTTTGGTTTCAAGACTATCTTTTCTCTCTTTTTCTCCCTCCCCCCCACTTCTCTCAAAAATGCACGAAACTTCAGAAGGACAAACATCCTGCTAATTCCTCTCTAGCAGCAAGAGACCTGGAAAACAGGACAAGTCACTCATCAAATCCATCCTTATAGCAGAGGGTCATCTATCCTATCTATTGTTCACCTATTCAGGCAAAAATACTACCACTTTCACCACCTCAAGAAGACCAAGTCTGAAATGATAATTTAGAGTTTCTCTGTCAATCCTCCACTCACACACTGTGACCCCACACAGAAGTGTCAGCAGTTACACGGGGAAAAGTTTAAGAAATCTGTCTGATTTTTGCAACAGGATAAAGGCTGCACCTGTGACTGCAGCCATTCACATGACAGACGTGGTTTATAAAGGGGGTGCTGATAACACAGAAGCCTTCTAATTACTGTTATTCACAGTTTCTCTGGGCATAGCTGGATAGCTAAAAGGAAGGGACTGAGAAAGTGCAAAAGGCAGCATCTGAAAACTGTAAAAAAAAGACAATAGCCAAAGAGACTACGCTGAATTTCTTCACTGAAAGATAAAGATGCTCTGCTGTGCTCAACTTGAACAACTGGCACTACCAACGAAACTGAGAGAATGATAAGCACACACAGAGAGCCCAAAACAAATGCCTGGCAGAAGACGCACTTGGGAGTGATGAAGGAGCTGCTCCATCTATTACAGCAAAATGGTACATTGACAATGACTGTCAACAGCAAGGCCCCATCTACAACTGCAACAGATATAAGAAATTCTTGTGTACTTATGAAGAATATACTCAGTTGTTTCAACTTCTGTAAACAGCATACCAGACTACTACTGTACCAAGACATGCTATGGCTCTCCTAAGCAGCTGCTCAGAAGCTTATGGGTCTGGGCATCTGAATTTTAGGTGCAGCAGAGATGAGACCTAGAGAAAAGGCAAGTCCTAAGACAATGTTCACATGACTGCTGAAATGGTCCATTCCCAAAGACGTACTGACCAACTTGCACAGAGTGCTCAGTCTCTCTAGGAACAGCAACATTAGGCAAAAAAGGTTTTTGCAAAACCTAAGCAATTGTTCAAATTTTATGTAAACCACGTTTTCCACCCTGCCTTCCCTACAAGACTCTACAGACATGGATTAACTACCCAATATTAACTGAGTTGGTGCAAATGACTACAGCATCTCCTCCCAACAGACGTAGCACCCCATATAAGCTTACTAGAATCTTTGGTTTTCTAATTCTACTCCTTAATGCAAGTATAAAGCTAGATTAATTTTGCTTTCATTCCAGTTCTCAGAAACCAAGAACACTGGAAGAACCTCATGCAGAGGTTTTCTGAATGTGAAGTGTCAAAACACAGTGTTCCAATGTGCACACATGAAGGTGGGCAAAGCAACTCATCTGCCCTGCAGTCTCTTTTCTCGGTGTACACATATTAAAGCATTGCTAGGCTGCAAGACAACTAAGTTCTTGCCACCTTCAAGGCATGACAAAGGCTAGTTTGATTCTACATGCAAGTGAGAAGGAGAACAATGTGACTACGGGGTCAAAAGGGGTCCAGCATTCATACCACACATGCATCAAGGCATCTCACACAACAACTGCTAAAAACAAGAAACTGTTACAGCCTTACAACGCTTCAGAAGGAGTAAAGGATTCTGCAACTTAACAAATAAGCCAAATGGGACATCCTTGAAGTGAAAAAAAAACCCACCATCAGAGAAGCAAAATAGTACCACCATATGTTCTAGGAACGACCCAGAGACAAGCAGAGAAGCAACATTTTTCACACTTTCTGCAGTTTTCCCACAACTTCACATTTGTCTTTGTGGACAGAAGACAGCTAAAATCATGTCTTCTGTCATGACAGAAAGCAAATTCAGCTGAGAGTCCCTGTGTGCAGCCCAGCACCATGCCATGTTGATCCATGTTCCCTGGTGCAGCCTGCCTGTCCAGCCTCCTGCCCTGACTGTTCCTCTGCATGGCACACACTGCTCTCCCACAGGCTGACAGCATCCAGTACTGTAGAGAGAAACTTGGTCTGTGTGTATTTAGTTCATGCATCATAGTGTGGTTTATAAAGACAGCTGGAGAGCCCATGAAATGCATTTGCACACAAAGATGACTCAGACACCTCAGACAAAAGGGAAGCATGCAGGTCTACCCACAGATGAACCTATCCAGGTTACAAGACAGAAATTAAAGGGGATGCAAGAGGAATTTCTGCACAGACAAGCAACAGACAAGACTTCCTGTAACAATAATCCTTTCAGAAGACAGGCAGATTAGCAAAGAGACAACAGGAGGGGAAAAATCCAAAGACACATGCGGGCAGGTTCTTTACTGTTCCTGAAACGGTCTTGTACCAATGCTCTATGGTTCTCCAGGCATGAGATGCTAGTATTAATTTTTTCTATCCTTTCCATTTTTTCTACATGTCAAGGGTTTAAATTCCCTCTTCTCAGTGAGTTAAGAGTTCTTCTAGAATAAAGAAACACAAAAGCACATGCTGTTAACCCAGTAACTTAAAAACACAATTCTGTTCCTGGCTTAACAAGACACTCTTCAGTTAATCTCTGAAGAGAAACACAAAAGGCCTCTCTTGCACATACCCCTCCCTCTTCCCACATTTCTCAGTTTTGGCCTCCATAGTAAACAGCCTGGGCTCTGCACCATGCTCCTGGCAGAAACACAAATCCCCAAAGCTGAACTCCTCAGCAATAAACACCAGACACTCTGGATGTACTAGAGCCAAGGGGAGACTGAAGATGAGATACTCCAAAGACAGCCACAGACAGTGCCTTCCCCACTGCCATCCCCACTTCTCTTCCAGAGAGCAACCCCTCATCCAGCCTGTCCCTGGGTTTGCCCTGTCCTCAGCTGCCAAAACTCAGTTACATTTCTCACTTCAGTTAAGCTTCCAGAGAGTTCTTTTTGGGATGCAGGAAGAACACTGCTTTTATTAAGTCTGACTAACTTATGATGCTAGTCTAACAAGCAAGCCAAACTCTGGCTTCTAAACACAAGCATTTATCCCTGAAGAATTCTGGACTTTACTGAGACTTGGTAAAATAAAAATTGTGTCATACCAATACAGACTTCCCAATGATACAGAGTTGCAGCTTGTCATTCTCATATTCTCAGTTCAAAGAAAGTCATATTAAGTATTGCTCAACTCAGTGTCACTTGTGGGGTAAACACAAAGGAGCCAACAGTCAGTGTACAGTCAAAAGAGGCACTTCTGGCTACCATCGCACACAGTGCTCATAAATGCAGTGTAACTTCAAGAATATCTATTTATAAAGGACAAACATCACAATAAAAAGTATTCACAGAGCTTTCCTGAACTTTAGAGAGAGAAGTAGAAGAACATAGAAGTAGAAGAAATTATTCTAATAATTTACATCTACTTTTGATGATAAATTAGACTCTGGCTATAGTGATAAACACTTCAATGCAATAATGAAATCGGTATCATTCTAGGAAGCTGCAAATGGAAGTTACTACCTGAAATCCACTACTTTGGCAGGTCCACACTGTAGTAGTTGAGCACCATGCACTAAAACCCTTACTGTTTCTTAAGAGATTTAGTAGATAAAGAGAAAAAACTTAAAAAACAACTTAATTTTTCATTAAATGCAATTTCATCTTCTGCTTGGGAAGTCTGGTTTCCAGTGATGTTACACTTATTTAGTAAAAGTTCTGCAAATACCTTAGTAATTTTTCCCCCTCCATATTTTCATCCTTTGGATTCATACCAGGAGATAGAAATTTCTGGTCCTGAATCAATATCTACCTAACACAACACAACAGAAACTTCAAATATATTCCTCATTTCAGTTAAAGGAAAGAACTCAAATTTCAACCTGAGTATAAATATATATGTATATGCACATACAGGCACAATAGCAAAAATTCAGTTTCACACGTGCTTCTGGAAGGGAGGTAAAACAAGACAGCAAAATATTTCAGTACCACTTCAGTATTTGCATTATTTCCTCCTTCTAGCTCTTTAATCAGCTAAAAAATGCCTCTGTACATATTACACTAAATATGCACAGGCATATTGGGGCCTTCTCTACTTAGTTAGAAAGAACTCTGCTCCATGAATCTGCCTCCAGCCTCTCTCAACCTCACATCAGAGTGTTAATAAGGATCTGTAGAGACATGTAACAAATTCCAGTTACTGTCACATGCTGCCGTAACAGCTCCCTCACAAAACTGACTTGAGCAAGCAGTGACAATAATGCAGGAAAAAGCTCAACATCAGTTAGAAATAGAGGTTTCAGGCATAAGGCTTAATTACCTGCAATGTCTGCCTTAGGATCTGCCTTGAACACAGGACTTGTGCTGAACCACGTGATAGAAGTGAATTTCACAGTGTGAAAGTTTGTTGAACAGCTCCCCAAATTAAGTTGCAACCCATTTAGGAAGAAAGTACTAAGAATTTCACATAGGCCACTTGTAAGTTGCACATAAAAATCAGCTTATGGAGAAAAGCCACTTGTCAGCATTTTGTGAAGATGGCTGCTCCTAAGATGAAAACCAGTTTTTTCCACCCTATCACTCAGTTTATAGCAAGCTTATTTACAGAGTTTTATCTACATAAATGAGTCCAGGCACCCTTAAATATGGCAGGAATCTCTAAAAACCTTGCCAACTCTCTTCTAGTAATAAATTTATATGTACTTCCCAGAAGATGATTTAGGAGTTTCTTGCATATGATCTAATCAGTTGATTTACCCGACTGCACTTCTGTATTCTGTAAGTGAATGTGGATGAGATCAGTGTTTGCTTGGATCATCTGAACATTCAAAGTCCCAGGTGAACACCCAAGTAATCCTGTGTATACCTTGGTGTGACCCTAACAATCCTACAGCAAAACTTAGATTGTGTTGTTCTCTCTTGCAGCTGAATTAGCACCTACCAGAGTGTGGAGAAAAGCTACAAATCCCTTTTTGTAACCAGGTTTCAACTTCCTGACTTATACTGAAAGGAGTGCAACTGTACCTGCTTTTAACAAATAGCCTCCAGCTGGCATGAGATGCAATCTTCTAAGAAGAACCACAAACAGCCAATATTAAATGGCTGAATATGTCATAACTGGGGAAAGGAACCAGATATCCTTTAACTTAACTGGTCTGGGACACAAGGCACATAGCAAGAAACTAATTACAAAAGAACAGAAACTTTTTTTTTTGCTTTGTAAAAAGCAAGAATTTTTGATGGGCTAAAAAGAGAGAGAGAGTAAGGCTACAAATTCTTTAGGAATACAATTTGTCACAGGCCTACACAGTGAGGGAACTTCATATTACAAAATGTGACACAGGCGACAGTAATGACAACAAGATTAAAGGAGTCTTCTCATATTTCCTGCAGATAGTACAATCGTGCCTAATTAATTGATACTGTGGTCACATGAGCCTTCATTTGCCTATTTATTCAAAACATCTGTGAAAGAAGCTTTTAGGAGATCTCATCACCAGGCAGGAAGAAGCTTCCCTCTTCATAAATCTAGTTCCCTGTCTGCAGGGAATAGGACTTCTAAAAACCCACAAAATAGTGTCACCCAATTAGAGAAAATAAAAACCCCTTAAGGGTTTTAGGGAAATAAAAAAGTATTATTGCAGAACTCTTCAAGGGCAGTTAGATGCCTGTCATGGTAAGAAAAGTCTGAGCTCTACCCAAAGTTCCCACACAAACTTTTTAGCTTACTACTTTTAGTTAGCATGCATTTTTTCTTTAATTCCAGCAGATGTATCTACTTCAACTGCAGCCAACTAGAAAACCTGAGTAAATTAAAAAATAATTACAATTTTTAAAAAGTCAAGCTCAAATTACACACAGTCCTGCAAAGAAAACAGGAGTAGATGATCTCAACCCTCTAAAAACACATAAAAACTTAAGGAATTGCTACTCTCGACAGAGGCTTTGCATCTAAATTCATAACATCTCTCTCTGGACAGTTTTTCTGAGTGTCTCATACTTGGAATTACAGTTTGTATTCAAAGCAGAACTCAATGACACTGCAAACCCTGCACTCACTATGGGCCACCTAGGATTTCCTTTTCTTCAGCTGTTAACTGAAGTGGATCCAGCAGCTTCAGCCCGTGAGACAGAGAAGAATGAGTAGAGCAAGCTTTTTCCTCCTCAGTACTAGCTCAGGGATTAAGTGGATGTATAGGTCACACACCATTAAGGAGAACTCTTCTCTCTGGTATTTCATGTACTCAAAATCTGAGCCGTAAGAGATTTTCTTACCCAAGCACTTCTGCAGCTTCATTAGAAGTGACAATGTTTGCAGACTAAAAATTAATCTAAAACTTCTGTTTGTTAAAAAAAGAATAAACCCCCTGTCTATTTCAGAATCATCAATTAAGTGAAATAAAGATGAGCTGTGTAAATAGAACAAAAATTGTTCACACCAGCAGAAGGTCCAAGAAAATGTTTAGCTCTGTACAGGCCTGTGGAAATCCTGTCATTGTGTTATAGTTCCTCACAGTTATTTCAGAATCAATCTCAGAAAACAGTATAGAATTTTTAAGTCCTGTAATTGCATAATTGTGAGACAGATGAATGGATAAAATCACTCTGTCCCTTTGAAACTATGAGAAATGCAGTAAAAAGAAAGTGCTGTAGCCACAAGTAATGCTGACATATTGGCACAGGTTTACCTGAAAGCAAGAACCAAGAAAAAAAGTTTGGATGTTGCTGAGGGCTGTCCCTTAATTGTAGCATGGTTTCAGATTTTTTTTTTTTTTAATCACCATAGAGAAGGTTAAAAATGCTGCCTTGAGTTCACAGAATGTATACATGAACATGTACTTTGTACACAGGGATGATAATTTCACAGAGGTTTTCATTCCAATTACAAGTTTACTGTAACAACCCAGAATGTAACTACTGATATCCACCATTAGTAAATGGCCAGATGAAATTAATACACTTCCATCATCACATAATCCATACAGCAGACTTCCACTTGAAAGCAGCTATAGTCAGGTGCAATAAAAATCTGACTCATTCATTCAGTGATTGCTCTTTTAAAAGAGAAAGAAAATTACGAAGAGGGTAAAGAAAACAAAGATCCCATAAACCAAAAGCACTTACAACCAGAGGTTTTCCACCCAAATGGAAATGAACACAGATCAGACTGCGTCACCTAGGTGTGCCGAGCCAAGACAATAATCTTCCAAAAAGCGTGGATTTACATGTTGAGGTTTGCATTTTCAGTAAATGCACTACGTAATGCACTTGGGTGGGAGCCAGACTACCAGCTATTAAATTTAAAAGGATGAAAACCACTTCTGAGACTCCAAGAAGGAAAACTAATAGACACTTCAGACCCATTTTTGATGAGTCAAAGTAATACAATACCCAAATAGCCTGTCCCTATTCTCACCAATATTATTTCCCTGTCCCTGCCTCAAGTCTAAAGGAAACATTCCTACCTAATAAGAGCTCTTCACTCCTGGTTTATGATGGGAAAACTAATGATATCAGCTAGAATTTCTCACAAGTAATTTGCTAACAAAATATCATGAGACGATTATGGAAGCTGACTTTATTTCTGTTTTGTACCAGACTACAATACCATGTGCTTCTCTCCAAACAAATAATTTCCTATTTCACAGTGGTCACCAGCCCAGGCAAAGTGACCACCATTACACCATGATGAACTGAAAGTATGTTTTCTCTCCTCCTATTTGACCCCAAAATGGGCTCACTCACACAAAGCAAAACCAAGGATGGGGTTGGGAACATTGAGGACTTACCTGAAAAATTCCGAGACACAAGCATCGTTGTGAGGATTGCACCCTGTGGGGAAGACAAAGCAGGGATAACAGAAAGTATCACTTGAGAAAGGAGCCGGGCTGACCCACGGAGAACACAATGCATGTTACCAATGCAGAGGTACCACTGCTACCCTGAAGAACCCTGGTGTATCCAGGATTCCCACGTGTGGCTGTTGAGCCTGACACAGGACTAGCTGCAGTCCTGTCTTTCTAGAGCAGCAGCTGGATGCCAGGCAAGATAGCCTAGGAAATCTGAAATGGCACTAAGAATTACACTTAAACTCATAGCTACTTTCTAGCTTTCACACAGCAGAGCTGCTTCGTGCACAGGCCAGAGGCTTTGCCCCAGCTGCAGGCAACTGGTAACAGTAGAAGAGGAAGGTGAAGAGTGTTCAGAACTAAAAGTCCCAGAACTAGCTGCTCTATTTCAACTCACTGACAGAAAGTAGAAGGGGTGAATATGTAGCAGAAGAGGCAGGGGAAGCTTAGAGCTTGGAGAAAAACTACCCAGCTCCTCAGTACGCTACTTCAGTACCATGTACTGGAGGATCATAAGGTACTTCTCTAACACTGTGTTAGTCATGAAAAAAGTTTTGTTGCTAGGAAGGCACTAACCTTAAATTCAGAGAACTAAAAACAAACTTAAGGCAAATTCAGATGTACTTACCTTTAGCTTCCTTCTAGCATTGAACTTTCTCAAGCATTCCACAGTCTCCTGCCTGTGCATCATTGATGCCACAGTGGATCGTTGCTGAAAAACAGAAACAGCAGAAGATCAAGAACATACCCATACCAAATCAGTTCATTCCATGCGCACACAATCAAGACATTCAAGCTGACACGGTCAAGCCTCTCACCACTGATGGCTGCAAAACACTGCAACTGGTTAATAACTTGAGAACTTCCATCAAGACACATTAAATCAAGGTGGGCTATTACAGGACTACACCCAAGAAATTTATGACTGAGGTACAGGTGAGACTCAGTGCTCCCTGTCCTACAGGCACATGCAAGATATAAGATAGTATGAAGACAAAGCCACATGACCAAGCATACCCATGGGGAGCTGAGTTAGAGACACTTGAGAAAAGACTTGGGCTGCATTAGTTACTGCTTGTGAGCAGCAGCCTTCCTGGACATGGCAACCCCTTGAATGTAAGAGGTTGACTAGCAGAGGCCTTGGTATCTTCGTATCAGTATTGCAGAAACAGATTCTCAGCATGTAAAAAAAAAAGATCGTGTATTTCTATTGTACCAATGCAAAAAAAATGAGCATGATTTCTATCCAGTAATGCACATGTGTCATCCACAGCAGACTGGGATCCCATCAGCTGCAAAAAGACAACTTCCCAGAAGTGTTGCAGTCATTAAGACTACAAGAGGAAGTCAGAGACTGATACTGCCAAGCATTTAGCACATGAGGAAGCCAGTGACTAATGCCAAAGTAGCTGTTGCTTTTGCACAGACCACAAACCTGAATTCCCTTTACAAGGATAGTGGGTGAATTTCTAACCTGGTAGATAAGTGTGAACGAAGCCTCCACTAACTTCCTCTTGCTTGGAAAAAATTCCGCAATACCCAAAATAACTGTAAACCATGCGTATATTCAGCTAGGTCCATGGGAAGTCTCTGCTTTGATCCTACTGTCAAAGCTGGTCACCAATTGCAGCACACTTAGCAGCGTGTGGGGACAATGTAGCCAAAGTGTCGTCAAACAACTCTGGTGGTCACTATTCCTCCAGCTTCCTCAGGACAGACAGTGATGTCCAATTGTTCAGTGTGAGCTTACAAGAATAAGGACATACTTCGGAAGTTCAGAGATGTTACGACACTCAGTGTCTCAGAGAAACTTCTAAGATTTCAAACAACATCTACTTTAGAGAAGCCATACATATCCAGAAAGGAAACACGTGCTGTGCACACAGGGACTGCAAAGCAAAGGGAAACAGACTCGATAGGAGGCAGTTTCAGCAAGAGACTGACATGGCTGGGAAGTGAAATCAAACTCCCCCTAGCTCAGAGAAGCAAAGTTGCCACAGGGAGCAGGCTATCATAATACAACTTTGGCTACAGGCATTGGGAGGAAAGTTAAATACACAGAAACTGCAACTGAATACAAGCATGCAAGGAGAAAAAAAAAAAAAAGAGATGCAGTCTCAGCTAGTGTGAAGTTCTGACTTTCAAGGAACTTGCATCACTTTACAGCAGACACTCCTGTTAGACAGATGTTCACATAAGTAAATTTAAATTGCTAATCTGTGGATTTGTGGTATAAGGACACCACCACCACAGTTTCTCAAGAACAAATGAGCAAAGGAGCACACTAGATCCATCCCAGAAGTATGCTGTGGTATTACCAGAGCATCTGGATAACTTAGGTGAAGCTATTTCATCCTGCAGAGATGGAAGTGCATAACTGCTGCCCTCCCCTACACCCACATCCAGCTGTGATCTGGGATTTCCTCGCCAACTTTGCAAAAGATGAAAAATCCTTACATGTGAGGTCTGGCAAGGCAGAACCTACATACACAGAACAGCAGAAGATTTTTTGCTGATATCAGGTTTACAGCCAGTTAAGTTGCAGCACAGCAGAAATGTCCCAAATAGTGCAAAGATGCTATGCCATAAACTGAACCAGAGATGAAGAACCACATGGTTCTAACATTTCTGTCTGATGCCAAACTCCATTTGACATTTCAGGATTATATGGATTGGAAAAGATGTGGGAAAAAACCAGAAACTATGGACATGAAAAAATTCTAAAAGAATAAGGGATTTTTTTTTCTACTGTGGCAATAAAAGCACCACAGCATGACAGAGTTGGCTTGTTGAAGTTCAGTATCCAAAAAAATCATAATTTGAAATATTTGAAATATTCTGGATCCTTCAAGTCTTCCTGGAATGTCCATTCAAGGTCAACCACAAATCAACCTGTAATGAGGAGAACACTTACACAAACCCATGGGTGTTTGAGAGCCTGGTCAGCTGTGATGCGCTTTGCTGGGTTTATCGTCAGCATCTGGTTGATCAAATTCTTGGCTTCGGGAGTCACAGTGTCCCACTCAGGTGATGGGAACTAAAAGAGGAAGAAGGAACAGATGATGAACTGAATAGAAATATCTTCTACTAGCAGAAGCGATTCTCCCCTGCTACACAGCTAAATTCCAGCCTTTGCCCTTCTGATACCAGGGCTAACACATTTGCAAAAACCACCAGTTTTTGCGAAAACCCATACTGAACAAAAATCATCCAGAATCCAGCAAATGAATGGTACCAGACAGCAGGACACACCTGTACCATTCACCAGACATAAGCAAGAAGATTAAGAGTTTAAAAGCCTTTTAGGAATCACTCAGACCTTTGAATTTCATTCACACTCAACAGTCAGAAAAGTAAAGTCACAGATCTTTTTAACGGAGTTCTGACATGAAAAACACAGGCACTATCTTTTTTTATCCCACCTGTCTCTTTCTCCAGCATGCTAAAAGCTGTAACAGCTTAAATCACAAACAGTTAACTACAGGAAAAACTGCATGAAAACAAAACCCACTAACAGAACATTTCATCAGGTACACTTTTCCCACCATAAAACACAAGATCCTGGCACAGTGCCAGTCACTTAGGTGTAGCAACCCACCAGCAAGTTGTTAGCAACCACCTACCATACCAAGATCATTACTTGGGGAGCAAGAGAGATGTAACAGTGGATGGGAACACAGAAACATGAAAACATAGAAGGGAGTTTTAAGTATTTCAGTTGCTGATCATCCATGAGGGGTAACTGCTTTCTGCTATAATTCCAGTTATGATAAAGATGAGATATTTACACCATCCTGTGAGGCTTGCATGTGGTATGGATGACAGCACACTGAGATTAAATCCTATGAATCAACTGTACAAATACAGGTGAACTTCAGAACACAAATATGCTGTTGGGGTAAAGCTCTCGGTCTTTAAGTGGGAGAAAAGAATAGATTTATCCTGAAAGCATTTCCTTACAGTTACTACATTATTTAGAAAAAGTTTATTCCATCTTTTTTCTTCTGCTTTTTTATCGCTTTACTCAGTTGGGTCATAACAAAACACCTGGCATATTGATTTGCATCTAATCTCATTTCTGCCTTCGCAGGCATCAGTAAGGCATTATACAATTTGTTCTGCAAGCATTGCAAGAGGCTGCTCAAAAATCATGACATTGAAGTTCCAAGCCAGGATACTTTCCCCACACCTGAACTCTGAAGTATTCACGGTAAGGTCTTGCAAAACCCCTACCCAACAGCACAAAGTAAAACAAAAATGTCACTGTTTCCACTTCCTCTCTGGTCAAGGGAGAACAACAGACTGGTTCTGTGCATACAGGCCCCCCAGTGCTGGGTAAGGGCACCAGGAGCAGGTGAATCAGTAAAATGCAGTAGTTTTCTATCAGGCAAAATGAGGGAAGAATCTACTGAAATTTATTCAATATAGAGAAGAATTCAAAAACAATAGACAGATAAGGAGGGATCAGGCACTTTACTCCTCATGACTTACAGAAAGAGGTATTTAATCCCTGAAGTGCTTTGAAAATCCCCATTGATAGAATTAGTGCAAAAACGAATCAAATAAGAACAAGCAACACAAAAACTAGAGGGGCAGCAAGGCAAGAGAAGAACACAAGTCCATGTAAGGCTGTCAAGTACAAAGACATCACTTTGCTTTCACTCAGGAAGCCACTGAGCCAGGACATAAGCAGACCTTTGTTCTCACCAGTACAGCTGTTCTCAAGGTCTCAAACACAGAAGCCGGGAGGTAACTGGCAGAAGGAGTCCAGCAGAACCCTCACCTTTTGGGGTTTTATTTTTGTTTAATACAAACCACAAGACAGCCTACAAAATGAACTCCCCAACTTCCTCTTGATATTCATGCCCACAGGCTTTGAGGATTTCCAGGAGTTCCTTCTTCCCTCTCAAGCCTCTCCTTACATGGAAGAATTTATGTCAAACATTAAAGCTGTGGTACCCAAACCACATTTTATACCACCTTTGCTTCCCTCAGTACTAACCTCCTTGCTATTCCTCTTTCAGGCACTTATTACACCTCAGTTTTGCCGTGCTCTAAGAAGTGTTCCATGAACTGCTTGGCTTTTTACCAGAGCCTCCAACCCAACCCACCATGCTGATCCCCACCGCAAAGCCGCCCCTCCAATGGTCCCCACCATTCAGTCTTCTCATGGGCTCCATGCTTTCCATGGACTATGGCACAGAGGAGACCAAAGACCATAATTTAAACTATTATTCTACAGAATACATCCCCATACTTTTTATTAGGCCTTGACAAAGACAAGCTCCTTCATTCTACCTTTCCTCTACTCCACTGAAAACATCAGCATTGGCTAATCTGCAGCACTTTGTGGCAGATTACTAGAAGACACCATTTCCCGCCCGCTGCATTTCCCTAACAAGTGTCACACATCCCTCGAGCAGCCCCAGACAGGACTGTATGGCAGGCAGTGAAGACAGCGAGGTGTATGAGCACGCCAAACGTCACTTTGCACAGAAGCTTGGGGCCTGCTGCTGGACGCCAGGTAAGATAGTGCCATGTTTTGGATGGCTTCTACACCCATGCAGGTACTCAGCAAGAAAGTGCCCTTACGTCATAGGCTCCGGCTTTGATCTGCTGATAGAGTTTGTGCTGATCTTCATCCCAAAAGGGAGGGTACCCCACTAGTAATATGTACAGAATCACTCCTGGGAGGGAGAGACACAGATACACTATGGTTAGGCTAATACGCCAATTATTCCTTCAGCCCCTCTTCCTTCCCTCTTGACAGTCCCCAAGGCAATGATTGCTCCATATCTTCATTTGCCATCATATTTAGCCTTCTGAGATAGCAAAACACAGTACAAATCTGTCATCTGCTGAACTTCACCCTGGCACTTAAGCTCTTAACGCCAGTGCCAGGAGCTAGAACGAGCTGCGTGATATCCTTCTACCCTCCTCTGGCTACCATGGCTGGCGAGCCACAACTCCCAGCTGCTCTCAGAGTAAGATGAAGCCACATCTCCCAGGGTTCCTGGGCAGCAAGGGACATTTCAGGAAGCACTCTGTTTTTAGATGCTTACTGTGCAGGGTGTTGGGACAAAAATGACACTGACAAAGCTGACACTCCTGGCCTGCAGAGAACCATTTAGTCCATGTCAGGCAACACTGATATCATAAATCTTTAAACTTATCAGTCCCAGATACATTTACACTTACTTTTTTTCTTTTAAAAAACATCTTCCCTCTTCAGTATTTCATCTTCTACATAGTTAGTATAATAGGAAATTGCTACAGTTATCTAAACGACTGACTCTGCAAAGCATAGACAGGTCCTATCTCTTGAGTCTCAAACATCTGATAGATGGCCCAAGAAAAGGATTAGGAGCCAGAATCAAATGAGTTCAGGCTTCAGTACTCATTCCATCTACACAAAATGCTTATCCTCAATTGTGCCTTCATGTCTCCACCCAGTAAGAAGGAGCACTGTGCACCCTCCCAGCAACAGGCTACAAGGAATCACTCTTTTACATGGAATGATGTTGTTTAAGTGTAAAACATTTTGACAGAATCTTACCACATGCCCATATATCCACTGGTTTTCCATAAGGATCTTTTCTTAAGACTTCAGGGGAGAGGTAGCCTGGAGTACCAGCAAACCCTGCCAGGAAATGGATGACATGAAGTACTTACAGCACCCAAGCAGAAGAGATGTTGCCAATATCACAAAATCCACTAGTGGTAACTAACAAATTCCAAAACCCATTTCTCCCACCCTTCATTTCATATTTACTAGAGCTGTCTCTTGGCAAACCAACAAAAGAGGCAAAAATCCCCAAAATAAAACAGAAAATCAGATGGGATCCAGTTCCTGTGTACTGCAAGAAAAACAGCCAAGTAAGAGGAACCACATCAACCAGCTGGGCACAAACTTGCATGCCAGGCCTTATATCACTGTTACATATAATGGCTTGGAGTTTGAAAACACAGGGCACAGATGGGACACATCCAACTCTCAAGTGGTGTGGGGAGACCAGGAGAAGAAGTAATTTTCTCAGAATCTCTGCAGCACTGCTGAGTCTCAGAGCTGATTTTTAGCCTGAAAAGGTCTCATTTCTAATTAAGTTTTAGCTAAACAAAGATGAGGTCAAATCCAAATGTGCCTGA
This sequence comes from Eopsaltria australis, assembly GCA_034509425.1. Lineage (NCBI taxonomy): Eukaryota > Metazoa > Chordata > Aves > Passeriformes > Petroicidae > Eopsaltria > Eopsaltria australis. The sequence goes on from JAVTVJ010000525.1 coordinate 596,628, forward strand.
GGAAGGCCAGGTCAAATGCATTTCTGTAAAGTGACCAAACAAAATCCCAGATGTCTACACTTCTGAGTAGTAGGAAAGTTCAGATCAGGGTCTAAACTTAGCAGCTGCATTCATCTCTGACACTAGCACCTACTGTAAACTGAGAGGAAAAATAGAGAAACACAGAGCCATTTTTTTTCTGTCTTTATCAGTTTTTCCTCTGTTGCACCTAGGCTTGTGCCTAAGACCCAGAGGCTGACATGCTTGAAAAAGAAGCAGCCAAACACACAGAAGTGTGCTGGAAGAGCTGAGAGAAAATGCTCAGGAGGACGCAACTCAACCAGGCACCAGAAAACAGGAGAGCAAAGCTGGGAAAGCTCAAACAGTCTTACCAAACCAGGCCTGCTGCTCTCCCTGGACTTCTATAGCCAGTCCGAAGTCAGCCAGTTTGACAGCAGCACCCTTACATTTACTCGCTAGTAGTAAATTCTCAGGCTGAGGAGAAGAAAGAAAAAAGAGAATAAGAATGAAAGACTGATATCCTTGTTAAAACCTCTCACCTAGTATTCACATCACTAAATTGCACCTGCTGACTGAATTTAGCATGCAGTACTAAAGCTGTTCAGGTGAAGACACAGCAACAGCAACAAATGGCCTTCATCTAGAGTGGCAGAAAATTGTCAAGTCTAACACAAATCCTCTGGCTCCTCTGTGGGAGCCAGAGCCTCTTCCAACCCAGCCCATACATTACATGCTGACACCAGAGGGCACTGGCAGTACAGTTCCCGCAGCACTTAAGCCAAAATTCAATTCTGCCCTCCTCACAGAGAATAACTGGGGGGAGGGGGAAGGAGGGTGGAAGAAGTGAGGGACAATGCAGGAGATACAATCTGCAGTGATGTTTCTCCCCTTGAAAATTAGACAGTCCCCAAGGCACTGAAAAGTAAATATGATGCTAATAAGGGCTGCCAAACACACTGCTGTAATGTGGGAAGGCATCATCTGGCTAGGCAGTAGTTTTCATCCCTTACAGAAAAAGCCTTAGCCTCAAACTAGCATAAGCAGCACAACAGCGAGTATTCTTGTAAGCAGTTTTTTCATGCTACACGTTTACAGCAGCATAAAATATTCTGTCTTGCTACTGCTGCCATCACCTTTGTGAGAAGCAGCCATGACACTTTTTCCATGTGCCAGGAAAGGGAGACAGGCTTTTGACCCTCACATTTCCACCTTGAATGAATCTCATGCAAACCATAATTCTGATGTGTTCCAGCAGAGGACTTCAGCAGAAGGCTTAACACAACTCCAAAAACTGGACTGAGAATTGGCAGCTTCCTCTGAAGCACCAGAGCAGCTAGTTACATGGGACCCCTTGAAACCCAAAACCTTTTAAGGTGATGGCTATTATGGCTTTGCAGGAAAATCATCTTGAAGATAGGTAGGTCAAATGGGGTTTCTCATCCTATCTCCTTCTCATCTTTTGTGCAATTCATATCAAGTTGATTTTTTTAACTGACCAGGATGGAAGCCTGGAAATCCAGAAATAGGAGCTTGTCTCAGTTTCACAAATCTGATGAAGGTCTTTTTTGCAGCCCGCTCACCATTTTCACCCTATAGGAACTCTTTACCCCTGTTCTGCCTGACAGACACAAGATGCTTTGCTCACTCATCTGTCTTAAAGTACTGGGCATGTACGTACTTCTGTTTTGAATGAAGGGAGAAAAGCCTTCCTCAACACAGTCCTTGCCCTAAGCAGCATGGAAGGAAGGACAACTGGGTCTCAATACATTTGGATGCCACTGGCTCTTCACTATATGGAAGTAGAAAAGATTTTGGTAATCAAGCTACACTAATGAAAATTCACCACTGTAAACAAGACCCTAGAGCAGAAGTTTAATGAAGTCTTCTGAATATCCCTCCCAGCTCCAGATCACACCTGGGCTTAGCTTGACTAAGAAAGAGCAACATTTAAGACAGACTTGTGCTAGTTAAGCACTATTTGTAGTTCTGTTTTAGAAGCAACTCCTTAAGGCTAATGGTGCTTATCCATGTGCGTGTTTGCCAACATATGGGTTGTCTCAGGTTTCACATACTTTTTGGTGAGGATGTGAATGTACTCCTTAATTTCTTACAGTCCCTATGGGCAGCTCAACATTTGACATTCTTTAATAGCATGTCAGCCAAAAGACAGGCTTATGAGAGGGAGGTTCAAAAGACAAAACTTTACTTGAAGTAAGCTCTGCAGTTATTACACACTGACCCTGAAGGCCAAGCTTTTGGAAATGAGCTAAATATTAAATAAAAAGCATAGGAACTTCCATTGCTAAAAGGAATGGTCCTCAGGCCTGGATAGTTTCAGTCAATCAGAGCAAGCAGAAGAAACATTAACTACAGCAGGGAGTGTCTAGCAGCTGATAAATTCTAAACAAGTTGCTAGCTTTCCTACAAACAAAACTTTTGGAAGGAAGCCAGATTATATTTGAACACAAGAAAAGCTTCTTCTGTACTGGAAAACACTACTGATTTTCATAGACACCCTAATTTTGTGCACAGTGCCTCTTGGATATTGCTTTCTCAAGAGCTGGTGTTAGGTCCAATCAGGAGCAGCCACCGTCCACAGTAGATCACTTGCATTTTTTCAGTGCTGTGAAGCAGAAGGTCAAAAGTGTTGCATGGGAGTTTGTCAGAAGCACAAAGGGCTCACCACTAGAACAAAACACCAGAGGAACACTGCCACCAAGCTTACAACGTGCTTTTCCCTTGCTCTCTGCAGAATATTTTTCTACTTTCCCCCATGCACATTGTTTAACAAGCCTAAACCAACACTAGTAGCAGGTGTCATCCTGCATTAATTTAACTGGACCGCTGGTGACCATCACCATTCCCACTTTAGACAGAGAAGGCTCCAGGGCATGCAGACCTTCCCGCACAAATCTCTTCATTCTGGAGCCTGCCCAGCTTCCAGCACAGCTGCACAGTGTGGGAAGGGAGTTTAGGTGACTCCACTGCGGAGACTTTGGGGTAATAAATGTGTTATAATGTGTCAAATGATTGACTCACCCAGTGTTAAACTGGCCAGCAGTTTTGGTTTTAGATTAAAAGCGCTTCTGCTGATGACACAAGAAAGAAATGACACAAAAAATTCTTGTTGAACATCCCTGCCCTAGCGCAGTGGCATGTGTTTGGCAACACTGCAGAACAAAAATACACATGCTCTGTGCAGACAAACTCATCCTGGCAGATTGAACAAAGATTGCTCCAGGTCTCTAGAGATCTCTTCAATCACAAACTAGAAAGTGTCCTTCATTATAATGAATCCTACCCAAGTTTCTGTGGAAGCATACTTCATTCCAAGATTCACAACTACTCCATCCTGGAGCTGCCTCAGAGAGGCTGAGAACTGGCAAGGTACACAAAGACTGAAAACTTCCTTGGGAGTTCAGCACACCCTCTGGAAAACTCTGAAGAAGTGAATTTGTGCTTCAAGAACCCCTGAATCCAGTTCAAGTAAAAAAAACAAAACCAACCAAACCAAAAAATAACCCACACAAAAATCCCTGCCAGCTGGCAACACAATATTCCTGTCTTGCCTCTTCCAATGATCCCCTGGCTGCTCTCCTCAGACTACAGCACAGAGGAAACATTACCTTCAAGTCCCTGTGCACGATATCATGCTGGTGAATGTGATTCACACTCTCCAGTATCTGATGAATACAGTGGCTGCAAGATAAAAGGGAGAGACACACAAAGTTATGCACGCACATTTAACATCTCATCTCATCCCAGAACTATTTCTCTAACTTTTATATTTGTACTAGGGGGCATTCAAGATCTCATGCTGAATCTCTTCATCATGACCACCGGATGCCACAGCTCAGTACCATCACAGCTGAACAACCCCATCCCCCCAGCAACAGGATGCCAAACATCCTTTCTGTAGCAGGACCGCAAAGCCTCTCTACTGCCTCCCATCATTTCCTTCTTTCCCTTCCCATCACACTAAGCCTCTCACTTGTTCCTTCAGCCAACAGTGCCCACCCCATATAGAACAACCAAGGCATCCGAGTATCTTCAAACAGCAGCCGAAATTGTGCAAGCAAGACCAAATCCCTCCAGGAAACATTCCACTGGGCTAGTCCTGAGTAAAGAATAAACTTTGGGAGAGCAGCAGCCTCCCCCAGCAAATTCAGGATGACGACGCCTGGGCGCCTGCCAGTTCGCAAAGCTTTCAGAGCAGCATCTCAAGCACTTTATATACACAATGTGCACACACGCCCGCTTGCTGGGTGCCTTTTAAGTACAGATCCCACTTAAGGGGTTAGTAATCTGAAAAGCAGACTCATTCCGTTAAGTGCAGCGCGCTGCACTCCCCCATCTCACAGAAAACCCTGTCTCTGCCATTCCCACTGCTGTAAACCACAGGGACAAAAACAAGATGTTATTTACACCTGTCGCATAACGACAGCACAATCCACCCATGGGTGAGATTCCAGGTTGGAACCATCTCTTCCACTAAACATTTACTTGGCTCCCAAAGGCAAATGTGGAATGGAATTGGGATTTTGACAACTATGGCTGGGCAGCAAGCATGCAGATGTGGAGAACTCAGAGAGATCTGTGTCCTCACTGTAGGATCTCTCAGACCCTTCACTGACTTCTACAAATCTCAGAGTAACAAATTTGAAATAAGTGAAATATGTGAAGGATGGAAAAAAGGCTACAGGAAAAGATGGGAAGAGGGTGAGGAGAAGAGGAGAGGAGGTGCAGCACTGTGTATTTGCTACCCCCACCCCTCTGGAGCTGGCAGTATGATCCTCAGGGTTGGAATCCATGAAAATCTCCCTGCTCCCAAAACAAAAATGTATAATTAGAACAGAGCTGAGTCTGAGCGAGAGAGATTTTCTGGCCAAAAATGGCAAAAGTGTGAGGTGTCCCAGGCGAGCCAAACACGGCAGATTGGCACGGACCTCACTCCCTCGCTCTCTCAGACTGCTCTGGAATTCAGCACAGCATGGGGAGAGAAAGGGAGGAGTTTCACTCTGTCATCTTGTGGGCACTTGGAGACCTGACCAGCTGACAGTCAGAGGGCTGAGCACCCTAACGAGGGCTCACAGAGCAACAGACAGTCCTTCTTTTCCCCAACCCTGCCATAATTTTCCTGAGCAGTGTCAGTCACTGACAGCTCTTGAGCAATTCAGGGAACAGGCACTGGCAAGAGGAACAGGGGAAGGATTATGATTGATAACCTCGAAACTGCCCAACTTCCAGGCAGAGAGGCATGACTGACTGCATATCCTTCTGAGATGCTGTGACTATGAGATCTTTACACCCCACTGAAAACATCTGTGGGGCTCTCAGACCTCTCTGCCAGGAGATCCAGCAGAGCTGATGAGTTCACTGGCCTTCCCAATCACCATATGGCTCCTGGCAGAGCATTCAGGGCAGTGCCTCATTTGAAAGCCTGCAGTGCCCAGAAGACAGAGGCTGTAAGTGAACCACAGGGACAGCAAATGAGTGCCTGCAGACTCCACCAGCAGTACCTACACCAACACCCCAGGTCACGCTCTCTTTCCTTCCTTGCACACAGTAGCATCTTCCTCATAGTACTGCCTACCAAGCTCAACCTGCCACAGTGTCCACTGCTTCCTTCTTACTCTTTTCGCGCAGCTCCTGATTTCTGCTTCAGCAAGGGTTAGTATGCGATAAGAACATGACTGTGGAATAAGCAGGGTGAAATGTCACCATTGGGCCACTCCCAGGCCATACAAAAGAGAACAGGGGTGGCCTAATCCTGGCTTTGATTCCAGATGGTGCATGTCCAGCAGATGGATGGGTCAGACAACACCCTCAGCTACTGCTGCACACGACATCCAGCCCGAACAAACAGGGACATGCACGTGCCACTTCAGGAAGCTCACACGTGGGAGAGAGGGAACACATTCAGGAACAGAAGGGCATAACTAAATCTTTTTAACATACAAAGGTTGCTCTCTCATAATGTGCCTTTCATCACTGCACTGACCAGCTGACACTCAGAGAGGGCTTTCACAGAAACACAGCCTTCAAAGCTCCCTCTCCTCACTGCCCTGTAAACCATTACCTAGACACAGGCAAATTGAATGGATCTGCCCAGTAGCAATGGCACATCACTGGAAACCCTGCAAGAAGAAGGCCAAGCAGGCAGCATCCTTACAGCTCTCCTTTATGTTTGCTCAGAAAGGACACACTGTCACCACCTGCCAAAAAGGACAGGTAGACGAAGCTGCTGGCAGTGGCTCTCCCAGCAAACAGCACAGCATCAGCAAGTGGCAGAGACATCACTGTCTGAAAGTGGGCAAGGGCTAGAGCAGCACTAAGTCGAGCTGTCTGGTGACAGTAAGTTCATGTAAATAGCAGAAAGAGGATTTGTTTTATCCAGACAAGGGAGAAGAGTGTTAGAACAAAGCCACACACAGATCAGCAGTCAGAAAACTCATTCCACTTGCACATGTACATGGAAGACGCATGGAAGGGTCTTACCTGGCATCTGCTTCACTGTAGTATTCTCTAGCAACAATATCCTCAAAGAGCTCCCCACCAGTAACCCTGGAGTGCAAAAGAACAAGGGATGTTACACAGCCCATGCTTGTGCAGTTAAAGGCTGCACAGGATGTACACGGCCACCCACCTGGGCCCTTTGCCACAGCCTGCACGGGAAACTCATTACAGGGGAGCCAGGGTAGAGCTCCCCCACCGTGGCACCAGCAGGGGTATATCCACGTGACTGACCTCTGGGACTGCCTTTTCACCAGCAGTGTACAGGACACTGCTGACACACTGTGCGTGAATTGCCCACCCACCTCTGCTGAGCTTAGTGTATGCTGAGCTGGGGAAGGACAGCCCTCCTCTGACCTCCCTTGGGCTGCCTCAGAGGCAAAAATCAGTCTCCATACACAGGATAGACATTCCTTGCCATCCCACACTTACACCTAGCGCCAGGAGCCTTCCTGGTCTGTCCCCACCACACAGTCAATGGATTTTTGTCAAACAGGCCATATTTATAGGTCTCAAAAGAGAAAGGGAGAATTATACTAATGCAGGTGCTTTTTATTCCACTCTTAGTCAACCATCAACGTGCCTGCAACACTGGTGAAGAACCAGAGACAGATACTTACAGATCAAAGACGAGGTAATGGAAACCTTCTTCTGAAATACTGTCATGGAGTCGCACTGCAAAACATAATCAAGAATTGGAGATTTACAGAGCATGTAGCAAATATGACACTTCACAAATCAAACTCATGCCCACAACCAAGCTCTTCCTCAACCCACTCAGTCTATTAATTCCCCATGCCCTTCACTCTGTGTGCTCCCTTAGTGACCTATTTCCTTCTGTTATCTCAAAGGAACAGATGGGTGTCCTGCACGTACATTCACCCCTCTTCAGTGTCAAACAAGCTCTGAGTATCTTTGATCTCCTGTTCATTCTTCCTCTCTAATGTTTCAGTACCCTCCTTTCACATCTGCCAACTTTTTCCTACATGCTCATATTTTGGCATCTCACCATCCATTATTTCCTAAAACAAACCCTTTTCTGAGTCCTGAAACAAGCCCCCAGTCCATAAATTGACTTCTGACCCTACCTGAATGTCAGTACCATTGGTTTCCTTTCTGCCTTTTATCTGCAAGGCTCAACAAACCTCTCTTCTGTACTTCTTTTTCCTCACTTCATTAATCCTTACCCAAAATTCAGAACCAACTTCTTGTCTCATTTTTCTGACCTGCTTGTTTCCAAAGACATATTTGATCACATTCCACTTCTCAAAATTTCATTCACCTTCAGCTATCCCTCTTTAATTCTGCTCCGATTGCCTAAATTAACTTTCATCTTTTACCATTCCATGTCCCGGGCCTATGATGGGCCACTATCCCCTGATATTCTGGGGCCTCTGAGGTTCTGTTCTCCTTTCCGCATGTTACACACAGGCAATAACTATTGTATCTATGCATACAGCATGGTGCCATTTCCTCTTGTCTGAATCAAAATCTCCATTTCTTTGACCATTTCTGGATACCTAGGCACTATTGTAACCTAAGAGGAGAAATTTCATATGGCTAGATAAACCCTACTTTTTGCTTTTTTCCTCTGCTGCAGAGCTTCACTCTTTTCCCTGCCAATCAGCCACAAGTTAACAATTCTCTTTGACTCAATTCCTAAACCTTCACATCCTGACTAGAACAAGACGTCTTCTTCACATGACCATCTATAGTCCTTCCCTATTGATTCATCCAGCTAAAGCAACTGGCTGAGACAAGACTGGGTCTCAGTCATTTTAACACCTTGTAATTGAGTATTGACCAAAGTAACGTCGACTGTTCTCATCATTACAAGAAAAATCTCATTATCCTGCTCTGTCACTTCAATGGTACCTTTGCCTCTCTTCCCTATCTTCCATTCTCTTCCACATACAGTGCAGGTGACCTGCCTTGATTTTCCAGCATCGTGATTTTCTCTCTGTCAGTATCAAAAAGTCAGTTTGCACCTCTTATCAGTGCATGACGTCAGCTACCATCCCTGTCTTGGGAATGTTTCAAACTAGCACTTGGCACATATGGAACAGCTTTTGCACATGTTGTCAGTGCTCTTCTCTATTCCTCCTTGCAACTCTCCCTTGTCAAAGCACCCTTCCACAAGCATGCAAACACACTCAAACCCAGAAGAGAGAGCAGCACAGATGTGCAGAGACCACTGCCACTACCCTTCCTCAAAGGATTTAATTCTTTCCTTGTTGTTTTTGCCTGTTGATTCCCATATTTTTCCTCCCTTTAGCGCTCTGACCTGGTCCCTTGGCCAGTTTCCTTTCCTTACCATTTCTACTGCATATCTAACTGCAGGGGTTTGGGAGGAGCACTCCATCCAGCAAAATGCTGCGAACAAGCCAGTACAGCATTCAGGTGCAACATGCTGTTCCTAATGTGTGAGAACAGAGACACATCACCCTGACGAACTATGTCCCATAAAACACTTGCTGCAAACAAAAAATTCTTCCAAGTAAGCAGTTTTAGTTGGATTTGTAATACCTTTATTGCAATACAAATTTGTGTTTACAAGGAAGCTTGCCTCCCGAGCAGAAACCAGAAGAGGTGGTATTATGAAAATGAAAGTGAGAAAAAAAGGTAATTTCCTAGGAGAGAAGAGTTCCATTCAAAACTGGAAACAGGATGGAAAGCAGCTGAAAAAGACACTTGGAATTCCAGTGCAGGGCAGCTTTCGCTCCAGTGAAGACTGTTTGAGGTGAAAGCAGAACAAAAACACATCAACAAGAGCTGAAGGCCAGAACACAGGTAAAAGTCTGTGGAGACACCTTATGAACAGATGGAGAAACTTCAAGGAAAGCTGAATGTACTAACAAGGTCAGGTTTGGTGATGCTCGGTGGGCATGAAAAAGCATTCTCCTTCCTCTGGCACCTGAATGGTCACCAAAGCACTGCAAGAAACACCAAGCACAGAGGAGAGTGGCATGAATGAAATCATGATGGAGGAAGACTACAGCCACCAGCATGTTGAGAACAGTGGCCTTAAAAAAGACATGCAAACATGTCTGCAGGTAGAAGTGAGAGACAGTGAACGATAAACTTGGACACAAAGATTTGGGCAGCAAATTACATCAGAAAATAAAACACAAATGAGCTGATTGGTGCTATTTCTTTGTCCCGAGGAAAGCAATTTTGTCAGCTACATTATGAAAAGGGAAGGAAGTAGCAATTCAGCTGGCAGAGACTGGCAGAGGCAGCAAAAAGAGCCTTCAAGGACAGTAAAACACTACTTGCATCCTTAGGTGAGGAACCATGACAGGAGGACAGAGATAGTTCATAAATACTGACATCGTGCACCACCCTAGGGCTGCACAGCAAAAGAAGGCCTTGAAGGCAGGGCACAGGTCATTAACTTAACAAGGGAGTTGCCTCCTCACAACAGCCCACAATGATGCTGGAACAAAATCTGCCGGGGATTTCATCTGCTGAGGTAACAAAGCTCAGGGAGTAATGGTAGAATAGCAAAATCCAGAAAAGCTGTAGGAAAAATTACACTGGGCACCACCACCTTGCACAGGAATAATTAGTGACAGCTCAGAATAGTAGGCTTTAAGTGTGGAGGGGGACAGCAATGAGAGGAGTCAAAAAGGATCAAAAAAAGTCTGAATATACCAAAATTCCAACCCTAACTTCATTCTGATGCAAAGAAATGAAAGCAATACCCAATAGCAGGACAGAAATAAAACCTAGTGTCCTTTCACCCTAAAGTTTTGCTTACCTACCCTCCTGCAGGGCCACAAGAGTTTTCCTGACCAGCAAGGAGACTGCAGTGGACAGCTCTGAGGCCGTGGTTCTCTCTGCTGACATGCAAAGTTAAAATGCCCTGCTTTCTACTACAGTGCTAACTACCAGGGATGATTAGCTTAAAAACATGACCTGCCTTTTCCAAAACTATTCAGCTAGTCCATGAAATGGCACATATTCAGAAGTAACTGAATGATAAAAAAACATTTTTAAAGTTTCTGTGCCTCCTCTCCACTTTGGTTCACAGGTATGATCCACACTGTGTGAGTATTCACAATGAAGACACAGAAACATCAGAAACCACCTGATACCTTCACCATCCAGACAGTTAGAGCCCTCTCTGCTTAAAGATCAAGTGTGCAAGTGTCCTCCACCTGAAGGCAGAACACAGGTTTCCTGAATGGCCAGTTCCAAGAGCAAAACTCAAGTACTGGGCTGTCCTCTGTTTCAAACATCTTCCCATGAAAAGAGAATCCCATTTCTTCCACAAGCTGCTGGTCCTGACACAATGTCTAACAGCTCCTTTATTACTACCAGTTCAGCTTTAACACGGTGGTCGAGCAAAGCCCACAAAAGCTGCTCATGTCTGTATAACCTGTTGACAGAGGCTACGAGAGAGTGAAAAATATAATCATATGGAGACACTGGAGGGCAAAGTACTCCTGAAACCTGATTATCCATAATAAGAAAAACAGAGAAATAAAAGTATTCATCCAGTTAAACTTTTCTTCAAAAATATTACAGTACTCTTTTTTTTTTCTCTCATTAGTGGACCAGTGATGCATGTGTCTAGCACGGCAGGCTAGACAAATGCATACATCACAAAAAGAGTCTCAAGTCTCAGCAAGAGGGAAGTTGCAAAACAGTAACAGAGTGTCTTTCAAAATATGACCAAACTAAAAAGAGACCAGTATTTGCCAAGGAAGCTCATCTCACTCTATTCACCAGAAGATGAGGTGGATTATTTCTATTAGCTGATTCTGTTACCCAGAAGCAGCAATTCAAACCGTATTTCCTTCTTAATGCAGGGGTTCTTACAGATGTAGGAAATTAGACCCTGCCAACACCACTCACAGCTGGAGTCACCTGATGAATCTTCCCAATCAACAATCTCTGATGGATGAAAGAGCATGTACTACAATGGTTAGGTTCACAGGAACAGACAGGGAGGAGAGTAAGAAAGAAAACAGAAGCAAGTCAGACAACAAGGCACTAAATCAATTCCAGGATATGGTGAAAGACTTCTCCCAAAGTTTTATTCAGGGGAAAAAAAGAGGTCCCATCCACACACAAAAAAAGAGGTTTTGTGGAGTTCACAAGCACATCTAGTTTTATAAGACTGACAAGTCTTACAGATAACTTCCAAAATAATACGCAAAAACCCCCAGAGCACTTGCAAGCACTGCCAGAACAAATGCTGTCCAAAGAAGCAGCATCAATTACAGACTGGTAGGTAGAACCCTTTCCAACAAAACCAGCTGCTCAGTCAGCAGAAAGTGTGCATCACCACTTGGATGATATCTCCAAGAAGCACATAGATTCTGGGAGGAATAAGCAGTGGTTTCAGGATGAAACAATGTTTTCAGCAAGTCACAAAGAAAGCCTAACTTTTTTAATGTATCTCCTGAATCTGGTACTGCAATGGTACTCCACCAAGGGTGATGAGACTCTGCTAGTCAAAACTGTCCCTCCAATTTTATATGCACACATGTAACTGTACTGTTAAAGAGCTGTGAGGCATCACAACACACCAGACACAACCTAGCAAACTGGTTTAAGCATCCTCTCCTTCCCTCAGTCTCCTCTCCGGCCTTATCCTATGTAAACTGATTTTACCTGTATAGGGAGCATCTCCCACAAAGCTGGTCTTCTGGAAAAGTAACTAACAACAGAAAAGCAGCGATACCAAATCGCTCCCTTTCCCCAACAACTCAGATCTTCGGCACACCCTGATGCAAATTAGGCAAGCTTTTTTCTGACGTGTGTGGGTGTGTGTGTCAGGTCCGAGGCCCTAACGCAATCCAGAGCATTTGCAAAGGGTCTGATACCACACTGAGTGGCTCAAGGGGACGTGCTACAGTTACTGAACCTAACAGCAGCTGTGTACCAGGAGTTCAAGCACTTTCTAAGAACATCTGCTGTGAATATTACTTTTCCCTGCCTGCTGTCTTCAGAGTCTCACTGGAAATCTTGCCTCAAGAACAGAACTTCAAGCTGCTACTTCAAAGTGTTTCAAAATCCTTGCGCACTTAAATTTTTTATTTTAGAAATAAATGATACTAATAAGCTGTTATATTAATGAGAGAAAATTAGGCATTTTAGTGAAAAACAGCAATGCAGCAACAGTCATGCCATATGGTTTGCATTCCATGCCTGAATAAAGTGACCCTGTACAGACAGCCACAGCTCTCTGATGCCTGAGTGTGATATAAACCAACTGAACATCAGAGGAAAATCTCCTTCATAACAAACTGCACCAGCCTAACAACAAATGCAAATTGCTGCTGAGTCACGCAAAGCAAGGCACTGTGAATGCAAAAGTTGAAGTGAATCATGAAGAAATCAGAAAAGAGCTTTCAAATTTTATAAAAATCCACCCGAACTACAAGAACATAAGACATTGAAAAGCAACAGGCATCTAATCTTTAAAGGTCATATTTAGAAGACTAATTGGTGTTGGGGTCACAAACACAGAATATACCCAGCCTAGCTTTGACCCACATCTCCCTTTCACTCTGTCCAGTGTGCTGAATATTATTATCTTTTTACTCTTATGACAAGCACAACAGGCCAGGAGCATTTATGCATGCCACATAAGCCCCAGGATGAACATTCCCTGTATCCCATATCCACAGGAAACAGTGGAGCAGGGCTGTACAGGGGCTTAGCTCATAGTTGGGGCAGGCAGGCTCTTGTTAACACAGGGTGATTTCTGGCAACTTGCCACAAGTAAATATCTTAAAGCAAAGAGGTTTCCAAAGTTGCAACAAAAAGCAATTTCAGAAACAGAATTTCACAGGACAATTCCCAGTATCTTCATGCGGCAATCACCCACCTCTGCTTAGGAAAACATAACATGGGCTGAAATCCACTTGCTCCTACATATCAGTGGTCTTTGCCTGTCCTTAGGGACAGTGTTCAAGCTGCAGGAAATCTTACCTGCTAAATCTAGGTTCACTGGTGTTCCTAAGTGTAAAGCATTTTGATACTATGGGCACATAAAGGACAGTGTCAGCCAACTACCTCTGCAACAACAGACATCGAGTGCTGTGTTTATGCAATATTTAGGGCTCTCAAATTAAGTTGCCAGTGTTTCAGAGCCAATACAAGGCAATGCAGGTTTATGGTTGTCTCCTGGGTCATGGTAATTGCAACACAGGAACTCTTCCATGCAGCCTTAGTAGTGCAAACTCAGAAGTGCTCTGCGATCTTCTGGACCAAACCATGTTATTTAAACCTCAGCCACTCATTAGGAACACAGCTCCACTTTTCAGCAATTTTCATCTAGACATCAGACATTTGCCTGTGTCATGGAGAAATGGAGGACTGCACAAGGGTATATTTCAAGAGACTCTGTATATCAGAAGAAGCAGAATAAAACTGGAGGGTAAAACCTACCTGATGTCCTCTTCCATTGATACTATCCAACATGCCAGGAGGTGCTTAAACTATAGATACAAATACACACGGCCCGACAGACTGCAAACTGAGCACTATCGTCCATGGCAGCACAAGTGACAAGTGAACTGAGGCAGATGGCTACCACCCACTCTCTGCTACCCCAGCTGCTCACCAGCCTGGGCAGCCAAGACGGGAACTGTCCCACCATCTCCAAGCCTGGCTGTGTGCCAGGACGCTTCCTGCACGCTTCACATCACTCAGGATGTCTGTCCCGCGAGGAGCCACCACCAACCTGTGACTGCCTGTGAGCTGGGTGCTCAGCTCCCACCCCAGCTGTTTCTCTAATTACATTAAACACGCAGAATTCAGCTGCAGCTGCTCAGGCTGCTTCCAAAAGGACTCTCGTTTTAATTAAAAATTTGCTATTAAAAAGCATTAAATTGTGTAATGCAAATAATCCTCTAGAAATCATCTGTCCCAGCAGCTAATGACCAGCTTTGTCAGAGCAGGAACCAGCAGCAGCAGGACAGTTAGCTAACAGGACACAGCAGGATGCTCTTCACCAGCCCCTCCGAAACGCGCTCTCCTTCCCCCCTCTCCCAAATCTGACTCAGCAAGGTCACAGTATGCTGGACATACACCAGCTTGCTGTAAACTCCCCACACACACAGCATCTCACACCAGCTGCAATTCCAAGCTTTGGGAAATGGAAGAGAAGGAGGATTTGTTAACACTCTGCTCAGGTTCAGGCATAACCAAGCTGCTGCAGGCTCTACAAAGAAAGACAAGGAACAGTGCTAAGGAAGTATGAAAAGGCCCACAAGCACAGAGGTGGGTTTCCTGGCCCTCTCACCATTGTTCTCACTGTAACCTTTTTAACTCTCCAGCCCTAAAAAATGAGGCTAAGGCATTGCCCAGCTGAGAAATTTTGTTATGCACAGAAATTCACAGCCTAGAAAGGAGCTGCAGGGAAAACAGTACCTTTCCTGTTAAGAAATCTGTCTTTCTGCAGAGGTGAAAAGCAAAAGTAAAAAGAAAAAAACCCATGAAGTATTTAAAAAAAACATTTCAATGCCAAGTAAATGTTATTTTTACTATGATTTTATAATGTCTGTATTGAAAAGGTGAAGTTCAGCACATGATTCATAACATTTAGAATGTCCTACTTAAACATTAGATGAGCCAAAAGAGTGCATTCACAGGAATATTTCCTGTGCTCCTGATAACAGTGCAATCACGACCATCCAGAATTGTTATTAATAATTTCCTATTAGCCACATAGCAGATAAGCAAAGTACTTCTGATAACCACTAGTATTATATGAGAGTTTTTTCTAAACACACCCAAAATAATAACAAGCCAACTTCACTGGTGTCTCCAAGAAAATATGCAGAGAACACCCACTTTATTAAAATGAATAAAATACAGATAGTAGCCACGACAAATTTTAGATCTCTCACACAGGGCTGATTTCACGCAGGCAGGAGTTCTGTCTGCCATCCCCAAACCTTGCTGTGTGAACCTGATATTCTCAACTCATGCCTGGCATTGCCAGGCCAGCCATGACCCCCTGGCAGGATGGGGCTCTGTTCCAAAGGCCGGCTGTCGCCTGCAGGATCTCACCAGAGTGCAGCCACTCCTTGCTCTGAACAAGCCTTGGGCAAAGGAAACCCAAAGGAGGCTCCCTTCATTACTCAGTGTGGGGGGAAGGGAGGAAGCAGGGGAATCCTCCTCTGATTTTTCAGTACCTTTAAGTGCACAGAATCTGGCCCTCATCCTGCTATTTATTTTTTTACGGGATTGCTTGCATACAGATAAATCTCAGAGCTAAATAGATGAATAACAGAATCCAAATATGTCTCTAGTACAGACCAGAGAGATGTACAGAATAAATATATCCCCAGGCAAGGAAAAAAACGCAATTATTACTCCATTCCCAAATTGAGATGGATTATGGAGAAATGAGTTTCTTAAAATTACAGGAAAAGCTAAAGGAAGAGGTGGCAGTATAAGAAGAAAACGTGCAGCAGTAAATAATAGTAAAAGAATTAACAGTGAAAATCAGAATGAGAAATAAAAAGGTGGACTGCCTGGGGTTTTGGGAAGCATTCTATCAGACAAACATGCATGAGCACTCACCTAAATCTCTAACAGTGCAGAGAATGGACATAACAAATGGTAACTTGCAGCTCAAAGGCTCAAACTTTCTAGCAGGAACTCACTTCAGCTAATAGTCTGTTTGAGGGATTTTTGAGTGTTTGTTGGTGTTTTCTTTTTCTTTTGGCAAGGTAGGAGGAGAGCAGGTTAAAGGCATAAGTCCAAGAATATTATTGTTTGACCTCTTAGGAAGCTCAGCAACTTGCTGTCCTCTCAGACAGCCCCATGACACTTCCAAGGAGAAGCTGCTCAGTAAGTGAGAAAGTCCCAAAGCATAACTCTTACTACAAGGTCTCTTTCCCCCCTACTCCACCTTCCCCATACCATCCCCTCTCTGCACAAGAAGCAGTCCTCCAGCAATAGAAATCGCAGGGCAGCAGATTTTAACAGCCAGCCATGCATGGGAGCATCCCACTTGGAAACCACTGAGTATCCATAGGGCAGCAATCATGGCCAAAACACTGGAGAATCCCCAGCATTTTAACTATTCTTTGCACATAACATCCTTTCTGTCCCAACTGCAAAGGCAGTCTGGATGCCTGCAGCCAAATGAAAACAAGGAAATCTGCTGTTTACAGCAAAACACAGCCTACGGTTTTTTTTCTTGTTCACCAAGGAAGCAATTCAAATCTCTTGTTAAGGAAAAGGTGATAGGAAAATATTCCAAATGGCAGCAGGGGGTAAATACTGAAGGCTTTGCTATCAAGACTAGTATCTTAAAATGAGCAATGAGTGAACCTGAAGTTGTGGCTGATACTAGCAAGACAACAAATCCAGTATAAAGTCTGCAGACATGGTCCATGCACCCTGTTTCCCACAGAGGTTTGTTATGAGCATTGTGGGGCTCTCCAGCTGGGCTGTACACAGAAGCACAGCACCTTCTTGCAGTCTGTGCCCCACTTCACACCTCAACTGTAACCATCGTTTAAGGGCACATAAACTGGAGCCCTTTTCTTACACACATCCATCAAAATCACTCCCACAGCTCAGAGGTAGTAGGAGGACAGACCACTTGTCAAAGGAAATAAAACTCAACTGGGTCAAAAGAAATTCTTCTAACTCACTGGAGATTTCTATACCATTTTCTCCTCATTTTAAATAAGGACATGTCCAAAATTGTATTTTTATGCTGAGAAAAGCTAACAGATAGAAGTTAAAATAAGAATTCAGGTGCAAGTATATTTTGGAGAAGTCTGAAGTAGGAAAAACCTGAAAAAGCAATAATTCTGATATATGCTGAGGACAGCAATTCACCCCTGCTATAAATTCCCTCAAAGAAATTAACTCTGAAGCAGTTCAGCAGAGGATACAAAGGCAGAAATCAGAAAAAGAATGTGGCTCTGGCTCTTGGGCTATTACCAACTTCTCTTAAAATATGTGTTTTTATTATTCTAGATCTAAGTGCATGCAGTTCTTCACAGCAATGGGCTGCCATGTGCTGGGGCACAATGACCAACCAGAAGTGCTCAGTTCCAATTATGAACAAAAGATATTGAAGAACTACTTTTGTACAGATGGCTTAAAAACATCTAAGAGTACAGATCAACTGGTGACAAATCCAGAGAAGAGGCACATATTTAGACTGCCATAATGAAGAAAATTTAGGAGAAGGGCAACACCTAACAACACAGTGGACAAAATCCACACACAGAGCAGACTTCTGCTCTGTACACTGAGCAAGTCACAACCCTACCTTTGTAGGAGAATGCTAGAAAAGACTTTTCAAACGTACGAATTATGATTTTGATCAAATTTTGCATCATTATAGCTTTGGGAATCCTAAGACAGGAAAGGTCATGTTCAACACTTTTCTGAACTTCATACCTGCACTGAACAAACCTGCAGGAAGAGTCTAGGGTTCCCAGCTCTGTCACTGCTTTAACCTTTGATGGGTAGCAGGAAGCATGGGGGAAAAATGAATGTTTCACAAGACAGTGTCTGTAGTGGATTAACTACAGGATTTAAAAATCAAATACAGATTTTCAGACTGACTAAATTTTCAGCTAAGGAGAAGACCAAAAGAGCTGTTTCTGTAAGCAGGAATTGATATTCAAGACATTGTAAGTTTAGCTCTGATCATAGCAATTGCATAAGTTCCAGTGGCATAATCAGGAAAGCATCTGCAAGTGAAGAGTCAGGGCTATGAGTGTTCTTACAGAAATCTGCCTCTTTCCAGCAAAACAGGGATTAAGGGAGAAGGCAGCTGTACCATTCTCTTCTACATGTTCACAAACACATCCATGTCTAATGTCACAAGATCTATACGTAAGTCAACAACTGGAACACTAAGTTGTTCTAGAAGTGGAATTTCCCCCAGTGCCATAACTCTTGCCAACTTCCACAGGCACTTTATCTCTTTATGGACAGTAGGGTTTTAATGATGTTGTCTTCTGCCTCTTTTACACACCCATATCCTCAGTAATGGGTGCCTTTTTTGAAAAGAGCACATCACTGACTGATCTCTGTCCAATTCTGCTGTATTTGAGGACCACGGCTGGCAAATGGTTCTCTGAGCCAGAATGCAAAGTTCTCTAGAAGTTAGAAGGAAAAAGAACAAACTGAAATTTACGGAAAGAAGTCCTTCCTCTACTGAAGTCTGACTAGTTATAATGACACATTCTATATCATGCATCCATGAGTCAGGAATCAGAAGAAAATTGCCTCAAGTCAACTTTCTTTTGTCCAGACAAAAAAAAAAAACCTTTATTGCAACACCAAGCTTTTAGAAGGATTACTCCACTGTGCAGGAGGAGTAATTACCTTGGCCATAATGTGCATCTAAAGACAAGCCAAACACCCAACCACAGAGCCAAAGTCTGTAATTAGGGCTGGGATTTGATGAAGGCATGTTAGGATAACTCAGAAAGCAGTCATTTCACAAAAAGCAACAGCAAATGGAATTATCACTGCTACTTTGTATCTAGAGAAATCTTTATTTTATCAGAGTAGCAGTGTTATGGTCAGTGCATTGCAGTCCAGAATCAACTGTCCTGCAGCAAATGCATAAGACCACAAATTCAACAACAGGCTTGCTTTATATCCTGTGTACAGGCAAGAGAGAAAAGCAGCCTGCCTCACAGAGTTCTAACTTTCAGTCTCCTCAGACTCACTACAGGCTCAGGTCCTTGTAGAAGAATGGGATTTGCTGCAACACAGTTTGAAACAGAAACAGTAACAACAAAACTCGAAATGGAAAGCAAGTGCAAAATCTGCAGAATTCTGTATGGTTTGGGCAGTGTTACTCACATAGCCTACACTGAGGCATCACACCAAGTACTCACCCAGAAGAGTTTACAACATGGAATGCCAGTAACTAGGTGATTACTAACTGCTAATACACATTTCAAGGAAAAAAATCCCACGATATCAGAACAACATGTTTCCCTTCTATGACAACCTAACAAGTCCAAGGACCATGGAAGCAGCAATGCATGTAGCATCTGGACTTCAACAAGGCTTCTGACAGCATCTTACATGCTCTTTCCACAGGCAATTAAGAAAAAATGTGTATTCAAAACTAGCAGACAACAGTGTATACAACTCATTGAAAAAGAACTCAAAATTGATCACTGTCACACTGGAACAATGTATCAAGTGATATCTTCAAGAGTTTGCCTGGAGTCCAACAGTATTCAACAGTGTTATTAACTATCTACATGATGCAATATATGGCATTGTTATTAAAGATCATGTTACTGTGGGAGATGCAACCCTTTTATATTATCAGAAGATAAATCAAAATGGTTTTGACAAATGTGGAGGGGAGAACCCACAGACTGAATTTCTTCCAGTCTTTTTTAATAAAGACAAAGGTAACGTTCAGTTCAATAGGGATCCTCATTTATACAAGATGGAAAAATTATTTGCTTGCCAGAAGTTGTGCAGAAAGTAGTCTGGACCAATAATGTGTCAGAAAACAAATGTGCATCAACAATATATTTAAATGAAAAGCTTCAAAGATTGATGTACAAAACAAACATCTTTGGTGGGACAGGTGAAGCAATTCTTTCCCCTCTGGACAGCAATGACATGACCTCAGTTAGACTCTTACGTCCAGTTTTGGGCATCACATTTCTAGAAAGATATGAAGCAACTGGAAAGAGTCCAGAGAAGGAGGAGGGGGGAAAGGAAAAAAAAAGGACTGGAGGTCTAGAAAACATGACATATGAGAAAAGATTGAAAGAACTGGGTTTGTTTAGTCTGAAGAAAAAGACTAAAAAGAGACATGATAACAGTCTTCAAATATGTAAAAGATTGTTACAAGAAAGAAAGACTACTTTCCACAGATACTCCATATAGAACTAGAAACAACAAGCTAAGAGAAAGGCAAATTATGTTTTTAATGTTTAACTGACAGAAAAATGAAACATTTGAAAGACTGCCACCAGGGGCTGTGAAAGGATTAAAGGTTTTTAAGTACAAACATGCCCAGAACCAGCCAGGTATAAAAGATTTTCACAAGACTGCTGAATGAATATGAATATGACTTCTTGAGGTCTTATTCAACACACTTTGATTCTGTATTGTAGGCATAAAAAATAATTCTCTTATTTTTATTGTAAGCACTCTTTGAGTTTACAATGACTAGTTCCTTTTCTTAAAAGAAAAACTGTTCTTTCTAGGAAGACAAGAAATTCTCTGTAGGAAATGCAAGGACCACTGACATTCCCCCAAACTGTCTTTTCCAAACCACAACAGAACAGGAGACAAGCACTGCCACTCATTGCAACTATAGAATTGAACCAGGAATGTGATTCATTTCTCTACCTGTGCTATTTACTTATAAGAGTGGTTTTCCTTTTGTGTATAAGATTTACTCTGAAAGAGGTCTGGAAAGAAAAGATGTTAGAAATTATAAAAAGGAGAGATGATGGAAGTGAAGTTAAGGTCAAAATATAAAGTGACATCACCTACTAAACCAAGTATAGCAAGTCTTACAGGGCAAATGAAGTGCAATAACAAGAGTTTTAGTCACTCTGAATACTGCCAAGCCATAAATTTACTAACTAATATATTCATCAGTGCAAATCACTGCAGAAGGTGGCCCCGCTCCTCTCCTCAAGCCATACCTACACCACAACTACACTCAGATGCAAGAAAGCTCTTTCTAATTAAAAGCTGCTGCTAAGGAACTTTGCATTACATGAGGTCCTGAACTTGTGGAAATTACTTGTTCATCACATACGGAACAGAGTACAGATGCCAGTCCATGGGGTATGCTCTAAGGCACCCCTTCTCTCCCAGGCCTTCAGAGGACAGGAGCAAATGATTACAAAGCCAAAAGTCAGAAGACCAGAGAGAAGCCCTTTAAGTATTATCTCCACTGACTGAGTTATGCAAAAGTAATACAAAGTAATACATCATAGTCTTCCCAGGCATGGATATTTAACTGTGGTAGTTTGGTATTTCTTAATGTTTTCTTAAACAAATTAGCTCAAATCAGATGGTAGCTAGGATCCTAGAGGCTTTATTTATTTAAAAAAGCTAAAAAGGGGATTATTAATGGTCCAAGCTTCCATGGTGCTTTGGAACTAGATAAAAATCCATGTCCTCTCTCTACAGTAAATAAGGTAGTTTTTTTAATGTTGTGCCTTATTTTGCCTCTTTCTGTATTTTTAGACAAACTATTCCTTTCACTCCAGTACTCTTTTTTTTCCCTTCAATATGGGCAATTTGGTTTTGGTCTCTTGTTTTCAGAGTAAGTGGCCAGTGCAATGAGAAGAGCTGAAGTATTAGCCCACACTGCTTAAACTTTGGGCACATCTCTGAACACAGCATTTAAACTGACATGTCAGTAAGGGCCAAGGAGAACTAACAGAAGATGGATGTGGGGAAAACAAACACAACACCTCATTCCCATTGCAGAATGCCAGATGAGCAGACAAGAGTCATGCATCACCCAAGGAGCAGAGACAGCTCTGCAGGGGTGAGCAAGCGGGAACACAGCACTCTTTGGTGAATGTCTGGGTCAGGATGCTAAGGAATGGGACAGGGTAGGATGCAGAATTTGTCAGAGATGAACTATAGAGATGATTTCAACAGGCAACTTTGATGAGCTGTTGTGAATGTTCAGAATACATCTGTTCTCTTACAGCTCCTCCTGCATCACCCCCACCCCTCACAGCCCAAGGAGGTTTACCAATATTTGGATGCTTTAGAAGTCGGCAAATTCGAGCTTCACGTTCCAGTTTCTGGTGATCTGAAAGAGAATAAGAAACAAGGTGTTAAGCACCACATCTGAATTAAGCTCTTAATCATATCCAACAGAGGGAGGAACACAGTGATCCAGCAGACATCCTGAAGGCTGGGAACTGCTGGAACATGACTGTCTCTCAAAACTCCACAGGCATTTTAGGCCAGGGCTATGCAGCTGAGGCTGCAAAAGGATTGCTGCTCCTACTACAGAGCCGGCACTAAACTGGTATTGCATCCTTTAATTCAAAGTGAGTAGCTGCAGAATAAATGGCACCACTCTTCCATTAGCTTCTCAAATACACAAAGCCACTTCCAGTGAGACCCCTTCCAGGAGGTATCCTTTCCCCAAGGGTGGAGAGTTGGAGGAAAAGTCGCAGAAGAAATAACACACATGAAATGGGAAAAGGAACTTCCACTCCAAAGAAAAGCTGTGAAAGAAGGGCAGAGTAGGAGGGAGAAATATACAGCCCCTGCTAGTGCACAGCCAGCACATGAAGTAGGGAACTCTGCCAGCTTCAGTGAACTGTAAAGGTAACCATACTTCAGTACCCATGGACAGACTCACTAGTGAAATGCTGATCACGCACTTAGAAATCTCCAGGCAAGAAGTTCTGCCCAAATGCTAAGTATGCTTATTCCAGCCCAAAGGCAACAGCAGTTCAAGCACGACATTCATCTGGATTAAAGAAAAATATCAAGGAGAGTAAAAAATGGTTTCTCTTCCCATGTGCAAGTTCAAGGAAAGGAGAAGGAGTTCGAGCAACTCTGCCTTTCTAGCCAAGAAACTGGGGGCTTTTTAGCCACTGAGACTTTTCACTACAGCAGTGGTTGACTCCTGAATTTACACTACAACACTGCCATCTTCTCCTGTGAAATGCTCACACTGCACAAGCACAGATTGACTGAAAGGAACTGAGGGAGACAAAATCTTTTAAGCAGCCCATGGCAGCTGCTAAAATCTAGACTTTTGTGGATGCAGATGCACAGAACAAGACAAGTAAGAACTTCCAGTTCTTGGACTTCCCATTCCAGCCATCAAAAGAACATAGCAAAGGGAAGTAGCAGTCCCTGCCCATTCTCGACACTTCCTCTCTAGCAGATCATCAGCATAGGTGTGACTGCATCCCTGTGACACACAGACCTTCACAGGAGTAAGCAGGTCCCTTGGCTGGTTGGACTCCTCAGCAGATCACTGCTAGGAATGCAGCACCGTTTGATTTATAGGAACTCCACTAGAGACCCACTTCAACAAAGCTGCACTGCACTACTCTGTCTGAAAACTGCCTGTTCAGCTCCTTGGTCTCTGCATCATCTTCCCTTCTCTCTGTAAAGGAGGCTTTGGGCAACTGTTCTCTTCCCCATGAGCAGAAGACAGAGACTGAGCCAAATCTCAGAACACTTTCCTCTCCCAGGCTGGGAATAGAAGCTCAGGGCATTGCACGATTCCTGTCTTCTTTTCTACTGCTGAACTACAGAAAATGTCCCAATTAATACTTTATAGGGCTGAGATGTGCTTACATCCTCATCTGCTATTGTTCAGGGATGGGGGAAGGTAAATTACTCCTTTCATCTCTCCTTCTTTCTCAGTCCTGGAAATTATTGTTGTTGTTGCATGTATTTTAGAGTTCTATGCCAGAACCACTCTCCAATAAAATACCAGGCAGCAAGAAAGCCTGGAGAGCTTCCATGCTCCTGAGGCCTTGGTGCAGTGCAAGCACTTTCTCACCTGCATTGGTTGGGAGGGGTGGGGGTGTCTTGGCTTCCCTTTTAAGCAGCATCTCTCTCACAAATGAAGTTTTGCAAAACACAGTTGCAAAGTAACAGACAGCGCTGCACACTCTGCACTCAGGACAGATTCTCACAGCAGGATAACATTTTAAGACAAACTATCCACAGCCTGCTCGCATGCTTTGGTCTTGCAAATTCCCCACTTTCTCTCCCAGCTCTACTTGGAACTCCTGCAGGAGGGGATCCTTCATCCACCCGGATCACATTGCCCTCGTGCACAGCTATACTTGCTGAGAATCCATTCCCAAGTACAAGGACACAGGGAAGCAGACAGCAAAAACAGCTGAGCAAAGGGGGAAGAAGAGGCAAGAGCTCACCACGTGCTACTCAGCCACCAAGCCCTGACAGTCAGGACAGACAGCTGACAGGAGCAAGGCTCAAACAAAATGACATAACCATCAAAATGCCATGGGAGATGTAAATCAAGAGCAATTGCTCCCCTGAAATCCTACACCATCATGCAGAGGGAGGGGAGCTGGCAGGGCAGCTAGTGTTCATGGGCAGCAGCCACACCAGAACTTGTGACAAGAGGTCACCACCCCACACCCCATCCCTCCAGCACCACACAGCCTGGCTGGAGACCAGAGGAGGAGTACAGCACTCCGGTCACAAGGTACAGGAAACTATTTCTGGTCGGGGGGAAAGCATACCACACTCCTCTGTCTCCAGGACAACAAAACAGGCCAACTCAAGCACAACTCCCAGAGAAAAAGCACACTGCAGTCCCGGGAGCACCAGCCCGCAGCAGTCAGCCACCACAACTGAGAGCAGCGAAAGGTCAGGCTGGGCGGGTTTCCTGCCGCGAGTCCTAGAGGATCACAGCTCCTCTTCCTGCAGGATCACCCGTCCTGGGCCAGGCAGCACCAGCACACAACCCAACCTGTGACTTGATAAACGCTCCCCCACCCCATCCCCAAAGGTCTTCATCACCTGGTGGCCTTTGGCACGGTGTAGATATTTGACTCTCATCAAATCAGCACCAGAGTCAATTTGGTACTTGTGGGGAACAACCTGGTACCTAAATGCATAAGGAATAAAAACAGAACCTCAATTTTCTACCTTACTGTGGTCTAACAAAGGTTATTCCCAGTAGGAGACAAAACATCCAAAATTTTTTGAGTCCAGCAGAGCAGTGAAAGGGTTGGCTTTAACACTTTTCTCATATAGGGTCTCTCTGAACCTTAAAATACAAAGTAATCTTAACTATATTAAAATAACAATGAAAAGATCCCTTATTTACCAACAGTTTGCAAAGACATAATTTCTCCTCCCTCTGGCCTAAAGGTAAAACTTATTCCTGCAAGTCATTTGTGGAGTGGAGGTGTTTATTCCTAATTCACAGTGGAACTACACCTCATAGCTAACAGGAGCACAACAACACATCTGACCTACCTTACAGGATTCTAGGCCTGGGACATTGGGCCTATTTCCCACCTTCCACAAAACTGTGAAATTTAACCAGTAATTTCCATAACTTACCTAAAACAAAGTATATCCTTTAGAAAACATAAGGGTCACATTCAAGACTTCAAGTGATAAAGTCATACACCCATAGAAATTACTCCAAATGTTAGCTATCCTTCCTGTTAAAATTCGGCACTGCTGTTCCAAGTCTGAATTCATCTACCTCCTGCTTCCAAATATTGGATTTCATTAAGCTCTTTTCCTGCTACGTTACAGAGCTGTCTAGCCCTGAACAATAGTTGATGCTTAAAACTTAAGTACAGGATATTACAAACACTCATCTAATATTCATTTACTGTTTTCCAGCCAAAAAAAAGAATCTTGCTATTTGGAAAATTATTCTATCTGCAGTCTGAAGCAAAGAGTATCTACACAGACAGAAAAGTGCAATCTATGTATCTCTTTTGTGGCAAAACTTAAAATGTAAATGTTTAAGAAGATGGTGCTTAAAAACCAGAGAAAATTTAACTTGTTTGATACACAAACTAAGGTGTATTTATTTATCTTTATCAGTCCTTTATACAATATGATTTTTGTATCTCTGTTCAGCATGTAAACCTACATTTAACCCAAGTACCTTTAACATCATTGCTCTGCAAACATAGCACTGTAATTCTAGTGACGTTACTGCTGGCTTTCTTTAGAACATACCTGATGAGAAAATGCCTTTTAAAAGAACTGGGATTTCTTTGGGATGGTTTTGAATTGGCTCGGGATTTACTTAAACAGAAAACAAGAATGACTGTGTTAGCATCATTTGTAAGAGTTAAGGACCTACAAAAATGAAACTGCTCCATTTTACACAAACATGCAGTCCACTCACTGAGGCAGGACTCTTCATGCACGATAGATGGATAGAAATGGTTGTGTATGATTAGCAAAGTCACCACTGTAAGAAACTCTAACTGGGAAGGTTAAAACAACAACCCTGCCTGAGTTCAGAAGACAGCAGACCAAAACCATCGTAAGTTTGTCCTGATTGTCCACAATGCACCAAACTTCAGCAGACACCCAGGATAACTTGGTGCTAAAGAAAGCTGTACCCAACAGAAATAAAAACCAAAATGCAGACAGCTTTACTTCACAAACACCTGGTAAATCTCCAGCTGAATGTGGAATGTGACTGGTTTTATACTGATGCACATTTCTTATTCTTTGCTAAGAAAATAAGAATCTGTCTGATACCCCAAGGATGCAGTGGCAGAGATGGATGGATAACATAAGACCAAATTTCTGGGCTCCATTCTTCTCCAGGGAAATAGCTCCCAATTTTCTAGTCAAGCCACTACATGCATGGCTGCTTTGCAGGAGGTTTATCTTCACCAGGTCTTTCTCCTCCAAGGGTACCTGAGACCTGGAGAATATTTTCAGACACAGACAGGGTACAGGATATCTACAAATCCCAATAGTCTAGAGCTGTCAAGTGAGAACATTTACATAACAACAACAAAAAGATGAAGAAAAAGGTCACGGTGCCTAATCATCCTGTTAGAAAGCTGTGTGAGGAGAAGGGGCTGCCAGGGAAGCACAGGGAGATCTGTGCATGGAGCTGAGGTATGATTGCAAGAGGCAGAGCCTGGAGAACGACACCTACCCCAAACCCAAAAAGGAGATCAGTCCCAAGCAGGCAGAGTGAGGGCCAAACCTGAGCCAGAGAGCAGGAGGAGCTGGCTCAGTGTCAGGTTCCGACACTGCCACCCTGCACTGGCAGCACAGCTCAAGATCCTCCCGACTTCAGACAGAGCTGTGATGCCCTGACTGACTCCTGCTCCCAGGAGATGCACACAGGGTTCTGTTTCAGCTGTGGGTAGCTGCCATGTGAACACACTCTCCAGCCACAGCTTTGCCACAAAGGATCAATGGCCAGGGAGGTTGAAAGAGGAGTGCCCTTCGTGAATCCCATCCCCTCCAGCTGCCCAAGGAACGCTGAAATTTATTGCTCTAGGAACAAATGTGAGAAAAAGCACACCTATTTCAGGTTATTCCCTCTTCCGGTAAGAAGAAGTAGAAGTTAGCATTAAAAACTAATTGAAATACTGAACAAAACAATTATTGGCATAAACCAAGACTTATCAGTGAAAGTGATTAATTTCACACCTACCAGAAAACAAGGTGTAAAAACTTAATTCTAACATAATTTCTTCAACAAGTATTAGAAACACAGCACTGTCTCAAAATGGTTCCCTGTGCAAAGAACCACTGCAGCATGTACTGGCTTACTTTACCAATCTGCAGTGATACTGAGGTCTTGTGGCTAAAGCTTACTCTTTATTTAGTCACCTGCCTTGAGAAAGGAAAAAGAAAAAGGAGTGGGGGACAACTTCTAGCAGCCTAAATTTTAGCCACTTCAGTGAAAAGGCAGATTCTTTCCTAAAGCAGTAAAAAGAAGCACCAAGAAAACTAACACTTAGATGTGAATCAGCTCTGTGATAAGAATCTATGTCATGAAGAAAAAGCAGTGTTCCTCCCTTTACGAACGCATCATCTTCCTCAATTGGAATATACAATCTGGCTGCTCAATAGTGCAGTCCACCTGTCTTCATCTTGCATTAGGACCATACTCTGTCCTTGCTGTTAAAGGAGGTTTGCAACTATCATTCCTGTGGGAACACATTCTAGATTACATTTCTCAGAATGGGAAGAGTCCGGAAGAAGAATCAAACTCAAAGCAATAAATTCAGTTTGATTGCTGTCATCATGCCAATTCCGGGAGATAGTCAATTGGTGCCAGCTGCTAAGATATCATTTGAGCTGCTTCAAGACAGAAATCGAATTTACATCAAATACATTTTGTAGTGAGAGACTAGTCTGAACCTTCAGGTTCCTTCATGCTTGTTTAAATTTAAACTTCCTCTCTGAAACATTCCCAGCAAAAGAGTGTTAGCTCCCTCATCGTGCACTTGAACACACAGACTTTTCCCCATGTTCTCTTATTTTTTCCAGCAAGACTGTACTACAGAGATGTCTCAGCATTTGCAACAGGGTAGCAGAGGACAGTATGCCATATCACACTACCACCTTAAACACGGATACCAGCAAGTCTCAGACTGATACAATTTCCTCACCTGCAGAATTAGTAGAAACGAACAAAAATCATCCTAGGCCTTAGAAATCACCAGAGGCCCCCATAGTTTCAGTATATCCTTTCTGACAAGAGCTAAGAGCAGATGCCTAAGGAAAAACATAAGGAAAATAAGCATATAATGGCTCCTCCCTCCCTCATTTCTGTTTTAGTGTTTCTACATTGCCAACTCAAAGACCAGCTAAAATTAACAAATCTGTAGCAGTGTACTACTGCCATTGCAGGTGACATTTCTGAAAGTCAGAGTCTGTTTTCCAGCCTCTCAGTGCAGAATGACCCCAGTGCCACGATGTCCCAAGTGCAAGGGCAGAGGGGCTCCCACACCCAAACAGCATCTCCAGCATCTCTCCTGTAGCAACTGTGCAAGAGTCATAAAGTCACCGAGGGGAAGACATGTCTGGAGCCAGCACACGAAGACCAAAGAGCAAAGCTCCACTTTTCTCAGCCAGTGAAAGCTAGAGAAACAAGACAATGGCAAAATCCTCATCACTTGCCTTCAGCTACAGACAGAAGGAGGAGGTTCAAATGCCAACATGACACAATAAACAAATATAAGATTTCTTTCAAGAAATACCGGTAAACATATCTTCTGAGAGCCTTTTCTCCAGTAAAACCACTAACATTAACACCTTGTAACAGCCTTTTCCCATGCTCTCGCAACTTCCCAGAAACAAACAACTCCACGTACAAAAGTGTAATACAACCCCTAACACTGCATATACACACAGATATTAAAGACAACCTAAAGTCCACACAGTTTGGTCACAAACTCTGTTTACACACACTAGTATCTGTGAACCCCTTGGTATTACGG
Organism: Eopsaltria australis; assembly: GCA_034509425.1. Classification (NCBI taxonomy): domain Eukaryota; kingdom Metazoa; phylum Chordata; class Aves; order Passeriformes; family Petroicidae; genus Eopsaltria; species Eopsaltria australis. The sequence goes on from JAVTVJ010000525.1 coordinate 626,048, forward strand.
TACTGGAAAACCAAAACAAATTAAAAGGAACAACCTAAATAAAAACTTAGCACAAGCTCCACTGTTCTGTTCAACTAATGCAGAAATTAGACTTTGAACACCACAGAGTAGAAGTTAAGATGGTTTAGGTAATTCTATTTGTATCTCAAATGAGCACCCTGAAGAGTGGGCCATTTAGTCTCTTTTCCTGCATTTCATTACCTTGTACTTACCTTGCAAAGATAATCCAACTGAAGGCAGATATTAATATGTATACAACAGTGGCAAAAGGAAAAAAGCTATTAAAAATACTTAAAAGAGAGGAATCTTTTTTAAAAAGTCATTGTGTGCACCTTTAACATTGCACTTTCTATACTTGGTGTCACTCAAAGCTGTCTTTTCTAATCACATGTGTATTTTCCAGTTTAGCAGCTAACAACTTGTCCAAAACTTTTCTTTGGATTATCCAGCAAGTGGATCTAGTAAGGGAAAGAGAACTCCTATCCTCTTGTTTTCAACAGGAACACATACCCTGAGTATTACCTACTGTACACCTTGTAAAGCAAACAGCAGCACACTGGTGTGCACATTAAGAGGAAGTGGGGAGCTTGGGCTCTCACAGCCACCGGCAACTTTCCAGGAACTTCAAGAGTCAAAGGAGGTCAAATTAGTGAATCAGCACAGGCTCGCTGCTATAGGTGAGAGTGATCTCTGTAGCAGTTAATGATGTGAGCACACTAAGTGTGCTCAAGCCTAACATGCCATTCTTTGCCTACAAAGGCACAGACAAAGTCATACTGTGTGCTTGCACTATCTCAGAGAGAAAGGCCACCATTCACTCAGGTTCTTGCCTGCAGAAGATCCCACAGTTTGACCAGAGCCAGCACTACAAAGCCACATGAAATATAAATGCATGTGCATTCAGGAAGGGGAAGGAGCAAGCACCTCAGGCATCCACTGCCGACATAGTCCTTGACTTCAAACTTGAGATAAACTCAGAATCTGGGCAAGGGAACTCCTTCTGACCTTGCTACAGCACTCAGAGAAGCATTTTGTAAACCCCTTCATGAGACATCCCTCCACAACACAGACTGCCCCCTCCCCACAAGCCACAGGCTCCTGCAGCCCCTGCTCTTCAGGCTGTTTTAAAAGCTTTACTGTTTCCAGTCTTACTCAGCAAAGTGCAATGAGCCAAGTAGAGCCCAGTGGATTCAGCTGGAAGCCTCAGTGTCAATGCAGCCACTGACAAATGAGCCAGCAGCATGACTGCATTAGGAGAGTGGAGGACACCTGCCTTCAGAGCAACTGACAGAGGCCAAAGCACCACTGAGGCCCCAGATAGAGTCTTCAATAAAATCTGACATGATGTACGTGCCAGCTCATGTGCAAGCCCTCTTTCTCAGGGCACATCAGTCCCTCTTGCTGGCAAGAGAAACATCTCTCCATCTCCCCAGTCATCTTTCCCATGCTGCCAGTGGGATATACAAGGCCTGTGCCAACTCTGCTTTATTATTATCTGCTTTTCCCATCAATTATTTACTTTAGTTGCTAAAAACCAATGAAGAATTTCCAAGAGCCTCTGACTTGAATTTCATTCCCCCTCTTTTTCCCTGCTAACCATCAGTTTATTTCACGCCACTGTGATGGAGGCAAGTCACAGAAGGAAGTACCCTTCCAGGTTTGGTGGTGAATGGGTGGGAAGGAAATGTTTCACCTCAGAGGTTGCCTGCAAAGCTGTGTCTAGATTAACACCTACAGCCACGAAGTTGGTACCTACAGTCTGCTGCAATAATTAAGAATTCTACAAACTGGCCATTAAAATTACCCATCATTCACCAACTCCACCTGTTCCATTGGCTACTGCAAAGAATGTCATTTCTTGCTGTACAAACTTCTTGCTCAAGGTGGGATGGAACACAAGGAAAACCAATGCTGCAGTGGGAGGTACTGGCAACCATTCCTGCAGCAGCACATTGTAGCTCCTCTCTGAAGCAATACATCCTCCAGCTGACAAGAACAAAAATGCAGCCACCTTCCTCCTAATCTGAAAGCAACGGAGATCACCAACCACAAATGCTGTCAGGCTGATAGAAGCACAGCAAAGGGCACAAATTCTTTTATTTTATCTGCTGTGGCCAGGAGGCATTAGTGCACCCATCACAGCCCTGGCACAGGAAGAAACGTTGTGCAATTGCACACCCCCTAAGAACGGTGCGATTGCCCTGCTGGCCAGCCTGGCACATCAGGGGCATTTGCTTGAAGGTCCCCACTAAATGTGTGCTGAGCGAAACAGCTTATTTTAGCTCCTCTTGGGCATATTAGCTTAGTGTAACTTAAAAAGCTTTGGAAAGCCTACATCCCACAGAAAGGAAGAACTGTAGGGTACAAACACAGCTAGCAAAATGAATGAAGTTTTCAAACCAGAAGATACTAGGCTTCCCAGCTGTGAATGGTCAAACAACTTCCCTTTCTTGCACTAAACAGAGCAAAAATGACTACAACTCTCTGTCACGGTCATTTCAGACAGTGTGTCTTGCAAGAAGACCTTCAGTTCAGAATACTTATGTAGCCTGACTCTCAAAGTACAGCCCCCCACACCACGTGCAACAGAGTCCTCCCTTTCCTCGTCCCTGGCCCACATGCAGTACACCCACCTCCTTCCCCCGGTAAGGCTGTGGTTCAGCACATTCTTCTCCATTTTGCCTCCTGCAGCTCGCACTTTCCTCTGCAGCCCCACATCCCCCCAGTTTCAGCAACTCAGCAGGGACATATCCCCCTTCCCTTTGATGGCAGCTCCAGCTGCACACAGGGCAGCCCCAGTCCAGCTCTCCCATCCCTAGTTTCCCATCTGCAAGGGCACCATTTTTTTAAACTGCATTTTACAAGTGAATCACGTGCTCAGCTGCTAGTTTGGGTGCAGAGCCAAGAAACACTCCAGTGTATGGGGGAAGGGAGCTGATGTATTTTTCTGTTTCATGTGACCAACTTACCAGAAACATCACTGAGACCAAGAGCAGATCCTCCACCCACACCCCTCCTTTACCACAGCCCCTTCCCCCAGACACTGTCACAGCAGAGGTATAGAGCAAACGCACGACAGGAGAATCTGGCAAGTCACTTGCCTGCAGCCAACCACCAAGTCCAAAAAGAGGTGGGACACCAGCTTCGCATACCAGTGGATCCACTGAAGGCAAACATTCAGGAAGCTCAATGCTCCTACAAAGGCTATGGCTCCCACATAGAGAAAGGGAGAAGTTGTGGGTGAGGAGATGCTGCGGCAGGAGGCTGCAGTAACAATGCTAACCTACACAAACACACCACAATATTTTGGTTAGAAAGTTGAAGGGGGATGCTTCAGAGCCAAGAGGCTGGCTGTAGGATGCATGCTTAAATAAAGAGCATCTCAACATGCTCTCACAGAAATGAGGGGACAGGTGACTTTTTTTAAAAAGTACACAGTCTAAATTTTATATGGGTTCCATATGCTTTCTGCAATGAGATGGACGGGATAATACGCATGGCAGCATCTCTTAGCTCACACAGAGCTGTACAATAACGTGTTTCCTTAGGTGCCCTTTGGAGACCTCTCTTGAATTGCCCCTAGACCTGTAGCACAAGCAGGGATTCATGAAAAACAGAAATTCTGGCAAATTTCTAGAAGACAGATAATTAAATGGTGGAAAAAATATGTTAGAAAATGAATAAAATATGCTCATAAATGAACAACTACTTCCATAGTATTTTCTTGGAGACTCTCTAGGTGTCTAACAAATATTCACTATAGGGCCAGAAAACCCCTGAAGGTTTTTTTCCCTACCTTTAAAGAGCTGGAGAAGAAAAGTAGAAGTACTGAAACAAGAGAACATGTCAGTGACAAGTCTGTGAACAAACTCAGATCTTTGGAATCTGAGCCTTTTACTACCCCGTTTTTCATCCCTCTACAGAAAAAGAAATAAAGATAGAAACAATGCAGTTCAGACCTAATGGTTCTTGAACTCTCAAAGCAAAAACGAATAGGGGTACTATTAGTACTGCTGATACCTCTTCATGTCTCACTACGGGAAGCATGAAATCTGACTTCAATGGCATGCTAGGACCTAAGGAATTTTTATTATAAGGTCTGGTGTTCAGAATTGGAAAAAGTATTTCTTCTTCGTTTTTTTTTTTAAAAAATAACATTTAGCCTCTTTGGGACCTGCCACCCAACAAACACTGCATTGCACTTGACAAGAGCACAGCCTGAAAATAGCTTCCTTCACATGAAAACTCCAGATTTGGACAGTCTGGTGCGCACAACAGCTTTAAAGTGGTCACCCTGTTCCATTACCATGCTTGCTTTCAGATTCTCAGGCAATGAGGCACCTGACTTACACCTTTATCCAGAAAAGCAGCTGTTATGCTACAGTTTTGATTTATTCTCCAACTAAGTTAATTTCTTGTTTTGATGAATGTTTAATGCTCCTGGCTAGATCAGTTTAGATCTTGTTTGCCTGGAGACATTTAATGCTGCTACATTACCGTAATACTAATTTTAAGGTCATCTACAGCTCCTCCCCCACCAAGCCTTTTGCTATGATTTGGATCTAAATTATGTGGTACATTTTGGCATTGAATTGCACAGCACCATATCAAGTCAACAGACACTTACCAAATCTCAAGAGATGGTCAGATTTGCTGATTAACAGACAACACACCCAGAACATTCTCACTGATGAAGTCCACCCTGCCACACACAAAGACTGAAGATGAGGGGTTGAAACCATAGCCCTCATGTTATCTCAGAGCACACAGTTCTGTAAATTACTGCCTATCTGAGGCAAAAAATGAGAGGGGAAGGGGTGGTGTGTCAGAAGGAGAAAGCAAATGCAGTGAAACAGTTATTAAAGCACTGACACTGATGGCTACAAAGGAACTTTCTCTGTTGAGATTCAGTTTTAATGAGGTGGCAGTTAAGATGTCGAGCCAACATGTCTGAGGACTAAACCCTCCTTTGTCTGCAGAACACATAAATGAGAAGAGTGGCAGAAAAAGTTTCTCCACACTATGCAGGCAGCCTCAGCTTTGACCTAAAAGGAACACTTCTGCCCTACAAATGTTATTTTGACAAAGAGGTTGAATTTCAAATCCAAAAAAAGAGCAAAGCATTGTCTCCCCTATGGCCAGTGCCCAAGGAGCCCTCACAGTCCAGTATGAGCTCTGTGGAGCACAAAGGTGGGCTGTAGACTGCAAGCACTCCTGGTAAAAGAAGATTCCAAACAGGCACCATTCACAGCAGGCAGCACAATAAAACAAAGTGTCCTTATGCTTATTTTTTTTGCCATCTCTACCTGGACAGCTGGTGTAGCAAAATGGGACTTGGAACCTTGCTCATCCTATCACTATAACTGCTATCTTCATTTCAAGGGAGATGCTAGCAAAGGTGATTCCTGCCCCTTCCTAAGCCTCACTCCTTTTTGTCAGTTCTTCTGTCAAGCAGTATATCCAAATACTGCAGCCCTTCAGCACAGCAGGCAGAGGACAACTACAGGTGTGTACTGTGAAGATACCGCTGCAGCAGCCCCAGCACAGAAATACATCACTCACAGACAGCTGAGGGACATGAATAAAAGCAGTACGGCCCATTATCTAAAATAGATAAGTAACTAAATATTCACCTGTGCTGTAGGACTGGTCTCTGCAGCAAAAAGAGGTTTCTGGGTCCTGTGACCCAGCAGAGGAGGGGAGCAATCGCAGAGCAGCCAGCACTTTTCAGGACTTAGGGACAGCAAGTCTCTCAAGCTGCTTATATCTAACACAGCCAGGATCTGAAGTGACAGCAGCCAGCGGGCACGAAGGCCTAGAAAGCGTGTCCTCCAGGCCCTGGGAAATGCAAGCATAAAATGTGCTTCTAAGAGAAAAACATTAATGGCACTTGTAGACAGGAACAGAGACAGGAGACAAAGACAACTAAAGAAGTATCCAGAGGGAAGCCAAAGCCACCTGTATGGAGCATGGGAAGGACAGAGCACACACCAAAAGGGACAGCATAAGGAAAACAGGATCATGTGAGATGAGAAAGCCCATCTCAGAGATGAGACTTGCTGGCCTTGGTGAAAGGGAGCAAAGGGCAGCACAGTGGCTGCCCAGGGCAGGCTGCTCTCCTTCATGGGCCATAACTCTCAGTAGCCTTACTCACCATGTCACCCACAGTTCAACAGAGTCTGGCAACTTCTGATTAGTTTAGCAACTGTGATCATCACAAACAAATCAGTTTTTCATTTTACAATTATTTAAACTATTTCTTGTTCTTCACGCTGTACCCATATTCACTCCTCCACCACACACTGAAATGTGTTTCTCTGTTCAGCTGGAGCAAAGCTGTAAGACCCTCCAGTCCTCACAGCCAAGGAGGTGCCCGGAGAGGGCATTCAGCTTAACCACAACAGTCACCACCCAAAACAGTGACCATGCTGTTGGCGGATCAGCTTAGGAAGTTTCTGCCTCCAGCCCATTTGCTTGTTCTCACCTCCTCAGCCAAGTTCAGTGCCAGATCAGCTGTTTGGGTGACATCGCTATGAGCAGGGAAGGAGAAGAGAGCAGCAAAGACAATTTTAAGTCTTCTCTGAAGTCAGTTAGCTTTGAAGGCAGTTGATAAAATTAACAACCCTAACAGAAACTGCCCACTGCAAACAGCAACCAAATAAAGCTGCTAGTTCCCAAATGGCTGATGACCAAGCCACAGCTGCGACGGGGGGGAGGAGAGGGGGAAAGCACACATGAATCCTCGAGTGAGTCACTCACTCTCTGCATCCCTGCTGGCCTAGATAAATGCTGTTGCCAGTCGATGATGGGTGCTGCAAACCAACTCTTAAGCCCACAGCATCCCTGCTGCTCATCTTCTGGTGGGCATAAAGCCTGCACTGAACACCACCATCTTTGTGCAAGTGGGCAAGCAAGAGAGGTAGTCACAATCACCATTAGGGCTCAGAGGTTCCCATTTAGCTATGATCAACTTTTATGCCTCTTCTTGCCCTTGTTCCTGCTTTCAGGAGTTGTCCCTCAAAGGCTGAGATCTCAGGCAGGTGAGGATGCATTATAAAGCTCACCCTTTTACAAAAAGCAAACACTGAAAAAATGTGAAAGCAAATAGGTAATAAAATAAAAACAGTAATAAAGACACTGTAAGAAGTTGCTCTGTGTCCCTGCACTGGCATTAGTTTGTTTACAGTGCTGACTGCTCACTTGTACCATCTGAGCAACAAGTCCTGGAGGATCACATCAGAACTGCCTCACCTTGATGCAGAAGTTTAGGATGAAGGCAGAATTACCCAAAGCACAAAATGCATCAGAATTAAGAGGAAATGATATCAAGTCTGTAGCACATCTAAAATTTCCACTATAGATGCACCAAGGACAGGGAACTGGTCTAAGACAGACACTCCAGCTAGGTTAGATCTCTGTAAGACAGAGCCTCAAACCTGTAATACTGAGGCACCACAGCAGCAAATCCTGCAGTCAAGCCATTGATTGTTATAAGAATGAAGGAGTTTAAGTAAGTCCTGTGCCCAATGCGATCCCTGTGGGAGAGCTATTGAAGTTTTAACTGTCCTCACCCCTTGAGAACGTGACAGATTTCCTTACCCTGATTTCCTAAGTGTACAAATACACCAGAAGGAACAGGGCAAGAAAAGGAAAAGAAGCTCGAAGGAATAGAGTTTCAGTTAGCTGCATCTACAACACTGGTGTACATGCTGGATGCTGAGGATTTCAGAAACAGAAGCTTGCTAGCTGATACTCATACCAAGAAGAAAAGGTCAGGCCACAAACTCCAAGTTTCAGGCTAATGATGCTCCATTTTGCAATTTTCTAAATACTACCTTCTATGTCACACAGTTGTGAAAACTTCCCTCATGACTCTTGGTTGTGAAATTACAAAACAAATGGAACCCTGAACAAAAGACAGTTGTACTCACAGTCAAAACTGACCAAGATGCACTGGCACCTCCTCCAATACTTACCGTAAGTATTTCAGAGAATCCAAAAATCCAAAGAAGTAAAAGAACAGCTAATCCATCTCTCCCTCTGGCCTGAAGACATATCTCACAGTGATTTTCCCACTCCCTACAACAAAAAAACTCCAATCATTTTAGACACACCTGTAAAACTTCCTGGCCTGTAACTTTTAACACACAATGGGAGGATCGCAGTGTTGCCACACATGGTTAAAAGCAAGGAATATATGAAGAAGAGAGAGCAGCACAAGGCAGTGTGGTGCTGCACACTGCCTCAACCCAGAGCACGTTAACAGCAAATCCTACCAAGTACACATACATGCAATAGCTTCATAAAGGGTCACTGATATAACTAAATACTGACAAAAGGTCAACGGATTAAACTACTTGTGCAGTCTTTATACAGCTCCCTAGGCAGGTGGAATTGCTTGAAAGCTTTGATGCCAGGTTTCTCTAATGAAACTGCAGCCAAAACAAGCATATCTGAGCTCCTTTACTGCATTACTAAAAAGTGAAGAGGAAACAGATGATCATTTCTACAGCCTTCAGACCAACACAGTGCACACTGAGAAACAGCAAGAGAATAAATGAAACAAGAGTGGTCAAGACATGAAGTGCTGCCTCTCGTACCCTAAGACAGACAAAGCAAGCTGACTTACACTAGTCACAAGTACTCTGTCCAGTCTCCAGCTCGGTACTGCAGTGCACTGATTCTTCTGAAGCACCCAGTGCTGCTGCCCATTCCAAGAAAACATCTGGCTAGCAATGCCAATGTGCCAAAAACCAGGCTAGCCCTAGATAATGACGTATTCATGAGGCTTCTAAAGTCCCCTGAAAATGCAAAGATGTCCTGCCTTAAAAAGTTCTGTCTTCCATCCAGCTCTAGCAAAGGTATCCTAAAGACAGCAAATCCCTGCTTTAGAAGAAAACAGTCCAGGGACTAAATGAACTATGGAGAGCCAGAGGAAAGCATCTTCCCATTATACTGAGCTCATGTGAAAAATACAGCAATAGACAAATCAGCCAGTGGACTTGTCCACTGGTAGGAGACTTTATTTCCTTCTATTGGTCATCTTGGTCCACCCAATACCACCCTAAAGTAATCTCTGCTTAACTTCCCTAAGCATCTGGCTCCTGAGCACAGAACATATGTCACATGCCCCAGTGCTTATACATCTGTGTTAGAGGCAGATTTATATCAACTGGCCGAGGTCCTGCTTGTGCAATCAATCACCCTTTGTCATATTTAAGAGTGGCATTTCTTTAGCCTAACTCTGAAGGCTAGGGCAAGAGATTGCTCACTGAGCTGTCAAGGAGACCAAGAACTCAGAGATAAAAGGTCTGTGGGAGAAGGAAGTCACTAGATTGTTGAATCTAGTGTGGGATAGAACAGGGGGTCCATGTTCTTTGAAGAAAGAAACATTTTTAGGAGAAACAGCTTGCTGCTACCAGCAATTATGCTAGGGTTAAATAGCAAATTTGTTTCCATTTAGTGACTAGAGTTTTAATTAATGTGTGATTCCAGCACAGATTTCTTGCTTTTGTTCCCCTCTTATATTCCTTCCATCTCACTATAATTGTGGACTCTTTCCTTACTTCACATTTTAACCAATAGATTTGTGCTTATAAATAAAAATATTTTTCATTTTGAAATATAAACAACAAACTCAAAAGGCCTATAGAAGAAATTGCATACTTTGGCTCTTTATAGTAAAGTCAGCAAGTAACTTCATGTAACTCTTAATTTAGGAAGTACCCAAAAGACAGCTGAGGGCCACTGCTGGTGACCTCTGAAAGTCAGGCAGGACCATAACACTTGGCTATCTCCACTTGTGTGTACAAACTGGGTAAGGAGATGCTAGAGAGCTGCCCTATGGAGATCTGAGGGTCCTGGTTGATGACAAGTTGAATATGAGTCAGCAGTGCCTTGGCAGTCAGGAGGGCCAACCCTGTCCTGGGGGGCATCAGGCACAGCATTACCAGACAGGCAAGGAAGGGGATTGTCCTGCTCTGGTCTGCACTGGGGCAGCCTCACCTCGAGTGCTGGGGGCAGTTTTGGGTGCCACAATTTAAGAAACATATAAAGAGCATCCAAAGAAGCACTGTGAAGATGGCAAAGGACCTGGAGGGGAAGGCTTATGAGAAATGGCTGGGGTCACTTGGTCTGTTCAGCCTGGAGGAGAGGAGACTGAGGAGAGACAACATTGCAACCCACAACTTCCTCGTGAGGGGAAGCGAAGGGGCAGGTTCCGATCTTTCGTCTCTGGTGACCAATGACAGGACCTGAGGAAATGACCTGAAGCTGAGTTAGGGGAGGTTTATGTTGGATATGAGAAAAAGCTTCTTTACCCAGAGAGTGGCTGGACCCTGGAACAGCTCCCTGGGGAAGTGGTCACAGCACTAGCCTGACAGAGTTCAAGGAGTGTTTGGACAATGCTCTCAGGCATCTGGTAAGACTCTTGGGAGTGCCAGGAGCTGGACTTCAATGATCCTTGTGGGTCCCTTCCAGCTCAGGATTTTCGGTGACTCAATGATTCACTTCTACAAGCACCCTGGAGACCTGCAAGTACAGAGTAGGTAAGAGGAAGCAGCTACCCTGCCACAGGAGTAGCAGCTAAGGTCAGTTATAAGTTGGATATAAAGAGGGGGTGGGGAAAAGCTGCAGTGAAGACTTGGTGTCATACCAGGACAGGCAGAGAGAGCAACCAAAGAGAACAGGTCATGATTTGGCAGAGGGAAGAGCAGGATGGAAGCTGCAGAGGAAAAGAGAGAGAAAACGAGGCATGATCCTGCTTGACAATGGACCAAAACAAAAAAAACCAACAACAACAAAAAAAACCAAAACCAAAACCAAACAACAAAAAAAAAAAAAACCAAAAACCAAAAAAAAACCAAAAACACCAAAAAAACAAAACAGAACAAAAAAATATATCTATATATATATATATATTCTGGAAAAATCTCCTTTGTAACATTACAGTGACATGTAAACTACTGCTCTAGCAACCCAGAACTGCCAGAGGAATGTTACACAGGCTGGTTTCCACAGAGAGGAAAGTAAGATACACTTGATGGCCTCCTCAAAAGAACACACATGGTCCTACTGCTCTTCTTTGCCATCTCCAGAAGGTCCACAAGGCAGAGCTGGAAGGACAGTATTTGACAGCATTAAGACATCCTTTCCTGTCATTGCTGCCTTGAAAATAGAAATATATCTGAGGTGCAAAACAACCTGACCCAACTTACAAGCAGTTTTCTAGATTTCTTTTCAGAAAAGGTAAATGTGACAAGGTCAGATAGGCTTTTATGGAATCTGCTTTCCAATTCCAAGACAGCACTCAAGAGCATTATTGTTCAGAGTCCGATCTCTCTCTGATGATGAATAACCTGTGAGACCATGGAGACAATTCAGAGCAGGGTCCAGAGAACTTCTGTGTGCAATTTTTCTATTTGATATAGCATTTTCACCTAAAACTAAGCTTTCTATTGAATTACAAGTCCTTCTTTTAAATAATACACTTACCACAGGAGTCGTATCTCCCTAGACATCTTGGTGAATATTGTTTCTGGTTCTTTAGGGCAGCTTGTTAGCATACTGTGAGTATCTGTGAGGGCCAGACAGCATGGCACTAGCATAGTGAGCTTTCTCCAAGAGCTTTTAGCAAGCCCACAGGCTTCCTAACCTGCAGGCTGACAGCTGTCTGCTAGTAGAATGCCAGGAAAAAAATAGAATGCCCCTTCACAAGGATTAGGTGTGCAATCAGGAGCAAGTATCTGAGCACAGTCCAAATATACAGGACTAAGTGCATGCTGTCACATGTCTAACCAAAAAAATTAAAGCAAAGGTTGATTCTCCTGCATTGTAGACATGACACAGGTTCCAATATGAGAAACAGAAAATCACTTTAGGCGTGCACCATGACCCTCATAAAAAAATGAATACACAAATTACCATCTAGAATTAAGCTTCACATGAGACAAGGGGGCAATAAGCTGCCTTTTGTAAAAGACCTGCATCACCTGCTACACCACTGATAAGAATAAAATAAAACAAGAGGAAAGAGAGCTCTGCATTTAAATGAGTGAGACAGGAGGGGAAGGGAGAAAAAAGCCTTCATTAGTCACTGATAGGACTGATAGGATACGTTTTATTTACAAAGAGTGCATTAGTCATCCACTGTTTTTTTTCCAGAGGAAGCTGAGGAGGGCTCCATCTTCCAGGCTTCTATGGGAGACAAGGCCTCCATGCCCCAAAGCACAGCAGCTGCACATTTCCTTCCCACTGACTAGGAAGATGCTAGGAAGATGCAGCTGGAAAATGGATCCTTCCAATTGGCATTGGCCCACACTGTCTCAAGGCTCGGTCTATTAAACACACATCAAAACAGCACCGCCAGCTCTGGTGGGAGGAAGACGCAGGAAAATCCTGAGGCTGCAGCTTCTCTAGTAGCTGTCACTGCTCTCATGAAAGCTCATCCACAAAGGAAGAGTGCAAGGCAAGCAATTCAGAGGTTTTGAAAAAACAGCCACTCCTCTTTTCCTCCCTGAAGTTGCCGCATGCTGCAGAAAGCACAAAATACACAGACACTACTCTAGCCAAGACAGTTTGAAGTTTTGGGACTACACTGTACTTCTGCATGGCTTCTGTACCCCATTCCCAGCAGTCAGACAGGAATCATCTCTTCCTGCACACCTTGTTCTGTGTTGGCTACAGCCAACAGTGAAGGTTGCAGCAAGAAGGACTTGCCCCTCAGCATGAAGGGAGCACCAAGGAAATGCTGCTGCTGTGTTTCCACCAGCACCTTCAGAGAGGTTCGCATTCCAGAGGGCTGGAGGGTCAGGCAGGCTGAGGAATGCAAGAGTAGTCACAGAGTAAATATGCTGTCCCCTCAAATGCTGAGCTGTTATCAACTCTTCAAGAGTTTCTGAGCTGTGGGGAATCTGCCTGCAGTTCGGATGAGCAATTCTAGGAAGTTCTCAAACTCCTGAGAAGAGGGCTGCCAGCTCAGTGCATGTTTTGCTGCTACTGTACTAAAAACCTGTTCATTCCTGTTAAAAACAAATAAGCAAACAAAAAAAAAACCAAAAAAAAAAAACAAAAAAAAAACCCACAAACAAAAATCAAACCTGTAACTACACTCCAGTCTGCCCCGCTAACAGTGATTTTGCTGCCTCCTTCCCCTGCCCAGCCACTCATTCATCTTCACACAAAATAGCAAAGGGATTATGCAGATGTTGCTTTGCTATCCTGACCTTCTTAACCTATGCCCACATGCCATCAGTGATGTTGTGTGTTCACTGTCCCTTCAACCATACGTCACAGGCTAATTCCCTTCTGGCTGTACCCTCATTCAGAAGCTGGATGATAATTCTCATCTCCTGCTACAGAGCTTCACAGGAACAGAGACAGGAACTCCCTACATCAGTACAACTGAGGTTCAGAGCATAGCACTAGTTGTAAAGCACAACAAAGGAGGACAACACAGGCAGTGTAGCCAGAGTTGTGTCCAACTGAGGGGCAGCAGGAACACTGAAAAATTGAATGCTCAGAGAGGCAAGTCCATGGCACGGCCAGCATAGAGCATCTGTGGATGTCTGCCTGGGGAAGAATAAGTGGGCGAAGGAGGGACAGGATTTCACTCTAGTGCCCCGCAGAAGCAGCAGTTCAAATGGAGCTGAGGCTACTGCAAAGGAGTAACAGAAGGTGGCTGAGCCATCAGTTTGCATGTAAGCTGTTTCTTTCTCCTGAGTGAGTCTCTGCCTAATCCAGAAAAAGAGGCTGTGCAAGTCCTGAAGAACAGGTCAGCAAGGATTTTCACAGTGATTACTTGACTTATGGACACAGGAAAGTTGCATCCCATCCAGCAAGGATAAACAACCTTCACTGCCCACTTTCTGCCTCACAGAGCCTGAGATGCTAACGGCAGCCTTGAATAAATCTATGAATACATGGTGATGTCTGGAGTGGGGAAACACCCTTGATTCAGAACAGGATCTTGACAGATCTACAGCTGGGGAGATTCCACGTGAACAGAAGGAAAAATTCTGAAAATTTCTTTGCAAACTGGAAGAAGCATATAGCAGACACAGGACCAGGTGGCAGGGAAAGGTCTCTGGCAGGGACAAGAGGGTAACTTCTGCATGGCCATGACTGCAACGATCACAATCAATACTGCTGGTGAACCTTGTGTCAAGAGCCAAACACCAGAAAAATGAAATTCTCAGAACCTGTCACCAGATCTGACAGATCACTCAGATCATGTAGGGAAGCAGCAGGTATCTCTTTTTTTGATTTCCAGAATCAGGTGATCTTGGCCTCAGCGCCTTGCCATTTCCACAGTTTTCCCTTATTTTCTGCAGTGCTCCAGGCATCTGTCCTGGGGAGCTGCAGGGCTAACACATCCACAAGGCAGAGTAGAGTTACTTTTCCAAGAACAGTTTTCTCCGGAGCTCTGTGGGGAGGGAAAAAAAACTCCAAAAAACCAACAAAAACCAAGGCCTCTTCAAACCAAAATCCCCGAGACAAACCACAACCCAACAATCCCACTGCTGAAACTTAGACACCAACAGAGCTAACAGTTCTCACAGTTGCATTTTCATTCCTTTGGCAGGAAAGGTGTGGAGGAGCAAAGCAAGGTATACTACAGCACACATGAGTTACTAGGCTTTATGGTCACTTTCCTGTTTTTTAGATCCCTTTTTCACGTTTGACAAGCCATGAGAGTCATGGTAATTCCCCATGTACACTACAGCCATCATACTAACTTTCATGACCGTCAGGACATTAAAAACACCAGCATCCCTAACACACCACAGCTAGCACAGACACAGGCTATCAAAATCCTTTGGCTTTCCAGAGTCCTCTCTTTGCTACTCTGCCATGAATGGGCAGATGGATGGCTCTTGCAAGTGTCTTCCATCCATCTGCCTCCTCACCTCAATCAAGGGGACAGAAAACAACCATCCCTTGAATCTGATGATGAATCCAGCATCATGGACAAGCTGTTGCCTATAAGGTCTCCAGTGATCACACAGGTTTTTCTCCATAGGGTTAGGGAGAGGAAAAGTTCCAGGAGGTTAGGCTTCAGTGAACAAGACCCTGTGCAAGGGGATACCACGAGCAGCTGTTCTCTGAGAAGCCAAGACCTTCACTTTAAAAGTACAGCAGCAGAGTGAGAGATGGTGTAAAACTGAAGTGATAAGCAAACTGCATAACAATTTCCTCTGGAACTGGCACTCATAAACAGGAGACAGACACCCAGCTTCCGATATTGCTCCTGCTGGGCGCCTTCTGTCCTTGCAAAAGAGCTCAAATCTTTATGGAGATGTCTACTCCACAGTCAAAGGTTTAATCGCAGCATGAACAGACATATTCATGTTAGTAGTACACTCACTAGCAGGAGGAGAAATAGTGGGATTCATAGACTTGAACACAAATTGTACAGGCCTGCTGGGGACTTACATATGTGCCTAAGCTGCTAGCCTCCACTGAAATCCACAGCACTGTGACTTCAATGCTATTATCTCTACACCACTGAGAATAAAGTTAGTGAACTATGTCCTTTATGCTGCAATCACACCTTCTGCTACACTACCAGCAAAGACTCAGCTCTCTCTTCATCAGCTTCAGATGCTTAGTACTTGTATTTAGACTAGGAGTAGCACAGTAAAAGGAATGGATAGAGAGAGAGAGAGAGAAAATACAGAGAATGAGATATTACTAATCATGCTTTGCTTGTCCAATCCTGCACATTTGCACTCTCAAACACTGAACACATCCAGGAACAAAATTTTACAATAATAATAATAATTATATAAATAAATCATAATAATAACAGAAAAACACATCCAAAGGGAGAGACACATGAAGAGCAGCTCCAGGAACTCACAGCACATGTGGGTGAAGTGATTACATTTCCTCTCTCACAACTCCACTGCCCACAGTCAATTTCATTTTCAGTGCAATGAGCAGCCTTCAGAAAAGCTGCAGGTGAGTTCAGTCACACACAGGACTCATCCCCCACCTCAGCATGCTGGCAGCACTACTTCCTCATTCAAAACTGTGATCACTCCCTTCACTTGCCTTTTTACATCATGTCAACAAGCAGAATGGGGCAGTACTGGTGGTTACTGTGATCAACTTACAGCTCAGCTCTATACTTGAGTGTGCTATTACTAGGCTGAGTAATGTTCTCCCAGATCTGACAGTCAGAAGAGATTGCAAACAAACAAACAAGAGGCCAGGCCTAAATCACCCAGCACTTCATTCTTTCCCCTCCAAAAGGTAGGCATCAGAAAAAAAAGAGGTTTTCAAGATTATCATTCTAAATTTTAAAAAGATTGGGCCACCCTCAAAGGCACAAGGACAGGAACAAAAACGAGGGTACAGAACTGAAAGAGGCTTTGGACCAGGAAGGTCAGAAGAATGACACTAACTGAGCCATCATCAACAGGACTGAACCCCATCCCAGTTAAGCATGTGTTTCTTGTACCCCCAGCATGGTGCCAGGAGCTCAGGAGTCTGAACCATACTCAAATTACGAGCTACAGCTTGCTACCCAAGGCCACTGAACCAAAGAAACTGAGAAGCAGATCACCCATAAACACACAGTACTACTTAGCTATGGATGTGTGTTTTGGGACTTCTGGAACAATGAGGTCCACGAGGGTTGAGGTTATTGCTGGAATAAGAGCAAGTCCCCACCAGCTGATTGTATTTCTTTAATCTCTCTTCACCAAGCAAAACCCTCAAAATACATAATTTAGGAAAATAATCAACTCTACTAACAAAAGCATAGAACAGTTGAACACACTCCTTTCTTCCCTTAAAATCCACACAATGTAAATCTGTTTAAGGGTCCCCGAAGTTGGAGACACACATGCTAACAAAATTAACCGTAGAAAACAACTAGCTGGAACCCTAGGGATCTGCAAATTAGTTAATTTTGCAGGATCACAAGTATCTAGGAAAGAGAGCACAAGAAGGACGGGGCAGAAGAAAACACTCTATTCAGTCTGCATCACTACCTGCCCACTACTGGGCAAAGAAGCACTCACTAGTACTCCCATATCCTTTATCCTGCCATGTCAAGAAAGCAAGTAAAACAGGAAGCCTAAGAATAAATGCAAAAACAGTTATTAGAGTAAAATAATTTATCAGAGAGACCAGTGGCCTCACTCAAGAATTCAACAGGATACTTTAAAAACCTCACCAAAAGGGACAGACTTGCTTAAGTGTTACAGCAAGTTTATACAAAAGAGCCCTGTTAGTTTGTTGGAGAACTCTTCCCGAGGGAACTGAGGGAAAGGCACTATGGTGACAAGACCTGAGGAAAGAGTGGATGTTCCCTGTACAGTCCTGATGGCAAAGGTGCTCAGGTGAACAGTGACAGCCTGCCCAGCTTGCTTTGCTCGCTGACAAAGCACACTGCCCTGCTTGCACATGCAAACCCACGTGCATGAAAGGCATTCCTCCCAGCTCCAGCGCTTAATCGTGACAATGTTTGAGTGACAGCCCACCAGGGTACGCAGGGCATCACTCTGCTCAATGGTCCAGGAAAGGCTACATCTTGAGATGCACAAAGGCAGAGAGGCAGCAGCTGAGGGGGAAGGTCTAGGGAGATTAACATGTTTATCTCCTCGCTTAAGTCTCTTACCGGCCAATGGTTTCAGCGCGATGGCAGCAACAGGACTAAAAATAAGAACTCAGGCATTACCAGTGACTCACCGTGTGGGCAATGACACTGCGAGGGATCACTGAGATAACCGCTCCCACTCCCGGAGCCTCGCTCTTGCACTGTATGAAATGACTTCCCACAGAGACAAAGGAGACACTGCATAGAGATCTCTTCATTCAAGTGATCTTAAGACTGTACGACATTCTCTTCAACCATGCAGTAGCTTTAAATAGATAATGAGACCAATCTCAGACCCAAATTTTGGGTTCAGCACCTCACATGAAGGCTTGAGGGGATAGAAAACACCATCAAGACCTTTCAGAACATTAAAATTCCCTGCTGGAGGTGATACTAACCACTGCTGATCTTCCTTTCTGTCTGGATCATGTCTATCAGTAAACAGCTTTCATAGGCATAGCAATTCCACAATGTTGAATTAGAAGAGTTCCTTCAGCAAAGGCTAGTGCACATCAGCAAAGCTAGCACCACAGCAAGACAGTTTAGCTTAAAGAATCTCACACTTCTCTGAAAAAGCCCATATACCCACAAGATAGTATTTTAGTAATTCAGCTGCATAGAGATGCAATAGCATTTCTGATTCTTTAGATAAGCTGCTGGAATTGAGGGTTTCAGTGGCACAGCTGTAGGAGTTAACATCCCACTACAGCACTGATGTAGTACCCTGACTTCGTCCCCTGAAAGGCCACAGCTATGATAAAGCCAGATTTTTTTAGTATCTCTAGGAAAAAAGAGATCACTCTTCTGGCACTGTCTGTGGTGCAGATTTGTCCAACAGTGGGTACAGGAGATCCCCTTCCTGCAAAGCTGGCAGTCACTGCAGTCACATCCTTCCCCTGTCTCTTGCTAATGGCCCTGTATCCTCTTTACTTCTGATGCTGGCGCAAGCACTTGTGCAGCAGCGCACTGAACTGGATAACTGAACTGATCCATCATTAACCTGGTTCACTACACACCTATATAAAGAATTTGTGCTAGTGCAAGGAGGGAACAGTCAGAAGAAAGTCTGCCTCTTTCAGCAGCAGCAGAGCTCATGCTGGCTGAGACTGCTCCTGTTGCTATGGGGTACAAAAAATTCAACTACCCTTTGCCGTGATATTCCAAGATACTGCTCACATACAGTTCATGTTAGACCATAAGATGTTCTAGTCTTCTGACTGAATTACCCCTAATTTCTGATCCATCATAAGAGAAAACTGTTCAGAGCTCCCCTAATATTCTCCCTTCATAACTTCTGGCACTCATACAGAGGCCATCATTTTTATAAGCACCTAATGAAGATCAATCTTCACCATCCCCTCATCATGTAGTGAAGAAAAATACTCAGTTCTGCAGATCAAAAAAGTAGAGTGAGAATACAGCAATTTATTTGAAATTTGCAAGGAGTCAGATCCTGCTCCTAAAAGAAAGAAATAAAACACCATCCATAGAATACTAGGATATCACATGTGATCTGGATTGTATCAAGGCAAATAGGACATTGCCATTGAGACACCAGTGCTCAGAGATGGGCTGTTCAGCAGTCACTGAAACACAATTTCCCAAGAAGCAATTATGCAGTTGGCTGCTTACAGCCAGAACCAAGGACCTCTCCCACGAGAAGAGACATTGCCTGATATCCCTCAGGTTGCCTACTGCTCTTTAACAAGAACAGCCAAAACCAGAGTGTACCAACTCCTATATCTGCACTTAGCTCCCTCTCATTCATTCAATATACTGCAGAACTTGCAAGGAGCAGCATCTCCTCCTACGTCTTTAAGCATATAGAGCAATTCTCTCTCTAGCTCTAGCTTGTCAGGAAACCACCAGGTTAGAGCAGTGAAGCATTTACACCACCTGAAGATAAAACTGGAGACAGCTAAAGTTTCCCAGTTTGCCCTACAAGAATAGAACAGAGCCACACATCAAGAATTATTCAAATATTAGAGAAATAGGACACTTGACTCCATAACTAAAAGAAATGGAAGCTTCAAGGGGACAGCAACTTATCTAGAAAAGCACATCAGTGACTGCTTATGTGAGAAGCTCTTCTTTATTACCGCCTGTACATAATTTCTGCATATTAAGAGAAAAATCATGAAGATGGCACTATAGGAGCAAAGAAAGTGAAGACAGGTCTGGGGAAAGCAGCTACCAAATTGCCCAGGCAGGTGTGGGAGGGAGGAAAGTGTTTCAGAAGGAAGAGCCAGGTGACACCACCAAGAGCCATGGCTGGCAGGAAGCACTGTGCCAGACTCACACAGAGAGCAGGCTGTGGGCTAAGATAAACCTGTCTTGGCCTCTCTGACCTGCAGCACAGAGAAGACAAGATAAGCAGAGTCCAGAGAGGGAAAACACCCATTTTACCAGGAAAAGAGGGGATTTTGAAGAGTTTACTTTGTTTATCAAATAAGCAGGTCCTCATATAGGAGGACTTGGAGCACTTTGCTTTCTGACATCAGAGGTGAAAGAGGGCAACATATCTCAGAAAACCAAATGTCTGCTGCTCTAAGGTGCTTTTCTAGTCTTCTCTGCCTCCTGCTGAGTAAACATATTTTGCCCTGTTCAGCTATTCTGACAGGATACTGTCCTTAGAAACTTTTGGTTGCCTTCATGATAACAAGATGCATCCTTTAGTCTTAACCACTGGGCAACATCAGTTTGCAACTCTGTGGTGATCAGATGCTCTCAGGACTATAATTTGGACAAGAGAAACAATGAGTCATATTTTGGCAAAAATACACCAGGTCTTTATTTTGCATCTTCCTGTGTTCATCAGTGCAAGGCTGCTTCCCTCTGCTCCTCACACTTTTAAAAGAGCAGTATCACCACTCCCCCTCTCCAAGAAAAAAGCTTTATTATTTCTTCTGATTTTATGCTGAAGCATCATATTCCCAACATGTTAACTGTCTTCATCATGTCTGAGTTACGCAATAGGAGAATTCTGATTCAGCTCCAATTTAAGATACAGCTTCATTCTGTGATTCCCCAGCCTATAACTACAATTCAGTGGTCCCATTACCACTGTCAGCTTGGAATGCATTTTGAGATCCCTCAGCTTATGAAATTTTGTTACAAAGATAAAATATTTGCTCCTGGTTCAGTTCATAAGATTATGATAAGCAAAGCTCTAAGGGCATCACTAGACCAGCTCAAATTATCTACCTCAGTAGACCAGAATGACCCAAAACATGACAGCTTATTAGCAAATATTTCATGTTATAGGAAAGATCCTTCTGCTCAGCACATAAATTATTAAAGTCTTCATTTACTATGTAGAAAATGCATGTTAACATATAGACAGGTCATGACTAAGCATGAAGAAGAACAATTTGAAACACCTTCAAATAAAATACAGATCCAGTATTTCATACTGCCTGCATAAAGAACACATAGCATTTCCTATGACAACTTCTAGCACTGGATTTTCAGATGCTTTAAACAGCAATTAATTTAGCCTAATAGCTCCAGTCATAACAGAATACACCATTTTACAGAAACACAATCCAAGACTCAAAATTGTCTGCATTCTAAAAGGTTGAGGCCCAGTATGACTCTCTGCTTTTCCACACATGATTCCTGCCCAACAATCTGATTTGCTTTGACCAGACATTAGCTACTTCTGAAAGAATGGAGACAGACAGGAGGGAAAAGGAAAAGAAAAAAAAAAAAAAGAAAAAAAAGAGGGGGTATTGGGCTTTCTGTCTAAATTTAATACCAAACCTCAGCAAATGCAATTACTTCCTTATCACACAAGCTATGAGTAAGGTATTTAAGGAAAAGGAAAATATTGTTCCAGAGATACCCACTTGCTATAGGTGCTTCTAATAAAGGGCACTTCTTGGTGTCTCCTCTTCCATACCAGCTACACAGAACCTATGCTCTAATATTCAAACATTAAATGCACTTTCAAGTGGCACCCAGCCATTTATCCTGATTCACTCCACTCAAAAGACATACTGGACATCTTGGAAATAGATTGTGACAAACTGTATCTCTGTTCCCCATGCTCTTCTGCACACTTTTCACAAGTCATAGAAAGGGAGATAGAAGGAGAAGTGGCAGTTACTGCAAAAGACATTATCTCTTAGCAAAGGATTCATAGATGTAAAGGCCTTCCTTCCCTACCAGCCAACAGTTAACCCAGGAGTATGAGCAATAAAACACTGGATTGCAGCACTGAATGACCAAGTCAATGAAGAGAAAGAGGAAGAACATTTATATAGATGCAGTAGGCATAACACATATTTTTTAAAATGGAATACCGAAGTTCTGTTCCAAAATACCTAAAAGTTAAAAAAAATAGTAGAATTAACATTGTCTATGCAAATTGGTTGTGATGCCGCATCATGGATGTGATTAGAGAACATATGATTAAATGTTTGATCCTAAGGAATGCTCAACAATGGGAATGTCAAGATAAATTATGCCCAGTTGATGCATGGGTGCTGAGTGCTTCCATCTCAAAAACAGACAAGCTAAGGAGAGAAAGAAGCAATCAATAAAGTCCAAGTTTTAGCACAAGCTTACATCATGGCATTCAGGTTTGCTGAATTACTTTTACCCCTCCCTTCTGTTAACACCTTATTCGAAGATAAGAAATTCCAGGTGAAATCATCTCTGTTTCGATTTTTCAGTAAGGAAATCCCAATCTTTTCAAGCACAGCAATCTAAGAAAACAGAGCAGACTATATCCTTGCAATTCTGGGTCAAACTCACAAATCTTGGACTTGTGGCAATGTACAGCAGGAGAGAGCAAGACTTGGAAAAGAAAATCTGGCCAAACGTGCATGCAAAGCTGGCACTGGTGAGTGGCTTTGGCCATCAGGCCACAAAACACTTTGCACCAAGAACTAATTTCTCCTCTCACCTACAGAGCAGCACTCTGCACACCTCCATCAGTGCTCTGCTCCCCGCTCCACTGCCAGCCACCTCCTTCTCCATGCATTGACCTGCTTCCTGTCCAACAACCTTGCAGCTCCACTGGGAATGCAGCAGCTCACCATGCTGCATCTTTCTCAGCTCCATTTTAAAGGAAGCTGCTAACCAATGCTCCTGCACGCCCTAGGTATCCACTGGATTCCAGTTTCCACACAGAAACAGCTTCAGAAGCCTGTTTTCTTTTCAAGAAGGTGATTGTCTCCCACAGATGGCTCAACAGTCCCTACAGTAGGGGTTGAGTGCTCAGTGGTAAACACTCCAACTTTTCTCTTCTGCAAAGGACACACACATGTGCAAGCATATAACATATCCTGAAAAATTATATGAACCTCCCAAAACCTGCTAGAGGGCAAGGACAAAGTGGTTTGAAATGCTTTCTTTATAGCACAGAAATAGCTCCTCTGTGAGCAGACACTGACATCTTTCTGCTTAGCACTGGAGGATAAAGAGACAGAAGAATCGCTACTGAGCTGGACACTGTCTATCCGTCCAGGACTGCTTCGAGCACGTGATCCCGCCACAGATGGCAGTTAATAGGATGGTGCCTTCTTAGAAGATGAAGTTCAATTAAAACCCTGAAGGGTGTGGTACCATTAGCTTGAGTTGGCAGCCAAGATACAGAACCAAGAAATTAAGTCTGTCTTCACCAATCAATGCTGCCCCCCAAGTGGGAGAAGGAACATTTATGTGAAAATCTATCTTTTGTCCTAAAATGTGCCCTCTTTGTCCCACTGCATGGAAGTTCTCCCAGTATACAAAACACCTTTAACCACACAAAGCTGTAATTCTTAGCACAAACGGAGAACTAACAGAACAACCAGAGAAATCCTTTTCAGTGAAGGTGGACAAGGTGGTCCCATACTAAGTGAAGCTATTCCCAGTCTGCTGGCAGGCATGACAAGCTGTCCTAGCTGAAAAGCAAATTATAAAAATGCACATGGGAGTGCAGTACTGAGAGGGAGGACACCAAGGCAGAGATATAGGTAGCTATCACTTCTCTAGACTTTCCCTGTAATGCTTTGCTATTTATTCATATGACCAGCCATCATCCAGGCAGTCTCCTTGTGTCCTTTCCTAAGCAGGAATGTAGGGGCTTTTGTATTTCAAATCCAATAAAATCATTGCCAATCCTCCCCTTTCCTTAAGCAGGATTATTCACATATTGAAAAGCAATGCATATCCTGTCTAACTAAAACAGCACATGATGCGGAGGTGGCAACACACTAAAATACAAACATAGCCAGATGAATAATTATGTAAAAAAACACTTTTCTACTCCATGCAACTGCTCTGTGTTGTTGACTCAGATGTGTTCATTTGAGCAGACAAAAAAAAAGGGTTTTTACTACTGCCACTCCCTCTGAGGCTTGGGAAAGCAAAGCCAAGCCTACACGTCCCAGTCTCAGCTAGACTCAGTCTGGGAAGCTCTTTAGCTCTAGAAGCCCCAGCTCTGCAAATCCCCAGTGGGAACCACAGATCACGGGCACATTTGTAGGAGAATAATTAGTTTCAGAGCCAAGACTGTGCTCCTCCCCCACCCCCTAAATTAAATAAGCCAAGAAAGAGTACACAGCCATCCAGTCATTCCTGGAGAATTATTTTTCTGACTAGCTCTGCACTTTAAGGATGCCATTTTTCATTATTGTTAATAGGTCTCATTAACTAGAAGCTCTTAAGCACAAGACCATTACTAAATGCAGTTTACACTGCACAAAAGCAATGCCCTTACTGTGGCAAGGGCAGGAGGGAAGGAAACAGTTTGCCTTTCCATAAATACCAATAATTCAAAACCAAGCACTATTTGCCCTTCATCTGGGTTCACAGTTACTTCAAATCAGTAGACAGTTAAGAGAAGGATGGTTTTCAAGATCTCCAGTTTGCAATTAAGCTATACCTCATGATTTAAAAATGAACAACACTTCATTTTAAAACAGAAGCAACTGGAACAAGAAAAAAAACAAAACTAAAAAACCACCACCATCTCCATTTTTTCACTCAAGCCAAACTTTCAGACCTTTCAGGGGTTAGTGATCACATCATGGATTTATAAAGATATGCAACCACATATTTAAATTTCAGGTACATAAGCAACTTAAAGAAATAAATACATATTTCCCCCCTGCTCACCCTCACACATACAGACCAAACAATGAACTCTCACTTCTGGGGAAAGTCTGAAATAATGTGTGTATTTGGAAGCCCAAAGAGAAGCCTGAACAAGAATTTCACTTTTGTGAAGCTACAGAACTACTGAGCACAGGGGAAGTTGGCTTCTTCCTAGAAGAGTCAGCCCAGGCTGACATTCAGAGGGACGTGGACAAGTTCAAAAACTGGGCCCATGGGAATCTCATTAAGTGCAAGGTGCTGCACCTGTCTGGGGCAACCTCAGGTACCAATCCAGGCTGGGGCATGAACCAATCCAGAGTAGCCCTGCCGAGAACTTGGGGGTGCTGGTGAATGAGACACTGGATACAAGCCAATGACGTGCACCTGGAGTGCTGCCTTCAGCTCTAGAGTCCCCAGCACAGGAAGGACATTGATCTGTTGGGATGAGTCCATAGGAGGGCCACCAAGCTTCTCCTGTGAGGAAAGGCTGGGAGAACTGAGATTGTTCAGGCTGGAGAAGGCTTCAGGGTGACCTGACTGCAGTCTTCCAGTACCCGAAGGGAGCCCACAAGAAAGATGGAGAGGGACTATTTACAAGGGCATATAGTGACAGGACAAGAGGGAATGTCTTCAAAGTGAAAGAGGTTTAGATATTAAAACATTAAGAAGAAATTCTTCCCTGTAAGGATGGTAAGGCACTAGCACAGGTTGCCCAGAGAACCTGTGCCTGCCCCATCCCTGGAAGTGTTTGAGGCCAGGTTGGGTGGGGCTCTGAGCAGCCTGGACTTCTGAAAAATGTCCCTGTCCATGGCAGGGAGGCTAGAACTAGATGATCTTTAAGGTTCCTTCCAATCCAGGCCATTCTATGATTCTGTGATTCCATAAAAATTAAAATCCTCTCAAGAGTCAGAGAAGTACTTCCCCCACTTGTTGCAGTGTTTCAGTGCTCCACAAAACTTGTAGAATCACCAGGGCTTTCAGTTAGTAATATAGGCGACCCCACTACAACTTGTGCATTGAAACAGCTAGCAACTTGTAATATTATTTTCCATGGAGAAGGCTTGACATCATATTCTTCACGCTTTCAATTCAAATATTGCTTAAATCAAAGTGAATTTCTAGTCATGAACAGACACCCTTTTTGTTTGGAGGTGACCAGCACATTATCCTTAGAGAGAAGCAGAGCAACATTTATAGCTCCAGTGTAAGAAGTTAATTCCCACCATGCACCACATCCAGGCTGTTCACAGGACCGAGCCTGGAAGAATAGTGCTTCGCGTCCTCCTTCACAGTATTAACATTCTTTTATTCATAGGCGGCAAAAACCTGGGGGTGGCAGGGAAATGCTTCTAAAGTGTCTTTTATATAAACCTGCACCACACAGAATTTCTAAAAAAAGCATCATGGAACGCTACATTTTCTTGAGGTTTTCCTTTTGCTATCTTCTCCTCTGTCCCCCATCAAAGAAAAACCCCAACAAACTAGCAGAAAAGTTCTTTGCAACCTGGAGGCCAAAACATGATGTGCAACAGTGCTAGCATAGGTCCATGCATGAGGATGAGTCCTCAGCAGCATTACACACTATGCAAACCTGCTAAAGAGGAAAACAAAGCTCAAGCGCAAAAAGACAAATACAATTTCTGAAAGCGGAGAAAGTCAAGTCATGATAGGCAGTGCTGTCAGCTCCTAAATTTAATATACACTCATTGCCAGACCACTAATTCATTTTGCCTTGCGTTCTGTAACTAACGGTGTCTGAAACCTGCTAATTCAGGTAAAATAGCAACAATTCAACTTGCAACATGCTGGAACATTAGGACAGCCAGATGGGAGAAAAGACAGACTGAAAAAGGATAGTGACTGGATGTCCTTTGCTGCTTTGTTGTTGTTGTTGTTTTATTTTGTTTGTTTTTTGTGGTTTCTCTTGC
Organism: Eopsaltria australis; assembly: GCA_034509425.1. Classification (NCBI taxonomy): domain Eukaryota; kingdom Metazoa; phylum Chordata; class Aves; order Passeriformes; family Petroicidae; genus Eopsaltria; species Eopsaltria australis. Next base: position 652,667 of record JAVTVJ010000525.1, read on the forward strand.
TTGTTTGTTTGGGTTTTTTGGTATCAAGACATAGGATAATCATTCCCAGTGCTGGAGTCAAATATCCACCCCTTGCTCCATCTTTCACTCTCCTGCTCTGGTGCTAGGAGAGCACCTTCCTCTCTGAAGGGAAGTCTGTATTCTTTGCTGAAGTTATGAAGAAAACAATTGTCAGTTAAAAGAAAAAAAGACACGTTTCTATGTTTCAGGGTGATCCAAATCACTCTGTACAAAGCAAAGAAGGGATTAATCTCACAATGCAAAACACAAAAAAACTGAAGAAATAAGTCTGTAAGCCCTTTACTTTTTTTAAAGCATTCCTCTTCAAATATGCTGACTTAAATTACACACAAGTTTTTCATTCTTTTTTTCTAATCTACAATATTTGTCTAAAGGCAACAAGTTTGAAATGAATTATTGAAAAGATAAATTTCCAATTCGTTGCATAACCACATTTGGTTTTTATTACAGAAAGGGCAGACCAGAGCATCTAACTAGTTTTCACAGTACACTTTAATGAACCTTAATCACATTCCACCTCTCCCTAGTATTTTCCTTTTCCCTCTACTCTCCCTCTTATATGGCTATTCCTTGCAGCACTACCAGAGTATGGTTTCTAACTGTCTTCTAAACAAAACCTGAATAATGCTATTTGAAAAGTAAGCAGTATCCCCAGCATGGACATTATTAAGTGTAGAATAGCTTTCTGGTCATTCCCTCAGGGTTTTTATTCCTTCCCCTGGACTGGCTTTCAGTTAATGACAGCTCTTCAGCTCTGTCCCGTAACTTCTCATTATTCCTTCTGATGAGCTAACAGTAATCTTCTTAAACACACACGAGATTTTATTCCTCCCTGGGTGGTAAAGGATGTTCTACTCTTGAAGACTTCATATTAGTTTGACATTATCATATGGTCAAGAGGGCTTGCAGCAGTATACCTTGTGCACCTACAGCTGTTTCCTGTGGAAAGACTTCAAATGCCTTAACCATGCATTAATATGGATGTTTCCAAATTCCCCAGAAGGCAGAAACCTTTGCACTAACAGACAGATTAGTTAGCCAAAAAGACACAGCAGGAGTGGGGCAGAAACAGTTTCCTGATACCATCCCATAATCTGAATTTTCACAGCTGAATCAATTACTTAGATCTCAAAATGCAGACAGTTTTAGAGTTTACCTAAATTCGTGTCATGAAATTGGGGTTTTCTTAACTCTTAGGTACAGTTGCTTATCTTAAAGATTTAAGTTTTCATTTTTGCCACCTTACGTTTACACATTTCAGAAAATACACTATTGCAGATGTTACTGTCCCTGTAGTTATGACTAATACAAGGAAATAATTTTACATCTATGTGACCTCCTTTAATTTTTCTGATTGGTCTTCAAACACATACATACACAAAACCATTGTGTGTTTATTGTCATCTAAGAGCCTCCTGTACCAACAGCAGTTACCTCTGATTGAGTTTTCAATCTTTACACCTGGAAAAGTCACAGAAAGGGAATGAGTCCAAAGGCATACCAAATATACCATATTTTGGAGCTGTATTACATAAACAGTAAGCAAATCAGAGTGAACAGCAGTACAGAAAACACATCAAAATATTATTCCTATAACCAGCAAACTAGACCACAACTCCTTGTGCTACTACATGCTTTAGCCCACGTTATTTTCTGCCAAATGCCCACAGTTTTTTTTCAACCTACACTCTTCTTATCACTGTTATAGCAAAGAATATGACTTGGACTATTTTCCTAACTCATCATGGCTCATTGCCAAGTGTTCTGGAAAGCACTTGAAAATTTGCATCTTCCTCAGTATTTCCAAGCGTAAGCCAGGGCTAATACTTCCCTGCCCAGTAGTAGTACCGGGAGGATAAAGGACGCTTAATGAAACCTGTTAATGCATTACAGAGTTGGCAGGGAGAACAACAAAGACTGAGGGTACATGATTAAAAAAAAAAACTGCAGGAACATTTTCCTGGTGGTGTAGAGGAGCACACTGCATTGGAATGATGATATTCTTTCAGGTAGGGGAATACAAATTTTGGAAGGACAAAGCAGTGGGGGAAAAGAGAACCAAGCTTCTGGAAAACAAGACTAAAACAAGACTAAACACATGCAGGTGAAAGCACATTAACAAAACCTTGGGAAAAACACTACTTGGAAGAGGAAGTTCCTGGCATTGATTCCACCTTTACCAGCATATGAACAAAAACCCTGTGCGTAGGGGGCTACACAGGCTCCTTTTCAAACCCAATGTACTTCAATTCAGCCACCACTGTCAGGGCAGTCCAAGACTGCAGACCTAATGCACCCAGCCCCAGTTTTCCCATAACACATCCGTACAATGTGGCTCTTGAATAAAATGCTACATGAAAATGCAGCCACTGGTCACCAAACAGCTGGATTTCTTTTGAATGAACGGAGGAAATTTATGCTTGAACAAAAATGAGAGACGCTCACGAGGGAAACAAAACCTCAGAATTTCTGCATACTCCTAATACTGGTATTCAGCAGAACATCGTTCTTCACTGCATAATGCCATCCTTCACTGCAGGAGATGCTATGGGGCCTGTCCATGCAACACCAAGTCTATATCCGTTGCTTCTTTTTTAGCTATTCCAGCCAGTTGGGAGAAGGAAGGATGCTGGAAATACTGCCTTGATTTGATATGTGAGAGACATGAATGAGAGATCTAAACTAAACAGAAAATCTTCTTAAAGGCACAGATGAATGGCACTGCACCCCAGTGCTGAATGACTTCTCTCCGAAAGAGATAATACCTCTGTTAAAATACGCTCTTCTGACAAGAAGGAACATCAAGCCTCAGGGGATTAGAATAATTAAAAAAAAAAAAGGTCAAACCATCTATTTTAAGGCTAAGTTCCCCTAGCGATGCTAGGAGAACTTTGAATTAAGCAGAGCAAGCTGTAAATACAGAGCAGCTACCCAGACATTTCAATGAGAGAAGACTTAAAATGCACACGTGCCACCCCAGATATCACCTGTAGCAGAGCCACCAAAATACTTCCGTACCAAAGAGTAAAGCACACCATGTCTCAGTAAATCCATGTGGCAGTCAGGAACCACCAGGCAGCAGGGAAAGAGACAGCGTGGTTGCCTCCAGCTACTGAAGAGTCCAAGAACTTCATTCTGTGCATATGAAGTGCACAGGCACTTCAAGGTATTGTATGGAATCAAGACAGCAAGAAGACATAATAAAAGTTACCACTCACTAAAACAACTTCAAATGTCAGGATTACTTAAAAACATACATAGGGTTGTGTGTGTATGTGACATACATGGAAAGAAACTCTTTGTACATAAAGGCATATGAGGAGTTAGAAGATGATACTTTATATACTGATAACTTTGAAGATTCTATCTAATCAGGGAGGAGTCTACCCCAATGTTTCTGTAACCGGGTTTTCCTGAGGGCAGCTCTCATGGCTCTGTTTTGCACAGGCACGACACCTACCCACTCGAGCCTGCTGCCACCATCCCTGCACTGCAGCCACATGGCTTCCCAATCCCAACAGCATCAGGCCGGAAAAACAAATTAAACTTCTCCATTACCTTGATCCAAAGCCACTCAAGGGGCTCTGCTTCCTATGCTCCCTTCTAGGAGTACCATCCAGGCACAGAAAAGCTATTTCCACATCTCCACATCACTAACATAACACTCCACATGCACTTCTCTCAGACCCAGCTGAAGAAGATCCTGGTTTGCAGAGCTACACTAAAACAACCCCTTCTACGGCTGCTCCAAGAAATGTGAAGATCTAAATAGATCTCAAATCTACCTGGAGAACAAATATCTGCACATCCCCACCACTTCAATAATTCCTTGCTGAATGGTTCTTCTGAACTTGTTTTCCTGAATCAAGGCATGAGACCAAAAAGGAAAAGAAATGTGCTGCAATACAGAGGGAACAGACATCTTCAGAGAAAGACACAGGTGCTCCTTAAGCCAACACTGACACCAGAGACTGTATTTTGGTCAGCCCATGGCCTTGGTCAACTGGCCTCTGTAATTTGCCTGTATTACATCCATGCTTTGTTAGCTATAGCTGCCACTTTTTTGGGTGTTGCAAGGCACAGACCTGGGGTGGGAGAGGTCTTTCAAAAGAATAAGCACACACCTTCTCCTCTAGCCTAGACCGGCCATTTGGCAGCAACCCCATGCAACATAATACATCCAGTACAAGGAGCAAATTGCCTGTGAGGGACTGCTCTGTACACTGACACACAGCTCTGCAGCACTGACATCCCTACATATAAAAAGAAAAAAAAAAAAAAAAGAAAGAAAAAGGGCAGAAACAAACTCCACTGAAACCAAAGAAAGGCTTTACTTATTTTCCATTTCTTTTTTCTTGTTTTCTTCTTTTCCCCTGGGCTAATTCAGAAGCCCATTATGCTTTTAACAGGGAGTTATGGTGCACAGTCACTGGGGCTGTGTCCCTGAGCACTGGCAGTGTAGTTGTAAGGAACTCATGTCCTCCATGGGCACCCTTACAAGAGAAAGATCAGGCATGCTATCAATGAATTGGTAGTCCTTTCTGCATCTCAGTGACATTTTCATCACCATAACTGGCCACGGGTAGAATATCCCAGGAAGCAAACCCTAAAAATAACTTCTTACAACAACTCAGACAGTCCCCCAGCAAAAGGGGAGGGAACATTGCTTACACACAGTTAGCACAATTTGGTTATTACGGGAAGGACAACGAATGCCCAGAAAACAGAAGAGGAAGAGAGGAAACAGAGGAGGAAAAGTGGGTGGTGAATCATACATCAGTTTTCTCTGCATCACCAATGACTGTCAATTGGAAATGCTTTTCCAATTGGAAATAAAGAAATGGAAGCAGAAATCTGGAACCAAGTCTGCCCAGAATACTTTTAAATACAGTGAAGGAGGAAGCCTTGCCTGCTAAGCACCAGAATGAAAAGCATTTATGCACTCCCCATCAGCTGCAGCCACTTTGAAGGAAGGTCCTGTGGGGTCCTCTACAGCAATGACCCCAGGGGCCCTAGGTATCCCACGGATTCCTGTGAGCTACAGAGGAATTTCTTCATCAGAATATCCTCAGAAACTTGTGGATGGGGAACCAGGAAGCAATTGTACATGTCATGGCTCATAGCCAGGCAGTCTTTCAAGGAGCTTCTGCTTGCTGGAGAAACAGAGGAGAGGCAGGGAAAGAGCAGAACAACAAGCCATCCTCTCCTCAGCCATGTGCTTAAAGCCACGAGCTTCCCAGCCAGCCTCCCTGACATGTGCTGGAGGGGCTGCAATCCTCACAGATTTCCCCTCAGATGGCTCATCTACCCCACTTGCAGCAGGCCTACTACACATGTGACTCTTCTCCTCCTCCTCCTCATAGCAAGTCACTCAGCAGCAGTCCCCAGCCTGATGGGTGCAACATCTGAGCAGCCAGGGCACTCCAGCTGACTCCATCTGTGGGCTCTTCTCCCTGGCATCATCCCTTTGCACCAGCACATGGTCCCTCTGACAGCCATGCAACGAAGGACTACAGTCATAAACTTGCAACCCATGGGCCTCTGTGCACTTCTGACTGACATGCAGAAGTTCACAAGCTCCAAATTCTAACAGGACATCCTGTGTAAGAAGGGAGTGTGCTATGAAGACATCCTGGCAGGACAGGCCCTAAGCAAACACCTGGTTAGACTCTGTGGCAGAGTGAGGAGGGGAAAAGCATGACAGGATTTTCCAGTTCCAAGACTGCTGCCCACTGTGCTTTTCCATGTTTTCCAGATCCTGAGCAGCTGATGCATGCACAGGCACAAAAGGGAGGGGCTCCTACCATCAGCACTGTGCTGCCATCCCTTTCTCCTCCTGCAAAAAGTCTTTTCTGAGCAAGTTTCCCTGTGCCGTGGGGAGGACCCAGCAACAACTGCAGACACTGGGCTCACTTGCACTCACTCCTTGATTTACAGAACTTCCCTGCTAACAGCTGCATTGCAGATGAACTCTCTTAAAGTGGACATGCAGTAAGTGAGACAGTAGGACACAGAGCTGCTCCAAAGGCAACACAGCCATATCAGCACCTTCTCTGCTGCATACACAGCAACTGTACCTGAGCAAGAACTCCAGCAGCTCTGTCTTAACCCCACTAGGCACAGAGGGTCCTGAAGAACACAGCCTAACAAAGAGAAACCACACCAAGTGAACTTATTTCTGGACATAAGTTCCCTTCTTCTCCCCATCAGCTGATCACATCAGGTGTTGGTGGTTTTGGATGAACCAGCTAAGTAAGTATCAGACTATAGCTGGTTAGCAGACGAGGTAACAGTGCGACAGGGAGGCAGATCTCAGCACTGTCAAGTCACTGCAATGCAGGATCCAGGAATTCAAAGATGCAGAAGGAAGAATTTAAGCTCCTCTGGCTCAGTTGAGCTGCATGTTGCCTTGTACCTGAGCCAACCCCAGCCACCCCTTTAGATAAGGTAACTGCAACCAGGAGATCCAAGTTTTGTTTCTAAGTCAGGGAAGAAATTTTGGCCGTGTTTTCAAATGAGAAAAAACTTCGGCAATTAACATTTCATAATTCATCAGGGAGATAAGAAACTTCTTGACTATTTGTGAGGTGGTGGAAGGGAAAGTTTTTTAAGCTCAGCTTCAGGTATTGAAGAAACTCCATGTACATAGGCACAAAGAGTTAACAAAACATAATGTGCTTTCTTAAAACTGTAACCAGGTCTGCAGCAACATAAACTGCTAGCAGCAACTATAGAGTCACCTAAACTTGTTAGCAATATTTGATAATGATTATCAAAAAAGCCAACTGCCTTGTGTCTCTTTTATCATACCTCTGATGCTGAACTTGGCGGTCTGGAGAAGACAAATGTGTTATGAAACCTCAACTCCCAGTGTACTGCTGTAGAAATGCTTTCACACAAAGGACGAGCTGACCAACACTTCACTCCTCTACATCACCCTTATTAAGTGCAAGAGCAATTCAGACAGAGAAAGCTGTGGATCATTGCTCTGCACTGAAAATTTTAATCCAGGCAACTTCATAACAAGCAGCAGACACAACACAATATCCTAATCTGCAGAGCTGGCAGATTCTAGGCCAGATGACACACAAGTCAAACAAAAATGGGCAGAGCTGAAAGCCACTTTTCAATCTGCAATCCAAAAATCAGGAATATTTAAAGTAACACAGGAGCTATGAATCACTACTTTAACTTGCAGTGAAGAAACACATCATCACAATTAAGCTTTGTCTCTGCACAGGCAGCAGTTATAAAATAAAGCTGTGCAACTTCAATGCTCCTAATCTCTCTGACACAATCTCAACAGAGGACATTTGATACCCAAAGCTTACATGGACTGGCCCTGAGGCAGGCAAAATTAAACTTAACAGCACACCAATTCTTTTGGCAAACAACAGAAAAGTCTCCTTGGCATCACCAGGCTATACTCTCTACTAGCCTCCAAGAAAAATGTTCCAGCAAGTCCCTGTGGGTTATAGGGGCAAGACAAATTCCTCCCTCTACATCTATTTTTTCCTCCAGCCAATGGGCAATTTCTTGGCCTGTTACTCATTAAATGTTATATGCTTTGACATAAAGGAATATGAGGAAATAGATAAAATTTAAAAAAACCCAAGATACACATGGACATTTTCAGAATGGCAGCTGCTGTAATACGGTAGAAACAGAAAGGTAATTTGGCAGGCACTGGAGACCAATATAGGATGAGTTTTAACAAGCTGTTTTCCCTGCAAAAGCTTCCAGGGTACTCATGTAATTTGAAATGCGCATCTAGAAAGTGTATCCCAGAGAAAGCACTGGACTGTCCCCCATGAAGTCACATTTCAAGTCAGGTGTATGAGATCAAGTCTCTAGCAGCAAACAGAGCTGGATAAACACACACATCTCACCCATCTCCAAAGCTGCAGGAAACTTTACACACTGATTATATTCTGCTGCACAGGCAAGGAGACCCCTTGTGAAAGAGAGGTCCCTGTGAAAGAACAGGGAACAGAGGAAGTATACTGAAGTTTAAGGATTTAGCTCTTCCTTTTTTCACCTTAGACGTCAGGCTATGTCAGACCGCTTCTCCTTTTCTCACTGCTCCCCTGGGACTGAGAAAACCTCTTTCAATAAAGAGTTGTCTTCAACATCAAGAAACGACATCTCTGTCTTCACAGCTATCACTTACCACAGTCTACACCAACTGACTTATCGGAGATGACACAGTAACTGCAGAAGATAACGCACATCCAAACACTGAGTTACTCCTCAAGACAAGCTGCAGCCCACACCAGCTAACTCATGTGCCTAGAGGAGCAGAAGTGAAGGAAAGGAAAGAATCCTTTCCACACACTTTGAGGAACTGGCTTTGGAAGCTTAAAATCCTTGTTGTCACAATTTGGGCTGGTGGGACAGACCTATGTCATCAATTTCCACAGATATTAATGTCTCACTTTGTAAATAAATGTTTTAAGTTGAAGAAGCCCTTCTAGAATGAAACTAGTTTTTATTATCACAACTCTATCTTACTAAGCCTTCAGACAAACATTTTATACTAGTATATTGCTGTTCAGAAGTTTCCCAGGCACAACCAGCTAAGTCTTTCCTGAAGCTGCCTGCAAGAAGGTACCGTGATAATTTGCAGTACTGCAAACAACCAAGTAATACCACCTTTTGTTATGCAGCACTGAGATTTTGGGCACTGAGTGCAGAGACCCCCTCACCAGCTCTGTGCTCCCCAGCCAGCTGCAAATCACTCATTCTCCTAGGACCAGTCTTTATCATCGCCAGCCTCCACAAAGGAGTCTGCAGCACAGGGTAGTAATATAGGACTTCTTCAGACTCCAGGGGAGGGAAAACTGCCAAGCTTAGCCTCTCTCATGCACTGCCTGCCCACCATGCTATCAACTCTGATATGGAGGGACACTGCCCCAGCTCTCAAAGGGAACAAAAGCATATGCAGGGTCAAGACCACTACTAGCCCTGGTAGTGCTGACATGGTTTTGCATCAGACATTTTCAATTATAACAGTCTTGTGTTATCAATGACAGTAGTGCAGGATGGTTAGAATCGTGTTTGATAGTCTGCAACCTGCAGGCAACACTGAAACTTGATTTGTGTGAACTCTAGTGCAGAAAATCTCTAAGCACAAAGTAAAGAACTAGAGTTACTTGTAGGTATAGGGAATAGAAAAAAAAGAGACCAAAAAAGAGAGATCATCTTTTCCCACTTCTTACGCTCCACCTGCCAAAGCAATGCAAATCCCAACGACTTAAGCAGTGAAAGCAGGGTGCATTCACCCTCTCTTCAAAGACAAAATCTGTCAGAGCAGTGTTGCTCGGAGTTTAGACTGGAGGAGGAATGCCAGTCTGCATTCCCCCTTGCCATCCCAGTGGCTATAGGAGAGTGAGCCTGGTATTTCTCACTAGGATACTGTCCTTTGTTAATACATCATCACCCACCCTCCTCCCCTCCCTTCTCTCCTATGAGAAAGTTTAATCCTTTGGCTCACACACATCTGGTAAATTTTTCAGTCCCTGTTTGCCACTGTCATCATGGCAACAGCCCCCAGAGATAACCCAGCAGCTCTGCCACAGCAGGCAGGCTGCCACTCCCTGCCTGATCTGCCATTTAGCCTTTTGCTCCTAGGTCTACAAAGAGCTGTGGCCACTCCCAGGCTCATCTTCACTAGCATATTCCTTCCTTAGAGATAAGTTTACATGGGGTTTTTCTTTAAAATTAACTGTGTCTTCATTCCCACAATGCCTACGCAGATGATTCTCAACTCAACTTTTGGGACACTGACAGAATCACACAAATAATAGCACTGCAAAAAGAGATGCTACCTTTGCTGCCTCAGAAAGAAAAGGGTCTTGTGTTTAACAGTGAAATCAATCACCTGTGGCTTCTAGCAAAGAGGAAAGATCAGCTAGCAACATTCTGTGAAGCACCACACTAACCTGGACTTGTCCCAGTGTCACAGATAAGCACTTTTCAGCCACAGGTAAGACAAGAGCTCATAGCTTTGGATGCTGGGACAACAGTGAACTCAGGATGGGAACTTTGGATGGGAGCAGCAGGACAGGGGGTCACCAGAGAGATCTGTAACTCATGCTCTCAGGAACATAACACGAAAGTTATATGCACACACACATTCTCTGAAAGGTCATCGCATTTACTCAACTCACATCTCAGAGACGGGGAATTCTCCCTCTGACTCTGCCAGGAGCAGAGCGAGACAGATCCTGACACTAGGAGTAAAGCCACGGTCATCTCCTTCTCTCCTGATTCTATCATAAAAAGTCAAGATACAACATTAACCAGCTCTCCTGGTATCTCTGTATTAGTCTCAGACATCACTAATCAGCTGCTTGCACCAACAAAAACACTTCCCAGTCTGCTCATCTAAATTGTGGGAGCAACAGAAATTGTGCAATATTCTCTGGGAGGAAAGGAGAGTAAAGCGGCACTACTAAAGGGCTATTTTCAATCAAAGCACTATAAATTAATATAATTATGGGTTAAAGTAACTGATCCACGAGAAACAAATGAACATTCAAAACAAACTCAAAATTAAAACGGAAAGAAAGGCAGATGGAGAGTAAAAGGTGAAAAAAGCTACAAGGAATCAAAATCCAACAACTATAGACTCAGTTTCAGCGGAAAATTAAATCCATGCCCCACTTATCTTTGGCTACCCTCAGTGTTCAGAAAGCTTACTTCTAAGATACTGCCAGCCCATTCCTTCAGAGGTATTCTGCAACTGTTCTCCAAAAATCATGCATGATCAATATCAAAATGTTTGGGCAGATGTTACCAAAGTATAAAGTGGTATTTAAATTTAATAAGGTATAAAAAGCAACATGATGTCAGCCTAATTCATAGGGCCCCAATTTTTGAAGCATTAAGCTTATTGTCATAAGGATCAGCAGCAACTACAGTAGTTTAAGTTACAGAGTCACATTTCCTCCATACACTAAAAAAACCTCAGAATAACTAGTGAGCATCTCAAAATTTTAGGGATGTATTTGCCCATCACAAACCAGTGCACCTCTGTTTACCCGAAGACAACTACTCTGAGCACTGACATCACTTCAGCTGCAGGCAAACACACAATGATGTGAGATACTCCACATTTCTTTTTTACAGCATTCAAGGCTTCTTTCCTGTGCTGGTGACCCTGGTGCCAAGCAATATTGCCCTCTTTGCCCAATCAAGCCAAAAGCAATACCTCACTCCATAATCAAACACTGGCAAAAGAATGTGGGGGTTTTTTATATCTGTTATGTTGGTAAAAATCAGCAGATTTCAAGAACAAAGAAAACAAAAAAAACAGCTGAAATACCAAAACAGGTGACAGGTCAGAGGTAGTTAAAAGTGTGGGGTGATGCCTTCATTGTCAGGGCTGTGCTCACAGACAGCACAGTGGAGAAGAATTTTTTCATTAGCATGCTTCCCTTTTAAAAACTGTCTTCACCCAATCTGGAGGGCCAGAACAACTAGAATACTTGCAGGGTGTGGAAAGGAACAAAAATATTGTCAGAATCCTCTCTTAAAACAGTGAAACAGTGGTGCTAACTCATTTTTGGGTAGGAGGGCACTCTTTAAAAATTTCTTTATGATCCACAGATGAATCCTCCTCTGCTACTGATGATTTTGCTACATGCGAAAATCTCTGTGCTACACCACAAAACCAACAAAAAAAAGCAAATCATTTTTTCACTGGATCCTTCTTATAAGAAATTGAAGTAGCTCTCCTTGTCCCAAATATCTACAGGCTGCTCAACACCCTGCTCTTCACTCTAGGGACACCTACAAATATTTCAACCATGACTGGCTGATCAGAGTAAATGCTCTAGAGCCAAGGACTTTGGGACACGTGCAGGAGTTAGTCTAATCACATTTCTGCCATACACAAATCCAGTTTATATTGGGAAAACAAGAAACCCGACTCTCTCACCAAGCTCCTCTCTCTAACCTCGTGCAGAGGCAGTAGGAACTCCTGCCCAATCTGTGTGCCCATTTCCCACCCCCCCATTGTTAATGCCGGAAATTTAATACTCAATGTGACCACTGAGAAGACAGACACAAGCTGAAATCCTGTCTGCTCTGTTCCAGCTCCTTTATAAAATATACAGCGTAAACTGAGAGGCAACCTGGGGTAACCCCAGCCATCACTAACATCCACAGTGGGAGGAAGCCAGCTTCTGGCCATAGCGAGCCACAGTAAAGCAAGGCTTCCACCACTCGCCACCCCGACAATCTCTGCTGGCTCTCATGCCAGGGCATTGTCCTGTCCGTACGGATATGTTGGGGCAGGCAAAAAGACAAGCTGACCTTCAGCAGCCCCCCACTAAGTTCCCGGCTCCAATCTCTCCTCCAAGGTCAGGGTCTCTTCTTTTGCACAAGCCCTCCTCTTCTCGTAACACCTCTTCCAACAAAATTTCCCCTACTGGTATATATATATATATATATATATAAATATATATAGATATATATATACACACTATTTGAACCCCTCTTCCACTATGAACGGAGCTGCAAGTAGAGGCAGGTAGAAGAGAGGGAGGCAGGCTGCTGGTGGGAGGTGGAAGGCTGCTGTTTCTGACATCAGCTGAGCAGCCTCACCACCAGCCCCTGCCGCACTCGTGTGCTGTGGCGCAGAGTGAAGAGTTCAGCTACTTGCTACCCACAAGCCCACCTCACTGACTGATTCCTCCTCTACAGCCCCATCCCGCAGCACCCAGCCTCTTACTGTCGCTCCACCGGGCAGTTCGCAGCCTCATACACTGCTCTGGGGGGTGTGCAGCACTCTGCTCTGCTCCCTACTTCCCCCCATGTGTGCAAAGACCTCCAAAACATTTTCAACTCTCTGAAGCTGGTCTGCCATATATGCTTCCTAATCACAGCATCTCTCAGACTTCTGCAGGCAGTGAAGGGGAGGCACAGGGTGGAGCTGGGGCACAGGGAAGCTCTTCACCCAGCCCATGCTGCAGGAAGGGCAGCTTCTCTCCCAAAACCAAATTACTGGACCTGATTTGGCTGCTCAGCAAGTGCAGCTGAGCAGACATGGTTTGATTTGCCATCCTCTGCAAGAAAGGACATTTGTCCTCAACCTACAAACACAGGAACACACAGAGGACACCTATCACAGGATGTTTCTATGCAAGTCTGGCTTTGCACTTGAGCCCTCTGTGAGCGGGTGCTGGGCTTGCCCGCCCTGGCAGAGCCGGTGGCCCCGCTGCAGTGCAGCAGCCTGCACACAGCCAATTCCAGCGGGGTGCCCTGCCCCACAGGGGATTCCAAACCTGGCAGCCTCAAGAGCAGTCCGAGGGTGTCCTACTGCAAGCAGCAGCCACAAACACGTACAGAACAGAGCAAGAGATGTTAGGGACTGATGCTGCTAAACTTCCTCTGCAGCATTCAAGTTCAACATTTTAGCATCCAGGGAAACTACTGCTGACACCTTCAACAAAACATATTATAAAGCCCAAATCGGCAACCACTACGGATCCAACAGCCAGGACAATAGCGGTGTGGGAAAAAAAGCAGAGTTGGAAGCATAAAGAGTGCTTTTTCCTGTTGGGGTTTGATATACAGAAGTAATTCCCTGCTCCTCCCACAATCCACATAATCTCCTACAGGAGCAACAACAAAATAACTGGGTAGACTGCAAATTTTTATCTGGTTTACAAATTTGGAAAGATGAAAAGTAGGGAGAGAAGCCACCTCTATTTCACAGTCAAGAGCAAAGCCACAGTGAGGAGAACACAATGAAGTGGACTAACTTACTAACAGCTGTTTTTAATTCTTTCATCAAGAGATGTCACTTGCAAGAGTTAAAAGATACACATTTTCAACAGCAAATTAAATTTAACAATAGATGTAATACACAGAGATTTTTCCTCCTGCACCTAAAAAAAAGGGCAGAAATACTACAGATGGTGGCAGGATGACTAAATACTGTTTGGTATAAAAAGCATCCTAAAAATTATCAAATCCTAAAACTCTGCCTCCCTCTTTCCAAAGCCAGACTCTCTCTTGAAGCATATGCTAGCAAGTCAAACTGAGGATATCTCCCTACTGCTACTAAAGCTGCTGCATCTCTCTTGATCTTTTGATCACTGCACGTAATTTTACTTTATTTGAACTTCACTGTAGCACTACTTGCTATGAATTTTCATGTTCAAAAAGTATTCTGGTAAAAGCCACAAGATAACTTTCAAAAAATTACAGTTATTACTTCCTTCTATCTGTAGCACCGGTAAAAGTCTGTGCATTCAACCCCATAGGAATTTCAGATGACTGCAGCATTGTATTTCCCCCATGTGTAATAACCACCGCTCTTACATGTCAGCTGAATGCTGACTAAGGTGAAGTCTGTTTCCTTTCCCTTTCCACAAGCATTTGGACCCAATTTGCATTAAACTTCTTGGCATGGTCTTCACTGTGCAGTCTTAAGCATCAACGCAAATGAATAATAGCAAATACTTCATTAAAGCCAAAATATGAATTTTAATTTAGACCAGCTCTTACTGACAAAACTTCTTAAAAGAGAGAATAGGCATCCAAAAATCACAGACAATATAAAAAAGAGACTCTCCTCTCAACAGCTTACTTGGTATTTCATGAAGGGTGAAGTTAACTAGACTGAAGCTGTTAGGACCAGCACCCCATCCATCCTCCTTGTTTTCACAGAGAAGTCTTGTAAAACACCATGCCCCATCAAGTCCTTACCCTTTCATTGCATATAATTCACCCTGAAGCATTCCTCTTCCTCCTTTTCAGCCACATACAGTAAGCTTTTCAGCACTTTCCAGTTAGCTATCTAGAATTTCTTCATCACAAGTCTTAAAAAACAAAGCTAACAAGAAGTGCTGCAGGAGGAGAGCAAGGCTCTGTTACCATTACCTTGAACAGAATCAAGGAAAGCACTACAGCAGGCAACACTTCTGTGAAGCAGCAATGGGCTATACTTTGCAGCAGCAGCAAGATGCTGACTCTTGAAGTAGCAGTTACTGCATCAGGTGTCCATACAGGTTCAAATTCTGCTAGACATAGTAAAAAATGTTAAATGTAGCTATGCTTAAGTTGGAGAGTGGCTGGCTGTCCCCACATAAGGGAATATTCTGGCTCTGTGACCATGCCTAGAAGAAAACCAGCAGTGTGGGAGGCAGGTCAGGAGGGTGGGTTACCCTGTACGATGGACAGCGTGCAGCTGGGTGCACAGGAGAGCCCTGGACAGAGATACTGATGGGCAGAGACATGGAGAACCCAAGAAGTGCCAGCCTGGGGAAAGAACACATCAGGCAACACATATCCAGGATGCTGCAGAATTAACACCATAATTCTGCTCCTCAGGGAGACAGCTTTCTAAAACGCCTTTTCCTGAGACTTTCATTTTCAGGTTGCTGAATTGAGTCTCCCTAATCACTGATTTACAGCTGCAATGTCTAAATAGCACACATTTTTCCTTCAATACTTTAAAGACCTATTCCAAGGTGAATTCACTAACTTCCTATCAAAATACTCAGTCTTTTACTATAAGTACTTTTTGTACTTACCCCTTGAGCTCTCAGCAAACACAGCTGGAATAACTGAGGAACCTACATATTCAGCTGAAGTCACCATACACTTTTCCCAGATTCCTTAGTCCTCAGTTAAAACTTCAACACACCCTGATCAGTCCCTTGTTTTTGATACTCTTCTGTACTAGCAGAAACATATATTTTCTTTCATGGTTCTCCTCACACTTACCCTACCTAACCAATACATTTTAAAGTGTATCATTGCCAGGTGCCTCGAGTTAAGCAGCTGAGGACCAGGTTAGCAGCCTCAATGCACTTTATTTATAGGAATGTATAAAATCTAAATAGTAAGTATAGATCAAAACATGGCGTCTATTCACCCATACTTTTCCTACTTGTTGGGTCATTAAACTGCCATCACCTTACTATGAAAAACAATTAGAATCTATATATTTCTCCCTCTGTAACTCATTAAATGACCAAACACTTAAAAACTGACTCAATCAATTTTTCTGAGAGTTTTGGACTTCAGTTAATATATTTTTGAATTTTGTTTCAACTGTATTCAGTCTACATTTTTCCCATTTTTCTTATCTCCAGAGTTAACTTCAATACTGTGTCCTTTGTAAGATAACGGTTTATCATTTGTGATCAGTTAATCAAACTGTCCTCTACCTTCTCCAGGCAGCCTGGTATCCACTAACATCTGAGAATTGGCTCTCCTGAGCTTTAGTCCTCACTACAGGATGGACAGGGAAGTCTACGGAGCAAGCATGGCATTAATGGCCGTCAGCAAAGCAAAGCCACTCTTCAAACCTCTCCCATATTAAGTTGAACTAATTTTGAACTCAAGAGATTGGATATCCCACCTACATCAGCAGGCACTGTCACGTGACCATTGAGGGGACACTGATTCTCAAAAGATCTGCAGCCACCTCATTAACAATCTAGGGCTCCACTGGTTGGCCCCCAAAACAACCTCACTCAGGCTAAATACTAAACACCTTAGCAAAAATGCTTGCTTTCAGAAGTAAAAAAAAAAAGAAAAAAAAAAAGAAAAATCACTGCTTCACAGCACACTACCACTGACACTACTTCTTCATACAAACCATAAAAACTACAGTAAATGGAAATTTTTCACTATTCTTCAAGCTATCTTCTGCTCTTATTATCGCATTTCAAATTCTGGCAAAAAGGATAATACATATTCTATTTTTCTTTTTTGTAAGGATTAGGCAAAACATTGTTTTCACTTCTCAAGATCGTTTGCTTTCTCCTCATGCCTTTCTCTTTCATATCTCAGTCAACCCCCCTACTAAGACCTCCACTCAACTAGCAAGATAGTCAAGGGCTTCATACACTAATTTTGTCAAATCTGAAAGGCCTCTAAAGACTTACAACTCTTGTTCACCTTTTCTAGAAAGAGGTGCATCTGGCATTTCAACTTGTTGCACTCCCTGTTTTCAGCATCCTTCATTGCAGTTCAGTTTCTCTCACTCTCCCCCTCATCCACCCCACCCACAAGGCAACTTTAATCCCTGTAGTGACTGCCCATACATCAGAAGATGCACATTCCCTTCATACTATATGGTCTACTACCCTTCATGCATATGTACATCCCTGGAAAGCAGGGGACTAACAACTTGGAAGAGTTAGATTTTTCTCTTTTCAAAGCACTACAGTCTAGTTTCAGGTTTTGTAAGTCTCCAGGAGTAATGAAAGCACAAGCCCCTTGCTCTAATATGCCAAGAAGTCAAATTGGCAAGATTTCTCCTCCGACCTATTTCTGCCTTTGAAGGCAGACTTTTTAGTTGCCAAACACACCACCTTTAACTACAGCAAGAAAGGAGCAAGGCATACAGTATCTATCTTTCAAAAAAAATAATCACATCTGTTCTGGTAAGATAGATCTCCTAGGTAAAAAAGACATTCAGTAAAACAAGTCTACAACATTTCTCTTTATTATGAGTGATTGGTACACACACATAGATGAATCTACCTCTCAACTTGAAGAAGAAAGATCTCAAGAAGAAAAAAGACAACATCACTTTACAGAGTACCCATTTCCAGACACAGGAATTTTTCTATCATTCCACACACTACCTTCTTTCTTTGCCATACAACTCAATTATTTTTAAATGCTTAAATAATGACTGAAACAAGCAACTCCAGAGCCCTTAAATTTATTACAACCTTAACTCCAGTGAAGTATTTTTCTACTAATATGGGGAAAAAGGTAGATAGAGACACTAACCTCTGGCTGACAGTTTTTTGGTGTTGATGATTTTTGCAGCATATTCCTGTGAAGAATTTTTCTTTACACATCTGCGGACCACAGAGAAGGCTCCCCTGAAAGAAAAATAAAGAGGGTAGGTACTATGAAACTGAAAATGAGAATATAATGGCAACAATTCCTGTCCCCAGAGTGGACCAGATTAAGGACAGGGCAGAAGACATACAGAGGAGGGACACAACACCTGAGAATCTGATGAACAATGCAGGATCAGCAAAAAACTTAAGTCTATATGGTATTCAAGCCTCCTGAAGACTCCTCAAGCCCCCTCACAGACAGCACAGAAGGAAGAGCACACTGTGTGGGGAGAGAGAGACCACACAGGCACAGAAATGGGACATTAAGGGATTGTTAAACAGGAGACAAACAGCCCCAAACGGTGCTGCAAACACTAGCTGGTAAATCCATCTCCTAAAGACAGCATCTCTGTCAGTCACAGCACAAAACCAGGACTTGTCTCCCATTTTCAAGTGCAAGCTCAGTCACAAAATCACTGCAACACTTTGCAGAAGTTACTAGTTCTCTTATATCCCTCAACCCACCTGCAAAATGGGGATAAGCATGTACCCATTAATGGAGTAGAAAACTACAAGGCTTTGTACATTTTCTCAAGCTCAAACTATTGATGTTATTACAACTATTCCAAAGAGAATTACTCCTGGAAAAGAGGTCTGAGAGAGAGGGAAGAAGGATTTCTGTGAGGAAAAAGGGCAAATACAACAGAGACCAAGGTGAAAAGATAGAGACTGAAAATCTACAGGACTACACAAGGAGCACTTGAAAACAGCCCCTTATTTTTTAAAAACAACAAAAGTACCATGGTGGGTAAAGAACAACAACTAGCTTTACTGGAGAGATCTGAAAAGGGGAAAGGACGAATATGAGAAAACTAGCACAAAATTCCAAGTCCTTCAGATCGGAATGTAAACCCATGTCTAGGGACAAATGTCCATATTTCAACTATGAGAGAGGGGAACAGAAACTGCACAAGGACCCCACATACAGTTAGTTCTACAGGGAGCCTAAAATAGCTTGAATCCTTCCAATACTGCAGAGTCCTGTCTTTTTATCCCCTTCCTCAACCTCTACATACAAACCAATGAGCATCAAGGTGAGCACCAGCACTGGGGCCCGGGCTTGGTGACACACAGCTGCAGCAGTGTGGGGAGGGACAGGGACACCAGGCTGGAGAGAAGAGATGCAGCAGAGCCCAGCAGTTGGTGCAGGAAGGGAGGGAGCGAGCAGCAGCACCCACGAAAGCACTGTCCCCATAATCCTACCCTGGCCCTTTCTGCGCTGTTTTCCTGCCCAACTGGGGTCCCCTGCAAAGCCCTGTCCTAGGGTGCAGTAGCAAGTCTGCCAATGCGGAGACAAGTGCGGAGAGAGGGAGGGAAGAAGCGAGGGAAGCGGAGAGGGAGGAGAAGCGCGGTGCAGCAGCACCTGGTCCTTTCACAGGGACAAGGAAGTGGGGACTGAAGCATCGCGGAGTGGCTGTAACAGTGTCGCGTCCCAGCGCAGAAACAGTTGCAAGGAACAGCAACGTGTAGCGGGGAGACGGTGCGGGAAGGAGAACAGGGCAGCCAGGTCCTGAGGAAGGAAAGGAGGGAAGAGAGGAAATCTCGGGGTGCAACAGGAGCGCGCAGCCCCAGACAGGCTGCAGGGACACCCACTGCGGCGGGGCGACCCAGGAGGGCAGGAACACCTTTTCCTCCGGCGGCTGTGCCGCTGGGGTGGACGGGGGGGCTGGAGAACAGGATTACAGCGCGACAGCTAATCCTCCTCCGGTTCCCGGGAGAGCCGGGTCGCCGGCACAGTGCTCCGGGCAGCGCCGGTGGGTCCCGGGGCCAGGGCGGGCGGCGGGGCGCGGCGCGGGGCGCACAGCAGGCTCCGTACTTGCCAAGCTCCTCGTAGAGCTGGTACTCGTCGGTGAAGCGGGTGCACGTTGCCGTGGTGGCCATGTTCGGGCTGCGGGAGGCTCAGCGTCGCTGGGGCATGGGGCAGGGCGGCGGGGACGGGCCGGGCGGGCGCGCTGCTCGGCGGCCTTCCTCCTGGCTCGGTGGGGCGGCGCGGGCTCCCCCGGCGCCCGGCTCGGCGCTCCCCGCTCCGCCGTGCACAGTCACCGCTCGCCGGGGAGGGGAAGGAGGCTGAGCCTGGCCAGCACCGCGAGAACTGGCTCGGAGACACCCCGCGCCGGCCCCCTCCCTCCGCCGGCCCCGGCCCGCCGCGGGGTGTGGCCGCCGGGGGCGCTCCCGGGGCGCCCGCAGCGCTGTCGCCCGCCGGGGGCTGCAGCCGGGGCGCGGCCGCTCCCCCCGCCCGCGGGCGCGGAGCGGGCACTGCAGTGAGCGCCCCCGCCCCGCGCCAAGGGCGGGCGGACTGCGGCGGGCGCGCCCCCTCCCCACGCGCTCCGCGGGCGGCCGGGAGCAGACCCCGGCCGGGGGCACCGCGGGTATTTCTTTTAATTCCCCGTGCGAGGGGCGCTGGGCCAGCCGTGGCTGGATAAGCTTCCTGCGTGCGGCGGGAAGGGAGGGAAGAGGGTGCCGCCGCCGTCGCCGCCGCCCTCCCCCGGGCGCACGTCAGCGGGGCTAAGACCGGGCCACCCGGCCCCTGCGTGCCGCGGTCCGCCGGCAGCAGCCGCCCGGCTCGCTCCGGCCGCTCCGTGCGCGGGGAGGGAGAAGCGGCAGCTCCCGGCCACCGCCGCCCGTCCCGACCGCAGTCGGAGCCCGGAGCACAGCGTAGGGAACCCGGCCCGCTGCGCTGCCGCCCGCGACCGGGGGAAGCGGGGCCTCAAGCCCTTCTGCGGATCCACCTCAAAGTTGGGCCCTGTGCTTCCGAGCGCTGTCAGGCTGCCCGACCTTGGGGACGCGTGTGGAAGTCCCCGAGGAAATGAACCATCTGGTGCAGAGGTAAAGCGGTAACACGCGAAATGTCTTAAAACTGTTAGAGAGTGAGAACCGGCATTTGCACACACGCGTGGTTTATAGTGATGGGACTTGGACGCAGAAGACAAACAGAAATCATCAGTCTCCCAACTACAAAAGAAAACAAACCAGCCTCTGTGCTGTCTGTACTAGCACAGCATCTGAGACTGCTGCTGCAGTGCCTTCATAAGCAAGTTTGTTTTCTCCTTTTACTTAAGTGAGTCTGTCTCTGTCTGAACAATTGCCAAATCTGCTTAATATGCAGATTTATATAGGGCAGTCACTGATCCAGCCAGAGAGGGAAGGGCTGCACTGGCCTCTCGTGCGTGACTGGGAGTGCAAGCTGTGTTAAGAACATTCAGAGAGACAGATGAGTGTACCATAAGCCAGGAGTAGCATTAAACTGATCTGAAAATTAAGAGTACTGTATAAGTACCATATATTTCTGCACCGTGTCTGGACTATGAAATCATCATGTTATTCAATCATATGAAAAGCAGTGACAGCAGCCACCTGCATATCCCCCCTGCTCCCTGTCTCCAGGTTAAATGCAGCCAGCCCAGTGCTGCAAAGACTACACTGAAGTGATGCAGTGGGCAAAAATTCCTTCCGCCTATGCAGAAAGTAGATAGCAAAAGTAGGACAACATAACAGTAGCATTACAACAAAGCAATACCTCTAGAAGGTGATTATGAAACAACAGCATTCTGCGTCTTACACCATGCCAGCATTTAAACCTGGAAACCTGCTGACACAGCTGTATAATTCAGAGAACCAACAAATGATCTATCCAACAGGTATCAGCTGATCGGGCTCCTGCCAAGATAAAACTGTTCCAACAGCCTCATTTGGTGGTCCACCAGTTTCTTTAACAGAACAGTTGCAGCCAAGGAGGAAAGCAGTTTGACAACCCATGGTCCTTACTAGGGGAATTGGCTGATAACATGAAATTCAAGTGGGAGATTATATATACAGAGGTGGGCAATGTTGCTGATACACAACCTGCACTGCATTTCCACCATCCAAACTGACATTAGATGTCCTTTGTGCAGGAAAAGTGAGCTGTTAAGTTTGTGCTGTGGTTGCGCTAGGCGATGTCATCAGGAAATACGCAACCCATTCCTCAGTGTTAAAATGTACAGAGCAACTGGAACAGGGCTCTGTTCCACAACAAAAACTGAGAGCGGAGGATTAGGACCAAATTTTAGCATCCTATAGTGAGTAAGCAGCCAGAGAGAGCAAATCTTACTTTTATGCAGAGGAAAGTGGCTGAGCCATGACAGAAAAGTACAGCAACAGAAGAGGTTTACTTAAAGCTATGTATTAAACTGAGAGTTATTCTGCAGTTGAAAACTGTTTTAACTGGACTCAAGGAGTGTTCTGTGCTCTACACAAAGCACCCCATGATATTCAAGAAGCTCTGATAGCGGTCTTATAAAAATACACGAGGAACGTAAAAGGAGGGAGAGAGAAGAGGATGTTTCTCATGTCCAAGTGTTACAAGGAAAAGCAAGGTCTGGAAATCAGGGAACAGAGGAGCAAGTGTGTAAAGAAAAGCTAACCATGTGTTCTGCATAGCAAGTGCTACAGAAACAGATTGCTAACTGAGAAACTTGTGTTAAGTGAGAAGTGGGATATAAATTGAGTGACAGACTTGATTAAACCAAGTACTGAGTGGGAGACTAAATTATGGGAGTAGAGTTTTGAAAAGGAATGTAGACAAAATGAAGCAGGAGGAGGGGTGGCAATATGGATAAGAGAGTATTGTGTCAACAGAAAGAAATATTGATGTTCTGGCTGACATTCCAGTCTACTTGTACTGAGAGCAAAACTGCAAACAGAGGTGAATCTGGATGGTGCCTGGTCAGAATAATGTTGCAGGGACCAGAAAATATCTGAACAGTTAGAAATGATTTTGAGAGCCTGTGTACTAGTAATGGGAGATTCAGCTAATGAACAGTAAGTGAGATCCTGACCTGTTATATGCAGGATTGAAATCTGGAAGTAATGCTTTGCTTTTAGTATTAGTCAGCTGCAGTTTTCACATTAGCAGAATAGCAGTTTTGGTCTCTTTGAAGTAGCACAGTTTGGTTTATACAGTACTCTGAACTGTCAGGTAATAATCTGATTTTAATAACTGGAGATGAGTAAGTGGCACTAAAGAAAGTAAGTAAAATGCAAAGGATTTGATGCAAAGCCCATGGGCATAAATGGACATTTCCTCTGATGTTAATGGACTTCAGATCAGGCCCCATCTGTCCATGGAGCCTAAGGTCAGCTTTGGTATGTTGAAGAATGTCTGTGGGAAGGCAGTAACACAAAAGTGTTGGTCTTTAGGGAAGCAGAGTGAAGGACTAAAAAAATAGTTCACAGAAACTAACTGGAATTCAAACCACTGTGGAAAATGGAAAGGATGCTGGAGAAGATGCATGATAGCATCTTTCCAGCAAGGTTCAACAAGCCCAAGGGCAGCATGGATCAGTGTGCTGAGTGGAGCAGTGCTGGCTCATACCAGATAGGAAGAAAGGGTGTTAGCAAAAGTAAAAGACTTGGTAAGGGTAAGAATGGGAGGAGTTAGAAATCAGTCTGGGAGACTGAAAGCACATAGCAAAAAAGAAAACATGCAGGAAAGAAAATGAGTAGGCATATTTTTTAAATAGACATTTTCTGGGTTTCTGCTATTAACTTGGGGGTTGCACAAATCAACCAATTTTCCTCTCTATGCCTCTGCTCTCCAGCCTGCCCCTTTAAAGTGAGTAACCCTAGGTAGGTCTTATCTCTCACAAAGATATTACAAGGCATAAAATTCAACCTGCCCTGCTATTGTATGGGGCTTCCTGACACTACTTCAGTATAGTAACAAATGAAAATGCAAAACAAAACATCCAAACACCTAAAATTGTGTGAAATATTCCATCATCTTAAAATGAGGGAGTTTTTGGCAGGTGAGGGAAAGTTTTGAAATTCTGAACTATTATTTTGCTTCTGAATCTACAAAGAAACATGCAAAGAGTTACCTAAACGAAGCATCATTTCATCATTACTGTTCATGGACTAACATTCATGCTTACAGAAGAAAGACCCCTTATTTTCATAGGTGATTATTCATGTTGGCTATACAAAATCTCTTTTTTTTTTTTTACTTACGCCATTGTTGAGTATCTACCAAGAAAATCAATTTTCTTTAATGTGCCTGGTTGTTCTCTTCCTTCTACCAAACTGACATTCATTTGCTGCCTCTGAGGATTTGTATGTGAGGCTGATAAAAATAAAAAGTAGCATGCATAGAAAGAAGATTGGAAAGAGAGGAACTTTTTAGTGAATGAATATAAAATTTATATTCGAAATAAACGATAGAGTTCTGGAGAGAAGCAAATATTAAATTACCCTATTAGTAGGGACTATTCAGCTATCCATCTAGTTTAGTGTCTTGTCTTCAGCAGTGACCTATTCCAGATGATAAATGTAAGAGAGGGGGAAGAGAAGGGTATGAAAGGAAGACAGAGAAGAAAAAGGTAAAGGAATCAAAGCAGGCCAATAAAGAAATCTGTCTAACTGGCGTGCATATTGCACGCTTCTTGATTAGAGAGTGGCTTTCCTCCTGACCCCCAGCCGATGATCAAAATATGCCCTGAAGCACCAGGATTGGTAGCCCCTGTAATTTTGATCCTAGCTTGTGTCAGTGCACACGCTATTCTGTTTCATGTCAACGCCTAATCCTTTTTGATAGTTACTAAGCTATTTAAGTCAATAATATCCCATGGCTCTGAGTGTCGCATGTTAATTATATGGCTCATAAAACATATAACCTGATCTCATTGCAAATTTGTTCTATTTTAACATCTCTGAGTACTTTCTACTGTTATGAGACAGGGTCAGTAGGTAGTGTGACCAAGTGGCCAGCCCTGCTCTGTACATCTCTGCTCTTCAGTGCTGTGGGTCACTGCCCCAGGAGCTCAGAGGAAAGAGGGGCAGCTGTGGTTGGGCAGGGTCTCAGTGCCCGGGTGCCTCTGGGCAGGCTCTGTACCTGCTGGCAGCCTGCCTGCTTCCCCAGCCCCCCTAGGGAGCCATGGGGGCACTTGCCTTTCACTGGGATTTTCCAAGTCACCTAAACACGAGGTATTTTCCTCTCAGCTTGAAGTGGTTGCAACTTTGGATTTCAGAAGCACGGGCTAGGTCCCCAACTAGGAAAGGGAAGCATTTGATACACATTCAGCATATTTAACTGGCAAAAGCTCAATCCACACAATCTTTTCTCTGGAACCTTATCCTACCTTAATGAGGGATCGATATCAGGTTTATTTACTGATTTCACAGGCTATTCTGGATTCCTGCACAACTACATATGATATAGGCAAAACCTAGTGGAAGATAACACATGGATAGTCTCAAAGAGCTGAGTACTTCACTCACAGTCATATAGAAGGGGCTACAGCAGCCTGATTTTATGTTTCTCACCTCATGAAAATCCAAGTCCCTCCAATACCAGCGTGAGGTCTAGGTTAGAAATTGAGTGAGCTCCAGAAGACTTGCCTTTCCAGATTCCTCTTGGAAACTTTCTTTGCTACAGAGACATCATTAAACAAGTTTTGAATGCTGAGCTGCAATGTCCACTGGCTGCTCTCTTAACTGATTGGTTTTACAACATATTATGCTTTTATCATATCTAAATTATCCATTGAAATTTATCCATAAGACCCTACAGAAAACAGAAAGGATTATGAAAGTCAGACAAATAAGAGCAATAAGAATTTCCTCTAGTTCTGTATCTAATAGAATATTAATAATAATGCACTGAAAAACCCCAAGTTTTCACTTCTGTCTTCTTGAAACTGGACAATATCAATTGTTAATTGGGTGAAGAGCAGGGTTTCCCACCATGTACGTGGCAACGAGGTCATGTTCCGCAAGCTCTTTTAATAACTATCCAGTAACAGTAACTGGTATGCTAAAATCACCCTCAGATGAGGTTAGCCTCAAAACAGTTAATTTCTGTTGCCTCCCTTGGTGGATGGATGACAGAGAAACAGATTTCCCTGTTTCACCAGAGGAAGTGAACAGATCCATATGACCAGTGCCCAGTTTAGCTGACTAGTGACTCTAGACAGCTCTGCTGTCACTGAAGGGTTACTCTGTGGGTATACGATAGTGGGGAAACATCTTGAACATTCATTTGAATATGGCCATCGCAGTGGAATGTTCAGGGGCTATTTTAAGATTCACACTGTTTGTTTAAACTAGATGGCATGACTCAATGACTGTTACGTAAAGGATGAACACAGATTTCTCCCTATATCCCAGATATCCCCACCAACTTAAAATATTGTATGGAATTATACATATACCATGCTGAATGGTATTGATTACTGAATGAACACTGAAAACTAAAGCCACATCCTGGAACGGAGTCTCCCTCTTTTTAAAATAAGGCCCCTGTCAAAGGAAAGGCTAATATTACAAAAAAGATGATGGATGGATAGGCCACAAGAGCTGAATGCTGCCTTTCAGAGTGTTGAGAAGAATATGAACAAGTAACTCCCTCATTGCTGGGGTTCACCCATAACCAAAAGGAATGAGAAATGACCAGTTTGGTTTCTGGTGATC
Organism: Eopsaltria australis; assembly: GCA_034509425.1. Lineage (NCBI taxonomy): Eukaryota > Metazoa > Chordata > Aves > Passeriformes > Petroicidae > Eopsaltria > Eopsaltria australis. The sequence goes on from JAVTVJ010000525.1 coordinate 679,012, forward strand.
AGTCAATGCGATCTCTTGCTACTGCTGAAAGAAAAGACTTCCATTTAATGCCAGCAGCAACAAATTTTGTTTCTTTGCTTTTTAAAATGGAGGACAGATCACTAAGAAAACCTCTAGTTTAACTCTCACAACTAAAGTCATCAACACATTTGGCTATTACTAGCTCTATTTGAATTCAAATCAAATTAAGATAAACTAATGTACCTCACACTATCCATTTTGCCATCTTGTCATCTCAGTTGAATTTATGGCACAGTCCTTGGGGAGATACTAAACTTCTTTCATTGAGTTTCTGTTAGATCTTGATTTAAATGTCTGTGGATTATTGTCCTAGAATAAGAGTGCTAAACACCAAAGATACCCTGAAGGGTGTGCAGACTCTTGAGATTACAAAGAGACCAAATCATTCCCTTGAGAAATGTGCTGTCATATAGTATATTGATGGATCAATCACAAACTGCAGTCTGTTCAGAACAAGGCATCTGTCTGGTCTTGTTTGGTAAAATACTGTGAATGTCTGGTAGTGTGTCATGGACTGATCAGTTTTAACTCTCAAATCATAGCACCCTACCAATTAAACATCAAACCTGGAGTTATTTAATGTTAACAAAAAAAAAATAGAAAGCTATTTAAAAAATACAGGGGTTTATTATTAGTTTTGTTAAACTTGCAGTTTGAAAGTTTTTCATTTTGACAACCAAAACCTGTGCTCCTCACCCTCATGGGAATGCTGAATTTTAATATGTAACATGACAGAATCATCCAGCACTGGGATTCTCAAACCTATTTAACCTGAGAGATTACTCCAAATCTGGGAGACATTACAAGCAACATTTAATCATCAAAGCTCCTGGTCCATTCTAAGCCATGAAGTAGTGCACTTCCACAGCACAAACGTCACTGCCAAAATTGGCATGAACTGGCCCCTCCTGGCAGTCTCAGGAAGTCAACATTTACAGAGCCTGTGCTTTCCTGTCATCACCAGGCAGAAGTCCTTTCAAATTTAGGACTAAGGCAGGAAGGGTGTATTTTCACTAACAATGTCCACAGTACAAGTACAAAGGAGTAGATGCAGAAGCAATGTCTCCAGAGTATTTCACCATCACTTTCACCAGCACGAAACTCTCAAATAACACCTGTTAGCAGAAAATACTGGTTTTCATTTTTTTCATCTTTGAATCCTCTTGGTCCAGTGTTTCACTTCCTCAGTTTAAACACTAACTCTTTAAAGATGACCTTGACATTTTTAAAAGAGCCTGTAAAACCTCTCCACTGTAAAACAGCCAGTTTAACATTTATGCATCATTTAAAAAAAATAAACATTTTAACCAAAATTGCCTGAATGTTTACACAATGGGAGATATAGCTCACAGGACTCTTCAGAGAACATTGGCAGTAATTTCCTACCCTGAATAAAATAAATTAATTAACACACACATCCTGTTTCACATCAAAAGAAAACCTGGCTCCAAGGAACAATCCAAAGGAGAGGGCCTGTGAATGTTTACAAATACAGCCTGAGCCAAAAAGAGCAGCAAGCGGGTATTTGGGAACCACAGCAAAACTTCCACCCAGCAGCTAGACTCTGGTTTCTCCAGGTTTCAGTTCTGCCTGTGTGTAATGAACAGGGAACACATGGTGAGAAAGACAGGCGTGATTTCCCAGCCAGAGAAATAGTAAAATAATGATTTACACTCCCCATTACAGCCACAAAACCTGTGGGAATAAGTGAAGTAAATCACATTTTACAGTGAGAGAAATGAGCCAGAGAGTGGGACAGTGACTCTCTCATGACCTCATAGGAGTGCATCTGTCATGGGAAGGCAGAATTCAGGTTGCTCCTCCAGCATGAACAGATACAGACGCTTTCCTGTGGATCTTGATTTTGGGTGAAGGTAATGCAATGGTGCCACTCTGAATTAAATGTGCAGCTCTCATCAGATTTCTCCCCAAAATTATGCCTCAGCATGCAGTGCCATTCACAATTAAAAACTTACTAAACCTTTCTTATGTTCCTGTGTCTCTTTTCTATAGTGTGGCTGTGACTGCTACTGCTTTCTATGCCTCCTTCTGAGTGCACTTTGTTCCTTGTATCTTGTTAATAAAAATAAAATGCAAAAGAAAAAAGATGGTTCTTGACAGGTTAAAAAAATTACACCCAACATCTGTCAGTTTGGGTTGGGATCCCCATTAAGAAACCACCACTGCGAGTCTGCAGTGACACAGACTTCCTGCCTTTGAAGGGCAGTAGGCAAACACACCTGACTGTGTGGAAATACAAATATTTGCACATTCAGAAGCCCTCAAGTATCTAATTTCTATACTGCAGAGGAGGGTGTTACTTCCATGCGTAATGACCTTATGTTACATTTGAGAAGTACCAGTGAAAAAAATACATCCTAGCAGCAGAATAAGCTGCAAGCTCGTGGTTGTTTGTTCCTCGACTACTTGCAAATCACAGAAGTGTGTGCAAGTGCACGAAGCAGAACCATGTTTCTGGTCAGGAAGATGTGGATAAGGTGACTCATGCTGAGGTGTGCACGTGTACCTGTGACTGGATGGTACACAGGCCAGGTGGATGTAGATACTGCAGTCCCACAAATGGGAACAAAAGCAGAGATACCATAAACTGCAAGGAAAGATGAAAGGTGTTTTCACAAATATATTCCATGACACACAATACGCGTAAAGGCCAAAGATTCAGAAACAATCATGAGGAACTGACTTAGAGTGAGCTCCATGCAGCAGACAAGGATAGGCTAGTGGATCTGTCAGAGAGAGATTGGCAAAGCATTTTATGTTTACATAAGAAAATAAATGCTGTCAATACAATTAAGAGCCAAACTCCATTTAGCTTTTGCTTCTGAGTGAGTTTGGAAGAGGATGTGCACTCTGTGATCCCACGCAGCTGTAACATTCGGCTGTCATTCTTACGGGAAGAGCAAGCTCCCTGTGGAAATCACACCTGCTGGCTATAACTAAAATTCACAGAACTAGCATCTGTCTCAGCTTTGGCATCTGTCTCTATTCCTAGATATGCACAGGGGCAGGTGAAAGCATAATCTGGATTGTCCTGACTGGAGTCCCTGACTCCACTGGGTGGTCCCCAAGCCCAGGGCTGGGATGATATTGGCCCAGGAGCTGGGGTAATTCATTTGATGAATGAATGATGCCAGCTGAGGACTTGAAAATCCTATTCCTAGCCCACACTTCCCTTTGGCAAGAGAGGAAAATATTGCAATATTGGTTGTATTGCATATCACTAGAAATACCATTTCAGAGTGAAACTTGAGTTTTACAGGCACACACAAAATGTTTGAAACCCCCGTGTGATTTCATTTCTCTTGATTTAGAAGAGCTTCATATCACATTAATGTTTTTCTATCAACAACTTAGATGCTTTCTAAATCTAAATATTCCCTATTTATTTAAATCTGTACCTTCATCCTTTTGTCTCAAGGGTCTAATCCTCTTGTTCTTGTTGCCTTTTTCTGATCTTAGGAAATAAAGGCTCAGACACAGTTAGAGGGTTGGGGGTTGTTTACCTCGGTATTTTAATAGGATCCCATTTGATGGCTTCTGCCGTCCAGGTAGAACGCATCACAAAAGTTCCATCCCTCTAATCAAGTATACAATTAAAGACTCTACACATTAGCATATCTACCAGGAGGGCCCAATAAGGGGCCGGGGTGGGCTAACTTCTAGTTTACAAAATCTGTCCTACTAGGAGACCTTGAGGGTCCATGAAAACAGGGTGTTTGGTCTCTAACTCTACGTGGTTTCAGGGGTGTTTAGTCTACCGGCCTCCTAAACACCATGAAACTGGGCTGAACTATCACCTAAAGCATCACAAGTATGCATGCTAATACTTGTGAATATAGGGAACAGTGTAAGAAGTATTCAGAAGAAAAGCAGAAAAATCCTTCAGGCATCATCTCTTGGGATGGTATGCATTTCTTGGTAATTGAAACTTTCTTTATCATTTTCTAAAGCATATTTACCAAGACTGATATCATAAAGGTGACTGCCTAGATCAGCAGTTTTTTTCTGTAAGTGAAACACTGTGATGGACACAGCTTTGAGCTACAATTACCCTCCAGCTGATTTAGAGATGAGGCCTTCTTACGGACACCATGCACACTTGGTGCATTAAATTTATTTGTCTCTGTCCACCTGCTAACAGGCCAAACCTTACAGGAATTATCTCCATGCCAGAGATTAGAATCTAGCCTCCTGTATTTGCAATGGCTTTCTCGAGCTAGAACTTTGTTAGTTATAAAGTGTATAGCCAGAACAATAGCAAATGTTGTGTTGTATTTAAGTGAAAATTATATATATTATGAGTGGGTTTTGGTTGCCTCAAGTCTACCTTCACAACACATTAGCATGAAGCTTTGCTCAAACACACAACACGTGGTTGCTCTGGCCTTGGGCTGGTACAAAGACAAGGCCCAGCAACAGCAACATTCACAATTCAATTTTCCAGCATAACTTCTCCAAATGCCAGCACAGGCTCAGCCAATAACATGGTGCACATGCTGGGCTTGTGTGCCACCCTGTCCATGTGTGTTGCTTCTGGGACTGTTTTTGGTTCTGAAACTATTTGAAGAACAGGAGCACAGGACAAGTGACATTCAGGACTCATCTGTGGCTTTCAGCTCCACCTTAGAAGCAGGCATGCTCTTTGGGAATGGGGCTTGTGGAGACCCATACTCGTGTTAGTCCACCAGCACAACCGAGAGGGAAGAGAAGCACTGCTGAGTACTTGTGTATTGTACAATACATATGTATTGTATATGGGCATTTTCTAACAGTAAATATTTAAGAAGCAGCAAGGAAAAAGACGGAAGCTGCATACAGCTGAAACAGATGTGGGACATCTGAGTGAAGGGTGAGGAAGAGAAAAAGTATCAGTGACTATTGGAACAGTCCTGCTACTACTGACTCATAAGGAAAAAGAGGCCACTGTGGGAAAAATTGCAATCCATTGCCAATGCAATTTAGCATTTATAGAACATGCATAAATATGGCAAGATCTCAAGACCTACAGACAGTGGAAGCCATCAGGAGATCACAGTACATAATGCCACGAAAGACAGTCCAAACCAAATAGCTTCAAATTTCTCCCTTAACAGTAAAAAAATAATTTAGTAGGAAAGGAGGAGAGCCTCGGCTGAGCTGCGTGCTGCGCTGGAAGTGCTCTGCTCACTAGGCAGGAACTCGGGATGCTCAGAGGCGCTCAGGAAAGCACCGTCGGGAGACACCTCGCGGCAGCGGCCGCGGTCGCCCTGCAGAGCTGCAGCCCAGCCCGACCGCGAGTGGGCAACAGCGGCGGCACAGGGACCTGACCTGCGCCCCTGGGCTGGGCCACCCAACACACACACCTCGCCCACGTGTAGAGACCCCAGCTGTCAAGATCTCAAGACTGCCCGAGGATTAAAACCACAACAGTCATTTTAATCCTGCGGTTTAATTAGCTAAGAAAACACCTCCAGATTAAGGCGTTATAAATTATCCACATGGCAAAATTACATTCCTTTCAATCAGCTTCAGTTGTCTGTCTGTCCAACTTTTGACACAACTTCTGCTTTTGCTGTCCTCTGCTCCTGTAAAACTCTTTGTGCCCATTTGCCAGTGTTCCCTTGTTAAAATCTAACCTTACCGTAGGATCTTGAGGCAGATGATCCTGCCTTCTTATCATAAACAATTTCCTCTACTGAACAGTGTTTGTGCCTTCTTGGTGGCAAACAGAGCTCTTTGGAGATGGCTTCTTATTTGCACAGGTCAGCAACTACTTACATAGTGATGTACAACAATAAATTGAGATAATAAGAGAGCTGCATTAATAAGTCATGACTGGACATCATTACAGAGGCAAAAAAGTATTTAGAGAAGAGACTCAGAAGAAATTTCTCTCTCCCTTTTCTGTGTCAATTACCTCAATGGTGAAACCAGAAACCATTATTTAGATTCAGTTTACCAGGACAAAAAGATTTTTGGCACTTAGGAAATTATCACTTGGTATTTTTTAACTATTTAGAGGAGAAATGACAAATATCCACTAATATATTTGAGGACAATACCTGATTTACACAAGATAGCCAAGTACATATATTAAAATTTGATTTCTAAGACCCTATTTAAAACAGCCTTTTAATACTACATATAAAAAGGAGTGGGAAAAGCACAAGAACAAATGCAGAAGCATACCCCATGATGCCATCATAATTAACTTCAGTAATTTTCCCTGAAAATTACTGCAAATTTAACATCAGGGCTAGCTATGAGGTACTCCTTCCTTTTGTATTAATCTCAGACAGCATGTACTGCAAAACACATCTAAGCATTGTACTACAACAATCAAACCTATGTCAATTATTAATTTCTTGTGTTTTTCAGAAATTAATGATGGCATATGTTGCATATTTACTGTAACAGGAGACATCAAAGACCACAAAATCTACCTTTCAGCACCCAGAAGTTTAATGTGAATAAGGGTTTCCAGGCTGAAGATGCCACTTGCTTCTATCGTATAATGGGCATTGAGAACCTCTTACCACCAGTTTTAGCAGCTGGCTGAGACAATCTTTACTGAAAGCCTGGCCTCCACAAAGGGTATCTCTCTAGGACCCCTTAAAAAGCCCTCTACTAGGAGGAGGTAATAAGGGAAAAATCAACATGCCTAGCTATTGAGAAAAAAAAATATTCCAAATACAGTTAAAGTAAAAAGAGACAAAACTCTGGGAAGTGGAGGTTGCAGGAAGGGGAATGATTTACTTAATTACTCAAGTAACAGCCCTACCATGAATGAATACAGGAGGTGTAAAGAGCCAGACTAGACCCTATGGGGAAGTAGATCCAGCATAAGAGGAATTCTTGAAACAACCACAGTGTGTTTGCACTTGACAAATGAAGTTGATCACAGTTACTGTAATTACACAAGCGCACACTGCCCCCAGAAGGCAGCATCCCACACTTTTCTTGTTGCTTTTTTCTGCTCCCTTTCACTTGCCTGTACTATTTACTGCAGTTAAATGTCAAGTGATGCTCGAGGAGAAAAAATTCCAGCTTCATGTATGAAATTATGGACTCTGAGCTGATCATTCCTATTCACAAGTAAGAAGGGCACCAAGTATAGTTAAATACATGGAACACCACTCTTACAGAGAAGTTTAAGTAAACAAGGACTCTTCAGATTAGAAAGGTAACAAATTGAAGTGATGTGAAATTTGCATATAAAAGAACAAAGGGTTTCAGAGAAAGAAAGAAGAGAAAGAACCTGAGAAATGCCATAAACATATCCTTTCCATTAAGCAGCTAGTCCTGGCATTGTCCCCCGGAATTCACCAGGCTGGGTAGCTTTAGGCTTGCTAGGTGAATATCAGGCTAGTAGGCCTCAGAACAACAGGCTGACATGGTCCTCCAGAGCTCCTCACATTGCTGCTGCCACCCTGGCTCCGCAACAGTACATCAGGGTCAGTCAGAAACACCTCCTACCTCACAGCCTGAGCCTTGCCATGGACTGGGCAGAAGTGAGCTGGTGCTTCCTGAAGGAGTTGGGTAAAATCTCTCAATCCCAAACACGGCTCTGAATGCTCCCTCCTGCTGTCATCTGGGTCTGCACAAATAGATCACAACCCTGAGCAGAGGAACGCAGCCCTTCAGAGAGCCAAGGATATCTAAGTGGCTGCACATTCAGAGCAATTTTTTGCACTTGGTTTATATTTATTGAGATACTCTTTTCCTCAAATGCCTGGAAGAGCTTTAAAGCCTTTTCCAAACTTCCCCTTTACAGAACACACACACACATACACACAAAACTACAGTAATGTAATTCCCTTTATCATTTCCTAACAGAGTTAAAATATTAAATTCTGGTCCCACAAGACACTTTACTTTAAACAAAGTGAAGTTTATGCTTTCATAAATCCACTGTTCAGTGACAGCACTCCTGGAAGAGCAGAGGGGAGCGATACAGAAGGATGTCTGGCACAGGTGAGCCGGGCGAGAGGAAGACTGGAGCAATCTGAGGATATTGTAACTTGCGGCAGCAAGAACATTCCATATACCTGGCCAGAGTGATGGAAACGCTTGCGAACGCGGAACCTCCCTGACACCGGAGAGGAGAACGCGGCGGGGCCTGCGACGGGACGGGCGGCGACGGCCGCCAGGGGGCGCCCCCGGACAGTGCCGCGGGCCCTCTCTGGGCCCTACTCTCCCGGGGAGTCCCGGGGCATCCCACAGTATCCTGGGCCATCCCGGGGCATCCCGGGGCGTCCCAGGGCTTCCCGAGGTATCCCAGAGTATCCCGGGGCACCCCGGAGGAGCATGGCCGTGCCTCCGGGGCAGTGCGGCCGGGTGCCTGCGCTGGCCTGCGGGCTGCCCACTGCCTGCTGCTCGGCTGCGGCCGAAGGCACGACGGCAGTTTGTGTTATCCGTAAGGTGTTAAAAAATGTGACAGGGATGAGATTTTTTATTTGAGCCGTGCTTTGTGTCCTCAGTAATATCTGAAATTTGACTTAAAGATTTTAAAGACACAACCGATTCAAATTTCTTCAAAAATTTGCATTGACAGAAAAAATTCAAATAAATCAGTGGGTTTATGCAGGCTGTAGAAATCGCCTGTGTTAGGATTTTCGGCTATCCGAACAGCAACTCAAGATTCCTGTAAATTTACAATCCAAGCTGTGCCCCAGCTCAGCCCAAGCACAGACGGTAGTGCAGGTGATGAAATTCAGCACTTAGCCCACTTGTAAGGGCTGCTTTGGCTCTGAGGTGTGTGAGGGAACGGCTGGGTGTGGTGCTCGCCCTCCTGGAACAAATCACCCTCCTGCAGTCTAGTTCCTGCAGTGCCCCGACAAGTAATCAGCAAATCCAGTCAAAATAGGGAATCTCCCACAAGACACTTAATTGTAAACCCAACAAGAAGAAGGAACTGATCAAAGAGCAAAAGGATAATACATCATGAAACATGACACATTTCTGTGGCAACATCTAGCTTAAAATTAACACAGGCTCTGAGAGCTCATTATTCTTGAAAAATTATTTTCAAATACAAGCTCTGCTTGTGGCCTAAGGCATCTCCCAGAAGTTGTGACCAGTAAGAAAAGGTCAATGCCATCAGACAATTTACATTCAAAAATCTAGACCTGGAGCTGTTGTATTTTAAGTTGCTGGCTCCACAGTAGCCTCAGACAAGCCCTATGCTTCTTCCTTTTGTCTCTTTATTTGCAAGATGATGATAGCAGTTATCTCCCCTATAAATCACAAACAGGGCTCTGAGTGACAACTGGTATATAAAGAATGAAGGCTTGTTAACAGTCACTGAAGTTATGCCAACTAACAACCCCGCAAATTCATGCTGTTTGGCTGTGGGTGTATTCATTTAGCTAATGAATATCAGTGAGTGGGATTAACCAGATAAACCTGTAGCCAGTGAGAAATGAATACTATGTAGGGTGTGCATCCCTCTCAGCAATCCATGATTAATATTTGTTTCTACTAGAGTCTATACTTTTCATAAACTCCAGAATAATAAGCCCCAGTTTGCTCAGGGAACTTAATTTTTCTAAATGCAATACTCTAGAGGTTATGGCTACCCAGGTGGTTTACAAAGGTCAAACAAAAATTTGAGCGAAAAGCAGATTTTGCAGAATTGAACCTAAATGTGCATCCCCATTGCAAACAGGAGGAGGGGCTGTTGTTTGCAGTTTAGAGTTCCCAGGGCTGTTTGCCATGGCCAAGGGAAATGTTTACTACAGCTGTAATCTGTTACGTGCTGTTGATTTTAATTGCTTTTCAAAATGTGAAGACAACTGTGATATTTGGAGGAGACTGGCAGGCTGCACTAATAAGCTCAGTTGTGCAGCAGATCTAGCTCACAGTGTGCTCTGCAGGCTTCTCTGCAAAATTTTGTCACTATCCTGGGGAGTAGGGAAGGAGGGGTAGGATCTTAGACATGCCCTACCCAGCCAAAGAAGTGAGCTTGATTCACTGGTTATCTTGGATTTGTATCCACAGAAACCTACACCCTTCCTTAAAAGACCTTACAAAAAGCAGCCAGCTATAGCCACAGAGCTATGGCAATACTAATTAATTAATTGTTACTGTAAAAGCAACACTGAACATCAGATTTGACACAAGTTATTTGGTCCAATGAGAACTGTCTTGGAAATTACATAGTACTTGGGTTAGAAATAGGTAGCCAGCAAGGCACTTTGGTTGAGGGCTCAGTGGGGTTACTCAAATATGTGGGAACACTCCAGTTCCAGGCTAATGTCCATCTGGAGGCTGTTCCCAAAAGGTTTCAGCCCCTGGTCTCAGCTGGTGATGTATGAAGGAAATTCTTTGCTTCATTCCGCTAGGCAATTGGTAGTCTGTGACATTGACTCACCTGGAAGTGGGTTGGAGGTGCAGTGTGAGTGCTGGTTACAGCTGGGTGCTCTTGTGTGATGGGAAATGGTGCAATTTGCTTCATCCAGCCCCTTGGGATCCATGAGTGTGGGCTTCTTCCTGGGGCTTGCGTAGAGTCTCAGCCTCAAATGCGGAGTGTGTTTTTCAGTAGCAACAGATGAGCCAAATGAGAATGACATGTCGGAGGGTTAAGAAGATTTGCCCCAGCAAAGTTGTATTGTACAGACCCCACAGACAGCTTTTCTTTTGCAGCTGTGAGCTGGAAAAATCAGAAAATGAGGAAAAAAACATCAGCAAGGCAACTAGTATAATTTGGCAGATTCAAACACAGCAATGGAGCAAAGCTACTGCTCTAATCCTGTCCCACCCAGATACCCAGAAACTTTACAATAAACCTGGTTGTAAATATGATTTTCAATCACGGATCCCAGTTTCTAATCCTCCAGAAGAGCTAGGTCTGAATCCTCTGTATGCAAGTCGCTTGGCTCAAACTGCAGAAGCAGAAGTTACCATGTCTATTTAGAAGTAAAAGTGGGTGACAAATATGAACTGATTTTCAGAAATGCTTGAGGTCCTGGTAATTTCAAAGCAAGCTGTGGATGTTTAGTATCTCTGGGGAAAAATAAAATTAAGAAACCCTGAGTTGTTTTCATATGCCAAATGTTAATTCTTGGAAGACTGACCTCACACATGCTGGCACTCACATCTTGTTTGACCTCACTGAGACCTGTTTTCCTCCTCTGGATTATATACATAATAATGATATCTCTCCCTATAATTTGTCTGAATAATGCCATGCAAATAGTAGATATGATTAATTGCTGTCCACCTCACACATCAGGAATAGGCAAATTGGTAATTTAACCTTTTCTAAAGGTTTTGGCTTTTGAACTGTTAATTTGACAAATAAGTGAAAACCCCAAACACTTGCACTTACATACCTTGTTAAAATCAAAGCCAAAGCCATACCTTACTGATATGAACAACGTCTGCAGATAAACAGGCACTTCAGGTTTTCTTGCATAAACAACTGGAAACAGGTCTGAGCAAACGGAGGCAAGTCTGTACCTTCACCACCCAGTCCCTGGAGCCAGGGCAACAAGGGCTGTGCAAGTTCTACCTGCCAGAGCCCTGCCTGCACCTCCCCTGCCCCAGGGTTTCTGTGTCTGCGCTCCAGGTCCGTGCTGATAGTGTTCAACTGTAATCTGGAAACTGGGGCCTGCCCTTTTATTCCGGGCAACAGCTGAGGAGCAGTGCTGTAGCCAAGACCCTCAGCCTCGATCCTTGCCTAGCCTGTGTCGAGGGTGTGGACATGCCTGGTCTCTGCTCCACTGTCCTCCTGAGCTGACCTGGGCTGTGCCACTCTGTGCCCAGCTGGCAGCTGTGCCTGGCTGGGGCCGGGTACCGGCACTGCACTGCCCCGCTTGCCGACTGCGCTCCAGCTGCCGTGGGCACAGCTCACCTTCCCGGCGAGCACCCGCCCCTGCTGCTCCCTGGCACCCCTCCTCCCTTCTCACAAAGGGATCGAAGGTGCAAGAAAAAGGTCTCCTTATTATATTTCTTTATACTGGACAGAAAATTATAATTTATTTGATTGCTTTGGGTAAGCAGAAGCCCCTTCATACTTCTGTGCCTATGATGACCTAGCTTAATCTTCACTGTGAATTGATAAAAAAATTTGTTTGGATGGAAAGTTTTCCTGGAAATTCTTCTGCTCTAGCTGGGACTCACAGATGAACCAACTATATCTGGAGAATGCACCCCAAAACCTCCTATCATCTAAAATGGAAACTGCTGAGTGCCTTCAGCACACACATACCACAGCTCCTTGCCACGCACAGAGGCATCTGCCATTCTGCAGAGCTCTATGGAGGTGTAGTGTGCACAGCCCTGACTCACCTGGAGAGTCCAGCTCAGTCTGAAACAAACCTGCCTTGCCTGTGACACTGCCAGGCCTCAGGGTGATGAACACCCTATCCTGGCATCTGGGGCACCATTGGCCTACCTTTGCTGAGGGGCATGGAGCAATGGCAGCGAGCACCAGCCACATTCACCTTGTGTCACACAACCCCAGTAACCATGCTTGGGGAAAAAAGCAAAAGTGTAGCTCAGTGTTGTAGCCAATGCATTCTATACTATCTAAAGAAGAAAAGACAGACAGGAAAGCATCTTCACTGGCTCGCTAAGGAGATACTCATTGTCACCACCCTGCACAGAGGTAAGATTCAAAACAAATGTGCCACCAGCTGACCAATTAGACACAGACACTTAGAATGTTACTCCACTTAGCCTGTACTTTTTAAGGGAAAGCATTGTGTCCTCTCCTTTCTTGTGTTTGTACAGTTCCTTAGCATAATGGGGCTTTGATCTGTAACCGATATTCCTGCAGTTATTCAATAGCTGAGGCATTTAAAGGATTTCGGAAAACTGCTCAGTATAACTGGCAGGTAGCCTAACTGCTGGTCACAGGACAAACTAAGGATAGGACAAAGAAAGCAACTTTGAGAGAAAAGTAGAGACAAAATGGTAGGATGTTTTGTGTTGTGGCTACACACTACACAGTCTGAATGAAAAAAGAAAGCTTTTGAATAGTTGCTCTATTTTAAAAAGCAGACATTAATTACCATACTAACCTAAAGGGATAATGATGGAATCTAGAATTACTTTTTCCAAGTAGTTTAACTTTAAGAAAAGCTAATCTTTCTTTTGGGTAAATACAGCAGTAGAGTCAGGGCTTTATCATATTAATGCTGTAACTCAAAGCAAAAAGCTCCATGCTATTTCAAGGCCATTTGTACCCCTAATACACTTGAAATTACCCCAGCCATTGCATGATGATTGTTTGCTGAGATTTTTTCATAGGATTACTTTCACTCTGATTTATTAATTTTCTAAATTTATTTTTTATAACACATTTTAGTTTTTCTGAGGTCAAAATTTTGTTTTCAGTGTCTTCTCTAACTAGCAATAGTTGAATGATATGACCAATTAAAAGCAGATTACATTGCATGGTGTATTTTCATTATGTCTTCAGCCTGTGCCTAATAGCACTGTTTTTCTTTCTACAAAATATTTTGGTTTTCTTGAAGAAGTCCAGTGACAGAGATGAAAACAAAGATTAAATTATCTAAACACAGATGCTCAAAAGCAAACATATAAGAACACCAGTAGAAGGATCCTTAGAAAAGTAATGCTTTAATTTGCTAGAGAACAAATATTAAGAATATCAGATTAGGGGACATGCTGAATCTTGGATTTTGACGGAAGCCGCTTCAAAACATCCTGTTTCTTAAAATGACTGATCTGCTCTGTGAAACAGTGTAGCTTTTTGCCTCATTTCATCATTTGGGAAGGTGCCCCAGACCAATAGCTGTGATGGTCAGAGAACTTCAGTTTCCAGCCCAAACATACTTAAAACCAGTGGACACAATCTGAACAGTCTGTTCCATGGATTCCCCTAAGTGACACTTCTTTAATAAATACCTTCTATCATGTAAATGCCAATGCAGACACACATCGTTTTCATCCAGTCATCTCTGTGTCCTCAATAATTCTCCAAATCTCTTCAAGCAGTATTATACCCTCCACTCCTTGGTTGTCCAGCTTCCAATATAGGCTCACCTATATGTACCCTTGCTTACTGCTTTTTGTTTCCCTGGATCCTCTGGTCTTGTCCCTGTATTTTTTAGCCTTTTGTCTGTGTAACATACAGTGTTAGCAGATTCATCAGCCATGTGCCAGGGAAGGAAGAAAGTCTCCTTCCAGCCTTCATCTGTACACTAAACCTTCATCCTCATCTCCTAGAGGTGAAGCTGCAGATGATACGGCACGTGAGCAGAGTTCAGCCAGGGAACAGATCTTCAACTCAACAGACTGACAATTGCCAAGCCTGACAGACAGCTAACTTTTCTGACTATCAACAGAATTTTCAGACACTTGCAGTTAAATAACATATTTTAAGGTGTTGGTTCAGGGTATTAATTTAAATGTATTTGAATAGATTTGATGGGAACTGAAAATAAATAATAACTCTACAAAAGATCCCAAGAATCTTAAGAAAAGACAAGCTTGAAATGAGTGGGCTGGACATTTTAAATAATCCAGCAGCAGTGGAGGATCTTACAGCCAATGTGTGAGTCAATGGCAAAACTAGTACTAAAACTTAGCTTAGCAGCTCATGAATCCAGGGTCCCTCCAAGGCACAAAACTGGCTACTACCGTAAAGCAGCTTATGTGTATTTTCAGGGTGAGAGAAGAGACTGGAAGTTGTGCTGCTCACCTAACTCTCAGTTAGCAGCCAAGTTGAAAGGCAGGTTGCCAAATTGCATGGATCAAATATTTATCTATGCTGACATTGGTAAAAGCATGTGAAATATATAATTGTATTAACAGATTCTGTAGTGGACTAGACCTCTTGTTATCCAGGCAACTCAAGTAGGTGATCATTTATAATTAGATATTGGTGAATTTCTGAGTTGATGAAAAGCAGTATTTTTATGAGTTCCTCAGAATTCCCTCAGTCTTGTCAGAGCTTGAAGAGAAGGAAAACCCCTCACTGATACATGAAAGAGCAGGAAAGCAAACACAACAAAAAGCACAGCATTGCTTAATGAATTGGGAAAGGAATGAGAACACCTGTCTTGTAGATTTTTGCATACAAGGTTCTTCCCCCAACACCACTTAGGGAGTGTGTACTTGCCTTGCTTTTCCAATTATCATGTACCAAGTAAGCAAGGAATAGATTCATGCAGGAAGCTTGAAGGGTAATTTTTACTGTCCACTCTGAGGTTACCAATAGGATCCGTGTCCCTGTGTTTTGTCTAACTATAGGCTAAACTGCTACTTGTAGGTATAAGCTAACTTTGTATACATCAGATTTAAAGTGCCTTAATCTATTTACACGTGCAGCTGCACAAGCTTTATTCAATGGGTTCATCATTAAGCTAAGCTAATTGTACCTTTGTGGTTACTGATCTTCTCCAATACAGATACCCTGCAATAAAGTGAAGCATCATAAATTTAAAGTGGTGGAATGCAGTGAATATATTCTTCACACACCCATGTTATAAGGCAATTTCTGCCTTTGGAAAAGGAAAAAGAACTGAAAAATCCCTCACAATTCATTACACATTAAAGAATTTCAATTATTCACTTGTTTTAAGAATATGATCAAATAAGTAGGGATTCCTTATCAATCTGAAATGGTATGAAAAATTACTTGATCACACTAAAGTGGCTTCTAAATGCAACTTTTTTACAGCAGCTCATAACCTTTCATTAGTTTTACAGGAATGCACTAACCCTCACCACAAACACAAGGCCTGAAAATGAGTATAAGGATAAATTAATTAGGTAAATAAAGTTTCAAGTAGCTGATCCATTGAGCACAGGGGATTGTGGTTTCTCTAGAATCACTTACCCAAGCCATTGCCAGTAAAACTGTAATGCAATATCACATAGCATGTGAATCAGCACCTTCAAACACGCTCACCTTTACGCTGACTGTAGTATACAAAGGTGCTAGCCTGCAGCCAGAGCTTCTTACTCTCTGCAAAAGAAAAGGAATCATTCATTGCTTTTCTCATTAGAGACATCCATCCCTTATAACATTCAGGCTCAGTTTTTAATTTCAGACACACCAAAGCACAAAGAGTGGTGATGTGTCTGAATTTCTCAATCAACAGTTTGCAGGAATAGAATAAATTATATGCCCCACCAACATTCTTTCCAGCAGGGGGAGTAGAACTGCTCTTCTGGTTGGTTTCCATCCACAGAACAGATTGAGAACTCCAAAGTATTCAGCATATTATGATATACTGCTACTCTATATTCATGATGTCCTGAAAAAGAGTGTATTTCCTAATTTGCAAGAAACTAGCTCCTTGAAGGTTAAACATTATTCAAGGGAGGAAGGAGATAAGCCATCCTATAAAGGATGTCTGTAATTAATAATAAATACAATGAAGGAAAGTAAGGTCATCCTGCTCGAAAGCAGTGTGAAACAAGAAACCATTTCCTCCACCATGCTATTCATTCCCAGCTGCTGAGAGTGTCATTATCAGTCATGTTATAAGGTGAGACCAACTTCTACTGTTCCCTCGGGAACGCATGCAAAAACTTAATAGAAAACAAACTGAACACAAAGCTATTTGAAAAGTTGGGAGAGAGTTTCCAAAGATACATCTGCATTTTGGTGCTTCTTTTCTTAGACATGCCATAGACAACAGAAACCTATGCAAGCAAGGTAAGGCCACTTTACCAATTATTTCTTTGCAGTGGCAGAGAATTCAGCAGGAAATGCACTGAGGACTGGCAGACGGAAAAGCCATCTTCCTGTGCAATGAGAGTGCTGCCTGACACAAACACTTCAAGAACCTCATGGCTGCAGAGATTAAAATTCCCCAGAGACAGAAAGACACTGAATAACTTAGGGTTTGGCAAATTCACCTCCTGAACATTGTTGGTTGCCAAGAAAATTCATTCTGACTCACTAAGCCATATGTATTGTTCCACGAAAGGATATGAATAAGGGTAGTATTGATGGCCCATAAAAGCAGTTAAAAATCCAGCAGCTTTAATAGATTTCTATCTGGTCTGAAGAAAAATTCTGGTTTGCAGAGGAGACCTCCTTAGGCTCACTGAATGGCACTTGTCCAAAAAGACCTGGCGGGTGGCTTGCCTGGGAAAAAGAGAGCAAAAGGACGGAAGCGGAGGTGACCTGGTAATGTGTCAGCAAGGAGTGGCAGGCCTGAAAAAGACTGAGCCAAAATGGCATAGAGGCACATAATCAAAGCCCATTTTCCTTCAAGAGTTCTTCTGCAAAGCTCTTTTTTTTTTTTTTTTTTTTTTTTTTTAATACTGTGCAACAGGTACCCTGAGGAAACACCACCTGACCTTCCCAGGATTGATGCTTGGTAATTGATAGTGCTCTACACTGTCAGGATATTTTATTACAAAATTTGGCCCCTAAATTGCTAGATTTAGTTCTGAATTACTTCAGAGAATGGCTGACTGAAGATCTGCACATTTGTTGAAAAGATTCACAAAGGGAACAAAATCAAGCCATAGCACTGTGGATGTTCAGACTCTCATCTGTTAAAAACACTTTTGGCTTTGCATATCTGTAGATCTTCTATCTTGGACAGCAGCATTCTCCTCACATACTCATTAGTCAAACTGCACAGCATGTCTAGGCAGTAGCTAAGGTTTATAGTCCACTAAATGAGTATGTCAGTAAGAAACTAAAAAATTCTGACTCACCTAAAGCAACAAAAGAAGATGATAGCAAATAATTCAGATCTACATGATAACATTTTTCTACTTTGTTTGATGTTACTCTTTTAGGTTAACTAGCAGAACTCTTCAACTCTGTTTCCAAAAATAACTCTCTTCATTCCATACCTGTAGGATCTTCCCATTCTACACTGACCAGGCTAGAAATTGCAGGCTTCCTGGTATTAAAGAAGTTATGTTTCAAAAAATTGTTTGCATGTCACAAGTTTGCATGTCTCCACTAGTTTCAAGCTTTTAACAGAATTGTAAAATCACATCCAATGAGAATGTATCCCTTGCATCTTATAACTTATCACTTCCCTAGGGTCCACATTCTAGCTGCTGATGTCTGTCTAAAAGGACTCAAGTGCTAACAATATTTGAAAGGGAGAAGAGACAAAGTGACAAGACACCATAAATACCCAAGATACACCACTAAAAAGCAGGGATAAAAGAAGTATCAACATCCCTTCAAAAGTTGTAACAAAGAAAAGGTTTAAGAGCCCTTTTTTCCTACTGGCACAGGCACCATGGCAGGATTGCCCAGATACGGAGCCCAGAAACACTGCTGTTCTCTGTAAGTAAAGGAGCTCAGTCTAATTTTTTTGCTGAGAATTCACTATTTGTTTTAATGTCCCCACAAACTATTTGGCAGCAGCACAAAGGTTTCTTCAGACAGCTGTGGGATATTACTGAGCACTTCATGCTCCTAGCAATGCAGTAATTCCCTAACCACTGTATAATTAAGGGCTTTGTTGAGGTCTAGTGTCATATTTGTGTACTTGCAATGCTGCACCTTATTTCATAGGTCAGACTGACATGCACCAAGAAAAAAGCCAGATTTCTAGCCAATATTATTTTCTGCAAAGGTAGATTCTTCGATAGTCTTTCACAGCTGGTGGAAGTGTAGTCCATTCCCAACCTATTCCACTTGTCCTCCCCTTGGGACATAACCATTCTCTGCATTTGCTTTTAGTCACATTAAAGCCCCAGTGCTCAGGGAACTGACTTGGCTTTCTCGAGGTCAGAGCAGCTAAACATTGAGCCTTTTGTTCTCATCACCCAATGAAAGGAGAACAAAATTCCTGAGTGGGTGATTCTATCTTATTTGATCATAGTTTATAATTTCTTCCTTTGTTTCCTGTCATGGACTTCCCTGGGAAAGGAAACAAGAAGCTTTCCCTGCCTAGTGTGTGATTTCCCTGCCCTTCTGCTGACAAGCCAGATGGCTGGTGCTGACTGGTGATAATATTACAGTCTCTGCAAGAGGCAAAGGGGAAATGACCTGTAGCATTAAAATAATAAAACTTGCAACTGCCACATTTCGCTGCTGGTGACTTACTTATATTATATTTTTAGGGCCTTTCCCACCCTGCAAAATCCTAAAAAAATGTGAAAATACATTGAGGAATTAAAGACTGATTCTAACAACCTTTTCTCGTGCGGGTGCTTCTGCTGTAAAATTACGTGGATGACTCATACCAACGTGTGTAGAGGCAAGCACCGTTCTTGTATGCTAAGTACATTTACCGAGAACAACGTATCATTGACTGCAAGATGGGTGGTTACATCTCTTAAACAGGCATTCAGAGAGCTGATAAAAGCTTTAAACAACTTGAGTGTCAAACACGGATCACCTTCAATTGCTTAAATTTTTGTTTTAAGTGCCATTTCACTTTCATGTCCCAGCAACATAAAGATATGAGAACTAATTGAGATGCTATCAGCCTTCTGCATTTTTCCAGTTCAACACTATCTGTTCCTTTCATGTACAGATATTTCAGATTTAAGGAATTCTGGCTCAAGCTTTGATATATGTAGAGAGAAAGATAAAATATTGTCTCAAAGGGTTTTATATGAGTTTCCAAAATCTCACATATAGAAAAAAAATTGTAATTAGAGATTAGTATGTTAAATAAAATTCAGAAGGTGTTATAATAGAGAAGTGATATTCTGGGCAAGTATGGGCATTCCAACCTGCTGGTATAGTAGAAACTACAGACTGACTTTTCTACAGTGACTAAAACCCCTTGAGGCTTAATGTAATTTAACCTGCTTTTCTTAAGAAAGTATGTTCAATGTAGGTTTTGGCAACATTTTATTTTTCACACATGATGAAATAACCAGCAAAACATCCTGCCCTTTCTCACACAGATGAAATACACTGTATGATTTTCCATGAAAAGACTTAAAAAAAAAAAAAAAAAGAAAAGAAAACAATGAAAACACAGAACTAGCCCCAATCTGATCTCTATTGAAAATATGATGTTTGGTAGAATATTCATTTTTATAGGAACTGAGTGGGGTTCTGCATATCCATTTTATCTACAGTTTTGGGTGTTTTTCATAACTGTAAGTGCCTCCCCTGGATAGGCTGACTTAAAGACTTCAGTCACACACTGTTCCATGTCTTTCTGACCTGCAAGAGGTTGGGTAGGAAAGACACAGGGCTGAAACTCAGGGCATTCCCAGAAAACACTCCTAATTCTCTCATACATTACATTACTCTGTAATGTAATGTATGTTAGACATTAAGCAAATCAGTATCAACCTGCTGAAAAATGTAAGTCTGGATTTAGTTTATGCATCACCTTTCTATAGAAAAGGGACTTTTTAGAATAGAAAGTCTTCAGGGCAGGGAGTGTGACTTAGCAAGTACTTGTAAATTTTCTGGCAGGTTGGAAGTCTGATTTCAGCACTGGCCTCCGGGCAAAACCTTAAAGGTAATGCAAGAGATAATAAACTTTGCTGCAACTTTCCTGTGAAGTACCTGCGTGTTATCAGTGATCATTATCTGACTGCCTTGGCTACTTGAAGGCTACTGCATTGCTTGCAGAGGGCTAAGAGTTACATTTAATGGTGTTTCATATACCTACCTGGAAAAAAGTAAGAAATTTCACATAACTGGTAGCAAAACAGGTGTCAAAGGCCTCACACATTTTCAGTGGAACAGTGCTACAGGATATGCAATCGTGAATAGAATTTTTGAGGATCTGTTCAGAATAGGAGAGGGAAGAGCTGAAATGTTGCTTCCCTGTGAGTAGTGACACTTGTGTAAGTGTGTGCTTCCATGCAAAGGAAGGTTCTAAGCACTTATTAGAATAATTTGCATGCTGGCCTTTTGTTGTTATGTCTTTCCTCTGTGACTCCTGTCCTCTAGATGCATAAGTAATAAGTAAATTTTTCTGGGTCTTTGTACCAACAAAAAATTACAGCTCTCTTCTAAACAAATTGTTTGGAAGTGGTCAGGCAGAGTGAAGCTGGAAAAACAACGATACCTGGAACTATGGGCTGAAAACACGTTTGAAACATGTTTATACCCAGCACAAAAAGACTTGGGACTGTTATTCCAATAACAAGATCTGGAGAGAAAGAAAAGTCCATAGATATGACTAGTCCTGAATAAGTTGTTCTAAAATATTTATTTCTATCATAGAAATATAGAAAAATTATAGGGGAATTTAATTTTATCTTCCATGTCTGTAATATTGTTTTAAATCCCAAAGGGCTAGGGAGAGTGATTCTGGTGTAAGATGGTATAGATAAAATCTGCTGGTGTTCTAGTATAAAATAAATGTGCAATATTGTTTTAAATTACCTGTATATAAATTCAGTCTTCACATTCTCTGCCATCCACCTTTAAAACAGATACAGCACTTCCTCTGAAGTACAAGTAATCAAGAACTGTTGAGTAGATAATGATCTAAACATGAATGTGCTTGTAGCAGCAAAACCAGTTTCTACAGGGAGATGGACATTCTGTGGGTGCTGCCATTGAATATTGTAATTTTCATGGGATTGCTAACTTGGGAGTTTCCCCACCCTCCAGCTGTTTGCTGAAAATATATATATCACATGATCCATGAGACACCTAGGTGGTTTTTAAACTTCTATTTCAAGATATCTCCCCTACTTCAAGTCTGGGCCAAAAGATAATAAACCCCATGTTTTTCAGATTTTGGAAGTTAGTATGCTTTATCTTCCACTATGGTAGCTGCCTTCTGTGAGACATTTTCATACAGCTCAGTGATCAGGTGCTAGAAATACAAGGCACAATTTAATTCTTATTCTCTTTTGGTGACTGTCCCACCTGCAAGCTGTAATGGTCATGTCTTTTCTGGAGTCATTGAAAGAGCAAACTTTGCTATGTGACCCTTCACTGATGATGGGCTTGTATCAACATACATGCTCCTGTTTCTATTTCTTTCCTTAAGCTTTGGAAGTGCTAATGAAGTGCTATGCCCCAAGAGTATAAACCACAAAGTAAGAAAGAAAAAGTAAAGAAAGTAGTGGGTGAAACAAAGTACTGGTAGCCTGATTTGATAGAAGAGAATCAGTTTGAGAAGACGTTAAGTTTCAAGAGGTACATATGCATGGCAAGACCTTCAGAGGTAGGTAGTATAGTTAAAATCTTGAACTATTCAGTGACAGAGAGCTACCTGTGGGTAGAGTCAAGTTCCAAAACACAGTCCCTCAACATCCATAACTGGAAGCCAGATCTCAAGCAGGTTAAAATCAGAGCACATCTCTTATACCTGTGACAAAAGAAGCTTAATACAATAACTGGGGTTGGAGATTGCTATTTGGTGCTGAGACTGGCTTATTCTGTACAGCAAATACTGTGGCTGGTTACCTCTGTCCAGCTGCATCAAGCAGGACACATCATTCTCTTCCTGAAGAAGACCCGGCATCTTCCCTCTATAAGCTTTAGCAAGCTACAGTTTTATTATCAGAAAACATCTGGGCCTCTGTGTATTACAGCATAGTTGCTATAGGGTAGCAAGTCAAACCAGTATGCAGTCAAAAGGAGAGCAGCAGAAGTCTATTTTCTGGTTATTTTGGTGTATGTTGAATTCAGTTGAGAATCTTTCCAGATTCCAAGATGCAAAATCCTAGGTACTCTGAAACCCCTTGAAACTCTCAGTTTTCAACTATCTGTACTCCTTGTCCTATTAATTCTTGTATCTTTTTATAATTTCTTCTTGCCTCCCTAATGTCCTCCAGGTGCTGGGTGTTAGCTCCAGCCACAGCTCTACAACTGTGGGTGA
The DNA here is from genome assembly GCA_034509425.1 of Eopsaltria australis. Taxonomy (NCBI): domain Eukaryota; kingdom Metazoa; phylum Chordata; class Aves; order Passeriformes; family Petroicidae; genus Eopsaltria; species Eopsaltria australis. The sequence goes on from JAVTVJ010000525.1 coordinate 701,745, forward strand.
GTCTGACTGCCTTGACACCTTGCAAGAAGTCATTGGGACAGTCTGGCTGCCTCTGCATAGCAGGCTCAGCTGTCTCTGTGCCACACACCCATGAGTTCTGTCTCCCAGGGTGGCACCAACAGACTTGCCTTATATTTATCTACTACCAGTCTCATGATGTTTCAGAATGTCCTCAGGTAAACTTACTAACTCCTCTGTCAAACCCATGAGTCAAGCCAGACAGCTTCTACTGTCTCACACATTTAACAAGAAGGCCGGTCCTCAACAGCTTTTCTTTTTGATTAGAAAAGCTTGTGCAGTAAATGAAATGATGACACCCACCTTAACATATCTGCTCATTTGAGCTTTTCTCAGCCAAACAGCCAGTAAACCTCCAATAACCAAGGGAAAGAAATAAATGTTCTCCAAAGAGCTGCAACACTCTACACTGCAAAGAGAAAGCAGATTATAAGCTTCTCCTTTAGCAAGATTTCAGGACACAAGGGAGACGCCAAAAAATCAGAACTACCTTCTCTTTGCCTGGGGTGCCTTCCACAGACAGCCAGAGCTGGAAGAAGAGCTACAATCCCAATAGTTTGTCAAGATGTTTCAGGAAAGAAGGTGGGATTTCTGTCTAGTTTCCATTATGTTGCCATTTTCTTCTCTCCCACAACCATGTAATCTCAGTTCTCATCACAGAGATACAGCTAAAGATAGTGAGTAACATATTAAAAGTGCTGGCTTGGATGTTGTCATGATCAAATATCAGCTTGGCCAAACAGACTGAGCAATGTGGCCATCTGACAGAGATCTGCTAAAAGGCAGCTGCAGTTAGGGAAGAGCTAACATTCAGTAGGAAATAAAAACATGAGGAGCAGGTGTAAAAGAGTGAAGTACCACATAGAAATAGAGGAAGGGGAACTTCCTTTCTCTTGGCTGTGAATCTCAGCTCATTTGCTGTTTTCCCTTCAGCCATACCTTGTCTGTTTGCATGATCCTTCCATACAACTGAGAAGGGTGTGGGAGCTCCTGAAAGGCAGAGTACACGAAGTACAGTAAACTGGAGAAATTTATTGAAGTGTCTGTAGGGCAAGACAGGATAAGACCATTTCTGTTTTTGTTGAGTAATCCCACTAGCTGTGGGAGGCCCCTCTCTCTCCACATACTCCTCAGGGGGCTGGCTGGTGCGTTTATATCCAAAACTGTGTGAACAGACCTCTATCCTATTTCATGTATGCAACTCTGCTTCCATCACAGCCCATTTTCTTTCCAAAGAGCTCTCAGTCCCTTCAGCCTTAATTGAAGACATGACCTACACTTTCCTCTGTTGATGCTCTCAGGATGTCTCCAGATTCCCAAACCTCTTCAGCCCTCACACAGACCCTTTGAACAGTCCTCCCTGGAAGTTCACCCTGGCTTTTTGTTAACTCCTCTCACCTGGGTGCAGGACATGTCTGCATTAGTACATACTCATTATCTTATTGTTCGCTTTCCTGTTTTGCTCATAATTTTCAAAATGGTTTCTGAAAGATCTAGCATCTCCGTGCCCTGTCTACCTTAATATGGACTTTGACTTGTGATGCTCAGACTGGCAAAATCCCCTCATAAGACGGAGGCATGCTTTCCCATTTCCATTCTGCCTGCAGGGAGACATCTCCACTACAGGTATGGAAGTACTCTGCAAGAGCAAACGACTCCCCAGCTTTCTTTAATGTGTTAATAGGGCTGCTAAAACTGTAAAAGGGAAAAAGCTCAACAGGAAAGGCAGATGAGACCAGTTCCTTCCTTAGACAGTCTCACTGACTTCAGCTCTGCCACTCAGAGCCACAAAAGGCAATGGGGAAGGGAATTCAAGGGAAGTAAAGTGGGGCAATGAGCTGCACAATGCAAGCACAATTTACATGTTGCAGCATAAGACACAGGCCCAGTCAAGTCAGAGCATCACTCAGGCCTGTGAACAACAACTGGGTGTTGCCAAAGTCCAAAAGCAGCTGCAGGCAAGTCTGTAGTGGTCACAGAATGGCAGTTCAAATTTCTTAATGGCAAAGGAGGTGGGATTGAGTTAATGAGTCTGAAACATTGTGAGAAAAAGTCAAGTACAAGTACAGAACACTGTCAGAAAAAGAGTAGGCAGCTGGTACATCATTGAAAAAGTCTCTATAGTAGAATGGCAGTCATTAAAATATTAATACAGCATCTTGGGGTAAAGGAAAATATGGATTTTAGCCAAGAAAGAAAACCAAATTTTAACCATTTGCCAAATACTTGGGGACTGTACTTTCAGACTTACTTAAGTGAAGACTCCACTGGACACCTTTGGACAACACTGATGTCTCAGGTAGTGCTAATAAAATAATAAGGTATTTCAGGAAAATATCTACATCAGCTCTACTGATGTTGACATTCCCTTGCAAACTCCTAAAAGGCATACAAAGACAATTACACTATTTTCCATAAGAACATTATTTGGTTTTATTTTTTTCCTCTGGCATTACAGAAGCTAGCTCACTACCAAGCACTTGCACACACAGAGTTGTCTTTCTCTGAATTGATTGTCTATTAAAGGATTTCTAAATCATAAATTATATCTTTTACTACTACAGAGCTCTCCAAAGCCATATTTTTCATTGGCCATTGTCTTACAGTTATGGGACCACTGGTGTGTGTTCATTAGTTACTTGGTACAGCCAAGTGCCCTCTAGCTTGCTAGCATCTTTCCTCAGGAGTCTTGAATCAGAATATCTGATTTCAATCTTGTTTCCTCATTTAAAAGGGCACAAAAATAAGAATAGGGCTTCATTGGTATTGAAAGTGTTTCTTAACCACCTGGTGATGACCACCAGCAATCTTGCTGATAACTCAGAACCAGAGCTCTCCTTTGTTTCAAAGGCCCTGAGCTTTACTGAATCAAAACACACTCCCAAAGACTGTGACTTTGGTCTTGCTTTGACATATTCATATATGCAGTGCACCTGTAAAGGAGATAAATTTCCCTCAGATTTGCAAACCCAGGAGTAAGCACTCTGCATAGTTATTTGCTTAACTAATCCAGCCAAAGGAAAAATTTGCTTGAAGGAACATGTCAGCAGTTTGCTGAACAAAGGCTGCTTGTGCTCCAGATGAATTTCCAGATTTTTTCTGATTAAATCCCTGATAAATATTCCATAGACTAACTTCAGTTTGTGAAACACGTTCTGACTATGATGGTTCATCAGTAATCCCATTGTTAGATTCCCAGCTCCATGTAAGAGAACATTCTGTACGCAATTGGACTTTCCTTTTTCCATAAGTTTCATGTTTATTTGACCACAAAACATTCGTTAAAGGTCACTTTCATCAGCATGATGAAAAAATCCTTGAATCTCATATAACTCAGGCCAAAATTACAATGGTGATTTGCTATTTTTGTTGCCACGTGACAAATGCCAATCCAGCTGCTCTGTTCCCCCTCCCCCAATGCTACCAGGAGGAGATGAGACATACAGAGGAGCTGAATACTGTAGGAAAAAAGGCTGCTGTGAGCCAGATACTGTGGTCCCCCAAGTTTGCAGAGCGCTGTGGGAATGAGAGGTATCCAGATACTGCCTTTGTATGAGGAGCACAAAGTTGCAGAAGCAGCCCTGACCTCTCCTGCACAATTCCTTTCTGTATATAAAAAGACTCAGTGAATGAGTCAGAAAACAGGAGAGAGAATATGGGAAAAGGGCAGTCATGTTTCAGACCAGGAAGAGAAGGGGCTTGAAGCCAGCTCTGTAGACTGGAGCAGTTTGTCCAGCTGTCCCTGCACCACCAGCACACACTGAAATGGTTTCCTGCAGAACACAGCTAAAAGTCAGAAAGGCACCCTGGAAGCATCAGGGTGAACAGTAGAATTACACTCTGAAGTTGCTGTGAAAAGGAACAAATTCTTCATCTCAGCTTGTCAGTTATCTCAGCCTAGCTCACCTTTCCTTACTTAATCTCGCCTCTGGATTCTGGTAAGGAGGAAAAAAAATTCACATTTTCCTGTACTAACTACAAGTATTCCAGCATATTGAAATCCCAGGTATAACCTTTTGCACTTGATTCTGTATATAATAAAATGTGTTTATAAATGACCAAATCTATTTTTACTCACTCCATATGAACTTGGAAAAGAAGTCTTTAAGTGTTTGTTTTTTTGGTTTTTGGGGGGTTTTTTTTGTAATACATTCACACTGGCATATTATTGCAGAAGAGCAGGCAAGTGCTGAGATGAGAACATTGGTTTGCCATTATCTGAATGGTCACAAAGTGCTGAGTTTTGCACAAAATAACTTTTTACTTCAAAGTTTCTCAGAAGATCTGAGTTGTTTGCACAGGTTTGCTATTCTAGGGTTGCTCACAAGTGCTGAACTGTAGAAATGTTTGTTATTGCATTAAAGACACTAAGTGCTAGATGGTTGTTTGCATTTTTTTTTGGTTGGTTTTGGCTGGTTTGTTCTTGGGTCTATTTCGTAATACCAAGTATCAATTGTACTGAAAAAAACCAAACAATTAACCAAACTCCTAAGTCCCCATTAAAGCTAATGCCTTAATTATTTATCTGTTTCATTTCCCTACTTCCTCGTGGCAAACAAAGAACCGTAAAACCAAGTTCTGACATTTCCATTTAAAGTGCTAGGCAGGATAAAAGACTGTAATTACAAAAATTATATGTGAATTCTTTAATGAACAATTTCTTAAACAACCTACAATTAACTACATAAAAATCTTAGAAGTGATAGCATTCTTATATATATATATATAAAATCTTAGAAGTGCTGGTATTATTTTTCTGATGAAAAACATAAATCTCAATCATGTCTCAGCTGCAGGTAAATTTTGCTCCCATTTGCACCATGTAAACAAAGCAGCTCCACTTAATTAAATTCCTGTGGTATCCTGAGGACCATACTTTCCTAGTCAATTGAAAGACCTGAACATTATAGATCAGATGCAAATGACTGCCATATTACATTATGGAAAGGCTTTCATCCTAAAAAAGGGAAGATCCAGCACTCTTCATGCACTGTTACTCATATCAACAAGCACAAGCTTTGCCTTCCTAATTTTTAACATCCTTAAAATAACAGAACAGGAATCTGCAGACAAGAAGCTTCACTTTAGATCTTTTGAACATTGGAGTTACTTACAGATGCAACAGTTTTTACAGGAACTCTGTGCTCTGGCCCTAAAGCATTTCAATGCAATTTGAGTATTTAAATCCTCAGCCAAAAATACACATTTAAAATGTCACATTTAAATAAGAAAAAAAGCAGCCTAAGAATGATTTACCTCAAGGATAATTATATTATGCCGTAAAGCTACAATTGACACAAAAGAAGCAAAGCATTCCTATGGTAAAGTTTCTGAAAATCCTTAAAAACTTTCAAAATATTTTTTGAAATATGGTTTCAAAATATTGCTTCTTAATGGAGAGATACATGTCTTTGACGAAGCCCTGCCTTATACACAGACACCAGCTTTCAAAGGGATATTTTAGAATTATGGCTGCTGAGAGAGACCCTTCTGAGATATGTGAACACTACAGTCTTATCTCACACTGAAGCCTATCTTAGAATCTAGAATTTTATTCTTTCCTTTTGCATTATTCAAAACTATAAAACCTGTGGCTTTTCCAACTAAAGATGATTTTGTATTAATGTTGTCAACAAGAAATTGCTGTCTCTATGCTGTTTTCAATTACTGGACAGTTGGAATTAATTATTATGACATCTGGTTGGTCCAATCTGGGAGATTCACTGAGTTCACTGTCTAGCAATTTGGTGGTCAAGCTGAGGGCAGCTGCTCTGTGAATGGGCACCACACCATAACATTCACCCTTTGACTGGTTTTGCAACTAAGCCCTTTCTCTTCCACTGTCTCTTCTTTTCTGTAAGCCTCTTGCTACTGCCCAGCCTTGTCTCTTTTCACATCTCTCCCATACCAGAGTGCTGTGCAGCTCCTGGTGTGTGGCCTGTGCAGTGCACACATTCTCACTGTAAGTTTCCACATCGCTCTTTTTCACTGAGCGTTTTCATGGAAAGGTGCCTGAAATGCTGTGATCTTTCCACAGTGTTTGTGAAATACATTTCACCCAGTTCCCAGTGGGAAATGAGCTTGGATATGAGTAAACAGAATGTAATCAACCCTTCATAACAACCTTCTGGTTTACATCAAACTTCTACCAACACCAAACATATGTCTGCAACTGACAAAATGTTTGTCCATCATTTTAGAAATATCTACAAGGGGAAGTGATAGGAAGGGAGAAAGTGGCCTATACACAAGGGTAAGCCAGCCATTTCGATGGCTGACCTAGGGTGCTCTCTCCCTTACTGGAGAAAAAAAAAAGCTCGGTAAGCCCACTAAGAAAAGCTCAGTTGATGGATAGCTGACTGAACCACAACCGTGCAACCTGCCCAACAGCCCCCTCTGGCTGTGCTCATAACTGTCCTTAACTAGGAAAACATCAGGGTAACACTGTTGGTGGTGGCAGAGCACTGGTCAGTGTGCCCAGGACTGGAAAGATTCTGCTGCTGCTGGTAGCAATCCCTACTTTAAAGTTCATATGGCATCTCATTTAACTTCAACCTGCGGAGAAACTTCTGAGGACACTCTGTGATCCTACTGGTACCCACCATGCAGGGCCACATCCTCACTTTGGCACAGTGCAGATGCCAGTCTGAATGTACCCTCTCTGTGTGGCAGAGGAAAACCTGACCCCATTTTCTCAATCCCGTGCACTACAACTAGGTCAGTGACTCACACTGGTGACTCACTGTGGTGCCTGCTGATTATAAACATTTCACTGTTCTTTAAAACCTTTGCTGCAGAGGCCAGGACTTCACAAAACATAGTTACATGAAGTTGGTGGTTTTGAACTTCAAATAGCATATACAAAAATTAACCAAAATCCATAAAAAAGCAGATTCATCCCTGCCAATTCATTCTTTAGCTCTACTGATCAGTGGCCAAGAGAGGAAGACAAGTCACCACTTCAAGTTTGCAATCTTCAGTTGGCAAGAGTTTGCATCATTACTTTATCACGACATGGCATTACCCTGCTGTAATACAGTGTATCATAGACTGCATCAATCTGGAGCCTGATGATGACTGTAAGAAGAAAAATTCTCCCCTTAAATGCCTTAAAGAAAGATTTTGCTTAAATTCATGACATTTTCAAAATACAGTATTTTGTGGGTCCTATGATCTCCTATATGAAATCCATGCTTCTGTGCTTTGATTCTTTTTTCCAATAATCAGGAAGGTAAAAAAACATAACTGACATTCTCCACTGCTTTGATACACCAAGTAACTTTGAAGCATAAAAGCAACTGTAGAAAGTCTTGCAATGAAATTGTGAAATTGGGCAATATTGACAAACGAGGGTGGCTTGCAGCTCCCTTATAATTAGCTCATAGGAGCACCCAGCCAGACAAGAAACTGAGTTATTACACAGACTCCTTTGGGTCCACTTTGTGACACGGTCTCTGTGTAACACCTCAAATGTTTCCATGACTTTATTAAACATCACCAGCATGAACGCAGGATTCTTGGATTTTTTTGCTTCCTTTATTGAAACTTTCGTCATTTCTGAAATGAAAATCTGTTTTTCCTTCTTGTAGTGTTCCCTGAATCTGTGCTGCTGGGGTGGAGGTGGGGGTGCAACATTGCTGGGCAGCTAACTTTAGAAATTCTTCAAATTCCTTATATTCAGCCTCAGGAGAAATGAGTGGCTTGCATGACTTGATTGTGGCTGATTTAATTTGTTTACTCCTTTACCTAGTGCCTTGTGAGTGGGTTTGAGTTCAGCACCTCTGATTTTCTTATGCAACGATTATGACATGTTCAAAAGGTAAAGAGCAAAAACAAAACAAAGCAAACAAACAAGCAAACAAAAAAGCCCAACAACAACAAAAAAAGGCATTCTCAGCAATGTGGTGAATTAAAAATCGAATTTTACAGAACAGTTCTGAACTGACAGCTGCAGTCCTGACAGCTGCAGTCCTGACAGCTGTCCTCAAACTCTGCTAGTCAAATCCTTGGACTTTCAATCTTGTGACAGACACATCACTTCCCCTGCAGACCACTTCCACTTATTAACACCAGGAAATGGTGTCTGAGAGAGACTTGTGCTTTGCTTGGAGTGCCTGCTTGGGCAGACTGTGGGATGGAACACTTCCTCCTGACATCAGAGCTCTTCAATATCCTGCTCTGCCATACTGGCTCTTCTCCGTTTTGACCACTGTATCTGCTTCCCAGGCAAATAGATAAGCATTAAGATAGGTCCATCATTGTAACATTCACTTCTGGAAAGAAACAACCAAAGCCCCACAAAGCATTAAAATGCTCCTTTGGAGCTACTCTGATCTTGCCTGCATTAGTTGGTAACAGGTTGTTCATTAGCTTGTGCTCCAGCACACTGTTACCAAAGGGCCAGGGCACCATTAACACATCCCTGCACTGGGTCTGGTGCAATGTCTGCAGGACATGGATTCCTCTCAGTAACAGTGATGTCAGAACTACCAATGACCAACAGTGCCTGCATCATGGCTTGGATGACAAAACTTAGGGCGAGCAAATTTGGCATATTCTCTGGGTAAATGTAACAGACTTGATCATGGGAAAACACGGTCTCTTAAGCGTTATGTTCACTCAGCCTTATCCCTGAGCTCTTCACTAACAACGAAATAACAAAACAATTACTTAGAAGCACCACGTACAATACCACTCATGGCCTAATGTTCCATCTGACAGCTGCATTGCTATTACAATGGCTTATTTTTTATGACTGGGTTCCCTTGGCCAAAGTCTGATTCAATCCATAGGGAAAGGAAAAATTCTAAAATCTCTGAAATTCTGCCAGCTCTTTTCGTAAAAATATGTTCTCGGGGGATGGGGAGGGGGTTCAAATGTGTAGTGATTTGATGTCTTCCTCCCCATTTCTGTGAAAAGAAGTAACAGGCTGTGACTAAGGAGATCAAGAAATAGACAATGTCCACTGTGAAAAAGTTGGGGGGCAATATTAAAAATAAGTCATTGATGATACAATGTCTATTCTCATAATAAAGTGGCAGGAAAGAAAAAGGTGTTTTTTTAAAATGTGACTTATGAATAAATAAACTTGAATATAAAGCAGAAAAATCTTATCCATCCATCATTAAGCTGTTTTATTGTCTTGCCTCCTGTTTTTGCTTAGCTGTCATGACTGTGAGAGGGAAATAGGGAAGAAGGCAACACAAATTTTCCCAAATGCAAACCCTCTGCACTACATGCGTTGTACACTACATTGTAACCACTCTACAATAAATTACTTTCACCCCAAATGTCAGGCTGCCCTCATGTCAGTGGCAGTTCTGGAACTTTTCCATCTGTTGCAGCATCAACTCCTTGGTATTTATGTTTAGAAGTTCTGACAACTTTATCCTCTAGATTTGCATGGTTGTGTAGGCAAGGTGCTAAAAATAAACGAATTGTTTCCACTCTACCACAGTCAATATGTGATAAACAAGAATGTGAGCAGAAATTCTGAAAATTGCCAGGGTTACACAGTACCATGATGAAGTATTAAACACCACAGATTTTTTTTCTTCCAATTAAAATAGTTCAAATGCATAAATGCTGGTTAAGGAACGCATTTAAGCAGATTTTTCATTTCCAACATGTGACTAACAGACAGGTCTGAACAGGCATGATTTCTTGAATCAAGACAATTTGCATTTTAATTACACAGTGCTCTCCTAACATACTGACCTGATTATGACCTGATTATAAAGTAGTTACATCAATAATATGATAACTACAAAAAGCTAAATCTCAACTTGTTCTAAATTTATAGTTTCATTGTGGATTAGACTGTGGAGATGAAAATACAGTGCTTCTGAATGTTGGTGAAGAAGAATATGTATTGCTTTGAAGACAAGCAACATAAAGATGTAGGCAAACTGGAGAGAAGGGTAACATGAATGCTGACTCAACTCAAAAGCATGGCCTACAAGAAAAGGTTGAAGAAATTGGGGTGACAGCATCTATAAAAGATACAACCATGAAGCACCACGAGGAAACAGAAAGGTCTAAGGTTTGTAATATAAGAAAAGATGTTATGCAAAGAACAGTGATGCACTTCTCTCCATTTTTAATGGTAGGGAAAACAAGAAGTAAGTACAATATGTGGAAGCTGAGGGTTAGTACAATCACTGCATTACTAAGAGAAAAGCTCTTGAAGAAGTTAGCTGCAGAGGTTTTAAGTTCCATTGACCAGAGGTTCGAACACAAATATCTCTCAGGAATTTATAACTAATGATACCTCAGTGAGGAGCTTACATGACCTCTCAAACCTCCCTTTCATTTTCACATTTCTGGATAATTTTAGTAATATAGGAAAATACAAGCACAGAAGTATTAACTTCCCTAAACTGAGAGAGTCTAGGAAGAGCCAAGACAGAACACACAACACTGGATCGCAATTCCTCTGTAAAGAGAAATCCCCACTACACGCACAGAACTGAGCAAATTGATGCGTATTCCCAGAACTGTCAGGGAAACTCTCAGCTTCCACCTCCTTTTTATCCATTACATAGTAAGTGTTAAGACTGTTAATTTAATGGTACTGAACATCACATGAACAATAGTAATACTGCTAAATTGTCTCACTTTTTTAAAGGGATTATGGATATAGAATGAGAGACTGCCTTTGTCTTATTCCTTTGCGGTGCTTGTAGACTTGTGAAAGAATATGTGACTCCTCTGTGTCAACATTTGTAACCCAGGGAAGGGAAGGGCCATCACAGTGGCCATCTAGAGCCATACCTCAATTTCCTTTTGGGCACGGAGGCTGCTCTTCACATTCCTTTTCTCGATCACAGACAGCACAGCCTCTGCAGGCTGGCCTTCATGATCAACAAGTACCAGACTTCTTATCCTGACACACTAAATGATCTCCAGAGCAAACCAGAGAAACTTGTTTTTTTGTTTTTGTTTTAATTGCCATAGAGTTGATAGGGGTTGGGGTTTCACTGGGTGGGGTTTTAAAAACCAGTTTGCCTTTGACCCAGGACTGTTCAATATTTTCAAAACAGCAGGAAGAGTATAATAGAGATTATCTTTATTCAACATGCAGGGCTCAAATACTGGTGAAGATCAGGTTATAATTTTGAAAATTTTGGCAAACTAGAAAAACAATTTTTAAAAAATGCTTATCTCTTTTGGCAAATAGAAGAAAATGAACTTCAATGAGAAGATGGCACTGGCTGGGATCCTACTGTCCCAGCAGCAGGTCTGTGGGAAGAGATCCCAGGGTTATAATCATTCACAGATGAGTCAACAACATCATGGTGTTGTGAAAACAGCAGGGATTGTACTGATTGTCTACATGGGAGTATGGCCTGAACAACACAGGCAATAATCCTGCTTCACTGTCCACTTGGGTACTTGTGAAGCCTCAGCTGAAACTCTGAGTGTGGCTCTAAGTGCTGAGAAGGGCACAGAGCAGTAGGAGACAGAAGGAACCCAACTGATGCATTCAGGGGCTCAGGAAACGCTGCCTGTGGGCAGAGATACTGCATGCTGCACCAGGCACGGGCACAGGCAGGAGGTGGGATGCCACAAAAGTCTTGGAGTACATCAGCAATCTAGAAATAAAATGTCTAAATGCCCATGGTAGACAGGACAACAACTAACGCATTTCAGTTGCGGTGCTTGTTTTCATCAGAATAAATTGGTGAGGAACATACACTGCCTCTATTATCATAGGTTTATTAAAGCAGGTGAAACAATGTCACAGATTGAATGACCCTGCTTTTGAACAGAGGGATGAACCCAAGGTTCCTTTGAATATGATTTTTATCATTTAATGGAATTAATTTTTATCATTTAATAATTTATTGCAGATGGATCATTCCTGAACTTAAGACAATAAAAGAAAACAAATCTAAAAATTTATGTACAACTCTCTGCTCTCAGATGACATCCTTCTCACAAGACCATGTGGATGTGAATGTTACCAATTCCTGTTATGATATGTAGAAAAAAAAATACTAACATGGGAAAAAAAGATTCTCAAGGAAATCATTCTCTTCCTCTTTAACACAAGTTCCTTCTCTGTCCAACAATATTCTCTGGTTTATGCCTATTATGGAAATGGTTAAGACTTTGACACACTAACCTCAAATATTTCTAACAAACATTATTCCTTCCATTAATTAATTCCTTGCCTAACATTATAATCCATTACACAACTCAAAGCCTCAGTGAGACACACTGCCCTCAGATACCTAGGAATTAGTTAAACTATTTAATTTGCTATGACTGCAGGTTTATTTTATTTCCGTAAGCCTCAGTCCTTATTTTCTGGGAATATTGAAGGTTAAAACTGTGACTGTCAAAGAAAAGTCACTAAACAGATACATCACAATATACTCAAAACATTATTTCCCTTGTAAATACAAAAAAATAGGGACTAGGTTAAGTAGTACATTGTCTAGAAAGCATATAAGCGAATCCTATTACACAGAGCTTTTAAAATTAACAATATTTTATCAGTATTTTATTTTGGTATTATTTGGAAGATGCCTTCAGTAGCCATAAAATCTCAAAAAGGTCTGAAAACCAGGAAAAACACAATCCTCACTTTCTTTCATTTTTAAACATGGCTTCTGTAATTGCTAAAAGATTTTCAATGGCTTGCATAAGGTAAGAGATATTCAGATCCAGTAAAACCATCTTCTTCATGAGAACATCTGAAATTAAAGTTCCATTTTCATAGGTGGAAGTATTACTATAATGAAAGTTGTTATGAGAGCATTTTTATGCTGACTGAGGATTCAAAATAAGAGAGAAATAAAGTATATATGAATCTCATCCATACTCAGGATACTGGGATCAAGGGATTGAACCTCATTTGCCGAATATAATCCCGCAAAGAGCAGCCTGCAGAAGAGACAAAAATAGACATTGCCACCATCTGCTAAAGAGCTAGATTTACACAGTGCAAGCACTACAAGCAGTAGGAGAACTTGGATTCTGACAGGCAACATAGACATAATCCTGCAGCCAGGAAAATCTGAGTTCTTGGCTGGATAAGAGAGACAACCAGCACAGAGCTTTTATTGCCTGTAAAAATCTGTCTGAAAAGACAGTTATCCTTCATTCAATTTGATGAAGACACTTGTAAAACACAAAATACTGGTGTGGTAACACAATAACTTTTACTTGCCTTTCTGCATCTGAAATAACCATTCTGAATGAACTTTCTGTCTACCTCTTCAGATGTGACAGAATTTGCTAACATACAAGAAATTTCAAAGATGTGCTATGTTCTTACAGGCAAGAGTACTAATAGGCAAATTGCCAAACAGGAATGGTTTTCTAAATGAGACCTCCAAAGTAATAAAACACAGAAAACCAGAGGTTACAGAGGATAGACCCAGCAACCTCAGCTCTGGAAAAAGTGCCAAGAACAATACCAGGGACATTGACTCATGGAGAGCTCTTTAAAAATCTGAGTAACTACTGCACATCTGCATTATATCCTGGAGAAAAGGCAGACTTGGAGATTTTATCGTCTCTTTTTATAAAACCCTTCAAATGATTCTTGGGCAATCTCAGACAACAAGTAACAGAGTTTAGGAAATATAGAACTCCACTGGTTAACGTGGCTGAACTAAGATGAAGACAGGTAATGTATAAGCATGTCAGCTTCAACTCAATAGGCCATTTGTGCCTCTTGAGATTCCCTAAACCCAAGTTCATTTGACTCAGAATTCTCTCAGAATTTTAAGAGCATATCGTAACTTTTGACAGAGTATTACCCAATGCCCCTTCAATGGAAAAGGTCTGAAACTTCTATTTTTCCAGTATATCACTGGAGAACAAAGGATGCTACAGGGTGGTTTATCATATTAACTGTAACAATGGCTACCACAAAAATCCCATGCTTTTGCATCCAGCAAGAAGTCTGTTATAGCCCTGTAAAGGAGAGACTGCACTGTAAATGGGTTTGGTTTTAACATTCCCACTGAAGACTTTTTTAGTTTGCAACTATTTCATTAGTAACTTCTGATTTCTTCAAATCTAGTCACTGGGTCATGTGAACATATCATAACATTTTCACAAGTACCTAAAAATTATTTTAATGAAATCTCACAAATTATGGAGTTCCTATGTGTTACAGTATCTGCAATGTTGATTCACCAAACTCTGTCCTCTTCAACACATTTTTCTCTAGCATATTATTCTAATAATACATTTACATTGCATAGTGCCAGAATTGCACTCAAGGTACTTCAAACTATCACTCTGTATTTAATATAAAAAGGAGAAACTCCTGTCTGATCAATATCACTTCACTTTAAAACTAGTCAAGAACACAATGTCACAGCCTTCTCCATATACTCATAATTCATGGGGGGATTATTTTATTTCCTAGGTTAGACTAAGTTTCTGAACATGTCCCTGAATTATGCAGCTTTTCCATGAATTCCATAAACAATTAACAGAAAACCCAACAGCTGAAGCCGGATCTGAAAGACTATTTCTGTTACAGAACAAACCAGTATAACCATGGTTTAGTTCCACATCAGTGCCATCAGAGTAGCCATGCCAATATGCAGGAAAAACAACAGTTTTAAGTTACTTATTTTATTACATTCCCAAGAGGGTTTTTGGTTCGTACCACAAGATTATCCAATTTCTTTGGCATATTAAAATCAAAATTCTAAAACATAAAACTATATCATCTCTTTCATATTCATTTCTCATTCTACTGACATGTTCAAATAAGCAAGATTTACCCTTGCAAAACCTGTTTTCTTACATACTTTGAGAACATCATCTTCCAGTGTTCTCTTTATTTGAGCTACAGTTTAAAAAAGTTGTTGACTATAAAGGTAAGGTTTTGTGGTATAGAATCCTGACTTAACCTTGGAATATTTTTCAACACAAGAGCATTACTTACTAATTCTGATCCCTATCAGAAGCAATTTTAATTGAGAAGCAGCATTGTTTTTAACATTCCTGTACTTCATATTTAAGTTCATTCAGAAATTTGAGATGCTGCTTACCTCCTAACACCACTACTTCTTTCTAGACTACTGGTTTTATCAGGCACCCCTCTTTTTGATATCTTTTTAATGTACATTACAAGGAGAAAGCATGTCTAAGAGAGGTGCATCTCCAAAATTAAGAGAGAAGATAGATACAGAAAGTTGGTTTGCAGTCACAGCAGTTGTCTACATTTCCTCATGTTTCCTAACATCTTGTGATCCACCAGGCTAATGAAATCAGTCACTGGCTTCTCTTTTCCAATAAACTTAAGCTGACATGTGATTCTTTTGTTTGGTTTTACAGAATTAACCCTTTTCTGAATTATTTGCAATATTTTACCTCTTAATCCCTGTCCAAATTTGTATTTCAGTTTACTAATTTCATCCATCAAAGGCTTCTCTGTGACTTCAGTGAGTTTTCAAACCTCACTATGTAGCCAAAACAATTCTTTGGAACTGAATGGAGCAAATGTTTTTTTCAAACTTCTGTATTTTGCTCCAGTTCCTTTTAAAAGAATTTAAATTAAATTAAATTGAGCACATATGAGTACAGGATCAAACACGATCCATCATACCAATGACTCTTTGAAACAGCACAAGTGTCAAATAATCAAGCTTCAATGCCATGGAAGTGGGGGACCAAAAAAGGCAGGCCAGAGGGAAAATACCTGAAACAAAGTCACAAAGTTCATGAAGGAGCGTGGATAGATCAGTCAAAACCTGAGATGTAAATTCAAAGGAAAGAAAAAATGCAATTTGTCTGGTGGTTAATAGTCATTACCAAACTGCGCATAACAGACTAAGAGAGGCCTCAATGTACGGAATGCAGTATCTGTGCAGAGGAAATGAATAAAGATGACCCTACAAGGCTGACAGTCTATTCAGTCTAAAAGGCTACTTAAGTCACATCCTACTTTATTTGGAAAGGCAGCCCACACTTATGTAAAGCAACACAGACTTAGCGTCAAGTCATGATTGCATAAACTTATTTACAATAGCGTAAATAAAGGAAACAGCTGAGAAGTATGTTGAAAACCTGGCTGTTAGTCCTCTTGCTCACGCCACTGCAGTCCTTTCGCTCCTGTGGGAATCAGCAAAATCACATAGGGGCAGATACATCTAAAAATTGGTCCTTGCCATCAGAAACACTGAACATGCAAAGAAAGCTTAGTTTAATGTTGGATCTGAGGAGTGAGTCATATGGGTTACAAGCATGTGGCCTATGCTCCCATGTGGACTCAGGTTCAGATAAGGTGACACCTGAGAAGAAGCCATATGGTGTTGTCTTCTGAGGTGGAACTCTAACATGCTTCAGGAGAGCCGGGCTGTTTCTTATATATTTGAAATGTCAAGAAGTACTTCTAAGGGGAACCTTATTTTTCAGACCTCGTGTTTGGTACAACTAAACCAAGATTTCATTCCTGTAAGACTTAGATTTTGAATTCTTTGATAACTGGGTGGAAACCCCAGTCAGTGCTTGCTGTGGCACCAGTACTGTCAAAAGAGGTACATCTCTATATGCCTTGATTTTTGTCATCACTTGGCCCACAAACATAGGGAAGGTTGCTTACAGAGCTGTACCTGCATGGTGCTATATCCAATTTTCTTATCCAGATCAGGCACATCATGAAGTCCATTGCTAAAGTAGGCACTTTGAGATCTGATTTACATGTCTCTTGACATCAACAGAAGCACTGGTACTAAAAGATGATGCACAGCTGACCCTCACTATACATTTAGATATCTATGACACACATAAGAAATTAATGCAAGGAGTTTGTATAAATACTTTTCTTCTTTCCCCAATTAATATGACTGAATCTAAGAACTTAGTTCTGCATAACTTATACATAATAAATGCAAATGTAGATTTTAATGTATGTATTTAAGAACAAAAATGTATCCCTTGAAAGATTTTGGGTGTGTAAATCTCACAGCTGTGTGGCTGCAAGTGTCAGATTCTATTTGTGCATGTCAGCAACAACAAAATAATCCTATAGATTAGCTGCTGACAAGGACAGTAAAGCACCCAGGCTTTCAATATTGTTAAAGAGAAGAGACAGGTCTGTTGCATGGGCAGAACACAGAGCTCCAAGCAATACAGGAATTAATTATGCTCAAGTCTGTCAGTAAGAACTTTCTGGGGCATCAAATAAGTGGTTAAAGTTTAATTAGCATTGATTGTTCTCAGAAACCAAGAAGTATTCACATACATAAATCCTGTGTTCTTGGTGAGGAACAGCTATGAAATACATAAGTAAAGAGCACCTGTCCATTACTCCTCCCTGAGAGCTGCAGGAGGATCAGTATTATGTGCAACCTAGGAATACATTTGTAAGACTTCAAGATTTTAACTTTTCAAAATTTCAGATTAGAAGAAATTTTCAGGTTTCATTAGAAAGATTTACCAATGACAAGCAAGTAGAAATTTTTTATAGTTTTTCTGTACTAGTATAAATCTTTGTGCTGGTATTACTATGCTAGAATGGAAGAGGGCTAAGGATAGAATAATGTACAGCAGAACACTGAGGGAAAAGGGAAAGGGCCTTACACAAGAGGCAGCAAAATACCCAGCAATGAGCACTGGCAGCCCAGAATACCAACCCTATCCTGCCTGCATCCATGCAGCGAGGGCAGGAAGTCAAGGAAGGTGATTCCCCCCTCTACTCTGCTCTGGTGAGACCCCACTGGAGTGTTGCATCCAGCTCTGGAGTGCCCAGCACAGGAAGGACATGGACCTGTTGGAACAAGCCCAGAGGAGGCCACCAAGATGGTCAGAGGAGTGGAGCAGCTCTGCTGTGAGGAATGACTGAGGGAATTGGGATTGTTAGCCTGAAAAAGAGAAAGCTTGGGAGTTACCTAATTGCAGCCTTGCAGTACCTGAATGGAGTCCACAGGAAAGTGGGACAGAGACATTTTACAGGGCATGTAGTGACAGAACAAGGGGAAATAGCTTCAGACTGAGAGCAGATTTAGATTAGATAATAAAAAGAAATTCTTTACTGTGAGGGTGGTGAGGCAGTAGAAAAAGTTGTCCAGAGATGCTGTGGGTGCCCCATCTCTGACAGCATTCAAGCAACCTGGTCTAGTGAAAGGTCTCCTGGCCCATGGCAGATGGGGTTGGAACAAGATGATCTTTAATGTTCCTTCCACCCTATGATTCTATGAGTCTATGATTTAATGAGTGGTACCAGAGCAAGCAGTTCATTGTGGAAGAAGAGCAAGTACACTTTTAACCAGTGAGGAAAGCATATAGCACAATTTCAATTTATGTTTAACTTAATTCTGGCAAAATCATAAAGATTCTTGAAGTTAGTACTTAACTTCCATGGTCCAAAAGGTCTGAACATTCATCCAGACTTCAGAATGATGCTGTTTTTATTAAATTACTTCCTCCCAACAGGCCCCACAGTTCTCTACTCTTTCCAGCAGGCACTAGCATCTCTATTGTACCTCTGCTTGTCCCAGTAGGACAATATTTGCCTTTTCCAACATGCCCATTTTAATCCCCACTGACTTTGAGAAGTCTTTGTGTATGTAGAGCAGAGGAAAACTCCTCACTTTATATCTCTTAATTATCCTTGTATTACCGTTGTTAAGTGCCTGGGAAAGTGTGTTTTCTTCTCAAAGTAAAACATTTTGCAGTTCATTTAGTATTTCTTATTAGTATCAAATTAGCTAAAGGGCAGTCTTCAGTAATTTACACTTCAAGGGCAAGAGAAAGACAAGCAGATCCTTAGCCTTTTCTCCTTCCCTTCCAAGACATATAAAAATGAAAATAAGGGACTGATGGCAGAAGAATTGTTGAAATCTATCCATCCCTTTAGATAGCTAGTACATGAGAGATCTTTGTTGAATTAACTTTGTATAGGTTTAAGGGTGTAATGACAGGAATTGATATGCAGGAAGAAGTTGGTTAATCATCTTTCCAGTTTAGGGGTAGGAATTCTACAGAAGTCTGGGGTTTTTGCTATTGACTCACAACGTCTATCATCATAAACCAGCACATGAAGACACTTGCAATTCTCTTAAAACATGGGCTTTGGTTACTCTAAAACCTGTATTCCGTGGCAGTCCTTATTCCAAATAGTTAAAATTACAGATTTGTTCATCATTTCACAGTGATCAGATCAAGACACTGTTACCATTAGCAGCTGCTGAACTCTGTCTTCCGCATAGGAACTGTTTTGTGATCAACACTTTGTTTGAAAAATGTACAATCTGGAAAATATTGGACTCGGAAAAGTGTAACATTATCAATACTACTGATGGTAGTTCAAAGAATAGTCCATATATTGTTTTGGTGGAGAAACTAATTCTCAGAATTTACAGATAATGGCTGATAGTAGTGCTAAAGCTGGGAAGAAGCAGATGGGATGGCTGCTGTCAAGTATGCATATATTGTTTTTAAAAGTCTGAATTTTCACTTCTCAAGTGTTGTGTTCTGTACAGCATATAAACACATTTTTGGCAGTCAGTAAACATTCCAGCCAGAATGCCAATACCATATATCAGTGGAAAGTAAACAACTCTTGATTTACTGTGTATCAAATGGAGAAACTCAATCAAACACAAACCCCTAGTTCCCACAAAAATTACCTCCATAGCACACCATATCAAAGACTGCTGGTGATAGACATGTCATCTTTAATGCTGAAGATCACAATTTGCCAATATTTGTGATATCCATTAGGTGGGCAGATGTCTATGAGTTAAGAGGACAGAGATACACAGGAACTGACTTTGCAGCTGACAGAAATTATTTGGGAAATCTTTAGTTTAGTGTCATTGATTCCTCTTTCTATTTTATTTCTTAATTTCTATTTTTTTCTTCTTTTCTATTTTCTATTCCTCTTTCAATTTTATGACCTTGCCCTGCCAGCTGAACTTCCCATACCTTAGTTTCTCACTTTCTTTCCTATCAAATAATGGTGTATTTATAAAATGCTTAAAGCATCAAAATCCTATTCTATTGTAGGCTCTTGAAGGACTAATAAAGAAAATATGTATAGATTGCAAGAGTTTTCAAAAATACCTGAAAAAGAATGTTTTGGGGTGATCAGCTTAAGATACTTAAGCCAACATCAAGTTTAAGTGCCAACTCTGAAAAAATCTTTAAAAGGGTGAACTGAAGGAACCACTTTAAGAAAAATCCCTCAGCACTTCAATGTACTCAAGGCAATTCCACACACTTTATGGACATGAATCACCTGTTAGGATGGCACATGAGTTTCGCTAGGCTTTTTATTCTAAATATAGAACACACATATCAAGGTCCTTTCTGTAATCTTAAAAATTACTCCACACCCATCTAAACTAATGTACCATGAATGACCCAGAGCTCCTTTGGCTCCATTACAGTCAGCAGGCGTGCGAGCAAATGCAGTGTTCCAAGTACTGGGGGAGAACTGTATACTCTGGGCTGACAGGCCACTTTATTTCAAACTCAATGAATAAACAAAGCTGTTCCAATCAGTAAGTACTAAGGATTCCTGTAATAGCTTATATTTACAAACTGGAACACATTAAATGCTAAGAAAGAATGTGGAATGTGTAACAAGATAAAAATACAAATATTTATCATTTATTTTAAATTATAAGGTTGAAATTTTCAAGGGAAGTCTGATGTAGGAGTCAGAGAAATATGGGCATCAGAAAAGGTCTTAATTTCAAAGGGTTTTGTTGTTGTTAATGATTTTTTTCATAACTGCTTTCTGTTTTCTAGAACATGAGGCTATTTTTTTTAATATTTTCTGACAGAAATAATAGTTGAGGGGATTTATCACTGTGGAGCCATTAAAAATGGAAATAATGAAACCAAAACCATCATGCACACTCACACACACTGCCCTCAGGGCACTTCAATGCTCACATGATTTCACTGAAGATATCTAAATAGAGCTCTGGAATGGAACTCAAGACTTACATTTGTACCCTGTTTTTCCATTGAGCTATAAACCATGTAATTTAAACTTTTGGTGCCTCCTGCTGCAGCTAAACCATTTATTTATACCATTCATGTATTCATAATATCAACTGCAGTTTGCAGCTGCTCTTCCCCAGAAAGGTAGCTTTAGGTATTTATTAGGGTTTTTAGTCTAGATCATGTGTTATGGAAACTTAACTCTGAGACTATTCAGGAGAACTTTAAAACTTTGCAAGGAGACCTTGTCTTACATTTCTGCGTGGGCTCGGTTTTGGTGCAGGTAAAGTGCCAGTGGTGGCGTAGAGCACATGATTCCCAGGGCACAACTGGAAATGAGTAATGGCCAGAGCTGCCAGAAATCAAATGTGCTCCTGTGGTTGTCTTCACAGGAAGGATCAGGGTGTGGGAGTTGACAGCTCCAGATGGCAATCAGTGGAATATATACCCTTAGCTATAGCTGTCTGCCACAGCTTTCCTTCAACCTCTCACCTACACCTGAGAGCAGGAAAAAACAGCAAGTTGGTTTTTGAACTGTGTATGCCAGTTGGATGGATATGGGTTTAGTTTTGTCTTTTGTTCCTAAATAGGGCTGACCTGCTAGTTAAGAAGCATTTAAATACTTTAAATTTTATTTAATGAGAAAGGCAAATAAAATTCTACTTTTACTTCTATTTTTAGTAAGAATTTCTCAGTGGACTGAGGGAAAGCTGGCTTAAAAATTGGATGACCTTCTTCCTAGTTAATCTCAAGTGACTAAAAATAGTTGGCCCTCTTCCTTACCAAAAAAAGAAAAGAAAAATAGAGCCCCTGTTGAACAAAAGCAACAGAGAAAAGTATTAGTTGCTGTGACTATTAGTGCTACTTCCTCCTACTAATTGTACTCTTAAAATCAGAGCTCTCACTATTACAACTAACGATTCTGTAAAAGTAGCATACAATACCACCACCATTACATTTCTTAATTGCATCACTGAGAACAGTGAATACAACTGTTCGAAGGTCACAAATGGTGACGTCAGTGGCATTGTAAGGGTGTGGCTTGGGACATAATTTGACTCACTATTTGTAAATGATCAGTCTAATGACCAGTCCGAAACTGAGCTACTTCATCACAGCGTAAGATGTTTACCATTTTTCAGAATTTTCTCTAATTATTTAAATAGTATTCATGCATTATTAACAAAAATGCAAGGCTGCTTTCTTCCTCTATGCACTGAATAGTTTACTTTTAAACCATAGCATGACAAGCACGATATCTGGTAGTGCCACAGTATCCCTCCAAAATTGCTGTCAGCTGTCAAGACTGCACAGCCCTAGGGTATATCTTTGTCCACAGGAAACAATAAGCAGGAACTTGCAGATACAATAGGCTCAGTTCTTTTTGAAACACCTGAAAGTTAAAATGGCAAGCTGTTTATGTACTTTTAATCACAAGTTTTGGCTGAGTCTATGAAATAATTTGAGAGTGAGGACAATGTGACAGTTTCTTTAGTCCATCTGTGAATACTGATTTTTTCACTGAAATCCTATCTGGGGACTCGGTACTTTGGTGTTCCTAAGTTTTCAGCCCAGCTGGTAATGTGAGGCTTTTCTGAGTTCCACCTCTACTTCAGCAGTTAAAAAACAGCAGCAAGAGTTCTTACACTACGTATTTGAGAGAACTGCACTGGTTATTGACTGCAGAGTTATCAGATAGAAACGTTCAGGCACAGATGGAAACCAAGACGAATAGGAAGCCTTAACTTCCAAATTGTTTGTAATTTGAGGGAAAATAGTAACTTGACTTAGAAAACCAGGCTGAAATGTGTCTACTAGTCTTGCAATTTGTGATTCCCTCACTCTTGCAGTCTCTCTCTACTGTGAATAAATTGGTGGGTCACATAGTCAAATCAGCAGCATTTAACATACAGCTAGAAAATATGTAAAGGATACCCTTCTTTTGTGCCCCATCCTTGTGGACTGACACAACTTTCCAGTCACAACTCCACCAGCAGTCAGAGCAGAAAACCAATCTATTTCAATAACCACACAATTGCTTCGGATAGCAAACAATCTGATGAGAGGAGGCAAGCGAAAACAGTAAGAGGTGGGGGGAGCTGATGGAAGGGGAGTTGGGTTAGTGGTTTCTGCTGGACATGCCTCTGATGGTACAAGGGTAGCTTTGTTGGGCTTTCTGGCCTGCTCAGGGAAAGATTGCCCACCATGAGATAATTGGGGAAAATAGCTGAACATGGTAAGATAGTGCACAGGATGGAGGTAAAAGGACAAGTCATTGATACCTTTCACACAAATTTCTCAGAGTACCCTCATCTATCTTAGGAACACATCCTACTGTAAATATGACATTCTACAGTAAATATGACTAATTCATAGTTCTCCATCAGTCAGCTACTTTGCTCATACTACCCTGCTTTTCCTTTTCTAGGTAAGTGATTCAATGAAGAGCTTCCTGCACTCTAAAGTCAACAAGCAATTTTATGACAAACCTCCTCAGTACAGTATGTTTCACGCACCTCAGCAAACTGAATGGCAGAAGCACATATGACTTCATTAATTTCAGAACTGGGATACAAAAATCACGTAGGACAAGGAAACACATACTTTAGGTGAGAACATAATTTATCCCACTGCTTTTATGCCTGGAGGCTAGATCATCATTGAGCAGGACAGTGCTGCTCAGAAGATCTGTCTGTGAGCCTTGGCATAAGAGAGTTGCAGAAGAACTGGAGATCAATGAGATTTGCTCTCTAGGTTCGAGACAGTGGTGCAGTCCACAGAAAAGCAGCTTGGACATGGCTGTAACTTGTCTGGCTGTGCAGCAGAGATTTGAGCGGGGTTCACACTTTTGATCTGCCTACAGGGCAATTCAGTGGCAATACAACTTGTGTAAACATATCCCAAAAGCTTTAAGCACAAGTTCTTCACTGCTGCTGGCATAGCTGGGCCAGCTTGAGCTCTGCATGGCCAGAAGGGCTCCAGGCCTAACACTGAAACCTCCATGCCCCTGCAGCTCTGCTAGATGGAGCTAAGATAGCAAGTGTGAAGCTGCCACAGGAATACCTACACCAACTGTGCTTCCCATCTGGAGTGCAGGGCATTGCAGATACAGTTGGCAGGGAATCAGCTAGTTCTTTTTAGGTTCTATTCTAAAATAACTATGATCCTTAATGTATGTCAAATCTAGTAAGAACTGGACATGGTGTGTGACAGCTACAAATCTTTCTTCCAAAGCCTGCTTGTTTTATTACTTTTCACATTAATAAAGAATTTACCTGCCTCAATCTTCCTATATTTAAATGGTCACTTTGGTTATTCAGCTACTAATTAAGTAATTTTAAGAACTCTTTTGTTTGCTACTATTTCATTTCAAAAATATAAAAAAAGCCAGCCCAAACCTTGTTCTTTCTTTTTTTACCCAAGAAGATATCTTAATCAATTTCAGCTGTGTTTACATACTTCTTGTGGGATTAATTCTAGATTACAGATAAGATAAGCCAACAATGACCATGAACTCTACAAGGAATTTATTTCAACACACTGGACTATTCTTATCATACTTTAAAAATCTTTAAAAACTAAACAAAACTGTACAGCCCCCTCTTGTTTATCCCAAATCAGTTCAAATACAATGTGACCAAACGCAGCAGGATGCACTGGTGAGTTCTGCAATGTTGCAGATGAACAGTGAGAACACACAAGGCATTTTATTGAGAAACTCATTCTGTAAGCATTCTCTGAAACATGTATCTGCAAATTTTGGCTCATTAGGAAGGGCAAAAATAAACAGTTTCCATAACAGGACAGAAAAGAATATGCAGTGCATCTTGCTTTTTAATAGAACATCAGGTAATTAAGCCCCTCACTTTAGAGTTTGACAATTTCTTTTATTCTGTTATCACAGACTACTATTAAACATATTACAGAAACCCTGCTTTCTGCATATCTTTGGAGTAATACAGAATTTCTTCCCTGGCATGATGTAATTTCAACCCATCACTCTATCATGTCAGATAAATTCTAGAATTAATACAGGAAAGATAAACTTCTTTCATTTATTGCTGCTTGAGTGGCAATAGCCAGCTACACCTTACTTTCAGGTGACAATTGGTCTATTGATCTGTCTGGAACTCCAAGAAAAGATGCTTCCTGCCAAAAAGATCCTACTGGCAATAGGTTCAGTTCCTATCCTACCAGACCAGTGCAGTGGAAAGATGATCTTCAGTCTTCCTCCATGATACTGTTTCTCTTTTTATCTTGTCCAAGTGTGGCAGATACTTTTGATCATCATGGAATACTACTTTGTGAAACATTCTGCTACTTTCTGAGGCAAGCAGCTGCATTAAAAATATTTGTTTTTCTTAGAAGGCCTTAATGAAATTATTTGCATGAAAGGATCAATGATGTTTTAATTAAAGAAATTGAATTTATTAATTGTGCAGGCAAAGTAATTAATTTTACTAGTAGAGAGAATTGACGCAGACTAATTTCACAATATGAAACTCATTGCTGTCTCATTACCTCAAAAATGAAATGGGCTTCAGGATATCTGGTACATCCTAGTTCTTGTAAGGTCAAAACTATCAACTGTTTGTTCTCATGTTTTGAAGCTGATTGTTCATAAGCACTTAAAAACACAACTTGGAAACAGAACTCAATTCTGTTAAGCCAGGGAAAAAGAGGTAAACCTGGACTTTCATTTCTAACATTTTATTTTGAAACAAGAACAAGGTTAAGGAACTCTATTTGTATGAAGTTCCATCAGAGACAATGAACTTTTCTTAACTTTTAATATTATGCATTCTAAGGTACTTGACTTTTTGTCCATGAAACACTGACAAAAAACTTTTCAGAAACACCCTGATCAAGTGAACCACATCTCAACAGGAAGCTTGCCCTGCATTACTTTCTTTCATAGCTGCAAACATATGCTCACTTCTCATTCACAACCTCCCTAGCAGCCCATGGGTACACAAAAAAGTAGTAGAGAAGTGCAGTCGTTGGTATGAATAAATGAATGTAATGCTAAAGATATGATTGTTTCCCGCAGCTGTTTCCAGCACCAGTCTCTGCTGTCTGTGGTACTCCTGAAAATTGCTGATGGGTACATTGACCCAGTGGGCCTGAAAATTACTTTACTTCTCCCTGGAAGGCTGGAGGGGAGATGGTTGAGCTTATTTTTTTCTTTGACTGCTCTGTATGTTTTCACATTGCTGGGTATCAAAAATTCTAGGGATTTTTTGGGGTTTTTTTAGATCACTGGAAATAGTAGAATGAAGACTCATACTAAATAATAACCCAGCCCTCTTCAGGCAGCAGTTTGGGAAACCTCAGGCTTACAATTCAAGCACTAGAAAAATGGGCAGGTCTCTATCCTCCTCTTCAATCTGAATGCTTATGACCTTGAAAAATTTGCTTTGCTTTACTTTCCCCCTGCATTTATAGGTAAGAAGTTAAGGCAAATTAATATGTGAGGCAGAGACAGGAAAGATGCTCCTATAAAAGCATCTTCAGCTGACAAGTAACATGCAGGTACTGAGGCCTGCATCTGACAGAGGTCTTCATCTGGTGGCTCTGCCACTGCCACACACCTCAGAAAGAAATCTCATGGCTAGAAAGGGGCCTGTGAAAATGTAATATCTTCCTGCACCTGGAAACAACTCCATTAGCTGCTTTCAGGGAATGAACTGACAATCATTTGTCAGCAGGCTGAACCACTGGGGAAGAATCTGCTAGCAGAGCTTTTTTTACTACAGGAAAAAAAGAATTAAGAAAAGTACTTTCCCAGGAAGTGAAAGAAACAGAAATTTCCTGCTGCCACTAAACATGGTGTTCTTGTTTATATGTCTGAAGGAAATGGGGAAGTTGCCCTGATACACCTAAAAAAATCTGTGGGTAAGAGACATGTTTCTCTTCAATATTTGGCTTTCAGTCTCTTAATCTCCATTCCAGAGAGCTGTGTGTACCCTGGCTAATAAGCTTACCGTTAGGGGACACAGCACCTAATTTTTCTTGCTGATCAGGCTGGATAAAGCGAAGAGGTCCACTGTAAGCAAATTAGTTATATAAGCGCAATGTAAAGAGCCATTGAGTAGTGGTGCCATCTGTTCATCTTATAGGCTCTTAACCATTTTATCTTCAACCTGCATTTCCAAGGAGAGGGTGAAATAATTCTGCCCTTTCAGTTCTTAAGCA
This sequence comes from Eopsaltria australis, assembly GCA_034509425.1. Classification (NCBI taxonomy): domain Eukaryota; kingdom Metazoa; phylum Chordata; class Aves; order Passeriformes; family Petroicidae; genus Eopsaltria; species Eopsaltria australis. Next base: position 728,886 of record JAVTVJ010000525.1, read on the forward strand.
GATAACAACATTTGCCTGTTCACAATACCATGAGGCTCAGAAATAACAGAGTGCAGGAAGGGGCAAAAAATCCTATGCATGAACTTGGCCTTGTACAGGAAAGGACGATTCACTTTGTTCACTCAATGACTTTTCACTGATACACTACAAAAAATCTCCCTAAAGCAATTGAGCTGCCTTAGTGACTTGGCATAGCAAGATCTTTCCAATAAATCTTCAACTACTAACTCTTCCTACTTCCTTGCAACTTGAACTAACTGCTTCAGCATGTATCAATATCTTCACAGATTCCCCGAAGGCTAGGAATCATAGAATGGTTTGGGTTGGAAGGAACCTTAAAGATCACCTCGTTCCAATCCCATCTGCCACGGGCTGGGACACACATCACTAGATCAGGTTGCTCAGAGCCCCATCCAGCCTGGCCTTGAACACTGTCAGAGATGGGGCCTCTACAACTTCTCTGGGTAACCTGTTCCAATGCCTCACCACTCTCACAGCAAAGAATTTCTTCCTACTATCTAATCTAAACCTGCTCTCTTTCATCTTGAAGCCGTTCCCCCTTGTTCTGTCACTACATGCTCTTGAAAAAATCTTTCTTCATGTTTCTTATGGACCCCCTTCAGGGACTGGAAGGCCACAATTAGGTCATCCCATTCTCTTTTTGAGGCTAAACAATCCCAAATCTTTCTGCCTTGCCTCGTAGACACTTCATCCCTCTAATGACCTTGGTGTCCCTCCTCTGGACTTGCTCCAACAGGTCCATGTCCTTCCTTTGCTGGGGACCCCAGAGCTGGACACAGCACTCCAGGTAGGGCCTCACTAGAGGGGGGCGATCACCTCCGTTGACTTCCTGTCCATACTGCTTTTGAGGCAGCCCAGGATGTGAAAGGATATCTGAAAGGAAGCTCAGGATAGGAAAGAGGTAGTCGAGTCATAAAATCTAAAACTGTTACTATTTTTTCAGTTCTTTTCTGCCAGCCCTTAAGAGCAGAATTTGTCAGGAAGCCTGTGTGCTTCCAAAAGAACTCCACGGTCTGTGATCCCACAGCTCTTGCCAATTAACCCAACTCATCCCCTGCACTCTGTGAGCTTCCATGCTATGGCAATACAGGTATAGGACACCAGCATTTCTGACTGAAGAACTTTCAAAAGTTTTTCATTTTCTGCACTATGCAAGTCTTTCCAGCATTTTAAAATGAGAGTAACACACTTACATAACCCCAGCATGATGACAAGCAGGTTGCCTGGCTCCTGTAGATGCTCACAAAACTATGGGAGATGTGCTAGTTGAAGAAATACCTTAAAAACAACACTTAAGTCAAGCAAGATCTGAAAAAGAGGGAAAAAACCTTAGGATGGGCTAACACAAAATACATTATCTATGTTAGCACAGTATAAATACCAACAATTACTTGGTTTTCTAACTAAACAGATACTAATAGACACATGCAAAGTACACCAATATGGTAACTGGATATGACACGATCTGTTTCTTGTGTTGTTTTGGGTTTTTTAAGTGTTAGAATGCAGACAGCCTAAATCATCAAATCTGAGAGAGAGAGAGAAGCCACAAAGAAAGGTGCTGCAACAGGCAGGATATGACAGATGAAGGCATCAGCAAGGATTCCAATCAAAATGGAGTTATGGTCAACCAGACTGTTCTGTGGGTGGACTATAGGGCTAAGTGGTACCAGGAGTTCCATAAAAGTAGACATTTCTGGTACAATATATAGTGAGAACTGACAGTCTAAATTCATGTTGCTGGCAACTGGTCTCACATAATGCCCTGGGCCTTGAAATCTCCATTTACTAATTGCATATAATTAAACTGTTTTGAATATATTTTTCCTCACTTCTAAAGAAGGGTTTCCACATATTTCTCATCCAAAGCCCTGTATTTAGAACCTTATTTTTCAATGACCATTTCCTTCTCCTCCCCTTTGCTTGACTAAGTCACCCAGCCCTTCCTCTAGCTTTCTCTCCTGGGGTGACATCCAGGCTCCCTCACTTCCTTCATGACCAAGCAGAAACTTTTGTATTGAAGGGTGGAGGAAAGCTAAAGGAAGGGGAAGGGGAGAGATCAGGATTGTTTGGTGTGCTGTGCACGATCCTTGTGTTCTTCATATGACACCACGAGAACTTCTTGACCTGTTTCAGAGTGAAAACTTGTCACTGTTTCTCACATTGAATAATCCTCTATTCCTCACTCCAATGGAATGAAGAACAAAGAGGCTTGGACCTGCAAGTCCAGACCCAGCAGGTGCTCAGAGTTAGCACTGTTGTGACCAGGGAAGTGAATTTTGCATGCTTATGTCCCTTACTGTGCTGTGGGAGCTACTGCATCACCTGCTGATGAGCCCCTTCTAGCCAAAGTGATATGTGTCACACTTAAACACATTCCCAACACTAATGGAGAAACTCACATGTCAACAAAATGATCCTCCTACTAAATGAGCTACCTAATATTTAATATGTTCCATAACCCTAGAAATCATTGAGCTATTACATACAGATTACAGAGTTTAACTAAATGGTCCAATCCACATCTACCAACTACAAAATTTGACCCATTTATATGTAGCTAGCAACAAGTCTAATCAAAACGTTAGCAGGTCCAAAACAAGCGTTACCAAAAGTCTCACTAATTTTTCTCTAAGCAAAATGCAGGTTGATATTATTTCATAATTACAAAAAATTAAAATCAGGAAAAGGATAAAAATATTTATCTGAACAATTGACATGAAAAATATTCAAAATTCTAAGCACTATATCATCAACTGGATGGAGGGTCACAGCACTTAGACTGCCTGTTGGACAACTTCTGATTTGTAGTTGTGATTTTTCACAATAACATCTGGCATTATTTTGGAAATCTGGATGCCAAAATTTACAGTCACAAGCCTTCACAGAAATTAGTGTGCGGATCAATGACATTAAACATCTGTTTCAAAGACTTATTTTTGTTCAATTTTAAAGTATATATAACAACTGGATTAAAAAAACAAAATAAGGCACCAGAAAACCTAATGAGTAGAGAACAATTCTGGACATGTGAAAGTCAGTAGGAAAGATCACATATGTGGAGCATCTTCAGTTTAAACATAGCTGAGGTTTGTTCAATACCTACCCATGAATTAAAACTTTGTTTGAAAAGGCTGTTTTGAGTTACTGTGCACATCTACTGGGTCACGAGCCTGGAGAGGAAATGTACTGCAAATGCCTCAGCACATCCATTCACCTGCAAAACTGACCTAGCTGGAAAAGCTCAGGCACGTTACAGTGATGGCATCCATTGACATCTCCAAGTGGGATAAGTCATGGAATTGCAAAACTGCAGGTGCCACACCTGGCACTTCCAGCATAGCCCACTGAAAGACAGACTGCACATCTGAGTTGTGACACTCGTCCTTCCAACATGCCTAGAGGATGGCGATCTGTTCAGTGCGGGAAAAAAGTACAAGGCTCAGAGAAATTTATAAGAATTATTCTCCCAGTGAAGTAACTGGGAGAAAGTTGCAATTATCCCTGTCTGGAATCTGGGATGTTGCGGTTAATGTCCCTGTTCTCGTCAATAGTTCAGTGAATTTCCCAGTGGCTGCAGCAGTCATGACTTCAGTTTTATATTCCACACTCTAGAAACGCATTTGGACCCTGGCTCAACACTGACTCAGTGGGCAAGGTGCCGCTGGCTGAATCACAAATACCACTTCCTGTGGGACTCTTGCTGCCTGCAGGATTTCCAAGGACTGCTTGGCTGGGTAGCTGAAAATCAGCCTCACAACTTAAGACAATAACGTTGCAGAATACACACAGCTTGTGTAGCATTTGTTCAAAATGCACTATTCCATCCCATAGTCTTTGAATGAGATTATTCAAATGCAGTAACATTTCGTGTTATATGGTATTTTTTCTTAGGAAGATAAAATAAGGGATTTATTTCAAAAGAAACCTGAGAAAACATGTTTATCTTTATGTTTCTCTTGCTTTATGTCCTTCTTCAATGGCATGGCAAAGCATTTCATTATAATAGAATTGAATTCTGTTGAATTCTCTTTATTCATGAATCCATTCTCTTATTGAATAGGATAATTTTTCCTTATCAGGATGTCATGATAGCTCAAACTTTCTGAGAGTCAGAGTTCCATATCTTTGGCCGAAAAACACTTTTAGAAAGAGACAAAATCAAAACAAGCAACTCTTAGGTCACTATAATATTACACATCTTTAAAACAAATTACTAGTGGGGAAATTTTACATGGTACTATTATCAGAAATTACAGAAATCAGCTCATAAACTCATTGCGAAGTCTCTGGTCAACAGTGCTGATAAATGTTCTTGCCCTTAAGATACGCAAAAGAAAGACAGCAGTCTCTTCCTCTTGGTGGTAGGCTGCTGGCTGCAAGTAGCCAAATGATTAATTCCTAGTGAGGAGCAGTGAGTTTATCATGAGATCATGCCTGCATGCCAGTCCAAACCACCTCAGCTGTACACAGGGCAGCAGAGCTGTTTCTGCAGCCCTGCCAAGCCTAGGGACTCTCCTACAGTTCTGTGATTCTCCTGTTATGATTTCCATTAGCAAAGGTTTTGGCAAGTTGTGCTCAGATGTTTGTCAGGTCCTAGGAATATGCATGAAATCAGGCTGATTAAGTAAGTAATGGATACTTCTGTTTGGAATTCTCATTGTTAACCCAGTTCTAAGTTCTGCTTTGAGAGCTTATTTAAAATATATCTGACTACTTGTGCATCTGCCAAAGTAGCCAATATTTCACATCTTCTTTAAACGGCAGTAAGTAATTTTTCCTTCTAAGAGGGACCAAAGATTTAACTGGTCTTCAGCTTCGATTAACTACTAGATTTCTGAAGAAGCTTGTCTGAAGGAGAATAGTGGAATGAGAAGGCAACTGTCTAAGCCTAACCATGAATTGCTAAAACATTCTAACTTCTCTCTGAGATTTAGTGCACAAGGAATGAGGACATTATTTTTCCCAGCAGAGTAACAGCACCGACGCCTTATTCTGTATCTGAATGACAAAAGTAAGAACCACTGGCAAACCTGAAAATTCAAATCAGAAGTTCTCAGATGACCTGAAGTGGGCTGCATATTTCCAGGCACTAAGAGTTGAACCAAATCTTTTGCATTTAATATAATTTTAGCTTATGCGGGTAGCCAAAAAAGATCATAGCATTCCCAATACTCCTGTACATCTAAAACAGCAGCTTCTAAATATTTACTGTGGAATTTCCCATAGCCACAACCTAACATTGTGCTGCAAATAATTGCCCTGCTGTGAAATACAGGTTTCAGTAGAGATGACAATCATATTTTACAAGAACTCAGGAGTTGACTGTTTCCTTCGGTCATTCCTAAGATCTACTGTTCTAAGGCTTTGAAATAGAGTAACAGATAGGACACGCTCCTATTGATAATTACATGTTTAAAAGCAGTGCTTATAAACACATTTTTAACAAGAGCAAAAAGCAAATACAATGTTGACTACCAGCTGCTCAGCTTTTTGCCCCCTTCTTTTCCTAGAAAGACTTCTTTAAAAGAAGTGGTACCATTGTTTCAGGAGCAAATTTTCATGCCAAGATTCAGAGAACCACCTGTCAAATGAAAGGTTTCTCAGCACTCTTGATGAGTCACAGCTCCTGGACTCATCAAGAGCATTGGTTCAGTTACCATCTGAAGAAACTGTCTTGTAAATGAGTCCCACCAGATGTTCAGGTATCTACTCTTATTTTCACTTCTATGAAATTGCTGTAAAATGTCCATGTCATTTGTTAACTACCAAAACACAGCTTACACTATTTCCCTTGCCTTTTGAATTGTCTATCCTACATGCATATGTATTAGAGCTTATACTTATATTTTAATGGTTTAATAGGGTATTTTGAAGATGCTAAAGGTAAAGTTTGCCATTGCCTAGTCTGAAGTTCCTTACACAAACTGTTTCAATTTTTAGGACTTGATATTTGCTTGCACAGACTTTAATGTCACATGCTCAGGCTGTGGTTTTCTTATGTTCCTTAAATGATTGTGTCTTTTCCTCTTTCTCTGTATTTTCTTTTTTTTTTTTTTTTTTAGGAATCAGTCTCTGCAGCTGCAGAGAAAAAGTCAAACATGCCTATAGAAGTCAATGCACAGAAACACAGAGGTCCAAGTGTGCCAAGTTATCTTTCTCCAGAACTGAGAGCTGTGAAGCTCCGTGAATTTAATGAACCTCACTTTGAGGAATTATCTCACGTTAATGTGGTGTCATGCCTTGGGGATCAAAGGAAACATCTCTGCCTGGCACTGAATACTACTGTGGAATCACCTACTAATATATCACCATACTGTGAAAGACAAGACAAATCCCCTTTTCATTATGAATCACACAGGAGGAAGAATGAAAGGCAGAGAAATAGCAATTAATCACCTAAAACTATCTGACACAAGTGACCTAGTAGCCTACATTGCCTTTATTGGAATTTAGTTTGAAAATCATCACTCTTACAAGCTTGATTTCCACATGTATCAAACTTCAGAATGGAAACATTAAAAAAAAGTTGTTTCACCAAGTTCAGAATGCCTAAAGCAGGTATTTAATGTCCTTATGTCCCATGAGAGCACGCCCTAAAAACATTAAACAGGTCCTTTGGAATATTTGTAGAATCATTCAGTGCCTGCACTAGAAACACCCTTCCTCCTCTTGAGGCATATAAAGTTATCTTCTAAGAGCAGGAGCTTGAAAAAAGAGCCAGCAGTAACAGCACCCACTTTTTGCTGTTACTCTGAAAGGAAAAATTCAGATTCCAGGCTCTTGTCAGTCTAAGGCATGAATTTCTACCTTTTGTGGAAAGGGTGGTCTAGGGCAGGAGTCAACCTCTACCTTTTTCTGGAGAGACCCTGCAGAAAGAGAAACAGATCTGAGGCCAAAGAGACAATGAATAACCACGAAGCTTTCAGGAAAAGCTGTTCCATTGGAACATATGTTCTACAGTGGGCTTTTTCTATAATTTGGTGGATACAAGAAAACAGTGATGAGTTATTACAGGCCAAATGCTGACCCCTGTTAGAGTAATATAAAGATACTATGGAGCAATTGAGCTTATAGAAATGTGTTTCAGAAAAGAGTTCAGGTCTCTGGTTTAGTAGGTATTTTGGACCTATTCCATTGAAATGAACAGAAAACGAGCTTCTCCTTAAGCTAATTTTCTTTTGAATATTATTCAGTGCAGCAGAAGGTGATTTTAAGTAATATTCAGTACAGTATAATACAGCAGCCTAGGATTTGTCCTGACGTTCCTTACTGCCACTGACTAATGCTTATTCATAGAAGTAATTCCATAGAATGAATCGTATTACACAGACTTTGTTAGAAATTTCCATTTAATTCAGGGGAATTCACACGGGCTACAAAAGCTTTCCTATTGGATGGCAACATGAATGTTCATCACCAGGTGCCATGAGGGAAAATCCAGTTCTTCCCTACACTAAATCTTACCTTAACAATATCCCACTGTATGCTTGCAACTCCTTCACACAGTGATCTCTTTAGAGCTCACCAAATACAAACTTAACAATGGAGTTTCTCCTCCAACTCCAGTTTAGGCTTCATCCAATCATCTTCTGTCCTTTGCATGGAATCCAAACTATTCTCACCAGAACTGCTCAGAGGCAGAGTTCTGTCCTTGTTTTTCTGGGCTTGGGAAGCTTCCTTTACACATCATTGTCCACACTCCACAATTCTCTTCTTCACTGAATCTCTTCATATCTTCTAACACAACATTTTTTAGTTTGAAATGGGTCTCTTCTGGTTTCCTTTTTTTTCACTTGGAAACACAAACTAATTTGCCATCTCTGTGTGGGTGATGTTACACCTCTACTGTAAACTTTCTGTAAACCCTGTCAAAGAGTACATTCAAACACCTCTCTGGTATCACCTTTTTCTAAGACCTTTCATAAGATCTAACTCAGTTACAACAGAGCTCCATCTTTCTTAGTTCTTTTGGGTCCAAAACATCCATCTTCCTCTTTCTTTGGCCATCATTGAAAGCAATGCAACTCTTCTGCCTGACAGATGCCTTGAAAATTGCAATTTTGCTTCTCTTGTCTGCACTCAGACAAGCTCCTGCAAGGCATCCCTTGTGGAATTCTCTTCAATCAAGTCATCCTGTACCTTATGCCTGTTCTTCACTGAGTCAACTATACATTACTTGTTTTCACTCTCAGAGCACCTCATGGCCTATGCCCTCTAGGCCTATCCTCTCATACTCATCCTTTGGATGCTGAGTCCTCCTGAATAACTCATGTGGCCAACCTATATTGTTCACATAGGAATTTTTTTCTGCTAATAAGGCCATGGATAAGTATTTTTCAACTTTTTACAGCGTGTTCTTCCATTTCTGACAATACCACTTTTTTCTTACCCTTCTCCCTGCATTTAACACTGCCTCTTCCCCCATCTCCCCACTTCCCTCCCTACCTTTCTAGTCATGACTACAACAGTACCAGCTTGCAGCCCAAGCTGCTCAACCTAACAGAATTATTAGCACGGAGTCTGCTCTCCACCTTGCCTTCATCTCCCCTGTAAATTATGGTCTCCCTCACTGCTTGGTCCGTAGGAAGAAGCGAGCATAATCCTGACACCTCTTGGGGAACAATGGGAAGACATACTCCAAAAACTCCACATGATGGAGACTTTGTGGTATCTAAATTTGAGATATTTTGGTCAAAAACATATTCATTTTTGAGAAGAAAGAAAACATTTTAATTTCCACCTGTTCTAACCAAAATCACAGAATGGCATAAGTAGTGAGTATGGCCAAGAAAAAGCCATGGAGACAGAGGGGGGAGACAAATATTTCTGGTTTTGGCAGGAATACTCCTGATGGTACTGATGATAGGTCACTCTATGCCAGAACCTCCCTCTGGAAGACTTTGCACATAGAAAAAAGGCCTATTTTGCAAACAAAACATAGTTTTTAAAGTTTTGTTTTTCTGTTGGGCTTATGAAATATGAGAAGGCTCTGCAATCTCCCTTTCTCTTTGGTGGTTTTTTTTTGTCCACCCTGTTTGTCCATAAAATCTGCAACCCCTGTAGACAGGATAAGGGGAGCAAGCACAGCTTTCTTTAGAGATGTATTTACTTAAAGCCTATAAACTTGAAACAACAATCAGCAAACAAAGATTAGAGAAAGTAGCACAGTGTACGTACTAGAAATAAGTTACAGGAAGAGAACTAAAAAAAAAAAAAGGAAGAATGCAGCCAAAACATCCAAAGGAGTGGTGGTGGGGGGAAGATAAGTACTATTATTAGAGCACCCGAGATACACACTATTATTAGCCAAGAGTACCCAATTCTGTTTCTCCTTTCTTCTCAGCACAGTTTCTTTATGAGCTTATGCAGGAAGAATGCGGTTATTCAACAGCACCCAGGAAGCAACATATTTTTTTTCCTTAAAACTTTATCCTCTGAATTGTTCAACAGGTGTTCACTTGCAAGTCTTTTGAGACTGCCTTACACACTGGGCAGTGCTGCTTTATGGCTCTTTACCATTTTCTGCATTTGGTAACCTTTTCCTTCAACTATAAATTCACAGAGTTGCCTTTTCAGAGTTTCTGCAGTACTTCATGGAACAGTCCATTACTAATGTCATTAATGTCAAGATTTAAGAGTTATTTTTCCTGTATCTTGAATTTATTTAGATAATTAATGCTTTAGAGGGAGTGGAATCCTAAATGATCTTCCCAGGCAGCCTTTCCCAGAGATGAACAGTGCCAATTTTCTCGCCTGGGCTGTATTGCACAGGGGGTTTATGGTTTGCTGCTTCCTTGGATACGCCAGCACTGGGACACAGCTGGCAAAGATCAATCCCCAAAATTTGCCTTCTTCCACGATTTTAGCAGATCTTTTTTCTCCAGAAATATGCTAACTGGCATTCTTTCAGTTTTTTGAGTTTTCTGTGGAATGTGCATCTGATTGACTGACGCACTGCAGAAATAATACTCCAAATCAGCTGTTTCTGTAAATTTCCAGTGTTGGATTTCAAGGTGCTATTCCAGACCAGTAAATTGTAGGGTAGAAAAAGGATTCCCTTGCAAAATATTTTACTTCAGGATCTAAGATCACCAAATGAAGCACAACTGAATCCCTAAAAACCCTTGTTATTTGTTTTCTGCCTTCTACTTTCAGACCCAGAATTATTTTCTGTGTTTCCCCCAGTGCTATCAGCACTTTGATTTCAACTAAAGACAGGCCTAGACCTAAATATAATTTTCAACTACTTATGATCTGGATGCAAGATCTGTAGCTCAACTAATCTTTAGATTGTAGATATTAGGTGTCTCAAATGAGCAATTTGATCAAATGTCGCAGAGATTGCTGATTTTCATAATCAATGAATTCTCATGAATGCTAAATGAGATACAAAGTGTACTTTAAAAGCAGGTGCACATTAGGCTGATGAAGAAAGCCTGCTATGTGGTCATCGCTGTTCTGAAACAGATCCGTATCCGGACAGCTCACTGAAACAACAAATCACTGTATACAAAACAAGAACACTCGAGTGGCAGCTGCTCCCCACGCATGAATGAGAGAGGCCCGGGGATTTCACGGGAGCTCAAGGTGACACTGGCTGAGCTCAGAGATAAAGCCTGGCTGCTCCTGCTGCCTGCAAAGCCACAAGCAGTGCCCACAGGCATCCAAGAGAGTCCAGCAGCCCTCAAGTGAGAATGCTCTGCTACTTCTACACACACAGATAACAGAGATAAGAGGAAAGGCAGCAAGGAGAAGGAAAACAAAAATTAAATAAAGAAACTTGAGTAGCTGAATTGTACCTAAAGGAAATGAGATCACCATTTGCTTCAGATTCCAACCACAAACAACTGACAAGTAATCAAGAGTCATTAAAATACAAGAATTTTTTATGAATCACATTCAACTTAAAATCAGCTACTCTGGAAATTCCTGGGACTCATGCAAACAGATTTGGAGAAAATAAGATTAAAGAGTGAGCTTTATATATTTAACTTTATGAATAGTGATAATGGAACATTTGAAATCTGTTTGTTTACATTTCAAAATCTAATGGTTTATTCAGTAATTCCAGTTATTATCTCAAGAGCTAGAAGTAAACTGATTAGAAAAATTAACTTGGATAACATCATCAGAGAGAATACAAAATGTTTTTCTGTAAAAGTACCCATGTTTTTCAAGATGAAGATAAAATAATCTAAATCAACTTTATGCTGGAAAATTTCCCTTAAACTTGTAACACACTTTCTGACTGCCTTAAAATCCTTTCTGCCACAATCCAAAATTAACTGTAACCCAATACAGTTCGAGTTTGGAGCTACAGTCCAATACACAAAGTAATGATAAATAAAGCTATGTTCTTTAAATTCTATACTCCTAGCTGGGGCTACTTAATTCAATGACAAAATAATTTCTTTAAAAAAAATTAACAACAACAAGCTATTATCATTATAGACGTGACAACTCATGTCAATCTTTTGGCATGACTTCCAGGTGTTTTCTTAGCCTTTGTATTCTTAATCACTAACCAAATACTCAACGTGTGGCTTAACCCTACTCTTTCATTTGAGATGACAGAGGTTTAAGCACACATAACTGCTCATATGCAAATTTAAACTTCACCATTCATAATACACCGTGAGTAGAGAGGACTTGAAAATGATTTTTCAATTTCATGGTAAGTCACATTGGCAAACCAGACATTTTACTAGTAAAGGACTAATTCTGATGTTACTTATACTTGATATAAACCAGAACATGCACCACATGACCACCTGACCCAAGGCAATATCAAGCCTCAGGCCTAAATTTTCCTTGTAGAACAGCACTTTTGTAGCAGTTCTTGCTACTAATATTTAGGGACTTATTTAACTCCCTAGGAGTTCCAGCCTTTTAGGGTTTACTGATGGACCACTGGAGTCAATGTGTGGTGGATGGTATTTCTCTTGAGTTTTAATATTTTATCATCAGCTGTGAAAATGAACACTGTAACCAATAATACCTCCACCCCAACAACTTCTGCAGAACAATGCAAACCTCACAGTCTCTTTCAGTGCACCACCATGAGATAAAACCCCTGTATTTCTCTGAGGGTCAGTGTTCTCATCTAGCTGGAATGGAATGTTATCTGTCCTAAATTTGCTAAGTCAGGCTGGCCGATTAGTCTGAAACATTCAAGTTACTTCAACAATAAATTAAAAGAATCAGCAAGATTTTTATTTGGAACTGAAAACTAAAACACAAAATCACAGTAACCCAAGAACTGCCTGGCTGTGGGTCTGATACTACTTGCTTTTCAGGGTTAGATCCACTGCATCTGACTTCTGTTTTAGAGAAGTGCTATATGACTGCAGACTCAAATAGCTTTAGGAGCTCATAATAGCTGTATACATTTTCTTTACTCTGTGTGGTAATCCAGGTGCAAACAAGAGAAATGTATAAAGCCCTATTACTAACAGCCCTGACTACAAAAATGAACAAATGACTTGAGATTTTGTGAGTAGTATTTTCTCATGTAGATGTTGTAATCCTACTAAGCAGGTAAACTGTCTTGTACAATGTCACTCAGGCATTTCCTGTACCACCTCTTCTTCTTCAGAAGTCTTTCTCCATTCCATCCTGCCTATATTTCTGCCAAATTTTGGTAAGAGACCAAAGTGATGAAACTACAGACATGTAAAAGGAAAAGGAAATAAACTGTGGAAAGAACAATGTGGGTCTCAAAATACAAAATTTGTTCACGAGTCTGTACAAGCATTTCTCTCTTAAGCCTCATGACTTCTCATAATCAGTAGCTACTGGACAAATAAGTTTCACTTCCACTGAGAGCCTTGCATTAGGCATTTAACCTTATTCACTGTTCTTCCCAAAGAGCTTTCATTTTGAGTGACAAAGACCTGTTTTTCCTCTGTCCTATCACAATCTTATCCTGAAGAGAAGACATGGCCTGTAACCAGGCCCGTCTAAACTCTTGAGACATGCAATAGAGAACAAATGCTGACCCTGAAGCTACTGAAAATCTCTTGGTAGCAGAACCGGTCCTGTTTCATCCCTCCCACTCCCTGAGCCTCTGTATTTCCCGTCTGTGCAGGCAGGTCCAGCTTTGAGGTCAGATGGAGGACATGGCAGAAGTGCCATGCTACAGATTTTCCAAGCCCTCTGCCTTAAGGTAGGGCACATAACAAGGTTCCAAGGATTTATTTTACCTGAAACTTCACTTCAGATCTTGTTGCGCCAGCCATCAGCCAGCTCAGTGAATCTAGGCACTGGAAATTATCTCATGCATTTCTGCTTTCCTAAGAGTCACTTAATGCTCATAGAGATGATGCAGCTGTGAGGTTACTTGGAATACCAAAACAAACTTATTTGCAGCTGGTTTGGATATCTTTCTACTAAACCACATTTTCAGTCCAGTCCAGTGTCAACTATAACTCATTTACCTATCTAGGTAGTACAAATATTTAGACCAAAGGAATATGATAGCTTTAAAGCAGCACTGCAAACATGTCAGAATTTCTGATCAGTGGCTGTCACCAGTCTGATTGTAACAGAGCAACACCACAGCCCAAGCCACTTCTCCTGGGGGCCTTCTAGATGTAACTAAGAAGCGCAGTATTTCAGTAAAATCTGGATACATTACCAATGGTGGAAAAAGGGTGATTTGAATCTTGCTGTATCTTGTGTCAGATTGCAGACAACAAAAGTTTTTGGTTCTCGGATCTGGAAAACAAGTATGAACCTGCAGGTGGTTAGGGAGAAAATGAGGAACAGGGGGCATCTGCACAGCTTGGTCAAAGGTTCAGGAGAGGATAACTGATCACACTTCTCAGGAAACAAAAATATAAAAGATGAAACACAGCTTCTCTAGGGTTGACTTTTTTTCCCAGAAGGAGAGTTTGAGGAAGGCCTAGAACCTCTTCCTTGGGAACATGGAAGAGGAAGGAGAGGTGCTGTCCAGGCCTGAGGAGCTCTCCTCTTCCTGCAACCAGGCTCTTCCCTACCCTCCCTGCTGGATCAAACCATGACCTATTTCTTAATTTATTATGTGTAAGGTTGGTGTATTAAAATTAATAGGGTAAATGTTCCAGACTGCTTTTAAAATCTGGATTATTTCCCCCTCTCCAGAACTGATTCCTTAGGATAAGCTTCGTTGATAGCCACTCCTCTGAAATGATTAGAATGCCATGGGGATTTTACCCTGGTACTTTCTGCCCTGTATTTACTTGTGAAGTTGTTATATTAAGTCACCACAGAATGGGAGACAAATTTCTCTCCTGAAATTCAGAAAGGCTCATTCCTTACCATTCACTTATGGACCTCCAGCTTGAGCTGTTTGTCTTGACTCAATTCCTGCCATTCAGTGAAGTGAACTCAGTGTGCTTTCTACAAATGTGAGCTCTGTTCTGATGTGAGCCTGAAGATCTGAACAGAAAGGAATAGAGAATGTAAGCAGACAGTACCTAAATAAAGGTATGGTTATACCCCAGACTGGACACAGATTGAAGGTGGGGAGGGAAGAAGAAAGCTGAGCCACACTCACACCAGTTATTACACAGCAAATACAGAAAGGAAGTCTCTTTGAGCTCTGAATTGTCAAGTTATGAAAACAATTCTTTTGAGAGAATTTCAGGTCAACTCCTTCTCTGACCTGACCTCTAAAGGAACTTCTCTTCATCAGCTACACAGCCTGTGGAGACCTACCTCACCTTAGTCACCTGCACTACCTGAAGCTAAACCCTGTGAATACACCCACAAGTATTATGTACTTGTTTGCTGTTATTCACGGCATTGCTGTAACATCACAGCATAATGTGAACAAAATCACATTTAACTGGGCCAGGAAAGACTATCTATTGTACTGCGTCTGCATTCTTAGACATCTGTCACTTCATATCTCCGTCCTCATCTCATGAAACGAGCTGCTTTGAATACCTCTTTGGGAGACAGAAATTATAAGAAAACCATGACCAGTTTCTCACGAGAAGAAGATTGCTCAGGGCCAAGGGAGCGTAAGTAATTCGGAGGAGATGAGTTTAGCACCTGCTGTAAGCCCCGTATCCTAACAGATTCCAGCTGGCATGAGAACTGCACTGTACTCACCCCAATGTCCTGCGCTTCAGCTGAAGACAGCGCTCTGAAAACACACCCAGTGCTTCAAGCAAACATTCTGACCCAATACTCCCTCCCAGCGGGCTGTGTTTAACCCACACCTGAAAAAATTTAATTCTCTATTAATTAAAAAATCATTTGTGCTTCTCTCGTTGTGGGAAGCACCATATGAATAAAATACACCACATTTGCTTGTATCTCCAGGTATGCTTCATAGTCATTCTATGGTTATTGCTAATGCATATATACATACACGTTATCATTGTTATCATTCTGTCATGTCTCCAGGCATGTTCCTAGTCACTCCTTTCATAGTTCTCACTCATATTTCTCTTTTGTTTTTATAAATGTCCCTAAGGAATTGCTGGCTACCGCGGGGAAGCCAAGGCGCCCCTTCCAGAAATCTTGCCCCTCACAAAGCTGTTTGCTCGCCCTGGCCGTACCCCCCTTCCCCGAAACTAAAAAGCAGCCCAGAAAATTTCCTCCTTGAGTCACTCAGCTCTGTTCTCAGCGCGGTGGAGCCCCGAGGGGGCGGTGCGGAGCCTCCCCAGGGCGGCAGCGGCGGCGGCCCCGCCCCGGCCCGGCCTTTATAGAGCCCGCTCCGCGCTGCGCCCCAGCAGCGCCGCAGCTCCGGACACCGCCGCAGGTAAGTGCTGTGCCTTTCAAACCTGCTCGGCAGATAAGGGCACCAGCGCCGCGTCCGAGCCCATCGGGATGGAGCGATTGCTCTTTAAATTGCATTGAAATTTAAAAAAAAGAAAGCTACTGCGATGCAGTATGGCAGCAGCGGGGAAGGTCAGTTCTACTTGCCACAGTATTTTTAAAGGAATCAGCAGTACTGCTGTTTGTGATGCTGAGGCTGGGCCTGACAAACTAGTGATGGTAATAAAGAATAAATTACTTGCCTTGCTGCCAAAAAAGCTTAATAATAATTGTCTTGATAGTGTTTAAGGAAAGTATATCTGCTGAAATCTCGTCTGAATCTGAAAAGTATGCAGAGCTAAGTACCTGAGGCATGATTTGCTTTCTTGCATTATGACCCCTGCTCACAGGCAAAGGTTGCATCTGCATTAGCATTTTCATTTGTATAATGTCTATTTTCCAAATGAATCTAGTGATCTTCTCTATACCCCATATTTTGGGTCACGCTACTGTGTGTGTGACCTTAATGTGTGTTAGGAGTGTTCAGTAATGACCTATAGAGTACTTGCACTTCTTTTTTTCCAAATAAAGTCAAACTAGAAGGTACAATCCACATATCAGCAGGCATTCAGTCTGCAGGACCAAACTGGAATTAGTCCAATGTAGAAACCTGAAGCAGGTACAGTATGGAGCAGGTCTTCAGCACCAGTCAGTTCTGTACATCCTTGTCTACTGCATTGCTTTTTTTTGCTAATATATACATATAACTGGGATTCCCATTGAATCTTTTAAAAAACAAGTTTTACAGTTTTCTAAAAGCGAGAATGGTTTAAAAAATACTCGCATGACTTCTATTGCAATTTAAAAAAGAGGAAAAAAGCATATAGGACTTTATTGTACCCCCCATTGTTGTTACAAGATAATTTACCATTGGTAAGATTGCTGTACATGCTTGGCTACAAGATCCAGCTGCATATGAGAAATCAAGATAGAATATGTTGTAAATAAGTGAGGCAACATGACCAGCAAACTTTCAAGAGTTGGCAGTGGTCAGAGACACTCGGTGAGGTGGCCAAGCTTACCTAAGTGCTGAGCATCACCAAGATGCAGCTGATAACTACAGAGGCACTGAAAAAAGGAGCTTTCTCTTTCATGCCCTGAAGCTGCACGCTCAGTGCTTTTGTTGAAGGTAGCAATGGTCAGTTAAATAGGTACCAGCAGTAGGGCAGCAGCTAAATACATCTGCCGATTTCCAACTTTTAGTCCACACTGCAAAAATGGAGTATGGATTTTTCCAATTTCTCTTTCCCTGCTTCACTTACACTCTTAAAATATCTGGTTGTATTGTATTGCCTGAACAAAAAGGAAGTCTTCAAAGTAATTTAATATATGAAAATAATAAGCAGATACCCCACTGCAAGTAAATGCTTAATTCTTCATCAGTCTTGTTCTAATATATTCTGAAACCAACTGAAGACAATAAAAGCAAGAAAGCTGACACTGCAAACTGCAGCATGACACTAAATTGCTCTTTTATTTTCAGAATCAACTAATATAGATAGAAGAAGAACAAAGAGAGAAGTTAACTAACAATATGAAGTTACTCATCTTCCTCACCGTAACCTTGGGAACACTTGTCACGGGACTAGAGTCTGTAAGTTTTAAGTGTATCAAAAGCCTAATCTTGTTTCATGGAGAAAGGCATACCCAGCCTGCAAAGCAGAGGGAATATCTTGAAGGACAGAACAGGAATCCATTATTAAATAAATTTCTGGCTTTTATTTTATGGGACAATCGTGAAGCACCAAGGTCACCAAAATGATGGGGCAACTGATGAATGTTGCATCTTTGCACTCCTTGGTGGAGAGGGTGAAGTTTCCTTCCCTGTTTTGGGGACAGTGACCATTAAGAGTTGCTTAGGTTCTTACAGCATAAATAATTGCAATGTTGACCTAATGCAGTGGCACAGTTCAGTAGGGCTTTTCTGATCTTGGTTTTTTTTGGGGTTTTTTGGTGGTTTCTGTTTGCATGGCATGGGATTGGTTTTCCTTCCTCATTCTGCTTTGCTTAATTAGAGCTCCACTTCTCATTCATACCCAGATTCCACAGAGCAGGTTCAGCAGGTAGCTACATGCAAAAACCTAAACTGTTGAAGGTATACAGTAGGGAACAGAGTTTGGCCTATAAAAGATGATCAAACTACATAAAAGGAACTGCCTCCTTAAAAATCCTTTTTTTTTCTTTTCCCACAGAGTTACAGCTGGAAGTACTACAAGCTATATAAACGCAGATCAGAACACAAGGGTAAGCATCTGCCTGTTCTATTTGAACCTAAAAAGAACTTAATATCCTGTAGTTACACCTTCATACGAGAAGAAAGACCCTTAATGATACTGAAACACCTAAAATGTAATTTTCAATTACATTTCCCCTCCTCATTCAAATGTTTTGCCTATAATTAGTGATGTCTTTTACTTACAGAATGCCTGTGTTTGAATGGAGGAACATGCATTACCTATTACCTCTTTAGTGGAATTGGTCGTTGCATATGTCCAGATGGATACACTGGGATTCACTGTGAGCTAGGTAGTGTCTGTCTTCCTTAATGCTAACTAAATGGATTGAAAAGGTCTAGAAGATAGTCAAAGAATTAATATGAAATACCAAGTGAAAGTATTACCCAGAAACATGACTGGATAGCCTTTAGCCTTTGGTTTATGCTAACAGACTAAATGAGGAGAAGCAAGTAAATGTTGGTGCAAAATCAGGATCTCTAATTTTTCTTGTCCCTGCCTCCTCACTAAGGTTGTTTACTTCAACCTAACTTTTAGTTTGGGGTGGAAAAAATGAACTAGTTTGTGAGTGCCCAGAAGCAGAAGGACTTAATGGATTGTGAAGTTCACTTAAACTGTTAAAGAATTAATATTCATGCTTTAAAGTGTAAGATACTTGATGCTCAAAATCCATACAGATCAAATTTAATAACAATATCTAGTCAGTCTAGATTTTGCATCTGTTTTTGAGTGTAATGTAAGAACTTCTTTTCCTCATTAGAAGGATTTCTCCACGTCTGTTACAGAACAATTATAAACACGAACATGCTGCTAATAAAATATTTATTTTCTCAGACACTGACAGCACATGCTATACTGAAAATGGGGAGAACTACAGAGGGATAGCAACAGATGACAAATGTCTGCCATGGAACTCGCCCTCACTAATCAGGAGGGGTCTTTACCATGCTTACTCAGAGAATGCTTTGCAGCTTGGGCTGGGCAAACACAGCTACTGCAGGTAAGAAAAGAATCACTCTTCCTGTGATGATAACTTCTATTACCACAGCCCCAGAGATGCTTCAGTGAGAAACATGTTTTTAAAAAATAACATTACTGAGCTGAATTATTGACTAAAAATATTTGGAATGTGACTTTCTGAAGCATTATTTTCCCTGGCATATCTTGCAACAAAATATTTTGGTTTTTTCAGAACACTTGGAATTTTAAGATAGTATGACTTTTTAAAACAGTCTTTATTAAAAGAACACTTTTTTCATCTTTTAGAAATCCTAATGGAAGGAACAGGCCCTGGTGTTACACCAAAAGGGGATCTGCCATTCAAGAAACACCTTGCAACATAGAGAAATGTGGTAAGTAATATTAGTTTCAACACAACTGGGGGTTTGTTTGTTTGTTTTTTCAATTTTATTTTTAATAGCACAAGGTTGGAGTTTATTTGTAAGAACATCTGTACAAAATTTTTCTTTTCACAGGGCCTACGTGTGGTCAAAGGAGCATCAGCAAGACCTTCAAGATTGTTGGTGGAAGGCAGGCAGAGATTGAGTCTCAGCCTTGGATAGCTGGCATTTTCGAAACCATAAGGGGCATGGACCGTTTCCTGTGTGGTGGCAGCCTCATCGACCCATGCTGGGTGCTCACAGCAGCACACTGCTTCCACACTCCGTAAGTTTCCACTCCATGGGCTCTTTATTTGCACCTTTCTTCAACTGAGTTCTTGGTGCGATGCTCCCTGAGCAACCCTTTGGAATGCACCACAGTAAGAATGTTCCTTTGATGGAACAAAACAAAAAGAGCAGCCAAAGAAACATTAAGCCTCTGGGAGCCCACATCTAGAATGAACTAGCAAGGTGTGGACAGCTGGGTGGGATGCAATTTAAATAATTTAGTGTATATTGGTGCCAGGATTTCATTTTTATCTTAGCCATTCCCCAAACTCAATAATTGTACTGATGGTGATGAGCTGTGTAATACATCCATGGGTGTTTTTTGTTGGCTTTTCTGTGGAAAGCTGATCCTTTTGGCATCCTGCAGAGGATTCTTAAGGCCAACGCCTTGCATTAGTGGCAACTGGCTAGGCATGTTTCACAGTGTCTGAATATCTCTCTTAATCCCTTCAAATGGAAAATTAGGGTGCTTTCCTTCAGAATACTGAAGGAAAGTTTAGTCAACTTTCAAAGCTGACTAAATTTTACTTTTTCTTATCAGCATTAAAATAAATATGAAACAGAACTGGGACTGGATCTCAGCTGTTGACCTTACTCTCAGAAACCAGTAGTCTTCATCAATCTCTCTACTCTCACTCAGGTCAAGAAGGCCAATAAACAAATCTGTCTACAAAGTCTTCCTTGGAAAGTCCATACTGAATGTTACTGATGATAAGGAACAAGTGTTCATGGCTGATGAGATCATCTCTCACCCTGACTTTACAGATGACACAGGTGGCAATGAGAATGATATCGGTAAGTGTCATCTTCATATGAGCCTTTAAAACACTGGGATAGGTGAAGGCTACATAACTGTGGTATACATCTAAAATAATTACAACCAGAGAAGGGAAGAAGGGGAACAGAAACAGCCTGAAAACTAAGCCTGTGCTGAGTTTTTTTGCACTTGTGTAAGTTTTGTTTGTGGTACATACCAGATACATTACCTGGCAGGCAATCTCTGGACCTGTGGAAGACATGGCTTTTCCACAAGCACTGGTGGCACCATTCCATTTCTGCCATTTTATTATAGAGACACTGTATGTATAGTAAATGAAGGCATGATGCATGTACAGTAGGTTTCATCATATAGCATGGGAATGCCATATCAGGCATCTCTTTAGCTGAAGATTATCCTGAATTAATTCGGACTTTTATGGAAGCCTGAGTTTCACAAGCCACTTCCTAAAGCAACCATGTAAGAGATGGGTTTTTGCAACTGGAACAGAACAGACTTGCCAGTCTTGCACTTGACATTTAGAACATTTAGAACTAGCACTCCTTCCAGATTGCTTCAGCTGCTGCTGCAAAAATAAAGAAAATCCAAGAATATCTTTTAAGCCATTTAGGGTGTAATGGGTGCCACCCTCTACAGCCAGTCAGAAAGTTGATGTTTTAAAACATCTAAAGATACTCTTGCAGAAAACTTTTTTGCCTGAGCTATCAGCCCCTATCCTTTGAGGAAGCAAGTTCAAGTTGGAACACATCAATTTTAGCCTTGGGAAACTTATGTTGTTATTAAGTAATGACTCATTCCAAAAGCCATGAGGGGAGCCATGTGTAACCAGAACTAAATATAACTATTCCCATTGACTGTATCAAACACTTCTACTGTCAGAATTTGAAGGGAAAAACCTGCTTTACAAATCTAACTATATATATTTTCTGACTTGTTTCATAGCTTTGATAAGGATAAGGACGACTTCTGGACAGTGTGCAGTAGAATCCAAGTATGTCAGAACAGTCTGCTTGCCAGAGAGGAACCTGTACCTAAAAGAGGATACCCACTGTGAAATAGCTGGCTATGGAAAACAAGATTTTTGTAAGTGAATGACTTATCTTCCCAAAGTTGGTCTTCCACAATGGTGGGAATGTGATAATTTTTACACCATGATCTGTGAAGTATTAAAAAATACCTTTCTGTTGTATGTATTCCATGTTCGTCTCTTGAAGATGATCTTTGCTATCATCTTCTCTATTTCTCTATGGCATTTCCTGTCTGACGCTTCTCTCGTCAACCATACAAAGTAAGCCAAGATGTAAACCACAATTTTTATCATTCCTGATGTGATGAGGAGCAGAAAAAAATTATAGCTATGTGGGAGGATTAGCAAAGGGATTGCATTTGTGAAGAATTTCCATCAAAAATTATTAAACTCTTTCTCTCTAAAACCTAAACTTTATATTTTATGTCTGGAACATTTTTTTTTTTAATTATTTATTAACAGTAAAAGGAAACCAATACTGCATAAGATAGTTATAAGAATTGGAATGGTTATGCTAATTTAAGTGCAGAAAATGTGTTATGGGAGGTTTCTTGCTTCTTTTTGTGCCTTTGATGGTGAAAATAATGTTTTTGTTTTTGTTTTTTTTTTTTTTTTGCAGATGACATCTTCTATGCTCAAAGACTGATGTCGGCCCCTGTGAACTTAATATCACAGAGAAAATGCAAATATGAATACTATGACAATATTAGAGTTACTGACAACATGGTCTGTGCTGGAGATCCTGCATGGCAGATTGATGCCTGCAAGGTAAAATTGGTTTGGTTTATTTTTTAAATAATTTCAAATGCTTGTACACTATATGGGTCAGTTGGCAGCATCTTGTAATTCTACTAGTACTAGTCACAGGAGTCTCTTATGTAACTGGAAATTACTATATCAAGTGGAGGTGAGCTGTAATGTGGCCAAACATCTGCAATAAAGTTGGAACCCAGAGTTAGGTTTTATGCCCTCCACACCTTCCTTTGGAGGCACAAGAAGTGCAGCATCTTAGCCACTGTTTTTCCTCAAGGCCTTTTTTTCAATCTATTCAAGCAATAGGTGATAGATATCCATCAGAGCTATATAGCAACTGTTCTAATCTCAGCTTGTACTTTAACTATTAACTATAGCTTTGCAAGGGTACCATTACAGGGGACACTGAGCTCCTCAAGGCTCCTCAAAACCATATCTATTTCCCTGCACCCTGACTGGGCAGAGTGGCCATAGGAGCCATGACAAAGAACAAGTGTCCTCAAGTGTAAAAGTACCTTATGCACAGGGAGACAATTGATTCTGTGATGAAGAATTGGGCATGTTGGCCTTGACCTTGTATCACTAGTCTAATATCTGTGATTATGAACTTGGGATGGGGATATGGAGGGTTGTTTTCCAAGGTAACTATTTCCTGCTATCCTGCTAGGTGGAACTAGGGAACTCCTTAGCTTTAGAAACTGTTCAAGTCACAGTAGATGCCAAACTTTCTGTTCCATCTAAGCAATGTTCTCAAAGATCAAAGCTTTAGCTCATAGATCCTTACTAGCTTGTTTAACTCTAGAAACAATAATCCATCTGCAGAAAATGACCTAATATGTTCTCTTTCTGTTGTCAGGGAGATTCCGGTGGCCCCATGGTCTGTGAGCACAATGGCAGGATGATGGTTTATGGCATTGTCAGCTGGGGAGATGGCTGTGCAAAGAAAAACAAGCCTGGTGTTTACACCAGAGTTACTCAATACCTTAACTGGATTGACTCCAACATGAATGGGCTAACTGCCAAGAGTCGTTTTCTTCCTGAACCAAAGTGACCTTTTTTCTACAGCTGGACTGAAATGAACAAGATTCAGCCTATACTGACACCAGGACAGTGAAGACCTGAATGTCATAAGAGGCTTTCATTTTAAATGCTTGTGTGGTCCGTCACTGACATCAGTGTTCCTGAGGCATGAGGCAGAGAGATAGATGGTTGATGTAGTATCTTACTACTCTGAATTACCTGGCAACCACTCAGTGGGAAGCTAAAATATTTAACATTTAAATGAGTATTCCCATGCACGATACTATGCATAGCAAGTTAGCTGTCTACTTCATTTATGAACCAGCATTTGCTCTGGAAATACTGATACAGTTTCAACTTACTTAAGTATTCTTTTTATACGACCTGACTCCAAAATCTCCCCTCATTGTATTGAATGATACTAAGACTCAAGTCCTACAACCCTAACCTGTTAAGACCAGTACTGAGAGAGTGATCAGACATGGTATCAAAAAGTGGAAAAAAATGTAGTAGCTGAGTCAGCATCACAAACTCTTAATGTATTTAACTTAAGAACTGTGCTGCAATAAGGCAAATTGGAAATTTGCTGGACTTCCAAGTCATATGTGAAGGTGTCTGGGTCCCCTGGAAAGTCTGGTTATGCAACCTCTTTACATGTACCTATGCACCCTGGAGAAGATTTATGGACCTGGCATTTGCTGAATGCTGCTGGCATCAAAAGTCAGAAATTTATTTCCATTCATTTAACTGATATTATATGGAAGTGATTTTTTTTTCTCCTCAAGACTTATTCTGGGTTTATTTTTAAACTTGTCTTTTTTTGTAGATTTGAATTATTTTATAGATTTGAATTATTTGTATGAGGGCTGGAACCTCAAGCTTTATTTAATTACTTTTACTGTATTTAACTTATTGTTTGTATTATGGATGTTAAATATCATTAAAAAACTTTCTTCTTATGTGTCTGTTTCTCCTCTCTGGAAAATAGAAGGGTGTGACTCAAATGAGAATTGCCATTATGAAGTTCTAATCTGACTGTAATCTTCCTTAGTAAAACATAAATACTTTAACCTCCTGATTATTGAAGTACTTGATAGGCATAGGTTAAATTCTCTCTTTTTAAAAAGCAGATGGGTGTTTGTGAAAGCATACTACAGCTGTAGCTTTGTGTAGTCTGGGTATGTGAACCTTGCACTGGTGCTGGAATGAGAGGAAGAAGAACCTTGATGAAGTCTGGTCCTTGAGACTCAAGACTGAACGAGGTTAACATCTCCACTCCTTGCAGTGCTGTTGTTAAGTCACGTGTCCTTGTATTTCAGTCCCCTTTCTATAAAAGGGGTGGGACAGTACTTCCCTCTTCCCACAGCTCTGCCTGCTCATGAGTTGTCAGGAGCGAGAGTTGACAACCGTGTGACTGCTGTGACTAATGCCCTGACAGCCCAGTGGGGAACAGGGACACAGCACTACTTAAACATGAAATCATTACTGATAGTGCTGGGTTACAAACTGTTAGACAATACAATTTGTTTTGGGATCTGCAAAAGAATTTATTAGCAGAGCTAACCATTGCATGTGATAGAGTTATTTGGGGCAAGTTTGTGGACTCCTGATTAAAGTTTGTGCAGGGAATTGGTTACAATTACATTATTTCTGGAGAATGAGTTAGAGATCTCACGTGAGAGACTGGGAGAAGAAAAGCACCTCCTCACTTGTCATTTTGACAGCAACTACCAGGACAGCTTGACCAGTGCTGGCAGAGAATACTTCATGCCCAAAGTTAGCAATGATAATACAATTTTAGACAAAAATATACTAGGTTTTAAGCATGCTACAAATTTCTCACTTCAGTATTCCACTTTAACACTTATCAAAACACTTAAATCAATAGATCTCCAACAGGTGGAGAACATAAATACCTTCATGGCCATTGCATATGATTTTCATTGCAATGAATAACACATTTGTCATCAACTTCTCGAGGCTTTTTCTATGCAGAGAGTCAATATAATTCAAATTTCAATTTATTTCCATCATTATGAATATAAGTAAGAATGAAAAAGGAGTAATAAATAAAACTTGCATTTAGGTCTCCTTCAGCTTGAAGTCTAGGATACTCTGGGCAAAGTATAAAGACAGGATCTTGAAAGCTGAGAGCCTTAAGATGCTTTTTGGTTGTGCAATCTTATTTGTTCCTTAGTTTATATTGGATAAGCTACTCCAACAAAAATTAAATCTCTAGACAAACATACACTATACATACACCTCTGCTCTGGCTGCTATACAATTTTATATAGTCTCTTTCCATGTTCTCTGCATGACTTTGGCCCCACAGCTGTAGTATCATCTGCCTGGCTAGTTAACAGAGCCTGGAAAAATGAAGGGCAAAGATGAGAGCACAGTTTTGCAAAACTTCCTCTTCCTGCAACAGAATCCACAGGAGACATTCTCTTCCTGTGTTACAGAGTGTGAGCAGGTGTTGATCCAGGTTGAAGTGCTGGTGAAGATGGAGAGAAACAGTGCAGAGAACTGTGCGTGGAGGCTGACAAACAGCTCTGCAGAATTACAAGAGCATGACCAGAGAAGGAATGGTTTTGGAAGATATTAGATATCTGCTGGGTACAAACATACATGAAAGACAAAATTTGATATCATAAAGCTACTCTTAGTTAATATAGTTAATTGATTTCAGGTATTTGCAATAGAGAGGAGCAGAATAGGAGTCCAACAAGTGTTTAGAAACAGCTCAGAGATGGGCATCAGCCCAAGTGAAGAGATCATACTCTCGGAAGCCTTTGAAGCATGACTAACATGAACTCAAGTTCCTACTTATCTTCAATACTTCCACAGTAGAAACATATCAAATAAAGAGGACAAAGCAGTATCTGATGTGTCCAGAGCACATAGGAAGCTTGTTTAACCTGTCAGCTCCTAGAAGGAAGTGATGCATCCTGAATGAACAGACCACTTGACCTTATATAGCTGAAGCTTTCTTCATGGAAGTGAAACTAAAATGTGACTCAATGTACTTAAAAATAAAATCCATTTTAAATTAACTAAGGGATGAGGAAATGTAATACATCACACATTTGTTATCCCACTTCCATGTGGAATTGTATGCATGAGAGGATTTTGTTTGTGCATATTGAAACCTGAACTAAAAACCCAATGTGACTATTGGGTCACTAAGCCTTTAGCTCACTTCTGACACCTAACCACAGCTCTTGTTTTAGGCCTAATGAGTACAGAATTTATCCATAAAGACAGAATGAAATCTTTCTGCACCCAACAGTCTTGTAATTTCAAGTTTGAGGCATCTCCATCTTAAGCTAAAGTTTAAAAAAGTGACATATTTGAAACACTACATATTCATTGAAGAAAAAATCTGGGTTCAAACTTGGTCTGGCAAAACCCTTCCAAACTCATCATATCTCATGCAGTGTACAAATGGACAAAAACAGAATTTGGGTTGTGTTGTTTAACCTTTAGTCAAGTGAATGA
The DNA here is from genome assembly GCA_034509425.1 of Eopsaltria australis. Classification (NCBI taxonomy): domain Eukaryota; kingdom Metazoa; phylum Chordata; class Aves; order Passeriformes; family Petroicidae; genus Eopsaltria; species Eopsaltria australis. Next base: position 755,694 of record JAVTVJ010000525.1, read on the forward strand.
AATGGAACTATGAACAAGGACTATATACTTAATGAGTACATTATTTATATATTTTATATATTTTTAAATATATATTGATATAGTTATAGTTATAGTTATAGTTATAGTTATAGTTATAGTTAGTTATAGTTATAGTTATAGTTATAGTTATAGTTATAGTTATAGTTATAGTTATATTATGCAAAATGAGATGCAGACCCAGAAGTCCAGCATGAAAACACATGCAGACCCACACAAGCAATGTGCTCAGTTCCTGTACCAGCTATAGCTAGTTCCATAGCTATAGCCAACAAGGTGACTCATTCAGATTTAGGTGGCACCTGCCTGGCAGGACACACTAATGATCCTTGAAGCTGGAAAGGGCTGTGAGAATATCAGCATCCAAACAGAATTCAGAGTGAATGCAGCAATCCAGAGTCATCAAAAATGAACACGAAAATGGAGACAAACAGGAATACCCAAACACACGGAAGTAGAAGAGTGATGACTGGTATTAAAACAGATCCAGAAGGCATTGCACACCACAGGCTGGATTTAAGGCAACAGTATTGAGTAAAAAACTGTAAACATACTGAAACTCACTGCAGAGCACAGTTTGTAAACCACAGGACAAGGCAAACACTCAGCTGTGTTTTGTTTTGAGTGTCATTCTTCTTGATGGGAAGACAACAGTAAGCAGTGGTCCAGAACATGACAAGGAGAAAAGACTGAAAATATTTATTTTATTTTATCCAGAGAAGCAAACTCTACAAGGGATATTTTCTTCAAAAGGGAAAAGGGTAAAGCAGACAAGGGAATGAACTGTTCTCTTCATCTTCCGGAGGTGGGGTGAAAAGCAATAATCTTGATTGCAAGAAGGGAAACTGAACTGAACTATTATGAAATGACTCTACTGGTAAGAGTAGTGAAGCATGAAATAAATGGAACTGAGTGGTGTTGAGCCTCATCGACTAGAATTTTTCCAGAAAAATTTAAACAGAAATAAAGTAGTTGGTTTGGGCTCTTGCAATGCAACTGAAAGGTATTTTGAGAAATCATCTAACCTCAGGTTCCCTGTTTTTTATGAAATCAATGAACATGCTCAGTGACTGAGATAACTACATGAAAATACAGATGTTACAGGGAAATTTAGAAATAATATTACACAATCTTCCCATCTTTTTAAAAAGTGGCTTTAAGAAATGGGTCCTATGAGAGAAAATAGTCCGGATTTCTGAGTTAACAATTAAAGGCAAACCTCTTAATGGTAGACTAATAACTATAAAGAGTTTTGAGCAAACCTTCCAGTGACTCTTAAAAAAAATAATATTCTAGAAAGGACTAGAATCAAATTAATTGTTTCCATGTCCCACTGGACAAAATAATGTCAATGAATAACATGTGCAACTGGCAAGACAGTAAAATTATTATCCCCCATTGGATAGTGGACATGTTATTTTTCTACTGAGTAACTGAAAAGTGGTTTGTATGTAATGCTATGACTTGGCATCATACATACAAATTACCTCAGTATGCTTTGAGCTGGAGGCCTCTGGGTGTGTGATAACATCTCCCAAAGCACACTATTATTGTAAGAGACAATCATGGAAGAAGATGATGAAGATCACAGGCAACCACGAGACTTAAGTCACAGTCACAGACTTATGCCTTTTGGGATTTGATGCCTGTTAGGTGACAGTATAATTCCAGAAAACCAGATGGACACATTTATACATCCACAGGCAGTTTCACATTTATCAGAAATGAACAGAAGTATCTCTGCTAGTCACAGCTAGGATGTTCAAGTGCAGTGAATTCATAACATCAACAGTAGTAGTTAATAATTACTTATCACTAATTCTTCCCTAAGTTTTCTTACCTTGTGGCACAAAACTTTAGCCTAAGTTAAAACAAAGCATCCCCAAGTGACATAAACCAGAGCCTCACTACAGCTGTTAAAATTGCAGCTGTTCCGTGAAGATCACAGCATGTACTTGGCATTACTACAGCATGTTAGCACCCATGATAAAAAAATCTTCACTAATGTTCCAACTCCTTCATCTACAAATGCACCTGCAAAGTCTGACACATTGCACATTTGTCTGGTTGGATCATATTTTTATTTTTAAACGTGCTATGTTAACAGCAGCCCCAGCCACACGAAGGACTGCCTTAAACAGATGCCTGTGACCATCTCAGCCAAATTTTGCTCTAGAACTTGTTAGGCATTACCTGAGTCAACACTGCAGGATAGCAAGGGGCTATGTAGCTGCCATTCAAAACTGAATAGATTTGTCTCAGAATTATTTTCCTGAGACACCTTGCATTTGGGATCAGGGGTATTTGATTACAGACATCACATTTTATGTATCCTCTTAAAGAATAAGCAATTGCTTATTTAATTTCAAACTAGACATACACAGATAAATTCAAAATATTTTTCCAGAACAACTCAGTTCCATTTAAAATAACTGCAACTAAGTTTATCTTACATATTAAATCTTTTGCCCTCTAGGAATACTCTGTATTACACTAACTGTATCCTCTATTTACAATGGGTTTGTTTTAATAAACACAACATCAAGAGATCTCTTGTTTATTACATGGGGAAACAAATCAGAGAATTTTTTTACATTCTGTAGATGAAACCGGGCTACAGAAATGTTTTCTGATGATCTACTTGACTCAGCCTTAAAACTACATTAAAGGGATTTTAAAAAATTCAGAGAGAAAATTATATCAGCTACTATGTTTCCTCTTAAAAATTTGGAACAGTTTTTTTTTACAGTCCTATTCTAGACATAAAACACATATATGTCCTCCTAAAACATGAGAACAATCATATAGCCAGGAAAAATACTGACTGTTCAGAGGCAACAGAGCTGTCAAACATGGAAGGTGATAAGTGGTGGAAGCAGATGAAGAAACAGTGGATTTCAGGCTCCCAAGGATGCTAGCTTATGAGTGCTTTGAACTGCTTTTGTTCAAATCCATGTGTAAGTTACGTCCCCAAGGCGGGCAGTGAGGCGGGAGCAGCTCCATCCCTGTCCCGGCAGCCAAGGCACGGACCTGCCGCTAGATGGGGGAGCAGCCTCGGAAAAGGAGATGCTGTCCCTCGCAGCCAATGCACAGGCAATTCATCGAGCATGTAAATCACTGTGGTTTAATTTATAGCATAACTTTTGCCCCCCTTCCACCCCAGTACTTATAAAAAGGTGAGCATGGGACAAACAGTAGTTACTCAGCCAGTTACGTGTATAACCCGGCACTTCTAACTGTGATCCCGCCAGACAAGTCTGAGATTCCTCGCTGACATTTATAATCCTGCATTTTCCTGATCTGTCTAGACTTCAGGTAATGCTAGCACACCTTACAGCAGCAGAATGGCCAGAGCGCTGTCCTTACGAGAAACCCTTGCCACAACAAAGACAATTACTCCGTGAACAAAAAAGAAACAAACGAACGAAAAAAATCTCCAAACCCCAACAACTAAAACCAAACAAAAGCAAGTTATTTCATGTCATGTTCAGGGGAAGCCGTGGGAGGCACAGGAACAGTGGGAAAAGTGTTTAAGAAGAACCTGTAAAAGCTCAGTATACCACATAACCGTTTTCCTCCAACAAAGCACGAGTTGGACTGAAACAGCACAGGCAAAGATAACGCGGCAAACACAATGCACGGGCAAACGCGGCAGTGCTAAATCTTACCTAAGAAGAGTAACAGCTATAATTGTGTTAAGTGGGAGCGCTGACAGTGATCCTCCCTGAGCCGCCCTAAGGCGCTGGATCATTAAAACGTGCCCGCCAACTGCTGCCGCTTGAGAGCATTTGCTGGGAGCATCTCCCTGCGCGCCCGCGCTTGCCGGCAACGCTGAGGGCGCCCGCGCCTCGCCGCGGAGGGACCGGGACAGCGGGGCCGGGACAGCGGGATCGGGGCGGAGGGATGGGGACCGCGGGATGGGACAGCAGCGGCAGGAAGCGCCCGGCCGGCGGGGCGTGCGAGGACAGAGCCGGGCGGCCCAGGCTGCGGCAGCCGTGCCTGCTGTCATACAAACGCAGTGGGGAGGGGATGGTGCCTTTCCCAAGGGACGCCCCGGGCACCCGCAGTGGTGCGAGGCTGTAACCCCCGCTTATGAAAGTAATAATTCCCATATTGTTAGCAGAATACTAACTTCAGGCCGTGTGGCCACGTCTAAGTATAAACCAGCTCGCTGCTCCGGCCTGAGAGATGCTGACTCCTCCAGACCACTTCTGTCATTTGCTACACACAGAGACAAGTACTTCGCTGTACCCGAGTTAGAACAACACAGTACAATTTGCTTTGAATTGGTTTTGTCTCTTGGACTTTGGATATTTGAAGTTTTAACTTCAAGACAACACTCACAAAATTTCTACTCAGTCCTTAACTGCTTTCTTAAGGTAATGCAAACACACTCAGGTACAGGCAAAAGTTTGTTTATAATTTATTTTTCATGGGTCTTCACATCTGACACATTCAGGCAGGGAAGCAAAGTATAGTCAAGTGATTTCCGAAAAGTTGCTGCCACCAGAAGCATTTTCAGAACTCAACTGATCTTACATTGACTAATTATTGTGATCTACTCAGGTATCAATGCACAGCTAAAATGATAAATCTTATCAATTTGTTCAAGAAGTTGTCCCATTCTGAAAGTAAAATTGGTATCACAATATCAAAATAGGTGTAACCCAAAGGTTAGCAAAGCATCCAACCAGAGAGCATGTGAATGTGTTTAATAAAAAAGTCTGCACACCCCTGTGCTACAGTTGTCTGATTTGTGTTATCACTTGTCACCAAATTTTAGGAAGCCCATGACCCAAACATTATCATTCCGAATCTTGGAAACAGAAAACTGTTCAAGCATCCATGACTAGAAAATTGTAAGATCAAGAAACTTCTTCAGGCTCTGAATTATCAAATTAACAGATTTTAAAGAAATATAAAATATATGGCAAATATAAAGAATCCTAATTCATCATTCCATTAATGAGTACTTTAAATATTTCTTTCTTCTTGACATATGAACAGAACTCAATATTGCTTAGAGAAGCAAATGAACAAAACTGAACACTTATTTAACCTCATTCTGCAGATGGCAAACAAACATGACATCAGTCAGAATGCTGAGATATTCTGCATTTCTCACAAATTACTCACCCTCATCAGAAACAGTTTTCGTAACACTTAAATAGGCTTGTTACTTACTCTTAGACTATTACAAGAGCACAGCACATAAAAATTACCCAGTTTCTAGGTTACTATTGATCTTCCTTTTAGATTACTTAAATTCTAAAATGATGCCAAATCCTCCATTCCTTTTAGAGTTATTTCTGCTGCAGGTATATGATGTATCACGTTTTGACAGCAAATGCGATCAAGCTGTGGCAACAAGTATTGATTCAGAAGTTAAAGGAAGAGGTAAATAATTGTCATAATCTTCAGCGAATTAAAAAATTATTTCTAGAAATTATATCTTTTGCAAAAATTGGTGATTTAAATGCCAAGGATAAAGGATAAATTCTAGCTGAGAATGTGAAGATAATTCAGCATAGAAGTCTTTCTAGAGGAGTCGGTTGTTAATTAAATGAAAGCTAACAGTCAAGTAATCAATTTCCTCAACAAGATTCATGTAACCTATTGACATATGCTACATAAACTCAAGATAGCATTACCCAGGAAAGATCTGTCTCATGCAAAAGATTAAGTAGCTGTCACTCCCAGGCCCTGCTGAAGAAGGGAGTCTAATGAAGAAGCTTCCACTGTTACTGCCAGGGCTGCACTCCGTGTGGCAGCCTTCCAGCACCTGCCAGAAGGTTATTAAAGCCACAGCAATGGGAGATATTTAACGTGTGTCGCTGGGATGAACAGAGTCCAGAGAACTGATATCTTCTAGCATATGTATGAAAACAGAATTCTGCACCTTAGTGCAAACACACACTTACTGGCTTCCATAAGTTAATTCTTCCATAAGTGTCTTTCATTGTGGACAGCTCCTGCTTTTTTAACTCTCTGAGACCAAAGCTTATTGGGCCCTTCAAAGCACTGACATAGCTGATAACTTCTTCAGATCTTTTGGAACACAGTGCAGATACATCAAGTATCAGCTATCGAACATTCAGTTCTCAAATCTCAGCATCAGATGTTCAGTCTAAGAGTAGTTACAAACACTGCAAGAGCCAGGGCTGTATTTCCTGCACTCTTTAGAGTGTATTCCTGGTCTCTTCACCACAGAACCTACTCTAACTTGTGTGCTCCCTTTCTGCTTCTGTGCTTGTCCATCCCTAAAATAGGTTTTCACAGTTGCAACATTTCTCTGTTCACTGGGTAAGCATATCTACTTTCCATTAAGAAGCATATCATGCAAATATATACAGAATAGATTTTCTTACTATAACCACAGAATCATGGAGTATCTTGAGTTGGAAGGGACCTACAAGGATCACCAAAGTCCAACTCCCGGCCCTGCACAGGACAGCCCCAGCAATCACTCCATCTGCCTGAGAACGTTCTTTAAGCACTTCTTCAACTTCAGCAGGTTTGGTGCTGTGACCACTGCCCTGGGGAGCCCAACCACCCTCTGGGTGAAGAGCCTTTCCTTAATACCCAACCCAAACCTTCCCTGACACAATTTCACGCCACTGCCTCGGGTCTCATCACTGGCCACCAGAAAGAAGAGATCAATGCCTGTCCTTCTGCTTCCCCTTGCAAGGAAGCTGCAAAATTCCAAAGAAAGTGCAGAATTCCACTAGAAGAAAAGGTGCTACACAGCTTGAATAGATGATTAAAAAAAAAACCTGGTTATTTACTGTCTTTTTATCACAACCCAGCTTCCCCCAATGCCCCCGTAATGTCTTATTATAATTCTTTCTCAAGTAGTCAGAATATTGTAACAATTAATTTATTGCTTCGATTGATAATGTACATTAATAAAACCCATCATCTTGCTGGAAAAGAAACAACTCAGTTCAGAGGGTTTTGTTTGTATAAATGAAGACTGAAAACATTAACAAATCTAAAATTAATAAAAGTAAAAGCAGCCTCAAAACCATTATTCAGTTTATCCCAGGTCTTAAATTTGAATTTCCAGTTCTTTATTGTTCCTTTAGAATTATGTCTTTGGTCAGTAAAGAATTTTGTAGGCTCTTGTAATCACACATATGGGATGTTACTGCAACCAGTTAGAAGACACGTAAGTGAAGTTAAACTGCAGGTAAGCAAACAGTCCTCAAGGGGGAAGACAAGTGTCTATTGTTTATTTAGCAACCAGTTCAAATGTGTTCATGTGCCAGTGTTTGTTCTGGCACACAGTTCAGGAAGTAAAGAAATTAAATGGGAACTCTATCACCTCCCAGACCTGAGGTACTGAAGTCCCTTGTAAAATAACTGGCCAGACAATGTAAGAAAAAGGAGGGGGGACTCAGAGGCAGCAATTAGGATAGAGCTATACTTTGCCGTAAACCTTTCAAGAATGGGTGGAAATTTTGCTGTGCCAAGGAGTAATAAAGTTGTTTTGTGAGATGCGATGGGCATACCTGGAATTCTGACCAAAATTTACAGAGCAACTCTTTAATTTATGGCTATTGTAGATCATATTTAGGTATTGGAAGGAATCTATAACCTCTCTTCACAAGTAGAGTACAGGGCAAGGATGACTTTCCAGAAATTTTATTTGGACTTCTAAATGGTTGGGTAGCTGAAGAATGTTGGGACTCCACTTCTAAAAGAGGTATAGACCAGCACAAATATGTAGCAATTAACCACTATTTCCATACTGTATTTCAGTATTTGCTAGTCAGATTGTCTTGTTTAGATAAGCAAGAAAATTATTTTAGGGACAGAAATTAATATCCTGAGCTGTGAAGCTCACCAATGCAGGACATGGCAGAATATTCACAATGCATAGGCCCAGTTCACTGAAGATCCACATGTACTAATTGAAGGAAAAGCTTTTCCATTTGCAACAAAAAAAAGGAAAATCAGTGTATTCACAAATTAATAAAAGGAAAGGTAGTAGGTTTTTTTGCTGTATTTTACTTTTTGTTGCAAATTATTCCCACTGTTCCAACAAAGTCTAGATGTGTGCCTGAACAAAGTATTTACTAGTTATAGAACATTTTCTGATTAGCTCCATAAATATTACAACTATATCAGTTGAAAAAGTATTTGAATTTTTTCATGAAACATGTCACAGCTTTATTTTACCCATTATAAAGGGGTTAAACTCTGCTTAGGAGGAAAGCAGTGCTTCAGCAAATGGATCCAATTTTCTTCCCTAACTATACAAACTGTTGCATATATTTTCCCCTCTAGCAATCTCATTTTCATTGTTTCACACTATACCCTGAATAGTAATTTGGCTTTGAATAATTCCTCTCATCATAATGCAGATGTCAACACCAAACAATAGAGGCACATGCTACAGTGTATGCAGCAGCTCTGGATTAAAATGCAGACTCTTGTATGCAGAGCCAGCGGAGCATGTGGTTTTTATTTTTCAGCTGTTTCCATCAGATTGAAAATTCCACAGACTACAGAGTTTTGAATAATTTAGAATGCTGCTTGGAATTCTTTTTAGCTACAAAAATATATAAAGTGGAGGGGGAAATTACTTAATTTTAGTTTGCTGCATAGATTTGATTCCTAAATAATAGTCTTTTCCTAGGGAGGAGAGACTAAGTATATAAAACATGCCAGTTCAGGAGAACATATTGATTCACTATATTAATGAGACTCCAGAGCAATTTCATCTCTGAACAAGACCAGCAGCAGGGCTATTTCTCTGCCTCTGTGACAGGAAAGGAATAAAAACTAAGCTGTCGACTTGCTTGACTACTCAGAACTGACAAGACTCAGGTAGGTGTAGAATAAATTAGCCTGCAATTGCTTTAACAGCAATGTTGGGGAACCAAACACCATGGCAGTTGTTAGTTGAGAGGAAATTACTTAACATATTTATTTAAATGCATTGGTGATTTAAGTAAAGTGTTTAAACAATGTAAGTTAAATGTTTTAAAAATTCTATTACTTATGTGTATCTTTTGAGTTAAAGAGCGTGAACCCAGCAAGGGAGTAGGTTAAGGTCAGATTTCTCATTATGCATCTTTTTCCGTCTTCTCTGCATGTGTCTCCCTCAGCTGGAGCCAAAATCAGAAATGGTATTAATGTTGCACCTCATTTCTCAAACAACTATTTTACCAAACACAAAATACATCCCAAAGAATTTCATTTGAAATAAAAAATAAAATCCTCTGCAAATCCTGTTTGTCTAGATTATGTCCGAATGAATAAAACAGCAGGTCTTGAAACTATTTTTCAGAATCAAGCCCAAATATTCAGCCCTCACCTCAATGCCAGCAGCTCCCACAGAATCTGACAGGCACCATGCACTCATTCCAGAGGCAGAATATGGCAACTTTCTTTTACCCTAAAATCCAGTTTGCTGTGAAATCGAAATATACTGCAGCAAGGTCAAACTCCTGCAAAGACAATGCTCAGTCAAGGGATTCAGAACTACAAAAATACCCAGGTATGAATTTCTTATGCAGTTTATATTTTGCAAACGTTTGCAAGTCATAGTTTCAAGGCTAGGCTGCAGCTCTAGCAAGAGGCTGACAAGGAACTGAACTATGGTAGCAATAGTGTTCTTTCTCTGAAGAGCCCCTCCGGGTCTTTTCTCACTTAGACCTGTCAAGTCTCATTGCTCTGAGTCGATGACTCACTCAATTAGACCTCAGCTTATGCACTTTCACACTTCTGCCTCAGCCTGCATTCCATGTATTCGCAGTGCTGGGATTCTCCTCCAGATCTTTGCTGTGCCTTGCTTGGGTGTTTCAGGAGGAGCAGACGTGGCGGCGGTGCACATTTTCCAGGCAGCTGCCTGCAGCTCTGTGCTTTCCCAGAAACACATGAACCCAGGACATGACCTTGAGCACACCAGATGCACAACTTTCTCCCTCATCAGCTGGAGTCCCATGAGTCAGCGGCAGATCTGCTGAAGGATTCCTGCTTGGAGCATCGACCGAGGGCGCAAAGGGAATACAACTGAACAAATCTCTTCATGTCTAATTAGGCAGTGCTTGCACTCAAGTGGAGCCTACCAGAAGCAAGCAGCCAACACTGCCAGATTCATGGGGACTGGTAAGAAGTCACCAACTTGACTGCAACTTTCCTCTGCTCTGAGCAACAAATGGTGCTCAATCACTGAGTGAGAGAGGAATGCCTGTGGTTCCAGCTTTGCTTCTGAGAATGACTCAGATTGGAAGCCCTGCATATCACAAAAAGCCAGATAACTCATCTTCTGTCTTTCTCAAAGCCATGACTGAATCAAAGAGTTACACCTTGTGTAGGTTCTCATCTTTATTCCCATTTGGATTAGACTCCCATTTCAAGGCATAATGGAAGATTATTCAGTAAGAACTAATTATACTTATAAATCACATCCTTTATGGACTGTAATTACACAAATTAAGCATTAACTTTCTGCACTGGACTTTCATGCTGTATGTTACTTCATTTTGTGACATTCCTAGGACAAATGGAAATACAAAATAAAAAAAGCTGAAAACCGTACACTCAGGGAAGCCACACTAATTTATGTATCCATCTGCTAAGTCCTGCTATTGTTTCTCTCATAGTACTTAGAAGACAATAGTTATTTTGTACAGTTCAAACCACTTCATTATTTCATTAGCACTCATACTGATTAATTAAAATGTCATGTCAAAAAGCATGAAAGCATAAATTCTGTTAAATATGGAATTTATTATCATCATCACAGCCTAAAATTGATGCCTTGATTGAATTTTCTGCAAAAGCTGTCCTACTAATCGAAGTGAATAATATTACAATGTCATGTGTTCTGTACCTAGATGGTTGCCAGTATGTTCAGAAAGAAACTAAGCTCAGTGGTGTATGAAGACAGTAAACTCAATAGAACAGGTAATTCCAACACAAAGGAAATTGCAGGGAGAGGAGTCTTCATTTGGAATCTGTAAGGGTATTAAATGCATTAAAAATGGCACATTGGTTGTGAAGATAGATATTCACATAAAGACATTCTGACACTCATGGTTAGGCATTAGTAACATTTTTTTTACTTCAAAAACCAGCTAAACCTATATAAACCAAAAGGAATGAGGTATTTAGATTTCACAAGTGGTAATTCTCGTGTAGGGACTACAAGACTTTATACCAACAATCAAAGCAACCTTGGAGTGTGAAAGCTGTCTTAACTGTCCTCCAGCAGACATTGATCTCAGTGGACTTAGGATAATGACAGCTTTGGGAAGTGGCTATGATGCAAACCTGCATGACCACAGGGAAGCAAATGTTCATGCCATAAGATGATATGCAGCAAACGTGTTATATTTTTTCTATCCTCTATGTACAAAAAGATGAAAGGGAGCTTCTGCATCCCTGACCCTTACAAAGGAAACCAAGAGTCCTTCCTAACATAACTTAATGAGGGTGTCACCAAGCTGCTAAATGCTTATTCTCATACTGGGAAAGATCATGGCACAAGAATTAAACCAACTGAATTGTGTTTCCCACCTGGTGCTTGTGTGTCAAGTATAGAAAATAAAATTAGGTCCCCATTTTGAAGCTGCAATGTTCTTGTCTTCCTTCACCTCAGTATCTCTTTCATGGCCAGAGATAAGACTTGATTTAAAACAAGCATTCTAGTCAACAAGAATCCTGTACTGCAGAACAAGCTAAATAGGCTTTTTGTGAATTACCAATGGTATTGAATAGTGTCTTTAGTTAGAAATAATACCATTCATCCAAAGTGGAATAAGAAAAGCTATGAGAACTTGTAATGATAATTGTTGATTTGCTCAGAGTCAAAGGATTTAAGCTTTCACTCACAAGAAAAATCGTATTCTTCATGGTTGGAGAGAAAAAGTAAAATCATGACTCAGGTGTTTCCTTAACACGAAGAAGTAAGTGAAAAACCCCTATGGATCACACGAAAAAAAAGCCCATTATTTTACAGGATGGTGAGGAAGGGGAGAGGAAGCATTTGCACAATATTACCATACTTGAATCCTGCATAACTGTATTTGTGATGCAATGTATTTTAAAGATCATGCACAGGGAAGCCTAAGCAAACAGAAGACAAATCTGAGTGGCTCTAAGATTGCTAACATTTGCATTTCACTTTCACATGCTGACCAAAATGAAAAACCACAGAACTAGACCAGCAGATTTAATTTGGTCCTGCAGAATCTTTCGACCTCCCAAAATTAGTGTTATTTTCCCTCTGTAATGAAAGCACAAAAATAATTTCCATACTTTTGTAACAACACAAGGGTTCAGCATAATCTAAATTCCTGTTCTAATATTTGAATATAGATTATGAATATTTACTGTGAATTTTAGTCCTACACTATTCTAAATATGGTAGAGCATGGTTTTGAACACGCTTTTTCACACACTATGCCAGTAGACCTATTTTTCAAGCTGTAGTCAACCAGCAGGCTATAACTCAGTCTTTAAATATCTCCTGCCTATTTCTAAGAATTTTCGCATTAAACAATAATTGTACTGAAGGATTAATTTCCACAAACTAAGTTTACACATTACCCAGCAATATTACCACTGTCTCTTAAGAATCTTTTTTCTTCATGTGGAAGCAAATTTTAAGTCTTAGAAGAAAAGCTTATTTTCTAGGCTTGTATGTAGCAAGGAGGATGTAGTAGACTTCCTCATCAGTGATTTCTTCTTCATTGAAAAGCCAGCTTGGAAAGACTCAATACCCAATCACTAGAATCCACCAGGATAACACATGAAAATATGGAAGAGCAATGTATTTTCTTTCCTCTTGTTGGCTAGGCATCATTTCACCTGACTGACCCTCTATTCAGAATGACCAGGCTGAACAGAAAGTTGAGAATTTTAGCCAGGATGAAGACACACACACTCATATAACTGCACTGCTTCCAGCAGCCAAGCACAATTGCCCAGGCTTGGCAGGGCACCTCCATGCTGCAATGCACAGGGCTTGGTGTGCATTGAGTAAGCACCAGTGTAGAGAGAAAAAAACCACTTAGACAAATCTTCCTCTTACAAAAACCTCACTTGCTCTTAAGCGTGGCTGAAATAGCCTTTGCAGTTAGATGGGGCAGGATGAATGTCTTTGGTGGTTTTGGGCATGCGGTCAAAGTATTCTGAAAATGTAGCAAACATGAAAGGTTACCTTGAAAGCAAACAGCAGCAGCCAGTCCGCTACTAAGCCACAAAAGTACATCCATTAAGGATCTTATAAGGTCTTACTTGGGAAAGCTGGTAAGTGCCAAATCAATGAAGATATAATTTTAGATCATTGAGTAAGAATGCAGCAAAAATATGCTAGTCATTTTTGAAAAAAGGGGCCAATTCTTAGAACTAGGAAAAAGTACTGCCTGCTGTTTTATACCAAAATGCCACTTCTTGAGTAATTTATATACAGCATCGTGTCATGGAGGATTTCACAATTCTACAATGAAGATGAAACAGAAGCTGAAAACATAAAAATTAAATGCAACTGCATCTCACAGCATGAAAGTAATGTACATGAGGGGTCTTTCCTCTTTCATGGCCCTGCAGAAGAAAGCAAGAACACCAGGCATCATTAACCTCCAAAAACTTCTCCCAGAGATGAGAACCCAAACGGATTTCACAGAATCATCGTCTGTCCATGCTCTATTCTAACAGCCATAAAACTGTTCCTAGCCAAGGTAAAAGTCCCCTGGCACAACTGCAACAATTGAGGGATAAATTCTTTGTGATTTCCTGACCTCAGTCCTGATCTTCCCCTCATCAGGTGGCACAGCTTTAGGGTTACTCTGACTGGCATTATGTGAGAAAGCCCCAGATGGTTTTTACAGCTTTCAGATAAGAACTTTGCCTTATCCTGGCACAGCCATTGTGCCAGTATCTGAGAAAGCTGTGATGTAGAGCTGACTGTTGTTTTTGCAGCAAAAACATTTGCCAATATTTACTCAAGGAAGAGGAGTGGCAGATGGTTACAAATGAGTCATTGGTAAATAATGCAGGAACATTTTTTAGCTCACCCTGAAGTAATCCCTTGGGACTGCTGAAGATCCCTAGGAGAGAGACAACATTGATTCTATGAACATAGATTAAAGGAGAGTCTTACCAAATTCAGTGGTAGAATCTTGATTTGAAGTAAATTTTATACTGGTTCTTTGTCTCATCATCATCTGTGTTTCCAAATCATTTTTTATTAACTACATTTGCAAATGTTTGTAGTCCTTCAAGTCAGGGTTCCTGGAAGCTCAAATCAGGCTCCATAGCATTATTACCTCATAAATAACTTTCTATACATAAATGAGTGTAATGCCTTTTCCCCCCTGAAATTAGACATTGCAACATGTGCATACTCAAAATCAGACAAAATAGCAGCTGAACCACTGAGCTGAGCAAGTAATTTTGTCAATGTGGTGACAACATGTGACTCAAACCTTAGATAAGTAAACTTTTACAGGGCCAGTATTCTTATTTATTGAAGTGCATTTTCACTCCTCCACCACCATGGTGTTGCTGTTGCTTATGGGTTCAGGCTTAAGGCAGCATAAGCAAAATACCAGAAAATTTAAAATAAATCTATATGAGCCAACAGTTAGGGAGTGGATTTTACTGGGAGCCTCAATTCATTGTGACAGAAAGATTTCAAAATGAAGGCAAGTGAAGGCAAGGCTAGACAAACAAAATGTCAATTATGATTCCTTTTTAGAAATACAGTATATCTCATGAACATGCCTTTATTCTACTTCCTTCAATGGACTGACACATATTGCCCTTGACTTTAAGCCCCAGCCACATGGGCTGTTGTGTGCTGCACTTCTGTGAATTCCCATCCACCCAGCACCATCTCTGACCACAGCAATCACCCAGCCACCATATGGCTGAGTAATTTCCTAATAAACTTGAGCCTTATCAACAGGATGGATCCACATAACAGAAGCACTTGCAGCAATTTTCAGAACCAACGAAAAGACAAGTTTATCTAATTGGTCATTGAAGGAGGCAGTAAAGTTTCTCAAAACCCAAAAAATTCCCTCTTTCAGACTTCCACTCCTCACTTCAGTCAGTAAAGCTTTAGATCTGAAATTTGGTGCTGCTGCTGCCTAGCAGCATGTACACAAGGCAGCAACAAAAAGGAGTTCTGTTGGTGCCTAGAAAGCCCCAGCTCAGCATAAAGTCATTGTAAACTTAGCTAGATGAGCTAGCATTGCTCATCAGTCATTGGAATTAGCATTGCACTGCTGACTGGCTGAAAAACACAATGGTCCATTACTAGAAAAAATATAAAATCAGAGCTGACTAATGGAACTCTGAATTTTTCCTACAATCAGAACTGAAACATTATATTCTACAGGTCATAAGGGGATCAGTACTATGAGAACACCCAACAACTAAAGGGCTACATCAACTCCATTCTTTTTTGCCAGAACTAACACCTCACACGGCAAGAAATCTTTAGCCATTGGGGAGCAACAAAGAAAAACAACAAACTGCAGCTCCGTTTCACTGCTAGTTGGTTTTTGTTAGTAATGTTTACTGATCTTATCCATCTACTTTAATCTGACATCTGTTAC
Source organism: Eopsaltria australis (assembly GCA_034509425.1). Lineage (NCBI taxonomy): Eukaryota > Metazoa > Chordata > Aves > Passeriformes > Petroicidae > Eopsaltria > Eopsaltria australis. The sequence continues at coordinate 771,290 of JAVTVJ010000525.1, forward strand.
AGGCACATCCTTCATGTGCAAGTGCCACACACATTTATTTGCTGTCTGGTGCTTGCCTTCCTGTATGAAATGGAAGTAGAGATCCTTCTACAAGCACCAAGCATCTAATCAGACAATAATCACACCACAACTTGATTCTGAGGATCTGGAAGACAATGCCACTTCTTAGAGTTATAGTGCTTTCTTATCAATGTGAAAAACAGTATCTCCTGGCCAAGAAAAAATGCATTTCCCAAACCATGAACATTATTTTGAATTTTTTCGCCTTACAATGTCCAAGCACGCTCAGATTTCTCCCCTCAGAACCATTCTCTCTATTGGTAATTGTATCTTTCTCCAGATAACTAGGAAATTACAGCTTACTGAGTGCTAAGCAAATTACTGTACAGATAGGGCTCTGTCTGCAGAGACAGAAATAGTGATGGATTTGCTTTAGAGCTGCATAACACTTGCCATCGACCACCATGACATGCTGATTAGTACAACACAATTTATCAGCCAGATGTTCCAGGCTGGAATTCTGTGCCTTGTAATTCCTGCTTTAAAACTGCTGTATTTAACTGCTATTGTTACATGCTAGACAATAGTTAGAAAGTTTAAAGTGCATAAGATACCTAAATCATCAAGAGCAAGCAAAGATATTAATTTAAAAATATGTCTATTTAAACATACATTCTTACAGAGCAAAATGCAGTCAGGCAGGCTGCTAAAAACTGCTAGATACTAATGGTTTATCACAAAGCCACACGTGTTATATCCTGCTGAGACTCCAGCAGATGATCTTTGCAAACTGCCTCCAACAGTCCAGCAGCATTACCAGTACAATTTACAAAGGCACTGTGTTAGGAAAAGCTGCAGTTTCTGGCAAGCAAGAACAACAGAATGATGCCAATTCCCTACCACCACAGTAAACCTACCTAATTTCAACAGTGTTTGACAAAATAAGGATTCCAAATACAACTCTGAATAGAAACCTAAGAAATTTAGGCTACTCTGTATCCTGCCTATTCTCCTTTTACTTCTGTTCAGTTGGTTGTGAGATGGAAACAAGAAGCAGTGCTGTGGCCTGCATCAGTAACTCACACAAGAGTTGCACTTCTGATGCACTACTACTGAGTGGGAGGAAAAAAAGCTCTGGAAAAGCATTTTCTTCACTAGAAAAGACAAAAAAAACATTTCAGTGTAGTATTGACCAAAGGAACCACTACTTCCCTGCCATCCTTCCCCTGGCTGCATTCTGTTTTCTAAGAATTATAAGGATTTAAAAAAGGAAGAGGAACCTAAACAACTAAAAACAAGTTTGTGGTTGGTTACTACTTAAACTGCCAGTATGTCTAGATCCATTCATTCAGAGTGGCCTCAAACTTAACATAGTGGTTCTGGTTTCTGTAATTTATGTTTACAAAACATGAAGATTTCCCAGTTGTATCACAACTTTTTTTAGGCAGGGTTACTTAAAAAATCCTTTGATTCTTGACTCTGAAGCTGCATCATAATAAAGCATCTCATTGGTTGTCCACAAAACTGTGTTTTCAGAGTTTTGCACTAACTACAGTTTGGAATAAAGAAAAGAAGATATGAAAAATATTTCTGTGCATTTATGTGCTTGGGTTAGGACAGCAAACAACTGAACTTGCACATCTTTGTAATGTGAGCTGGAGACTGCTGCGCTGGACACCAGGAGTGAGGGAGTACTCTCTAATGCTGGTGTAGAGAGGTTGCTTGCTGCCCCAGGGTAGGCATTCAGAGCATCTTAGAGACTTCCCCAGAGTTCAGTCTTCTATTTGAGACATTGAAAAAATTACCCTGTCCTTTTCTTGGAGTGAGTGACGAACACAGTGTGCCTCAACACTTTTCCACTTCTCTCCGTGCCTTGTACTAAGAAATATCCTGTTTGTCTACACAGGATAAGCATTGTGCCTGCTCTGCCATAATGCCTGTCTGAAGGCAAGAGGAAGCACTGGCATTGGCAGGGCATCCCTAATCAACTCAAACCTTCTGCCTCTTGCTTCCAAGCCACCAGCCCTTCTATTTGTGTACGAGTGTCATGACCTCTGATGATATAACTTAGCTGTGGTGCCTTGCTTGGGTCTCCAGATGCCTCATATTTGTGGTCTGTCTGTTACACTGGCTAACAACCCATTTCCTCATGGAGCCTAGGGTGACCTGATGAAAATGCACATATTTGGGGATATCTGCAGTTGCGTTATATGCACACATTAGAATTTGTTCTCCTGTGACATCCCAAACTTTAAAAAAACATATTTTGCTTGAATAGTGTATCTCATAAGTTTGCCATTACAAACAGTGATATTTGACAGGTAATTCTCATTTCCAGAATGAAATATGTGGTACTGCATTTAGAATTAAATGCATAGTAGTAACTAAAAGCAATGAAAAACTCAAACTCTGTCATGAGTATTACTGGCACTCAGCAACAGTATGGAAGTTTAAAAAGCAATATTCATGTAACATCACTGCAGAGGCATTAAACACTTTGGAAATGGAAGAAGACGTGGGTACTATTTTCTCCCATAGTCAGTCACAAGAAGTGGAGCAGAACACTTACAAATGTCTTTGTTTAGAACTTAAAGCATCCTTCAAGTACCACCACTGAAGCCTCTACTAGCCCACGTGTGCTACAGAAGGTTATTCTTCAGCACCAAAGACTAGACTTATTTTCCTCTGTTGTCACAGCAGGCATCCAAACCCCCCCTCCCCCAGAAGCACCTTGCATACAATGTTCTCTCTTCTACAGAAAATGGATTTTTGTGTCTGTTTTGGTAGTGACACATAAAAAGGACAAATGTATTTCTGCTTGGGATTTCCTGATAAAAACTGCCTGCATTCATATGACACTGTACTTGCACAGTAGTCACCTGCTTTTACTGTGCATGCATAGCTGTTTCACTCAACATTTTCCAGAATGCCTGTGACAGCATGCCCAGGGTTTCTGGAATCAGAGCTGTTGGGCACTTACAGCATTGTTCACCTCAGGAATTTCACATATATTTGCATTTTGCTTACTCGGGAAAAGCAAAATAGGACAGAGCTTTTATATTTTTAATTGTGTTAGTTTCAGGCAAAAATATAATTACCATTTTTATCTTTTTATTTAATCCACACATCAAGAAGCTCAGGGTTTCACACACAGTCAGACCCATTTCATACAGGTGATATTATTCTCAGTGCTGGAATATTTACTTACATGTGGACCTGCTTGCTTACATTAGTTTAAAATCAGCTGGAAAAAAGTGCAAATTAACAGAATATAGAGAAAAGTATAAATAAAAGAAAACAAAGAGAGACATTTAAGAAACTTCTTCAGGGCACACAGCAAGACAGTGTCAATGCTGGAGTCCTAAGACTCAGCATTTTTTTTATTTGAAGCTCCCAGCTCAAGAAGAACATGCTTTTATCTCTCAGCTCAAAAAATTGCAGACTCAACTCAAAGTAATTCATACTCTCCTCTACCTATTATCAGGTTTCCCACTGTATGGGTTGTTCAAAGCTTTGGAATAACCTATCTTAGCAGTGATTCATAAAAGCAACAAGAAAAATCAGAAATAGTAACAATTATGGTTGATATCATTTGGCAGTGATGCCAGGAGGAGGCTGCCTGCCAAGGGGAACATTCCTTGCAAGTTAGTCCTACAATGTGCTGGCAGCCAGCAGTGCCTGGAACGAATCTGATGTTCTGCTTAGTCGGGCTGGTCCCAGGGCACCAGCGAGACAGGGCAGCACAGGGGTGTTTCAGAGAGCCCCTCGGGGTGCATGGAAACGAGGGCATTCCCTCTTCCTCGGTACAAGAGAGGCTTTGTGATAAGTGCAAGCATTTTCTCAAAGTTTGTGGAGTAAGGCACAGGAAGAAAAGATCACACTAGAGAGGTCAGGCTCTGCTTCTCAGGAATTTGTTTACATCTGTTAGCAAACCTTAAACTGAACTATTCGCTTTTATTTAAAATACTGTGTTTCACGGAGAGGAAAGTGCCAAGTTTTTTAGCATCCATCTCCATGATAGAGCTGAGAGAGAGCACAGAGGATTGTTTCAGGATGTAAAGGATATTGCAGCTTTTGGACCTGTAAGCACCATTGTGTATTGCAAGAGGAGGGGCAACTGTCAGACAAGGGATTTAAAACTAAAGCAAGTCCATGTTCAGTGCAGTTCTTTCTGGAATCCAAAAGGTTAAGGGTAATTTCTTTGAATCCTTGACTTCCACTGCAGAAAAATGCAGGCCTTCTCTGTTGAAGGCCGAATAGCCTCTCTATTTTTGATATTTCCTGATACACTTTTAATAGCTGGTAAGATATAGGAATGTATTTAATCGTAACTTAGGATCAGATTAGGACAGTAGATGCTACCATGTCACCTTAACAGAGTACAACACCTCTATGAGTGCTTTAAAACAATTTATGAGGTTTAGAAAAAAATTAAGTATCTTGAATCTCCTACAGTTCATAGTAGCTGTGAATATTTTTATTTCACACTAAGCAAGTACAGGGTACCTTACGCTGACAAGTTCAGGCAATTTCAGATTCTCTCAGATACCACTTCCAGAATAACTGATTACTTTTGGGTCTCCATGACCTTCAAAGAGTATTCTAAGAGCAATTTCCATGAGTACCTGAAAGTTGTAATCTCTTCAGTAAAAGACAGCAACTTCTGCTGTTGAGAACTTAATGAAAACATATATTATGTTCTGTGATGCTCTTGATTTTAACTACAACCAAGAAAAACAAAGGAAGAAAATAATCCCTTTCATGTCACTATCTATGTTTCTTAAAATTCAGCTGAGTTAATGATCATCATCTTGATTCAACAAGCTTTAAGATAAAGATGCGGATACTTGTCAGAACATATTAAATATCACTGAAACTCAGTAGAACTTCCCAGATTTAATAACCATACTTACACTTTCTTTATTTATACATTTTTGGCAGTTGAAATCATCAAAGGTCTTGGTTTCAAGCTGAAACAAAATAAGAACTGAAAATAGAAAAAAAGCTAATCATAAACAGAGAAGTAATTTTTGAGAAGTTTAGACACTTGGAGCTTGCAGTAGCTTGGCTCAGGGAACTCTCACTTCTCTGCAGTGTGATAATATAGAAATGTTGACCCCTTCAACTGCCCAGGTCTGGAAGGAAGACTGCAGTGCCAAAGTCTGCTGAACATCTGAGAGCCCATGGCACAAAACTCTCTTCTACCCATCTCAAAGCCTGCCTGTATGAAGCACTGACTATTCTGAAGTCATGCACATTATTCCATTTAATTTCTATAGTCCTGTATTCCAGTCTCTGGTTATGTGACCTTGAAAATCATTAAATCATTTCTTCTTTCTTGAAAGGACGTTCTGCAAGTCCATGTTCAGTCCATGTTTTATTGGTGGAGAATTTTTTTAAGCAAGACATCAGAGAACCTGACTATATGCCTCATGTCTTTTCCTAGAAAAGATGATTTTAATATATGCCAACAATATTCTTTAGTTAATTAAGCACATCTATAATTCAATAAAAATACTACTGTATGCTGGCTGATGTTGCAAAAATCTTTGCTTAAAAAATTTCTTTGCAGTTATCAGTACAATCCTAAATACAGGAAGAGGCTTGAAATGCTTTTGAAAGTCCTGAAAACAGAACATTGTAAGTGTCTGGATAGAGATGTAACCCTTTCAGCCTAAAAAGACAAGGATTTAAAAAGACTGAATAGCTCAAAGGATTAGCAATGAAAGACAGACACTTTCACATATAAACTTGCCTGGGTTCATCCAAATACAACAGTAACTGAGGTCATCAAATTAAAAGAAGGTTTAGTGGTTCACTGGAAGCAAGTCTGTGGCTCTCAGCCCAGTTTCTAAAGAAAAGATACTCATCAAAAACATGCCTCTATTTGGCATTCTGGCAGACTGGGTGTTTCAGAAAAGACCAAGAAATGAAAATACATAGAGCAGTTCTCTTACAATGAGATATTAGTGGCCTAGCTAGAAGCATGTGGGGACCACAACCTACTTTTTCAACTGTGGATATGCAATGCATTCAAATGTGGATATGCAATAAAAACCAGATTTTTATAGTATTACTATTTCAGAATTTTCTAAAAATATGCAATATATTCAGTAAGTGGGAAGGAGAGTTCATGTGATTCACCACTGAATTCTTCACTCCTAAACCTAAGCTCTGTTTACACCACAATGGGACTTATCATTTTACATTCTTGCCGAGGGTTTTCTTTCCTACAGTCCTTCCCCACAGAACCTGAGCAAAGCTGGACTCCTTTCTCTCAGGAACACGCTGGGAATGCATTATGCTTTTGTAAGACAGTGCTATCCTCCACTCACAAGGAACACTGGTGGGCCTTAAGTACTTCAGCAGACAGTGGCGTCAAAGGCTCTGATGTCACTGTGATGAGTGAACAGAGCTGCCAGGCCAGGGGCAGGTCACTGCCCATCTACACGGGCTGAGGCAGGGGGAATTCCACAAGTGATCAAGTCTCTTCTTCCTCAGCTAAGCAGCCATCAGACATGACTTTTGCACTCAGTTACCAGCTCAAATTTCTTCATAAAGTTCCTCAGTTTCATGGGCATGTGTTTCTTCAAGTGTTAAAAAACAAAGCTAGACACTGGGGAAAAAAGCAAAATTTTCTGAGAAGCTACATAATCATCTTTCCTCAAGCAAAAAATGAATGGAGGGAGAAAAATACCTTTTTTCTTAGATGACTTCTTATATATAAGCATATGAGATCCTAAATATGCTTACATGGCTGTAAACTTACTACGATCAGTAACCTCATAAATATAAGCTGCATTTTCATGAAAAATATTTCTGTACACTGTTTTTCATCAAAGCACCTATGGACTTGGTATTGGGTACTCTCTATTCACAACCCAGTTCTCTGTCTAAGTGATCAAATTAATTCTGTGCCTAGAAATCAAATCATGTCCTCATGTAGGTGTTATGAATACACAAATGCATACACATTATCAGACTGTTTGCCTCTTCTGCTTTAAAAATGGGGAGGGACATGGCACTCCAGAGCATTCCAGCTATAAATGCTTTCTGTATATCATTGCATGGTACACTTGCACTCACCAAACTCAGGCTGGTGGTAAAAATAACTCTCTCTTGAAGAGCAGACATTAAGTTATCTACTAGGGCTTCCACCTGTTAACATTTTTCAGAGAGGGGCCCTGTCTGGAAATAACTTTGTATTTCATGATGAACTCCGTGTGCTTTACTGAACAGAACCATCAAGATGTGACTCACTGCTCTGAGCTGTGTAAATGCTAAACCTGTTTCAGCCATGGAGGCTCAGATTTGTCTGAAAATAGACAGACATCAGAGGTGGAGATGAAAAGAGGCAACAAAAATCTGGACTCTGCGTTTTTATTTTACCTAAAAGAAATATTGAGATTACTCTCTGAGTAATCTCAAGAGATATGTCACTATAAGGAAGACATCACAGAGTAAGAGCAGCAGGCTCTGCTTTCTAGAAGATAAGAAAATGTTTGTGTAGGTCTGTTTAAGCCATGCTTCTCCCTCCTGCTGTTCACAAGATCATATCAGTGAGCACTGGGACAGTCACATTTGTTGATGATCCTTTTAAATTGAAATGAAATAACATGTCTTAAATTTGCATGAGGTGTATATATATATATACTTCATTCTCAATTTTCTTTGGTATTATATAATGAGATTCTAGACTTCCTTGAGTCAAACTTCTCTGAATTTAAACATTATTTGGCTACTGGGATCATGAAATCATGGCGCTTATATATCAGAAATAATACTAATAATAGTAATTATGTTTAAGGCAGAGATTGCCAGTATCATTGAGAGATAAGACAAAGTAATTGCAATATTTTGGATAACTGTGCACACCAGTATTGGTTCTGCAAGAATCAGAAAAAAGGTGCAGTACAGATAAAGATCACATGATGAGGTCTTGCTCCTGCCCTGGTAATACTGCAGGTAAGTTAAATGTATGCATACAGAAAAAGAGCCACAGCAGTATATAATCATCCATTTATGAGATCTGCTATGAAAATGTTTTGAGTTTGACACAAAATATTCCCTATCAAAGAAGATACAGTAGGGCTGAAGAGTGGGAAGAAGGATTTATTTACCTCAGGAAAGTGGTAGCTCAAGAAAATAAAATATCCTAGCAGTGTACAACTGCAAGAATCAAGAAAACCACTAGAGAGAGTGTAGCTTAGCTGTGTCCAATTCAGTGAGGAAGACAGAAAACTGGTGGAGGGCAGTTTTGACTGTTAACAATTCAGAAGCTGCACCATGACGAAGTGGAGGCTGCACCAATATGCACCTCCCCAGCACTCCCTCACTGCAGGGCTGTAGCAAATCCCTCACTCACACAGAGCCACTGCAAGGTCTCAGCACCATCTCAGATCCGTGGCCCACTGTGGGGCTGTGTGGTGCTGAGCCTTGTGAATTAGAGCCAGTTCCTGAGTGCTCTTCAAGGGTCCTGATTGCTGCACCAACCAAGACATACTTTTCTAGGAATTTTAACAGATGCCCCATTTTCCCACCTTCCATTTTCTCCCCCAAAATAAGAAATAACCTGCAACCACAGCAACACACAGCAGCTGTGACTGATAGGCAACAATTCACTTTCCTGTACCAGAGACACAAAAGCTCCAGCCTATAACATTATGGCAAAGGTACTGGCAGCAAGACAGCGTTGCTTTCCAGAAGGAACTAGAGACTATTCTGTCTCTTCTATTTGATGGGCATTCCTGATCCTGAACTAGTCTTTGCAGGGAAAAAATATAGCAACTAAAACTTCAAAAATAATTCAGTTCTGATATATTAACTTGTTCACAGGGGCAGAGCACGTCAGCACAACAACAAGCCCCGGTGGAATTTCTTTAATAGATTAGTCTGAAAGAGATACAAGCATCCTATTTCTGTCAAAAGAAAAGGGAAAACAGGAAAAAACCAAAATTTTAATATCTCTAGCTGCTATTGCCTTAAGGCTTTTCTCAGGAACAGGACAGACCATTTGTGCATATGCCAGTTACACAGCTAGTAACAACAGGGCAAGGAAAAGGCATTCTCCATGTAGCTGTCACACTGAAGAATTCTTTTCTTGTGTGACTTACACTGACAGAACAACTGAAATTGAGATCTTTCCAAATAAACAATGCAAAAAGCCCGACTCAAGGAACTCTGAATCTGCATTTGGTTTCCCACAGAAAAACAGTATCTTTATACTTCTGGTCTGCATGTCTTATTTTAGATTACAGAAAGTATTTTCACAGATCACTTAGTGGAATGAAAAGCTAGGATTTGATGCTACAAGATCCCAAATATTTTTTTCCACTAAAACTAAAAACATCTGATGATAAAAACTTTGTGGGTTTAGTTGCTGTTAAACTGGATTTGATTTGATTTTTTAGCAATCTTCAACCTTATTATTTTGAATCCTTCTCCTATTTTGTGTATGACAGCAAGTGTGGATGCACAGATTTCAGAAATATAGAACATTCTGATAACTAAATTATGTTGTTATCACAGTTGATGTTGTTGGCGTGGAGAAGGCTTGGAATAAGCATGCACTCCACTTGCAAGAAATCTGGAGGAAATATTTGGTGAGTTGTTTACACATGTTGCTAGAATCAATGGTTGTTTAAAAGATTGTAGTAGCCTAGGGATTCGGTATAATAACTCAGTGTCTCACAAAATTTAAAATCCAACAGCCTCCTAATTGTTGATATTCTATTTCAGATAGCTTTGAGCCAAAGCCTAGGTTAAGTTTGTGTTTGAATCCACTACAGCCACTGTCGCAAGCAAAAGACACCTGCTCTTTCTATACTAAGAGTTTCATTACTTCTGAAAGCTCCAGCTAAAACCCAATCACATCTGCTTGGATTGTGTGTGTGTGTGTTTTGGAGGGGATATGGGGGGTGTGGGGTGTTGGTTGGTTTGGTTTGTTTTTTAAGGACTATTTCTAACCAGACCTATGAACATTGGTGAGAAAAGCTGGAATCTTCCACTTTTATTCCTACAGTACCTGCACATCCTATGCCACGCTGGGAAGTGCTCTTTATTCTGGCACCTGACTGAACACCAAGGCTGCAAACAGTCTTTACAAGGGTTCTAATGTTGTGTCTTTCCTAATCTGAGTTCCTAACTTGAGTTCTTTACTGCAAGGAATTTAATGAACAGGAAGAAAACCTTTCTTGGCTTTCACTCTCCAAGCGAAATACGTAGGAGTATCTGTCAAAAATGGCATTTTATTTATAAGCAGATAAGATTTGAGATAGGTACCAATGTGCAAACACAGAGCATTCCAAAGCCACTTCATAATTTCTTCTGAGACTGGAACTGCACTATAAAAAAGTCCTTTAAAAAGTATGAACTATCTTCAACTATCAAATGGCCTGATACTTCAAAGAAATATTTCCAAAAACCATCATAAAGATGACTGATACGTTCTATACAAGTTTAGCCATCACACAGCTTTAAGTTGAAGATGGAGAAGGTAATACAGCTTCCCTGACAGTATTTGTTAAGGGAAGCACTGTGGGACCTTGAAGGCCCCAACCAAAACCAGGAACTTCTGCAGGAGTTCATATTTATGAACTCCATCACTCTGCACTGAAAAGCTCATTTCCCAAGCTGTAATAAGGCATATTTCAGGAGTCACCATCTGTGAGGTTATTATGCCTCAGAAGGCACCAGAGTACCAATAACTTTCTTTGCAATAGATTTATAAAATTATCCACAGTACAAAAATATTTGACATTAAATAGAAGAAAATTCTGAATTCCTTTCTAGGCTGATGCTGGCCACTAATAAAGATAGGCCAAATGCACAGTAAATACATTAATGACCTACCACATTTAATGGGGACAACAGAAAGTAAATCAGATCCTGAAACGTAGTATTGTATTTAATTAAGTGTAATGTAGTATTGTAATTAAATGTAGTGTTTTAATTAAGGGTTGTGACTTGAACTACTGCCTGGGATTTTAGAATTAGAGTGCCCCCATTTCTGAGCTTTTCTCTCCAAATAAGATACAGGAATTAGGCATATTAATTTAAGAGCTTTCATGACATTAAATAATTAGAGAACTTGAGAACTAGTGTTCAATTAGTAGTAATACAAAACTGAAATTACAGTTAGAAAAACTGAATGTTAAATTAGCTGGGATTAGAAAATTACCTAAACTGATTTAATGAAAGCAGATCTTTTCATCAGATATTAAGCTGACAAAATTGTGACTCTCAAAAGAAAACCCTGACAAGGACAACACTCCAGTCATCAAACAAAAACCACTACTCAGTGTCTGAGGACAATGCAGTCACAGGGGAACTCCTTTTAAGCTTATCTGGCTGACCCCGGAGCTTGTGGGTGTGAAGAGTTGTCTGCATTAGTATTCAGTTTTAAAGTGTCTTTTTCGCCACCATTGTCAGGTCCAGGAGAAAGCTACAGCCTAAGCAATACAGATGTGGGCGATGAATTAGTTTCAGACTGTTTTTCCAGACTGAGTCTCCAGAAAGAGTTACAAACTGTATTTCTGAACAGTTTAAAGGTGATCTGTTTTTAGAGGGGATTTTAAACTAGCTTTCATACACATGAATTATTTTTACTTCTTTTAAAAAGTCTTTACTTCATATAAATATTTTAAACTGAGAACTCTTGTCTCATTCACAATGAGTTGCACACCCTGGGGTGCTGCTCTTCAAAAACTTGGCTTTGTCACAGCTGTTGCAACACTGCAGATCATTTAAAATCTAGGGCATTGTTTGGTCTGTAAACCACAGTTAGTTTCTGGTGTTCCCGTGCAAGGTAAACTCACAAGAAACAAGGACACAAATAGTGTGAGCAGAGATTACTCCGGGACTAAGAAAAACACCTGTTTACTCTCTCTCTTACAGGACTGGCAGTTGTACTGTTTCCTCTACCTCAGTGTCTGCAGGCCTAATTCCAAAGGCAAGGCCTTTGTGTCTCTACAGATGACAACACATAAATAAAGTATTAGTTTATACCACCTTACTGACTTTTTTCATAGTAACTCTGTACAATTTCCACTGCAAGAAGAAATATCTGTGTTTCTGCTAGCTTTCTGTGTGCTACTTGGTATGTCCAATTCATCAGCAAATAGCAAATTAATATTGTCCCACATGAAATGGGCAGACTATTCCTAGAATTACTAGGGAAGACAGCATAAACTGATGGGAAAAGTTTACAGCTCTACTCTGCACGTTGTGACAACTGTTAGCAAATGGGCTGCACTGCCCTCAAAAGCTGTTGAGATGCTTCCTATCAGGGATTTAAACATAACTAAGGGGATATGCTCACCTCTCAGGAGAATGCTAATAGCAGTTTTGTAACAGCAATAGACTACTGTTACCAAAAAGCATTTTGGAATGTCACAGACTACATAAATTCTGTCCGAGAGTCCCACGTGAGCTGCCTGTCATCTCCCAGAGTGTCTGAAAGCTTTGCAGACCCTGGAAGATATTCTGGAAGATGTTAAAACTCATCAGCAACACTCATGACTGAATGAATATTCCCCAACTTCCATCCACACTTGTAAAGCCTCCTATACAATACTATTATCATAGTACTACTTATTGTGATCAGACACTGCTGACTTTATCTATTGCTGAGCTACTACCTGCTACTTTTACAGAAGAAGAAGAAATTTATTTGCTTCAAGAAGTTGAATTTAGTTTTAACCAGACTAAGTAATGTTCAAAGTGTTTATGTGCACAGTCCAAGGGCAGCTCTGCTTCAGAGCTCTCTTTGCAATATCCAGGAGCACCTCTGGACTGTCAAGAGTGTTTAAGTCTAGATTGAATGTGTTTGGGAATAATGTGCACAAACCTAAAAATATTATTCTGTTGCATTAGTTCTGGTAATGCTAAAACAGGGAAATATTTTCCTGTTCACAGAAGTTCTTTGACATTCAGGGGTAAATTCCTTGCTCTATTACAGTATGTGGGCATTCTATCACTTAATTCAGTGACATGAGGATTTCAGTAAAGATATTTCCTTGGTTGCTTAGAACTTGGATAAAATTTTGCAAAGTTGGGCTAAGTACTTAGAAAATCTGGGTCAAATAATGGCTTATACAGAAATTATGGAAGACTGAGGTATAAGCTCCACTTTTTTTCTGGTCTTGTTTGTATATAAAACTAGTAGCTTACATTAAGTATTCTTCCACATGTTCAATTGTTCATATAAACATTTGAGAGATGCAGAAGTCCTACAACAGTATAATTTACACAGAGTAAATAAATCACCCCCATGTGAGAAAGCTGTAACTATGCCAAACATTTCAAGAATGGGAGGTCAGAGAAAAGGACACTGCCAAGACATAAGTAGTATCTCATCATCTCTATCTGAAATCCAACACCTATAGTTAAGAATTGAAGAGAATGGATTCTCAGCCATGTATATTACTGAAGCTAGAGAGGGCAAAAGAATTAGCTTAGAATACCCAGAACTGGCAGAATAGAACCAACAATGTTGCACACCCTGGGGTGATGCAATTCAGGTGCTTATACACAGATGGATCCAAGATCATTGGCTAAAACGCATAATAGGATTGGACTGCAAAACTAATTCTGAGACCAGTTCCTGACACCTCTGAGTCTGATGTGCAATTACTCTGGTCATGTCAAATTACATAAAATAAAAGCACATTGAGGCAGTGCTCTCAAATACTTCAAAAAGAGGCACTACAGACTAGGCCTAAAAATATGATTTAACAATTTCAGGCACTACGAAAGAAGGAAAAAATTGTCTATTTTTAAAAAGTCTCAGTTTCTTCTTTTCTAAAATAAGACTTATCCCATGCCAACCTCAGAATAGAGTACTACACATTAGCTAATATCTAAACCATCCTTTGAAAAATACAGTGATGAACAAACTTGCAAACAGTATCAATAGATATAAGTAATACCATTACTTGCAGAGAAAACAGATCATCCAGGGGGAACAACCAGGGAGAACAATCTACCAGCAGATAAATTGATATTATCATTACTGCTAAACATACTTCCAGTTTCTTAATAACAGTAAACTTTGGCAGCAAAAAGATAGGAGTATTTACTGTTCATAATCTCAAATCATTATGTTGTATCTGTATTTCTTGCAGATTACAATGGGAGTTTTGTGAGCTCATCAGTTGTGTAAATCCAAATACTTATGAATGTCATTTTGCCAGTTTGTGAATTATGCAGGCTGTGAAATCCCACCCTAACGGGATTTTCATGTGTAGGGGAATGAATGGATCTAAGTTCTGACCCAGCACTATTTCATGTCCAAAAGGAGTTAGCTTTACCTTCAGGTTACAATAAAAGTGACAGGAAGAATTCACTGCCACATTATTGGAGTGAAAAGACCACCCACAGTCTTATACCATGGGTGGGAATTCCTAAGCAGGGTTTCTTAAACCTCTCTCTGAAAGTGTCAGAACTGGCCACAGTCTGATTGAACTGGAAGGGGTTAGTGGTCTGAACTATTTGACAATGGCTACCTTCCTGTAGAAAGGCTCTGTAAGGATTTGTGCTCCTAGGAAAATGAACAGAGGAAATACTGTCTATTTCTTATCTCAAATAAAGGTATCTTTCTCTGCATTTGGAATACTAAGAAGTCTGAACCCAGTGTGGCTGTAGGTTGCCCGCCGGGAAAGACAAATGAGAAAAGAGAAACAGCTTGGAGATTTCCATGAAGCTCTGGAGCATTCTACACATATGGAAATGTTTGCAGTAGCACTAGCAGTAGTGCCATATTAACCTCTTCTCACCATGAAAGCCATATTCTGTGAGAGATACATTTCTAAGGTGTCAGCTGCCATCTGTTTGATTTGGCAGGCCAAGGGGGCAGTGACACCTTATTTCCCATGTATTGACCTGCTTGAAATTTAGTCTACAGAGAGCAGAAGGTGAAAGTAGAAAGAAACAAAACTCCTTTGATTTTGGGTGAGGTGGGAGAGTCACACACTGGATATGGAGCAAAGAAGCACACTTCTCCATTCTGTAGTTATTAACAGCTGCACGGTTAATTCCCTGGGATGCTCCTGGAGTGTCTGTACATTTAAATGTACTCAAAGTAAGCCATAACTTAAGAGTATCTAACATGTTTATAGCAGGCTCAAAGCTCATTGGAGCCAGTTATCACCATTTTAAATAGAACTCAGTTTATGTTTGCATGCACTTTTGTTTTGTTATCAGTAAATAAACGAAATTATTTTATCATAATGGCTACTCCTCTCCTTAGGTCTTCTTTTTGATCTCAGCTTGTGCTAGAGTTGAATCTTTCCTAAACAACTCTTTGCAAATTAATGACATCATTATCATTGTTGTCTTATTTTTATTTTTTTTATATTTTATTTGCTTTTATTTTTTCTTGTCTTTCTTGTTTTATATTTTTCTCTTTTTTTCCTCTCCAATATATATTAGCAGCTTTAGAAGTTATCACAGCACAACCAAGCCTAGGACTCTATGGACAGGTGCTGGGCAAGATTCTTTACATAGCTCTTCTGGGACAGGGCACCTCAACCCTTGGCCTCTGGCAGCTGTTGTTCTTCTAGTCCTGCATTTACTAAGAATTTCTCTCTCTGCTCTCTGCATGTCCACACTCTTGTCCATACTCCTGGACCTCCCAAATCTTGCCTTTATGCACCTCCTGCAGTTCCAGCCCTGGACTGGAGAGACTCTGAGCAGAATCTAAACTATGCAGATTCAGCATATTGGGCTGTTTGTGAGTTAGGTGGACTTGGCTTTTTTGTTTGCTTGTGTGTTGGGTTTGGTGGGGGGGAGGTTTAGTTGGGTTTGGGGATTTTTGGGGGCACATATCTTTCTTTTTAGATTTATTTGTTCTTTTCTTAATGTTTTCTCAATGTTCTCTTAGAGACACAGGTCTGAGTTGCAACTCTTCTCCTTCCTATTTTGTGGGTGGAGAGACCAGGATGGCAGCAGCCAGGATGCAGTGTTTACACTTTCCTCCTCCTCTCCCCAGTGGTGCAGACTGTTGCATGGTTCTGTGTGATCTGCTGGATTTCATTGCAAAGGCCATGGTCCCCCTCTCACAAAGCACCTCTCTGTTCATCTGCTTGCACCTGCTAGAGGTCTTGTGAAAAAAAGGACATGTCTCTCACAACCATAAAATCAGTATATCTGCTTTGGATTTTTGCATCTGTGATATTATTGTTTCTTAAAAAATATATTCACATTCTTTTTGCACTCACTTCTTTTTGTTGTTTTTAAGAAGACTAATGAAATTTGTTTGCTAGTATGAAATAGGACATAATTTTTCTTACAGCCTAACCACAAATGCAGAAGTTTAATGACCTTGTTATCTGTTGTGTAACCCTGATCAATGTCACGGACATAACAATCTCTTTCCTATTCCATCTGCTGTTGCATTGGCAGGTTCATTTCCTATCATAACATGTGGCAATTGATATTTATATCTCATCTTGGCATTGGACACTTGACATGCAATCAAAGGGGTCCCCAGAGTATTGGAGCCCTTTCTATAGCCACTTGAAGGGTGCTTGCTCTTAGGGTTTGAGCCTCTCAAATCCACAAATAATGATTCTCTTTGTACTTCAGCTGTTTAACTAACGCTCCTGTATTTTGCAGCAAGACAGTTGAAAGGAGAACCAGACTTCAGTGTCCAGTGGTGAAGGTTACTATGTTTGCTCCAGGCTTGTCTCAGCTGAAAGATTTGGAAAGCAGCTGTGCCATGGTGATACACGTTGTAACCATCGAAGACCACAATTAGTCCTCAGAAACTCATTGCCTGCACAGACCTTTCCTGACAACAGCTAGTGCAGCAAATGGCCTGCCCTGCTCAAACTCACATTTGGAAATACACTTAGTGATATTATTTTAAACTCTTCCTGAAAGTTATAGAGGTACTGGTTTCCTTCAGCAGCAGAAGGAAGTTAACACCCCATGGGGTTTGTGTTGTGGACATGTGAACTGTACATACTCAGATGCGTGTGTGCATTTCTTAAAATGTTTTGCCTCAGCTTTGACCCATGCTTTTCCTCTCCTTTATCATTAATTTACAATTAAAATATAGAAAGCATGTTTCCTATGTTCACTGTCATTTCATGGACAAAATAAAATCTCCTTCTGTGAAGTCTCTCAGCTACTCAAAGCAGTCCTGCCAGCAGAATGCTCAAATGATGTTCCCAAAATAAATTTTCTTCTTGTCTCAGTCCTGTGTTCAGAATCTGTTTTCTTTACCTAATTTTCAGATCTAATTTTCCCAGGGTTTCTATTGCATTATATTCTCTCTGCCTTCGCTTCCAGTCTCCAAGAGACATGCAAACCTAATTAAAGACACATGGCATTTTTAGCCTGTATTAGTTAAGAGACATTTTGATAGAAAATAGGCTTGCATGGAGCCATGGGAAGTTGTTTCCAGGCTTTTTTTTTTGGGAGAGAGATGCCACAAGCTTACTCCCAACTTACATAAGGGAGATGCAAGGAAAATATTTCCTAGAGAATGCCATAAATACCATCAGCAGTACAGGCTGGGAGCTGATCTGCTGCAAAGCAACTCTGCAGGGAAGGATCTGGGGAGTCATGGTGAATGACAAGCTGTTCATGAGCCAGCAGTGTGCCCTTGTGGACAAGAAAGCCAAGGGTATTGTGGGGTGCCTTGGGAAAAGCATTGCCAGCAGGTCGAGGGAGGTGATCCTGCTCCTCTACTCAGCCCTAGTGAGAGGCATCTGAAGTGTTGTGTTCTGTTCTGGGCTCCCCAGGACACGAGAGACATGGAGCTCCTGGAGCAGGCCCAGCAGAGGGTGACAAAGAGGATAAAGGGACTGGAGCATCTCTCTTACGAGGAAAGGCTGAGGGAGCTGGGCCTGATGAGCCTCAAGAAGAGACCACTGAGAGGGGAACTCAGCAATGTCTGTCAGTATCTGAAGGGAGGGTGTTGAAAGGATGGATCCAGGCTCTGCTTGGTGGTGCTGGGCAACAGGACAAGAAGCAACAGGCAGAAATTGATGAACAATAAGTTCCACCTGAATATGGGGAAGAACTTCTTTAGTCTGCAAGTGACCAAGCACTGGAACAGATTGCCCAGAGAGGCTGTGGAGTCTCCATCACTGGAAATATTCAAGAACTATTTGGATGCAATCCTGTGCAATGTGCTCTATGAAGACCCTTCTTGAGCAGAGAGGTTGAACAGATGACCTCGCTTGTGATCCCTTCCCAGCCTTACCCATTTTGTGATAAGCATGTAAATCAGGTGCATGGGAGTACATGCATTAATATAGGTATTTATGTACATATATTTAATATATAATGTGCATATATTTAATATATGTACACTTATTTTCTTACAGCTCATGTTTTGTGTGATAAAAGCATGCATGGCATTTAAAAGTTTGTTCAGCAAGCAGTCCCTGTCCCATATCTAGATGCAAGCCCACCCCATGATCTGATCCACAGCTGTGCTTCTCAGATCACTGTGTCCATGGCTGTCCATAGTGCCAGGTTATGATGACACAGCACGCGTTGCCTACCCTCACATTATCACTGATTATCAAATGGGAACAGTACTGTGTTTATACAATATATATCTTTGTTGCAACAGACATGAGTCAATTCTAGGAGAGGAAAAGCTCAGTCATAGAAAAGAGGATGTAACAGGAACAGCAGATAAGATACTTTCATATTGCACATTATCACCCTGAAGTTCCTTATTACCCTGACACAAATTTTGGTCCTTCTTTCATGAACAGAGGTGCTAGAGTAGACTCATTTCACAGGAACAATATGCAGCTGCCCAGTCAGGCCATGCATGTCATCTAGCACAGCATCCTGACTCTGACAGTGGTCAACAGTAAATGTCTATGAAAGAATACAAAAAGAGGGGCAAGAATATAATAACAATTCCCAAAGTTCATATGTTCAGCTGAAAAATCTAAAGCGGGGGATCTTCTTGAACTAGAAATAGTGTGTCTATGTGTTTAAAAGACCCTGATGGGGTCTATTTGTGAAGTTGTACAAATGGCTATTGAATTTTTTCCAGATAAACATTTGGAATTTATAACTTTTTTTATGATGATATAGTGAAAATATATCTCTACTGCAGCTATAAGCACTTAACATTAAGAATCCCTTATTTTGTAATTTACAGCTATGTGTAGATTTTTTTTATTCTTCAGCTAAAGTCTGAACAGTTTTAGCATGTACTGGGAGGAGGAATCTTTTACATTGCAAACTAATTTTTGGACTCCTTCATCATGTACAGGAATGGAAGCTGAAAAGCAGAACCAAATCACGCATTAGGGTTTAAGCCTTTTGAGGCATAAAATACATCTGTCAAACAGCAGCCACACCAATGTCTTCTTACAGAATAAAGTCCAAAATTTCTTCAGTTAGGCAGAAACAACTTTATCCAAGTTGCTACATTTCCTGTTTTGAACAGCTCTGAAAGATAAAGATGTAATTTAGTAGCACTCCTAATAAATTTTTCACTGATGGCACAGTAGCAGAATCACTATGACTCAACTTTAGTGTGCAATCCTAATTTGAGAGACCTGTGACATGAAATTTAGTACATGTGACATGAATTTTCCAGTACAACTCGCACTTTTCATCAACCTGAAAAGTGCTGATGCTTTTACCTAATGACATATAAATAATATACTCTTATATGTACCACCATAAGACCGTAAAGAAATTCAAATTCAGTTGCTAGTTAGACAGCAAAGTTAGTTCAAAAAGTTTGAAACACAGTGCAATCAATTCTCACTTGCTGACAGAACACAGGATATTTCCTTCAAGCAGTTTAAAAAGAGAAATAAAATCTATTGCTCCCACCTTCACCTTGACAGTGGCCCAGGAAAAGCACCCTATCTCTTTCACAGCCATTCTTGCCTGAGCTATTCTAGAAAATTCATAGTTCTTTCAAAATCAGTAGGAAAAATAGCCTACAAATTATTTTCCTTCATTAGGAGCCCACATCCATAAGAGGAAGGCTTTTTAAATGGCATTTCAATGTGTAAGATTTTGGATTGATTTTCCTTGTTTGTTTCTAAAAGCCAGATTTATCCTTGTGCTAACAAAAGGTCCTAAGCCTTGCCTATAATGCAGTGAACAAGGGTAGCACTTACAGAGAATTCTGTAAACAGTGACCCACTAGAAATGTGAACCACATTGCACTCCCCTGCTCTGTCAGTTGCCCTTGCTGCTTTGGCTCTGTACTCTCTTGGCCTGTAGGTCACTGCTTCTCTATGTTCCTGGCTGGCACACAGCTAGTGCTGCTCATGGAAATCAGATGCCTTCAAAATCTGCAACAGCTAAATACAAGTGAATCTACCAGCAAGCAGAATCTGTTGAGCCTTAACTTTTCTGGGGCTATGATATATGTATATTAAAAGCTCTTCACAAGATTCTTTGAATCAGAATTTGCACAATGTGGGGTCTAAATATTGGTGAATTTATTTCTATTGAGAGAAAATGTTCTGGCAGAATTTCAACCAGACCTGGCACTAAGCCCCACTAATTTTCTTACAAATGTTCTTCTTATGCATTTTCCTGATAAAACTGTGATCGCAACAGATTGATATTGGCAGAGTTTAGATACACATTTGGATCTGGAGTAAGTGCACTATTACATAGTTAAAAATAGAATTGAAAAAAATAGCTGCACTTCTGTTGTTCAGGCCCTAGACAGTTAACATAAACAGTGCTTCTTTCTGCAATCACAGTATTTGTATTTCATTCCATCACTCTGACTAAAACATGACAGCAGTTACCTTTCTGAACAAACTCCAAAAAGCTCATATACTTCCAACTATTTTGTCCCTTGCTGTGCTGAGGATGGCTTCCCAGGCTACTACGGCTGTTTCTCTTCTCCCATATTTGGAAGTTGGCCTTCAGCATGGAGATCCCTTGTGGGTTTCTGTTTAAATTCCAGAGTCACTGTTGCACATTACCATTTCCTTCAGCTGATGTAAATCAAATACAGTATGAGTGAAAAATGTGAGCCTAGGCTTGGATAACTGCTTTGCAAGGGGAACTGTGATGAAGGCAGAAAGTTTGTCTCAGGAGGCAACGTTTCACAAGCACAGCGTGCTTTGCACAGTGGGACATTGCTGAGGCTATTGCCCCTCTTTAAGCCCCAGTTTGCACCCACTTTACCACTGAGATGGCATTGCTGACAGTATTCACATGGAAAATATTGTTGCCTGCCATCAGGGATGTTTTTCTATACACAGAGCCCAAAACCAAACAGGAATTTCATTTCACCCCTGGCATTTTAGGGCATTTGCAGCAAACTTAATAGCCCATAATTTTTGCTTCTCATCCTCCAGCAGCTTCAAGACAGCAAAACCAAGCAGTTACTAATTTTAAAAATGTTAAAACTTTTGTCAATCAACTGTTGCCTTTTGTAAGTGGACAGAATACATAATATCATATTGCATATAACACCTTAAATAGGAATTATTTGGAAACATTTTAACAGAACTAATAGTTTATAGCCAAGCTCCTTTAGGACACGATTTATGAACCTCTCATTCCTATCTCTGAATACTGACATGGCAATGTCACCTGTGGAATGGGGCAAAATGCCACTAACACTTGACGCCTACAGGAAAGCAAGGCATCTTCCCTATGGGTAACAGATTCACAGACTGATTTTTAATAGCTAGGAATCTAGCTATAGAGGAGAGAAAGATGATCATGTTTTTGGTATACTGAAGAGATTCTAAAACAAAACGTATGGCCATAACATGACATGAGAACTTATTTTTCACGCCCAGTAATGTAGTATGAATTTATGTCATTCTGGTTTCTTTCCTTTGGAGCAGGATAAAACTCTCACTACAGTCCTAATGATCTTTAAAACCACGAGTGCCAGTGTTGAATTCACACTGTCCTTTCTGTAACACCACTGCATTTTATGTGAAACAGAGAACAAAAAGGTTCACAAAGCAATCTTACAATGAGTGCTACTGAATTTTCCCCAAGTACAAGGTCCAATTATATGAAAATAACTGCAAGTTCAGGATCTGGGGGCAGGAAGAAGGAAGTATTTTTGCATTAGGTTAATTGTCTTTTTCTACTGTAATCATTTGAAGCTCCTCTGAGACATTTGAAGAATTTTAGTCAAGATGTATTACTGAATACAACACAGATAAAATTATGTCAAAAAAGCATATTTATTCTGTGGATTTATATCTCCACTGTATATGGAGGGAGTTTATACATAGATACAGAAATGAAGTGCTATCTAGCATTTTCTCTTTTAAGTCTAATTTGGCCATTTGGTATTTGCTGATGTCAGTGAACTCCTGTATCTACTAATATATGGCTACAAACCTTTAGCTTGCATACTAAATCAGATAATTATATAAGCCATAAAGAATCTATGAAAATGTTAAAAGATCTCTACAATTATGAAGTTAAAAACCAACCACATACAGGCATATATAGAAAAAGTTCATTGTTACTCCATGTAGTACTACTTAATTTCAGCCAGTGGCTTTTCAAGAAGTGCTGGCCAGTCTAAAGGCTTTGGCTTTGTGGTGAATTTGAACACATACGGAATTGCAGTACCCTCTGAGCCTGTTCATCCTGCAGTAGGGGAATAAATAACTGATGAGACTCCAAACTAGCAGAAGATTTAAAATTTCAGACCAAACTTACACTTCCAATACACACATGCTTTAATACTTGAGCAAATCAAATCCAGAACAAGGAACCACTAGGAAAGGAGTTGATACATACAAGCACCTATTATTAGAAGCTGGGAAAAAACCTGCAGAGGCACTGATGTACATGTACCCCTGCCCCCCAAAAAATCAAGTATTGCTTAGATCATCTTGGAGGCCGATTTGGATACAGAGGTCCTTGAAATGGAATTGAACATAACTGCACACAAAAATACAAAATCAAGGACTGAGTATCAAGATGTGTTCTTGCAAGGCAGATAAAAAATATGAGAACTTACTGTAGACATGTCACCTGAGATATCAGTTGACTTCAGTGCGAAGTAAAACAGGGGAAGCTTAAACTGATCAGCAGGAGTAATTTAAAACAGCCTTTTCTTTTTAAGGAAATACACCAAGACCATACAAGAAGCTAGTTCCACATCTCAGCTGGTAGAAGCAGCAGCTCTGTAAACTGCTTTATGACAAGAGTCTTACTGCTCTCACAAAGCATATTCTTGGAAAGGAACTGTGGAGCAGCAAAGGCCATTTAAAGCCAAATGACAACATCCACATGAGGTTTAATATAGATAACTTAAACACATTTGACATCTTCGGTTATTTGCCTCAATTTCCTTGTGTCCGTGTGTAGAAATTACCATAAACATTAGCCAAAATGCCTACTTGCAGAATCAATGTTTAGACTATTAAAAGGGTCACCTACTGTGAATAAAGCACTTGGATTGTTTGCCAAGTTATATTGACAAACTCTGAGCCAGTATACAAGTCAAGCTCCTGAAAACTACCTGTTGCTCTATGAAAAACCAAAGTCTACTGTAGGTTCATAGTAATGTTAGCACAAAAGTAGAAAGACTTTTTGTTTGAATTTACTGGGAACAGACTGTATAATTTTAACTGCACATACACTATCTTATGTGCTTTGCATGTACATGATAATATATTTTCACCTGCAACTTTTTAGCAGAAAAGTTGGAAAATTTTTTTTGAACCTCATCCCTAGTTAGCAATTTTTAGAATAAATACACAAAAATATGTATTTATTATGCTTACCTTTCTTTTTTACATGTTTCACATTCTTAAAAGGGCAGCTGGGAACCGAGTGGTGTTGTGTGATGAAACTAAGTTTGTATTCAGGAGGTGGATGACAATTGTGATGTAAATTTTCCAGTTGTAATAGGCTGCTTGCATCTAGCTCAGCCAGTGACTGATGATGAGTCAGTGTATAAAAATTCTGAAGTATTGGTGTCATTGCAGTTCCTAGAACATAGCCAGCCAAGATGCAGAACTAAACAGAACCTAACCTGGTTTCATGGCAAAAGTCATCTAAATAATGGCAAGGCAAATTGACAGGCCATTGTGGTGAAGTTACACTGTCAAACACCTTAGTAATCTGCTCTTGCTTTCTCCACGGTTCTCATTTATTAGGCATCAAATTTATTCCTCCTGTGCCAGTCACCTACACACTAGAGCTATCAGTATAGTAATACCATCCTACAACAAATTCATGACAAATTTAAAATTTAAAATTTATGTTTATTACCACAGAAAGAAAAAAAAACCCTTTTTACTTAAAATTCAATCATCTATTGTTTACTCTTTAGATTATCCAAGGTTAATGCTTGACAAGAGGGAAATGCAGAACATCCACTGATCAACAGTAATCTCTAATCCTCCAGAAGCTGATAAAAGAGACTTTAAACCTTAAATTTCAACATATGCTTAAATCTTCATAGGATCAAGACATTTATACAATTCAGTTTATGCAATATATGAATATAGCATTTCTGTAAATTTCCTCAGGCAGCTAATTAGTTTTTACTCAGAAAAGTTAGAAGTTGATGCAGTAAGGGAACAAGATCAGACCATTCCAGGGAAAAGTGATTAATCACAGCCAAGTGTATTTGCCTAGAAAGCATAATTCTCTGCTGTGGTACCTAACACTGAAACTAACTACTGTAAAACGGAGGCTAGTGCTTCGAGCTAATCAGACACATTCACAATAAAGTATGAATACTAGCATAATACCTTATAATTGCAGACAGCTGCAGGTTCAGGAAGCTCTTTGCAAGTAGCTCAGTTGCACTGCTCCTGCCACTTGCAGCTGCAGTGCCACGTACCCTGAGCATGGGATACAGAACTCTCCAAAAGACACTGTGGCAGAAGCTGCATTGCACCTACGCTTTCTGTAAGCACACCCAAGCCTATTGCCTCTGTATTCATGCATTTCACCTCAGTGGAAGTAAAGAGAAAATTTATTTGTTTTGTTAAAAGACTTGTGAAAAAAGGAGAATTTATTTGATCATTTGAGTCAGAGAGATATTATGCCCCTAAAGTCAATGGAGATTTCTGTAAGCAGAAGAGACTGCTGACATCAAGCTCTCTGCAGAAATGGATTTCACTGGACTCACCTGAGTTCATATGAAATACTAAAAGACATGGAAAGAATGCCTTAAAAGCTAATCCTTTCATTTTAAGACCATTAACTTATTTCAGATGCTGGTCACCACTGTCATGCTAATAGTAGATACTACTTCTTAATAATGCTAACAATTTGAGTGTGTGGAAAGGAAAGGAGATTTTGCATACCTTTGTTTTGTTTGATATGTAATACCATATTAGAAGAGGACAAAAGAAATCACATGTTTCCATCCTGGACTTTATAAACAGAAAATATCAAATCTATCATTACTTTCTAATCATCTACTAGGACCCGATGAATTAATGATTAATGTAGAACCTTGGGAAGCAACATCACTGTAAGAAACTGAACTTTTTGAAAAAAGTACCTGCATCAAAGCTGCTACTCATAAGACATCAATGTGACAGCTGTGAATACTGCAAAGGAAAGAGAAAACACTGTAAATTTAGTACTTCAAAAGAAAAAAAGAACCAACCAGAAAAGCAGTCTTACATATATTGCTGTTAACTGCATGGAATTTTGCTGGATGTGGCTTCAAAAATTAGGCAGCCACAGCAACAGGACAGAGGAAATTTCAGTGATGGGCACGCAGTAGTCACATATTGCAGAGAATAAAATTTAAATTTTGTATGGGCATAAATTACACCAATATGATTGAAATAGTGAAACAAACTCTTAATACCAACACATCCCAAATATAAGTACAGATTTTGGTCCCGTAGGCAGAAAAAGTTTCAGCAGGTCACCAAAAATTTCCATCTGTTTTGTATTTTAGTAACTGTACCTATTTGAGCCACCAGATCAGCCTTTTACAATGATCAGATAACACTTTTTTCTGAAAGTTATATGCATAAACATGCATATTTCACCCATAAGTCAGTACACACAACCCTAAATCTAATGCAATTATTTTTTAATCAAAGAGCTTAGCTTATGTACAATTCCCAGAAATGACTAAATAGGTAGGGTTTATTTAGCTTGCATACTTCCATAAAACAGAATTTAGCAGATTATATTAGACGTGGACTAATTGCTTTTTGTAATTCCTAGCTCCTGCACACTGCTGTCCAGAAGGATTTTTATCTACTCTCATTATTATTAATCCACATTATGTGAAAGAGGTACTGCTAGGCATGTATATACTAAAAATGGTGCCTGCTATACAGCCCATAGCAAACATCAGCTACTCTTACAGTGCACAGTGCTGTAACTTAAAACACTCATTACTGCTGAAAGACTGATAATATAATTGTGTTTTGCATGCCAATAGCATAATTTGATTATCTGTTATCAAGCCTACAGGTATACCTCTTTTCAAATCAAAAGGGATGGTACAACATGGAAATTAGTGCTGTGACTTCTACCACTGGTGATTCAATTAATACACACAGAGAAATACAATTTCCATTATACTAAAATAGAACAGTAAACAAACCAAAACAAACAAACTTCCGAGCTAAAGGTGTTGCTAAGATTCCTTAACCCTGAACAAAATGGTTTCCATAGCTTTTTAGGCCTACAACTTGTAACTGGCCCTGTAGCTCCAACCATGATAACGCTGGTACAAGTTACAAAGAGATCCTTGAGCCCACACCAGCCTTACTGATTTAATTGCTCTTTCTATATGTCCCTGTGTCTGCTGGTAGGACCGGCTGTGTTCAAACAGTGCACAGAAAACACATTGTTTGCTCTGGAACACTTCAGAGTGCAACCTAGTCTGACAGGGACATTGATTTATAGCTTAAAATAGCAGCACAAGGATAAAACCACCTAAAAGGCAGCAGTAACTTTCCAAATCTGAACCTGTGCTCGTATTATCAAGGAAAGAAAAAAGAGCAGAGCGTAACTCCTTATTCACGTTTTATTTTATTACCAGGAGTGGTGCCAGTGCCACAAGAGACGCTGCCCGGGGCACGCCGAAGGGCGGGCAGGGCTCACCCCGAGCTGCCCTGGGACCGCCAGCCACGCTCCCGCACCGGCGCTACGGGAAAGTGGGCATTTATGTCTCCCTCTGACCACAGTTTGTACTGCTTCTTCCGACACCACGCTGCTCACCTAAGTGTATTCAGACAAGCTCCCACTGCTACCACCAAGTCACAGCGGTAAAACCCAAGCCGAGGTTCACTCTCCCCGTACGTGCCGCCCTCAAGGGCCGCCACCGCCTCAGCACCGTCCCGCCGTGCCCCCTCAACCCCTGAGGGGCGGCAGGCGGGGATCGGGACGGCAGGGACAGCCCTCCCCACCTGAGGCGGAGCGCGGGCGGGAAACAGCACCCACAGCCTCCTGCCACTTTTCCTCCGTGTGGGCGGAAGCGTTGGGAGCCGCGCCCAGGGCGGGCAGCGCAGGGCCGGCTGCGGGGAGAGCGCACGCCCCGCACAGAGCGGCGCGCCCTAAGCAGCGTCTGGGGACAGTGGGTCCGGCCAGCAGCGCCACCTCCCCTCGGCCACCCCCGTCCTAGCAATGCCCATCCCACACGCCCGGCCGGGCGGTCACGCTCCGCCTCAGCCCAGCGGAGCGAACTTGCGGCGGCGGCGGGCGCGGCGCAGGAATCCCGCCGCCCTCGCCTCCCGCTATCCCGGCACTCCGGCATTAATCGTCTCCTTATATGGACACCAGAATGTCTGACGTCATCTCGACTCTGGGAAACCAGCGCCCGCGCAGCCAAGCTTGGTTGGGAAGGCGGGTGGTGCGGGAAAGGCAGGGGGCGGAGGGGGAAGGAGGCTCTGGAATGTTGATGGACGCGGCGTTGCGCCACTGGGAGCGGCGGCCCCGACTCGGTCATTGGGCGAGGCGGCCGGGGGCGGGAGCCGCGGGAGGGGCGGCTGGTGCCGGTTGAAAAGCCGCCGCCTGGCTGAGGAGCGGCGCCAGTGCGGGGTGGGCGCTGCCAGCGGGTGGCTGGAGGGCAGCGAGTTCGAGTCCCGCCTCCGCCAGCCTGAGTCGGTAGCCGCTTCTCCGTGTGCCGCACTCCGGGGAGTTCGGAGCGGTCGTTTGGTTTCCTATTCTTCCTCCTTTTCCTCTTTGCGTGGAGGCCGCGGCTTTCTCTGTGGGGCGCCAGCCCGCAGGGACAGAGTTTGCCAGGAGTTTGTGCTGAGTTCGGGCCCCGGCCCCCCACTCCGCCGCCGCCATGCCCGTCTTCCACACGCGCACCATCGAGAGCATCTTGGAGCCGGTGGCCCAGCAGATCTCCCACCTGGTCATCATGCACGAGGAGGGGGAGGTGGACGGAAAGGCCATCCCGGACCTCACCGCCCCTGTGTCGGCCGTGCAGGCCGCTGTCAGCAACCTGGTGCGGGTGAGTAGCGACGGCCGGCCCGCCTCGTCCGCGCCTTCTCCCGGGAGCGACTTTGGCCGCCGGGCCAGCTTGAGAGTTCGGCGGCGCTGCCCGCCCCGGGCTGTCGCGGACAGGTGTCCCGGCCCCCGCCCCGTGAGCACCGGCCGGGCGCGGTGCCGGGGCCCGGAAAGGGTTAAGTTGGAAGGCTGGCTGGACCTTTGCGGCTCCCGCCTGGAAGCCGCCCTCGTCTGTTCCCGCTCCGGCCGGCGAAGGAGCCGGGAGAGCCGTACTGCGGAGCGCTGAGTTGTCCCAACAGCGAGTTGCTCGCCGGCTCGGAGCGAAGAAGCCTTTGCCCACCTGAGGAGCGGCATCACATTAAAGTGCAGTAAAGCTCGATAGTTGCTGCTGTTCATACCCGCCCCGAAACGCTTCACAGATGGCTCTGATACGCTGTGCGGTTCTTTGCTGCCTAGGAAACTCCTATTTTAAGTGTATGCACTATAAAAGGCAAAATAGTTACTTGGCGTGAGCCTATCCCAAAAATCCCAAATCCGACCAATAACGAAGCCCAAACCTCCCAGTCACTTGGGTTTCATTTTTAAATTGGTGAAGACTGGCCGTTCCTTATCAGTGCAGGAGCTGGGGCGGGACAAACCTGTGGCTTCCAGGCAAAGTCTGGAGCTGTAAATTGTTCGTGTTACATAGCCTCGAGTATGAGTTACTGTTTGCTTGTGGGAAGCTAAAGGTGACGGAAATTTGGCCAGACTCTCTCGTCTTCTTCACAGCAGTTATGTATAGCGTGCCTCTTTAAGGTTTGAGTACTTGCTGTATGGACACTGCAGCTTGAGAAGTGCGAGTGACTAATACATTCGAAATGTTTTAGTCGTATTTGCACTTTTATATTCAACAAGAGAATAACGAACTGTTGCAAGGCATAAATATCTTCTTTGATAAATTGTGATATTACCTACTCTTCTGTTGCATTAAGAAATACCTGGTAATACTTACCTTGCACCTTTGTTAAGCTTGTTTCCAGATACTGAGCTCATTTTGAGCGTCACATGTTGCTTGCTCATTTTGAATCTGGTAAGATTCTGAAGTAATTCCTTGTAAAAAATGCCCCTTGCCGGTAAAGTTTGCCTTAAAATGAATAGCTGTGCAAGTTGAAATACTGTGTCACTGTTAACCAATGCATTAATGCACTGAAATCATGAGGCTTGTGGGCATAAGAAGCTGTCAAGATGACTAATGTATGTGACGTGTTTATCACGTTTTGGCCTGTAGTACTTGCTGCTGCTAGAATAACTTGCCACTTTGAGGTTTTGCAGTTTACTACAGTGTCCCTACACCTCTTGGTTGCCATGACTATAAATATTACAGACTGTGTAGAATACTTCTGCTTCTTGCAAACTTTAGCAGACACTCTTCTTTCTATGAAGAATAATCATTCTGCAGCAATTCACTGATGTAATAGGTGTTCTGGCTGTAAGGGTGTGAAGCCTATGTGTATGAAATACTTTTCCTTGAAAGGAAGACGTTGGCATAATGCTTTGCTTCTCTGAGCTAACCCTGTAATACTGGGTTGTATGACTATTTTTCCCCACCCCACCTTTCTCTCAAAAGAAACTTGATCTGATAAAGTCTCATTTATTAGAGAAATGCAGAAACAGAATCAGTTTCCTTCTGCAGCTTGTTAATGCTAGCTCTTCTTTCATTTTGGACTGTTTTAGAAGCCTCTGTTTTTCTTTTCTTGCCTGCTAGTTAGATAAAAGGAAAGATTGTTGAATTATTTTCTGTGTTTACTTACAAAGAGAAAACAGAAGTGGAGTAATCTGAGGTGGTAGTTACCAGGAAGATACCCTGATCTGTTAAAATACAGCTTTGACTACTTTAGGAAAAATGCAGAATTAAAGTTCTCTTTCCTATCTGGAGCTGTGCTTTCAGTGCATCACTCTGAAGTGTAAGGGTGATTTATGAAACAGCAGTTTCACAGGAGCAGGAGAATTTGTGCAGACACGTTCTCAAATTACGAGCCTTCTGGTGGCTTCCCAGGTGACAGCAAAGATGGAGTTGTCAGTGCGACCAAGAGAGTAATGTAGCTGCTTGCTGTCTGCTCGGGGTTCTTAGTGTAGTGCGAGTATCACAAAGTGCATAAAGAAAAGTACTGAGGAGCAGGGAGTTTTTTAGTGATAAATTTTCACATACAGCAGCACTACTCTCCAGCTGCCCAGCCTATAGTAAGGATTCTGCAGTTTGGAAAATGCAATATTTAATTGATTTAACTACCATGTCTGTATGTAACTGCTGGTAGCAGTGTTTGAAGTGTTGGGACCCATTCTTGTGGAAGGCCTGGAAGTTGTACCGTGAGGGGAAATGGGCTAGGAAATGACTCTGTGGCTAGAAGGAAGGACCTATGTGCAATAACTTGAACAGTCCTGAGATGGAGTTAGCACAAAACACTAGTCAAGATGGAACAGATGTTGATAGATATGAGAGTCTTACATTAGGACTACTAGATGAGTCAAAAGGGAGTCCTCCTCCTAAATATCCTGACTAGAGACCACTGTAAGAGAACTTTCAGTGTGCTTTTCTGTATTTTCTGTCATTAATGGTTATGCTGGGTTTTAAAGTTTGCCTCAAGCCATCTTAAATTACATGTCTTTTTTAATGTGAAGTTTGCACACTCAGGTAGACCTCCCATAGAGGTATTTCCTTGTCAGAACCTAATTGTAAAGTAATCCTGGAGAAGAGATAGTCCAAGTCATTGTTGAAGTTAAACTAACTTGTAAAGATTGAGTTATTTCACTTTCTTGTGGTAAAATACCAAAGAAAGACTTGGTATTCTGTTTTCAAGATGTGACAGTTTGCTTCCACTGCATCTTGATTATTCTGTTGGGGAATAGCTTTTGCACAATAATTCTCAAACTGTTTTGAAGTATTTTAAATAAATTTCTTAACTGTGGGATAAAGTCCTTGTTGCCTGTGCAAAAATATAATATGGAGGTAAGCACAGAAGCTTTTGCACAGAAATCAACATTGACTGGAGCCAAGAATTTGAGCGACCTGTCTGCACAAAACTATGAATGTACTAAATTGGTCCTTTTAACTGAAAATCTTAATGTTTGTATTGGCATAAATTTGTAGTGGATGTGTGCCTCTCGTGGGAAGGTTGGCACTTAGTATTGCTTTTAGCTAAAAGATGTGACACTGTAACTCAATAGAAGTGGGTGCTGGTGGTGAGTAACAGTCAAAGCTGCCTAGTAGGTACAGAATAATTTTGAGCTTAGTTCTCCTTAGTTCAGAGGAGAGTGAAATGAAATTTTGAGTTCTAACTAGTCAAACTTCCCAGTGAGGAAATGAACCATGTGGTGATTTTCTAGT
The DNA here is from genome assembly GCA_034509425.1 of Eopsaltria australis. Lineage (NCBI taxonomy): Eukaryota > Metazoa > Chordata > Aves > Passeriformes > Petroicidae > Eopsaltria > Eopsaltria australis. The sequence goes on from JAVTVJ010000525.1 coordinate 803,034, forward strand.
TGTTTCAGGCTTCCCCCCCCATTTTTTTGGTTGTCTTGGTTTTGTTTTTTTTTTTTTAAAAACTCATCAGACCTTTAGCCTATTTTAAAGAGATTTTTATCAAGGATGACTGATGATGATGCAGAAATGGTAAACCAATCACACACATTATATAAATAGTTTTATTTCATGGAGGAGAAAAAAAAGAATGCTACTTTGTAGTAGTGAATTTACAAGCATTTATGTTCAGACCAATGTTATATTATTGCCAAACAGAGAAAGCAAGTTCTACTGTCATGTAAGCTCCATACTGCCTTGTATGGATTCTGGCATTCTGTCAGTGCAGGCATAGCCCACTCTGGTCACTTCTCTCTGCTGGTTTGGACAGAACTGCCTCAGAGCAGTGCTGCTGTTGCTCTGCCAAATACCAACAACACCATAGGTGAAGCTGCTGGGTTTGACAGATTGGGTAGTAATTCTCTGCATGAAAATTAAGGTAGTTGAAGGGACTTGGGAAGCACACATAACTTAAAATATTGGAGCAGGCTCAGCAGCTCAAGGAAGTGTTGGTTTTTCAGAGCCTGGGCTGTTGAACCAGGTCAATGGTCTGAAAGATCTGACCTGCTTTACCTGAGAACAATTGCTTGTTTTCATGTCCTTCATTTTCATAGAGATTGGGGCATCTGAGCAAAGTGATACTCCTGTGAAATGCTCATAATGGAAGATTTAAGACACTAATGGTAACAAATGAAGTGATTGAGATCTTTCAGAACAGAGATCTGCTCTGAGAAAACAGTGCTTGTCTATTTGATGATGCAACTTCTGCCATTGTATCCTCTGTGCTGTCCTTCTGTATGTGAGTCTGTTTCACAAGTATCTATATGAATCCAGTTTCTATTATGTTATTTTTAGAGGGGAAAAAAATTGCTTTACTCTCTATTAAATTGCTGATGACCACAATTCTCAAGAAGGTGTTATTATTGGATGCTGTAATGTGGCTTTATTTACCTACTGGGGTTTGGAGACTTGTGAAACATTACTGATACCTTTCTGAATCTCACTAACTGTGACTAGCTAGGTCAGGCTAATCATCAGGAAGGGTCTCTTAGATTATAAATATCCTGTGTCATAGCCAGAGTTTATCAGATGTTTCCTTTAAGAAGGTCTGTGCCAAGCACTATTTTAAAATGTAAATAAACGCAGTCTAGAGTAAGATTAAGCTTGACTGGAGATTGTACTTGATGGGAACAAGACCCTATAGTACTGGGTCTAACAGTCATGCGTTTCAAAGGTTTTTGTGACTTCCTAAAGGTGGGAGGTCAGTCTCTTTAAACTACCACCAGCAGAAGCCCACCCCATCTAGGCACAACTAAAACTACCCAGATAGCTCTTAAAACAGATGGAACTTGATACAAGGACTTTGGCATAGACAAAGTTTAAACCAAACAAAAAAGTTAACTGTGGGAGTGTTGCATTTAGTGTAGCTATAGCAGCTGTCCTATCTCAGCAGAGGAAGAAGCAGTAATCACCTGAAGCTGCTGGCATGTTCTGGCTGCATATCCACAGGCCTCTGACAGGTGAGGAGTTGCCTGGGGTTGCAGGGCCTTTGGGAAACGGCTGTCCCTCTTCCTGTACAGGCTGTGAATTGCCTACTGATACCACTAGCTTGGAAATCACCTATTTAAATGAATTTGTGAAGAATGCAGCCTGCCTTGAAACCCTCATCATAATTCCAGCAGCAAAAGTCAAATACACGGGTAAACACGTGGAATGAGGAGAAATGGTCTGACTGTTGTGGAAAGTGGATGGTAAAACAGCTTTATCATCCTAAGTTTTCTTTTGGCACAGCTGACTTGCCTGTAACTCAGGATGGGTGAGCTGTTGTGAGCAGCTTAGTGTTTCTCGTTTTTTGAGGGGAAAAATGAGCTTGCAGTATGTTTATATTATCTTGGGAAAGGATGGAGAAGAAAGGGAGATGATAAGCTTTTTTCCGTGCAGAATTTTCTGCACAGCATGAAAGATGAGTCTCGGGGGGGTTGTGGTTTTTGTATTTTCTCTTGATGTTTTTAGCTTGTCATGGAGTGTGTATAGATCTGTGCCTCTCCATCTTCAGTTTGTTATATTGTTACATTTTGAAGCTGAGAGAAATGGTCAAAAGAGCAGATCATTGGAACTCTGCGCAACTCAAACTTAGTGACAAGTGAATGAGTACTAGAATAGGCTTGAAGACCTCATGAGAGAATGTCTTTTCACTACAGCCTCTAGGTCTTATCTGTGAGTAGTAGAAGACTGTGGTTAGTGTTTTACAAATAATAATTTCCTTCTTTTTTTTGTTTTAAGCTAGAACATCCTTCTTCAGTGTACAGCAATTTCTTCAGGGATCATTTACATACTGTGGGAACTGTGGCCATATGCTCTGAGAAAGTGGATAAACCCCATTAGGGTGTGTGTATGGGAGGGGCCGAGAGAAGAGTGATTAAGCAGACAGAAGGCAACTTTGTAATAACAAAAGCACATCATAAACTTCTTTCTTGCTTTTATCTGTTTGGAATCATCTTTACATAAGTGATTAATTAGTTTCTGATTTGAATGGAATAATATCTTTGTTCTGTTATTGTGTTTGGGTACTTAATTTATACCAGTCTCCTCCATCAGCTTTAAAAGGAATCTTTTGTTCTCTCTTCCTTTCAATGTACATAGAGATGGTGAATGTCTCCTCATATACAGCTTGCTTTTTTGGATGTAAAAACGGAGACTATTATTGTGGAATGGATAGTCTTTAAGTGGCAGTTGGACTAAAAAGTTCCATATGCCAAGAATCTGGTGAATACCACTCCTGCTCTGGAAACCTTAAATGCTTTCTGCTGCATATGCCAAGTACACCAGTGTGGGAGGAGTTAAACCCGTGTCAAGGACCAGTGTTTTTAGCAATTTATTCTTCCTGATGTCTTGTAACTTTAGAGAGTGATGCAGTTTTACTTTGTACTTTGAAACAAGAAGATACTCTTCTCCACAGTGATACTGGACTGGAGATGTGGAATTTCTTTTAGAGGTTAATAAAAAAAATGTGGTTCAGAAAAGTGTACCTTCAGAACATAAACAGAGTAATTTACAAGTGCTTTTCCCTTCCCAATATAGTTGAAATTTGGATGAAACAAATCTTTTAGAGAACTGGATGGGGGATGGATCCAAACAGTGGTTTTAAACATGTGTTACCAATGTGTTAATGCTAGTTTCTGGAAATTATGCCAGTTGATTTTTCAAATGAGAGAATAGGCCCATCCTAGTCAGTTCTTGCCTTGAGTATTGCTTCATTTTGGTAGTGACTTTGCATACAGTGAAGACGAGCTTTATATCCCTGCTTCTCTGTTGAACACTTGTGCGTGTTTCTCCTAAGCTCCTGTTTCTGACTGCATTGTATTGCTAGGTCTTACTGGCTTGATAGTACTCACACTGAAAAGCAAGTCAGGCTGGCCAACTAGACCTTAAGAAACATTGCAGTGTAGTATTTTGTTCTTTCGTGACACAGATTATATTCTATCCCTTGCTCAGTCAAATGCTGAGAAGCAGTTCCTGATATGGAACTTCTCTGCAGCCACAGTTCTTAATTTCTGCAAATTTATAGCCTTCCTGACATTTATCTTTAAACACAGCAAACTGATAGCCTTTCTGACATTTATCTTTAAACACAGCAGTAGGAGTATCATTGTTACTGAATTTGAACAGTAAAGCGTCTTTTTTGCAACTGTAAAAGTGTTAAAAGTTTATCTGCTACATTAATTGTAATGTTTAGCTGTATAATTCCTTCCTTCATTTTTGTAACCACAGGTGAGAGAGAATTAACTCTAAATATTGCCCTGTAATTGGAGTCTAGAGTAGCAACTTGTGTTGAGCCATGGAAGTATACCACATGAATGAATATTACAGCTACCTTCATTTCAGAAGATACTTTGTGGATACAAGATGACTTGCTGCATGGGGAGATGAAATGAAGGCGGGATCTTTTCAGTTACAGATATTTCAGCAATAAATATCTCTTCCAAACACAAGCCTAGCATCCTAGCAGCTCAAAACTGAACTGGGATGGGAGAATGGGGGCATGACCCTACGTGCATAATTGGAAGTAGGTCTGGTTTGTACCTGAAGTAAATCAGGCCCTAGTGCATCTGTGAGGATATGAAAGACTGACTAGAGAATCAATAGAGGGGCAAACATTTCCTTTGCTTACTTTGCCTAATAATTAAAGTGTGCTGTGGTATGACTTGTACTGGCCCATATCCTGAGGTTAGAACCAAAGATTTGTGTCAAAATATATTGAACTCACTTTGTAATGTATCTCTTATTCAGAAGTTAGTATTGTTCTGTGCTTCAGGAGAGCTATTTACAACATGAATAATGAACAGTGGGTAACAACAGTGGCTAATGAAGAGGGGCAAAAGCAAAAAACTGAAAACCTCTTCATTATCAAAGCCTTTCCAGAGTTTCTGAAACTGTCAGCTTGTTGACTCTTAGTTGATGATGATATCTAATCCTTTCTCTCACTAAGAAAACATTTGTTGGAACAGTTTCCCAGTGTCCTGACTTCATGGGTAGGGTAGGAAACTGATGATTCATGTTGGGTTTCTCCAGTAAAGAATGGTGAAAAGAAACAAGCTGTTTCTGTTGGTGTTGGCTTAGGATACTTATGAAGAGATCCATTGTAATAATGTTGCATTGCATCTTCGTCAATGGTTACACCCACAGAATAGCAAATGCAACTTGAGTTTCTTTCAGCAAATATAAATTTTCCTAGTGCCAAGCTCTGTATCTTGGGGACCTGGGATTGCTGCAGGCAGATATTCTCAGAAGAGACAGAGGTAGATAAGGCTTTGAGTACATTTTTTTTTGTGTGTTGTGATCAGACACCCACACCTATCCCACAGTGGGCCTACACTTTACCAAGTCTTTGTTTTGCTGCTGTATTTACACAAGCACTTTTTGTTGTCTTTCATGCCCCTCACGAGGTTCAACTCTAGATAGACTTTGGGATGGACCCCCATCCCTGTGTGCTCAGCCACTGTCTCCATTCCTCCTGGCAGGAGCACTCTTCATTCAGACAGACCTCCTGCCACTTTTGCTTGTTTCCCTGCTCATCAGGATGAGCCAGCTTGGAGTAGGTGATCCTTGAAAATCAACCAGTTCTCCAGAATTTCTCTTTCTAGGACTGTATTCCATTTCTCCAGTTAGATCCCTGAAGAGGCTAAAGGCTGTTCTGAAGCTCAGGCTCTGATTTGTCTAGTTTTTTTCCTTTCAGGATTCTTAATTCCACCATCTTAATGGTCACTCCCTCTAACATTGGCATTCCCATCAATTCTTCCTTGTTTCTAACAGCAGAGCACCTGCTGTCTTTGGATCTTCAATCTGTATCTACCAATGAAAGGTAATTAGAGCTTACAGTCTGTGAAAGGAAAAGTACAAGCAAGCAGTTTTTCTGTTAAACTGATTTTTTTGTGATGGCTTAAGAAGGTTTCATTTCAGCAAGAATCATGCTTCATCTTTGTCCTCAGGTACATATAGTGCATAAATACAGTGAAGAATAACAGCTGAGGAAGTACTGTTTTGGTGAACTTTACAGCTTTTATGCTCAGATATCTTTGTGTAAGTAGTTTAAAATGTTTGGGTATGTTGCAGCTGTTCTGGTCTCATTGCTCAATGTTTAACTTCCTTTTGTGGGAATAGAAAAAAACAATGGTATTCAATTTGAACTTCATTTTAGTAGCTGAACCTTAGCATGACCTAGACACAAGCCTGCCCCTCCTTAAATGATGAAAAGCATGCAAGAAAACAGCTGTGGTCATTAATTTCATAGATGAGTATAGTCACGGAAGTGCCATAGTAGCAGTATGAGAAATGGTGGTGAGTTCTGCACCCCTGAACTGATGAGAGACACTCTGGTCACCTTAGTTAAGTCACTGTATGGTGGCAAAATGTAATGAATGTTCTCGGCCCTTCTATTTGAACGGGTGCATCAAAATGAGAAGCTTGTTAAGGGCTGAGCCAGGAAAGTCCATATCAACTTCCTTGCCCATTCTCATCTTTCAGCCGTTTGCTGGCTATCAGCTCTTCAGTTTCAGAAGTCTTGACTCTTCCTGTTGAGTAGGGGAGCTGTTAAAAGCTGTCATCTAGAACTTATTTCAGCTGAGTTGCTTCCTCTCCTGTCTTCCAAACTTTCCCTGAGTTTGGAAGAGGCAGCATGTTGCAACTGGTTTAGATGAGGGAAGCATTAATAAAGTTTCTTCTCTTATACCATCTGTGTTTTGTTCACCTGCACAAACACTTGCCAGAAGGAGCAGAAACAGACTTCTGTTAGACTGATAGTACATGAGACACAGGTATGTTGTGAGCTGCAAGCGTTTTTGGGTGGATTTGGTTCCTGGTGACCATAAACTTATGGTTAGAACAAATGGACTTCTTGTAAATGAGTATAATACGCTTTTGTTCATAGGCAATGAGTGGTTAAGCTCCTCAGTGCAAAATGGGATACAGTAGTACATAACTGAGTGAAACAATAATGTGTTAATTGTATGCAAGTTGGCATGTTCAACCTTCCTATTTAAACTCTGGAAAACTTGTAAGTTGCTAACATTTGTGTACTTGCTTAGGAGAGGTTTTTAATACTGAAATGTGTGACACACTGAATATTTATCTAAAGAATTATCACTAGAAAAAGATTGCTGCATCAAGCACCCAGATGGAAGTTACTGGAAGTTTAACTTGTTTTGGTGTGCCTGTTTGCTATTAAAATCATAGGGGGTTTTGTAACTTTGGTCAAGATTAATCACAAAAGGTGCTTCACATTTCAGCTTCTGAATGTGTGTACAGGTGTCTATTTGCCCTTCAGCTAAGTCTTCAAAGCTTTTGTTTTTACACTTGATAAAAAGTTTTCTTCCAAGTGTTGAGTGGACTCTGTGACTGGTTTCTCAAATTACTGCATAACCCTTACACGTTTTTACGTGAGCTAACAAATTAAACTGACTGGTGTTTGGAGTACAGTAAAAATCACTTTCATGAGCCTAGCTGTCTTTGCAGCTTTTGCAGCACAATAGTTGTGCTGAACAAGAGATGGATAAATGGGGTTTCTCTCGAACTACAGAGTAGTAGCAAAAAGGTCACTTTTTATTTAGCTTGCCCTGATACAATGACAAAAACTGGATTGTGAAAGGCTAGTAATTTCAGTGGCTTAGCTGTAGCAAGTGAAGTGCTCTTTGAGTCTTTGCCACTCCTATAAAATGCTCACTTTTTAAAAAAAAAAAAAAATCAAAGGATGGTGAGTGGGAACCTCAGTAAATTTTAAGTAGGTTTCAGTCAGACCTCAGTTTTTCTCTGAGTAAAAAAGACATAATAGCATGGGATTTCTTTAATTTCTCTTCAGTTAATGCTGGCAAAACCTGCATTCCTTAGCTTTCAGACTAGATTCCACTGGCACTTGAGCTGTCAGACCAGCTGAGCCCAGCCCATCACCCATGCAGCAGGAAAGAAAGATGTATCTTTCTATTGCTCTGATTTTTATTCTTTTTTTCCTTCCTCTTCCCAGCTTGACATCTGTGATTATTGTAGTTCAAAGCCATGGAGTAGAAAGCGTTTTATCTGTCAAGTGCAAGTAAATTTCTTGCATAACACCTTTGCTCTGGCAGTTTGGAGGGGGGGTTGGAGGATATAGTTGGAATATCTGGTCTGTTCTCCAGTTACTCCGAGTAGTGAAATGCTAAAGATACTTTGTCACCCCGAAGTGGTCACTAACACTACAAAGCAGTGTTGCAGCAGATTTTTAGATAGTTGTCTTGCACTTCTTTTGTCGTGAAGGATGAACTTTTCTGCATATAGCTTTTTTAATTATAAGCATCACCAAAATATTTAAAACTGACTTGGTTACTGTGTGGCAGTGGAGGTGATAAACTGAAGGCATTTGTGCACTTGATGGATCTAGCATCTGCTCTCACAACTGAATGCAATTCCTTTCTCCAGACAGATTTTCCTGTTAGCTTGCTAGATGGCTCAAATACTTGTATTTCTGTTTAATATAGTATAATGATTGTTCAGAAAAGTGGTTCTCTTCTGTTGTTATTAAATTTGGAGCAACTTTCTCCAATATGACAAAATGTTGGGAACAAGCTTCTGGTTTTAGGAGTTGCTTTTAGTTGGATTTGCAGCAGTACTGATGTTTCTTTCCCCAACTACATTAGTGTAGCTAGTGCAAAAACATCATCTCTAATATACTTATTTCACCAAGATTTAAAGACTTTTTCATGAATGTCTGTTAAACTTGTAAGAGAATTTTAAGTTAGAAATGGGTGTCCCTTTGATATATTTTTCCTATTGTGGAGTTGATTTGTCAACCTTCCTGTAATGTGACATAGTTATGGTTTACTGTTGTATGTGAAATGGATGATTGTGTGTGTTTGTAGAGTGCCTAGCAAAATGGAGCTCTAAAATGCTATCAGATTGCAGTGAAGAAGAAAAAAAGGCTGTTGTTTTAAAGAAGTTGAACTTTCTCATGTCTTTTTTTGATTAAATATCAAATTTAAGTACTTGTTTTTAAGACCAGTTTATAGAGGCGTTGCTTCTCTACAACTTCTGAACTAACAGTGACTAGATTTTATTCCATTTGTATGCAAGAGGTGAGCCCAGGCGTTCAGCTTTGCCAATCATGGGAACTTAACTAAAAAAGCAGTTTTAGCCTACACATTTATATGGCACTGGACTGTAACCTTCAAGTTGCTTGTGTATATTACCTAACTTTCCCTCATGATTTCAAAAGAGAATTGAGTATAACTCTAACATGAAGCTACTACTGATAAAGTCTGTCTATCCTGTCAAGCATGTGCAGAATCCTCTGCCTGCAATAAGAGGGCTAAAGAAATCCATTGGTATAAAGAATTAACAGAGATTTCAGTATTATATGAATTAAGCTTTCCAGTAGGGACTGCAAGTGTAGGAGTAATGCTTTCATAATGTTTTAATTGGGTGAACATGGAGAAATAGAATGTAATGTGTATTAATGTTAGTCCAAGACACTGATTTAGAAGTAGGGTGGCTTCAGCAGCTATTTGGGTGGAAATGGGTTTTAACAGCCCAGTGCTGACTGTAAAAGTGGCTAAGAGTAAATTCTTCTCTAGATGCATGGAAAATAATAATTGTTCTGAGAGAGAAATCAGGTCTGTAGAATGAATTAAATGATAAAAATTCTCAAAAGAAACAGTGACAACTTGGAATTGGATTACACTACTCTTATTGGTTATGTCATCCCTTACTAGAAGATTTTTGACTGCACTAGTAACATTTACTTCTTTGCTATAATTTAAAACCTTTTACTACAAAACCCCCAAACTTGGTCTCTTCAAAGTATATTGTTTTTCAGTATGAGTCAATAAAGAAATAGCAAATGCTACTGAAAGTAGTTGTTTTTAAAGTTTTTTTTATATGTGATAGTGGTCTGTTATATTAACATATATATTAAGTTTAAGATCTATTAAAAATTAATTTTAACAGCTGAATGAGTCTCCATCTAACTTGGAATTAATGCTGCATCAGACACTACTTTATTTGATTTCTAATATCCTCTATCAGTTCTTTCTGCTGAGTAGCTGCTTTTTAATACTTTGCAAGTTTTTTGTAGTGACTCTGCATATAAGCGGGTCATCTTCTACATGCTAAATTCCTTGCAGAGCTGGTATAAGTGGTCATGAGCACTGAAAGCAAAATCAAGCTGAAAAATGATCACATGATACCAAGTTTCTGACACACATTTTCAATGGTGCTGTAAATGAGTCCCATCCTTGGAAAACAGCCTACCATATCTAGTTAAATTCTCTTTAATGTAACTAGATACTGGTGTAGCTAATTAAAAGATTGCATTTAACATGTGAGCCATGATTTGCACCATGAACTTAGTGTACACTAGAATTAACTGTTAGTCAAGTAAAGTGAGACTTGTGGAAGACAAATTTTCCAGTGTCATACTAAAGGTGGATAATTGCTATAAAATACTGTGTAGCAAGTATCTTGCTGGTCAAGATATATTTGCTGGGGCAGAGCTTATGGCAAAAGATGTAATGCTGTGTGTTTCTGTTATTTCAGCCATATATGTATGAGTGAGTATGTGAAGATATTTTTAATATATGAAAAACATAGTGAAAAATACTACTTATCAATAACAGAATTCTAGGTGAGTGGTTTTTTTCTTTCTTGTGCTTTTAAATTCTGTTTTCCTGCAGGGAGCTATTCCTGCCGAAACTTAGGGGTAAAAAAAAATCTCTGGAGCCACTGATGCTCTAGGAGGGAGCTGATAAGGGGAGTGGTGCCACTCTTTCTGTGGAAGAGGGAAAATCAGTGTTGAACAGTCTGGTTTTCAGAAGTCAGTACAAGCATTTAACAACTGGAAGATCCTAAAATTCGGGGCCTGGTAGCCATCCTACATTTTCAGTTGTGCCATGTTAAAATGCCTCATTTAGGTAGCAATACCTGTCAAATCAACGGTGTTTTCAAAAAGTAAAATGGCTTATAAAAGGTAATGACACGTATTGTAGTTAACTAAATAGCAAAGGGAAATTAAGGCACTTATATTGGACATCTGCCTTGTAGCTGTTGTAGTCAATTACTATTTAAGTAAATTTCAGATATAGAACAGTAGAGAAACTGCACTACTGTTCTACATTTGAAAGGTATTCAAGAATAGAGAACATATTATTTTGTCTTTGCTTTTTTTTCAGCTTCTTAAATATCTGTACCAACACATGGGTAAGCAGAATACTAACTTATTATTGTTACATGGATTGCAACAAAAGTTAGTTTGTCCTTCTGATGAGAGAAAAAACAGACTAGGGAGAAAGTCAGTTCTTAGCTATGTGTAGCTATAACTTGGGTTGGTTTATAGATGCTGCACACAATATTTATCTGTACAATGTTTATCTGTATCAGAATCACAGATTCTTGTAGGCAGCCCTGCTGTATCTGGAACCAAATCTGCCTTCCATTTGATATGATCTGTGTACTTCCTATGGTGTGACTTCTTGCCATTACTCTCTTGCCATCAGGGCTGAAAAACCTCAAGATTAGTAAACTGTCTGGATGCTTCTACTTGACTTAACACTTGGAGTGCTGGGAGGACAGGAGAGATCTCAATTACTGGGGCAAGACAGAGATCCTTATCCACCAAAATCCTCTCCAACATGCAGATATTAGCAGATTGTCAAGGATGGTATAAATCTACCAGCCGAGTCATGTGTTTGGTTTCTTGTTTTTCAGACAACCATCTGAATAATGAGAATACTTGGCTCCAAAATCATATTATCTTTTAGTACAGTACTAATATGTGTACACACCTGCAGCAGGTTTTATGTTAAGAGGTGCTCTGAAACTCCTGACTGCAGATCTGAGTACATGGAAATGAACTGGAAGAGCTTTTGGAGTCTGCATGCTGTTTGGTATGTGGTGCTGTCTTTAGATTTTCTTGTAAAGGTGGCTATTTGCAGCTATCAGTCTCATTTGTAGACTACAGTTGCTTTATCGTATTTTTCCTGGTGAGTTTTGTAAATGCCACAGGGTCAGAGACGACTTACAAGAATTATGTTGTTTGCCTGAAGTAGAGTTATAATGTCCTGAAGTAATTTTAAGTTCAAGTACTGGTTTGGAAAAAGAAACTCTTCTCTTGGTGAAAGAGCTAATTTCCAAACTGCAATAGTTCTGTGAAAAGTCTCACATAATCAGTATATGTTTATTTCCCTTCTGTTAAATTAATCCTGTGATTAGCCAAACCACCTAGGCCTCAGCTCTGTACTGGTAGCAGTGTTAGTAGGTAGCAGCACGAAGAAGTCTTTTGGTATCCAAATGATGTTGCTTTCTATTTTCCATATGGTTCTAGTTTCATAGTTCTGTATTTCATGTGGGCAGCAGGATTTCCTGAGCCTTAAGCCAGATAAATTTTTAATCATCAATGCAGACAGGTAGGTCAGTTTGCTGCTGTTGGGGACCAGATGGCTGCTGTGTTCTAATTTGCTTGCCAGATGACTTTGCAATTGTAGCCTGCTATGGCTGGAATGCAGTCTCCGGGGCAATCATGAGAAAAGCAGGAGTCGGGACACAGCTTCCATGCTGTGCAAAGGAACAGGCTCTGATTCAGCAGGCTCTTTAGCATCGTGCCCGGCTTTCAAGCAAGAGTTGTGACTGACTGGTGAGATATGTGCATTGTTCATTTGGTGTAAGCCTAAAGCAGAAGGAGAATTTAGCTGCACATTTCTTTGGACTTTATTCCGTCTCTAATTGCATTGGCCTGTTCCCCCACAGAAAAGTAGAAAACTCTAAAGCTTCTTAAACCAGTGGTAAACTCATGAATTGCAAGTGACATATCAATTCAATTTATAAGTCAAAGCAAGAGGAGTAGAATGATGAAGAAAATGGAAATTTGCTTTGTTAAAGGCTTCTGAGAGCCTTTGAAAAAAAAAAAACAAGTTTCTGTTTTCAAAAAAAGTTGTAGCTTAAGACTTTTTCAGTCTTCATGAGTGAGAAGGATGAGATTGTGAGGAGTGACCTGTAAACTTGTTCACTTTGATTTTTCTAAAACCACTTCAACATTGCTTGACTTTTCTGTTCACAGTTTTCAAAAATCCTGTCTTTACTGGAAGCTGGTTGCATATGGTAACTTTTGAGTGACTTTTAAACTTAGATGAGATGAATTATTTCATGATGTACCCCAAAGCTGTTTGACTTGTGTTTGACGAAGTTTGGTGCTAGGCTGCTATGCCAGGATGTACACAATCCTGTTTTGGCAGATTTACCACGTGGATTATGGCAGCTAAGGGATAGGGCATGATAAACATTCACTTCAACACATGTATTTCTAAAAGAGCTGTGTGAAATAGATTGGAATAGCAACAACAGGATCTTCTTGATAGTGTAAGTAATGATGGTGTGGGTTGCAATCAAAATACTGTGACTGACAAGAATAAAGGTAAACAGCCCAGTCCTGTTTTGATTCTCTTTCCTGCCAGAGCTGCTTCCAAAAAACTTTCCATGTAATTAGGCTCTGACTGGTTTCACAAAAGAAAAACCGAGCAATTGTCACATAGTTACTGAGCCCTTGCCATTTCTGAAGCCACTGAGACAAACAGGTCTCTGAATCAGTGTGGGAGAAAGGGTCTGCTTTCTAGGCCTCCAGTGGACAAGCCTTGTCCAAGGAGAGAACTCTGAAAGGTGTAGGATTCACAACTGGATATCATGAATTTCAGTCATCATTTTCTGTATGTTGTCATGTGCAAGAAAGACCCCTCAATATGGAACCTGAATTAAAAGTTCTTTCATGAAGATTTAATTCTCCCTGCCCATGTTGTATTTTTCAGTCTAGACTGAAATATGTCATCTAGGCCAGCAAGGAGTAAGCATAAATTTGGTGTAACTTTGGCTTGCTTCTAGCTCCCCTTGATGCATTGTTCCTGGTCATGAGATCTAGGTCAGTTTTACTTTGTTAAAATGCAGGATGTGTGGAAAGCACTGGTAATTCCATTTTGAGATGGATTCTAGATGTGGCTGTGCAACGTAGAGACTGTTGTAACAGAGTTAAAACAAATACTTAATTTATTTTTTTCAGGACAGACACCTAAAGAAATTGGCAAAGAAGTTGCATGGAACTTGATAAGACTGAGCTGGTGAATAAGAAATTTTTGATGTGAGATTTAATGCTCCTACTATTGTGTCCCAGTCCTTCCTGGAAGCTTGCAAAACATGGAAGAATACATAAACCAGGGTGTGGATCTGTATCGAGTTTTTCTATGGTGATGTTTTTACAGTATACAGACCTAGATCATTTTGTGTGGCACTCGGGTTTGTCAAGCAAAATTCATACTGTATTTTATTTCTTGGGGGAGATGTGGGGCTCTGCTGGTGTCACAGCCAAGGCTGTTATGTGTTCACTGGATGATGATGAGGGAATATCTTTAGGCTCCTTGCTTAACGTGACAGATGTTTTAAATTAAGCTTCTGGAACATTACAAGAACTAATTCTTCTAAGGTCATCTTCCCTTTTAACAGGGGAAATCATATAAGCTGTGAGGAAAATGTCACTTCCAGCATTTGGCAAATTGTCAAACCAGTATTGTCAACAGAGGCATTCAGAAGAATCTTTCTTTAAAAAAATAAATAAAATAAAATTACCCTTAAACAATAAATTTTGGACTCCTATCTTAATTATTTGTGTGTTTTATTTGATATGATATGTGCAGCTTTTACTTCTAAACTGCAGAAGTATAAAGGGCTAGATATTACTGGGTGCTTGTCTGTTTAAACAAACTCCTAGAATTACAGAAGCTGAAATGATTTCTCCTTCTCACTGAACAGCTGTTGTTTGCTATATCCAGCAGGCCAAGGAAGTGGACAGGGGACTTTGTCTTGTTTTTCCTGCAGTAGAAGCAGACATGACAAAAAACTGTGAAACTGGTTATAAGGAAGAAACTTGGCCTGATAAAAATGTTTTCTTTCTTTTCCATGAGGAAAAATCTCCACATCAGAAATCTTCAAGCATACTGGTCTTCTACTAATCAGTGGTAAATAGAACTTGCAGGAGACTTACAAACAAGGTTAAAAGCCAAAAGCAGCAGGAAATCTCAATCTCCTCCTCCTTCTTATAGCTGCATTCCTAGAAAGTTTTGCAGTGGCCATATATGCCCTCTAACTTTTGTGTGTCCCATTTCCTTTGATTTTTTTGCCTTGTCTGCCTCTTGTTCCCTGCTTTTTTGAGCAGGAAGCAAGAAGGAAAGTAGCTCACTCATTATTTGACTGATTTGTCTCTAATCTCCAAAGAGTTTGGAAATTAATATGGATGGGTAGAAGTTGTACCTAGGAAATTGTCTTGGTAAGGTTTGCTTGAGACCTCCCCTTAACCTGTAATGTGCAGTGTTGAAATTGTGGTTATTTTAGTGTGTTAGTCAGGACAGTTTCTTTGGAACCATGAGTAAGTGCCACTCCAACATTGTGTAATAGCAGAAGCTTCTATGTCACTCTGTCATTTCCCAGTTAAAAAAGGATCATCTTAGGAGGTAAGAATATCTAAAACCCAAATAGGCATCCTGTCATTTTTTTCTACATGTGTACTGTTGCCTGGAAATGTTTCTCAGATGATTGCTTTATATTAGCATGAAGCTGGACAAGCTGCCTGTCTGAAATAAGGAATGTGTAGGTACTACATATTCAAGGAAAAAAAATCCTAATTTTCTTGGTATTGGATTGTGGAGAGCATGGTTTGTTACCTTGTATTACACTGCAGTGTGTCCAGGAATTGCTTAGGCCATGTAAAGTTCAATCTGAAGAAACAGGATCTTGTGAAAACTAAGTAGGAAACAAAGCAACAAAAACCCCTAACCACAAAGTTAGAAGGGCAAACCCACTAAGCTTTTTTGAGACTATTTATTTTTACTGATGAATGTGTCCTTCTGTTTCGAGATTTTGCCTGTTAAATGTTTTGTGGAGTACATTTGTTCTTTACATGCCATTTCTATACCTTGGTTACAACTGCAGAGAGCAAAAACTTCAGTTAAATAACAGCTATGCAAACAAGGCTTTATATTTAAACAGATTGAGGGAGTGCATTCTGTGTTGGTGTTTAAAATAAGGTAGAAAAACCTTTTTACTGGAAAGGTAGTGGACCTTTTAAATTGAGGCATCATTGAAGCTGTTTGAAATCTTGCGTCCCATTTGTGTGATATACAGTGCTGAGGATATGGATGGACTTAGAAGAGAAGTGTCATTGGAGTTTAGGACAGTTCTTCAAGGGTGAAAATCTACACAGATAACCCCCAAACAGCAGGAGAGGAGTTGACTCTTATCCTATATGTTACTTCCATTTGAAGACTAAAGATCCTAGCTAGCTACAGCAAAAAATGTCCACATATATATATGCGTATCTATAGACCTATGAAGTATGTATCTGCCTAAAATTAGTTGCTAATGCTTCTTTGAGTACTTAACCTACATTTGTCCTTTTATAGAACAGACTTATCCTTTCTAGATTGAGTGATGAAATGCTTTTTGTATGGTCTGTACACCAGCCAATATAAAATAACAATTGCTAGAATGATCTTCAACTTGAAGTGCCCCCCACATTGTAAACTTTATTTTTTTTTCATTCTTTAATGATATACTTCTTTCAATGTACTGAACTATATGCAGATTGGCACAGCTGCAAGAAAATAAATCTTGGGAATAAAGTGTTGCTCTTCATTTTCACCTGCTGTCAATCTTTTGTCTAATGATGTGTAATCCAGAGTTACTGGGAATTACTCAGTTTTTTGTACCATCTTGATAATGCATGTATCCATGCAATCTTGTGAGAAATGTAATGTATTTTATGAGTGCAATGAAATAATTGGAATAAAGCAGGCATACTCTCTGGTGGGTCATGAGATACATTTAGAATCATGCGCCTGAGGCATTGCCATGAAGTTTGGGAGTCAAAGCAACACTGCAGTGCTGTGTAGTAGGAGGGTCTATGACTTTTGGTGAACCTACTGTGGACACAAGAGACAGAAACCTACCATAAAATTAAAGGTCTTTAACTTTTTTTTGCTCTTCCTTTCATTGCTTCTAAGTATCTGTGTGACTAATTGTGAGTGTAGTACTGATAGATTTAAAAAACAAATGAAGTAGGCTAGGCTGAATCTGTTTGAAGCAAATAAAGTACTCAGGCCAATGTACTTCTGTGAAGTTCCTCTGAAAAGGAGCAGACCAGGGAGAGACAGTTTTTGGCAAGCAGCAAAAATGTGCAAGGAAACAGCGGTTCTGGAAGGCTGTGCAGCATTAGAATTGGCAAATGCTGTGCATGCTGACACACTGCATCTTCTGTCCAAAGCCAGTGAATCTGTAAGCACCAGCTGATCAGGGATTTTCAGGGCTATCTTGTCTAGCTTGAGCAGGTCTGGCAGCTCTTAACACAAAGTGGTGTCTGGTTTAAAGACCTTCTGCTTTGTGATGTCTTTCTGAATAGCTTATTCAGCTGGAAAATACAGCGAACAAAGGAGCTGGAAATATTTTGTCAAGTTGGTGATCTCACAGTTCAGAGAGTCAGCTACCAATTATAAAGACTTCTATTGTATAACACAAGAGCTAGTGTATAGAAAACTCCAGATCTTACTCTCTTTCTTTATTAGCTTCTGCATAATTATTTTTTTCCTAAAGGATGGTGTGGATGTGGGGTGTATTCTCAGTAATTAGCTACATTTTTCTAATAGACTAAGTTGCTAGCAAAAGGGGGGTAATTTTTTTAGCTTTGAACTTGATTTCTGATTTGTGGATATTAGGACAGAGGGAAACCTTCAGAGTTGAAGTTTTTACCACTAAGTGCAGGAAAAAAATAGTATTGTTTCCTCGGAGATTAGGAAGAGGGACAAGTGTGTGTTTGTGTGTCCCCATTTAATTTAGTAGAGATGTTGATGGGAAACAACTTAGGATTTCTAAAGCATTAAGTTAATCACAGTATATAGTGGTCTCAGAAGTAGACACAGCGACAAGAACCTGGTGAAATAAGCTGTCATTAGTACAAAGCATTTTTGTTGTTATTTCACTATTTGCTTTTGTCTGGCCTTGACATGGAAATTTTGATTCTTAA
The DNA here is from genome assembly GCA_034509425.1 of Eopsaltria australis. Taxonomy (NCBI): domain Eukaryota; kingdom Metazoa; phylum Chordata; class Aves; order Passeriformes; family Petroicidae; genus Eopsaltria; species Eopsaltria australis. The sequence goes on from JAVTVJ010000525.1 coordinate 820,642, forward strand.
GTCTGTCTTTTTTCTCCTGCAGGTTGGAAAAGAGACTGTGCAGACAACAGAAGACCAGATCTTGAAAAGGGATATGCCACCAGCATTTATCAAGTAAAGTAATTTTATTGTAAATCTTGTATTGGGGGGTACAGGAAACCTGTTCCAGTGTCAGGAACAACCTCTTTGGCATCAGGGATTTGTCTTCTTACATTCTGTATATATGAATACATATATGTGGTATTCCTTCCTTCAAAAATAATAACAAAAATAAATCAGAGTAATAATGGTACTTAGCTATGTCTTCCTGTAGGGTTGTTTAAAGTGTCAGAGGCAATGTGGTGTCTCAGTCTTTTTCTATTTATTTGACTGATGGGAAGATGTGAATTTGTCAGTACAGGCAGCTGATAGCATAACTGCCTGGAAATCTAAGACATTTGAAGAGTGGTGATTACTGCAGACAGTGTAGTAGACAGTAAGTCCACTTACAGCAGACATTCTTAATTCTGTATCTTGGTATAAAGGACAGCTGACTGTCTCTTTCTGTTGCCTTAAGCCTTAAAAATGGTACAGCACACCTGACAGACTTCTACTGATGTAACTTTCCTCTACAATCTACTGCCTATGGTAACCTCTTCGTTAGCATTGTTCAGTGTATATGGAATTACTGATTATTTTACTGTTATTTCCAAACACCAAACAGGCAGATGGCCAAAACAAGAAAGCATTGAGACATCTGGCAAAATATGAGAAGGGAGGTGATGTCGAAAGAGAAAATTTGTAGTAGACAGTGAAAAAGGATTTAATTTATTGCATTGTAAGTTGACAAAATGAGTAATTAAAATAATGCTTAGGACCAGGTGGTATTAGCATATGAGTTCAAGAATGAAATAGCTGAATTATTAGTGAAGTGGTCTGTCAGTTGAGACCACCAGTATGTCAATCAAGTGATGTGACAGCCTGAGAAACTTCCTAGGGAAATCTGGGAAACAGGAGATCTATGGGTCTGACCTACTTCTGGAGAAAATGATTAGAAAGTCTGTATTAGAGAAGAGAGAGATCCCACCTGTATATGGTGTGCTTTGGGTGAATCAATAGTGTTTCTATGGAGGGAAATTCTGCCTTATAAATATGTTGATATTCTTAGAAATATCACAAAGAGGGGAAAGGGTAGTCCAGGTACTACAGTTTACACTGATTTCTAAACTTGGCAGGGTCTAGAGGCTTTTAAGAAAGTGAAGTAGCTGCAGGATAATTAGAAAAGTTTTTCTGTGGAAAAAGAGATAATTGAAAATGGAAGAAAAGATTATATGGTTAACCCTGATAACGGCAGGAGGAAATCAGTAGGAGTGTGGAGCTGTCTATTGGGATTGTGCTTTTCACCATGTTAATAAATGCTCTGGAGACCAGGCTCACTGATGAGGCAGAAGTACTTAGTGATGACCCCAAGTCTTATGCAGGGCAGAGAGGTTAATGGATGACTCTGGGAAATTACACTACCTTATTAATTGAAGTGACTTGATGTTAAGTGTGGATTAAATTACTTTTAAATATCTGAAATTATGCACACTTGGGAGAGCAGCAGGTCTAATTGCAGATAGGATGATTGAACTGACCATTACCAATAGTGAGAAAGGTCTTGGATGCTCTCACACATTAGTGAGAGCATCCTTACCTGTTCATAATGATCAAAAAGTAAATAAAATGTTAGGTTTATCATCAAAGAATGAGAGATCAAAATGTCACTATGTATTTTTGTTCCACAGCTTGAGTATGGCATGCACTGGTAGTCACACAATTTTCAGAAGGTTGTAGTAGGACTGGAAAAAGCTCATAGAGGGGCTTGGAGAGCTAAGGCAGGGAATTACTTCCGTGTAAGGCAAAGCTGAGTATATGGGAACTCTTAAGCCTAGGAAAAGTGACAGGAGGGGATTGAGGCCCTGACAATGTCTAAGAAGTATGAGTTGCATGGAGAAGATGGAAACTTGTATTTTTCCTGTGCAAAACTTGATGTGGGAATTGCTTTAAAGTAGCAGTTTGTACGCCAACAGTAGGGAGAGATTCCTTGTACAGCTAGTCGTGTACTGTTAAAACTCTTTATGTGGATTTGGAGGTTAATATCCAAGTACTTAGAGGGATCCATTGTAGGTCATCAAATAGACAAAGTGCAGGAAGTCCCAAGAACTGAAAATAGTTGAAGGATGGGAGAGTGCCTAGAGGAAGTATGATAAATGCTTATCCTGTTCTTAACCTTCCTTAGGCTTTTACTTGCAGCTACTGTTGGAGACAGGATACTGAGCTAAATGGGCCTTTGATACAATCCACTACAGTATTTATCATACTGTGTTCCTGGTTGTGTGATCTTGTGTGGCTGTAGAGGAGTGTGATTTTTTGAGGGGAGTGTTTATTTAATTAAATAAGATCAAAGCTTTTTTCATGCTTCTTGATGAATTGTATGCAAACGTGTAATTTTGATTGTGCTCATTTTCTAGGATGTGTGGATTTTTTAGTTAATTTCCAGCTTCTTGTTCACCTAGGCAAGTAAGGGATTAAGGAAAAGAGTTTCTTTTAATTGCCATACTGTATTCAGCCTTTGATCAAAACATAGCAAATTGTGCAAGAATTCAGTAATTAAATTACTGTAGAAATGTGATACAAGCACTGCTGAATAGTGTCACTTTCTACTAGGTGCCAGAACTTTTTCTGCAGCAATTCATGACTCTGTGAGCTGTGATGTAATGTAAAATGAGAACCAAAGCTATGTGTCAGAGTAATGACACCCACTTCTCCGAGTTCTTGCTATCCTAGATGCAGTTATATGAGTTAGGAATGGTCAGTGGTTTTTATGAATGATAACATGTTTCATTTGTGGGTTTTTGTTAATCTGGAGTTTATATCAAAATGACTTAGTACATGTCAACAGTTTCTTGGTAACATGGGGAGTGTATTGTCACAGGTGTCTTGGTTATGGGGACAAGCAATAGTTACAGGTGAGCTACAAAGGGGAACCTTATATTCTACTGCTGTAAAAGACAGAATTTAGATGCAAGAATTGAAACAGATGGGGGTCTTCTTTTGGTTTTGTTTTCCTGAGTAGGAGTTTTTGTTTCTAAAGCATTAGTTCAGGAATTGGCATTCCTTTTCAAGGGAATGCTCTGGCAGAATTTGTACTGGCATATGGATGATGAGTAAGAAGCAGTACACATGTGCTATGACTGCATTCCCTGTTATATTTCCTCCATTTGAAAGGATCACCAGTATTGGAGGATGGAAAGAAGACCTGTTTATTCTTTTGAAAGATGTGATACTGGTGTTGAGGGTTCATAATGAATATATATTATGGTAATCTATAAAGCTTTTCAGTAGGAGTGTGATTGTGCAGCAAAATAACTTGCTGGCTGCTGAAAGCTATCGTGCATCCCTTCACTTGCTACTGACATAAACCACATTGGAACTGTTGACTTAGAGTTAAAAAATGCTGAGTTCTTTATCTTAATTGTCTTAATCACCAGGGAGTATGAGTAATGCATATAATTTACATCAGATGTTTTGCAATGTGTTCCTGTTACTTGTTGAACTTCTCTTGTAAAGGAGGGAAGAACTGCAGTCTCCAGGCAAAGAATAGGGTTACACTATTTGTTTACACTGAGAATAAAAGTTTATATTTAATTTGCATGCACAAGCAATCATGCTCTTCTATGTTAACATTATTTTGGTAGCCAAGCTGTAGTTGCATTGCTGGTACCTGTATTAACAGATTATTGTTAATGTAAAATACTTGCTTTTTACTTCATATTTCTAGAACTGCAAGTCATCTAAACCACAGTGGTTAAACTGGAAAACAAACTCTGGGAAAAGCAAAGGTCAATCCTAAAACCCAAAAACTAAAATGATAGTTTAGCAGAAGCTACTTTCCCCACCCCCCATGTTTTGTAAGGAATACATTTAACAGTGATGAAGTTGATTGACTACCCAAAGTAGTATGGTTAGAAGTACCATGACCAGTGTCTTCCCCAATAAAGTATTTGTTAAGATCACTGTATTCTAATCATGCCTCAGAAACATACTTCTTTTTATAAAGGTATGTTGTTGGTTTTTTTATGTTGCACTATAATACAGAGATTAGAAACTTCACCATAGCAATGATCTTCTACTCGAAACTTCTGAACGTTTGATTCTTGTGATAGAACAAGTGGTTCATTGCATTTTTAGGGGGTTTTGGTTGATTGTGTTGTTGTTTTGGTTGGCCGGGGTTTTTTAATGGCAGTAAATGAATACCTATTTTCCTAATCTTTTGCTTCCTAGCGTATGTGCTTTGCAGGGGATGAAATGTGTCTGATTTTGAAACACCACAATGCTTTTCTTGTACACAGCTTACACTCCTGAAGTATTTTAAGGGAAGTTTATACAAAATAGGCATTATGCTATTGGAATTCACATTTCCCTTTAAGAGGTTCAACCCTAAAAACTGGAAAAGAAAACTCGGAATCTTCAGAAACACTGTTTTCATTAACTATGGTGACTTCTGGTGTAATACACATTTACATTAATTCTTTTCTTAACCAGTGAAAAGGCCAGCCTTGAGATAATTATTAGTATTAAACAGATAACCATGAAATTAAACTGTATGAAATTAAGTATTTCTGAGCCTATAGCTCTGAACTGCTGAATAGGTGATTTGTTTAATCATTTTCTTGGCAGAGCTGAAAAGAATAAATGTGAGAAGCAAGCACAGAAATCTAATTTAGTGAAGTCAGTTGACTTTGATAACACAACGAAGAAGCATTGCATAGTAATGAGCAGACCATTTCCACTTTCTGCCTTGAAGTCCTTGTGCATTTTCTTGTACAGTTAGGAGTTCCTGCCATCTGATACACTGAGCAGATGTCTCCCAAAAAGAGCAGGTTATGATAATGCAGCTGGTCCAATTTGATCTACTCTAGGGAGCTGTTAGCTGAAAACTTTACTTTCTGGAGAAAAGTGTGTTTTCCTGTAATGGGTGTCTTATTTCTACTAGTTAAATTTAGATGTAACTACTAAGTTCTAATATTTGTGTTAGCAAAGAACGTGGGTGAGGGAAGATGGGTTAACTGTAACTTTCCAAAAGTATGATAGAAGAGTGTACCCAAGTGGTCAGTAGAAAACAAGCTATGTGACAAGCATGCAAAAGTGGCTGTAAGAGGTAGCGTTGCTGTAATAAAAGTGTTTTATGTTTGTTGGAACCTCATGTTATTGAATGAGCACATGGCATTCACATGCACAGAGCATTATGTGTTACACTACATTTGAAAGAAATGGGAGGCAGTAGAGGAAAGTGCAGTCAGTGTAGTCAATAACTACAGTCATGAGTAGCATAGCTAAGATGTAAGGGAAGTCTCAATTTTATATTTTCCCGAGGTGTCACAAAGTAATTACAGAAGAAGTAAACCAAAATATTTTCAGTCTTCCATTTTTTGACATTTTAAAGTTTCTATGTTAAATGGTTTGATGGAACCTAATTTCAGAGCTCATTTTATTATGAAGTACCTTTTGTGTTACTGTAGTTACAAACTGTAATATCTTGCAAAACCTTCTTTCTGCTTTTATGTCTGGAATTGCAAGCTGCATTTGAACCTTGTACCTTACCACTACATTTTGTGGTTATTTAAAATGCTTTTTGTATGAGTGTTAACATTCTGAAGACCTGGACTTACAGCTTTAACGAGCAGGGCACAGTGTCTTTCTTAAAATTATGTTGTTTTGTCTTAATGTGTAGGTGTCATTTAATATTTATTAATAGGGATTTCTTTTTGAATAACAATACCTATACAAAGCTGATAAAAAGTTAACAGTTACTCTGATTTTGAAGTCCTAAAAAAAATGTTCCGTGCCCTTGTCAGGAAGAATGTAAGGTATTTTGCTGGGTTGGGAGCTCTCCTTAATGGCACTGTACTGTGCGCTTTATGCGGGGTACTTCAAGCAATCCCTACGTGGGAAGATTGTGTGACTTCTGAAAAACTGGGTTGTATGGTTGCTGGTGACTTTTTGTTAGAACAAATAAAATAAATACCGCTGCCTTTTAAACTATCAAGGTGTAGAATGTGTAGAATGATCAGTTTGCTTGAGGTGCTTCAAGTGGTAAAGTTTAAAATAAATCCAGCATTTTCTCAAGTCTGTGGTTGCACAGACAGAAACTAATCAGCAAGTGTTGTCTGCTGGCTTTCACAGAGTGGAGAATGCCTGCACCAAACTTGTTCGGGCAGCCCAGATGCTGCAAGCAGATCCCTATTCAGTACCAGCTCGTGACTATCTCATTGATGGATCAAGAGGAATCCTTTCTGGAACATCAGACTTGCTCCTGACATTTGATGAAGCAGAGGTAGGAATCCCTGCATGATTGACATAGGTGCCTGCACAACGCTATTATTAATTAAAATGTTCCACTAAATTAGCAAAACGAAACTACTGAATAGATTAATGAGGTTTTGACCATTTTAGCTTGATTGGAAGCATATTTTGCATTCTTTTCTGTCAGAAGGAGCTTAGACTTGTTGCTCTGTTTTGTTAGGAGCATTTTTGCATGACATAACATTTAGGTGTTGCCTGTGATTATTGCTCAAAAAGGCCAGATCTTGTCAACTGTCTTGATATCTTCCTGATGCTTTTCTGTATTCCCTTCACCTTACCCATTACTTGTCCTTTTATTTTCTGTATCCCTTCACTGAAGAGCCCGAGGCCACTTTCTAACGTGCTTGTCTGGCTCATTAGCTCTAGCAATTTAATTGGCCTTGGGGCATGGGAGGTAATACGAATTTGGACTGTCTGGCTGGTCAAGCAGAAGATGTATTCTCATAAATCTAACAGTTGCCTCGTTTTGGCTGCTGCACAAGCCAAAAAGTGACTCAGAAGTGCTGTTTGTCCATCCTCATATGTACAAAAAAAAGCCATAGTTGCAAGGGAAGTTAAATGTCTTATGTTTGAATTTTTTTTCTGGTGACAAATCATAGTTTTGATGCTCTTTCTGGGGATGTGGAGTCTTGCTCATTTCTGAATAAGAAAGATCATACTAGAATGAAAAAATAAGCTCATGCTGTTAGAAGTGCTGATGTTAATCCTAATTCTGCAACAATCTGTTAACCTATGGAATTGTGCTGCTCTTCTTGCTGTTCTGAGTAGTCTAATATGGTATCCTTGTCTCATTTATTCAGCTCATGGCACTGTCAGCATGTTCCTCTGAAATGGTTTTTAATAGAAGTGTTACAGGACTTTCAAGGAAGTTAATAGCTTTTAATCTGTTTCCAGTGTTTAGGAAATGAGTTGACTTTTGTGAAGGTTAATGCTTTGTGAAATTCACCTGAGAACTCCGTGCTGAGGAAAAGAAAGCCATTAGTCAGGAATGACTGACTTTTCACAAGTACTTAGGTTGGCATGTGCCTGTCCTACATTTCAATATAAACTAACATTGGGACAAACTGAAACGAGTTTCAGAGGAAGCTTTGGTCTGTTCTAGGTGCTGAACACTGCATGTAATTGATACAAATTAAATGTTAATTAACTTGTTCTTTGATAAGAATTGTATGTAGTGATATCAGAAGTAATGTGGTTCAGGAGGTTAGAAGATTTACTGACTGAGAACTGTTTTGGAATCAAATGTGAGCTGAAAAAGCTAAGCTGAGGCAGAGGTCCAGAGGTAAAGAAAGAACAGCCTTCACAGATTTTTCTGGAAAGTTTAAGATGTTGGGTCTATCTTCCCTGCTGGAATGCTGGATAATGCTTTATCCATATGTAAAGCTGTATGGTGAATGATACTTCCTCTGAAATCTTGAAGTCTGCATTCTATGTAGTTTTGCTTTGTGATTTAAGTTAAATATTTTTATTGATGAAATTGGAATGAAAAACTTGAAGTACTTAGACAAAGTTCTTTCTAACCTGTTTTCTCAATGGTATCCTTTGTTCATCATACAAACTGAAAACATTGGAAGTAGGATTTTGCATCTCTGCCTAGTGGAAATTGAATATTGGCTTGCCATTACAGCACTTCACTAATGGTGTTTTGGAGAACTTATTCAGGATCTCAGACCTTTGTGGCTGCCTATTTGTCATGTTAGCAAATGCTATAACTAAACTGTTCTGATAACAGTTTTGCATCTCTAATTCAAGTGTAATTTAGCTTTATCTAAGAATTAATGGAATGCTCCTCTCTTAGGTCCGTAAAATCATCCGTGTCTGCAAAGGAATATTGGAATATCTGACTGTGGCGGAAGTGGTGGAGACAATGGAGGATTTGGTGACTTACACAAAGAATTTAGGGCCAGGTTTGATTTGCTCCAGTCTTTCATAAATATACTAAGTATAGTCTTTTCCACTACTTTGTTTTTGCTCTAGCACCTTGCTCACCCAAGTTTTGAATGTTGGGACAATGGTAAAGCAGTTGCTTTGGAAGTTTCTATTGGAAAAAAATTACTCTCTCTGTTTCACAGTCTCTTTTAGAGTGCAGAAGATGTTGGTAAATGATTTGTGCACATGGATATGTGCTATACTTTTCCTATACTGTGAAGGAAGTAAACATGCATTAATAAAGATAAAATAAAAAAAATGAAAAAGCTGTGTAACTAAGCACTCATAGATATAAAATCCATTAAGCTGATAAAATGTCTGCACTGGCTGAGATAGTTAGGCCCAGTAGGAATTTCTTGGAATAGCATAAGATACATGTCATATATTAACATCTTAATGAGGTTGCAGAAATAGCTGTCTTGAAGTATAATACAAAATCCCAGCTGTTACGGAAATTCTTTATTCTCTATTTGATGTTCCTTCACTACTTGTTACTTCACTGTGTTAGCTCACAATTTCAGTGGTGGAAGTGATTAGTAAGTGAGGAACTGCTGTCTCTATCTCTTTATTGCTCTAGAGGAAACCTACCGTTAATCTATGTCATCTGCTATTTCAAATGCTTTAGCTTCAACATGGAGTAGCCAAGGTATTTAACAAAAGCATTCTGTAAAATTGAGATGTGGTGGTAGTGTAGGAAGATGTTGGAATTAAAATTGCAACATTAAAATTAAAATACTGAGCTGAAGAATGCTTATAGAAAACCAGCAAGAATCTAGTTAGTACTTTATATTTATAAATACATGTATAATGTAAGGTGAGAAATGAAATTACTAAGAGCTGTCATGGCACAGAGCATATTTGTAGATTATCCTGGTTTTTTTTAAAACATGTGTACTTGACCTTGTTTCTAGATATGGAAAAACTTTGAAGTTCCATATGGAGGTATAGTGCCCTCTAAAATTTTATTTCCCATCAGAAATTACCTTCAAGTGTATAGTTTTTGCCTCATTTTGAAGATGAAAAGTTAAAAAGGGCATTTTCCTACTTTATTGATACGTTCTTAAATCAAGAATTTTGAGGAGTCCATTCTACTTTACATGGGGGCTAGGTTTTGAATAGGTGACTTTTCTGAAGTATCTGGAATGTGTTCGAAGTAACAGCTGCTAATGCAAAAATCAAGTTTTAAACTTCAATATAGTTTTCATCAATCATTATGCCTTATTCTTGTTTAGAAATCTCAAGTGTTTCAATGTTCAATTACTTTAATCTTTAGGAATGACAAAGATGGCCAAAATGATTGACGAGAGACAACAGGAATTAACTCACCAGGAGCATAGGGTTATGCTGGTAAACTCCATGAATACAGTGAAGGAGCTATTGCCAGTACTTATTTCAGGTATTTTTTGCTTTGTTTTTCAATACCATTCTGAATTACTGTTCTGAATTGGAGTTCTGATGTCTTATGTTTATTAAAAGTTACCTCAACATCTGTAATCAATTGCAAATAACTGTGCTTCTTCTGTGAAAACTACAATCTCTTTGAGATAAAATGGTCCATGCAAAAGAAAATGTTCCATATAAATACAGTAGAAGGTCAACTCAACCACTGATTGAGTCTTGCATATACCTTTTTCTAATCTCTGGTATTTTCACAGCTATGAAGATTTTCGTAACCACAAAAAATTCTAAAAGCCAGGGAATAGAAGAGGCCTTGAAAAATCGCAATTTCACAGTAGAGAAAATGAGTGCTGAGATAAATGAAATAATTCGTGTATTGCAACTCACTTCCTGGGATGAAGATGCCTGGGCGAGCAAGGTATTTTCATACCTACATTTGTATATAGAAGCCTAATTTTTGTCTACTACATTTTATCCTTATAAACTTGTGCTTTTGAGACCCCTGAAATACGTATTTGTGCATCAGTTTTGTAACACTATGTAATTGCATCATATAATCTCTTCAAGCTCAAATATCTTCAGAGATAAATATATTCATGTGTCTTTCAAAATGAGCTTTCTTTCAATAAGCAAAGCTAAACTAGTGTGGTATTTAAAGGTACTTCAGTGGTCAAACAGAAGATGGATTTATTCGCGCTTTAGTTTCAGCATCATTAGGAAGTCCTGGGATATGGTGTATTCCACTCAGAGAAGGATTTTTTCCCTATGTATAAATACCCTACATAATAATTTTTAGGAAAGTTAGGTATAAAGGTTATTGTCCTGTACATTCAGCTGGTCTCGTAGCTGGGCATTCATAAGTGAGATTGAGATTTGCCTTCTAGATCCTACTAGAAAAGATAGGCTACTGTTGTATTCCTCATGCAAAAGGCTTGGAGTTGAGAAATTTTAGTCAATTTTGGGCGATTCCTCTTTGAACACCTGCCCCTTTTCCTCCTGCCCCATTTTTATTCTGGACATGAGAGTAAATTTCAGGTGTTGGTCTTGTCTCAAAGAAACCTGTTAGATGGAAGAGGCTTTCTGGGTAAGTCTGATGCCTGTCAAACTGGTTTAAGGACAGGACTGGTTCCTTACAACTCAGTGTTCAGCTGTGTGAGTGACTGCAACCACTTACCTGGAGCTAAGTGCTGCTCTGAAGTGATGCTGAAGCTGCTGAAGTGTCTAGAAGACTGTAAAGCAGGTCTGACAGAATCATAGGTGTTGTGGGCTTACAAATAAATGCAGCTGCATTACTGAAATTCCTGCTGAGTTTTTTTTTTGAGCACTTGGAAGTAAATTGCTGAAGCTAATTTTTTAAGGGTTAATGCTATGAGTAACAAGTAAGCATAAATATTACAAAAAACTTACTGAGACCTGAAGCCAGACTGGTTAGTAAACAAAGTCTAGCAGGAAATCTAACATTGATGTAACCAAGACATAAAATCACTTTGCACTATGTTGTTTGGCACTTGACTCTTAGTTTGCCTCTTGAGTTATTTTGTCACTATCACTTCCTTTTTATGACTACTGTATGCATCTCTGTTTTTGTTGTCCTGTTTCTTACCCTTTTCTCACCCTTAGAAGGTAAGCTTTCTTCCACACCCTTCACCTCTACCTTGTACTAAACCCAAAAAAAGCATGTCTGTGGGATTTTGTGCTGTGTGCAGACTGTGTGCTGTGCAACTTCCCTGTGTGACAGCTGTGCCACTGGCATTTATACTCATGGACATACACAGTTTTTAAAGGATGGTTATAGCTCTGTCTAGCTGTGTGTAGCATTGGCTGTCACTGAGAACAGTAATTTTGCAAGCTGATCTGCATTAAGACTGAATCTGATTAGAGTTAGGGCAAGATTTTACAGCACATTCTTGCTGAATGCTTTTATGTTAATTTGAGTCTCTGTAGTGACAAATAAAGAGTCCAGTCATGCAGGAGCGAGCTCTCTGCGTGGCCAGAAAGCTTTATTAAGTCAGGAATTTTGTCTGTCCCATGGTGTTTTACCCATGGCCTTCCTTCAGTTCAGATGGTTCATGTTCTATTGGTCTAGGCCTAAAACTGCAGTCTTGTATGGTTGCTTTTTCAATTCAGTAGTATTTTTGGATTTAAGCTTCCCTGTATTTTATGAAATATGGATACAGCTTTATTTTACACAACAAATTTGGAAATTTTTGTGGTAAAGAAAAATGTCTGTTACAAAGAGTTGGTGATTTAGCATTAGGAAGTTCTGACTCATCTTACTAGTGAGGCAGATTAATAAAGAATTTAATTAAGAAAACAGTCGATATAGTAGCAGTATTTCCTAATGGAAAGCATCTGTTGTTATGCTTAATGCATAAATATGTTGTGTGGATTAGTATAGTTGAAGTATCATTCTGTTCTGAACTGAGAACTTTTTAATTGTATCTTGTTTTGGAATTAAGGTATATTAATGATTTGGAGCTGTAGCACTGGGCATTAATCAAACAGTGATGACAAAGCATTTGAATTAAAAAATGCAGTGGGATGAAGAAGCAGAAACTTGTTTGCTAATAGCCCCCTATTACTGACCTTTTCCTGTATTTGCACACATATCTAACAATTGTCTTATTATTGTGCTGGGAGGGAAATGAAGGAGGTATTTAGTTGTAGTTGAGGTCACTGTTGCATGCATTTTGTGCCTGGTGGTCAAAAGAAAGATTTTTCCCCATGCTTTTCTGGAATACAGTAAAGTGTTTGGGGATGCTCAGCCTTGAATTTTTATCTGTGTAGTACATGCTGTTGCTGATGTTGGATTTTATTTTATGTTTATTATTCTATCTTGAGTTATTTATATCTTGAACTATCACAATCTGTCTAGAGGTAGTGGAGAATGAACAAGGCACGAAGCCAAAGTTGAAAGTTTTTTAAGGGTTGTAGCTGTAGGTAAACTATTTTGTTGGTCTTTCTGGACTCTGGAATGTACATTACTATTACTGGATTGCAATACTCTGCTTACACTGGATTTTAAAAATAGTATGGTGCTTTAGAATTGAAGTACTATTCTTGGACAAAATCTTGGGAGGGAAAATTGTATTTTTTTTCATTCATAGTTTTGAACCTTTTTTCCTTGAATTCTTCATTTTAAAGAGGAATTTAATTTTCTCTTGTATATTATTAGTGTTTATTTTAAAATAAATTTGGAGTAATAGTTCAAATAACTTTCATTTCCATGGACTTGGAGGGAGTTAACAATTTTAAGAAGCTGAGAAATAGTCAATATTTTGCAGGATTGAACCCTGAATGGTGACTAAGCTGTCTATCCTGCCAGAACACTGGCTTTGCCTATTTCCTCCAACATTGCCTTCTTTGGACATGAAATGCAGATAGCCTTAGACTAGACCAATTCATTGAGTCAGAGGTTGTGTTTTACATCCAGCAAGGAACTGTATAGGCTTTACTTTGCTCTTTTGCATAGCAGACCCAATACCACCTGTTCCCTGCATAAGCTCAAAATTCTTGGTAGTGGCAGAAATAATGCATGGAAGTGTCTTAAATAGTATTTGCTCTAGGAATTGATTTGGAAAAAATCCAGCTTGCTCTTTTCCCTTCAGACAACGGTGCCCTATTTGTTTAACTTGATTAACTGAAATTGTTTATCTCTTCTGAAAATGTAATAGTGCTGATTCTGTTAATGAAATTCCTTTTGGCAACAGGGGAACTGTTGGCAGGGAGAGGAGGGAAAGAATCAATTTTTGCTGATAAAATTATATAAAGTTTTTTTACAGAATAGCTGTAGGATTTTTAAAAACTTTTCCATGCTTACAACTGATATTCTGTTGGCAAATCCCAAAGAGTTAAATTTTAAACATATTTAGCTGTTCAGGGGAGGAATAAGGTATTTCAACAGCTACAGAAATCAGGACTGTTAAGACACTTTCAAGCAGTGAGACCTTGAGCAAGTTGCTGTGTTTTTTTTAGATTGTTTCTGCTTTTGTCTTCCTCCTTCTTTCTTAATAGCCTGATTTGGAGGATAAGTCCAGACCTTTCAGTATGGCTACACCTTTGTTGCTTGATACACCAAGTATCTGACACGAGACACAGCTCTGGCAGACACAAAAGTGCTGTACCAACAAACCTAGTTAAGGATGCATTCTACTTTTCTACTGCATTACTCAGCTCACTGCGATGAAAACTCCTTGTCAGGCTGAAGCTGAGAGGGATTCCTTGGGCTGTGAAGATGGAAAATAGGTGCTTTAAGAGCTGTTGTCCTGAAACACTTCAACTGCTATGCTAGGATTTCACCAGGTATTTTAAATAGGGAAAGGGGACAGTGTTTTGCCACCATGAGTGCAGAGGCAGACACGATAGCAAGACTCACTCTGCAGAGCAATCCAGTTATGTCACTTCATGTGACAGGGCAGATGGATCCTGCTGCTGCTTGGGTACTGCTAGCAATTACAAAATCATGAGTGCAAAAGCTGGAACGCCCATGGTTTTGTCCTCAGATATTAGACTTTAGATTCAGAGGCTTCTACATAATTCTGCTGAAACTGCAACTCTGTAGGCAGCTGAGACAACACAAAAGCCTGTGAGAGTAAAAAGGGAGGGGCAAAGACAGTTTTCCCAATGCTCCTTTTCTCCACCCACACCTATCATCTCATTGACACAATAAGAAACATCTATTGCCTTTTAAAAAAACGCAGTTAGTTCCTTGTTTCAAATTTTTTCTGGGTAGACAGGCCTGACATAGACCATTCATTTGAAACTAAAGTGGCTTCAGCGTAATATAAACAACAGAAAACAGTAACACCTACCTTCTTAGGTAGTAAGATTTATATATACATTTGAAAACTTCAATGGTTATTTTTTTTTCCATTACCATACATTGAATGCACAATTTTTGAGCTATAGAGAAGATGACTTTTAAAATAATGTGCCCATGTCCCATCCCTAGCTGCATATCCTACCTTTTGGAAGTTTTTTCAAAGAGATCCCCACTAAGAATGGAGACCCAGTTTCTAGATTTGAGACCCAGTCATTCAGGTGAAAATAATTCTGCTTTTGGTGCTCTCTCTCAGGCTGTGATTCAGGAGCCTTTAAAAATATTCAGCTTTATCACATGGCATTTTAGAAAGTTGATTGCTGTATTATATTATAGCACCTTATGAATAGCTGCCAGGCATGCCTGAATAAAAATGCCAGAATATTCAGTATTGTATCTTTGAGACGAAGCATGCAGAATGAACAACTCCACAAAAATGTTGTATTTCTTCAGTGTTGTCAGGATAGCACATGCTATAGCAGATACTGATCATTGATGCAGTAGGCTCCTCTTCCAAAGCATTGCACATGGGCAGTCTGATTCAGATGCTATGTGAGAGCCAGGCTTCTTTTTGTCATCTCTATACCATACAGGGGACCTTAGATGCATTTCAAATCACTTCCATGATACATATGGTAAAAAACTATTTTGACTTTTCCACAGCTTCTTGCTTAGGTACTTGTTACTGTTTCCAGTGTGCTTCCATTTAAGTCACATGGAAATATTGTGGCCTCTAGTGGAGGGATGGCACATGAACAATGAACAGAGTGCAGGGAAATCAGAACTGGGAGGTTGTTTCCCCTGCAGCCAGAGGTGTTGGATAGTAGTGGCATAATAGTGAAAGAAACAGCTTCTTTAATGCTTCTGGCAGAGGAGTTCAGAGTTTTAAAAGATCACACGTAAATACATGTGTTTATCTCCAAAGACATTCAACTCCATATTTGAGATTTTCAGAAATTAGCTGGTTGTCTTATTTTTCTGTAAACAGTAACTGTTTGACTTAAAGCAGCAGAGCAGGTGAAAAATGCAGATGTGTAGTTTCTTACACTGAAATAAGCAGTGAAATTCACTGGCCAATTTCATATCTAGAAAGTTTACTCCAATTACATCACAACTTTTCTACATGCCCTGATGGAACTAACTCCAAGACTTGTGCTTATTAGAGCTTCAACTCTAGAAACTAAAGCACTAGTAAATAAAGAATCAGAAAAATCACTAAAATTGCATGCATAAGTTTTGCATTTTGAGTGAAATGAAAATGTCTGTTCTAACTGGAAAGAAGCAATTATGACCTGCTAGTTTGAAAATGGGTTTTGAGCTGCTTATACGAATGTGTTTTTAAAAATAGACTCTGCTTTATAGAACCTTCGTCAGCTTTGGTTGTGTTGATTACTTGTGCTTTGATTTTTTGTTTTGAGAATCATTTTTCTGGTTTCTCTTTTCTAAAGGACACTGAAGCCATGAAGAGAGCTTTAGCCTTAATAGATTCAAAGATGAATCAGGCAAAAGGTTGGCTGAGAGATCCAAATGCACCTCCAGGTAATATTTAAACACAAACAACAGCATAAAGTATTTTGATTTTTGAAGGTCTTATTATTTCTGTTGTTAAAGGCAAGATTGTCTTTAAGCATTAATAACCCTTATATAGTGAATCATTCTGAAGGAGCCTGTATTTATTCCTTTCTTTAGATACTGGGAATTGACCAGGAAGTGTTTGATGACCTAGAAAGCTTTGCTGCTTCTCCTCAGTGATCTAAAGATACATATTCTATGGAACATACATGTTCTTAATTTGCATTCCAGCAGTAGACCCGAAGACTTATGAATTGAATTGAACAGCACTTAATTGCAGCCATGGCTAATATTTAAAATCCCTTCTTTTATGCTTTCAAATTTTTATGACTTGAGATTTGCCTAACAGAGTCTCTTTAAGTGTTTTTCTTTCAGTCTTGACATAAAATTTTTAATAAGAAAATCTGCCATAAATAGTCTTAATTGCAATGGCCGTTTACCTTTGTTTGTATCCTTCAAGCAAATAAATAGAGGCCTGTTCCATTTGGATGTTGAACAATCTTGTCAGATGGACTTCCTCAGAAATCAAAGCCAAACTAATAGAACTGTAAAAGTTGGATGTGAATTGTTGTTTTTTGGTGAATATCTCAGTTTTTAATAAGTGTACTTTCATGACAGAACCTAATGCAGTTCACATGTTGTGACATGATGGTATTGGTCGTTTTCTCATACATGTCAAGGAATGTCTTCCTTGTTGTCCTAACTGTCCCTGTGTCCCAGGGGATGCTGGTGAGCAGGCCATAAGGCAGATCCTGGATGAAGCTGGCAAAGCAGGAGAGCTGTGTGCAGGCAAAGAGCGCAGAGAGATCCTGGGCACCTGCAAAACCCTGGGGCAGATGACGGATCAGCTGGCTGAGCTCCGGGCTAGGTAAAGCTCCCTCGTGGGATGGACACTTCTCCAGGGCTATGAAAATGGTTTTTCTGAACTTGCAGTTGTCACTCCCTAACCCTTGAAAAAGCAGTCCAGAACTGTATTTTACCTTTTTTACTTCAAATCTCTTATTTTCTAATAAGAATAATACGTTCTAATAAAAGAAATGTCAGTTATATAATGTGATGGCCAGAATTGCTCAAGTAGATTATTCTGAGTTAGCTTGCTGTCGAACACATAACCTTCCCCCAAATTAGGCAGAAAGGAAATTTCAAACTCTCCTGTTAAGTCTATTCTCCAAACAGGATATACTCCAATTACTGTAGGATATATAGATATTATACTTTTTAGGTGTTTTTTGGGATGTTAGACCACATGTGGTGGTTGTTGTTTATCCTTCATTGACAAATTCTGCTGAACTTTGTGTTTCACATTATTGAGGCAGCTAAAACATTTTATTTTCATATTTATTTTTTTATTGACTTGCTGTCCTAACTTAGTGGTGAGACTTTAACTCCTGCAGATTCTTTCTGCAACAGTCTATAAATGAGGAGAGAAGAGGCTTTGTCCTGGTTACTTTAATGGAATTGTATCCTTAAATAGCCTTACTTTGTGACACTTAAAATTTGTTCTTCTGAGAATGCTAAATGTTACATTCTGGTATAGGGAAAACATGCTCTTAGTTTTTATTTCTTCTTCTATTCATCAGTTATTTTTTGTTTTCTTAGGGAGGAAACAAAATCTGATTAGACACTATATCTCTTGCAGTAATTGCTGGGAATACTCATGAACAGTTTTTGTTGTCTTGTCACAAGAACATAGCTTTTGTCAGTCCTGAGCTGAATCTGTGGTGCTCTTTTTGTCTCTGGCAGAGGGCAAGGTGCCACACCCATGGCCATGCAGAAAGCCCAGCAGGTGTCCCAGGGGCTGGACCTGCTCACTGCCAAGGTGGAGAATGCAGCCCGCAAGCTGGAGGCCATGACCAACTCCAAGCAGGCAATTGCCAAGAAGATTGATGCTGCTCAGGTACCACTAGTGATTAATAAATGCTTCAGACTGTGATTACATGGCTTCTGTTAGAGCTGTTACACTGAACTGCTGTAGTTGCTTCCAAACAAAACACGGTTACTTGATAGGAAGAACCTAGAGGGGGTACTTTAACAAAGATAAATCTTAAATTCAGGAATTTACAGCATATGGTGGGTTTTGCTTCAGTTGATGATCTTTTTTGTTAACTTACTTGGCATTACTAAAAGTTTCAAGGTTACTAAATTAAAATCACAGAACACCCTAACTTTGCATATAAACTCATCTTCTTAAAGAACAGGATAGAAGAGTTTCAGATTGAACAGACTTATTTGTGGATAAAACCAGAGCCCTTTCTTTAGGCTCTGATTTGGGAGTGGAGTTCAGGATTTAGAACTTCATATTAATGACAGAAGTGAAATAATGGTAATGAAGCTACTTGTTCTTTCAATTGATCCTTTATTTTTGTAACTCTTAAGATCTCTCAATGGTCAGCCTCTTACCCAGTGATGATTACAATGGTCATCAAATAATAAACTTTCTATTTATACACCTTATCTAAATGTCTGTATGTCTATTATCCATATATAAAGATGCATTAATGTATTTCATATGTATCAAATGAAATGGTAATGGGACTTTCTAGGAAGAGCTCTGTGAAAGTACTACCCTGGGCTCAAGAGCATCTGTTTTCATTTTTTGCTGAAAGTCACATCATCAGTCTCTAAAGGCAGTGGTTCGGTTTTGCTTCTAAAATATTGCTGGCAAATGTTGAAGGGGGAGAGAAAATGTAAAAATCTTTGGGTAGATTTTAGTTTGACTTCCTTTTTTCAAAACAGAAAAGCTGTGAGGCAATTGAATGATTTCATGGTACCTAAAAACCAGAAATTGCTCTTGAGAAGTATTTTCTGTTAACTAAAGTTTTGAAAGTTGTATTGGTATTTCTTTCTCTATAAAAGCATGTATAGAATAAACATTACTTTTTGCCTTGACTTGTACACAACTTCTTTCTATTAAGAACTGGCTTGCAGATCCTAATGGGGGCAGTGAAGGAGAAGAGCATATTCGGGGAATTATGGCTGAAGCAAGGAAAGTTGCAGAGCTGTGTGAGGAGCCTAAAGAAAGAGATGATATCCTTCGTTCCTTGGGGGAAATCTCTGCTCTGACAGCCAAGCTGTCAGATCTGCGACGACAGTAAGTGTTAGTTTGATCACCATTAATTTATTTGAATGACTTTCATGTGCAGTTCACAATGCTGAGCGAGATCAGAATATTGATGATTAGAATAAACCCTTTTTAGTTGTTCAACCTCGTGATTTCTGTCTCAAAGCCTAGTTTGCACTAGCTTCCTTAAAAAAAGGTAACCAGAGATGTATTACGTAGAAGTATTTTCTTTCTCCTTCCTATGGAATATTTGACAATCAAACTGAAGCCAAAAGTGAGCTTGTTTGTACTGCCAAAACAACAAGGTAATAGGAAATACAAGTTTGTTTATGCAGATGGATGTCATCACTGTTTTTTGCTAAGCAGTTTACTAAATATCAAGGTGGAGCATCTACCACGTCCATCACTGTCAGTGTTCAAAGCTGTAACTGCAAACTGTACAGAAGATAAGACTTTCAGAAATTATATTTCTGTATCAGTTTTGCAAAGAGGATGCTTGAGAATGGAAGAGGAGAAACAGTTATTGTACAAACTGTGCTCTTCATCTAAGGCTGGTTGCAGTATAGCAATAAATATTATTCTTGCTTCATTATTTAGAGGCTTTAATCAAGTTTTTATTGAGCTTAGCCACTGTCTTAATGTGCTACCTTTTGTCAAGTTTATATATAGCCTTTGGTCTGTGGCTGCTTACTTTTCTGCTTGTAATCTGTATGGCATGATTGCAGTTGCTTATAAGGCAGCCATGGAAATGGGAAATCAATTCATGCACCAGTATTGGCAATGACAGTGTTAGGCCTTCCCCCACCTCAGTGCTGTGCTGAACATGTGTAATATCCAGGTACCACAGCAGAGCATTGCTCCTCAGAGTCTCAACTCAAGTGTCAAATTCAACCTAATTAAAAAGATTAAGTACCTTTCATTGTGTCTTCCTGCTGAATTTGAGACAATCTGTAAATAACTTTTATATGACTACACTCTTATTTTTTAAAATCCTTAGTGGGAAAGGTGACTCTCCTGAGGCCCGTGCTTTGGCTAAGCAAATAGCTACATCACTTCAGAATCTACAGTCCAAAACAAACAGGGCTGTAGCAAATACAAGGCCAGTTAAAGCAGCTGTCCATTTGGAGGGCAAGATTGAACAAGCTCAAAGGTGGATAGACAACCCTACAGTTGCTGATCGGGGAGTAGGTAAGTGTTTCTCTGTGGTTTTCCCCCCACTTTTACAATCGAGCTTGTTACTAATTTTTGTGATGGAAACTACTGCTCCTGAGATGCTAAGGATGCATTGAATGTTCACTGATGTGGAGATATGAAGATTTATAGCTAAATCCTGACTGCAGTTACAGAATTAAGCTGGCCCATGATTCTCTTTGTGTTCTTTCCTAAAGAATGTAGAGGAGACAAACTTAAGACTGCCCCCTGCTTTTCTTATTATGCAAATATTGTATCTCAAATTTGAATTTATACCTACTCCAACAAATTGAGTGGTTAAGTCCTTCAGAGAAGAGAAAAACACTCATAAACCTGACGTAAAAGTATCACTTCTTGTATGGTTTCTGGGTTATCTGAGGAGAATGCTAACAGTTAAAGAGAAAGGGGATCTGATAATTCCATTATGCTCTCAATGAGCAGATAACTGTGGCTCAGGAGTTGCTGGCATTTGGCAGGATACTCGTAAGAAAGGTAAATTAAGAATATAAAAGAGGGCAGCAGTGCTGAGTGATTCTTGGATAGTCTGGTGCTGTGACAACTTCCTAAGTAATTTTAAGCTTAATCACAATCTTGGATTACTTGTGGGTTAGCATTAGCTTAAAATTATTCCTCAGTAGATCTTTGATGGACTTAATATGTGACGAGTTCTTGTAAAAGAATACTGCTATTGTATTATTGAAAGAACAGAGAATTACATTCCTGTGAAAGAGCAGGAAGCATCTGTAAGTGAATGAAGGAAATTACCCATACTAAAAATAATTTTTTTTTACAGAAGAGCTTTCAACACTCTGTGGAGGCTTTGTAAGGTGTTCCCTACCCCCACTGTCCCCTCCAATCCAGACTACTTGACAGTTCTTACTTATGGCTTCTGGAATTCCGGGAGAGGGCATTTGGCTTTTTAAGTTACATTTTCTGCTTGTCTTTTCTTCCCCTCTTGCTGCTCATCTTCTGATGATGTGGGGATTGAATTGTAGTACTTGGAATTTGCAAATGCTTTCTATTGAAGTCAACAGATGAGATATGTACAAATACCTGATGGCTGCCGTGGTTAATTTTTGTCAGACCACTCTAGTTAAGAAGGATGCATCTCTAGCCAGAGTGGCTGAATTATGCAAAAAGAAACTGGAGACAGTTGAATTCCTCTGTGGTTTTGAACTGTAATTGCTCAATGATAAACAGCAGCAGACCTTTTCTACCACCTAGACAAGTGTTCATAAAAACCCAGGAGTTCTGATGTGTGCAGCCGTTGGTGGTGCCTGTGGTTTGTACACCGTGTTTGTGGCACTGCCCGTTAATGGCGGTGCCGTGTCCCCCTGCAGGCCAGGCTGCCATCCGCGGGCTGGTGGCCGAAGGCCGGCGTTTGGCCAACGTCATGATGGGCCCGTACCGGCAGGACCTGCTGGCCAAGTGTGACCGCGTGGACCAGCTCTCGGGACAGCTGGCTGAGCTGGCTGCCCGCGGGGAGGGCGAGTCCCCCCAGGCCAGGGCCATCGCTGCTCAGCTCCAGGACTCGCTGAAGGTAAGGAGCTGCTCCTGTGCAATGCGCTGCAGCAC
This sequence comes from Eopsaltria australis, assembly GCA_034509425.1. Classification (NCBI taxonomy): domain Eukaryota; kingdom Metazoa; phylum Chordata; class Aves; order Passeriformes; family Petroicidae; genus Eopsaltria; species Eopsaltria australis. Next base: position 842,553 of record JAVTVJ010000525.1, read on the forward strand.
CTCACTCCTCTGAGCAAGCCCTGTGGGTGTGAGGCACCCATGAAAACAAAAGTGCAGCTACAGACTTGTTGGTTAACTGAGGCGTTTAAAGTGAACTTCCTAGAAAGGCCTTGTTATCATGCCATAGGGGTTAATTTCAAATGAACAGTTTAGATGGGAAATTTAAGTTTCTCTTAAAAGAAAATAGTATGCTAGCATTGCAAATCTGAGGGATAAGGTTTCAAATCATGCTGCTCATAGCTTCTAATGCTGCTTCAAGGAGGGTAAGATTTGTGTATTTCAAATTATGTAAGAAGTGATTAATTGGTAATACTTTTAAGGTAATTTTATCTTAATGCCTGCCATTGGAATGGGCATTTTTTTGCAAGGGAAGGTTTTATGGGATTTGAACCCCTACAACTTTATATCCCTCTATCATATGCTACTAATTTTCCACATTTTTTTAGGATCTTAAAGCACGAATGCAAGAGGCGATGACCCAGGAGGTTTCTGATGTTTTTAGTGACACCACAACTCCTATTAAATTGTTAGCAGTAGCAGCCACTGCTCCCTCTGATGCTCCCAACAGAGATGAGGCAAGTATACCCAGGTGGTCTTTTCTTTCCATGTAAAGCTTCAGTTGCTATTTAATTTTACCTGAATTGGTATTTTGAAAGAGAAATCAGTGTTCTGAAAAATGAATTGGTGCTTTTTTCTCAAGTTTGTGATACATGCTTATTAATTCTGATAACATAATGATTACTATGCAAACCTCTCTGGCCTCCTGGAGACTGTGAAGTGTATAACCCTGGAAACAGTGTTGTCCCTGACTTCAGTAAATGGCAAAAATGTCTTCCTATGTTGTTGGTACCACATTGCTGTCAGCGGGCTAAAAATTCTTGTGCAAAAATCACTGACACACTAGTTGGTGGATTTTTATATCTCAGCATTACATAAACTGATTACAATAGTCAAATTCGTGCCAGAATTAATCAACAGATTAAACCTGTTCTCTTGCTGGATATTGTTTCCTGTACTTGAAAGCCACTGGCTGCACATGAAGTACTTAAAATGCAGTGTCTGGCCATTCTGTTTGGCTACTTTGGCTTTTGGCTACAAGATCAAAATAATTCCCAAGGCCTTGGAGAATTCAACTTTATAGCAGGATAGCTTTTTGTCCAAGTATTCCGTTCCTTGAATATCAAAGGACTGTGAGAGGAGGGAATTTTTTTCCAGTGTGAATTTTTAAGGTAAACCCCCTTATTGATCTTTCAAATATAGTTACTTTTGAATTATGGGTTTAAAGATGAATCTCTTAGCTAATATAGTTTTAAGAGTATTTCTTGCAGTAGTCATCAGGAATTACTGAACTTCATACCTTGAAGCTATAAAGTATATATATGTCCTCAGTTGTCCCATTGAGTTAGTAAAGAAGTAAGTCTGGTAATGAGAAGATTAAAAAAATTAAATGCCTTCAAAGCTTTTGTGTCCTTTTGCATCCTCTCAGGATGAATTAAGTGGGGATGTTACAAAGGAGTCTCTGACGCTTTGAAGAAATTGTGTATTCTGTTAAGGAGGTTAGGTCTTTTTTTAATGTTTTTTTTCTCTTCTGCCAACTAGGTGTTTGATGAAAGAGCAGCAAACTTTGAAAACCATGCTGCTAGACTGGGTGCTACAGCAGAAAAAGCAGCTGCAGTTGGAACTGCCAATAAAACTACTGTGGAGGGCATTCAGGCAACAGTGAAATCAGCCAGGGAACTCACCCCACAGGTGCTTGCTGGGTTTGAAGGGCTGTTAAAAGGGCTGGGGATGACTTCTGGGGAATTTATCTTATGCTTCTGTTTTCAAAGAAAGATGTTAATACCAACCAGGAACATAGTGCTGACACTCTTAAAAAGGGAATGGTGAATATTTGTATACATGATACTAAGTAGAACAAAATCATCAAATGACATGTTTTACTCTTCTGCTCTTGGACAGAAGTGTCTGTGACTTAAACTTGAAACAAAATGATTTTGAGGCTTAGTAAAATATGTAAGTGGAAAAATGCTCCTTTTCTAAAAATAAACTTTTATCTAAATGTTGTTAGTATAATAAATATTGTATTTTACTGCTTTCAAAAGTTGTTTATGGGATAAATTAGTACATAATTGAAGTTCCAGAAAAAGTATTTGTGCCAACTTATTTCAGAAGTATGGTAGATCTTCATGGAGCTAGATGTTGCACTAAAATTAATGAACCACTTTTTCAAATGTGGAGCTACACATCCAGTCCTGAAATAACAAATGCATTTTCAAGAACATGTGTAATGTTGATGTGTGCTGACAATTAAAAATGTCTTCTGTTGGCAGGTAGTATCAGCAGCTCGTATCCTCCTGAGAAATCCTGGAAATCAAGCTGCTTATGAACATTTTGAGACCATGAAAAATCAATGGATTGATAATGTAGAAAAAATGACAGGTAAAGTAGGAATTTTTGTTGAAGATCCCACCTTTGGCTAACTAGCTTGTATAGATTTTTCTCCATTCTGTTTAGCTTGGTGAAACATGCAAAGAATAATGACTGATTGAAAATAAATTAAGAGAAGTGGGAATGTGCTCTCTGACTCCAGGAATATGTTTGTTACAGGACACATGAAATAGCTGGTTTCTTACCTGTTAATACTGAGCTGTAGAGGAGCAAATCCTGCTTTAGTTCTTTTTTTGGGAAATCAGAATACCATCATTTTTATTGCAGTTGCTGTTCTAGCAGTATATCACTGAGACAACTTGAGGTTGTCTCCTGTGTAATCTTGGCATGTTGAAATAGGACAGATAATTAACTGAAGGAAAGAAAACATGTTCAAAATATTGTAACAGCTTGATGAACACAGAGAACAAGACAAAGCTACTGATCCTGCTGAGGCACTGAAATGTTTCAGCAGATCCTTTGCACTGACCTGCTGAACAGCTGATTGTGTACTACCTCCTCCTTCATCCCAGTAATTAAGTCCTGGGTATTTTAAATCTCACTGCCTTGTCACTATGAATCACTCCTATGTAAAAAGCACAGCCAGAGGGATATTTCCTTTGGAATGAATGGGAGAGTACAAAAAGTACTGAATATGCCTAAAGAAATTTGGTGTCAAGAAAGAATCTCTGCTGCATGTGCTGTGTAAGCCAGTTCTTGACTGAAACAACATTTTGTGGTAGAGGAGGAAGAGCTCGAGGTGTCATTAACAAGCTTCACCATGGTTACTGTCACAGAGGTACAACAGAACCAGAAGTTAAACTGCAGCAGTGCTTTGGTCTGATTCCCATGCCCTCTTCTGCTCTTTCCCACATCCTAGTTTTAAAATACTTTTCTGGTTTTGAACTGTCTCCAGAATACTGAATATCCCTTTCCACAGATGAAACTAGAATATTAATGTATTTAACTTTTATTCTAGGGTTGGTGGATGAAGCCATTGATACTAAATCCCTGTTGGATGCATCAGAAGAGGCTATTAAGAAGGACCTGGATAAATGCAAAGTTGCAATGGCCAACATGCAACCTCAGATGCTGGTAGCTGGTGCCACCAGCATTGCCAGGCGAGCAAACCGCATCCTGCTGGTGGCAAAACGGGAGGTGGAAAATTCTGAAGACCCTAAATTTCGGGAGGCTGTTAAAGCAGCCTCTGATGAGCTGAGCAGAACTATATCACCCATGGTGATGGATGCTAAAGCTGTGGCAGGCAACATTTCTGATCCTGGTAAGGATTCAATCAGCTAATTTAAAATGTGCCTTTCACTGACTGGAGATGATGTGAAGCAGTGCTCATTTTTTCTTACACAGCTGTGTATCTCCTTATATGTAAATATTGTGTACACGCATATCTCAGAGTGATGAAATCAAACTCACACCATTAACTGCTGCATCCTGCTGTTCTAAAATGCAATCAAAGGCCTTTGGCATATTCAAGGGAAAAGGATTCAGCATTCTAGTATGATGCTCTTAATTAGAAGCATTTGTTACTACTTTTAAGTAACGCTACTTTATACAAGAACGTATTACATCGTTTTGATTCTAAAAGTTGCTCAGGGAATTACTTTGGCTATTGATAGTGATTATTACCCAGCCAAGGCTTTATTGTATGCATGTTGCATATGACACTACATTTCAAATATGCAAGTCTTCTGTAAACAATTTGGTAATTTTTAAACATACATACAAGTGTATTTGGCACAGTACATTATAGAAGTGATATTTGGGGGTAGTGTTCTAAATATTACTGAGTTCTATTAAGTTGGTATTCAACTGGTAATGGGATTTTTGTTCAGGTTTGCAGAAGAGTTTCTTGGATTCTGGATACAAAATTCTGGGAGCTGTGGCCAAAGTCAGAGAAGCCTTCCAGCCTCAGGAACCAGATTTTCCTCCTCCTCCTCCTGACCTTGAGCACCTTCATGTAAGTGCAGGTAGTTTGTATTAAAACACGCAGTTGTCATTGACGTGTGGATTACAGTGAAATTACTTAAATATTTTATTATTCCTTAGAAATAAAAGGTGTTGTCTGGCCAGCCATACATATAAATAGCCTAAAGTCTAAAAAGTACCAATTCAGCATTCAAAAGGAAAGATTAAAACATGGCACTTTCTTTAACAGGATGCACTTGAAAAACAGGAGAAAGACCTGAGGTCACACAATCGTGTCTTGCCATGACCCCATCCTTTACTCACCCTTTGCTCTATTTCATTGCACTCAATCAGATGTTTGCCTTCCTCAGCTGACTGATGAGCTCGCTCCTCCAAAACCACCGCTGCCCGAGGGGGAGGTTCCCCCGCCCCGACCCCCACCACCTGAAGAAAAGGATGAAGAGTTCCCAGAGCAAAAAGCAGGAGAAGCAATCAATCAGCCCATGATGATGGCTGCCAGGCAGTTGCATGATGAAGCCCGGAAATGGTCTAGCAAGGTAAGAAGTTGTTGTAAGTGTTTTGTGCTAAAAGGATTCTCTTTTACTTTTATTTTCAGGATCAGTGTGTTTCATCTTACGACAGTGTCTTTTACAGACTAAATAGTAAAAACACTGCTGTAGGAGGAATTAGAAACCCTTTCAAGTTCAGAGTGAACTGGGGTCAACTGTTCTAATGCTTAGAATTGCTAGAATGCTTTATTAACATACCCCTGGGAACACAAATATGCCCTGTATGCTAAGCTGTTTGTGATCCTTGGTGCTGGTATTGCCTAGAGAGTCACTAATACTGTGCAGGCTGACAAAGCTGATTGCTATATTTAAGTGACTTTGAAAAGTCTGTAAGGAAAAGTATGTATGAATGTTGCAGATGCCAGCTGCAGGAATCATGAGCTGGTTTGTCTTAATTTTGGAAGAAGCTGCAAGCTACTTTGCAGTTAATCTGATTCATTTATGATGAGAAAAATGACCACATATAGGTGGCCTGGTCTCATTCTCCTTTTGGAGTGAGTTACATTTGCTATTAAGGCTGAAATTCTGAATTTCTTCCTATTTCAGTGCCATGACAAAGAAGTATGAATTTGTTGGTCTCATAAATGCTAATATCATTTTGTTTTGGTTTTCTCTCTTATCCTCTCCCTCCTTTCCCCAAGAGCTACATTTTTCCTCTGGCAGAAACTGAGTGCTGAGTAAGAACTTCAGAGATTTAGGCTTCTGCAAGTGTAAATTAAAGGGTCAGAAGGTGGCTTTTAAAATCTCACCCTTTCTCTGCACTTAATTAGGTGGTGAGTAAGGAGATAAACTTGAATAGTTTACAGAATCAACTTCAATGCTTTGGGCTAAAGGAACATCTGTTCTGGAAGCACAGATAAAATAGAAAAGAAGTTTCTGCAAATCTGTTTGGGTGTCTCTTATCCGAAATCCAAAGCTCTATTTTCCCCATACTTCTTAATATAGCAAACAGATTTTTATATTACTAAAGGGACAGTACTGGAATATATTAGTGATCTCAGAAGGTAATTTTGAGGATAAAAGCCTTAATTTCAGTTTCCTAAAACTCTCTTGATATTGGAATACCAGAACTGGTAACTTAACAATACAGAGTAGGTAATAAAATGCTTTTACCATATATATACTATATGCATTCTAAATGAAATAGTGCAAAGTCAAGCAGCAGACCTTAAAACTCCTTGCTGATAATGAAAGACCTCCAAGCTCAGTGACTTTAGATTATAAACAACTGTATTCATTGCTGTTTCCTTAATTTGAGACTATGAAGCCAGTAAGTTAGCCTGGCAATTTCCTTCTAGTTCTTTTTTAGCAGTATTATTTTAGCAATAGGAGCTCAGTTATTCTCAAAGTATGTTTTGGGAGAAGAAATTTTAAAAGCACTTCTGTAGTCTCTGAGCTCACCTGATTGGTTGGAAGAGGGATTGATGGACAGTGCTACTGAGGAATATGGGTTAGACCTGGAAAAACAGAGCCTTAAGGTCTTGCTCATATGAAGTCCCAACAGACTGTGTGTCAACTCTTTTGCCTTTTTGCAGAATCCCTTTAGTCTACTGGAACTTCACCTGTAGTAAAGTGAGGGGGTGGGTGAACAAGTACTTAGTCTTTAAAAGATGTCGATAACATTGTTCGTTCTTGTAAGAATGAAATTCCATTTTTTCTCTTTCTTTACAAAAAGTAAAGTGAGTGGCTTCTGGGCTTTCATGAACTCCCTTTTTTCTCATGGAGCACCAGCTGAACAATGTCTTTTGTTTAGTTTCCCTGGCTTTCCCCTCATTTGGATAAATCAGAAAATGAGGCATATTTGGGTACTTTTCATTAGATTAAGACTTAAATAAAAGCTGCCTTTGAAGGTGAGTTGATTTGGTCTTACAAGTGTTAGAACTTCCAAAATTCCTGTATGTTGTTGTTGACAAAGACAGGGTTTTTTTTTTTCTATAAAAGGTCATATCTTAAGCAAAACACAGTTGCAAATGCACAGTTTTTGGTAAGGGTACCTTTACTTTTATCACCCTTGGCTTTAGTTGAAGAAATACAGTTAGTAAACTGGTAGACTATTTTTGTATTGAAATATTGCTGTCTTATTAATGCCTGTATTGTTACACCTCTTACCTCTTCCTTGAGATTGTCTCTAATATAATTTATTTGCTTGAACCCCCTTTCTTTTTTTTTAAGGTAATGGATACAACATATCATGGCAAAACAGTATCATATGCTTCATAATCCTCTCTTTTAATTAATTCCATTTCAGTCTTCTTTAAGAACTGTAATATTCACAGTATTCATGGCATTCAACATCCCCTTTTTTCCAACTCTGTGTTGCTCTTTACATGTTCTGTGTTACCTCAGTACTTGCATCTACAGTGTCTCCATCCCATCTCTTTTTTTTACTGTACAGCAAGCAGTGTCAGTGGTTTTTCTGTGCTCCTGCTGCTCTCTGCTCTTATCACACATGTGAATGGGCTTCCATACAAAGCTTTGTATCTGCACAAATACCACAGTCATCAGCTGCTGTGCCTGCTCCTGTGCAGTCAGAATGGCTTCCATTGAGACAAAATCCATTCACTTCATTGTTGACAATGTTGTTCTGTGGATCAGCCTCTGCAGAAGCTGAATGCTCAGATGGAAAATGTTGCTGCATATTTGAGTTGTAACTTCTTAATATTTTTGGTAACTTTGCTTCACAGGTGAACTGTTCATTTCTTTCTGCTAATCTTATATTCCTTCCCCTCCTCCCCTTGACCTGATCCTAGAGCTGCCTTGTCAGATCCTGAGAGGCCAAGAGGATGTTTTGGTCACTAAAACTGCTCAGTTTGTGCTCTTCTACCAAATTCTGCTTCTTGTACTAACTGTCCCCTGTTTCTCCACCCTTGCTGCCACCTGCAAAGCCTGATGTGACTGTGATTAATGAAGCGGCTGAGGCTGGTGTAGATATAGATGAGGAGGATGATGCAGATGTTGAATTCACTCTCCCCTATGACATTGAAGATGATTACGAGCCTGAGCTGCTGTTAATGCCAACCAATCAGCCCGTTAACCAGCCCATTCTGGCTGCTGCTCAGTCTCTACATCGGGAAGCAACCAAGTGGTCTAGTAAGGTACTCCTGAGTCCCGGGGACTGATCCGCGTGCATCCGGCCACTTGGAACGCTGACACATTTGCATCACTCTTGATCCCTGCTGGGCCCAGCCATCCTGAATGAATCAGTGTGTCTGCACTACATTTTAAGGACTGAGAGTGGCTTCACGAGTTTGCTCGATCTGTTTGTCAGTGCTGGATTGAAGCTTGATTGGGGTCACTTATTAATATTCAAAGACTTCCTGTCCCTTTGCATCTGCCTGGTCTTCTTTGTTATGGCAGTTTTCAAATTGTAATAGGGATTGTCTTTCTCCCCTTGGTTCCTTTTTCCATTCATGTGGGCTACCTGGGAAGCCATGGCTAATGATTTCCTAATGACTTCCGGATACAGCAGAGTTACAGAATTCAAGAAGTCATTTAAGGTGTCTATTGTGCTTGGCCTCAATTGATGCCGTCAATTAACATCCCTTCCAACAAGGAATGGCTTTGGATGGCAGTGTTTATGGAAGAGACTGCCTGACTGCTGGCTTGCACTGGGCTGTATTGCAAATGCTGGTCTTGAGAGAATTATTTCTGAAGAAGCTGCACTGAATGCTGTTAGCTGCTGAATTGAGATCCTGTCTATATGAAACCAGTGGAAATCTAACATGAGTTCAGACATTCACGAGTAGCCTGTCTTCTGTCTAAGCACAAATGTTTGCAAGACGGGGCACTTTTCATAGCATGCTGCAAAAAATAAGGTTGGTGTCCCATAACAAACAAAAGTTAGGGGAGTGTGCATATGTGTGTGTGTGTGTGTATACTTATGCAAATAGTTATACTAAACCATTTTTATCAAAAGGGCTTTAAAAATGTTTTTTCCTTTCAGATTCTGGTGCTTGGATAACTTGTTAAACACTGATCCTTCTACGTGAAAACATGGAAAAGCTTTGTGTTATGTCATTTATACCCTGACTGGTTATAGTAGCAAACTGTTCAGCTAATAGGCCACAGTAACAGTGCAGCTGTTTGGGTCGCTGTATCTGTAAAATGCTTGGGGCATCTTCTTGAACTTGCTCGTAGTGATCACAGCAGTGTGTGCACAGGGCAGAGGATACCTTGGCTCAGCTGGGTTCTCACTGTGTACTCCTTGCTCTGAACTTCATTGATCATTATCTGTGGCATTATTCCAGGGAAAGCTGTGCTAATACTTAAACTCTGCTAATATTTCATCCACACAATAGGAATGCTTCAAAGCACCAAATAGTTCTCTTTTTACTAACAACTTTCTACAAAAGGGAATAATATAAATATACTAAATATACTGACATACTAACAATCAATCAGCTAGGTTTGCTTTCCCTTGCACTAGGTTTCTCTTTGGAACAGTGTATAAGAAATGGGTTTGCCTTGGTCACAATTAATTCACATATCAAATATTTCCCAGATGTATTTCTGTGACTGTAATTTTTGATGTATAAGAAATCTTGATTTTAATATAAGAAATACCACTAGATTATCTCTGGGTAGTCCATGTTCTCCTCTCCTGAAGGCTGTATTTTAAAGGGAGAGATTGTATCAAAAAAGATTTATTTTCAAGGAATAACTTTAAAAAAAGTAAAAGTTGCATCTCGTTTCCACATTACCAGTGCCAAAAGTTTTATATGTGCATTCGTCCTTTAGCATTATTAGCAGCATAGCTGATGCTTTAACAACTTCAGTTTCAGATGCCACTGAAAATTTCACGCTCAACTGTTATGACTTCAACTGGTTTAACAGGTTGTTTAGTACATTTTTGGGGGAAAAATCTGGAATTTCAAATGCTAGTAACATGCTTTATTTTAAAATCTAGTCAGCAGAGCAGTGACTCATTCCATGGACAAACTAACACTTTACAACTTCTTTTTCAGTTTTGAAGTGAGCTTTTGTCCCTGAGTGTTGAGGAAAAAAAAAAGTCAGAAACACATAGTTAGCACAGATCTTCCCTGTTCCTTGAAGAAACCTCTTCTTCCATCCCTAACTCCTTCAGGGTGTTTGTACCCAAGCGCACGCTGCGCTGAGCGGTGACTCCTGGCAGCAGCAGTGACCGTGTTGTTCTGTGCAGGGCAACGACATCATCGCGGCGGCGAAGCGCATGGCGCTGCTCATGGCAGAGATGTCGCGCCTGGTCCGCGGCGGCAGCGGCAACAAGCGCGCCCTCATCCAGTGCGCCAAGGACATCGCCAAGGCGTCCGACGAGGTCACCCGGCTCGCCAAGGAGGTGGCCAAGCAGTGCACGGACAAGCGCATCAGAACAAACCTCCTGCAGGTAACAGGGGAACTGGGAATATGTGTGTGTGTGTGTATATATATATGTGTGTGTGTGTGTGTGTATTCTGTAAAGTTAGAATTTGATGTTGAAAGAACTTTTGAAAACATACTGTGCTACAAATACTGATCTGTCCTAAGTCTGCATTGTTTTGTGTTTCATTCACTCATTCCTTTGCATCAAAGAATAGTACTAGAAATGCAGCAATTCTAAGTTTTTTTAGTCTCAGCCAAATATCTATATCATGCTGTTTCTAACCAAGCAGGTCTTTGGAGGAGTATTAGGAAGAATAGAAAAATGCTGACTCCGTCCCAATTATTCCCAAAGCAAGTAAAATTAGATTCAAATATCCTACCAATATTTATCAGTTAGTCTTACAGGATCACCTCTGTGCTCATCCGTTTTCTAATAGTAAAAGACAAGTTTATCGGAAAAGAAAAAAGTTTATTGGAAAAAAATGGGTGCATAATGCATTGGTTCAGTTTACAATATCAAGTGTTTTTTATCCCTGTTACTTAGGTCTGTGAGCGAATCCCAACCATCAGTACACAGCTGAAAATTCTCTCCACTGTCAAAGCTACCATGCTGGGCAGAACTAATATCAGTGATGAAGAGTCAGAACAGGTAAGAGGGGTAAAGACTGATGGTAGCATGAGACTGTTGATCACTTTTATGGGGACAAATATACAACCTTTTCTATCTGATATGTTCTAGGAGCTTAATGTTGATAGTTACCTCAGCTGTTTAGGGAAGATAACTTTAGTACAGCACCCTGGATTCTGGCTCAAACGGTACAGTTCAATAGAGGAACAAGCCGAAAAGCTACTCAGGTTCCCGTTTTGCGATGAACGACTTGTTAATCTCCTGCTTTGCCAGTAAAAAGCCGAGGGAAGGACTCGCTGCCGCAGACGCCGCAGGCTGGACCTACGAGGGGCATGGGCGCCCTCGGGTGGATTCCAGGGGAAAAGTTTATTTCCAATATAATCTCGAATCCGTGTAGCTCAGTTACCTTCCAAATGCATCTTTTCAGGAGAAATTCCGCAGCTGAGAGAGGTTATTCTATTTAGTGACATTAAGCTTTTATTCAGATTTTGCACAAATATACAGTGAGGAATGGGAAAGTTTTATTTGGAGTCGGGATAACATTTGCTGGTTCCTAGAGACAGTTAATTCATTTGCATTTTCCTAGTTTCAGGCAGCAGGTAGCAGAATTAATATATTTGTACTGGGAGTATTTGTGCACAAAGAGTTTACGTGCTACTGTCCTAATCGTGGCATTTACTAATACATTGGAAATCCTTCTTTTTCTTGACAGGCAACGGAGATGTTGGTTCATAATGCCCAGAATCTCATGCAGTCTGTGAAGGAAACTGTGAGAGAAGCTGAAGCAGCATCCATTAAGATAAGAACAGATGCTGGATTCACTCTTCGCTGGGTCAGAAAGACCCCATGGTATCAGTAAATACTTGCCACATTAGTATTGTTTTCTGTAACATAAAATGCCTTTTTTTGGAAACAGAAGAGATATATTAACAGCAAAAGGTGCTGTATACATGAGCTTAAGATTAGCTTATGCTAATGCCCCATTCTAAGGGTATGAACTATAAGATAATGCATTTCAAATGTCTTTGAAACACATTTGATATCCAACACCTCTAATTTGCTGCCAACAGTAGACAGTTCTTGCAATTTAATTTGGCAGGTTTTTTTCTGTTTTTCAAGATTCTCTTAGTGAATTCTGTACTCCCAGAAGCACATTTCATTTATGCACTGTATATTTCAGTAGCTTCCATGTGATGATACAAAACATGGACCTCATTTTAAGTTTGTCTTGAGAGTTTAGGACACTTGGTTACTTGGCAGTTTTTTAGGGACAACCATTGATACAGAAACATTCAACTTCTCAACAGGATTTTAACTGGCTGTTCTAAAACCATGTAGAAATGATGGAAGGTGTGGGGTTTTTAGTTAAAAGAGGGAAGGTGGGGCAGCAGAACAGTTTTCAACTGAGGATTAAAACTCCATATCTGAAATGCTATTTTTTTTTGCTTTTGATTCTTGCCTGGCAACAGTACTTTAACAGAAACTGGAGCCGTCTCTGTCCCCCTCCTGTCACTCTGTAGTTAGGCATTCCAGAACTCTCGTACTGTACTGAAAGGCTTTGCAGATGATGTTAGTGGCATACTGTTGACAGCTTGAACCCTATGGCTGGAGATCTTTAATTATGAAACTCTTTCCTTGCTCAAGTCAGTAATGTATTGAGCTGAAAGAACCTGGTTCTCTTAACCTAGCTGCATGTCCAGGACCAGAAAATGCCACATGCCGGCTCCTTCTTTTTGCAAACCAAATGAGCACATGCAATTATTCTGATTTCCCTCTTCCCTCCATCTAATGTTATTCCAGCTGCTCAAGGTGAAAATGAAAAGATATTCAGTTAAAAAATACCTTTAGCCTCACTGCTCTTCTTTCCAACAATGCATAAGCTTTTTGAAACCTGAGCTCTGCAGGGACATGAAACCCTCTTTAGGTAGTCTGGTGGCTACCAGCAAATGATAGTTCCTAATGCTGCACATACCTCATTATTTTTACTGCTTGTGGAGTTTGGAGTCTCAAAATCTTTAAGTGAATTGAACAAAGCATTACTGTATCTTTAAAAAAAAAATCCCAAACAAAATTACAACAATAAAACCCTGCAAACTCCCTTCCCTTACTAAGATAGACTTGTGATGTTTTATCCTTCCATAATTGAATATGCCTTCATATATATATATTTATATATATATATATATTCATACATGTTCACTTAATTGCCCTGTAGAAAGAAAAACTTATTTGAGAATGAGTTTCTACATTTGCAAGGAATACTTGCAGACTTTTGCCCAAATCAGCACTGACCTCATAATACCCTCTTAATTTGCTGAGAATTGTTGCACGATCAAACCACCTTGAATAGAAGTGTCCTTGGGGAAAAACTTCTCAGTCTCAACAGCTCAAAGGAAGAGACACAGCAGAGTCAGCTGTCCTCTACCTGCCTGCAAGTTATTCTACACTTGGACCTTCTCCCCCTCCACCCCTTTCATTGCACTGTTATCTAAAAAGGGAAGTTCAAGTGTTGATAATACAACTGCCTCAAACTGACCTCAGCAAGAGAAGGCGTGTGTTCGTCTTGATTTTGCTCCTTGTGTCTGGGTATTATGAAATATGTGGTACTTAGGATCTTTCCTTAGTACTCTCTTCCTGCAGATACCTGCAACAGGAAGAGGAAGGAAGGGGTGCCAGAGCCTTAACCTGGATGCATTTGGTTGGTTTATACCAGATCTTTAACATAATTTTAGTGTAGTAATTTCTATTTAATAGTACATAACACTGAATATGTAGGGATTATTTTAAAGGGATTTTCTAAATAGTCTTCCTGTATTGCTTTTCAATGCTCCTCACATCCCCTCATCCTGCTCCTGCCATCCAGGCTTCTCTGTGAGATTTTTTTTAATTATTATTATTTTAGCATCACTGTTTAGTTGCTTGAATGATATTAATGCAATATTACTAATGCCTTTAATACATAATTGTTTATGCCAAAGATCACTTTTTGTTCATTGAGGAATGTTTGCAGGAGAGTTATGAATCATGCTTGCCTTTGATATTCTTCCAGAATGTTTGCTCTAAGTTCTCGAACTGTTTCTAGAAGCCGAGATACTTGTCCACCTTATGCAATTACCGCATTTTTGAACACTATTGGTCTTTGGACCTGAAGTGCAGCAAAAATTTGAACAAGACCATGAATGTCACTTAGAAATGTTTTACCACTATAAAACTTTGTTTATAAACCAAAATGTATTGTATAGTCTAATGTTTTCAACCTTTCTTTGGTTCTGTTAAAACAATAAAAATGCATTTGTACAAATGTCAGCTTCTGAGTGTTAATGATAACAGAGCAGTGGATGATGCTGTAAGAAGAGCAGCAAAAACCTAGTCAAAGAACAGTTGTTTGTACATGTTCTAAACAGAAAAAAAGTGCAAAGTTTCTCAAATGGGAGATTAAACAAAGGCTTTTTTGTCTTTTGTGCCTGTCAAACTAGCAATTAAAGAATTTACTGGAGGCTGTGTACAGTGTGAGAGAACAGAAGATTTTCCTGAGGCCTGACAGTGATGTGCTGTATTGTGAAAACTTGAAATGGGGTTTGCCTGGTCCTGTCCGTAAGGGAAGAACTGCTACTCTGACAAGCATCTTGTTAATCTGATCTTTACTTCTCAAATTGAATGCAAGGGTGATTAGCATGAAACCACTGATGTATTTCCTTCACTGTAAGAATGTCTTATAAATACTTTTTTGTTGCTAAAAATTTCTACCGGCACACAATGTTCTGACTTGGTGGAATCAAAGTTCATTGGTACTGTAGGACCAAACATAGCCCCATAGTGCCAGAAGGCACCTGGGATTTAGTAATAATTGGTAAAATTCAGAGTTTAGTACTGTTCACACAGTTCTCTCCATATCTAAAAGAAGATGAGACCCTGACAGACAACCACCTTTGTCAGCACTCCCCAGAGCTGGGCATGTGGAGAAGGGGTGATCAAAACTTGGCACCGCAATTCCTTGCTCATGATATCCTCTGATTCTCTAAATTCTAACTCTTCATAGAGCTGCTGGTACATTTTTTTTTTTTTAACAGAACAGGAACACAGGTCCCATTCTGCAGTGGTGCTCCCTGTGTTTGGAGACACAGCAGGAGACAGCACATGTACAAGAAAAGGAATTGGCCTCACACACCTGCAACCATTTCCTTGACAAAACACACCTCCATGCCCCAACTGGTTTCCTACCTGTGAGTGCAGTTCTTGCTGACAGTGAGTTCTGGTGATAAGCTGGAAGAACGGTTCCAAGCTTTCCCTTGGTAACAGCTTTTGTGCAAGCCTCCCTGGTGCCCCAGGTCGTTGGGTGGGTGGGGCTTGTTCTGTCACACGCGGGAGGCAGCGCTCTGACACTTCTTTCTGTCCTAGCTCAGGAAGGGTGTCAGCTCTGAAAGGCCATGGGGCAGATTTCCAGGCTGCTAAGGCAGAGAGCAGCTCCAGCTGCTCAGATGCCAGCTTGGGCTGTTACCTCTGAAGACAGTATTTCATTTGCTGAAACGTGGAGTGGAACTACAGGATGAGTATTGAATTGATGGATGTTTCTCCAGTTGAAAACGGCAGATTAGAAAGTTGGTAGCTTTTAATAACCAGTGTTGTGTCCACACAAACAAAAGATCTTATTAGATGCTGGTTCTTTATAGTGCTGTTTTATCTGCTGTAATTTTAGAAATTCAAAATGGTTGTTTACCCTAATGATATTACCAAAGTTACAAACAGAGAGTGTGTGCTCATTTCTTTCCTTATTGACTTGCTGCCAGGGTTCAGAGGGATTCCCCCTCCTCTTTCCAGACTGGATAGTTTTTTGTCCCAGTATTTGAAATTCTGACTACTAAGTGACTTTAGTTTCTACTCTTCATCTGAAGCAAAGCTAGTGACCTACTCATTGATTTGTAAGCTAAGCAGGTTAGAGAAACAAAGGGTCTCCAGAATCCCACCCTTCATTAATACTATTAATACAAATGCATGGTTTGGAACCTGATAGCTACTGGGGGGTATGTATTGATTAAGAGAGATGTTTTTGTTGGAGTATAACAAGAAGTTCAGTCAGCTTTACTCTGATTGTTGAGTCTTTGAAATATTATAAACAAATAGTTGTCCTCCATTTAAAAATAAAAAGTATGAAAGGGACCTTACCTGTTGTGCTTCTAACAGCCTTCTGAAACTAAGCAGCTGCACAGTGCTCAAGTGCAGTCAAGATGTAGCAAATAGTCATTGTTTAATTGTGTATCAGATGCTTAAGAGCATCATTAATCTTTTACAAGAGCATGAAGATTTCATAAGATGAGACGTACTTGCAGTAGAGTTCCCTTTATTTCAGAACATTAAAGCACACAACCATTAAATACACTTGACACTTCTATTGTGCTATCTAAAAAGCTACGCTCGAAGGTACACACTGCACAGATCTGTGGCATCCACTTCAAACAAGTGGAACATCTAAATCAAAGCGAAGGCTTCACATAAAAAATAGATCTTACTCTCTGCAACTGTATTCTTAAAAAAAATGATGGAGATGATGAGATTGAATAGAAAGAAAGTGGATTACTGAAGCAACAATCACCTCCCAGATTTAATGCAGGATGTTATTTTTATCAGCTCATCTGCAGATGGCAGAAATAAAAGCTGATTAAGGCAAATGCTTCTTAAGAAAGGCGATTTCTTGTAAACAACACAGAAATTAGTTTTTACTTCATCAGAAGCTTTTTCAGGAGTGACACTTGCAATGTCCCAGGCCCTGGGGGAACCCCTGCCCTCTCACTGCTGCCCTCCATTTCTGAAGGGATGGATTACTTACTGCTCTGTGGAATGCCAGCTTGCAGCTGGCTGTGGGTGGAACTGAGCTTTCTTTGCAGGGGGCTGCAGCAACAAAACATACCACCAGAAGACATTTCCAGTGGCCTGCCTGGCCTTCAGAATGTGCTTGACCTCAGGACTTTGGTATCTGACTGGCAGTGTAGTGTTTGCAACATTTCATGGTTCACCAGCACAACAATTCAGTAAAAAAAGAGTGAAAGTGTAATAGAAAAAAAGTACCTTATTTTAAAGCCATATTAAGAAAAAACTAAGCTATGCTTTCATTTTAAGAGCTGCTGTGCACAAATGCTTTGATCCCAAACTAATCAGTGTCTATTAATTAATTGGCAATATAAGTCACTAAGCAGTCAATTTTTTTAAGGGAAATTCCCTCTTAGCATCTTCTCATGTCCTGACTTGGAATTTTCCTGCTTTTGTAATATATTTGACACCTTTAAAAGGCTTGTATTTTTCTCCGTACATGTCCAGGCGATTCACTTTCAGTCCTGAAAAAAGACAGAGACAAGTACAAAGTTAAAAGCAGAATGCTAGGAATCACAGCAGTCTGATTAGAAATCCGGCTGTCCTGAAGCACTTTAGGATTGGTTAGGAAGCTCATTTTCCTTTCTTTCACAAGTTCATCTGGTTTGAAGCGGCAGATGAGAACATTCTTGTCACCTAATCATAGCTGTCTTGGCACGGCAACAACTTCTCTTCTACTCCATAAGCCAACATCCTCCTTCCAAGAGATGAGCTATGGAACAACTGAGTCTCTCTTGCACAGCTCCTGTACACTGCGCTCCTTTCTGATCAAGGAGATGAAGCAGAGGACAAAGCTTCAGAATTCTTTTCACTCCAATTGCAAGAACCAGCAATCCCTCTGCTATTCCTTGAGGAAGGCCAGTAGCTATTAATTACCCACGGCTTCAGATTGTTCCGTGCTTTCTCACAGGTCCATGATCTTTGATGTCCAGCCACCAGACCAGCTCTATCTTGCTGGATTAAAACTCTAGTTTAAGAGAAAACTGCAGGATTCTGTTCTGTTTTTATTTCAAATAGTCTAGGGGCCAAAAAGACCACAGCCTGGGACCTACCCAGAAAGGTACCACATGTACTACCACCAACTCTCACCAACTGCCTTCAGTCATCCTCCTCCTCCTCTCAGACTGTGAGTCCTTGCACTGTTAGAGCCTTAATCATGCAAAGCTTGCTTGGAGAAGCATTTTACACAGGGACAGCTCACATGCTTTAAGTGTTTGCAGACTGAGGCCTTGCGTGCTTTAAATTTACTTTTGCATTTACCCTATAGACTTCACTCTGCTTATACTTGCAGATTGTTTTAAAGATGAAAAACTAACCAGCTCCAGAAGGCAAGAGTAAGAAATACATTCTTCAAAATTAATGCATTTTTATGACCACTAGAAAGAGCTTTAGTGGTACAAGGCTAAAGAAGTCAGGAGCAGCACACTAAATAATCGTCCATCTGCATGTTTAATGCACCACTCAATAATGAAAAATCTATTCTTCTGTATACTTCTCACAGTCTTTCTTGAGCAAAACAACTGGCAATTCACAATTCCCACCAAAGAAATCTTCCAGCAAGGGTAGCTGTCAGGTTTGGGTAAATCAGACTTTATAATTTTGGACCAAGCTGACTTCGGATGTGCATCTCCAATTAAATGATTAACAGTTTCCTACTTCATTTCCTACACCACCTCGTTCTGCCAGTGCCAATTTCATGTAACACCCCCCACTCACCTGAAATTGCAAGCTGTTGTATCTTAAACTGGATGTTTAAACTTGGGTTCTCCTCTGGCTTGGGGGCTCCAGACTGCAGGTTCACTATGCCCTTCAGGTTTGGTAGCTTTTGAGGGGTAATTTTGCCCACATCCCATGTTAGCACCTTGTCAGGAAGGAGAGAATAATAGTATTAGCATTCTAGGAAACAACCTATGAGGTCAAGTTCATGTCCAGCTTTTAGTTTGCAGGCTGGGTACAGGCAGTATCCAGGAGCCCTGAGAATTACCTCACAGGCTGGGAGAGGGCTCCTGCAGGTATGGGGTCTTTTTTTCACCCTGTCAGTGTTCCTTTGTGGGTTTGTGCACTGAGAACATCTTGTTCCCTTTGCTAAGGATGGCTGACCCTGATGTCAGTTTGGGTCAGCTGTATCCACAAAGCCCAGACAGCAACCAGCACAAAGATCATAGAAACTTAAACACAAGAATGAGAAGGGCAGGAGCAAGGGACTGGACCAAAAGAGATGCCTAAGCCAGACTAAATTTCTTAAGGTTCACTTGTTTGCCATCGACTCTTACACTCTGGAGAAATGTGGAACCAAGCAGGCCCTTTACTCAGCCACAAGAGGTGGGTGGTTTGTTCTTACCATAAACTGATAAATGCAGAAAAATCTCAGTTCTGTCTGCTTCTGCAAATTTTTGCAGTTTCAATCTGCCTAGTTATCCCAACTCTTGATAAAAACACTGTAAAATTTATTTCTGCAGAGAGGAAAGCACACCTTAAGTGTTTTTGTTGGTGCTTTTCTTACTATTGTTTTTGAAAAAAAAGGCTACTTGGAGAGCTTTCCCTAACAATTTTAATCAATTGCTGACTGAGATATTCCAAGGGCAGCTGAAAGCTCAGAGCAGGGTATTAGAGCAGAATGGTTTGGCTCAAACGGCTTTTCAGCAAATTGGCTCCTGGGTACTAACAGGCTTCAGGAGCTTTAGGAAATTTAGGTCTCAAATCCCAACAGAGGTAAGAAAGCAGAAGCCCAAGATAAGTTTTTTCAGACACTTTATTTGCCTGTGTGTCTTTAGGCAGATCTTTTGGAATAAATTTTTTCTCATCTCTGGCTCCCAATTTTTCTGTCTACCCATTTTCAAGGCTAGTGCATTTTCTTCAGAAAAATATGTTTTCACAACATACATTGCAGAATATATAATGGCTGAAACTATCAGCAAAATACTGCTGCATCCACTAAGGAAAAGTATTAGTGGGTGAAAGAGCAGGGTGAAAAGAGAAAAAGTGAAAGAAAAAGGATAATGACAAAGCCATAAACCATAACTGGTGTGTATCTAAGTTTGAGAAAGCAAATTTTAAAGGTAAATTTTTAATTTGTAAATGTATGCTGAACAGAGTTTTCTGCCAAGTGTGGAACACTATTCCAGTGTTCTGCAATATGTGTGACTTGTAGTAATGCCATCTTCACTATTTAAATAAATAAAAATTTAAGACTTACTTTAGTTACTGGGTCAAATGTATAGCTGCCTTGTGTAGCAGTGAGGTTCATGTTAAGTACGGCCTTTGGCATGTGAACTGTCATGACAACTCCTTCTACTGTTTTCCCCATGTTCTGTTTTGGTCCAATGGTAACATCAAATCTTCCTGAAGAAGTGTTTTCCTTAAAACTGATCATGTGCTTCACATATACAGGAATTGCCACCAAGCTGAAAAGAGAAGACAGTAGCTGAATCCATCCTGCCTACTTCTCTGCTTGAGAAATTAAGGCACTTTCTCATAAATGCTTCTTGTGTTTCTGGTAGGTGTTCAAGTTAGAACTGGTTTGTTTCAGAAGCGATACGTGAAGTGATACTCTGCTCTTTAGCATTATTGCTGAAGTGATTTTATTAGCAGAGAATCTCAGGAAAAAATATTTTCTTCCAAATACCTTGTCCTATTCTCTCTTCATCTGTTTTTTTAAAAGTAATCTCACTGAGCCAAATCTCATAAGAGCCACTATTCAGATGAGGCTTTAGTTTGCAAATATCTGCAGTTTAGACTTTTTTTGCTTCATTCTCCTCATGAAGCTCAGACTCCTCCATGTACATAGAGACTTACCCACAAAGCATCTAGCACCAACAATGATCGCTAGGAGTGAGTAGCCCTATATTGCTGTCATGTGTGATCCACTGAAAAATTATTGCTGAATATCTGCAGGTCACTGCAGATACCTGCAGGTTTCTTCTTTTAGTGGGGACAGAGTAACAGATGAGACAAAACCTGCGCACATGCATTTTAGAACAATGCAAATTCTCCCTTAACAAGGTGGAATGTGCTGTTACTCAAGTGGAAAGCAGCAGGTGGTGTAGCTGAAGGAGCAGTGTGTCTGAAAGGAAACGTGTGTGTGAATGGAAACGTACTTCTGGGAACTGACACGGTAGGAGATCAGTCGGAAATTCCCATCGGGAGGAATAAAGGAAAGGACTCTCTCAGACTCCCAGCGTTTGAACCGAATACAGGGGTGGAAGCTGACATCATCCAGCAGCCGTGGGTTCTGGAAGGAGTGGCACAATGGTAAGTGAAATCTCATCAAGTACCAGCAGTTTGAGTTAGCTACTGAACTCTGCCCAATTCCTATTTCTTAGACTCTGAGTAGCCATTGTCAGAGACATGTTACTGAGCTAGATGGGTTTCTGATCTGACCTGGTACAGCAGCTCCTGTGAGGGTATTTTTATGTACAGACAAAAGCCATTCCAACTACTGAACAATGTGATACTGCTCTTAAAATTGTTTAACTCTGATCACTAAGAAAAATAAATCCTGAGCAATTAAGATTCCCAAATAAAGGCTGAATTTACCATGAAAGACAGAGAAAGATCTGGCATTCCTGAGAGCTTAATACACGAATCGATAACGCCTTGGATTTCTGCAAAGACTGTGGAACCTGCAGAGAAAAACAAGATACTTGACTTAACATTATTATGAAAGACCTAGCAGATGTGGTGAAGTGCAGCTAGAGGGCACAGATGACATTTGCACAATGCTCAACAACATGCCAAGCCCAGTTAGGAAAGGTCATTCCAGTTACCTGTGTCCTGGGCAGCTTGCTAAAATACATAAGCCAGAGCAAACAGCCTGTCCCAAATTGGTTAATTATATTTGTGCCAGCTGTTACACAGGACTGTACTGGATGTGCTTGAACTGGTTGCCAGCAATAAGCAAATAAGAATTTCATAACCAGCTCTGAATCTTTTCTTTCATCCCTGTCCCCAGTCTCCATAAAACTAGCAAATTGTAGAGTGGTGCAGGGAAGTTGAAGCACATCAAAACAATCAATGTCAAAATGCACTAAGTTGGTGCCACAAGGCACCAGCTAACCTTGGCTTTCACAAGTAAAGGTTGTTTAACAATGAAATTAAATATTCATCTTGATGTTAAAAAAATCTACAGCAAAAAACCCCAAAGCAAGAATACCCAGGAAATGCTCATTTCCTGAAATACCCTCTAAGTACAGAAAGGCATAAGCAGGACTCTGGACTAATTAATTAGCTCCACATCCAAAGGTAATTTTAGTAGATACATAGAAACTGGCTCATGTAGTCAAGGGGAAGGAGAAATGGTGGCTTTTTACTTTGTTTGAAAAGCAGGGATCTTGTTTCAGGTTAAAGCAGTCGACCATATCCCTATGAAACAAGATAACTTCCCTATTCTATGGGAGCAACCTTATCTATCTCTTAGTCCTAGTGAAGGCTATAAAGAAGGGCTCTTGCATTGCTACTGCCCAAGGGATCAGAGCAGAAAAGAGTAGCTATGACTACTGCAGCAGATCCTCAGCAGGAAATGAAACACTCAGTGCACACTGATTTGGCCTGAAATGCACACAGAAATTCACCATGGTCTTGATTGTACCCTCTCAGACTAAGCACTCACACTGCTCCTGGGAATCCTAACGAGCTAGGGCAGTAACATCAGCGTGTTCCATAAAGGCCCTATAAAGGCCCCCTTCTTTTACCTTCATGATGGAGAGAGTAAGAGCTGCTCAATAGCTATTTAGGACTATCCACTTCAACGGTGGCAAAGCATTTGTTGAAGTGGTGTACAGAACCAAACCAACACTGACACTGCTACAACAGCAGCACTGAATGAAAATCAGAGGTTTGCTCCCTGCCCCACACCACCACAAAAGGGTGTCCTGCAGTCTTCACCCTTGCTAACTGCTGGCCCCAATACTGAACAAAACAGCAGGTTCCTGCCCACAGCTTTGCAGTTTTCTTTTTGCATATTTTTTTCTTTTTCTTGGCATACAAGTTATCAGGCTCCTCCTCCAAGTTAAATCTCAGAATAAAGACTTTTGTATTTGAAAATGATATGTTTCATTCACAGAAGAGAAAGGAGTATTATTATGCTTCATAACATCTGGCTCCAGTTTAAATATAAGGAAAACGATACTGTCCAACTGTTTTGAACCAAATTTATCTTGCTATCAGAAGAAAGCTAATGAAACATTTTCTCTTTCATTGAGGGCCTCCAAGGACTACACTACATTGTTGGCAGGAACAATGGG
Source organism: Eopsaltria australis (assembly GCA_034509425.1). NCBI lineage: Eukaryota > Metazoa > Chordata > Aves > Passeriformes > Petroicidae > Eopsaltria > Eopsaltria australis. The sequence continues at coordinate 865,544 of JAVTVJ010000525.1, forward strand.
AGATAATTTTCTCATCACATTTAAAGCTTCAACTACTTTTTTTTCCCATTTATATCTGTTATGAGATAATCAATACACAAACAGAAAACATACTTCTTGTGGATGTTCTTGAAAGAGCCCAGAGCATGTTGCTGTTTTAAGATGAACTGAAGAAATATATTTAAGATCATCATTTTAAGTTGAATATTGCTATCTAAGATATAGATGCATGTATATAAAAGATATGCAAAAAAATAAGGTTGGACTGTATTCTCTCTAAAACATCATTAGCTGCATGTAAACACACTTCAGAAACAAATATTAGTTTGCAAGGCGTCTTACCTGATTTGTCTATAATCGCATCAATTTCTTCAATGACATCAAAATAGGCTTCATTGTTTGTGTATTTTACTCCTGCTCTGCGCCAAGGAATGTTGGATAACTGTCCAGTGGGAAGTGTGTCTCCCACATTACTACTGCCTTAAAAATGAAAATAAACTCAAAATCAGTCATTAATTACAAAAGGAATGTTGCGACTGCCAAAATTAAAAATCAAGGCAAGGGTTGCCCCTAAGAACTGCAGGCTAGAGCCTGGACCCCTGCAATGGTATTCATGAGGTGACATGAAGGCACTGGAGCCACGTGTCCAGACTTAACAGCTTTCAGACTACATCTTGCACAGCAAAATACAGTGCTCAAGTCAGCAGGAGATCTGAGCAGGAGTAGATGTGGGGCTAGATTTTGGGAAGGATTTCATCACTAATTTAAGACATGACAGCTCCCTGTAGGCCTTAAGCCTGCTTCCCCCTTCTCCGAAGAGTTTTACCTGGGTGACTTCAGGGCTGATTAACAGGTAAGAGTCATTAGCAAGAAAGATGTGTAAGAAGCCTTAGAGAGGGCTCCCACAACCTTTGTTTGGAGCTGGTGTTAGGCTGAGGGTCTCACCCTTGGTATCCATCCGGGCTACCCTGCATCAAGGTGACAGCCATGTCTGTATGTGACCATGTGTCAAATCAATCCCTGGCCCAGACTGGACTTCCTGGCTCAACCTGTCCCATTCTGATGGATGTTACTGGCAATCACTGAGCTTTAGATGACCTGTTATCATCTGATCCTGTCCCTGACCTGTTGCCTCAACTTCTGGGCTCCTGACCAGTGATGCCACTGTTCCTGCCTGCCTTCTTTCACCCTTGGCTCCTGGTTCTCAATACCATCCAGCATGAGAAAAGGGCTTCCTGAGCTACCTAGTTATAAAGTAAATTGATGATGCTTTAAAAAGGAAACACAAATCTTATCACTTCTGAGGCGCAGGTGACTGATGCCAGAATCCCAGCACAGTGGAAACAACTCCCTCTGCTAGAAGTAGGTCTTGGGATAGGGCCACAGTTCCTGCTGCCTTGTGCCCTTTCGCACAATGAATGCGGTAGTGCGTCCTGCCACGTGAAAAAGCTTCACTGAGAAGCTGGTGGCCAGCAGGTATCATTTCTACAAAACCTGCTGGGCAGGCCCTTGCCTGGCAGGCAGAAAACAGAGGTTTTCCTTCTTTTAAGCTAGTGGAAGTACTTACTCAGGAAAACCCCTTCCTAAAGTCCACCTCTGTATGTGCTGTAACTCAGGGGGGAGGAGTTGCAACCATTTCTGCACTCCCACTGCATCTCTGAAGAGGAGCAGTTGCTGTATCTGTTCCTCAGCAGCCTAGCAGGGTGCAGCAGTGCTGCAGGCCAGGTAGGTAGAAGAGTTCTCAGGCTGCTGTTTCCACCTGCTCAGCACTAAGCCGTTGACAGTGACAAGATGCAGGCTGCCTTGGGCAGGCACTTTATGCTTCTTGGGAATTTTAATAAGGCTTTTGATAAAACAAGAGGATTTGATGGTGCAACCCTTGGATTCAGGAATCTTAATTCTTCTTACAGAGGTCCATCTAGTCCATTAATGTCATATTTTTCGTAAGTGTAAATACTAGCATCCAAATCCACACTGAAAAAACCTAACTAACCCCCAAATAACAGAAATTAAACTGATGACATTTATACTCAAAGACTAAACCATATCTACTCCCTTGAAGACCAGCTCCTCTGAGTATTACAAGTGTGGCCCTGCAGCCCAACTACTCCCCTTCTCTAACACAATGCACAGGCAACTGTCTCGCATCTCTCTGCCCCCATGTGACACCTCATGGCTCACCTCCCTTGCACCCGCTTGCCAGACAAGCAGATTCCACCAGCTCAGCTGACAGACATTTGGCTTCATCACTGCAAGACAAACTCATTTACAACAGCCTGAAATCAGTTGCGAAATCAAATCCATATGAATCCATGTGCTGCTTGGTGCTGGGGGCAGGGTGGAGGATGAGGACAGGCTATTTGCTTCCCTTCATGCAAGCTATTCCCACCTGTCAAGGATTTATTAGGTATCTATTATATACCTTCCTATAAGGATTTCTTACAAAATGCTTAACCTTCTCCAACGTCCCTCAGTTATTAAAGGCTTGGGGTTAGCTCTGTACCAGTCTCCCAGAGCACCTGTCTCCAGTATGTCCTGACTGTGTTAGGAGCTGCTGTTCCTGAGAGACTTCAGCAGCTGTGGCTGAACCAGACAGTGATTCCGAGGACAGCAAAGGGGCCAGGCGTAAACTGCAGATAAGGAGGGAGTTGTTCTTAATCAACTCCTATTGATGAGAAGTGGCAGGACAGTGCCCTCACCTTAAGATTTACACCAATGTATTCTTTTTTAGCTACGAGGAATGATGGGGCTTTTTTTAAAGAGCCGTCATTGCTGAAATTACGTATTTTCATACCTGTGATGGAGTTAACAACAGAGCGCAAAATTGTGGGAGGCTTAATCAGCTCCTTCAGTATGTTAGATTCTGTTGCCAGTGGAAAGCCATTGTCTAGCATTTCTTCTAGAAGTTCATACACAATTACAACATTGTCCTTAATTGCCGTCTCAGAACATTCGCCAAAGTAATCCTAAACAAATTCAGAGATTACAAAAGAGAGGATTTTTATTCCTGTTAGAATGCTTTGCAAAAGGAGGTTTGTTTGGTTTTTTCTTACAGAAAGCCTCCAATATATGAAGGCATTTTAGTGCCTAAACTGACTATTTCTATAGTCTGATAGCATCGTATTCTTAAGGTTATATTTATCACCTAATTGAAAATAAATACAAGTGTGAACAGTGAAATAATATAATGTGATGTACTACTGTTTATGTTACAAAGGTGCTTCCACTTGTGAACATTAACACATCTTCAGTTACAAGACTCTTGTAAAAAAAAGATACTATCTTTTGGCAATGCTCAATCTTCGCAGTTTCCTTTATAGACAGTATCTGTGAAATTGGTTGAGAAGTGACTTCTTTGCAGCCCTTTCCTCACTAGAGAGTGCATGCTGCCTGTTTACATGCTCCTTCTTCCCATCTACATAACATGAACAGTACAAAAGCTTACAGAAAAAAACCCAGCATTTACAAAGTGGGATTTGGGTTCTAGTGCCTGTGAGAGCACAAAAGAAACCTCCTTTTCCTTTGTACTCTATAAACCTGTGCTTGACTTAAAAACTGCAGATGGAAAAGTCTCTGACAGAAGGGTTTATTACCTTTTTCTAAAAGTTTATACAAAAAAAACCCTTGAAGTTATTTTAGAATCACAGAATCACAAAATGTTAAGGGGTGGTCCCAACCCCCGCTGCCCTGGGCATAGATACCTCCCACTCAATGAGGTTGTTCAAAGCCCCATCCAACCTGACCCTGACCACTGCTACAACTGGGGCATCCACAGCCTCCCTGGGAAACCTGTTCCATTCACTATTTTATCACCATCACAGTATAGAATTTCTTCCTAATATCTAACTTAAATTTCCCCTCTTTCAATTCGTACTCATTTCTCCTTGTCCTATCACTATAGCTCCTGATGAAAGGTCCCTCTCTGGCTTCCCCACAGGCTCCCTTCAGACACCAAATTTTTAAATCATGGAATGGTGACAGACCTGGAAAGTATCTGCTACTCGGTGCAGAAACTCAATTACAAAGAGTGGTGGCACTTCTGTCTGTATGACAGACACAAAGAAGATTTTATCCCGGTAGATGCTGATGAGGTAGTGATGTGGAGTTGAGATGACAGGAGGCACATTCTCAACGTCGATTGCTTTCTCCTGAGCTTCAAAGAAATAATCACACACAGACTGGCTCACAACGCTCTTCCAGTGCTTCTCCAAGAATATATCACCAGAACAGTTTATAAGAAACAGGCTGTGGATCATTTTCTGTTGGAAACACATAAAAAGAAGTTAAAATAAACAAAAGGATATGTGATTGACATTTCTTATCCCAGATTCCCTTTCTTACGGCGGTTAGTCTTTATTAACACACACTGTGAATTTAGGAAAAACACCTACTTTGTTGCTTTTCTTTGAATTCCATTTTCTTTATTTAGAAGAATGTTCCACCAAAAAATACTTGCCACTGGATTAAGTTGCTAATGTACATCATAATGCAAACATGAAGCAAGCACCCTCGTTTTCCACTTTCATCCCTATCTGGTATTTGCAATTTATTTCTTACAGAAAAGCTGACTCCCATGAGCTGGCACTTGCTCAAACGTGCTTGCCGACATGTAAGAGTAACTCGTACATAAAGTTTCCTATGGCAGAGCAGTTGGCCTGGCATTGCACACATAACTTAGAATTGCCCTATCTTAAAGACACAGCTCTTTGGCTTGTCAGCTTTCAGCTGCTGAACTAGAAAAGTGCTTTTTACTTGCTGGCAGATTAGGCTTATGATCTATGCCAAGCTGCACTTGGGTAAAGGGTTGGAATTCATTAAAAGTACACAAAACTAGCCATTTAAATCTGATTTAATGAATAAAATTGCTGCAAATGTGCTTGGCATGCATGAAATATGTTTATATAAAATGTTTTTCACTTAAAAACTCACTTATGTAAAAGGGGAGTATGAACTGCAGGTAAGGAATGTAACTTTTTTCTTATCTCTTCAAACATTTACAAATAACATGCCTCAGCCACTGATCCTTCATTTTATTCATGGGGAAAGAAGCTTATGTGCCTATTAAAAAAAATAATTCCAAGTCTATTTCTCAACTTTCAATGCGAAAGTAAGCGAACTAAGTAGTTGACAAAATGAATAGACTATTATCTCTGCATCTACAGAGGAGACAAATGCTAGCACACTTCAGGTTATCTCTTCAGCTTTTACATGAAACACATACAATGTTTTGTCTGACCTGCAGCAAAATGATCCTCTTACAAAAGTAAGTTCCAGTTAAAATTTGGGCTTGGAAAACAAACCAAACTATAACCCCAACAGCAGCTTCTCAAGGTGAAGTTAACCTGATACTCAATGTCAAGCATAAATTCATCTGTAGTTGAAGAAGCTGCCCCTGGCACTGCCTGTTCTTCCCTTTTGCCTCTCACGTATTGATTTGAGTAGGTCTGTGGCTCTGCAATTACCTACATTAGGAAAATGGTCCAGCCAGAAATGACCCAGCAAAAGGAGCTGCTGGTAAGATCAGCTTCCTAATGCAAGTTATTACACTGCCAGAGAGTGCTAGAGTTGGAACTGGGCATGTGGTGGAAATGGGCAGATGATAGCAATGGAGATCCAGAACTGAAAGTTAGTCTTTGGAGGAATTCAAACATGACTGGAAAGAGACCACACAATTATTGGGTGTCCACACCTTGAGATTAGAAGACCATCATCAATTCTGCATGTCCAAGAGAAGCCAAACACACCTACCAAAACCTATTGTAGTTTTCATTAATTTTACCATATTTGGCCAGTATCTTGGGTGCAGAAAATATTTGCTCCTCTGCTGTTATCTCTGGCACACATGTAAAGGTAGCGTGGAAGCATCTAGATGCACATGGCCCAGTCCCACAGAGATTTTAATGAGTCCAAACACTGTATGACTAAATCTCATTCCAAAATACTGGAATAACCACTTAGCTCCACCCAGAGTGAGCTTGTGTTGCTGTGCCTGAATCTAAACTATCCAGAGTGCTAACTCATCTCACAATACACTTGTAACAATGAAAAATGGTCTGGCCCTCCAGATTTTGACAAAACAAAAGTATGTCTTCCAAAGCTCACCAAAGATGATGAAAAAGGACAGCTCAAGAAGGCTGTCAGCATGCTATTTCCCTCCACCTAAGTCAGCAGATGTGGGAAGAGAGCCAAGATTCAGCTTTTCAAATTCTCAACTCCAGCTGCTCCTTCACATGCATGACAGCAATGTGCTCATCTTCACTGGAGCCACGCCAGGTCTCAGATATCTCCTGCCAAGAGCATGCTGTCTTTGGTGGCAGCAAAAAAATATCAATAGTCAAAAGGCGGACAAAAAAATTAATCTAAGCCAATATGGAATGTAAAGGGAAGTTCTTTAAGAACCTGTGATTGCAAATTTGCTTAGAAGTGGAAAAGGAAACAAAGCTACAAAGTGTTATTGCATGTTTCTACTATCTCTCTCCTGGACCAAATTAATCTCTAATTTAGTTCGTTAAAAAAGCCAGATAACTTTAATACTGTGAGCACAGCATTTTTATAAAGGAGCCTTGACACAATTGCTTTAATCCAGTTCAAGTAAACACTTTCTGAATTTAGCCAGCATTGAACATTAAAGCCTTCCAAAATCTCCTGGACAGTCACACAATGGTGGCAAGTTTAATCAACCACTGAATGTCAATATTGTTCAACACCATGGCTGCCCACACATATGAAGGTGCTCAGCTATAAAGCTTAGAATAGATCTCTGTACATTTAAAAATCGATACAATAGCACATCTGTTAACAAATATCAGACCCATTTCCCATTAAACGCACACAAAGCTGCATCCAAGAATCCAGTACAAGCAGCACCAGTAAGACTCCACTTCTGAGAGGAGCTGATCCACACCCACTCTGAAGGAGCTATGCTGGACAGCAGGCAGCTTCCAATGATACTCTGAGAGAGTATCAGATATGTGTGACAGTGTTTGTAAGACCTAGCAGTTGTGCTTCTGTTAATGTTCATCCAGATTCTATTCATCTACAGATCAGAAATGGCTGCATTTGTCACAATACCCTTTTAACAAGCACAGCTGTGCAGCAGACCACACAATCACAGCAAGCTCCTGGTGCACCAAATGACTCTAACAGCAGGGCCCCTTCTTTTGCACTAAGTTCCACTCAGGATCTTAGACCATGACTTGATATGCAATCAAGGGATGGTGCTGGCAGCCAGAAAGGGAGGTAGCACTGGGCCACTGCCCTTCTTCACTCATCTGCCCCAAGCTGCTTAGGTACCAGCTGTGCTCATGGGAATGTTTGTGCGTTGAACTGGAGTAGCAAACTGATCCAGGGGACCACGCTTGGCAGATGACAGCTTTGTAGTACCTATGGAAACTATGCAGTGAAATCTCACCTAGCTGCCTACCCTATCTTCTAAGTAGGAAGATAGGGATTACAGGATTTCCCATGATAAATATTCTGCTCCTAGTGTAAGACTTCCCTTCAAATCCTCTCACATACTCCTTCCTTCCTTCACAAGTTTTAGCAGTATGCTGATTTGCTGCTAATTTGAAGTGCTCTGGAAAACTGAAGCTCTCTCCTTGCAGCCTAAGTGCAGAGCAGACAGCCCTGGAGACACAAGCCCTGCCCTGTCAGTCAGGGGCAGCTCAGTTGGTTCACTTCCCAGTGCTGACTAGAATAAAGAAGCCCTTATAGCAGCGGGGACATCAGTCTATTATACACAAAACTAACTAATTTGATTTATCCCATATACTGCCAAGCAATTGGCACTAGCTGATTAAAGATGGATTTCATGTTGAATACCTTAGAACTGGTAACACTACCAAAATATCAATACAAGATATGTAAACTATTGTTTAACAAAAATTACTTAACATTGCTCCAAATATGAAAATTTCCCTGTTACTCTATTTTTGAGCGCCAGATTTAATTTCAGACATGAATTAATTTTTCAGTACCCTACCTTCTTGTCTCATCAGAACATAAAACTTGAAAAGCAAAAAAGATTGACAGATGCTGAACATAAGAAATCAATCCAGTAACATTAAAATTCCTCACACCAGTAGGTTGCTATTTGTGGCCAACAGCAAAGTGTGTTAAGAGCTGCAGCACTTTGAGGGTAAAGGTCTTGAAACAGAATTCCTAAGTTTAAAAAAATAGTAGCGAAATTCATCACCAGAATTCAGGAATCATGAGATCCTTCTCCATGCAGCAGGATATGCAGACACCACTTTGAGATGTCAGCATAAAACCACTCTATATAAGGTACTGAAGGTGTTCCTAGGACTATTCAAAAGGACACGCCTCCCATCTCTCTGCTTTTAGGCCTACCTACAAGCAGACTGAAGGTGTACAGGGGTCATTATTTACATCTAGGCCAAAGCAAACTGTTCAAGCTCATTTTCAGTAGATTGACACTTTCATGTTACTGCCTGACTTCAAGGCACCTTACAGGCTCTGCAGCAACAAACAACCCTTCTCACAGACTGCAGCTTCTTATCACATACTTCCCATCCTTGCTCTGACATGCAAAACTCCATGTGATTATTCTTCTCGGTCATTTCCACCCTATTAGCATCTGAAGTCCACAAAAAAGAAAAACATATTTTAACTAAGACGCCTTCAATGCGCTGTTTTCACGTCTCTAATTTTTCTTTTGACTAAATCTGGATTTGCAATGTTACTGATTTTCAAATTCTTGGCATGGAAACATCTGGACTAAAGACACAGCAGGCTCACAAGACAAAAGTGGAGCTCATTGGCAAGAGAGAGGCTGGGAGCATGGGAAAAAAGACTGATTGCACATGCTTGTCCTTAGCTACAATTAAGTACTCCAAAATGTAATTAATGCAGAAATACTGTCAACAGCTGCCTTTCCGTAACACTGAGCTGAGTTACATTCAAAGCTCTGAAGCCAGGAAGTGAGGAATTTATTACTGACCTCTGCAATGCCCTTTAGAGCTAGTACTAATTACTGAAAACAGCTACAAACAGGACCATCACTAGGAAAGTATTCCACAGCTTCCATGTCCCCTGAATTTGGCATAGCTTCCCTGAAGGGTGGAAGGATTAATGGTGGTAGACTGTCTGAATTTCTGTTAGGTATTTGTGGAAATTAACTTCTAGTGACAAGCAAATGGAAAGTAATCAAATGCTTAAAGTAATCTGGAGAAATAAGCTAAAATAGGCAGTTCTATTTCTATTGTAAAGCCAGTATTTTTGTCACAATCAGCTCGTTGCTACTTAAGCTTTTGCCTATAAATTCAAAATGTGCCACAAATGTGTTCCTGACCTCCCCAACCCCATTCACTGGCTTTCAAACCAGCAAACCTCATAAAGCGAAGTCCCATTAAACACCTGAACAACACTTTCAAGACAGCCAACATGGCAGTTCTGAAATACTGTATAATTGGCTGGACTAACCTGACACATCATTAGCAGCTGTGATTCAAGCTGATAAATCTGGAAGTCTCAGGTTTACTAAAACATGAACATTCTGGTATTTCACAGGTTTTTTAATGCTCCTATTATTGTTTGTGTGTCTTAATGATGCTGCTCAAGTGTCATGAATCTTTTTAAAATTAAGACGCTCACAGCTTAGGTACCTGCACATCAATGTAAAAACATTTTTGCAGCCTTTTTAAAGAACTGCTTGTTGTCCCTCTCTGTTAGTCAAGCAAAACTTCATATCTACTCAACACTATGAAGTGCTTGTGTCTGTATAACTACTCAGATACATATTTTATCAGCAAGATCATCTCTATTAAAGACTAAATGCTTCATTTCCCAGATGTTCAGCATACATTTATTTATCTTTGCTCTCATTTAAAATATTGTCAGTAACTTTCTGAAATTGTTTTCTAAAGGAAGTAGTCCTTTGAGAATACCCTGAAGTTGCCTTAAATCAGTGTTTGGTATCCATAACAAAATTTGCAACTTCCTCTGTGCTTTTACCAGTAGCAATTACAGCCTGCATGAGAATTTGTGCAGCATTTCATCTGCTGTCTGATGAGCTTTCCAATAATACACTTGCATGGCGCCTCTGCTCAATTTAGTTCCAGTATAAATCTTCTAATTGCTGGCAAGAGAGTTCCATCTCTTGTCAACAAAACAGTATTAGATTCTGAATAATCGAACAATATTAGATCCTGAATAACTGCAGTTCCCTTTGGGACCTGCAAGAATAGAAGGCTTTGCTGTACAAGCTGTAAAAGCAAGAGTTCCTTACAAAAAAAAACCCACACCAAAACAATTAAAAATTCATTGCTAAAACTACATTTTTACATGGAGAAGGAACACTTCGAACACAACTTACATTTGAATCAGTAGCTTTAGGACTACTAAGGGACAACTTAAGAAATTCACTCTCTGAAAGCAGTACTGAATAGACAGAGAGGGCCAAATGGACACAGAAAAAGTGAGTTTCATGTCACATTTACTGTCCACAGTATTTTCAGGAAAATACTGATAATTAGGCTCATAAACCAGCCAAACCATGAAGAACTCTGAATGGACAAGGCAGCAGGATTCAATCATAGGATATAAAAGCCTGAACTCAGCAGCTCTTTGTGAAGATGTTTTCCACCATGCTCTCCCAATTCATTCCTCCAGTAAGTCTGACACGCCGGAGCAACAGTGCCACCAGCTTTATACTGCTGTCTTTGACAGGCTGTGTTTGAAGAGGCACTCGAGGTTCCAGAAAGGACAAGCACAGCAGCAGAGAGCCATGCACTGCTGAAACACTCCAGCAGAGCCAGCAAGCACCACTGGAACTCTGCTATGCATGACAGCCTTCCTAACATGTGAGCACCCTGCTACAGCCAGCCCAAACACAGAGGGCAGAAAGAAGGCACATAGCCACTTGTACCTTCCTTCTCCTTCCAGAGGACAGAGCGAAGCTGCACTCTTAATTCTTTCATCCTCTATGAATGAGTCTCATGAATACTGTCTTATTCTAAGAAGATCCTGTTAAAAGCCCGCCTTTCATGCGTTATGTTCAGTAAGTGTAAAAAAAGATTTAATTTCTATTCTCTGTATTAATTTTTTTGAAATTATATGTGGAGCTGTAAGTTGGGGAAAATTAAAGAGAAATAAGAGGAAGGAACTTAGCATTTTAAACAAATTTTAATTTGGTTTCTTGCCATTATTACAGCCATGAAGTACAGCTATCACTCATCTCCTGCTGTTCAGACTTCTCTACCTCAAGGACTTCAATTTCTCTTTTCTGAATCCTCATGACAAGGTTTCTATTAAAGATTCTTCGTGTAAGGAGATCTTTATATGAGAGAATAACTGGGAGTTAGCTGGTGTATAGCTGTCTTGCACAACAGAAAATTTCATTTCTGAATAAAACCAGCAAAATCAAACATGAGAAGGCATGGAGTATTCTTCATCTTTGATTTGCAAGGGATTTTCAGATATGTGCACACAGGCAGTAAAGAATTTGTTTGTCCTCCCCCGCCCTCCCACCAAAAAAAAAATAAAATCCCAAGTTTGCTTGTGTTTTTGAGTTGGCACCCAACACAGCACATATTAAACCCTAGACATCCTTTACAGATAAATATCATTCAGGTATTTCCTCTTCTTCTTTTTTTTTCTTTAATAAATAAATGAGAAGCTATGTATGATTCAAACCCGCTGGGAACTGCCACAGCAGAATCATTCTCATGGTTGGTGTAGTCAGTTCTTTTGTAAAACATTGTTCCCATCATTTTACCTCTTGCATGAGTAATTGAATTTGGTTTTGCTTTTCTTGCAAAATACCTTTTCCTCTCCCATACTGCAGTCTGCCTGCTATGAACACAAATTTTCATCATTCAAGTATGATTTTTTGCCTGGTTGGTTATAGAAAAGCTACACTGAATGGTGATGCTATTCCTCCAATTTGATTAACACTTCATGGGTACGAATCATTCATCATACTGAAAAGATACTAAGTGTATTACTAATTCAAAGCAGATTTCAACGGAAACAAAAGAACAGAAGCGACAATCTCCACTCAGTTATGCTGGGTACTGAACAGCGATGGGCAGTGCATAGTGGTGGATGATAACGGGTTTATTCCCAGGCCGTATTATGCAGATCCGCACTCACAGGGCCCCTTGCTAATTAATCAAGTACAGCGCGAGTAGAAACACCCTGGCCGCAGCAATGCTGCTGAGGATCGGCTCAGGTGAGCGGCCGCCGCTCCCCCGCCGGCCCTGCCCCTCCCGGCCTGGCCTTGCTCCGGGCTGTGCCGCGAACGGCGGCTCCCGCACCGCCCCTCCCGCAGGCCGTGTGCTGTCTGCCCCGGCAGCCACGGGAAATGACTCCCGGTGCACAATCCCCTCATGTGGGAGCGTGAGCGGTGCAGATCTGACCCGACCCTGCTCGCTCTCCGCCGGGCGGTCCGCACCTCCGCCAGAGCCCAGAACAACGAAGCGGGGGGCGGCGGGGGGCGTTATTCAAACACGGCAATGATACCGTATTTAAACGGGCACCGAACAGCGGAAACGGAGGCGGGTGAAGCGGAAAGTATCGGATTTGCGGAGCAGCCTCCCGGTACCGCCGCTGGCGGGGATGTTGTCCCTGCCCGAGGCCGGCCAACCAGCGCGGCCGGGGCCGGGCACGGGCGGCACCCGCCTGGCGGAGATCCCGTCCCCCCGAGCAAGGGCAGCGCCGCCCCACTCCTTCACGGCCCGGGCCCCCCGCGCCCCACGTACCTCCCCCGGCCCGGCACGGCCCGTCCCGCTCCCGGGGCAGCGGCCAAGATGGCGGCGAGGCCCGGTGGCGGCACGGGGCCGCCCCCCGGCGGAGGCGCGGGCGACCGGGGCGCTGCCTGCGCCGAGCGCGGCCCCCTTCCTCCCCGGCCCCGCCGGCCCCGCTGCCGCGGCCGCCCCTCACCGCCGGTCAGCACCGCTCGGCTTCGGCGGCCGGCAGGAGCCGGGAGCGGCCCCTGGGCGCTAAACCCACCCGGGCCGGCGCCGCGGCAGCGTGCGGCTGGGCAGGGACGGCGGGCGGCGCGGGCTCCGCTCCCCGCCCCGTCAGGCGCCCGGCGCGGCCGTACGTTCGTCGCGGCGCCCCCGCCCCCCGGTGGCGGTGCCGGCGCGGGCGGCGGGGCGGGCCGGGGCCGGCGGGCGGGCCGAGGGGAGCCGAGCGCGCCGCACGCCGCCCAGCGTGAAGATGGCAGCGGGGGAGCCGCAAGCCAAGAAGCTCAAGCTGGAGCAGAAGCAGCTGAGGTAACGGGCGCCGGGATGAGCTCTGTTTCGCGAGCAACCCCTGCGGGTGCCGGAGGGTCGCGGGTGCTGCCCCCGGCGGAGGGCGAGACACGTGCCGCCGCCGCGGTGCGGTCAGAGTCCGCCGGCAGGGTCCCGCCGCGCCGGGCTGTGCTCGGCCGGGCTGCGTGAGGGGTGCGGGCGGCCCCTCCGCGGCACCGGGCACACGTGGAGGTGGCGGCGGGGCCGTCCCGCCGCGCTGCCCCGGCTCCTGCCGCGGTACCGCTGCCCGGGCCCGGCGGCGCCGCCGCACTGGGCTCCCCGCAGCCGGGGCAGGCGCGGGTGGGCGGCGCGGGGACCGCGCGGTGCCCTGGGGTCGGGTCGGTCAGCGCGAATGAGCTGCTGAGCATCTGGATGGGGTGCGGTGAAACGGAGCGCTGTTCGCAGCGATGGCCCCGTACTAGGCACAGCTGGGGTTGTCATTCCGTCTGCCTCCCCTTTGAAAACAGCCTCTGGAAAATGCCCCGATTAATACTCGTGCGAGGGTCTCTATCCCCCTTGGACAGGAAACTGAAAATTTGCGTTAGCAGTTACATTTTCTTCAAGACACGTGGTATATTTTAAATTATTTTCATATTGAAATAATCTGTGCGATTTACTATACTTCCTCATTTCTGTGATCGCAGTACAATAGCACTGACTGAATCCCATCTGAATGATGGCCTGCACAGACATAAGTAATTTATTTTTAAGTGTCATAGCTGAAAAATGTTTCTCAATGGAGGATGCACGGTCAAAATGAGAACTCTGAGTACTGAGAGCTGTAGAGCAGCTTTTTTTTGGTGCAGTTTCATGTTTGATTTCTCAGGATTATTCAGATATGAATAGAATTGTTAGATAGCTGACTTCCAAGTGTTCAGTGTCTGAAGAGAATTAATGACATAAGACTTGAAAGGTCAAAATTATCTCGGTGATAACTAATAACTTGCTCAAATATAGCATAAAAGAGATGCACTTTGGTACTGAGATGAGAACGGTCATTTTTGGTACTGATGTCCTTATTGGAAGAGCTAATCCTATTAAATTTGTTAGTCAGGGTACTTACTTCTTCGGCAGCCAAGTAACTTTTCAAGTTTAATAACAGTTGACAAGCTCAGTTGCAGATAGTAGAAGAGGAAAGATGTAACTGAGCTCTGAAAGCCAATAAATAGCAGGCAGCAAGATAAGTTTGTAGTCAAAAGGCAACAGTTATCTCCATAGGCCTTAAAGCAAGATGAGCCAAGAAAATGGCAACTACAATATTTCTGTTTATAAAGTTTATTAGAGGAAACAGCATTTTAACGTGAAACATGAGAAAAATTTAAAATTTGAGAATATTATTGGCGTACTGAGTTAAAAATTTGAAGGTTGTTTGCAGTGGCATGAAAGGCAATGGTGACATGCTCTGGTAACAACTGACTAAACTGCAAATACTACTTCTGTAAGGTATGATAGATAAAACACAAGGAATGTTGTTAGAACTTGCATATGCTAATTGTGTTGCCAGTTATTTCAAGATGAAGTGCAAATAGGCTCCAGCTCTGTTTCCCAAGAGGAGAAATGCCACAATTAACTGGTGATCAAATAAAGTTCATGTGTGCTGTGTGCCACAGGTTGAACTCATGAAGCTATTGGTGGTTGGACTAGATTTGGCAGACCTCAACACTCATTTGAATGTAGTGGCAAGAATGTGTTTGTCTGAGTGCTGTTGATGGACTTAAAAGCCACTGGGGAACGTACCAGACTGGTCGAGGTTCCACGACTTGGCTGTATTTGTAACCAGGTTCAGTTGTTAATGCAAAGCATTGCTACATGTGCTTGGTATAACAGTTCATCTACAGATTAGAAAAGAAGAGAAAAATCACTTGAAAATTTGGGGCTCAATAACATTGTGCTTGTTATACCAAGAATTTGAGGAGATTGTAGAGAACAATTCCTTGTTATCAACATCTATATCTGAGGCTCTCCAGCCTCCTCAGAAGACCATGTCCAATGGATTCAACAAGGATGGTTGTACCATATTTATCCTCCCATATGATGTCAACCCAAACCTTTCCTGTGACTACCATGAAAACTATTTTAGTATGAAAAAGTGACATAAAAAAATCTAATTCTTCAATGCAATACAAGCCATACATCATCAACAACAGCAAATGTTTCCTTTCCCTGGTTTTTTTTGGTCATAATTTTCTCTCTCAAAGTGGCTTCATAGAGGTTCCGTGGATACATTTTTAGACCCTTTTGATCTTTTCAGACAAAGGAAAGCAAATATTGCTCCCTCATGAAGTAGGCAAAGCTGACTGGGTTCAGGAAGGTACACTTGTTTGAAAGCAGTATAGGATGGCTGGCTTTTGCCACCCAGTGAGCAGCACACAAAGCCTGAGACCCAAACTGGCATTCCCAGCTCAACAATGTGTTGTGCTGACATTCATCTGCTGGGCGGCAGGTTTTGCATTGTCTTTATTGAAGGGTGCAAATCCCCACTACAAACCAATGGGCTTTAGGCAAGGCCGTTAATGTGTGCTGCCTTGTTTCGGGCTTCTGACTGCATCTCTGCTGTGTGAAGTAGAATATCATTGTATGTGTGTAAACTGCACTGTTTGAACAGAAAATGGGCTTGCAAATGGCTTGTCACTGAGTGGCAGCATCAACTTACTAGAAACATCATGAGGTGTTACTTTAGAGGAGAATTACTAAGGATTTGTGTCCTTTTATATTTGGTTTTGTTAGGGAAGTCTGTGAAAACCGCAAGCAGATTCTGTTAACAGCCTGGTACAGTTATGAAAGAATTTGGATGTTTTCTGTAGAAATGTTTGAGCTTATATGTATTTGTCTGTATAGAAATATTCATGTTCATTTTTTCCTTCTGCACACAAACTTCTCAAGTCCCCTGGGCTGTGTTATGACCTTCTGGCTGTTCTGCAGCTGCTGTATTGATTGAATAGTCATGACGTGTCTAGTTGTTTGAACAAATCAGTTTATCTACATGAAGACAATGTAAGCATTGAGTTTGGCAAATAGTTCATACTAAAAGTACAAAGTACAATATCCCCCCTCTTCTGTTACTATTAGACACCTCTTCCTTTTAAGAACAAATTATCAAATACTCCGTGCGTTATTGTTATCAAAAGCAGTCCTTTGTCATTACTGTTCCACTAGATTTTAGAAAGCTTGATACTAGTGGCTGTAAAAAATATTGCTAATTTCACGCATTTTTAATTTTCTTAATAAGCTGACTTTCAGTTTAGCTTATTCCTTCATCAACTCTTTATAAATGAAAGAAGATTCTGAATATTTTAAGTTAGCTGTGACAAAGCTTTCCGTTAGAATTTAGTAAATGATTTTTCTTTCTCTTTAATCTCTTGGTTTGTTTGGGTTTTTTAAAATTTCATCTTGCTTCTCATTTGTATTCATGTCAGTTTTTGTCTTCATGGCTTATAGTTTTCTTACTTTCCTATTTCTTGTACCTGCAAATACAGGTAATATTTTCTATGTCAGTACTTGTAATGTCCTCAGGTCAAAGAAAGGTCTGAAACTCAAGCACTTTGCTGTGTTTATTCCCAGAATTAAAGCAATAGACTTCTTTTTCAGATGAATATTTAGTCGTCTTTAGAAATCAGACAAACAAGTACTCTTGAGGACACTAGCAACAGACCTTGTTAATTTTGTTTTATTTAGGATGTAACAGCAGTCACCTTCCCTTCCAAGCTGTGTTGACAGAAGTATATCCAAAACAGGAATGACTTGCAGCATGGAACCTGCTGGGCTCTTACAGTGCCAGCACTGGTTTCCATTGTTCACATGTGTAACTCTCACATGATTGTTGACAAGTGTCTTCACCTGGCCTTTGATGTAATCCTCTGGGATTTTGCACAACATATATCATGTTTCCACAGTTTTGTGTTCTTGTTTTGGAGAAGATTGCTATGGTGTTTCATCCTTTTAATTGAAGTAATCCCTTGCTTTCTGGTAGGGAGTGTGTAACCTGAGGAAAGGGGAGGTTGTGGGAAGGCTCTTTGTTCTCTGGACCACAAGCTCTCTTTCTCTCCTTGCTGATGTTTCCTGCAGCCCACCTGGCCAGCACAGTCACATCACAACAATAGTTTAGACATAGCAGCCTTGGCCAATACCCTGCAGAAAGGTGCAGCTCTGCCTTGCTGTGGTGCCTCTCTGAAGTCACTGGGACCAGTCCTGTCCCCGAGGCTGCTTGCAGGCTGGATTACCTGGGAGAGAGGAGCCAGTGTAAATAGGCCTATTTCATCTTGAAATGGTGAGTTTTCCTGATATTTGAGTTCCTTCTTTTACAACTGAAGGAACAGTCTGTGTCGGATTACTCACCTCATTGGATCTACTAATACTGCTTATAAGCAGACAAGGAAAATGCCCTGGAAAGAGACTTGAATGAATGTAGAATTAGCTGAATGTGGTGTTAGTGTAGCAATGTGAAGTTCTGTAGAACAAGATTTTGCCTCACTCTACTGTTACTAAGGTATATTTCACGTGGAAATGTTTGAAGCAAAATTCTGGCTTGTGATTCAAGGTTGTGATATTGAATTTTAGTAGTTACTTACAGGCATGGTACACAAATATTTCACAAAACCAGTTTCAGAAGTAGGGAATGGGTTGCTATCTAAAGGTCATTAATTAGTATTTGCTGACAATGTATTGGAAAACCTTATCTTCTTGAAAAAAGTAAATTGAATTTGCAGATACAATGTGAACACAATGTTTTTTTCAAGGCTGTTCATTTTTTTATTTACATAAATTGATTCTTGAAAATGTATTATTCATATACTGTATAATAGTAGTACAAAATATTATTTATATAATATCAATGCATTTTGTGTGCAGGAGAGAAGTCTTCTGGTATTACTCAGATTTCAGGGAAGGGAAAGGGAATTTTCCATTTTGAACTGTAATGATTTCCATAATGATTGTTTGACCACAGTCAAAGCTGTTCTGCACTTGAAGGGTATGGTAAGATAAAGCTGCTTGCAGGTTTTATGCTACCTTGGGATTTCATTTACAGTGAAAGATTGTTGTGGGTTTTTTTCCATGTACATTTAGTGGTACAAAGCAGTTGTAACTGTCTCAAGGGCTCTGCTATTTGATTAGAATAAAATAGAAGAAAGTATAGGTGTGTGCAATATGCTGAAGACTTAGCAGATTTATAGCCTTCCTGTGCTTTTACGGCTGAACAGTCTGTGAAGCTACATGAAAAGAAACGGGATGATGTTACGGAATTTTTAAAATAATAAAAGATTTTTAATACTTTGCAAGTAGAACCCATACAAGCTAAAAATGCATCTTATTTTTATGTTGCAAAATATTAAATTCTGTCTGTAGAAAAAGTTTTCAAAACAATAGTTATAATAGAAGATATCTGCAGGCTCTGCAAAACGCTGTTATTGAAAGAGAATTTGTGGACTTGCTGCTCACTAGTCCCATTTTATAATGTCTGGGCTATTATGTAAAAGATCACCCTTCTGTCTTGCAAACAGATGGGCAGCTTATCTAAGATCAGCCTTACTTTTCTACTTTGAAGAAATTGAGTGAAAATGTGGGGGTTAATAGAGAACTTTGTTTATATATTGTAAACTGGAAGATTTATACCAAATATTTGTGGTGTAAAACATAACACATTAGTCCAAGGCTAAGGCCTAGATTGCCGACCTCTTGGATACACAAGTTGCAAATATATAATGTGTAGAGTTTCATGGATTTCTTCAATAAAGTACAATTTTAAATGTTCTCACATGCCTGCCTGTTGTTTTATCAGGTAGGGGTACAGTTCATTTTGAATTCATAGTGTACTTGAAAGGAAACATTTTAGTGAAATTACCTGAGGAAGCTGTTCATCATATATAGAGAAACTTATGGTCATGAAGATTTCTCTCTTGTATAGTAACAAAAACAGTCGAGAAATTGTGGCTAGACCCTGTCAGGCGCTATGTATTTTTAGATGCAAAAGCTGTGAATTCCATGTTTCTCTCAGGAATTTCTGAGGCCAAATCCCATGTGAAGGCAATGTCAGCTGTCCCACGCAAGCAGAGGGAGTTTGGAAGGTCAGGAGTCAGGAAGGCTGAACAAACTCAGGCTGGCTGCCCAGCACATCCATGGTGGGACTGCAAGTTGAACTTGTGGCACAAGCATCAAGCTCATCTCTGAATGACTATAAGTCATAACTGATCATTTTTCAGGGATACCCTGGTTGCTGTTTCTCCACTCACTTGGGTTAGGTCTGGATGACTAGCAGTTCCCTGCAAATTACTAAAGCCCAGTGATAAGTGGTGGTAGGGGCAGTGGTATCTCAGAGATGTCAGTAGCAGCAGAACCTGTGAGTATGTGATAGTACAAACAAGATGATTGGGCACGGGAATAGCCGGGAGCCTATAAAGTGCTATTGACAGATGTTGAGGTGTCATACATGCTATTTCACGAAAAGCTGTTAATATTTTTTAGAAAAATTAGAAAAAATATACTTAAGTGGTAAAATTTAGAAATATTTGATGGTACCTCATTTGGCCTCTTACTCTGTAGCTTACTATTCATAATATGCAGCTGTATGTTGCAAATTACTGTAAATAAAGTTCATGTTGAAGTACTATATCTATTTTTCTTTACATATCTTTATGTGCTTGTTAAAATCAGGCAATTCTTTATGAGGGAATCTAAAACTAGATTTTTAAAAAAAGGTTTTTATTATTTTGAATGCAGTGATAGAACCAACAAGAGAGCTGCATTCTGTAGTTATATGTAATAACAAGTTATGTAGCTATTATTATATTTGCTGGTGATGGGATCCTCCTCCCTCACCTTCTAGGTTACAAAACAGAGGTTTGACTATTAAGCACTGAAACTGTTAAACTAGACATAATAAATTGTTCAACATGAATCAGAGGATGCAGCCATTATGTATGCATGTATTTGCATTTCAGTAGAGTTCAAAATCCTCCCTCAGGATTCGAGGACCTCTTGCACCTTGTGTTGCAATAACAGTAAGAGGATAGATGTGTTTCCCACTCTTATTTGACTCTTCAGGACCCCTGACACACTTTAATAATGAGAATTTTGTGGCGAGTTCAATAAGTGGTGATTATTTTTTGAGTGTCTGATTTAGGGAACCTAGAAGATTTGTCCTACATCAGATACTGAGCAGAAATTTTCCTGTTATTTTCATGTGATAATGTAGGTCCTTGACCTTCATCAACATGTTGTATTTTGGCATCACTTCCTCTGAGAGACCCCCAAAATCAGAAATGGATGGAAAGCTTGGCTTTAATTTTTCTTAGTACAATGTTCTCATTTTGTAGATGGAAAGGAAGGGAAACTTCGGACTAATAACCACAGGATTATGAAGTTGTGAAGTTTAAATATTTAGTTAGAGGTGACACAGCAGTACTTAACAACGTGGGATTCACTTTTGGCAAAAACAACCTATTGACTTCAGTTTCATGAATCAGTGCTTCTGGTGCTACTAAGTTAACAAAGTGCCAAATCTGCACAGTGTGGCAGTAACTTTGACAGCCAAATGAGGAGTGACGATAGAAAGCTGGCTTTAGCGCGGCTTTCCCTTTCTGATCGGCAGCTCTGCCACAGTGTCAGGCGAATAAGAAAAGGGGGTAAGCAATGCCGAGCTGCCCTTTTCTCCCCGTGTCTGCAGCCGTGCCCTCTGGCCGGCTGGGCACCCGGAGCGCCGCGTTCCGCAGGTGGCTGCCAGGCGCTGCAGCAGCCCGGAATGGGGCGATGTGCTCGGGGGCTCGCCAGCCCGGCCCGAGCCCAGGGCCGCCGCCTCAGCAGGGACTCAGGCTCCGCAGGAGATCACTCAGGGCGGCTTCGCGTCTGACCCAACGTACAGTTGAATAAAAAGAATGAAAACGCGTTCGTGTCGAGGCTGTAGCGATGGTGTGTCGGGAGCCCGCGGCCAGGACAGAGGGGCTGGGGTCTCCGCGGTTCCCACAGCTCCGTGACACCCGAGGGGCAGCGCTGCCAGGGTCTCCGCTGGCCATCTTTGCTGTGGGCGGTGCGGCTCGAGCCCCCCACCTCTGCGCTACCGACACTAAACTTTTTTTTTTTTTTTTGGTCAGTTGTCACCGTGTCCCGCTCTCGCCGCCGGGGCTCGCACGGGGCCCGGCAGCAGCAGGAGCTGTGTGGGAGGCGCGCGCTCTCCGCCCGTACCAAAGATGGCGGCCAAGGAGCCCGGGGGTGCCGGGCGGGCGGCGCCGCTCGGTACCGGGCGCTGCCGAACCGGGGCGCGGGACCCGTGGCCAGCGCCCCGCGCCTCCTCGCGCCGCGCAGGGCCCGGGCCCGCCCCCGCCGCCCCCCGGCCAATGGCGGGGCGCGCGAGCGGGCGGGGCGGGGCTCGCGGTGGGCCGGCCGAGCGCTGCCCGGCGCTCAGTCGCGGCTGAGGCGCGGGCGCCGGGCGGAGAGGCGACAGTGCCGGTGCGGCTGCTAGCGGGGCTCCGCCGCGGGCGGCCGTAGAGTCATGGCTACTCTCAGGTAACGTGGAGCCCCCGCGCAGCGCCCGCAGCACAGCCCTGTGTCCCGGGGGGAAGGGGCGGCCGGTGCTGATGCATTCCCGCTGGCGGGGCGGGGGCGCCCGGCGCGATGCTCCGCCGCAGGCGGGCTCTTCTCCCCGCTGTGTGATCGGGGTGCGGGGCAGCGCGGCTTCGTCCCATCTCTCTCCCTCTGCCGCGAGTTGGTTTGGCGGCTGCACGCCCGCTCCCCTGGGGCGAGGAAGGAGGGAAAGCCGTGCCTGTGCCCTGCCGGCCCCTGAGCCCCCTGGGCACAGCGCTCCCGGGGCACCGCGTTGGCTTTGGCGGGCAGGTGGGCGCGCCCGGCCGGGACTCTCGGCCGTGCTTGGCGATGCCGGTGCCCAGCGGCATCGGGAGCGAGAGCACCGAGCAGCGCTGCGCCGGGCCGGGCCCGCAGGTGATCGGCGGGGCGGTGGCCGGGGGCTGCGTGCGGCGTCGCTCGGCGGCGGTGCCGCTGTCACAGGTAGCGCTTGGGCGTGGGCAGCCGCCGCCCGCCGCGGGGTCCCGCCCGTGGGCGTGGGAGGACGCTTGTCGTTGGGCTCCGGCAGCCGCCTTGGAACCTCAAACCCTCGTTGTAGCTTGCCGTGACTGCAACCAAATTTTAAAAGAAGCCCCAATAACGAGAAGCAGTATCTTAATAGCAGGCTGGGCTCTTGGCAGGCTGTTGGAACTGTGGTGGTGTCAGCCTGTCAGCGATACCTGGAAAATGACAAACCCGTAACTTAACATTCTGTGAAAGGAGTTACTGTGAATAGTTTTTCTTCCCAAACACTTCTTCTTAAGATGGGGTTGTATTGTGAGGTAAATAGGTAACCTTTGATCAGGCCTTCAGCTGCTAAAGAAATGCCTAAAATTACAGCCTCCAAGTTCAATTTGATCATTCAAGGCAATTCTCCCATCTCCTCTCCCCACCCTTCAAATTTTGTGTCTCAGGTTTCATTTACACTGTTTCTGACTGAGACGGTAACTTTGAAATTGCAGTAGTATTTCGCTGTTGGAGCTTGTGGAGTTAGCGCAGCTGTGAAGAGCTGGGTAGTGGCGGAACAGTTTTTTCTGCAGCAGCTTTGCTTACATAAGGCCAAAGCTTTTAGGATTGTTTTCAAAGTTGGAACCTGTGAGTGTGTTACTTTAGAAGACTACGAAAGCTTCATAATAAATGAAATATTTTCTGAAGATGTTCCTCTAAGTCAGTATGTAAATATGTAACTGCTTAGCCAAATATTGTCTTTGCTTAGGACCTGTGTCAGGGAAGCATGTGAGCAGTCCTGCAGGCCACCTTGTATGTCTAAGATCTGTATGCTAAAGTGATTTGCTGACCAGTGATGCAAGAAAATTGAACTCTGGAAGGCTGGAATAATAGTTCTAAGTTACTTTTGTGTTAGATGAGTTATGGTCAACAGTAAGTATCCTACTTCTAATGATGTTACATGGGTAAGTGGGATGAGAGAAGGACACTTTGAATCAAGAGCTTATAGCTAGTCAAGTGCTATGAATCTGGTACTGTTGCTGTTTAACTACACATATAAATAATTTTTGGTAAGTTCAAATCTTGTGCTATATGGGGTTTAACTCTGTTCCTTTGTGTCTGAAATGGATATGCTGAGAACAGGCTTAAAACGTGCCTTGTTTTGCCTTACTTTAAAGGGCATAGTGAAACCCTTTACAAATACTAGTATTTTAGATCTTACAAGACTGTATCTTAAATTTGTAAAAGGAGGACTAGGTATACAGCATGGAGCCGTGCAATTGCACACTCAAATGTCTCAGTCGTGTTTGAAGGCTTTCTGACTTGTCAGTATCCAAAGGCCCAAAATATTTCTCTGTCCCTGTGCCAGTAACTAATAATAAGCTTTCGCTGATATTTTGATGTTGCTCTTCCACGGAAGTGCGCTGCAGCATGAGATGATAACAATATTGTGTGATAGTTGGATATAGTACTGCTGATGTTCAGCAGCCAACTTGAATCAGGACCATATTTTTAAAAATGCCTGCAGCAGTAGAGCATGAGATTGGACACAGCTTTCCAGATCATTCAGTTGCAGTTAATTTTGTTGACTTCTTAAAAAAGGTTCAAGGGTAGCTCAGTACTGATGTTGTGGGTTCTTTTTTGTCCATTTGTTTGGGTTTGTTGTTTTGTTTTTATCCAGTTTAGTTTCATTTTATTACTTTGCTGCTTGTGATCAGAGTAAGGTGTGAAACACTGGCCATTTGTGTAAAATCAGTCATATTGGTCATGTCTAAACAAAACTCCTAATTAACAGATGAAGATTTATTTATACTTAATGAGTTACATTGCTTGAACTTGTAATTGCAGCTCACACTTCATCTAGTCCAAAGTTAAAAGCCAAACTCATAAAATATGTTGCTGCTTGTCAGTAGTTCTGAATGTAAATGTAATGTACATCAAAGCTTTCTGTAGTTACTGTTCTGTAGTTTTGCCTGCTAGATGGAAAGTGTATTTTTATGTATTTTTAGATTTGTATGAACATCTTATCTGTAGTTTAGAGTTTAAGAAGTGTATCTCTTGTTCATATATATGTACTCTGTGTGTTTCTTTATACGTATACACACGTAGATGCTGACTGTATAGTCAGTTACATACACCCTTAATTTGTGCAGATGAAGGAGTTGTCACCTGCTTCCTGAAGAACTGATCCAGATATTCTTTTGCAATAGGTTAGTTGGGTTAAACAAGAACAGCCTTTTCGAATGTTACCAGTACTCCAATGAAAGAGAAGGGACTCGGGAGAGTCAAGCAGGCTGGGGACTACAGAAGTGTGTTCTGTGTCTCTGGCAGAGATGTGTTCCCAAATAACCTATGTATGGTGAAATCTCAATTTTCAGGAAATTATTACTGCTTCCTCTCTATGTTTTATCCCTAGTTGGCTGGAAATAATCACTGAAATTTTAATCACTGCAGATGTCCAGGGTGACTGAATAGCAAACTTAAGGCCTATAAGGTTCAAATCTACAGTTCAAAGTCTTCAACGTGGTGAGAATGTAACAGTTTAAGATCTCAGTTTTTTGCTATGGAGACTTGTAAATTTAGCATTCATCAGAATCATAAATATTTGGTTTATTTTATGCTTTTACTGAGGCTTATCTGGCTTTACAGAGTATATGAGAGTAAAAAATTTATTTTTTAAAATTTTTACTGACAGGCAAACTGAAGCCAAGTTGCTGCTGTACCTCATGTTGAGCCACAAAAAGTGCAGTAGGATAACAGTGCAGAAACTTTGCAGCTCCTCAGAAGGGAAGGGTGATTTGCATTGCACTAAATGTAGCCAGTGTTGGGTTAGTCGGGTTGAACATGCTAATAGTTTACACAGTCAAGTCTTCCTCTTTGACAGTAGGACTTTCCAGATTGGTTCAGAAAGCTTGTATTAGAAAATGCTGATCACAGTGGGGATCACTGAATCAGTTAGATTGGAAAAGACCTCTGAGATAGAGTCCAACCTCTTAAATATCTGCTTGTTGACTTTTAAAAATCTGTGAATTAGAAATTGTTTAGACTTTTCCCGTTGTGCCCACTGTATTTTTGTCAAATACAGTAACAGTTAAGGAAAGACAGAACTCCAGTCTCCAGTAAAAATGGAGTGTATGGATTTTTCTTTTTTTTCCAATGGAATGTTGAGATATATTTTTAAGCATGGATGTTCTCGTATCGTAAGACTTACATGATTCTAACATCTAGGTGAAAGAACCAAAAATGTAGAAATACATGTTAATTGAAGGCACAGGGCTAGAGATTAGTATATGTTATGTGTTTAGATTATTTGCAAAAATAGGTAAACAGCTTATAACACTTAACCTGATTTCTTCACAGAAATCAATGTTAAACTTCTCAAAGTTTTATGTGTTTATAAAGCTGTCAAGTTCTGCTGTCCTACATTTAGTTGTGAAAAACAGCTATACTGAATTTGGGGAGAGTTTGCCCAGAAGTTTCAGTGGAATATTTCTGAACATATACTGATCTGATGATAGCTACCTTGGCTTTTAAAACTTGATTCCAAATGGCACCCTACATACAGCCTCTGGAATACTTGAATGGAGATGATTATAAAATACTGTAGGAGAAGGAACGCTTAGGAATGAGCAGGACTTATGTGTGATGTAAGGGCTGCCTGGGTTAAATGGCACAGAAAGTTCTAGTTCCTGCTGCTGCTGACACGTGAGGAGTTTGTACGCATGTTATTGGCTTCATAGAGCTTCTGCACAAAGTTGCTCTTGTGCTGCTTTGAACATACTGCGCTGTATGTTCCACAGCCCACAGCTCACTGAATGTTTGGTAGCTTCTATTTTGCTTTTCCATTGAACGCAGTAGCTTCTTCATAGGTGGTGACCTCAGCATGTCAACTGTATTTCAGTTTTTTTTTTTTTAAGTACAGCTGCTGTTTTCTGGCATACTGACCATTAAAATGCTGGCTCTGGTCTTCTGTAGAAGTTATCCATGATACAGTTTTTTTTTCTCAAGTGTAGTTATAAATCTGTTGATGTGCAGAATTTCACGGCATGTGAGAATCAGATAAACATTAAGTACAGGAACATACAGCTTGGGACAAATCTGCATTTAACATTTAGAGAGTTCTGACTTCATTCATTGTCCTACAGTACTACTTACATAATACTTAGGTTTTACAGTGGAGAGAATGTTCTGTCTTGTGACTTCAGCTGCAGTCCCCTTTATCCTTATGTCTTCTGAACTGTCATCTGTGTCTCACTCTTCTTGTCTTCTAGCCAGGTGTAACTTATGGTTATGCTATTTAGCACACTGTGCTATTTGTCACACTGACAAAAGTATTTAGTCAGTCTTACAGGTTTTTACTAAGCAGATGTTAACTACCCCAGTTAGGAATGAGCTGGATTTCTGGCTCCATCTTCATGAAGCAGCATCTTCCACATTTTATTTACAGTGAAATGGGCTCTAAAGGACTGCCTTTAAAGATACAACAAAAACTAGGGTACTTAAAGCATGGTTTGCTATGTCTCAGTATCAAGGTTTTTAATCATGTTTTCCATGCTGCAACGTGGGTCACTGAGTGCAGTCCTTCAAGGGCAAGCTGCTCCAGCATGGGTCCTCCACAGGGTCACTAGTGCTACCAGGAAATCTGCTCCAGCATGGGCTCTTCTCTCCATGGGCCTGCAGGTTCTGTCATGCAGGAGGCTGCTCCAGCATGGGCCTCCTATGGGGTCCCAGCCTCTTCTCAGACATCCACCTTTTCCAGCATGGGTCTCCTCCATGGGCTGTAGGTGGACAACTTGCTTCACCGTGATCTTCACCATGGGCTGCAAGGGAACCGCAGCTCAGGTGCCTGGAGCACCTCCTCCCTTCCTTCTCCACTGACCATGGTGTCTGCAGAGCTGTTCCCCTCGCATGTTCTCACTCTACTCTTCTTTGGCTGCATGACATCTGCACAATAACTTTTTTCTTCCCTCCTTCGTAAATCTGTTGTCACCAAGGTGTTACTATAATTTCTAATTAGCCCAGCCTTGTCCACCGGCATGCCCGCCTTGGAGCTACCTGGGATTGGCTCTGCTGGACGTGGTGGAAGTTTCTGGCAGCTTCTCACAGAAGCCACCTCTGTAGCCCCTGGCTGCCAAAACCTGGCCGCACAAACCCCGTATAGGTAGTCCTACTGAAGCTACCTTTAGTGGCCAGACCAAGGGTGTGCCGTGCTGGTTGGAGACAGTAGGTGTTAGTTTGGCAAGGATTGCAATGAGTTTGGATGTAGTTTTAGAGAACAGCTGCATTCACTCCTACTTGACACTAGGCCACATATCTAATCCTTTGGTATTACTACATTATCACCCAAGTACATGCTGTTCAGGAAAATGTAACACATGGTTTCTGAATTAATCTAAAAAGAAAAGTTAAAACTATCCTTCTCAAAAATACTGTTTCCAGTATTTTTGATGTCTTTTTTTCTATGTGAAAGAAGTCATGGTAATGAATGTCAAATGGCTTAAAAGTGCACCCAACCTACCAGCAGACAGCTGCACTGTTTAAAATGGCTGACAATGCAGAATCCATAGTCTCTTTGTTTCAGTTTATTAGAACAAACTTAAATTGTTATATTTTTTGTTGGTACCAACTGAACTGGTTCAGTGAAATTTTTACACCCTGGTGTGATGCTCCCCCTGACTAAAATTTGGTATTGCAACTTGAATATCATCCTTTAAAACTCTAGAACATGGCACACATCTTTAATTCTTTATCTGAATAAGTGACAGTTTAAGAGAATAATATGTTTCTTGTTGCAGTCTGTGTATTGATCAAAGATCACTGTAGGATAGGACTTCCCTCAAATTTGATTCTGTATATATGCCACGTCACTGTGTTTACTGTGCTGGGAAAAATGTCTGTCTTCTTGTTTTTCTCTCTAATAAAAAAATGCCTTTACATATACTTGAAACAATAAACCAGTGCAAAGCTAACTTGATATAATTGATTCTCTTACAGTGAAAATGTCCTATTTGGAATGGGAAATCCTCTGCTTGATATCTGTGCAGTTGTGGACAAGGACTTCCTTGACAAGTAAGTCTTGATATCTTTTTTTGTTTTTAAATGTGAATTTTGTTTCCAGCATGGTGTCTATAAATAAATGGAGGGCTAGCTGCCTGTGTTTATGCTGGTCTCTGGGATTCTGGCCTTATGCTGGAAGTAGCCAGCATGGTACCTGTCATTTGATTGTTCTTGCTCTATGAAATTGTGGTGGTGGTATCTATGAAAACCATCAGTGTTTTCATATGGTTTCTTATCAATTTATTCAAGTCTCCTCATGCTGTCTTTGCTAGTCTTTAATTGGAAAGAATCATCAATTTCAGTAAGATTTAGGTAGCTCTTGTATCAGTCTTTGTGTGCTACTTTTGATTTACTGTTACTGCACTCTTCTTCAATGATGACTATGGGTTAAATATGCCATTTCTGTAACAGACCAAGAAAAGTTGTGCAAGTGTACCTTTTAAAAAAAATATTCCAGTTTATCAGTCAAGAACAGGACTGCTTCTTATCAGGTTGTCTGTTATCTTGCTTAAGCCTACTTGTTATGCTACCCTCCATATAACCATATTGTTGGATTGCTTGATTGGCATTAAGCTTACTCATTCTTGAATCAGCTTAGAGATCTGTCTTTTCCAGAGGTGTAAAATACAACTGCTCTTTTAAATCCTTCTGCTTGAGCTCCATTTTTTATTGTTGTTGCCACTTTTTTCTGCTTTGTAAGTCGATTTGGTATTTCAGAGTGCTTGCAATTCTTTCTTTAATTTTTAAAGCGTTAATAACTTTTTTCTCTAATCATTCTGTATTTTGTTAATGGGAATACTGCATCAAAACTAAATTTCACATCATCAAATAATGAACATGTACAGAGTTTTTATTTTTGAACATGTATTGTTAGCCACTAATCTCTTGTTCTGCAGCTCTGAATAGCAGTAATTTGTTTTGTCATTGATATTTCATCACTAAAATTTTATCTTAAGGTGTATTTGAGTGAAAGCCTTTATATTGTAAGCTGGAGACAAAAGAAAAGAATGTAGTGGATTGTGTCAAGTTCAAACACCTGGAACTTTAATTCACTTTTTTGAATATTCAAGACATAGACCTGATTTCTAATCTGGTATAATTCTCTGCCTCGTGTTTCCACTGAAATAACTTGAAAGCCATAAGTAATGCCCTTCTCCCAACCCAACAATACCCCCCAACTAATCCTTATAAATTGCTGACATAAAAGAGGTGATGGGATCTCTACTGCAGTACTGAAATCCTTCAGGAGTGCATTGTGCTTTGCACTGGATGTGATGTGCTGTGCAGAATTTA
Source organism: Eopsaltria australis (assembly GCA_034509425.1). Taxonomy (NCBI): domain Eukaryota; kingdom Metazoa; phylum Chordata; class Aves; order Passeriformes; family Petroicidae; genus Eopsaltria; species Eopsaltria australis. The sequence continues at coordinate 895,123 of JAVTVJ010000525.1, forward strand.
ATTTAAAAATTAGAAGTCTTGTGTACTCCCATTTGAGTCCTGTCAGACAAATTAAATTATCTCCTGGAGCAGCATATGCTCTGTGAGCATTTCTTTACTGCCAAAGTGCGTTTGTGGAGTATTGCATTATTGAAAGCCACAAGCAGTCTCTTCCTCCAGCAGTTGCACAGGGAGCCTGAGGAGCTCGTTTACCTTCTCACGCACCTGGTTTGATATCTCTCTCCCTGGTTGTGACTGTATGCAGAGAAGTCCATTTTACAAACCAACAAGAGTGTTTCTCCTCCAGGTCCAACTACCTTTTGCAACATTTCCTGAAATGGAAATCAGGTCCCATGCTTCCTCAGCTTGCGAAAGGAGAGAAAATAGAAAATGTAGCTGTAGAACAGCTGCTAAAATAGAGTTATCTATTCAAATGCTGCAGGGAGGTGCAAGAACATAGATGTTTCAGGACTGTGAAGCATTTGAAAGAGAAATTGTTGATCATCGTACTCTCTTTTTTCTTGTCAAGCAAGACATGCACCCATCTCTAGCCATGTAGTGTCAGCTTTTGGTATCTTGGCAACCTGGAGTCTGTTTCTCACCTCTTCTACTAGATGCAAATGTTGAATGGGGTTGGCAGGCCAGCAGGGCTCTGACTTGAGAAGGTAGCTTAGGAAAATAAGAAAAGAGTTTAGGCAAACACACATTTTATAGAATTTTATACATTTAACTTTTAGTGTGTTTCTGTTAGTTTACCCGTCTCTCATACAGTGAGTTTTAAGTATAAATACCTTTGTTTAGAAAAAAGGACTTGATGTTGCAAGTTTAATCGATATATAGTCAGTGAAATGAGAGTATTAAAACGAGTCCTATAAACAGCTTATTTTTGTAACTTCTGTTAAGAAAGTGCAAATTGAAACAGCATAAGGAAGTGTAGAAAGTAGTCTTTTAAACAATATTTAATTGGCCTACAATCCATGTTATAAATAAATCTGAAAATAAATATATAATGCAGTCCTACTCCCAGCAGATTCTAAACAGCCTGCTGCCATTTAATACTGGTTTGAAGAAATGAGCAGTGTTGGAGGGCTGGGCTGGTATTTTTGCCTTGGGTTGTGAGCACAACCCTGTCACTTTGTTTTAATCTGATCTCCAAAGTCTTTTGCTCTCTTGAGAAGTTTTGGAGGGCTTAAAGCCTTTCCTAGACTTTAAGCCTTTCCTAGGAGAGGCGGTTTTAATTGATATCACAACAGGACTTCAACATGCTCATCTGAGCTTTTCAGACCATATCAGCAGTCTGGCATTATCTGAGCCAGAGAGGCTTTAGGCTCTGTTGAGATTTCTGGGTCCCATTTCTTGCCTCTCTTCAGGGAAACAATCTGGAAAAGTGTTAGCAATGTTGATGGCACTGTTGAAAACTGGTGATACCACAAACCACTTCAGTTTCTGTTTATGGAGCTGGAAATAAGTCTCGGAATAAATATAGTCCATCATATGTCCTTGGGGCATTTTAGTATCTGCATGAAAGAAATATCAGAAATGTGGTTTTGTTTTGTTTTTTTGGTCTCCTTTTAGTTTGTATCAACTCCATTACCTAAGAGTATTTTTGTTTCATTTATGAAGACTTGGATAGTTGCTCAAAGAGCAGCTTCTAAGGGGTGGGAGGGGAAAGAATAGAAGAAGAATTAATGCGTTGTGGGTGAAGTGCTAACTATAGCTATGCTAATCTGTGAAAATAACTTTGCTAACAGGCATTCATTGAAGCTTTTGGTGTACTCACTTCTACCCGTGACATTTAACAGGAATGATTCTTTTACCTTCTAATTGCAACAGGCATTTAAGAATAACTTAATGTACACTACTTGTATTAAACTCTGCTAAAATGGGCAAAGAAATTCTGATTAACATGCCAATGACATTTTAAGACATTAAACTCTGTACTGCTGACTCGTGTAAATACTCCAGTGTCCTGCTGTTAAAAGTTAGGAGATGGCATGTGTTTCATTGCTCTCCCTAGAGCACTCCATTTTGCAAATATTCAGTTTTTGACACTGAATTTAGCTTACCTAATTATAGTTAATTTTTAGGTTGTAGAGATCTGGGCATTACTTGTCACCTCAAGTGCACTTGCAGTGGTTGAGAAATGTGTGTTCATGGTATGGATAAATCTTCTCTTGATGTGTCTATGACTGCATGAGCTGAGGAGAAGAGAAGCAATGTTGACAAATTGTCATTGACAGAGCTATTGTGCCAGTCCTGAAACTTCTCAATACATGAAACCTTGTGTCTTCCCTAACTGATCAGTGCGAAGGCAAGGAAAAGATCTGTGATTGGCAGCACCTGTATAAGCATGTTAATATCTTTCAGTCCATGCTCTTAAAAAGGAGTGGAGATATAGTGGAAAATGATGATATATGTTCTATTTATCACATCAAGTTTAAAGAATCATATTGCTTTATTTCACTCTAATTTCTGGGCTCTTGACCAGAGCCATGATCTCATGAGTTGAGGTATGTTTACTACTCGGGCTGCCAAATTCCATTATAGTTATAACCTGCAGACTGACTATTTTCTCACCATTGTGGTCCAGGATTACGAGTTTCTGTGTGATTACTTGTTGGTTGTCCAAGCAGACAAGTATTTTTCTCTTTAGGTCTTTTTTTTTCTCCTTAAAATAAGGGTGTGTGGCAATCTTTGCACAAGTTCATTGAGGATGCTCAGTAAAGACTGGAATTCAGCCCTCTGGGAGAGGTTAATGGGTTTTCGTATTGCTTTGAGTTGGGAATTGTGTTACCTGTTGCCCTGGTTTTGGCTGAGACAGGGTTCATTCTCCTTCTAGTAGGTGTCACAGTGATGTGTGTTTTGAATTTAGTGTGTACTGTCCATACAGTGATACAGGTATGAAAAATACACAGTAAAAACTTTAAAACCTGCCCCTGAAAATTTGCCCCTGTATTTTTCCTCCCTCTGCAGAAGATAATTTGGTGTATGATGTTCTGTTCTTTCAGTAATTCTTGCGAAAGATTAATCCTAAAAGTGGCTGTTGCATTGGGTCATTTGGCAGAGAAGCTGAATAACTGCATGCTATATTATCACCTTGTGTTTTTAGTTGTATCTGTGGAAGTCAATGTAATTAATCTCAAGGTCTGAACATAGAACATCGTTGAAACTGTTGAGCCCAATTGCATCATCTGACTGCTGGGAAATTATAACAACTCCACTGTTTGCTTGCAAAAACTTAGGGTAGTGATGGCTGTCTTAAGAAGGTCATCTTCATACTAATATGTCTATAAATTTGGTAGTATTCCTGATAACATAATTAAAGCTTTCTACAGCCCTAATGCTTTCTCCTAGTGCATTTAGTTACAAGTGTAGTTTAAATGAGTGAAAAATTGTAGTTAAGCTCCATTTAGAAAAGGCTATTTGAAAAATCTGCATATGGAGTGACAGTATTTAATAGAGAGCTGTGATGTTTTCAGGGTATATAGGGCTTGGGCAGTGTTTATGGAGGAGCTTGTAACTACTTATTTACCTGTAAAATAGAATGTAAGATATTAATGAATGAGAAATACTTCACTCTTCTCTTTGTGTGTTTCCACTTTCTTCAATACTTGTTCAGTAACAAACTGTAAATCATGAATTATTCTTTTATTTTTCCCATTCTTCAGAAGACTTGAAAATTTAATGCATGTCAGTAGAACATGCCTAGTTGATGGACCAGTTGTTTTCTTTAGAATAACCTTAAGCACATGACAGACACACACAGAGCGCATCTGTATCTTCCCTTCACTTACGAGTGAAAATTTGTTTAACAAAACTTTGTGGCTTGCATTACAAGGCAAATGATGAAATAATGAGTTCCATTTGCCTCTTCAGTGCAAACAAGGAGCTTTAAGTGAAAACAGTCTATGAATGAAGTAAGTATCTCTGGTTTTAAATAGGCAATAATATTAAATGAAAAGACCCTTGCTGAAGATGTCTTTGATGGAAAAAGCTGGGTCTTGTCAGTAGAGAACTGGAATCCATCTTAAACTCAATGGTAAAACTTCCTCTTTGAAAGTGTTACTTGCTGTTTGTACTGAGAAACTTTACATATTAGAGCTTCCAGATTGCACGATTATGAGATTGATTTTTATTTAGTATACAGTAAACAAAAATTGTGATTCATGTTCTGGTTATGGTTTCAGGCATTCTTTTTAATTACAGATTATTAAGATGTGATTTTAATATTGTTTTGCATTCCCTTCCTGCTTGTCAAATGCAAAATTTCCAACAGTGTAGTACAGATTTAGAGGGGTTTTTCCTACTACAGTAATAAAGTGAAAGTGGTTGATCACGTGTTTTTGAAGAATAGAAAAGACCAGTCAAAAATTAGCAGTTATTTGACACAGTCTCAGGTTTTTTACTCTAGATGAAATTGATTTGTCATCTCTTAGAAAAAGTGGCTTTTTAGTGATAACATTTTGAGGTGGTTGGAATACCTTCATCTTTCTAAAAACTTCTGTTTCTAAAAAATTAGGTATTTAAGTCAATTATAATGCTCATTACTACTTGATTAGTTTGCCTCATTCAGGTCAGGCAATATGCAATCTCAATAGTTTTTCTCCCCAAGTTACGTTAATCAAGAAGAGAGCGATTCTGTCCTTCCTTTAGATATTAAATACTAATCGTTAACATTTCTTTTTAGTAACTTGCTATTACATTAGGCTATTCCTGAACAAAGTGCAGAAACCACATCAGTGTTACAGGTGACTGTAACCAAAGGTATGAGGTGCTTGTGCCACTGATGATCTCTGATCCTGTGCCTCTGTGCTTCGGCACAGAACCCTGCCCAGGCCCGCTCTGTGCTTTGCTGCTTCTTGTCCTGTTCCTTTTTGCAGTGTTGGTCTTGTGGTCTCTGCTGTAGCCACAGGGAAAGGGTGGAGGCTGTAGCCACAGGGAAAGGGTGGAGGCCGCCTGTCTTCCTCTTAATTAGTGGTGTTCTTGTTTTCCCTTAGCCAAGAGCTGCAGTAGGGTAAACTAGCTGTTTGAGTGTTATTTCATGGTATTTTTGTCAGGGCAGAATCATCAGTGTTCCAAGTTACTGGAGATCTGGTTGTGTTGTAGACTTCAGGATGTTATGAAGCTGGCAGTTCCCTTATAAGTTCAGGTAAAATGCAGAGCTGGGGACAGATTTTTTTTCATTTTACAAACCCTTGATTCCTCTCTTCAATGTGTTAGCATACAAATTATTTTCATTTTTTAGTTCTACTTGAAACTTGTGGGTTTATGGCACATGAATACTAGGGAGAAGTGGCTAAACAATTTTTGGTGATTATTGTTCCAGTAATTTTTTTTCCTTGTATTTCTTCCCTTGTTTTGTGACAGCAAAAGTGATTAAGTTTCAATGTAAATATCTGAGGTGCACTGGACAAAGTGTAAAGGGGGAGCATATGATTGTCTAACATGGCAAGCTGTAACAAGTGAACAGTAGCATCAAGTCACAGAAATACAAACATTGCCATGAACATTTTTTCAGTTCTTGGATTATTGAAGCTATTTATTTCTTCAGTGTTGAGGCTGGGTTTTTTCCTGTTTAAATGACAGAAACTTTCCACTGGTAGGAAGGTAGGCAATAAAGATTACTGAGACATTAGGCTGTCACTGTAGTCTGGAAGTGTACAGTCAACTTCCTCCATTAGAAATTAAGCTACATCCAAATTCACCTCCAGACCACTCCAAGTAAAGGCTGCATGCAGTCTCACCTGTAAATATTAAGCCCAGTGTCCTCCATGGCTTCAGGCTAGCATGCCTTATCTGTTCTGTTTCAAGACAAGAACTGCAGTTACAAATGTAAATCTTCAGATTTTGGCTATTAATATTTCCCTGGTTTCCTAGCAAAAGAGACAGTGTTCCAGATTCTCACGTGTCTCCTGACAATTTATTTTGTATAGTTACTGTGTAGAAAAGAGATCGAAGACCTTTCTCCAAATCTGATTGCATTAACTCCCATTTTTGCCAGAGTATCTTCCAGCGAATTTCATTGAAGCTTTTTTGAAATGTGCTTGTGGTGTTATATGCAGCAGTGTTAAACAGCCAAAGTTCTGAACAGAATCATCAGGATCACAACAGTGGTGATGTCTTGAGGCAAAAGGGAGGAGCAGTTCTTCCCAGAAGCAGTAATTGCAGTTCTCGCCATGTCCCAGTGACAGCAGGGCAAGGACTTAATCTTCCAAGAACACTTCCCTAAAGCTCCATCTTGGTATTGCTCATTCATTTTTCAGGGTAAAATTTAAATTTTCAGTGCAGTAAAAAAGCCTTCTCTGCCATTTTCCATATGCTACTTTTTCTTATAAAGCTGGTGACTCTGATGGCTTGGATATATTCTTTCAGCATGGGTGAAATTTCACAGTAGCTGTAACATTTGTGTGTAGCTTTCTCTTTGCTCTAATCAGTGTTAAAAATAATCTGTAGAGAAGGCAAATTAAGGTACATTAATTCCTTGACAATTATCTATTTAAAGTTTCTATAATCGGGACTGTCCTATAACAAGCCCTTGGGTGCAGAGACAGTTGATGGAGAGAAGGAGCTTTTAGACAGCACTGAGACTCATTCAGGTTGCAATGATAATATGAAATTAGTACTTCAGCCTAGATCGTGACAAGCAGAGCCACATCAATAAAGTTGTGTAACAGGAAAATGTAATACATTTTTAACTGTATTTTTGAAGAAATAAGTGAGGTTTTAACTGATATGTAAGACTTGCTGTTAGTTTCCTTATTTCTAAATGGGAACAGTGTGGCTTTTATTAAATATGGTACACCAGTCTTTTTCTGTGTCTCCCTATAAATGATGACAAGGTCAATTCTTACCATTTTGAAGACAGTTAAATATTTAATATCAATCAAGATTCAATACAGCCTCAGAACTTTCAGTTCCTTCCTTTTGGAGGGTTTTGTTGCTTGAAGGTAATATTCTGGGCTGACTGTGGTTTGTGAGGTCTTCACAGGCCAATAAATGTCTTTTGCTCTGTCTTAATTGATTTTTTTATTGGTGGTGCATTTATTTCTTTGTACTAGAGAAGCTAAAATAATTGTATTTTAGAGATTTCATTTCTTCTTTTGGAGATAAAGATAGAACAAATCTAGTATGGGGGTAGAGTTGTAATTCAGTTATGAAATGTACTTTGTGTTAATGGAGACCATCACGGTCTTATGGTTGCAGCAGTGTAATGTTACTGCCTTTGTTGATGTGTACAGAGTACTAACCTGTATTTTATTGTAGATGTAGAGCCTGTTGAAGTTCATCCTGATAGCTTTATAAGGCTGCCTTCTCTGAGAAGGCGATGAAGGGTTTGTTTTCAAGCGTAAATGGAGTAGCTGGCAGTGCTATTCTTATATGGCAAACAGGGAGTCCTTATTTAGAAGAAATCAGTAAAATATTGTATCAATCTGAGGGTCACATGCACAACCACACTACTGTGCCTTCTCTGAATTAGATATACATGTGTGTGTATATCTATAAAGTTCTCAAAGCAGAGCTCCTCATGGAGCAGGGGAAGTATTTGGGGATTTTCAGTACTAGTGGTGACAGGATCTGGTGTAGAATTGGTAGGAGTTCATCCGAACAATAAATTTTAAAGTGATAATAGCACATAACTGTGGATAACTAGGAAAAGAACAGGAACCCTTCAGCTTAGATTATCTACATGTTACTTTTCTTGGTGCTTTTCTGTAAGTTTTATGCGAATGAAACTTTAACACGTGATTGTGGAAACTGGTTTGTGATGATAATCAAAATGAATTAAACTGCAAATGAGTGTTTACTTCTGGTTGAATATAATAGGTATGTAAATATTAGATGATCATTTCAGAACAGGAACAATGCAAAAAGAGCTGGGAAAGCTAAAAAAGTGGCTTAAATATTCAAGGCTCAAAGGAATAATATTAATGGGTGTGTTAGAGTTCAGTCAATAAGGAGAATACCTATAGTTCTGCACAAATTGAATTAATATTTTATTCCTTGAAAAAATTACTAAAGGTCAGCAAAATGTATTTCTACTGGTGCAATGAGTCTAGAATTCAGAGTACCAATTTAAAAAAATGTACAGCGTGTGTACAACTTTTAAAAAGGTGCTTGTAGTCAGATATTTAAAAAATTGCGACTGAAAAACCATTTTTCTATATCTGTACACAACAAGTGTTTAGCTGTCTTAAATTTTTAGCTCCCTAGTTTGTACTTAAGAAAACTGTTTTGACAAGGCCACTTCTATATGCTTAAGTCCAGAGTGATAGGGCTGACCCTATTAAATGATCATAGTTTTTCGCAGTCTGGTGATTAACAGGCTTTGAACTTTCCTGGCTTTCTTAATCCCTTTTAATCATTTAAACCTATTATTGTTTTGACTTCAATTTCAAAAGCCCTTTAAATCTGTCTTACAATATTAATAGCTGATTAAAGTCCTGATTTCCAACCATATTATCAGTGGGGCGTCTTACCTTATTACTCTGAATAATTCAGAAACAATTAGGAAAATATTGATCAAGGGTGAAAGAAAAAAAATCAGAAAAACTGTTCCTAGTAAATTTTATATTTAAATTAGTGATCATATCCCTGTGATAAATGGGGGAAACAAAATGCTTTAATTTATGACGTGAATAACTTCATTTCTTTTTTTTTTAGGTTTCAGTAGTGTAAGTTGATTCTGTGTTGATATTCAAATCCATCTTTCATAATAAGTGATGTGTTAAAAATTCTTTTTCTTCTGGTATTTTTGGGATCCCTTTCACTCACAAATTCCAGGTTTTTTTCTGAAAAAGACAGGTTTGTGTAGGATGTGATGCAGCCAAATAAGACTCCAGTCATAACAGTAGACAGGAACTGAGTAAAAAGGAAAACACTGGAAATTTACTCCATGTGTTCTCCAAGATGGTCCTTCATTCTCTCAGCCCTGACATATCTGTTACCATAGCAAGGTTTGAAGTCTGGAATTTTTTTTTAAAGGAAATGCCCAGTACCTGTGGTTTGATTTGCAGTTAATTTTTTCCCTAAGCAGATGCTTTTGTTTAGTTAAGCAGTGTAATTCTCTGCAAGTCAATGTACATGCCCTTTCCCAAACCAAACGTGATTCTTTGTCATGGATAACTATGAAGTAATTTATTTCCTGTTAGATATGATGTAATTTATTTTCTCTGAAGTAATTAATTTTCTATATTTTATGGAAGGTTAACATAGAAGTACCTTAACCTTCTGTTGCTATTTTTTCAAGTATCCTTCCCACTACCACTAGTGTGTGCTTCATTCCTACATACATTTCTTCTTCTGAAGCTGAACACTGTAGCTAAAAGTTTTTCTGTTTGAAAATGGAAGAAAATGAAATAATTACTGAGGCTGACAGCTCATTCTGGGGTCTTTTTGCTTTTGTTTTGTTTGTTTTGTTTTGTTTATTTGCTCGTTCCTATTTCTGTATTGTAGTAGCTCTTTGCTGTCTTAAATGCTTGATATGAGTTGGAAGCTCAGGTTGAATTAGTTGCAGTTTATGACACCTCATTTCTCCTCTCTCCAAGTTGCTATTCTGTGGGATGCCTTTACCCATGCCCATATTTTTATGCTTGTAATTTACCTATTTGGCTTCATATGTGTTACTATTTTGAAGTCTTACTGCCTGCTAGAATGTTCTGTTGTCATGACATGCCCATGCCAGTCTGCTTTCATCTGTGGATTTCATCAGCAGCTTCTGTGCTTAACGCCAGATCACTCACGGATGTGTGGCATAGTGTTGGGTCTAGCACTGATCCGTGTTGAGGTCAATCTGATTTATGCATTCTCTCACAGTTCTAATACTTTCCCAGAGGAATGTCTGAAAGGTGTGTTAGGCAGCTTCCTCTTTTGTTGGTTTTGCAAGTGGACCCTTGCAAAACATAGCATTTTTTTCTGGAAGCAGGCTTTCTTTGGGGTTGTATTGCTCTCGTACAGTCCGTCTTCAGTCTTTTTCAGGGATGACAATCTGGGCTTTTTTATTTGTTCACAAAGCAGTATCTTTTCAGTAAGGAATTTTTCTAAAATGGTCTAACCTGTTACAAGATCATCCTTAAGTAGCAGTGAATAATGATCAGCAATCACTGAACCCAGAAATTAGTGTAGAAGAGGTCTCTCTTGCTGTCAACTTGAGGCCTAGAAGGAATGTGAAAAGACAGGGAGGACCAGCTGCGCTGTTGAGGATTAGGAGAGAGGTTAAAGAGGGGGACAAATTTTGAGAGAATGGAGAGTGTGGTGCATTTCAGATGGTGAAACTGGGAGGCTAAGCAACAATGGAATTTACAGGGGAAAAAAAAAGTAAACGTAATTAAACTGGTGGAGTAAAAACAGTGCAAGTCAGGCAAGACAGTGGGACTTTCATAATATGAATCAAAGGCCTTTACTGTTTGGGTTTGTCTTTTTTTTAATGGAGGGAAAAAACATGTCTTAAAACAAATATTTGGACTAAGGTCCTTGTATCTGCCAGCTACAGAAAGCTTTACTTTGGTTTAGCTGGTTTCATCTGGTCCATGACGAATTGGGCTGCTAAATTTATATACCAGGTATGGGCAGGATTGTGGATTTTCTTTTCGTCTGGATTTCGAAAACTCACAGCCCTAGAATCTGGCTTAGCAAGCTCAAAGTAATGATCCAAACACCTACGGGTCATGGTACTGAAACTGTATTTGTGTGCATGGGAAAGATTATTGGGCTAATGGGAAGAGTAAGGCTACATTAGATTTAACTGAAATTTTTAAGCAGCTGTAGCCTTGTAAAAAATGCAGAAATACTTCAAGTGCTATTTTACTACAGTAGGAAGAGCAGTTTCCTTACTGCTTTTTGATCTCTGTATAGATCAAGTCAGAAGGAATGGAGTTAGCGCTTACGGCAGCATTACTTTTTCTGTCTGATAAATTGCAGATGGAACTTGAGAAACAGGCTGACCTTCTGTACCCATCCCCCATAAATCTGATGTGTTGGAAAGATTTTGTGAGCTGGGCTTGCTGTGCGCATTGGCCTGTAAATGCTCCTGAGGATGCACTGTTGGAGCAGGTTCACACATGGCTGTGTTTCTGACCTGAATGATCTCGTGGGATGTGAGAAATGCATAGAAATCAGTCAATATACTCTGAAAAAGGACGTGTGAGCACAATGTCCCAAAGATGCCTTGTTCCAGTTTTGACAAGATTAATAATTAAGAAAAAATAAAAGAAAAAGGACTGTTTCCTTTTTTTTTCAGACTAGTGAAGGTAGCCTTAACATCACTTGAAAGTTGAAGCAACACAATTGCTGAATCATTCTTATGCAACTTTCTTTAGAATAAACTGAAAATACAATAAGACCATAGGGAAATCCTTAAGGTTCCTTAATGACGTTTTTGAAAATTTATGAAGAAATGCTTCTGCAAAGCTCTGTCTTAAAAGGTTTCTTCTTTTATTGATGAAGCAGAGCCTAGTATAAATAAAATCTACTTGTCTTGTCCAGTTAATGCAACCAATGCGTGTTAGGTGTCTGATGGAGAAATCACAATCCGTTCCTTTTTTTGATGACTTTTCTGCAAAGTTCAAAGAATGCGTTGGAAATCTGCCCTTTCACGTATTGAATTTTTAATCAATCTGGGGAATACTTAAAGCAGTAAGTGCAGCAAAGCATGTCAAATACAATAAGCTTATGGAATAGCAAAGCTCAAGTGCATTTAAAGGTTGGTCAGAGCCATGTACTGAGGCAAGAAGTTTGTATTTATTTGTACATCAACCAAAGCAGAGGAATGTCTGTGCAGATACATATTTAGGGCTTCCTGGAATGCTTTGCTGTCCCAGCTTTGTGTCAGGGAAATAGTTTAAATATAGTTTATTTTGGTGACTACTCACATTGATGGTTAATACAGAAAAATACTTTAATCTCTAGTGTTTTGTTCTTCACAAGTATTCTTGAGAATAGTGATCACAATATTACTCTCATACATACGCAGTTTTTCATACATCCTTGTGGGTAGTCTGCATTTCATCTTGTCTCTTCCAGCCCAAGCAGCACGTATGAGCGTGTGCTGATTTTCATTTTGATATCTGTACAATTGCTTACTGTTTCTATAGAAGGTTTTGCTTAGATGGATGGATGGATTCAAGTCAGAAATTTTCAAAGGTGGCTTAATTTTCAAGCCATGAAGATCTGTTGCTGTTTTTTAAACCTGTTTGCTCATCACCAGTTTGAATTTGGACTTTTGGACAGGTGAATTTTAAAATCTTTTCAGGAAATTTTTGATAGAGTAGATCTGAACTTGATATATGTTTGGAATTTATCAGCAGTGCATATGAAGTGCAGGCTGTGTTTCCTTTTTGATTTGGTTAAGGCTTTGTGAAATTGGATGCTGCCTGAAGAGAACTGTGCCTTGTGGCTGTTTGTTACATTAAAAACATTGTAAAAATGCTGACTACTGTCCAAGTACATTAATTTTCATTCTCTCTCGTATTAGGAGCTGGGAAATAAAAAAAATCCCGGAGTTGTAGGATTACTATTTCAGAAGGATCTTTAAAATGCATTGCAAAAGTTGAACTTGGAAGTTTTGGTATGCCTAAACAATGAAAAACAGCATTTAATAAAAATTATACATTTCTGCAAAAATTGAAATTGAGGTGATAAACTTGGAGGTGAATGCTAGGCAAGTCATGTACATGAAGAAGTGAAGAATATGCCACTTTTTTTAGCACTGTAACTAAATAGAATGTATTGGTCACGGTTGTACTTCTAGCTGTTGAAATAAATCTCTTGCAAGCAGCCTTAGCATTTTTTCACTGAGTATATTTAGCTGTACTTAGAGCAAATTTCCTCAACACCATCCGACTCACCAATACCATGTCATCAGAATGCCTGCAATAATGCTTTAGTCTGGGTCTGTTACTTTATTTCCAGGCTTGTGGAGAGGAAACATATTAGAGATGTATATAGTTGAGAATTTATAATTAGTTGTGCCTTTGTTTCTTGGTGAAATAGAGGGGCGTGAGATTGCTCATTTGTCCTGGTAAGTTAAATGTGTAAACATGTCTTTTTGTAAGGTCAGAAAGAATACTGTCTAAAAGAATTACCTTGACACTGGAAAAAGTAATGTTATAAGACTGTGAAACTTACAATTTAAACTGTCATTAGAGATGGGCGATAGAATTATAATTTCTGTTAGCACCTATCTGCAGCTAGGACACTTAGTAGCTTTGGTTACAATAGGGTATGTTGGAGTGACCATGGTACAATGGCATCTAGAGGTTAAACCAAGCTGCTGTGGTTTAAGAAACTTTGTGAGGAGCTGAGTTTGGGAAGGAGCTGCTCTCAGAACTGGGAGTTTTGCCCAGGCTGCAGTGGCGTGTGGGGCTGTCAGAAGCCACCAGCTGTGATGCTCAGAGGCCAGGTGCGTGTCCTGGCACCGGCAGCTGCGCAGCTCCTGCACAGGCAGCTGTGCACTCTGGTAATTGCTGGAGCCCACACCCTTTGCTGCCTGGCTTCATGGACAGCTGCCATTCTGAAGGAGGACTGGCTACTCTTCCAGTAGAGTAAATGTTTGTGAAGGACAAATCAAAGGGCTTAAACATATAATTTTTGAAAGGTACTGCAGCATGTTTTGATACTTACCTACAGTGAGGCTGTAGACCCTCTTGCATGTTTTTACTCTTAAGCCCCCTTTTTTTAAAATAGGACGGTGCTGAAGAGACTATTAACATTTTGAAAATATCACGGTTTGCTACTGGGTAGTTGAAAAGAATAATAATTATTTCATGTGTTAGGATGTGTTGAGCTCAATATTTCAAAATAGAAAAAAGTGAAGTTGTGATAACTCCTTTGCTCACTTTCATAGCATATATACGTCTCTTCTACTCACTAGTTTAATACCAGGCAATTGAATCTAGAATACATACACAATTTGTTGTTCTGGTTGCTTAGAGGGTCTGTATGTCCTTATTATAATTTTTTTGACTGTTTATCTTTAGCTTCAATTTTGCCCTCAGTATTGTTAGCTCCCAAATGTTGTTTTAAAGAAATTCTAACAAATCTAACCTTCATCAGTTAGGAAGACCCAACTGATGCTTGAAGCTATCAATCTTGCCTATGAAGCACATGTTGGGAAAATATCTTGTAAGCTGCTCACTGTGCTAGCTGCACATTTAAATGTATTAAATAGCTCAGCAGCTGTGTATGTAATATAATATACCTCTTAATGCATAAAGTACTGATAAAAGTTTGAACTCTACAAGCATGTCCCTTTGTGGGAAGCATTCTTTGACAACTTGCTATCAAAGCAATGTCTTTAGGGATCAAGGAAGAATATTTTAAAAATACTGTTTTCATAGTAGAAGAATGTTGTAGTGGTGGTGAAGAAGACTGTGTAAGCTAAGGTTCACCAGAGGAGCCATTCTGCAAACCTTAGGGGTAGCAACTGTGTCGCTCCCAGCCCCTCTGTGGTATGTCAGTAACACAGCCCAAAGTCACATATCTGTTGAACAGCATTCCCCTTATATTACACGATTTCTGTAGTAGCTGACTTATTAGGCTGTGTTAGTGGACACAGGTTTTATTTCTTTGGGTTTTTTCCCTTCTAAATAACTGTGGGTGTAAAATTGCGGTTAAAAAAATAGTGTGGTAACAAGGATTCTGGAAGCTTTGAAAAGATCAAAGATTTTATTTCTATATTCTCAGCAGAGAAAATTGTATTCAGTTGAAGCTGAAGCAGTCTGACTACTGGGAGAGGAAAAGCACCCCGCTTAATTTTTAGTGAAGAATGTCTGTGACTTTCAGTGTGTATATTTGTTAATGGGCAAAATGATCTCCATTTGCTAAATGGATTGCATATTAGTGTATCTGTCTATGACAGATAAATCCTTTGGACAAGACCTGATTCCATTTTAAGTCAGATTGCAAGTTTCATATGAAGAGATAGTGTCCTTTCACTTCTGAAAAATGTTCCTTTTAGAATTTCCTGGTAACTCCCTGTGCTTTCTCTGATACATGAGTAGTTGCTGTCAGTGAAATGCTTATTAAGACATGGCAAATGGAGAAATCGGGGAAGTGTAGCAGCATTACGAAGAAACTAGTATTGGGCTAGACCCTTTTTCATGGAAGAAAAAAAGCCTGATACTGTTGTTTGCAAAAAACATTAAGTTGGAAGTAAATGTCAGGTCATAACAGTTAAAATTTGTGTCTTAAAGACTGGCAGGATGGTAAAGTATGAAGAAGACTGGGCAATTCAAATAAATGACCTGAGTCTGCACAGGGCAGTCTGAACAAATGTGAACCCTGCACTTGGAAGGAGAACATGGATGAACCACACTGTATCCTGGTTAGGAGTGCCTACACCAAGGATTTAGCAGCCAAGTGGATAAACAGATTCAAGTCGGCATGATATTGCAGCAAATAACCTGGGACAGTCTCTGTGTTTGTAAAAATCAGTCAGTCAGTGTCTTGTATGTCTGAATGCAGTGAGCACTAGTGAGCTTGAGAGTGTGTCCAGCATTGGTGCCTGCATTTTAAATGGATGCTGAAAAATACGAGTTTCAGAGAGTATCATCAGAAAATACTGTAAGGAATAGAGAAAGGATATTTTGCCTATTTATTATAAACAAAAATTATTTTGCAAGACAGCTTGAATGTAGTTGTTGGTGACCAGAATCTTTCCTCAGGAGGAATAACTTATGGTTCTGCAGTCTTCTGGAGAAAGGAACAAAAACAGAGGGCAGTGGGAACCTTCTGCAGTGTGAGCAGATAGCTGTTTGCAGAGTTGTCCAATGGACACTTGACTTCTAGCTGCTTACATTATGAAGGACTGTCTTACAAATCAATCAACCAAAAACCCCACTAAATCCAAGAGAAAAAACCAAACCCCACACAATACTATAGCAATTCATTTTGTCAGAAGATTTTGCTCTGGGGCAGAAAAAAGTGAGGTCAGTCCTTAAAGGTTTTCCACAGTGAGTGACAGTGCAGGCTGCAGCATGGCTGGCAGTAGGCTGTCCTGGCAGAGTCTGCATTCTTTTTTCCCCTCTGATCAGGCAGTGTTGGCAACCTATTCTGTTAAATCAACTATTACGTTAAGGTAGCAAAGAACGTTTCTTTCTCTCAAGCTCTGTTTTATCAGAACTTGCTTGTATGAGCTGCAGAAGTTTTCCTAAATAGCCTGTTTGTTAAAGTATATTTTTTTTTCTACAGAATTATTTTGGTATTTATATTAATAGTTTTATTTGTACAGGGAGAAACACTACAGCCACATTTAGTGTTTCTATTGTCTGTAATCCTCCCTTTCACATTTGTCAGATTCAAATTATAAGATCGATTTATGGTTCATGGTATGAAGTGCAGGGATTTTTGGTAGATAGTCAGCCAACGTGTCCATGATATAAAGCAAACTTTGGTATGATGTTAAGTTTACTTTGATAAATGTGTAATAATTTTTTGGAAATCTTTGTGACTGTCTTTGCAATACCTGAGGTATCTGAATTAACAAATGCGTGGTTTAATAATGTGAAACTATGAAACTACATTTTATGGCCATATTCTCACATGAGTAACTGTTTTGTGTTTTTTCTTTCTTTTTTTCCAAGGTATGGGCTGAAGCCAAATGACCAAATTTTGGCAGAGGAGAAGCACAAAGAACTGTAAGCTTTTTTATGGTGATATACATAGATGTTACCTATATCCTTTTTAATGTATATGCATATCTTATTGTTAAATGCCTAAAGCAAAAATATTAGCTTTTGCTCCTTACTATTGCCTGCTGTAAATTGCAAAGTTTGTTTGAAAGCTAATTGTTGCCAAAAGAGATTTAAAAACCTTTTTTCATTAATTTCCTTTAAAAATTCTTTTATTAACTACAGTTGGTACTAATGCAATTCAAATACCCCATTTAAATGTTCATCCTAAATACCTATGTTAATTTCTAAATCAGATGCAAATTTGTAGGATTACTTTCACATTTCTTGTTTTCAGGGTAGAGATAGTGGGGAATTTGGTCCCTTTTGTGCTTAGATATAAGAACACCCTTTTTTCCTTACTGTTTTAAGCTTTAGGCTCCTGCACATAATTGTTCCTGTTATTACATTAGTGTTATTTTGCATGATTTCATGATATACCCAAAAGACTTATGCAGTTTATCTTCATGTAAGATAATGTACCTGTTTCAGATGAATTCATATCTACAGCTCTCAGGTTTTCCCATGTTAGAAGTTTGGATGTTTCTCAGTAAGGTTACAAATTTCAAGCGGTTAAAATGTGTTTTAGTAACAAAGATTTAATTCCTCTCGAAAAGATTTTTTTCTAAAAGCCTTGGTGATTGAATTACTAGCCAAATGTCCCATGTTCTTTCAGAGGATGGAAAAAGACATTTAACTTAAGTCAGTACATCATAGTAGTGTGACATTAAAACTGCTTGAGCTCCAGGCAAAAGACAGGCAACAGCAGTTGCCTTTGATGAGTAGCTAAGATTGGTTTTATGCAGAGCGCACTCTCTAATGACAGAACACTTATGGACAGCATAGCTGTGATTGACCCATTAACCCATTTTGGATGCTAAAGCTAGAAGTGGTAAGAGTACTGGCATGCAGAGGGGTTAAACACAAGGTAAATCATGCAGGTCTGTGTTTTGGACAGTACAAGTTGTACTGTGTACACAAGCTTTATTTGCACAATAGATACTGATTAAACTGTACCTTTTGATGTGAGATATTTCATTTGAAGTAGTTAAATCATCTTTCATCTTTTTATTTTAGGTATATTGTATATTAGTTAATTGCATGTTTGTTATTGATATGTTTACTTCTTAAATGGAGGGTTGAACTAATTTTATTAAACTAGTTCTTTATTAAATTTTGTTTAATAAAGAAAATTCAGTAAAAGTCAAGATTTACATGAATCAACTGTAACAGAAACACTTCTTTGATGTTTTGTTGTACACTCTGCATTAGCTCCTGAGATGATTTATATGTTGTTTGGTATAATGAAAGAGGTAGAACATGCTTTTGCCATTGATCTTGTCATCTTGAATGTCACTGGATACTTGATCAGGGGAAAAAGTCTTGTAGGTCAGTGTCACGTTGTTTTCAGGAGAGACCTTTGGAACTTCTCTAATGCTGAGTACTCTTCTCCTTGGACCATGTGAACACAACAGATTGCACATTGTTGAACTTCAGAGTTCTTTCAGTCCTTGAAGCTAAATTCTGTAGTTTAACTTATGGATGAGTTGTTAGATAATTAACCACCTTTTCTGATGTTTAAGTTGACTTTCAGATTTAAAAGAAATGCCAGTTCTAGGAAACGTGCAAGACAGCTTAGCACTATGGTAATTGTTGCTGATGTGGTTATAAACTTATTGTTAGCTACAGTGCCCTTATAATTAAGGTATTCTCCTGACCCTGTCATAATGTTTTAAAGTCAAATACAGACTTAGTCTCTACGTATTACTGTTTGGTGCCCAAATCCTTCTACTTAAAATAATTTATTTTTCAGTCTTTGAAATGTCGGCAGCTTTTATACTGTCTTCCCTAGTAGTAAAGAAGGCTTCTTTTGGCATTCTTCATCTAGTAATATCATGGTGATTTATCTGTGAGATGTCCTTCAGTTTCTCAGAGATCACTTCTGTATAGCTGTTGTTCATAAAAATGTAAATTTTGTTCAGAAATGAATTCCTTATCTCCCAAGGTAACTGAGTCTGCTACCCTGACTTGGCTTGATCCTTTAGTCCTTGAGTCTTAATTATCTGGAGAGATAAGTACAGCCACTAAGACTGGCGTTGGTTTACAGGCATGGCATCATACTTAACTTCTATTTTAAGAGCTAAGGTATGAAAGATCACTCTTTTTTCCTGCTTTCAATTCTCTTTGACTGTAGCAGCCTTCTAAATTTGTCTTTTTGTTTTGTGTACTCTTCTTTTATCTAACAGGAATTTATTAGCACTAAAGCTGTTAAGTTTGTGCATATATGCATTCTTTTCAGAATTCAGCTGGAAATATCTGCATACTCGCTATTTTTAATAGTGAAACTGAACAAGGGAAGAGAGGGACTCTTAAATTTGAGGACAGCTGTTTGGATGACTGATAGAGTTTTGATTTACCTGTCACATTGGGCAGGAGGTGGTGTGTGTGTGTATTTTCTGGTTTTGCTTAGGCAATATAGATAGATATTTAAGTGGAAGAGTCAATCTTGGAGTCGTAATAGGAATGTTTGGGGATTACAGAGAGCCTCTGATGCTTGGGTAAGTGTAGAGAAATCTAGAGTAGGGATTTAAAAGTAGTCTGGGTATGTTAGAGAGCTAGAGGATGTCAAAGGGATTAGAACCACATCACAGGAATGTCGTAGAGCTGTTTCCTTGTATTTGGGGGTTGGGGCTTACCCCGTGTTAGTCACTGTCTATCACAGTACTTCAATACAAAAGCAAAGGGACTCGACCCCAAGCACAATTACTGTGCAGCCGTGTGTCATTGATAGTTCAGCTTGCAGGGAGAGGGACGTGAATTCTGGGTCACCAAAGGGATGCAAGTGTCCGTCTGACGCTTTTGGAAACAGCCGAGTGCTCTGTGCCACTAGGGGGGGCAGTTTGTCTTCGGTAACACTCCAGAAATCCTTCCCTATGTGATGGGTTTAGGTTTTGTCCTGCTGGGCTTAAGTCTCTCTAAAATGCCTTTGGTTTTTATCCATCCTCTTTCCCCCTAAAGCTAAAAAAGAGGGGAGAAAATTGTTTGTGGGAGCAGGGGGAAGAGAGACCGAAATATCAGAAATAAGAAGCTTTAAGTCTTTTGTTGGCCTTTTCAACAGGTGATTTGTATGGATGAGGTGATACATGAACCTGTCACAGCTTTTGAGTTACTTGATATAATATACCTCACTTGTAATTACATTTGAGTGGTTTAATATATATTATGAAAAATGATTTGGCAATGAATTAATGTGGAAAACTGTTATGGCAGTTATAACAAGGTGCCTAGATTCATGAAAAAACTTGCCAGCTCTCATCTTTACATAACTTTATTTTAGATTTCTTCCTCTTTTTTTTTTTTTTTTTTTTTTTTTTTGATCAAGTATCATATTGATGTATTTCCTGGTGTAGAGTTTTGTCTGAAAACTTCAATAAAAATCCCTACTGTGCAATTGATATTCGTTTTTACAAAATCAAATATTTTTAGAATCATTACAGAGGAAAGCTCTTAAAATTTTCTTTTTAATGGGTAAATAATAATTTAGAATGACCAGTCTCTTTAATTGCCACCTTCTCCCAAAGCAAATAAAATTCTGTAGAGTAAGAATCTGGATGATATGTTGTGGGTATTTGAGAAACTTGTAAATGTGATGAATGAGCTTGATGGTTGTGAAGAACTCTGTGCTGATCTGGAATGTTTTCTTAATCCAGTTCCTTGAGTTGTTGGCTCCCTCTGTAGAAACTAGTTTAAATTGCAGTTTGATTTCTCTAGAATTGTTTTATCACTTCTGTGTGAGATACATATATTTATATATATATAAATACACACAAACACACACGTAAAAGCTTGAGTCAGACGTACTAAAAGAATGATTTATAGTTAGCTACAGAATTTCTATTAAAGATTCCTCCCTCTGTATTTTTTCCTTCATTTTTCTGCATGTCCACCCTTCATGCCATTATTTTGAATTACAGCACCAGTGCAAATTAACAGTATAGAAATCAGCTCATTAAATTCTTGGTAACAGGCAATCCTGCATAAAATCTCTAGAACTTAAGGTCCTAAGTTATAGCCGAAATACTTTCACCTTCTTTCATGGAGCAGTCTTTACATATGCTTAAATTTAAAGTCAAAAATTTCAAGTGTTAGTTTTAGTGTATAATTTCATTTTGCATCCTGCTGTTGGAGATGTTAAATAAGTAATCTGCACAATACTTATACAGGGTAGTAAGCTGATTGCATCAGTATTTTAAAACTGTGCTTATGTGTCAGTACAGTGTTTTAATTGAGCCTCCTGCCTCTGTTCATGTTCCTTTGTGTGTATAGTACATTAAAGCCCAATTTTGCTATATAGCTTTAGAGGCTCTATTAGAATAGTCCCTATTGTTAAACAGCTCCTGGAAACCAGTGTTGATTCATTCTTGTATGGCACAGTGCTTATTTGATGTAAAATAGAAGAAAACTTCTGATAATAGCTATGGCTGGCAGTTAAGAACAAGGCATGTTCCTCTGGGGAGCTTGGTTTTGTATCCTGAGATGCTTATCTGAGGCTGTTGTGCGATACAGCAGTTCCATGGTAGTGGGAAGGAGGAGTGCTGGAGGGGAAAGAGAAGGATGGATATGAAAATCAATGGAAAATCCAAAATATTTTATGTATGTGGCATGTGAGGTAAAAACAGCTGCTAAAGGGTTGAAACTTTTGTTTCCTTAAAAGTTCCTCATGTCAGATTCACTGTTCTTCTGTAGTCTTGCTTTTAATCTCATATATTAATTTTTCTTCTCTTACCTTCAGTAGAGGTTTTCTTGTGTCGTCTGCTTTGATTACCACAGCCATATTGTAAGTGGTACAGAAGAGATATCAAAAGATCCTTCAAGGGAAAGATGTTTTGTAATATTCCAAATGATAATTCCACATTTCATCGCCTACAGGAGCTCTCACAGTACTGGTTATTGAGTTAAATTGATCTCTTGTAATGATTTCTTACTTTGACAGTGTGTGCAGGAATAGGTGGACTGACATGGACCCACCTGTTCAGTTCTTCTGTGTAGTGATCTAATGAGACTGGTTTACTCTGTTTTTCCTCCTGATATTCATGCCATATTCCTGACAGTGATTACTGTTACATAGACATACATGCTTCAAAGCAAGGAAGTAACATTTTTCCTTTTGCTGCCTGTTCCTGGGCTCACCCTCCTGCACAGACAGAGCAGAGAACCCACAGCCCTGAACTGAACTCTCGGACTCACAAGGCTCAAGTGATCTGAACTCCTGTAAAGCCCTTCAACTTCCTCTCACCCTGTGTTCATAGCAAAAGCTTCACAGACAGCAGAGGATGGCTGCACTGTCCTGTCCTTCTGGGGTTCATTACCAATAAATGCAGTTTGGGCAGTCAGTAAGACATGATTGTCCAGAAGAAGACTTCCCTCACCACTTCTGTTGCACTTTTCTTATTTTTACTACACATTAAAAATGGTGTTAATGTTTCAACTGTGCTGACTCCTGGTATTGATGAAGTGTGGTGCTAATGCAGTAGTGACAGGACTGTGTGCAACCACAGATGTATTTGAAGACTGAGTTTTGAATATGCAGAATGATTTTTTTTCCCCCCCATACTGCTGCATATTTCTGTCCTTGTGATTTCTTTCCAATGGAGAATGGGGTCTACATCTTAGAACAAGATGTAGTCTTGTGCTACAGAACATGCAAAATCTCCTGGGATTGCTGCTTTTAGCTAAGATAGCTAAGGTTTCTGCATCTTTATTGCACAAAAGTACACGGTTTAGAATTGGACAAGATCTATCTTGAGAGTATGAATTTTTGTGTTATGCAGTATAGCACTAAACTTGAGATTTTCTTAAAATTCATAAATTATTAATTGGACCTTATAATAGCCTAGAAGTTACATTGTCTTAGTGTATCTTAGAAAAAATGTAATCACAAAAGATTGCTGTGGGATAGTTTTGAGCTGTCAAGAGGAATTATTTGACTTCAAGCTGCAAGTTACACTGCAAGAGCTGCATATTCCAAAATAAAGAGTGAGAATTTAACATGGGATTTTTATTCCATTCTCTTACTGTATTTCTTGCATGTATTTTGCTGACGGTCCTCTAGACGTAGCACCAGAATCAGAATAAAAGCTAATAGTGTGTGAAGGAGAACAGTCAATAATCTTCTGTTGGCAGATCCTGTTTTAATTCAGGTTTTGTTCTGATTTTAATGACATAACATCAAAGCTGTTGAAGTGGAGGCACTGTTTGAAAGCCCCAGCAAAGGTGTGGTCAGTGCCGGGTGCGCCGCCGGCTGAGGGGGCGCTTTGAGCAGCAGCCACCTTGGTGGCAGCTCTTTGAAACCTGTTGTAAAAGGTGTAAAATGTCTAAAGCTTTTAACCACTTGAAAGGACTTGACAGTGCACTGTTATCTTTTTGCTTAAATACTTCTTAGCTTGAGGTGAGGGAGCTTACTGCTTTCATTGAGGCTCTTTAAAACCAGTGCAGGTAAGAAATGTGTATTTCATGTGTGTGCTGTTGGAGCTTGAGATGTGATACACCTGAGTGAGGGGGTGTTTGTTTGGGGTTTTTTTGGTAATGCAGACCACAAACATCTTTCACGTTCAGATTGCTACGTTAACTGATTAGGTGCAATTGCAAAACCCAGAATAAGAGTGTAATCATCTCCTCTCTAAACTCACTTTTGGTTTTTTTTCTGGTTTTAAACATGTTGCTGGTATGATTATCTAAAATCTGACCGATGTCAAAGAGAATAAAAATATTCATTATTTAGTTCTTAGTAATTTTTTTTGTAATCCTGAGAGTAGATGGAGAATTCAAACTTCCAATATTTTTGCAGTTTAGTGAAAAAAAGTTACTGTAACAGAACATACACTATAACTGAATTTTCAAATGCAGGCATATTTCATTTGATTTTTGGAATAGCTTGAGGCTTTTGTGAAGTCTTAGGATTTTAAAAATAGAACTTATTTCTTGGTGACACTTGTTTTGCCTGCTCTGCTTAAATCACTAATGTATGTGTATTTATTGTGTATTGCTTTTTCATAATTCCATAAGACACATAGACTATAATGCCAGCATTTTTCCTAAATAATCACGAGTAATGAGCTTTATTGTAGCATAGTCCTGTTGTTCTGACATTTGTGTGCGATTAATAACATGGTATAAATTTTTCCTGTGCTGAGACTTCAGTTTTCTTATTTCAAGTCTTTTTTTTAGTGAAACTCTTTAGAAGTGACTTGCCAGAGAATTTCCACTGATATCCTGCTTGTTACCCTATTATAAAAACTGCAGAATCACATCAGATATTCCATTTCCAGAGCAGTTAATGCAGTATCACTTTCCTTGCTAATTTGGCTCTAAAAGCATCCTCATTTAGAGATGTAAGCACCACAAATAATACATAAAATAAGCTGTGTTGTTTGTTAGCAACTGAAAGAATAGATAAGTCTCTATTGGCCATTCAGTCTTTTCTGCGTTAAGCTTAGCCCCAAGAGTACCAATTAGTGCTCAGAGTAGTGAAATCTGCTATTTTAAAGGTGGTCATCTATCAGAGCAGTTTAAATGGCTTGTGTGAAAATAATTTAGTAGCTGCCCATTAATTGCCTTTCCTTTCACAGAACTGTAGAAAGAGACCTCAAGAGATCATTTAGTTTCAATCCCCCAATCCAGCTAGAGATGCATCTTTGTCATTCCTGGCAGATATTTGTCTAGCCTTCTCTAAGGGTCTTTGGAAATAGTAAGATGTCATGTGGAGACAGTGCAATCTTACTGCATAATTTGTAATGGTGTGCTGCTTCATTCCCACTGAAAAGTTTGCTTGTAGGATGGAACAGAGACCTATTGCCCGTAACAGTGAAGAAGGAGTTGGATGGATTACAGAATACATAGGAACTGCAGTGGGGGTAAAAAGGCAATGATTCTAAACAGGGGAGCCAGGACACTGCAGGACGAAACTGTGTGCAAAGAGAATGTGTAAATGTAATTTTGCTAGGGTAAGGTTCTGTGCACCCATGTACCCCTACAGACAAAACCATAGAGCAGACAGAGTAGCCAGTAGTGTGAGGAAAATATTGAGACTTAAGCCATTTTAGTAGTGTGATGGAAGAAGTCACCTAAAGTTGACAGTCTGATTTAATCAGGACATCTGGAAGCCCCTGCTTAGCAATCTTAAGTAAATGTGTCCAATGTGGAGGTGCAATTTTGCATTTGCAGAGAGATAAGTTTGTTTTGCTTTCCTGCTGCTCATGAATAACACTGAAGACTTGCCAGGAAGTATTGTCTGATCTACATACTTATATAGCTCAATAATCGTTGTATCATGTAATCGTCTCTCAGACATCTCAACTGGTTTGTTCTTGAAGCTTTGTACCAGATAAGATGTTAATTTTATGGATTTGTGGCCAAGGCAAACAGGGAGTGTAGCTGGCTCTAAATTACATGGGAAACTTGCTGCAAATTCAGAAGCCGTGTGCCTGAATGATGGAAGCCATCTGCTTATTCTGAAGGGGGTCCCCTGCCCTGGTGCTTTTGTGACTGTATGATCAGCTGACCTTGTTTACAAGGAGTGGAAACAGTGACTGACACACGCTGCAGCTTCTGTCCCCAAACCAGCGACCACAGATGGAGTGCAGCTGCTGCAAGGGATTCAGTGGTACCTTCTGGTCACGAGTCAGCTGGTGCAGTTGTAGCTGCAGATGCCAGTGTCTGTGCTGAGCAGCTGAAACACACACACATTATACAGGAGAGTCAGGGGTGTGTGGGAGGTGATGGACAGAAACCCCCTGTGCCAGTTAAGCATCTGAACCACCCTGCACCCAGTATGTCAGTCCTGGCCTCGTCTTGTGTCTTGAACTGATGTCACTGGTTCTGGTTGTGAGAGGAGTGACAAGAGAGACAAGAGAGCTACAGACATTGGCAATATAATGCCATTAATTACTTTCAATTACTTATTTCTAATATCTGTGTGAAAAACCTGAATACACACACATTCTCCTATCTTGCTTGTCCTCAATTTAGTTCAGTGGGATGTGTGCAGGTCCAGTATTGGACTATCAAAGATAAGAAGGGAGGATCACAGTCTTCCGCTATGTGGGAAAAATTGGGAAATTCAGTATTAGTGCAAAAATGTGTTGGGTATTTAAGTTGAAACTGAATATTTAAACAGGCTATGCAACTCCAGTAGTTAACACTGTGTTTTTAAGTTGTAGTGACAAGTTTCCTTACAGATCTGGCAAAAACTTCTGAATGAACTTAAAGAACTTCTCTAAAGTAGGCGATCTCTTGAGCTAGCATTTCTAGCACTCAGCAACAGTGATATATCAGTCTGTATGCATCAGTGAATAAGCCTACCAATTCCCATCTGTTGACACAGTCCTGCACAGATTTCTTGAATTTTAAGAAAAAAGGTTTGGGTTAGAATTCCAGCAGCAGCTATGAGAATGTTTAGAAACAAACAGCAGCTTTGTTAAAACTTTGCACTGGGTGAATATCCCACTTCACAATGAAGAGAAAATCTTGCCATCATGGTTGTCCAAATACACGTGTTAGTGGTTGATCTACTTTATGGGAATCCTTTCTAAGCTGGAAGGATGTGCCTGTGCCAAGGGTTGGACACCGAACTATTAAACTTTGTGACTGTTTATTTACTGTCTACTCTGAGAAAAACACCCTGCAAATGTCTTGAAAACCAGTACTTTCTTCCTCTATTTCTGTTGTTCTGGTTATTGCAGCTGGCAATTAATGTACAACAGCCTTTCCCCCCTTTATTGTTTTATGGGGTTTCTTTTGACTCTGCCGCAGGTGCTTACCATGAGTAAAGGTCACCACCCTGGTACTGAAAATATAAAATACTTGTTTTTCTGAAGAAATAGGAATAAATAAAAGGGAAGAACTTAAATTTATATGAATAAAAAAACTCGAGGGAGAAACAGGTGTAAAATATACAGAGTACAGTTATTCAAATATGTATTTTTAGTGGGAATGGCCAGGGTTGTCTTTTTGTCTGGGTCTTTAATTTTAAAGTATATACTGAGAAGACCGTGAATAATTTCCTGTCTAAAATCTCATAAGAGGCAGCCCAGTTCAGGTAACAGGATTTTCAACTTTCAGTGAATATAGTAGAAGGTTTCAGTATCAAAATAAGCTTGAATTACAGGTGTTGCAATATTTACAAGTTGCACAGTCTTATATTTGTTACTTTGTTCAATATTTTTCCCCCAGTTATTTGTATGAGCAGTTGCTCTTCTCAAACTCTTTCCTAGTACTGCATTTCCTGCCAAGATCCCTATATTCTCAGGATGGGGAGCTGGCTGCTCAAAAAACTGTGATTAGAAGTGGAAGTACCCTACTTACCTGTTTTACAGTTGCTTCAGTGCGTTCACGCTGTGTTATGAGTGATGAATATCTCAAAGGGAAGATACTGCCACTGGATGGTGCTATTGTTATGTTATTTAACTTACTTTCTGTGATAATGTGGATGGCATGAAATCTCCACCCCTGTCCTCCCGAAAGATTTTGTAAAGATATGTTGCAAGAAAGTCTTATGCATACAGGTCACAGTACCAGTAGTAGAATAATGATCCACAACCTGTTTCTGCACAAAGGCTGGGCAAAGGTAATTCTGTCTGGTGTGATATGTATTTGAGCTTTGCAGATGAATGTTTGATGCGAGTTGGGATGACAGCCTGCCTTTGCTAATACAGTTGTTTGTAGGGAAGGTGATGTTCTTGAGGAATGGGATACATTTGAGCCAATCAGCTGTGTGAAATCTGCATATTCATAATACATCTAATTATCCAGAAAGAGATGCTGAGTTACTGAAATTGTCACTTTGAACGGTTTCCTAACGAGGGGACTGTCTTTTAAAACGGCAGGGGTTACATAGTTAGCTACCTATTACATTACAAAAAAAAAGTTTTGACTGTTTTATGCAAATATTCTGCATTACCTTGTATAAATGAGAAGGTAAATCAGCTTTTGAAAGCCCTTCATGTTTTTTTGAGGGTGGAGAAAATGAATTCTGCTTACAAATTTGCATTTCAAGAAGTAAATAACTACTTGAAAAGGGGCGCCTTCTTTTAAAGATTGCAGTTTGATAAGCTGGAGATTTGAGTGTTAAAATGGCTTTAGAAATTTTTGAAATTCATTTTTAAATATGCTATGAACAATTGAAAACATACTCCAATTTTCTTATAAGCTGCCTTAAAAATGATTTTTTTGTGTTTGCTCTCTTTCCTTTCCATTTTCATTCACATATTTCAATCTGTCCAGAGCAATTGGAGTAAATTTTTTTAAGAGGCCTGGGAGAGAAGACGAAGGGGAAGAAAGTCCCTAGAACCTAAGAAAACTATTGCTGTTGTCAGTCCTGACTTCAGAAGAAATGATGAGATTTGGCAAGACACCATCTTGTGTATTTATAGCCTCTTTTACCAATTGAGTTATTCTGTGTCTGTCTTCTAATAACTCCTAAGCGCAATGGGCAATATTAGAACCGTGTTTGACAGGGAAGAGAAAATGTGTAGGATAGGAAGTTACTGAAGGTCTCAAGCAAGTTAGGGGCTTGATAGAGAGTTGCATATAGGGAAAGGGAGGTGGAACACAGACATTTTTCTCCCAGCAGGATGATTCCTGATGGACTGGAACAGCCCATGGGCACCCAGTCAGCCACAATGCAGGGAACCACAATTCAGCAGGTCCTTCCTTTTCACCCACCAAGCAGCTGGGTTGGAGGAGGTGGGGAGAAGAACAAGGGGGAGAAGGTACTGTGAATGAACTTCAGGAACATGGCAGAGAAGTAAGGCTGTTGGTATAGCAAATGTAGAATATGCATTGTTAAGAAACCAAGTTTCTTTATTAGCAGCAGTTTTACCTTCAGCAGGTATATTAAGAGGCTACTTCTTGGATATGCTCATTACTTGCTGAAATCAGAAGCTGTTTGCTTGCTCTGTCTGCACCTGAAAGACATTTTTTTATGCTGCATCTGTCCTGAAGTCTCTGGTTTAATAGGCCTAGATTTCAGTCTTCTTCTGGTGCAGTTATTTCATATGATTAATGTCAATTTTTCTCCTTTCTGTCTCAATCCATCAGCTCTTTTACTATGTTTACTTTCTGTTGTATATGTTAGCCCTATTGAGCACAGACATGCAGTGGCAACTCAAACTTTTGAGGTAACAGTAAGGGTGTAGTCACATGAGGTAATGCTATGTATCTTGAATTCTTGGAGAGAAGGCAATTTCTTCCTAGAGCAGGGTTGGGATAAGGCAGGAAGGAATTAGACTGTGTGGAGCTGGCTTGCAGTGTTGACAGACTATTTCTGAGAGAAATCTGGAAAAAAATTCAAAGGCTTAGGGACATGGTGCAGTACTGTTGGGTGTAAATGGAGATGCTTGGGGCCAGGAGGAGTGCCAGGGGAGGGAATCCCTGCTGGAAGCTGAAGTGCAGGAGTTTACAGGGAGTTGACCAACATGTTTTGGAGCTTCATATGAAAGTTTTTTATGACAGTGATAAGTGGGAACTGACCTCATACTTGGAGTGTCTGTTGTGCTGAAGGTTTACTTACTTGAAGCAAGCTATCTATGTATACATGTTTCAGGTGGTAGAAGTTAAAAAGAGATTCGAAGTATTAGACTAAGTATGTCTAGGACATTATCTAAAAGGATTATGAATTAATGGACCCATTCCTCTTGCACTGAGGGTTGAGAAGAGGTTTAATTCTTGTTGAAAATCCCCTTCGTTATGTTTAAATACTTTAATAGAATATGTACCTCTTCCCACTTGATACAAGGAAATGGATATCTAGATCTTGTTTTGGATATTTTAAAATTTCCACTCAGCTGAAGTTTTAAAAAATTGCTTAGCATTCCAAAGGACCTAAAATGCTTAAAAGTAAGTGAAGATGTTGGTCAATGACAATTTTATTCCATGTACACAGCCCTGTAAGCTGGATGACTCCTTTTCTTGTGATATATTTTTGTTTCTTCATCTCTCAAATACCTGAAGATGGTGTGTTTCAGAAAGAAAAAAATAGGAAAATTATCTTTGCATTCTTCTTCGTGTCCCTCTTCATGGGACAAACTGAGATCATCTGCAAGATCAAATACCTGCAAGAATCTGTGTTCTTGTAATTGAAAGTCGGAAGTCTTCTGTGGCCATTTATTGGACAGTGTCACGTCTCTGTGAGGTATTAATGAAATTTAATTAATGTATTTTATGTTTTCATTGATCATGCCTTATTTCACATTTTTTTTGTAGGGTCACTATAAAATAATGTCACTTAACAGTGGGGGAAAAACCTGACATTATTCACCTCTCTAGGTTTTTTCAAATTCTCCTTGTTTTACTATAGGCTCAAAAATGACCAGACCATACAAAAAGGTGTTGATAACTGGAATGAAGTTTCTGAATACCTGTAGCTTGGTATGTGATTCCAGATACACCTGAGTTTTTCAGGGTTTTTTTTCTTGATTATTGGGTCTGCCTGTGGAAGAGTCATTATGTTCTATTATGTGACTGCTGCAATGCTGTGCAGCTTCTGTATGAAACAGTGAAGCAGAATGATGCCCTGTTGGAAGGAGTATAAAATCCTAGGTACATTCCCACATGAAGTTCTCATGTTCAGTGTGTCATAGGTCTGCCTCACTTAAATTCTTATTACTAGAGATTCATTTTCTGAGTGTAATGAAGTAACACATCACAAACTCATGTTTTAGTCAGTGTGACTGTGAATATAGATAGCGTGTTCAACAA
The DNA here is from genome assembly GCA_034509425.1 of Eopsaltria australis. Lineage (NCBI taxonomy): Eukaryota > Metazoa > Chordata > Aves > Passeriformes > Petroicidae > Eopsaltria > Eopsaltria australis. The sequence goes on from JAVTVJ010000525.1 coordinate 925,521, forward strand.
CCAAGATGTAGTAGTAACATATGTCTTTTTTAAGATTTATAATGTAAAGTAGTCATGATAGATTTTGTAAAACAGTTATTATTTGATAACATCCAGCTTCATTTGATAAATAAAGACAATTCTTTAAAGATACCTTCTGTCCAGGCCTCATGTTTTTGGATCCAGTATCTTGTAGTGTAAATTCATGAATCTTCACTGATTGTTAGAAGTCCCCTCTCCAACTTTTTTCCAATTATACCTTTATTTCAACTTTTCTTTCACAGCTATAATTTCTTTTTTTTTTCTTTTTTCCAGTCTCTTATGTAAAAGCAGTTAGAACTCAGGGTTACACCTTAGTGCCCTGTGTCACCTCTTGTGTCTTGGGATACTATTTAAAAGCTCTGTCTTGTAAGAGTAAGAATCCTTAATAGATGTATTTTAAGGAGGGTGAAAACTGGCATTTTATACTGCTCCTCTGATTTTTTTTTTTTTTTTTTGGTAATGTATCCTGGTTTCTTCTTCATCTGTTCTCCATACACTGGTTGTGTTAAATCTGTAAGCTGGCTTTCATTTGTTACCTTGTTGTTCCACTCTTTCTGAAAGATGGAATTGCTGCAGTTCTGCAGTCCTGTTTCAGTTGTGCTGTGACTGCTCCTGTCTGGGGGAGCTCTGTCTTTCACTGTGGGGAGACACATGCACAAGTAAAAGAGGAGGGTGGCAATCTTGGCTTTCTCCCAGGAACAGCTTGCCTCTTCTGCCTTAAAAACTTCAGCGTTAGAGATGTTGTCCCAGACTTGACAACAGCCTTGATAGGGAGAAAATGCAGACTGTTGGAAAGTGGTTTTTAATATAAAAGGGAAGCTAACCAATATCAAACCAGTCTGGAAGTTTAAGGCATGCAACTGATCTAAGATGAAACATGCTGAAATTGATAAGCTGGTTGAATGAAGGAATGAAAATCCTGCAAGCAGTGTCTTGACAATTATGAAACAAATAATTTTTCCTTGTTAAGTCCTTAATAAACTGAGACAGGAAGGGGCACATGCAGATGTTAAATTTTGCATTAAACCCCCTAAGATGCAATGAGAGGGAGCAGAGAAGGGAAATTTCTCATATTACATCATGACTCGTCTCTGAGTACTTGGCGTTATTTAAAACAACTTTGTTGAATTGGATGAACTTTGATCCTAATGAAGAACATTTGATTGAATCAAGTGCAGACTTCAGCTGGTGTTTATCTTGAAGAATTGTTTACAAGTGTTACATGTGTATCTAAACAATCTAAAATTAGTGTATTATATGCTGATACGCAAATTTCTGTTAGCCAAGGTGTGTATATTTACTGCTTTCCAAATTGTGCTTGATGTTTCCATTTCTCTTAGCAGAAAGGAAAATTCATTTGAACTTTCTTTTTCGTCCCGCTCTTTCATCATGCAAATGTGGGTTTGGAATGAGTCAGTAGCCTTGGTCTTCAAGGATGTAAAGCAGTGTTAGCCTAATCCTTTCTGGTGCTGACAGAATGGAAGTCATTTGCTCCAAGTACCATACCATGGGGGCAGACACTGCTAAAACCTTACCTCCTTTGTGTACTTGGCAGTGGAAAGGTGAGATTATGGCTGGCTTTGGGAGATGAGAGGAAGTATTTTGATTGTCTGATGTATAATGCTACCTATTGGTTACTACTGCCCTGGAAATCAGACCTGGAATTCCACTTTTTAAGTAGACTGTAGGTTATCTAAGTCAGTGTTTAATACATAAATGAGGGATGCGTAATTAAGCTGACTAACTGGAATTACATACAGGAATAACTATTGGGAAGATAGATGTTATGTGTAATCCTGAAAACATAGCAGGGAATTAGCCTTTGAGGAAGAGACCTTTAGCTAATCTGGGTGCTGTCTGGACAGATTGAGCTAATGTATTCTGTAAGTGCCTTGATGTTAGTGTCTAGTTTGGGTTTCCTCTACTTCTGAATTGAATTTTTCATCTGTCCCCACCTATTTCACTTGATTTCCCATTGTAGAGTGATCTGTGAGCACATAAACTGAATTCTTTTTGGACAAAAACTAAAAAGATAGAATGTTCCAGGAGCATTCCTTATCTGCCTCAGCTGCTGTGAACTCAGGCTCTGGGAGCAGGAAGAGCTAGTCTGACAGCTGCCCTGAAATACTGGTGCAGTGCATGACTACTCCTACAGCCAGCAATAGTCTGGCTCCATCATGGCTCCATGTATAGGAGCTTGAAATGAGTTTTAGACCTAGGACTTCTAATACACTACTGTCCATGAGCTGTCTGCCTGTTTATGTTGGCGTTGTTAAACCTATAAGATATGGGGCTGCTGCTGCTGAGCTCATAGCTGTTAATGCATTTGAAGCTTTTATCTTATTTGAAGAATAAATAAGTGAAGACATGGTGAAGAGTTTACACTGTTCTTGGAAAAGAATAACCACCAATGTTGGATTTAAAGAAAAGGCAAAAATCAGGAGTGGGCTGGAATGCATGTATTGGTTGTTAATAATGCTTGTCTGTTAGCTTAGGGATGTTTTCATACAGTTAAGATTTTACAAAAAGTTTGCTCTTCATGAACTGGATTTGGAGTAGTAATAGCTGCTTGTTCCTCTTTTTGCAGTTCAGGTTCTACATTTCGGCTTAGCACAAAATGTTTTAATAGAGACTTCAATAACACAGCAGAATTTTTTGGTATAATTTATATTTTTAATTTAATTTGCAATAAATAGATGTCAGAGTAATTGCTGCTTGAAAAATCAATCAAGTAAAACAAAGTTCACAGATATTAAATAGCAACAAAACATAGAAAAAATGGTTGGGTGTAGCAAAAGAAAGAAATGGAATAGTTGCGTGTTTGTACCACCCAGGTTGTGAGTGAAGTAACCAACATTGTTTGGGAGTTGCCACCCTCTGACTCTTGACATATATGAGAGAAAGTGGTTTGAGTTTTGACAGAAGGGAGGAGGAGGTTGTTAGATGATGCATCTACTGTCCTCTCTGAGGTTTACTTTTATTTTCATTTTCTTGTTATTTGCTCTGAAGCTTGTTAAATCATCTTCATATTTTTGAACTGATAGACTACTCAGCTGTTTCTTTGAGATTGGTTTTGTGACTTCTGTTTTGAAGTTAGGCTTGAGCATCTAGACTGAGGCCTGGTTCTCTAATATGTAGGATTTGAATTTTTTTGGTGACTGTTCCTCAGCCTGTAATGGTTTTGGGTTTTTTGTGTGTCTACCAGATCTTGAGTTATCAGTGAGCTGGAATTTCTGGTGAGTATTGTTATTGTATCACTGGTGAGTGACTGAGAGAGAGAGAGAGAGAAATTAGTTCTATTCTTAAACTTTGGGGAAAAGTACTAATGTGTCTCAAACTGTCAATAGACCATGAAAAAAATGCCTGTGGAAGAGAGAGGCTGGGTAGTACAGACAGTACATTTGGATCACTGTGGTGAAGAGCAGCACTTTGACCTTTTATGTGCTGTCTGCATGCTAGGTTTCAGAGGTTTGGAGGTAGAGATTTGTGTCTTCTTGTTGGTTTGTTTGGGGTTTTTTTCTTAAACTTTATAGCTGAGCATTCTTAACTTGTTTGAATTCCTGTCATAGTCATGGTGTGGTCGTTGTAAAATTCATTTGTTAGCCTTTCAGAGGAAGGATGTGCATGCTTATTGTAAATTACATGCATCAAATTGATTTGAAATTGGACCATTAGTTACATTGATTTAAAGTGCCAGAAAATTGATCTAAATTTCATAATTTAAGAATGGAACTAGTTTCTCTTACTTACATGAGGATGATTTATTTAGAGACCAACTGGAGCATGAGTACTTGTATAATAAAGTAGATAATGGAGTGACAGTAGTGCTGGGAAAGAAATAAAAGGGTTATCACAGTTTGTTCAGGGAATAATTTCATTGTAACCTATTAAAAATCAAACATACCTGAATATTTCTGGAGTTCTTGTTAAAATGTGTTTCCACACACTGTCACATTTCTAACAATTGCATGTTTCCTTTTTTAGTATGCTTTGAAGAGTTGGTTGGCAAGCATTACATCTATTTAATAAAACCTTCAAAATAAAAGGCTTTTCCTGTGTAATAAGTAAGAATGATGTGGTAGCATATTAGATTCAGCAGATGCTGATTAGGAAAATTAGGAAGTTAAGTATGCTGGAAAGTTTGAAAAGGTGTCAGATACTGAAATTACCCCGAGAAGCAACAGTTGAGGGAGGTGTGTGAAAGTAAAACTTGAACTCTCTTTTTGTTTCTAAACCATTACAACTGGTGGTAATATTCTGGGTAAACTGTTAATCCTGTGGCTAGTTTGTGGAGCCAGCAAATACAGTTAGGCCATGTGGAAATGTACACTGTTTTGAATCAAACAAACTGAAATTGCACAAACTTGAAGTAGAACAGTTTTAGTATAACAACCTGAATATCAGATTGCCAAGTGTAGGTGACTTTGGCAAATACTCCTATGTTACAGAAAATTTTTAACCACTTGAGGCAGTTAATTCTGTTACCTTGGGTTACTTAATTAATGGCAAGAAGCATATTCAATCATTCATTCCTGTAAATTGTGCCCTCTGATCCACAGGATTCTCTTAAACTTTGAACGTCTTTTTTTGTACAACTGAATTTGAATGTCTTGGTACTGAGCTTTGTCTTACTTGCCAGGCATAGACCCAGGTTTGTGAAGGTGCCTGTTGTTACAGGGGGCTCGTGCCATAGTTGGTGCTATGCCTTACTGAAGCCTGAGGTTTCCTTGGGCTGGGCTACCTGGCACCCTCTGTTAATGGTCATGGAAATGTGCAAGGGGAGCCTGAGAACCAACTATTTCTGCAGAGTATTTTCTTGATGCTGAAGGGTGCTGGTGATGCATATGCTTGGAATTAGCTTCATATCAGTTTCATCATTTTGATTTTTCCAGAATAATGTTTTTGACTTGGGCTAATTCATTATTATCTTAAGCAGAAAACTGATTTTGTGTTTGTTTAGTGTGAATGGATTTTCATAAGTGTGCAAAAGCTAAATCAGAACATTATGATCAATTGTGGTTATTCCTGTTGAGTTTCACTGTAGTCTTAATACCTTGTATATGCAGAGAGCAGCACTGGTGCTAAGCTGTATGAGTAAATAATGTGTGTAATTAGATTACCTGTTAGCCTATAAAAATATTTTGGAGGGACCAGTACAGAATTTGAGAGCAGGGGTGAGAAAAAAATGAAGAAGGGCATTTTGTACCTTACTGTGTTTGGGTTATTGAAGCTAAGTGCATTGATTCAGAGAATTCAGTAATATGTATGGGTTGTCAGACAAGTTATGGCAGTTCTAAACCTGAAACAGTTTTTGAAAAAGATCAAGATGCACTAACTTTAACTTGTCCAAGCAAAATTCAGAAGATGCAATAAAAGAAATTTATAAAGGCAAATGGAAATGGGAGGCAAAATAGTAGGTATAGAGATCGAATTTAGTTTCAATAATGAACAAATACTGTAATTATCGATTATAAGAGGCAAGTAGGTCAGTGATGTTAATGTGTGTGCTTAAATTTGATGTTTGTTTAGATTCTTTGAGAAAGATGGCAAGTATTTAGATAAAAATACTTTAGATAAAAATAGTGGTAAGATGTTTTTAATTTTGGTCGTGAGTGAAGCGAACATTGGGAGAGCAGATGGAGAGAACCAATGATTGTTCTTAAAGCTTTTTGACTCTTCTTTTGTTGTTACCTTACAATAAAAAGTGTTAAGTCTTACCTCTTAAAATATTTTTTAAACTTTTATCTGTGAACTTGCCCACTGGCTGTTTCACTTTTCTTGCTTGATATTCCTTTAAATATATAATAAAAAATTAAAATCCCCCATATTCCTACTGGTTGCTAAATTTGTTAATGGCCAAGAAGGTAAAAATGACTTCACGATTTTGTTTATATAGTAAATGGCATCTTTTAAAAAATTGCATTCTAACTTGCATTGTGAGTAGTACCATTAGTAATGAACATCATAGAAGGACCTGACAATGTATGAATTATTCACTGGTAGATTATTATATCTTTGTTGTTAGCATGCAAGATAATGAACATAATTACTGTGGCAGTGTACTCAGGGGAACGTGCAGTTCTTCCCTCTGTCTAGACTGGAGTTACCATCCAGAGGAGTTTTAAGAAAATATGGATGAGGTCTGGTAGCTGAGTTGCTGCTGCTTATTTCCCTCTGCTGCTTTAATAAATGCATATGCTTTGTATACTTTAACCTTGAAGGTGTTTTGGGGTTTTTGGGGTGGGTTTCGGTTTGTTTTTAATTTTTGAGAGTAATGATCTTCCTTCTATTCTCAGTCTGGCAATATTGTGTCCTGCCTGAAAGGATATGATGTTTAATTGTAGCAGCTTTGTAGATGTACCCTCTTCTGTTAGAATGGTCTATTATAGTAAATTAGTATGAACAGTCTAATTGCTTAGAAAATCCAGGGTAAAAGGTTAATCAGTAATTTAACTTTCTTTAAAAAGACTTAGCTTGTTATGATTTACGTGTCTTGAAGAACTCTGCAGGCATTAGTTTGTGTGCTCTGTAATCTGTGAGGATGTCCACCTGATCTTAAGTTAAGCTTTCTTGATAAACCAAGTACTTCTATTTTCTGTTTTATATTATGATAACATAAATTATCTGTAATAAGCCATCCTAATTAATGTTGGTAAATCTAGAGCTCTGCTCCAATTACACACTAATCAATTATACACTAATTGAATTCTACTTAGCTTGGTACAGTGCATCATTAATCAGGTTCAGATTTAATACAACAGATTTACTGTATTAACCAAAAAATTGGTGCATTCAAGTAGGGGGAAATAAAGGAAGTCACTAGGCCAATCAGTGTACATAAATACTTCCTTATCAATAATGTGTTACAGAAGATTTAATTTTTCCTAAGGGAAGTATAACTAAAACTAGTTCTTTGTGAACAGATTATTGTTACGAGCTGAAACCACTGATAATATAATAGATTTAAGCAGGTCATGGTGCTTGTTCTGAATGTTATACCTAATTATTTAAATTATTGGTTATAAATTAAATGTGTAAATTCTGCTCAGAATTTTAAAGGCTTTACCCATCTTTAACTCTTCATGGGAGTTTAACCTCTCTTCTGCCCTTACCAGTGGGACAGACACGTGTGCAAGGAGCTGTTTGCATGCTTCCTCTTCCCTCTCCTTGTACAGGGCCTAGGAATGACTGAAATCTGCCCCCTGAAGACTCTCTAAAAGTTTGAGTTGCAGGGTGCAGTTACCTTGGGAAGTAAAAGGCCACACAGAGCTAATATGGTTTCCAAAAGGGCTCCCAAATAAAGAGATTAACCAGACAAATAGAAAATTCTTGCAAGTAAAAGAGAGAGTCCAGCTAAAAAACACAAGGTCTGCAGATGAGATCACTTAAAAACTTCTGTGCCTCTCAGAAATAGTTGAAGAGCAATAAGGGACTAGAACAGGTATTTCATAAAATAAAATAGTAGGTAGAAATTAAATTGAGTAATAATTGAAGTTTAATTTTCTTGCTCAGAGGACAGTATGATAAATTCTCATATATCTTTGCTGAAGAAAAAAGCAGGAAGACAATTAGGTTGGGAAAAATATTTTGGAAACCATTACTTGAAAACAGGAATAAGAGAACACATGGATAACAGTTGCTATCCTCAGGCCTGCTGTTATGGATAACATGCATGTTTGCAAAGAAAGGGATTTGAAAAAACATTTTTGTGATTCTGCCTGTTCAGGAACAAAAAAAAAAATCATGACCAGGACTTTTTTTCTTTTGCTGTATAAGTTCTTGGTTTGTGCACATTCAAGATTTCTACTGATAACATGCATGCATTAAATTCTTAAATCTGGATGGTTTGCAATAGGGGCTTGGGAAAATACAGTTGTCTTCTAAAATCTTAATTTGAGGTTTATATGTGATGCCTTGATTGTCATTGCCATGGCTGCTGCATTTTCCTGTCCTTAAAGTTTAAAGCATATTAAAATAATCATATGTTCAGGTGAACAGCGGCTTCAGCTTATTTTTTCCAGATTTTAGGTCAGCCTTTTAGACCTCTTCAGTTTGCAAAGACTTGATTTAGCTTAATAATCTTTGCCAGCCAAGGCTGATTTTTCTGTTGTAAGATCTAAAACTGAAAAAGGAGGTAAGAAGAGGTCTTTGAAACTTCTCAGAGTATTAAACACTTCATGTCTTCAGGATATGTCTTTGTCTGGTGATATATTTTCATTTTGTGGATATACTTGTTCTTTCTACATGTTCAGTTAGCAAATTAATATCAGTTAATATCAGTTCCAATAACAATGTGATGATTGTATATGACACACAAGGGTTTACTTTTGGGAGTATTTTTAGTGTGCAGGTGCCTTCTCATTATCTCTGAGAGTGATTTGAAGTAATTTTCCTTGTTTTACATTAAAACTGACCGTCCACATTTGCACAGGCAGTTATTGCCTTCTCCAGTAAGGTGACAGTAGCTGTCAGATATATGAATGTCTTAAATTCTTTAGTCTTGATAACAAGTGGGTGTCTCCATGCCAGTGGACTTTGACAATACAATCATACACTATTTTATAAGTAGAACTGTTCAGAGCACAATATGAAATGGAAGGTGATTCTGAAATGACAAGATGTCCTTCTGCATAGGGCATCATACACTGTGGAAGTTGGGATCTGTGCATAGCAATGAAAAGAGAGTGAAAATGGTATAGGTTCCTGTACAGCAGAATTAGAGAATCTCCTGGAAAATTGATTTCTGGTCTTCTGTAACTTTTCTAATTTTCACTCATGATTCTTCATTCTTTTTCAAGTGTTTGACTTGTGATTCTAAATATATGCACACATGCATACAATGGGTTTTTTTCTATATGCACATACACATACTTCTTTCTGATAACTGGGGGTTTTAAATTTTTATTATTGCTTTTGCTTGTATTATTATTCTTGTATGAGTTAAAAGTCAAAGTTAAAAGATTTTTGAAGACTGTATTGGTTACCTCTGTCAACTTCTTAGACATTGAAGGAAAGCATCTTTCACGATTGTTTAGGTAGTAGAATGCAGGCTTTAAACACAACTTGCATTTGGCTCTCTTTTGACAATAGTAGTTAATAATGTATGGTTTTTGTTAAAGCACTGTTGAAAAAATATCTTATTGAGCTATTTGTGGTGTTTTTTTAAAAGATGTTTAAGATTTCACATTCAGTTTAACTGATCACAGATGAAACTGTAAATTAATACCTCATGAGTTTTACTGACTGCAGGGCATTGTTTGTGATTCAAAGCTGCTTTGTTCCTACTCACTAGGAAAAGACCCTGTTCAAGCAAACAAATTAGAGTTCACCATGATATCAAACTGCTCATTAAAACTGAAGACTCTGATTTTAAATTTATTATTTGACTACGACTTTTATTATAACCTGTTACGAACATATTTTTAAAAGCCTAGATTTTTAAGGATTTAAATAAAATGTATAAAATGGGTTTAGTTGTTGGTCTTAATTCACCTTGGTTGAAATTTTGTACTTCAAGGATTACATGGCATACAAAGTGAGAAAATGTTAAGTTACATCAGTTCAACTTGTTTTTTGATATGTTTCCATTGCTACTGACTTGGATATAGTCTTGATAGAAGTAATGGCTCAGTTGCAGAAAACTTTCAGTCATTCTTAGCTAGAGAGTTACGATATATGTGTTTGTTTGTTTTTCAACATCTTTTTTTAGTACTCTTTAATGTCAGAAAGCATTTGTAGGGAGGCTTTTATACTTTTACAATTTTTTCAGAATTAATGAATGAAAGTTGGAGAGGGAAATAGTTTTGCACAATTTGAGACATTCTTCCTATGCCACATTTAAATCAGGAATTTCTGCCTGTGAACAGAGGTTACATATTCATATACATTACAGGGGAGTCACCCACCAGTGACACTGTCTTTAAGCTCTTTACTCAATAATGCTCTCTGTGGATCACCTCACAAGGCCACCAAAAACTACATTTGAAGTGTATTTGAATTTGATACTATTGCTGTAGTGTGGCAAATACCGGCCGACCTTGGGCATAAGAGCAAATGTGTTTTTGCAAGCGGTTCAGCCCCACTAACATTAGTGTAATACACCCAAGAATTCTCAATAATAAAGCAGCGTGCGATAGTGACCAAGGCTGCTTAAAACAGCTCAAGTGGCTCACATTCCTTTGCTTGATTTTATGTAACAATGTAGTTATGGTCACATCCAGTCATTTCAAAGGCTTAATTACTAGTATTTGAAACTAGATGGAAGGACTGAAATCCAGCAAGCATTACTAAGTATTTGTGTTGAAGAGTCATTGTTCAGCTGTCCATATTGTTTCTAGACATTTCTTTTCTTGATTAAACTCCATTTTTTGCAACTTTAAGAACTGATTTGTTCAGAAGAAAATGTTTTTATCAAATTAGTGGTAACTGTGAGGCAGTTAATTACGAGGTAGTTATGCACAGATGTTTTGTTTCAGCAGCTTTCCAGACAAAGAAATTAACTTTGGCTGGTGTGAGGCTGCTGAGTTCCCATGTGAGATTTTCTGAGACAGGGGCCCATGTGAACCTCATGAGGTTCAAGAAGGCCCAATGCAAGCTAAGTCTGGTACCTGTGTCAGGGCAACCCCTGCTATCCATACCGACTGGGGTGTGAAGGGGCTGAGAGCAGCCCTGCCAAGGATGGCTTGGAGTCATGAGCAGATAGAAAGCTGAACATGAGCCAGCTGTGGGCACACAGCTTAGGGAGCCAACAGCATCCTGGGCTGCATCAAAAGCAGTGTGGCCACCAGGTCAAGGGAGGGGATTCTGCCCCGATTCTCTGCCCTTGTGAGACCTCACCTGGAGTGCTGCATCCATTTCTGGGGTTCTCAGCACAGGAGAAACACACACCTCTTGGAAAGGGTCAGGAGAAGGGCCGCATCCTTAGATACATTCAAGGTGAGGTTGGATGGGACTCTGAATAACCTGATCTAGGTAAAGATGCCCCTGCTTATTGCAGGGGGCTTGAACTAGTTGACCTTTAAAGGTTTTTTGTAACATAAGCTAGTCTATGATTTCACGGTCCATAATGTATTTCTGTACTTCATAAAGAGACAATAATTTTTTTGCAGGCCTAAGGGTAAGAAGGTAAGTTTCTTCCTCTTTCATTGCAGCCTTCTTGGGAGTAGAGGAAAATTCTTCAATGCATATCTCCTGTGACAAAATGCTGTCTTTTTAGAAATACTGTTCAGCAGAAGAGCTGGTAGGATTCTGTGCAACCTAACAGCTGACCATAAGCTTCTTAATAAGAGCATGAAGAGTAACACAGGATATCACCAAACATGTCTTGTTAGTGTTGTAGTGGCAGGGTGCACACAGACAGGGGAAGTCAAAATTACTTTTTTCAGAAGAAAACTCAGTGTTGTCTTATTTGTGTCAAATACTTGTATTTTTTTCTTTCAGTTATTCTGCTGTGAAATTAGCCTTTTTTGTGCAGTTTGGAACATTGATTTTTGAAATTATTTATGTGGCACTAGCCCCTTGTAGCTTTGCTGTAACTGGTGATTTTTTTTTCTTTGTTCTGTTAGGTTGGTGCCCCTCTGCCTTGCCCTGCCCTCCCCAGTTCATTGCATATGCTAATTTCCCCCCCAAAAGGTGACCCTATGAGATTGTGCCTATGGAGTGAAGAGGTGGACTGAATTGTCATAGGCTGTGGGATGAGTTATTTTTAGCTGTTGGCATTTCAGGCTGGAACACTTCATTCTGTCGTGCTTGTTAATGAGTCATCTGGAGAAAATGGGCTTGCTTTCAGAGAGGGTCTGTAGCAAATAATAATAGGCTAATCTCTGCAGGAGATACTCTGTCAAGTAACTAAAACTTCAGCTAGAAAATGTGCTGAAATGGAGACTAATCTCCCTGTAAGAATAAGCATGCACTCACTATTATTATTGTATTATCATGTATATGAAAATCTCAAAAACTGGAAGACTTACGAAGAGCCTGGTAATGGTATAATAGTGAAACATTTTTGAGGAAGAAGGTTAATTGAAAACAGTCACCTTTTAGAGATAGAGAGGAAAATATAGTTGCTTCATAATTCAGGACATCATACACTTTCTAAAATTTGAATGTGTTACCTAGTTCTAGAGGAATCTCCTGAAAAGATTCCTAAGTAGATGAGCACTATAAAAAGCTTGTGCCTTTGAGAGAACTCCAAATTCTTTAACATTATGTATAATTTTTAAGGATTAACCAGCATCTTTGCTCCCTACTGAAGACTATATTTAATTTTTTTTTTTTTTTTACTTTTCTGTGTGCAATTTGTACTCTCTCCTTCAACTTCTCCCCTCAAGGTTTGGAGGTTTCGTGTTGATATAGCATGGGAGGCTTTGTTTTGGAGATGAAAATATCATCACTCAAGTAAAACTCTTAATGTAAGAGTAACTAATCAAAGCCATTGATCTGGTTGCTTTGTTTTTGTGTTGAAATTCCAGACTTTGGTAGTGCAGATGATTCATTTGTTAAAAGAGTGCAAATATTTAGGGCGAAATGTTGAAACGATGAAAAAGACTGTCAAACCTTATTCTGTAAGGGAATGTTTTAAAGAATACCTTGAGTATCAAGTCTTTTTGTCACCATTGGTACTTCTAATGCCACCATCTGTACAGTTGTCTTATTTTGTTTACATATCTTCCTCTTGTAAGGCATATTACACATCTGAAGACTCCCTTCTTTTTTGGTGGCAAAAGGATGTTTCGTTTAGAGATACTAATTTTTACTCTCCGTTGATTGTTTAGCGGTTTGGGTTTCCTCTTGATGTATAAATGGAGTACTGAGATAAAAGAGAATACTTTCTCTTACCTTATTGAGATAAATATTTTTGCATTGTTAGCAGGTGTTGACCCTTGAATGTTTATTGTTTTAACTCATCTTCTCATTTTGCCATCATTTTGTGGTCACTGTACAAAATAATTTGTACCAATCCAGTGTAATGATTCTGGTATTACCAGTGTGTGCTGCTCCTAATTAACCCACAAGGCTTGACTGGATTAGTCAAGATAAATTATTTTATGTTTTCAAAATTTGGCAAATACCTACATTGTGGACAGGAGTGTTGGGGTCAAAACAGTTAAGAAACCTATGAATAAGCTTGTGTAAGTATCAGAGTCAGTTGAACTACAATAGCATGGAAGTGTTTTCCAGCTATCAGTGGGTGACTGTCTTAATGTGTATTGAAGACAGAGGTGTACTGAGAAAGAGGGAGGATAAAGAGAACTAAACAGGAAATATCTCTTGGTATTTAGTGACGGTTGTGCTCAAAGCAGGGTTTTCTGCACTCATTATTTGTTCATGAGGAAAATGATTACAGTTCACTGTGTGTTAATAGGAGCTTAGAGTGGATGCATGCTGTCTTCTTGGTCTACTTATATCTCCTGATCTATTTTTAATGTTTTCCTGGTTTAAATGTGCCAACTGGCTACTAATTTTAAGAATTTAAAATCGCACAAGGGTTGAAGAAAAATAGATGTTTTAGCAGTGTTGGTGCACTGACACAAACCATTTATAGTATTGTAGCACAAAAAAATTGGCTTAGGTTGTGGTTAACAACTGTCACCATTATCTTGGACTTCATGTTAATAGAGAATATTACTTAGATTAAATGTTTCTTGGTTTGAGTGATGCATGGAAACAATTAGTTTTTAATTTGGTTTTTAAACAGCTCTGCAAAACTTTCTAATATCTGATTGGCTCTGCATCGGAACCCAACCTTTGCATCTAACACATTTTTTACAATTTGTATGTATTTACAGATAAGTAACAAACTGTAAAATTTCTATAGTAAAACATTTCTGTCTACCATGTGTGAGTGTGCCTATGGGTTTTTTGTGGGGTTTTTGTTTGTCAGTTCTTTACAGTTTAGTGTGATTTATACTACAGCTTTAGATAATGCAGTTGGAGCAAAGATACAGTTTAAGATCTCTTGATGGCTAAATACCCTTAATATTAAAATATTCTTGGCAAATACTTTATTAAGTTAAACAAATTTCCACTTTGATGTGTGCTGGAATAATTTGATGGTTGTGGAACAGCAGTTTCACTTAGCATTCACTAAAGGTTTATTGACAGTTAACACCTGGTCTCTACTGTGCCAAGTGGGAAACATCTACTGCCGTCTCATATTTGTTGCATAATTAGGATTATGATCTCTAATTTGGTTTTAATTTTGTAAATCTAGTTTTACTTTCAGAATCAGTTAGTGTTCCTTTTGTTCCTGCATTTTTATTGTAGATCAAAGATACTGGTGGTAAAAGGATTAAGTTCACTACTTTGTAATCGAATAAACAACTTGCCCTTTCACTGTTCAGTTAGCAAGGAAATTTCGACATGAAAATTTACTGGTAGGTCTCATATTCTTCCCATGCTACTTGTGAGAAGCAAACAGAAAATGACATTTTTTTTAGAAGTGGTATTCTTGTACACAAACTTCCAGATGTACACTGGGAGCATCAGGAGCAAGTGTAAATGTTGTAATGCTGCTGAGAAATAACAAAGGAAGTGACCTTGTTCTTTAGTGCTCCAGAACAGACTTTGGTGCATCCAAGGATGAAGAAGGTAAATGCTACATCCTTTTCCCTGCCTGCAGTGTCTTTTGATCCTTATTGGCTATTCATAAGGGCAGACAGCTGTTTCTGCCTAAGGTGTTTTGCAACAAATACTGTGGTGAAAATCCCTAGGTGTATCCACAAAATGTTTGAATCTTGGCTGTTGTTTTGGAAGATCTTCCTTCAAAAGGACAGTGGGAAGAAAGCATTCAGTTGTAATGAATTACTGAACTGACAGAAATTCTTTATTAATAGTGTTCTTGATTGCTGTCCTTATCTGGAAATATTAAATATCGTTAAGATACCTGAAAATATCTTAAAATATTTTGAGTAGAAATTCAGTAGAGAGAGGGATGTTATGGTAATTATGTATTATACACAAGTTTTAAGGTTCGAAAAGGTGCTCTGTGTATCTATATTGTATGTATTTGTAGTGTTTAGAGACAGAATCAGAAATGTGATCTTTTAGTAATCTAGTGGTGTAGGGTGGGGAGTTGTTGGTTTTGTTTGTTTGTTTGTTTCATTTTCCTACACCGTTGTAGAATATCAACAGAAAAACTCGCCTAGTGGCTGATACTTCTGTGTGTAATCATGTGTATTTTTGAGATGATGTGGAGGAAGATATCCAGATAATCTGGAATAAGGGGGGGACTATTCAAGAACACTTGCATAAATTTGCCTCTACTGAAAAAAAACTTTGAGAAATTTCTTTAAATCATGATCTTAAGAGCTGATGTTTTAACCTTACATTTGAATGACTGTTCCTTCTTCCATCTTGTTTCAATATGCCTAAATGCAAACACATGTGGAAAATGTTCTTTTGGCTTTTATCAAACTGACATTTAAGTGCATTTTTTTCAACCTCACTAACATTTGTGGTAAAATATTTCAAAGCTATGAATCTTGCAATTTGCCTATGCATTTTTTTCTTCTTTCATATATTAACATTTGGTACTCATAATCCTAACCTGGTTGGAATTACTGGCTATTTTCATTTGGTGTTTGTTTGGATGAGGTGATTAGGAAAATACTTCATGTGAAATTCTAGTTTGCGGCAGTAAATGCTTCCATGAAGAGTCACCGTTCTGTGAACTTTAGTAAATAAAGGAGAAAAATACGATGATCTGCTCTATTCAATTGTGGCAGTCCTATTCCTAACAAATTTAGCTTTCTGTTGTGTTATATGTCCATGGTGCTAACCTGTCTCCTATACTTCCTTCTTAGCATGCTTCGTTCTTTCCCTTTACTCCCCTACCCATTCCCAAGCTCTTTAATTCTGTGCCAAGCTAATAAGAACTAGCTCTGCATAAAGTCAGTCTCTGCCAAGCAGCTGTTATGAAGTTTTCTCATGTACCTCTGTGATTGTACCTCATTTCAAAAGGGGATTTTTGCTCTTTCAGGTTCAATTTTAAGTAAGAGCAACCAATTATATCTGTATCTCAATCTTAATTTGTTGTATCTCAAAGAATAGGGATGAAATTGTTCATATATGTAACTATCCTTTCTAGGGTTTGAACTTTGAACACCGAGTCGTACAATTTAGATAGAGAAATCAGATACACTCTTTAGAGTTAAACAATATGAATTGCTTTTCTTTTTACCCACAGAATTTGTTCTAAAATATTCTCCTTTCCACTTCTGTTTAAAAATAATACTATCTGATTTAATTATCATGTTTGAATCTCAAGACTAGACCTTATTGTTAAATGTAAATTAGATTTTACTTAGGATGAAATTATGAGGGCTTCAGCTCGCCTGCTAACACTGACCAGGGAAGGTTGTCTTTCAACAACATGTGCCCCATCTGCCTGGCAGTGTGGCTGCCTGCATTGTTCTGGCACTGGCCCAGGCTGTGATGAAACTGAGAATGTGACAGATGACAGGCTTGTCCAGATGTACACATAACTACTTCTGCCATGCCCTGCAAAACAATCAGGATTCAGGTTTGGCGTTATTTAGTTGTTTGTGTCGGTTTATTCCTTGAGGGTTTCCTTAAAAATTGAAATAATATTTGGTGTTGTTTTTGTAGTTTTACTGAGCTTTTAATATTATTAAAACAGTTTGTAAAATATGATGCTTGCTCTCTTACATACTTTCTTTTTTAATTTATGGAGTGATTTCACAGGCAGTTGGACACAGGTTACTTAATTTGAAGATTTAAGTAGATCTAAAAAAAATGCAATTAAAAGGATCAAACATTTAACTGTCAGTGTATTAGTCTGGTTCTCCTCACAGCTGAACATTTAAAGCTATTGCCATGTCTTGATATGACTGCTTCTTGCCAGTAAAAATAAATATCTGGCAAAGGTGTCAGAATCACCATTAATTATGTTTTTTAATTAAAATCTAATTAAAATTCATCCAATACCTTAAAAATGTACCAAATCCTTGTCTACCTTGAGAGGTATCAACAATGGCTGCATCCCCAGCCCCAACATACCTTTAAAGAAAAGGAGTTACAGATTTATGTGCAGCTTGCAACCTTTTATTGATTATTTAAGAGGTTTCCATCTTAGTGGTTTTGAAGATTTTTATAACACTAAACAAAATCTACAATCCACTGAAAATACTTCATTATTGTTATGTGAAATAACCTGATTTTTGTCTTGCATTCAGACTGTCAGTATCTGTCATTCAAAAGGGCAAAAATTATTTTTTACTCCTCTCTAGCTGCTTTTGGCAGGTGATTTTTTTTTTCATGTGTATCTCCTGCTGATGTGTGCTACTGAGTACATCTTAGGTAATAAGCAGATATATCAAAAGATATCCAGGGCAACATACCCTGCTGAAAAACAAGAGATTACTTTTCTCTATTTCTTGCAGCTAAGTAGCTTGTGACATATGCATCAGAAATGTTTTTTCTGGTGCACTCTCTATGTAAGACAGTTAAATGCTGGTATTCTGTGGCCATTTTACTCTTCAAAATGGGTTTTTTTTTGTAGTTTAATCTAAATTATGTCATAAAACTTAACAGCATTACTGAAATTGCTTTAATTTTCCTTAGTGTGGCTCCACTGCCTTATGTTGCCTGCTTTTGGTTGTAGGGAGTGTTTTATGTGCTTATTTTTCTTGTCAGTTTGATTTTGGAACCATGGTGAGCCATACATGAGTATATCTGTTGCTGTGTAACAAGAAGACTGTCCCAGCTGCAAACCCCTCAGATTTTGTGTATAAAGCAAGTTATGAGAGAAGGATATTGATCCACGAGAGGATTGCCAGTTATTAGGCTGGAGAATAGCCTCGGGAAATCACACAGCCTTGCTGATGACTTTTTTTTGACATTATGGTGAAAGATAGTTGGAAGGAAGATTTAAAGTAGTTTTGCTAATAGTCATAGAAAATTCTGGTAACTGGACATTGGATGATATCATGGGTTAGTGAGAGAAAAGCTATTTTTGTTGACAGCTTTGTGCCCGGAGGCTGTTGTAAATCTGAATGTACCGAATGAAGGATGAGATGTTCAGCGCATAACACTTTGCAGGGCCTTGAAAATGGGGAGAAGTGACTTCAGCTTGCAGTGACTGAGAAGGGGCTGTGAGAGAGCTGAGGCAAGAGGCAAGAGCTGGTCAGAAGGGTAGCTGACACAGATGATCTTTGCAGGTGTCTGAAGGGATTAGATATTGCAGGGAGTGCATTTTTCTCTACAGCACAGTAAATCATGCTTTTTAAGAGGTGCTATGAGAAGGAATAGTGTAGGGTTTACACATAGTTTAGTAAGAGCACACAGAGAAAGTGGCTAGTGATGCTTGGGTTGTGAAACAGAGTCAAACACGGTGGTGAAATTGCCAGCAGTGATATTTACTGGGGGGAAATTCTAACAGCTTTCTCCAGTTTGAGGTAATGGTAGGGCATAATGTAAGAAGAGCATGTGCCTTCTGAAAATAAGCCTTCACCTCCTGTAATGTAAGGAGGTGTATTTTGTTTAAAAAAAGGCAGATTATATTCTCATTCTTGTGTTCTTTTGTGTAATAGCTTCTTCTACTACCACCTTATAATTTTTTTTAATAGCCATTAATTCTGTCACAAGTGAGCTAGAGAGCAGCCTCACCTTTCAGTGTCAAGTTCAATTAGGAGTACATTCTCTTTTGAAACAGGGAAAAAAAATCAAGTGACAAAAGTGTTATTGCCTGTACTGTAACTGAGCAAAACATTAACATAACTCTTTGGTCAGTGCTAGAGGTGATCAGCAGTATCACAGCTGAAAACATATGCTGCTGCAAATGCAAACTTATTGTTAAAATACGCTTTAATGTGGTGGACAAATTCATGGTACTAAAAGTAGGGGCCCCTTTACATGGTGCCGATTGTGGGATTTATTATTCTGTTATTTAAGGTAATGGTATGTTGCTAGGTCAGGAAAAGGGTCACAGTTCTCACATACAGAACAGCCTTAGAAATACTCAGAAAAACCAACAACTGCAGAACATGAAGCAAAAATAATATTCCATTGCGCTCATAAGGTTCTAATTTTCATGAATTATCCTAAGTGTGATAACAGCTTAGTTCTGAAGCACACACAGCAGCTCTGTTCGGCATTCCCAAGCCTTGGAGCAGTTTCTGCAGTTGAACTTCCTTCCTTCCTTCAAGTGGAGGGTTTTCTGAAAGCAAGTCCCATGTTTCTGGGGCGTGCTGGAATGAGCCTTCTCTTTGCAGGTCAGGCAGGCAGCACACAGTGACAGAGTCTGTGTTCCCACGCTGCCTTTGCCATCTGCTGACACTGGGAAAAATGTCCATCTCACTGTTCTTCTTGAGATAAAAACTATAAGCATTCTGAATTTTGAGGTAATTCTTGATGCAATTCAGGCTCTTGTGGATTAAACCAACAGAATTTATGTTGTTCTTCTGCTGTGTTGTGGAAAGCGACCAGCAAAATTTACTATTCTTGCAGCTGTATGAACTCATGATGTTTTATATAACAGATATTTAGAGATGTTGAATTCACCATTTTAATTCAATGAAAAGGAGCTATGTGTTTTTATATTCCATCTGAAATAGTGTAACCGTCATTTCTCTTACTGTATTAAGTAATTGTAAAGTAATTAGTTCAAATTATTTATTAGATTACATAGCTGTCACCTTGAAATTTTTATAATACAAATGGTATTTTATGGCAATTTCAATTTTTTTCCCTCCGATTTCAGATAGTGCCTATTTTATTCTTCATTTGAACTACAATATAATTATTTAAACAAATACTTAGATACAAGATAATTATTTAAACAAATACCCAGACACACAGCTGCTTACATAGGTGCTTAACTAAAGTATACAGTGTTTCTAAGGTTTAACATGCCATTAAATAATGTGGACATGGAAACCTTTGAAGTTCCTTTAGGTAAAAGAATTAAAATATGAACTTGCATGTTTATAGATATACTAGAATACAAAAATAACCATGTGACTTGCACAGTAAATACTCAAATTGAGTGAAAAGGCAAAATGTCAATTAAATTCAAGAAAAAATATTGCCAAAATACTTAATTGGTTCATGATGGTTTGTCTTTGCTTGAAAAGCAATTGTTAAGAGACCTGTTGGGTTTTGTTATTTTTTTTCCACCTTCAGCTACTTGCTATCATTTAAGGTTTCAATTGCTTGACTTGGAATTGGTGGATAATTAGTAGTGTGGATAACTGTGAAAAGCATATGTAGTAATTTAGTTCTTGATTCTCTCTAATTGTCTGCCCATTGGTAGTTCGCTAGGGGTAAGTAGCTCATTATTCAAACACTTTAAATGGAAAGTACTGTGGAAAGAAAAATGCTCTTATTAATAAGATGGTATTGAAAATAAAAACCTTTTAAACAAACAAGTCATTATTTGACAAATCTATCCCCAAAGCTGCTGTTCACTTAATCTAAGTAGAGAGGGACAAAGGGTAGGTAGCAGTCATCTTGCACTGTGATTGAAATAAAGATGTGTCACTCCTTAAAAAGATGCTAAAGGTAAACAGAATAAAATATATTGGCATACATGTAACTGGGCAAGCTTCATTTGTTAAAGGTAAAATTAATAGGCATTAAAGGCAAATATAAGCTATTAATTAGGGTCATTGAGGTAATTTGAAATCTCAAATCTGCAAAGTTTGCAGTAAACATTTTAACTTGTCTGCAGGAGTACTTCTGAGTCTAACATCTTCTGAGGTCGCTAATCCTGTTTAATCCACTTATTTTGAAGTGTGCTTGGAATTTAAAGACACGATGCAGTATTTGTGCTCAGCCTTCCTGCAATCTCTAGAACTCCCTCATTCCAGTTCCCTTTTCTAGAGCCTGTGACCAGAGAGGAGACTGTTCTTAAGTGGTTGTGTCCTCTAGTCAGAGATGTAACATTAATATCCTAGACAGTGAACAGCACTTTACAGACCCTGGGTCTTAACCAGAAGGTTTGATCTGAAATATGAGGGTAGATACTTCTGTTAAAAGTTCATATATTTATTTTAGTGTTCAAACCTAATATACTACTGAATGTTAACAGAGAGTTCTATATTTTCATAGTCGTATGGCTTGAAGGGTTTGAAAGTTCACCTGGAGACACCTTTTCTGTTACCAAGTTTTCTCACATACTACTAGATTTGTTCATCAAAGTTCTTCACCTGTCAAAGTATACTATTTCATACGAAATCTTAAAATATAGCACTACTGTTTGGGTTAAGTTAATTTTGAACTAGGCACCAGATCCCTTTAATCTTCTCTCTTAAGCTAGAAACAGAATTTAAAATTTAATGAGGTGGAATAAGTATCTGAATATCTTAATTTATGTAGTTTTTCTTCAAGCATATATTTTACCAATCTAACCGTTCGTTGCAGTCGAGCTTATGCTCCATATAAATTTTTTTCCCTCCTGATTGTTTACTCCACTTGCAACTTTTAACTTTTTCAACTTGCAATTTGATGTCATACTTTGTATAGTGATTTGGACAAACTCTAAATGAATGTTTCCAGGTTGCACCATGTCTAACAGTAAATGTATGTGAATTTCTTGTTTTCAAATAATATGACAGTCATCTACTTCTAATCTTCATGACTTATTTTGGAAAAAAAATTGCCAAGTTTAACTTTCTTCTCTACTTTTTCTTAACAGATTCGAAGAACTTGTGAAAAAGTTCAAAGTAGAATATCATGCTGGTGGTTCCACTCAAAATTCCGTTAAAGTGGCCCAGGTTTGTTCTTCCTTAGCAAAGAATTATTGATAATTTCAAGTGTTGTGTTTGAATCTGCTCTGTGTTGTCTGTTCCATCATGAGCCCTGCAGAGTTGCTACTTGTGATTCGGTTGCTCTGTTTATTGATAGTGTTGTCTGTGACTTGTTCTGAAGTTGTGCTCTTTAGTCTTTTCACACATGTTTTGCTAAGGTTATAGGCACAGCTCCAGTGTACCAGGACTGAAAAGCTTTCGTCAAAGCTGTGTGCTGGAAGGAGAAGAGGCGCGGACAAAATCCCTACGTGCAGTTAGGAATCTTGCACTGGGAAAAGTCACTATGACAATGGTTAAACAGTGAAGTTATTGAGTCTCTGTGCTTAGAGATTTTCATAACTTATCAGGATGAGTCCTTTGGTCAAGCAGATCTAAATTTGAGGCTCTCTCTGCTTTGACTGCTGTGTTGGACTGGAGACCTGCAGAGGTCCTGTCCAGAACTTTCTTTTATACTATGGGAATGTTTCTGGCTATGGGTGTGATGAACAACAATAATGATGAATTTGGTTTCAGGTATATTAGTTTTTCTATAACTAAAGTATGCCTTTCATCACAACACCTTCAAGCATTTACCTGTGTGCATATTTTCATATTATGAGAGATGTAAAAATTCTATTAAAAATACACAAATGGTACTTAGGACCTTCTTGGTAGTGATCCTGGCATATTAACTTTGAGGCTCCCTATATAATTAAAACTGACTGCCAGATAGCATTAAATGCGCATTTGGAAGAAATAAAATTTTAATCTAATAAAGGTTGCCCTCCAATAAAATTAGTATAGCAATTACTGCTCCTTTCTACAAAATAGTTGTTGCTTCTTTACTAATGTTTTCATTTTCTGAAACCCCACATGTCTTGAAAATATTTTGGATTTTAAAAAAAAGTTGCATATGTTTTAATGTATACAGCATTGTCATTCTGAAATGGTTGTGTTTTTAAGATATAATCAACTTTCTGAGCTTTTTTTTTAACCGTATGGTCAAGCAAATTTTTTTGCTTCTGATTCTTTTGTTCTTCTGAAAAATCTCTTCATCAATGGAGCTCAAATTATTGGAATAATTTTCTGTTAGTTATCACTGTTGCTTGACCTATGGTGATGGTGCAAAGGTGGTACCTTTTCATGACAGCTGATTAGAGGTGACCCTTTTGGAGGGAGTTCTGGAACTCTATGTTAGTTGAGACACATGACATTCTGCTTCTGTTGCTGCATTTAGATTGAGGAGGTTTAGAAGCAAATGTACATGGTAGACTCAGAGTTTCTAAACTTTGAAGTGTTAATTCCATTTCTCCTTGAAGTTACCTCTGTGGCATCAGCTAATTTATTAGTAAACTATGTTTCATTCTTTAAATATCATTAACCTATCAGTCCAGGTATTGTTCAATAATTATACTGTAGAGTACACAGAACCCATACAGAGTCAAGTAAATAGATGAAATTTAAATCAGTGAAATGCAGGTATTTCTGTGTCAATGCTCCTTTCTTACACTGATTAGGTTTTGTGAGTGAACTTTTCCTTTATCTTGGCTCAGAGCTGGAAGCCTCATTCAGCTCCAGTTGCCATCTGGAATTGTATTTGTCTCCAGAAGGTTTGTCATCTCCTAGTTTCTGTTTCAAATACGATTGAAACTTAAACAGTTGCGCATGAATAACATAACATCACTAAAAGATTTTAAAAAGAGAGATGGGAGAGTGAGAGAGAGAGGAAAAAAAGTGAATTCTGGAAATCTTGAAAGAAGCTGTTGTTCTGTAAGCTTTAGGAGAAGGAAAATAGTGTGAGGATAGAAAAAAAGTAGTTGAAATGTAAACCAAAAATTAAATGAGAAATTGTGGAAGAGTTTTTGCAGCAATATTCATTGGCTTATTGGAGAGAATGAGTATCTAAGTAACCTTAGAGAGAGTAACTTAAATATATATATTTATTTGTTGAAAGTAATAGGAGAAATAAACACTAATTCAGGAAGCTTGTCTGGTGACGGAGAAGTAAAGGACCAATAAATAAGTTCAGAATGCCAAGGTAGCCACACTCCTAGTGAATGTGGATTCTCTGCGGGATGTGGGGGAGAAATCCTAAGAATACAGCTCTTACTAATTTTTCAACATTATCGGAAAAGCTTGAAGAAGTGTGCTATAAAATGCGAGATAAAACCTAGAAGAGTTTGCTCCAGCTGTTTAAAAGTTGGTGAGAAATAATGACATGTTAAAGAAAAGCATCCCTGGAAGCCTGACTGCAATGAAATACAACTGTCTGAGTAGAACAGTTGGAATGAACAAATGGCCTCTGAAGTCCGGCAAATTGCTTCTTTAAAATTTGAGTTCTGAGTGAGAAGAGTATGTTACTAAGGAGTGTAATAGGAAAAGTGCAACTAAAAAAATGATTGGATTAAAAAAAGGAAGAACTTGGGAAGCAGTTCAAAAGGTTCTGGAATTGTTTGTTTCGGATAGTTCTCCTCTGTAGGAGTCAGAAAAGCAACACTATGTGAAACAAAAATATCTAAAGGCAAAAGGGGTGGAGAAACTTTAGAGTATATAGTGTGTTTAAAACGTAAAAATGAACCTGTTGGATGCTTGCTTACATGGTGTATGTTGATCATCTGGTGATAATCTGCTCATGGTGTATGAGCACATCATCATCTGTTACATGAGCTCATGTATTTTGGATATTTCCTTTGTACCTGCAAAGGTAGCATCATCTGCTCAAGAAATGCTCTCTCTCTGTATCTGAGCAGGGTAAGCCAATTTCCCTAAGAAAAAAAGAAGAAAATGTCATAGAAGTACTGTATTTGTCATGTGTGAAAAATCTGAGATGGTAATCACAGAAAGAGGCAATAGGAAGAAGTTCTGAATTATGAGGAAAACTGGGAAGAAAATTAAGCTTAAATCATGGGGTTTGGAATGAAAATTTAAAGCAGTATGAACTATAAAGGAAGTGAAGATTTTAGAAGTTTACAAAGAATTAACCAGAATTGCAGTTAAGCTGTGAAGAGCAGAGTTAGATTTTTTTTTTTTTCTAGCATGTTAACAGAAAGGAAAGATGTGAAGTGCAGCCGTGAAGGAGGAATTTGGCTGGTAAGGTACGAAAGGGAATCTTGGTACTTTTTCAATGTTGTCTTGCAGCAGAGCAGAAGGATAGTGTGTGGCACACTGCAGGACTCTGAACAATAGTTGGAGAGCATCATGAAAATCAGAAAGCTGAAAGTTGGCCCTGTTCACTGCCCAAAGCAGACATTATCTGGACAGGGTATCTCAGCAGGGTCAGGAAAAGAGAAAGGTCTGGACATACGAGGGACAATAGAAAAGTTTTTTTTTGTAGAAATGCTTCTAATGTACAGTGGAGAAGACATATTTCCAGAAAATGAAATGTGGAAGCAGGGTCACATCATACATTAGAGGGAAGGCTCTGTAAAAGGAAAAGAAAGAGCAAAGGAAGAATTCTTCTATTGCAGAAGAAATACAGAAGACTGTTGTAGTAAACATTTGAGAGGATGGATGATAAATGACAAAGAGACAAAAACTCAGAAATATCACACTTTTGAACAGTGTGTTAGAGAAGCATTTTTATAAGTACAATAATATTTCTTAAAAATACCTGCAAATGATGAAAAGGAGTTCCAAGAACAATGTAAAAGTATTGAAGAGCAGTACTAAAGCTCTTTATGGTCAAGTTTTCTGGAATATTAAAGTTGTTTGAGCTGATCCAGGAAAGAGTTAGGGAATCATTATTATCATGGCTTGACTCATGATATGAAAGGGGGCGGGGGGGAAGTGATTGATGTATTCTAGAAATGACAGTAGCAGGCATAATAATTGAAAAGATAAAATAAATGAGACAACAGTTCAGTCATTCCTTAATGAGATTAAATTAACAGCAAATTATGCTTCGGAAACACTAATTCATATTTGGAGAGTAATGGTGACAGAAAGAAGTGAAGAAAGTGGAGACAGAATGTGAGAAAAATGACAAAACCAAGAGAAGAGTTAATAAGTAATATGGAAAGATAAAAACAGCATAAAAACCCCAG
This sequence comes from Eopsaltria australis, assembly GCA_034509425.1. NCBI lineage: Eukaryota > Metazoa > Chordata > Aves > Passeriformes > Petroicidae > Eopsaltria > Eopsaltria australis. The sequence goes on from JAVTVJ010000525.1 coordinate 951,331, forward strand.
TGTTGCTCTGATTCTTCATTCCCTCACTGTCCCGTCCTTGTTTCTTCCTTACCAGTCTGCTTTCCTTGTCCACTCTGATCTTTCTTGTGTGTAAATTTGTTCACCTGCCAAATAAAGATGGCTAGCTACAACAGATTGAGCACTTAAAAGGGCATAAAGAGAAGTCTTATTGAAGTATGTTTTTGTTTGAGACTTTAGTACTCAGTAGAAAAATAGAGACAGAATATAAAGAATGGGAAAGGGGTGAAAAGGAGTAACAAAGGCCTTTCCTGACTGCAGTACAATACAGAAAACTTGGAATCCAGATAATCAGTAAAAGTGCAGGTAATGTGCTCCTAAAGGTGCTATATAACTATTAGACACAGTTGTTGGGATGATGTTTTTTTCTTAACCCACCAATAAGACATCTTGATAACTTTGCTGGATCAAGTTTCAATTGATCAGGCATCAGTCACTAAAAATCGCTTGATATTGCTTGATAATTGCTGAACTGACTTTGGAAAATGAGGGCTAGAGGGGATGACTGAATTGCAATCCTTTAGTTTCTGGAACAGAAACCAAAGTTTAACTTTCCTGTTTTCTTGGCATTGGAATTATCCTTTCATACTAACTTTCAGTTTTGCTCTGTGTTTGAAGTTGTGATGCATGCTTAAGAACAAGAAGTGTAGGGGTATCAAATTGAAACTGCAGTGTGCTTCTCTGACCTTTACTTGTCTCATTAAATTTTGGCTTTATATCTAATATGATATGTGACATCTTGCTTTAATCTGAGCTCTTGCAATCTCTCCAAATGATTGGATCCATTATATTAAATCTATAAAATATGCATACATACAACTGCATGCAGTTCATAAATAATGTATTGTTTTAGGGTTCTGCCAACAAACTACATTCAGATTTGTGGAGACAGTGTTTTACTACTACTCAGCTTCCTTCTATAATTTTAGTTAAGCCTGTGCCCGTCTAACAACAGACATTGATGGAAGGGGAAAAAAAAATTCTGAGTATTTTAATAGAACTCACGACTTTAAAGTATCTAAAGCAAATAGCTTACATGTGCAGAGAGGGCAAGTATTGCTGACCAGGCTGTATTTGCATGATTTTTATCAGCATTTCTTTTGCTTTTGGAGTGCTGAGGTTAGAACTGCAAGAAATAGGCTTTGAAGTTTTATCTTTCTAACACAAGTCCTGGATTTCAACTTTAACTTTATAGAAGTTTATATCTTGGATTTTAAACTACACAACTTTGGCAACAAACAGCACATTTTCATTCTTGTTTTTCTGGAAATACTTACAAAGAATGCCACTATCTTCGTCCTCAGAATGGGTGCTCTTGGTTTCTTAATAGCTTATTTTTGTTCTAGCAATTCTAGTATTGCTGTGGATCTAACTTAGCAGCTAGAGAGTCCTGTATTCTATTGTTTATTCATCCTTGGTAGAATTGTGAAATTCTCATTAGACAAGTTTTTTTACTGCTGATGCCATGTGAGCTTGGAATAATGTAGCTTGACACACTTGAACTTGAATTGGTAGGACTGGCAGATAAAGGGAGAATGTAAGATAGCATTTTTGGGAAGCTTTCATATAGATACTCTTGGGATTTCACAGTAATATTTGTATAATCACACCTGAGAAAATCATCATAACTCTTTTTCTTTCTGCATCACTTCTTGCCATCTAATTGTAACCTTTCAGTTTTGGGGCTGTACAACATTTCTGGGAAAAGCCTACATCCTGTTATTAGATACTTTAAAGAAGTTTGGCTTTAAACTCAAGTACGTGTTTATTTGCTCTTAATAAAGTGTTGATTGGAATGACTTTTAAATGAAGGATAACATTAAGAGAGAATAATATGCTAAATTATGTTGAACTTTTGAATTCATGTCGGGAAGTATGGTGCTTTTTTGAATATCAGCCTCTATTTCAAGGGCTTGTAAATTAATCCAAATTTTCATTCTTCCATTATGATTAACTTGTTCTGTTAATCTAAAGGGATTGTGCTTTTTAGCATCCTAATGAACTCATAAGTTTGAGAATATAGCTTTGAAAAATGAACAGATTCATGCTTATTTATAAAAAACGGTATGCTCTGAAGGCTTAGAAGTATTTTAAATTTTTGCTATTTGTTTTGTGAGTAATTAGCCAAATCTTGGATTTATATTAAACACGTCTGTCTACTGGGTCATCTCATGCTTAATCCAAAAATAATATGTAAAATTAAAAACTAATATATGAAGAATACTTGCAGGCACAAAACTGCATTTGATAAACAATATGAGCTGTAAAATTGTAAACATATAAACAGCTTCATTGCAACTGATTCCATGCTTTAAAAATTAAGTTAATATGTATTTACCAAGAAGTATCCTTGGCTAAACAGTACTTCTTGTATGTAATCCACAAGGTCCATAACACAGGGATCCATCAGTCCTTCAGTGATTTCCTCCTCACTCTCCTGTCATTCTGTGTAAATGAGCATATGACCAATGAATCTTTTCCTCACTTGTGGGAATTTCTGGATTGCTTCTGTGCAGTAGATTAGACTGAAGCATAGCAGGGAGCAAGACTTGGCTCAGGAGCAGGCCTCACAATGTACTGAACATCATAACTGGCACGAAGGTAATGGCAAGGCTCTCAGAGGGGTCACCCCAAGCATGCTCTCAATTTTTTCATGTTGAGGATGCTTGGCAAGAACTGTCATTTTTTATGGAATCAGTCATGCCATCGACTAGAAATGTTCTCTATTCTGCTTATTGTATGCTTAAAATCACGCAACAAATAGCTTTCTCCAAAAACTGTTTCTGGACTAACACTCCAAGAAAGTGCAAGCAAGTCCCCTAAACAACTTTTCCTCCTACTTAGTGAAGCAGAAAACATTTAGCTCTGTATCCTTCTGTTGACCAAAAGGAAATAGGTCATTTTTTTTGCTAAGAGAAGTAGGTTTTGTGCTTTCTGAACCATTTGGACCAGAATGTTAAATTCCTCAGAGTTAGTTTTGGCCTTATGTTTGATATTCCTTAAGCAGCTTCATTTTCATTCCTTAAGCAGCTCTGCTCAGATGGGCTTGGTGGCCCCAGCAAACATGTGTTTCCAATATTTTCAGTAGTTTAATCCAGCTTTCAAGAAAATGTATAAAAAAGATCTCTAAACCACTTTCTGTTTGGTATGGTTTAATAAACTTAGGGGTAATAGCCTTACCCTCTCTTCAGAGAAAAATCCTGAGGTGTGTGCTTCTTTCTATGCCAGGTCTCACGTGTTCCTGCTGTGCTGCTGTAGCACTCTCAGTGTGATCTTCTGTCAGTACCATGTGCTGTCCTGCAAGGGCACATACCTGCTTGTCAAAGCTGTTCCATGTACAAAGAAGATAAACTAGACAAAGAGCTGGGACTTACAGCTGTTTTTTTCTTATTTATACCTTACTAAAATTTAAATGCTTCTGGCCGGTTAAGTAGATCTCTTAAACACCTGTCCTCAGTGCTCTGTGTGACCAGTCCTAATTAATGAGACATGTACTTGCTAAAGGAGTAGCAAAATATGCCTCAGAGCTAACAAAAACAGTCATTTAAGTTTGTCTGTCTGGGAATACAGCAGTGACTATTCCCACAATGGCAGAGATGATGTCCTGCTGATAGCGTCACAGTGGACAGTACCACATGCCACTGACATCCATTTCCTGAGCTACTTATTCTCTCAAGCACATTCTGTCATTCATGTGTGTTTCCAAATCAGTCTGTGTCAAATGCCACAGTGATGTGTCCCTGCTTCCTACAGAGCAGACGGCCTGTCCTCATCAGAATTAAAACATGCAGCTTGGGAAACTGGTGTAATGCCTAAACTGATCAGTACAGATGTCAGAGAAATTTTGCAACATTTCAGAGCTGCCTAGGTTTTTTGGAACGTCTTAGAGAAAATTGCCAGAGCTTTTACTCAGCTGTAGCTCAGATGATTTTCAAAGCCTTATTCAGAGCTACTTGGACAGTTAAAAAAAAGCAACAAAACCTTTTTATCCTAATGACAAACTCTGCAAAAAAAAACTACGCAAATTTCCCCCAAGATTACAAAGCCGGGAATTTGTCAAGCTTTCTTTGTGCTTGTGAATGAAGCCCATCCATTGTTTATGTGATTATGGGTCAGATGATGAAAGATGCAGCAGTGCACTGGAGGACCTGACTTTTCAAGGTTGCTGATAGTGAGGCTTTTTTCTGTACACTGGGAATAGCAGTATATAACTTCGTGTATATTTATAGACCTGGGAATATAATTTCAAGAAATATCAGGATGATCAGAAAATGAAGGTCCAAAGAGCCTGTGACAGGTTTTCAGATTCTGGAATGCCAGGTCCCTAAATCTGTCCTATCAAAAATGAGATGGTTCCAGTTACAGCATTGTCAGTTTGACAACAGACTTTGTTATGAGACAGATGGTAACTGTTAAGCACTGCAAGACAAACGTCCTTATGTGCATCACTTTGGCGGGGAATTGAGTGGTTAACTGCTGGTCCCATGGACTTGTCTGTTTGATGTACCACAACCATATTCACTTGTTCTTTCAGGTCTTGTTCCTGGCCAGCAACATCAATAGCATTGTAGGAAGACTGTCTTTAAAGTGGTTTTGGATGTGACATATTTTAGAAAAACAGCAAAAGGAGTTGTACCATCACATTCCTGCTAAATCCGTTCAGATAGAACCTTGAAACTCTCTCTTCTTCAGTGTGTTTGAATGAGCTTCAGCCTACATATGCAGCCTCTGTTCATCCATCCAAAATTGTAATTTATTTAAATGATTAGAAACTGTTTCCATATTCTAGAGTAATCAAACATCCGTCACCCACATGGAATCAGAAGGCTCTGTATAAATGGTGGCAGTTGGTTCTTTCTGGGTGTGCAATTCAGATGCCTGCTGCTTGACTCAGCTTATTTGCCTCTTTAGCTAGGTTAACAGCATGTTTTGAAGCTGTAAAAACTTTATCAATTTTTTCAGAAGTAACGAAGGAATTCAGACTCTGTCTCTAAGCTAATGTCCAACTGAATGAGTGGACTCAACTTCACTGGTTTTTGGTTCTGTTTTTCCCTGAGCCAGTGCCACCTTTAACTTGTAAGGCATGCTATATATGAGAGTGATGTTAATTAGCACATTCCCTAATTTATGCTTATCCTGAAAATTAAGCTGTTTCTAGGTAATACAGTAATTAGTGCAGGCTGGGATTTCTCCTGAAGAAGCAAATATCTGGAAGTATCGGTAAGTCACAAAAGGGGGACCTGGTTCCAAGGTTGCTATTATATGAACCCTCCAACGTTCTTGTGTGCACAATGACAATGGGACTTTCTCAGAACCTTCTGCCCCATAAAACTTTCCATGCAGTGGTGGGCTGATAGCTTGACGTGACATTTATTTGACTTGCTCCCATTAGTTGACACTGGAAGGAGAATGAGTGCTTGATTTGGCAATCTCAGAAGAGAGGGTAAATCCCTGTGCTTCACTGATATTAATTTGGCATGCCACTCAAGCCTTGGGACCTTGGGAGCTGTTTTATCCTTAGCAGCTCAATAAGTTACATAACTACATCTTTAGCAATTAATTAATGTTAAGTGTTGTGATACAGTGGGGAGTTAATTGCCCTGGAAATCTGAAATGCCAAGTTACAGGGGTTTCTTGCACATCTCTGGAATGCTTCCTGTTGGAAGTATACTTTTTTTTTCCCCATTAACACAAACACTGACAATCTTGCTGTTAGCTAAGAACTCTATGCAGGTATTATAATATGCTGTTCCTGGAGATCTCATACTTCCTCAGAAGGTTTAAATATGTTGGTATAAGTTCCTTACACATTTATTAGGTGTATCCACTGACTTGTTGCCTAAACTCATTCTCTTCTCTCCTTCAATCATTTGTGTTCAGTCCAAGAGGATGTATGTCTGATTTTCTACTTGTGATTACTGTTAACTTGCATTTTAGGCCTGTGATAAATTAGTGTACCTTTTTCTTTCTTATAGATATAATGGAGGTAATAGTGGTCTATCAGAATAGAAATTTAATACAGGAATTTACTTAAACTTTTTAACAGTGCACAGAGGTAAAGATTGATTTTTCAGGAGGTACAGTAGTGCTGTTTTAAGGAGCCTGAGCATAATTTCAAAGGGACACATGGAATTGTCAATCACATCAGCAGACTGTGTTTCAGTGGCTTTTGCAGTGACCAGCATTATGTGCTACTTTGTTCAATAAAAGGATCTGGAATAATGCAATGAATTCCCAATACGGAAGTCTTATCCTGGGACTACTCCTTTAGCTGTTCACTTACAGCCCAGTCTGATTGTTGCCCAATCTGACCCATAAGAGTTGGCCTGTAGGTTATCTTGTTTCTGGTATGTATGTCTAGTCTTCAAAAAAAAACCCAAAAAAGAACTTTTGTAAAATTTTATCTCATTGATATGCATTGAGTTTCACAGTTTTATTTTCTTTGCTGCAAAATAGTATTTGGATGGATTAAGTCTGTTCTCATCTCAACTACAGTGGAAAATGTACCAGAATATTTTTGCTGGGGTTCCATTCAGAATGGTCACGAGACCTGAAGGGGAAAAATATGGCTCTTGTATACTGAGTTTGTTAAAGCACAAAAACATATGCAGCAGCTCAACTTAGTCTTTTTTAATACTGTACCCATAAAGTACTGAAAGCTGGCAGATACTTGCTTCAAGTGCCATGCTTGTGTTCTGCTTTTAACTGAGGTTTTTTTCATTTGTGAGTGAGGAAGAGCCCTTTATGTGTTATAGCTGCATTCTGCATCCTTTTCCTGTCTGTGCAAGATCCTGTTCCCAAGGATCTCCCTTTCACTCATCCTCCATCCTCACACATGTCCCACTGGCAGGGCTAACTGAACCATATCTGAAGTATTTAACTTGTTTGCTTCTACACAGTTTTATTTCTTCCATTTTTCTCATGAGAAGACTACTCTGATTTACTAAGGTATCTTTAAGAGTTACAATCAGACTTTTTGGAATGGAATGATATTTACTTATAGAAGATATACTTTATATTGCATACCCATCTGTATAAGCAGAGTGAAGTTTAGATATCTTACTGAAGTGAAATGACTACACCCAATTACACTGAGTTTCTTCATGACATTACAGTCTGACAGATAAACTAATTAAAGAAAATTATTTACTCTTGTTCTGCCAATGGTAGCATTAATGTGTTGACATTTATTTGTAAATCCTAAGAATACATCTTTATTTTATTGTCATTGTAGTGGTATAAGTGAGCTGTAGGATCAATTAAGTTCGTTAGCTTGTCTTTTAAAAATATGGCTTGAAATCAGTGTTCATATTCCTAGTTTGTAAATAAAATAAATGAATTTTGTTTTTAAAAAAGACAACTTTAGAGAGCTCACTTGAGAACTTTTAAGATTAGCTGGGATTTTCTGCCTTTTTCATGCATCTTATGTGGAATAAATTGTGTATGTCTGTAGATCAGTTCCAGAGTTTACAGTAGATGATTATTAAATGTAAAAGGAAACTTGTTGATATGAATGTTACACTGTTAGCATTCGTTATTCAAGTCTTTAAAACATACTGTGTACAAATAGACACCACAGTGGGTGTGATGGATGAAAAAAAGTGAACTTTTGTGTGGCCTCAGCAGTTCTCATCTATGATCTCAAAATGGGTTAGCTTATTCTGTAACAGCTGCTATATTGCTGCAACCTGCATGCTGGAATGCGGAGAGAACATAGGTGCTGGTTTATTTTAATTTGCCAGGCTGTCACCTGTGGTAGCTCAGTAGATACGTCATGAGCCAGTGAATTGTTCCTGCAGTGAGGGCAAGGGTTCCAGGGAAGAAGATTGGTAGGCTGCTGGGTAAACACAACAAAACTCTCCTATGGAAATCTTTCCTTCTCATAAGTCAGAACTGGTCACCTAGGTGAGAACCCAGAAAATCAGCTTTTCTTCCTTACAGGATGCACATTACAGAAATGAGTCTGGATCATTCACTGGTGTTCAGCTATGTCTATATGCGCCCCTGCACTGTTGTGGGAAGGAATTTGATCTTAGATTATTGCATCCTCAGTTTGTGAATATACCTGAAGACAATTGTGAGGTAGTCCAAGATTCAGCATTAGTCTAATTACAGTAACTGGTCCCCAAATTAATTTTGGTAATGGTTATCATGTGCTAAATGCAGATATCTTGATAACATGGTGACTTGCAGTACCTTTTAAAGTTGCTGTGAAAAGTTGCTAACTACTGCTGCTTATAACAATCTGCCCTACTCCCATCTTAAAAATGACATAAGATGGTAACATATAATTAAGTCTTGAGGGGTTGCCTATTTAAGTCACTGTGAAGTTTTTTCAGCTATTACTTTCAAAACTTTATTGAATGGAAATATACAAAATGCAAATAAATTAACACTGCAGGAATATACCTATGTTACAATTATATCTAACACTTAATTATTGTATCATTAATTGAATTTTTTGAACAATTATATGCTTTACAATACATTAAAAGTCTTGTTTCCCTACCCATGAAATTATTCTCGGAAAATTAGTACAAATAAGCATCTGTCTGCCTATTTAGTTAGGTTCGTAACCTGTTTGGTTTTTTTATTACAAGCTGGTCCACGGCCCTCTAAACTAGCAGCTTACCAAATTCCGCCATCACTATGATGAAGATATATCTACTTTTTAAATTCTTTGCAGTAATCCTGTAAGAAACTGCATGCATTGTTTTCCACTAAGCATGTTCTAGGATCCAGAGATCTAGAATGAGCTGAGACTAATGGGTCACAAATAAGAGCAAGTTGGCAGGAATCAAAGGAAAATATTCTCTTTCTGCTACCCTGTTTCTGGTATTGGTTGGATAATGGCTTTAAGTATGACACATATAATTTTTTCAGAAGAACTAACATGATTTAAAAAACTGTAGCAATGACAGTTTTTAAATTTACATACATAATGTAAATTTGAGTTTTATGCTGGGAATGCTGCTGTGAAGTAGACCAAGTGTGATTTTCTGTGACAATCTAACTGTGTTAGAATTTTAGACTAGATGACTCAAAGCTGCCCTGCTAAAAATAAAGCAGGTTCTGTTTTAAAATCTGAGCTGTACACACAAATTCAGAATATATATGCAAATTTAAAAAAACCCCAGGCTTCTGTCTGTGAGGGATTTTTATTTAACTCTTATGTGCAGTTCAAAGATGTGAGGATGCTGAGAATTAAGATACTTACAAGAATAGGTAACTGTGACCTGGTCATAAGAAGCTACATTTCCAAGAGAACCCTGTGTCAACAGCCTAATATTTTTCTTGCAAATAAAAGAAGCTCTATGGAGCAATTAGTGAGGCAGCACAAGCTTGACATCCAGGTTTGCTTTTGTTAAATATTGTGGCCAAGTTAAATTTTAGAATCAATTTAAAGATTAATAATTAAATTCCAAAGTAGCTTCCCTTACAAAGTGGGGGATGGCATGGCAGGCTTTATCACCCATGTTTAGGTATAGTAGTTGAGTATGTTCCCAGTCAAGCAAGCAATAACATGTGTGAGATGATTGTTTTTTAATTGCAACATGATGGAGTGAATTGGCATTTTGGGTCCTCTGTTTTTCTTTTAGTCTTGTAATTTTTTAATCTTGTAATTTTTCCTATCCATTCTTTGAGACATATTGATGAGCTATTTTGTTAGTCATATAAAGATGAGTTTTAATTCTTCTTTCTTCTTTTCTAGAAGGTTTAGAAAGAGGGGAAGAATTTGACTGTCGCTTGACCTGGGTTCTTGTCAGATTTTTCTTATTTAATTAGCATTATGAAAAGTGTCTAGTTTTTAAGATGCTTTTAGACAGCTGAAAGCAGGCTTTTGCCTATTAAAATATAAATCTGTTCCATCAAAGACACAAAAAAGACATAAATATTTTTTTCTAACTCACGCTCTGAACTACTCTCTGACCACTGACATTGAAGTTCTCTTTTATAATGTGTCTGGCTTAATAAGAAGTGACCTCTTCCACTTTCTACAATCTCTTTCCATGTCTTCTTTTCTTGTGAGCATGCAAACAACACCAAATATTCCCAGTCCTAAAGCTATAATTTAAAATTATATGGGTGAGGCAGCTAAAATAAACAAGTTTTAAAGTAAATCCCACCCTGTTCTGTTCTTTATAGGGCTTTTTTGATGGTTTTGCTTTGTAGTCTAGGGGCTTGAAATGGCTTCTGACACTAGACAAATTCTGTGCAATTTCCTCTTCACCCTGAGATCTCTGCGAGTGTTTGCTTTGGATTTGTTCTCTTACACAAGCTCACTCTACCTCTTAGGAGTCGGTAATCTTCCCTTGTTCTGATCTGAAGAAGAGAACATCATCCCTTTTTCCAGGGGAGTCTCTCCAGGTTATTGTCAGGGAAGTAGAAATACCCCTCCTCTTACAACAGTGGGACACAGACTGCAGTGGCAAGATGTCATTACTAGAAAGTTTTCTTTTTATTTTGACGATCGGCGTAGGGAAGAGCTGATGGCTCTTTGAATAGTACTTGGTATTTCGTTAGTACAGAATTTGTCAGGTTCTGCTTGTTCTGTCAGCAGTCTCCACTGTCCTTTGGGAAAGAGTACCTTATAAACAGTTCCAAACTGTTCCTTTTTGGTTTTGGTTTTGGAGTATGCCTGGGAGTGTTGTGGCCAGACATAGGATCCAGCCTGTACTACAGAGTTATGTTTGAAGTGTAGATATTTGCATCTCTTTCAAGGAGAGTGCTTTTTTTTTTTCTTTTTTCTTTAATAGTAATATATGTAGCATACAAGTATAAAATATAATTTAGATGTAAGGGAGGATTAAAAAGAAAAGCACTTGATGCTTCTGTATTTTTCTCATTGAATGATAGCTTTTCACTTCTGAGCAATTTGTTTTAGAAACAGATTGAAATTCCAAAAAATGCCTACCTTGTGCCATTCTCGTGGAGCTATTTCACTTGACCCTTTCATTAGTTTGGCTTTGGATGTGGGTAAACATTCATTTCAACAGAGCTAATGTTAGGGTTGTAATCAGAGGAGTAATAAAAGAAGAGATGGAAACAGCTTTTCCACAGTCACGTTGGTTATTTGTTGTCTCATAGCTCAAGAATCCAAATGTTGTTGCTACTGCCAGTAGCAGTAAGTTTGGTAATTCCATAGCATGGGAATTGACATCTTTGTTGCATGAGCTGTCTTGTACAGAGTCTTTCAGACTTCTGTTTTCTTCTCCATGGTAGTTTGAATTCCCATGAAATCCCAGGAGGTTATCGAATATTGCCGGTATGCAGACATGAAATAATTGTATATTTCCTTTAAGTCAGTGCAGGGAGCATCAAAGGCTTCTGAAGAATCTGAACATAAATGAAAATCAATGTATTTGGACTGAACTTAGTGTAGAACTGATACCAGTGCAAAGATGAAACTTTTCCTAGAAGTTAGTGCTTCAAATGTTGCACTTCGTTAAAAATTATGTGCATCTTAAGATCTTCAGTCTAGAACAGAGCTTTCAAAATTTGCTTTTTATTGACTATATGTCTGTGCTCTTACTGTGACAGATACAGATCTTACATTTGAGACTTACATGCTTGTTACTCTAACAGTAAGAAAAGACCTAAGGCTTAAAATAATGCTTTCTGGTCCAGAATGTGGCAACTTAAGGTTCAAATGAAAGTTTAAGTTCTAAGCTGCAGTTCTCCACTCTCTTACATACTCAAACTGGCTACAGAGCGTGATGCTAAATATCAAAGCTCACTGCTCTACCTCTCCTGCCATGGCTGTCCTCCACAGAAATAGGGGGGATCTTAAAAATAACAACTGGAAACAAATAATCAAATGTAGACACAGAGGGATGTAAAGACAGTTCATTTATAGGTATGAATTCTTATGTACACATCCCAACAGGGGCCAAATAAGGCAAGTCAATGTAAAGCAATATATTTTATGAGAATTTTATATCCGTTTGGAACATGGTCTAGACTTTTTTCTAATGGTCAGCCCCCAGAAATTTTCTTGCAAGGGAAATTTGTGACCTCAGATCTTCTGAACCACCTGCAAACTTTCAGTGGTAGCTGAAATCCAGGTAATTATTCACTAGCTATTTTTGATATCAGCCATTTTTATTTCATGCTTTCTACACAGTACAATAATGACGGATACAGGAAAAAAAGCAAGATAAACATAGTAAAGTGTCCAGACAAGACTGAAAGGCAGCTAAGGGGAAAATAAAGACTTGTGGTGTCGGGTTGTTTGGGTTTTTTTGTCTTTTGGTTGTTGTTTTTGTATCTTTAGAAATATTTAGCTCTATGGTTGGGTTAAAAGGTAAAAATAGTTGTTCCTGGGGAAGTGGAGCATCCCTTGGTAGAATGCTGTCAGGCAGTTTAATTTCACCTCCTTTTTCTTTGACCTTTTAGAGTTTCATTCTATACCTGTCTCTCAGTAGTATTAAGTTGCATGTGCACCCATCAATTTCTCATGAAGGTGATTGCGGGAGGGGAAGTACTAGATGAGAAAACCAGCTTTGTCTGTAGAAATAACCTTTCTTTCAAACTCTTCCAATAACAACTCAGAGAGAAATAAAAAGATTTTGATTCACAGTACTGTAAAATTTCTCAAAAATGTGCCTGGGTTCAGCCTTCTCCTTACTGATGTTATCTGTAGTACTAGAGCATAATTATTTTATCATAGTAGCAGCTTAACTTGCATATACTCATATGTTTAGGTTTTTTAGGTAATGAAACAAAACAAATGGATGTTTTTGTTCAAATCTCTCGCTTTCTTCACTTTCAAGACTGTTGGTGTTTCTTTCATAGAAAATAAAATATCCTGCAAGCATAAGTAAAGCTTTTTCACTGGCTTGCTGTCCTCAGTGCAGAGTGTGTGTCTAGGTGTTGTAACAATTTTGTGTCTATGATTGATGTTCCTCATGTCATGTTGTGCGTTATCCAGACACCATGCAGTTAAGGTGAGGAATCCTGCTAGGATACCTTTGCTTCTGTTGGTAAACTCAGGTTTTTGATGCCTGTTCCAAGCTGCTTGCGTGCAGAGGTTTTTATGGTATAATATTTTGTTTGTGTGAGTTGAAAACCCCATCTTCTATATGACAAAATAATTTAGGGATCTATTAAATCTCTAATTTTAAAACAGTGAAATATTGGTGATTATATGGGCAAACTGGATTTGAAGCAATGCTTCTGAATTACAGCAAGACAGCATCTGTAGATAGTCTTAAATTTCCACTGAAACAAATAAAAAGGAAATTTTTTTTTCAGGACATAAAAAAACGTATTATATCAATAATTTAAGTACCTGTTTTTATCTGAATAAATAGAAAATGATTGGTTTACAAATCTGTTTTGTAAGAATAATGAGTTGCTATCTATCTGCTACCCAAGTCTTCCCTTATTCCTGTGAATTTCAGGAAGTATCACCTCGTTCTTCAGAAGAACATTGTTTTGAGATTATACTTGAGATAAAAAATAATAAATTGTAAAAACTCCATACCAAAAAATGAGCCACCTTGATAAGATACTGATTCAATTGCATGACTCCAGTCTTTCATGAGGGAAGTAATGAGTCCTGGTCTGCAGATACTACACTTCTGCTAGTGTAATGTAAGTTAGTATAATTAGTGTCAGGGTAAGTTTTTTCAGTTTTGGAGCTTGGGGTTTTTTTTCTTAAAGAAGAGTTGAACCAACATGGTGACGAAACTGACACGAAGGGGAGATGAGTATTTAAATATCTCATTCTGAAAAAGAATTGGAACATAAAATTTAAAATACCATCTAGCAATTAATAGCAATTAATTTTGAAGTTAGTTTTACTTCAAAAGTCCTTTTTTGACATTTTAGGTAGGTTTTTATGTATTTCAGTCTTTTTGATTTGGGCATTGCAAGAATGGATCTTCAAAGTTGGAAACTTGGTAATTGACCAATACAGGGTTTAATTCTGCAGAGAATTGTAATCCCATTATTCCTCTGTCTTGTGTTTCTCTGGTTTTCTAGCAGTATAAAACATAGTATTTCCCACCTGGGTGTAAGAATCATGAATGTATTCACACTTGGAAATATCTGGTGGTAATTACTAGAGGAAGACCAATACCTCTATGAGTTCAAGAAACAAAATATAGAGAAGCTTTTTCTTTTCCTTTGTCAGAAAATGAACTTTCACTGGTGTTTTGTGATGCTTCACACTCTCAGCTATGCCTTTGTCAGCAAATACTCTTTCCTTCCTATGGAACGCCAAAAGATTCTCAAGAGCCAGCTTTTTAAGAACCTTTATCAATTGAGCCAAATTTGACAGGGTAAGAAAGAAAATCTAAGTATAAAGAAATGTTGAATGTGAACTAACAATGAGCACCTGCAGCCCAGAAAGCCAATAGCACCCTGAGCTCCATCAGAAGTAGCGTGGCCATCAGGTTGAGGGAGGTGATTCTGCCCCTCTGCTCTCGTGAGACCCCACCTGAAGTGCTGCATCCAGAGAAGGGCCATGGAGATGATCAGAGGGAGGAAGACTTCCCTCCCCTGTGAGGAAAGGCTGAGAGAGAGTTGGGTGTGTTCAGTCTGGGGAAGAGAAGCACCATGGAGACCTTATTGTGGCCTTTCAGTACTTAAAGGAGGCTTGTAAGAAAGATGCGGACAAACCTTTTAGTAGGGCTGGTAGTGATAGGACAAGGAATAATGTGTTTAATCTAAAAGGTGGCAGATTTAGACTAGGTATAAGGAAGAAAATTTTTAGAATGATGGAGGTGAAACTCTGGGTGGTGGGTGCTCCATCCCTGGAAACATTTCAGGTCAAGTTGGATGGGGCTGTGAGCAACCTGATCTAGTTCAAGATGTGTCTGGTCATTGGAGGAGGGTTGGTCTAGATGACTTTTAAAGTCCCTTCCAGCCCAAACCATTCTATGACAAACTAATCAGTCTAAGGAACACTGAAGTAGTCCCTGCAGTCACTGGGATACAGGTAACCCTTATTCAGAGTGTCCTTTGCCATTTCTCAGCACCCTAATTAGATGATCTGCAGCAAAACTCTTGGATGTGCTCAGGTCTGTCTTTCTGATGAGGAGATGCATTTTCATCATGAGCAGTCTTGACAAAAGTCTTGTCAAACAAAGATACCTTTCTGCAGAATTAAATGAAATTCCCAATCTACTGGATTAATGGTCCACTTTCATCTCTAATTTAAAACCAATTGAGAAGAGAGGGTGTTGAACAACAGGGAACAATACACAGTGGCTGTTGACATTCTGTGGAGCTTGAGTGAACTTCTCACAGTAAATGAGTGACAAAAACTGCCTGGACTACGAGACTGAGGTACATGGTGAAGTGTACTGTCAGTGGAAACAATATTAGTTAGTACTGTAATTTAATATGAATCTACCAGAGAGGTTGGAAGCAAGGGGATATAAAAATTGCACTTTCAATAGGTTAGTATTATTGTTTGAGAGATAGAAAATGAAACCTTTTACAATGTTTTCTTCTTTTTAGTACTTTAAAAACACCTTTGCTGAAATCAATTAAGGTCTAAAGTCTCTTCTTATCTTTAATATTTAAAGTTACATTTAGATTAAGTCAGACTAATTATACTTTATTCAGATAAATGCAAACTTACTTCGCAAGTCTGTGAGCTGCATTACAGTAGACTTGCTAGAATTAGTAAAAGTTGTGTTACAATTGTTTTGCATTCTTTATTTCAAAAGAAATTAAAGAAGCATCTACAAATACGCTGTTAACCGCTTTTGAAGCAATATGCACTGTTCAGAATATTTAAATAACTAATGAATCCATTTATAATAAATCTTTCATATTTTGAAAGAGTATTCAAGATGAAGCGTGATAAAAGGGAAAGGCTTTTGTGTTGTAATCTCATATTTCATCATGCTTTTTGGAACTTGCATGCTTCAGAAAGGATGTTTTAAATTAAAAGTAGTGTTTGTGGTTGCTTGAAAGTTCTCAGAAAAAAACTACTTGGATGTTAACAGAAATGGGATCCTGTTGGCATTTTGCATTTCATGCATGCTAAGTCAAAAGTGTAGTATCTAAATATGCTACAGGGAATTATTAAAATTATACAGTTATTTCCTAGCCAAAACTTGAAATTATCTGCTAAATTTCTTGCTGTAACGCAGTGCTTAAAAATACGTACAATTTAACAGGAGTTAAAATTGTAGATGGTTTCCAACCTTTAAAATAATTCCCATTTGGTTGCAAATTCCATTGCAATTAGAAAAGGCCATAACAGTTTTTGTTTTATTTAAGACATAAAAGAATAGATTTAATTTCCAAAAGTGCTGTGTATCAGCAACTCTGAAGTATTTTAAATTCTAGCCAGAAGCATAACATAATTGATATTTATATTATTGGGTATGGCAGCATTCTCAGGGCTGTCATTTTGCTTGTAATTTTCTCCTTGCTTGTAAAATTGTCTTATTTATTATTTGCACTTTATTCTTAATCAGTTTTGCTAATGTAATAAAAACATTGAAATGTTATTATATGATTAGCAATTTTCCACTATATTAATCCAGCATTACATTTTACTGTGTGGTGACAATAATGATTTCTAATGTGGTAATGAGAGAGAGTTATTAACATGTCCCAGTATTTAATAGTTTCTTAATTGCAAGATGGAAAAATATTTTAAGTTAGCATAATCAGCTGTATTAGTGGCAAGAATTGCAAAATGGTGGGATCTAGAACATAAAAATTGAAAGATCTGTATTGAATGGAACACTGTCTCCATCACTATGAAGCTACTTTAGTTTTATGCTTGTTTGCAGGAATCATGGTTATTCATAGGATTTTTTCCCATATATTAAACTTAATATTAATATTGACAAACAGAGGAATGCTTGCAGATTTAGTACACATTTACCATTGTGTATGAAATGGGTGTGCAATACACTTTTTTTAATGAGGAAGGTGAAAAGTCTGTGGTATCCAGCTGGGAAGATGATTTAAAGTGATTAAGCCTCCCCTAATATGACACAGTTCACTGAAATAGCCACAGTACAAACAAAGAGCTGCAAGAATAGAATTTCACAAGGAGCATTAAACAAGTACATAAATGTTACAAATTATTTCTTTAACTCACTGCATTGAGTGGACTCTTACATTCAGTAAATAATTTTAAAAGTACTGGAGGTGCTTCAAAATTCAGAAGTTAGAAGTCCAAATGGAGTTTCTGACCTTCTCTAAGTACATGCATGGAGCAGGCAGGTTTTCCTGGGTTTTTGTCTGGGTGTTTGTACAGAAATGTTGCAAATACCTTATTTTAAAGTGCTTTTTTTTTTTAATTAGGCCATGCAAGCTATTGAGAATTTACTCTGTTTTTATTTAAAACATTAAAATATTCCACAAAAAATATATTTCCCACTTTATTGGAAGAGTTTTATAGATAAGTTGGAAAGCTGTTGGGTAAGAGTAAGAAGGAGGAAAATAATTATACTTAGTGGGGGAAACAAGTGTTTTTTCAAACCTAAAGGTATTATAAACATGTACAAGGTAATGTCACAGTGTGTACTGGCGAGTATGCTGACAGAAAATCTTATTACAACAGCATCATGTTAAGCTTCAGGTGGAAAATACACTGTAGAAGTGGAAAATATGTAGCCCCATGGAGTATTATCATCAGTAATACAGCTACTACAGGGAAATTCAGCACTTGTCCAATGCTGGGTGTTAGATACTTCTAGAAATTAAATTTCCTGAGAAGTCCCTCCAACACAGTGTGTGTGGTATCAGAGCAGGAGCAGAGTAATCCTATAAAAAGTAAAAATACTATATTGCAGCATTCTTAGGTGTAAATTGTCCAGCAGGAAATGTGGGCTGTTTACCTCGTACCCTTTTCAAATCAACAATTGAGTTTATGAGGTAGTGTTAATGACATATTAAAAATTTTCTTCTAATGGTTCCACTGGAGTGACTTGTGTTTTATTACCCAATAAAAACAGTGAGGCTTCTATTGGGATTCTTATAAGTGAGAATTTTGCATAATGCAGCTGTCACTTGAAGCCAGTATTTATGGACATGAGTGCTGTCCTGTAATAACTAAAGGATAAGCTTTCACTAATTTTGCATCTGCTGCAATTAAGAGATAGATTTAGATTCACTTTATGTAGCATGCTGTAAAACAGATTCTATGAATGAAGCTGAAATGTTTAGCCTGCTTTTATTACATGTTTAAATAGCACAAGGAATTGACATTTCAATACCCATCCCTCTAAATATGTATATTGTTCTCAGTGGTTAATTTAAATGCACTTCTTTGTCTCAGTGATTTGCTTCTAGCAGAAGTATTGTGTCCTCTTCAATTTTTCTGTGTAAAACTCATTGAAAACTTGCTCATATTTCAAATTTTAAAGAAGAAACAAATATAAACAGAAACATTGCAAATGCCAGCATTGCTTTCATCACTCTTGTATATTAACTGGTTTTTAATCCACAAATTTCTACCAGCTTGTCACTACATTTTTTCAAAAGGAGAAGTTGGTCATACCTGCTTCATTTTTTTTTAAAGTGGTACACTGCAGTACTACATTGAAGGAAATATTTCAAGTTATGGTTGAAATTCTGTGGTGAGATCAGACAATCTGGAATCACAGACCAAATGCAGTTTTCCTCTCTCAAATACATGAACAATAATATTGCTATAGTGGCACCTCTAAGCCTTTTCTTCTTAAACATCTACTTTCTATTATGTATAGTCTATGTTACTGAAAATCTTGTTAAAATGGCACTCCAGCTTTTCCTCAAGTTTTATATTATTTCGGGACCTGTGTTAGATGAAAAGGCTTAAAGCAACAGCACAAGTGAGATTTGATGTTTAGATGCTGCACTGACTGTTACGGTGTTACAGAAGTTAGGAGCATTACTTTTGCTGCTTGTAGTGTCATGTTTCAGTAATGCATACTTGCTTCTGCTTTACAGCTTTCTTACACCCATCTGTGTAGTTAAATATGACTCTCATGGTGTTTAATTCCTAGTTACTAAACCAGAAGCTCTGACAGAAACAGATGCGCTCTCACTAACAGAATAAATGCTTGTGAAGGTGCACTGCAAAAGCATTATCTGCCTGATCACATGGATTTGTGTTTGTCCCTTGCCACCCCTTTCAGAAGTTTCTTTGTTGGGACAGATTAAATACAGAATGCTATTTTTAGCTTAATTTATCTTTAAGATAACTATTGATGAATTTTTGTTTTCTTCATATGTATCTATTTTCCATTTCCAGATGAAAAAGATCGCAATATTTTTCTTTTGGATATTAGGGAGAAAAGTTAATTTGTGAAAATCTACACACCATTAAACTAAGATTTTAGCAACGTTTTATAATGATATACATTACTTTCACCTTAATTTTTGTCTTCTGCATCATAAGTGATAACTCTGCAGATTTTTGGATGATCCTACAGCAGTGTTCTTTTTCCTTTTTGATGGTTGGATTGTTCTCCTGCACTGTGATATTGTTACATGTGGGTGGATGCCTTTTCTCAGATCTCATGGATAAGAAATGAGGACGTTTAAAAATAGGTGGTTTTCCCCTTGTGTCAAAGAATTATGTTTGAAACTCAACATCATAATGTATGGTTAAGAATACTTTATTATTTATCTGAAAAGTTTTCAGATACTCGTATCAGCTTTTGTCTCTGTAGGTACCTAAACGTTAGCTTGTAAATAAAATTGATTTTACTGGAAAAGAAGTACTTTCTGTTGCTGTATCAGTATTTTTCTTCTTGCCTACTTGTTTCAAGTTTTCTCCCTGTTTGTCAAAAAACCTCAAAGCAATGAACCCCAAACAACCCCGAAAGCAGCTTTAATTCAAGTACTTCTCAAACAACTTGACTACTTCGGTGCTCAGGCCTGCTTTGTTGGTTTGATGGCTTTACATTTACCTATGCTTTGCCTTCCTCCTCTCCTGTCTTACAGTATTTAGGATTTTTTCTTTAGTGGTGATCATGTGTATTAACAAGCAGGCCATCTGCTCCGTCTAGGTTTTCTTCCCAGTCTAGTATCTAGCTCTTGAAGAAAACTTAAAATGTATCCCTTTTTATATAATTTATTAGAAAGTCTCTGATCATCTTCTCAGTTCTTTGTGTACTGGTGCATTTGGAATGAATTCTGGAATAGGGAGTAGCTTTATGTTACTAAAACTATAAAAAGTATCTCCTTGATTTTTCTCAACTGCAGTATTTTCATCAAAATGTTCTTAGCTTGTCTTTTAGAGTGTCTATGACCTCATCTGGCACTTGATTTTTTAAAAAAATTTACACTGTTGCCAGTGACAGAGGAATATCCCCAGTTGTCCTATTTACTTCTAAAGATTCACATATAGTTTCATTCTGTGAATTAATCTGTGAACTGCCTCAGGACCCTCGAGAGAACTGTACTAAAATTGTCTTTTGACAGAGACTATTTCCTACTTCACGTCATTTATTTCTGATTGTTCTCTTCTGGGTTTTGTGTATTGCATTTGTGATGTACTCTACACAGCTGGTGGTCATTTGTCTTCTCATCTATATTGATCTCCTTGGCTGTGTCAAACAGCTTTCAGTCTGTTCCACCACAACCAGAAGGTGACCAAAATGCATGATGTAACTGTGTTCATTTGTTCTGGGATGAAAAATAATGCCGTACTTCAAGCAGTGAACTGTATCGATTATAGAATTCTTATCTTTTCTGTTGGTGTTCTGTATTAATAAAAGAAATATCAAACCTGATCATTCTAATAGTCAGTTGCTACCCTTTAAATTACAGGTATGTAATCTTTCCCTTGGACAAATCCATACAGCCATCAGAACAATAGCAGTGTGCAAATTATGGCTTTTGTAGGAAATCAAGCAGGGAGTATGCAAGTCTCTGTTGTTTCTTTCTATATCCATCTTTGCAATAACAATGTCTCTGCTCATTTTCACAATCCTTAATTGTCATTCAGAGTATCCCATTTGAGTTCAATTATATGCTCTTAAGGAGAAGGAACCCTGTTAATGTTTATCTGTAAAGCACTGTGTTCATTTATAGCACTCTGTACGTGGTGATCAATTTTCTTTTATACTATGCATTCTGGTTTGTACTAAATCCATTTTAGCAGGCAGTAATTTTTCAACACCAATCTTTCTCAGTGTGTGTTATTGGTAGTTCAGTGAAAAACTGCAACAGTAGCATGCAGTTTCTACTTTCTTTTTATCAGTTTTGTTTCTTAACTAACATTTTCAAAAGTAGTAAAATTACATATTATTTAAGAACGTTGCATACACGTTAGGGTAAATCTTATTTCTTCTATTTTTCCAAGACCCGTGTTTTTTATGTGCCAATTAAGAAAAAAACCCAGTAGGGGTATCTGTTTGTGCATGCAGGAAAGCTGTCTTATTTTCTTCTAAGAGGGCCATATTCCAGATCAAAGTGATTAAGTACATTATATTTAATGTCTTCATTTTGTTTTTAGAGTACTTTTGTCTTAAACATTAGAAATGCAGAGAATGACTGATAAAAAGCATCTTATCCATACAGTTTCAGTAGAGAAGGAACAGAAGTGAGCATAAGATCATAGGTCTCTCTTAACTTTGCACTGAATATTATAATGTGAAGAATAGGAAGCCCATAGGGCTGCTAAATGAGAAACTGTGGTTTTACCGCTGTGCATTTGCCCAGAATGGGAGGTATCTTTGAAGATTATTAAAATAGAAATGTTTCTTACAGTATTAATTCTGCTTATGGTTACCTGATGTCACAGAATATTATTCAAATGCAATTTCATTGGACTTGCTGATTTCAGTTCTTGAAAAAGTAAAAAAGGGATTTAGATCCACTATGGATGGAAGCCAAATTTACTTGGCCACTTTTTTGAGTGGTTTTGACTTTTACAAAGAATACTGACCACTTACTTTGGAGTTTTTAATAATTTTTATTTTTTTTTAATAATTTAAAAGAGTAAGAGTAGGTTACATACCCCAGAAATCTTCATACTGCACGTTTGCTAGACTGTACTTCAGATGTGTGTATTGAAAAGGCCTGAGGAGTCATGGAGATGCTCCTTTCCAGCCAGCAGGGTGCTGACAAACAGGCAGAGCCTGATGGCTGCCACTTCTACCTTCCCTTTGCTTTTTCTCATGGTCTTTACAGATTCTGCCTGAAGTACCATTCTTACATAGCTGGGACTTTTTATATGTTTGGTAGATCTTTTAGCCTCTTGCTAAAGTGTGCAAGGGCATTTCTGCCATCTAACTCTTCTTCCCATCCTCAGTTCTGACCACTGTCTTCTGAACCATTTAGGTGTCTTTAGAACTGAGTAAATGTCTGAAGCTTTATTTGGAATTCGATGTATTTTGAGTATGAAATGATTCTTCCATGCCCCTGTGCCCTCAATCTGTTGACAGTAAAGCTGGAAGAACCATAACCATTTAAATGAGAATCGAATTTTTTGATCCCAGTTCTCTAAATCCTCTGTCCTGCTGACTAATGGGAGACTGATACAGCCAGTCTCAGTTGTGTCAGAGAATAATGGTTACACTGTACATTAGAACAGGAGCTTCTCATGAAAGCTTTCATGTTCTCTTCTCATTAAACAGTCATAGAGAAACACTCAGAGCCACTGAGTGAGCACCTTGCTTTCAGTGTAGACATTCAGTATTTTATCTCTAATCAATGTCAATAGATTTATAGAACAGAGTTATCTAATACTGTTGAACATGTTATCCACTATAGTCAATACCCAACTTCAGTTATTTAGGCATGTAGACTTGAAAATTTTAAGAATGGATTCACAGTGAAGAAATCCCGACAGAAGCTATTTCTAGTAAAACAAAACATTTTTTAAAGTTAAGTTGCTTCCTTCTTTTAGGACTGAAAATGTGGCTACAAAGAATTGTTACAGAGATGAAAGATTGCTAGACAGAGGAATTGACAGTTTCTAAATGTTCGTTGTCAAAAAAAGACATCTCTGGTGTTATCAGTTCAAGTGAAATATAGTTGTCCCTTAGCTTCTTAACAGTTAAATATAACTCTTTTTCCCCAAGGTCGTTATTTTTTTTCTTGACTTGCAGGGTGTTTTTGCTTATAGCTGTTACATATTTGCTTTTCCGACATACTTCCATGCAGGATGTTACCAAATGAAGTATTTGGCAGAATTACTTCTCTGATTTAGCAAAAATAAATAGCACATAATCTGTAACTGGAGTATCCATGTATTCTCCTTGAAAAAATACATTATGGTAGATATCTCAACATTTTTAGAAGTGTTTTATCAAAGTTTTAAGTTCAGAAACAATATGTGTGGAGTTGCCACAACAGTCATTTCAGAAATTGCTTTGTTACTTGTATTTTATGGAAGTGTGATGAGGAGGTAAGGGGAAATTTTTTGTGTTTCCATTTTATAAGATCATGGGCTAGTAAAAGCTTACCAGAAAGGTATTGTAATAAAGTAGTACCTTCAGATTTTTACTTAACTTTGCAGTTGTCCATTTACACTGTTTGAAGTAGGGTGACTTTTAAAAGCCAATAAAGAGCATGTGTTGAATGCCAGCATAGGTCAAATGTGTAAGAAAATCCTGCCATTTCAAAATAATTACAATGCAATTTTGTGTATTGTGTGGACAGCTGCTGTTTGCAAGAGAGGAAATTTACTGATAACAGTTAAAAACTGCCAAATGAGAAGGCAGGATAACTCCACAGACTGCTGTATTTGAATGCACTTCACTAGAAAACAGTTTTAAAATTAGGTCTGCAGATATTTGTTTTCTTGTGTATGCAAAACATTTGATAATGACTAGTAGTTGTTATTCCATGCCATAAATTGTTTGATACTTATTACAGTCATATACTAAATGGATAACTTGCTAATCTGTTCAAAATAATAAAAAAAACCCCTCAATTTATGTAGATTTTGAATGTTTATTTGGAAGTATGTTTAATTGCTTGCTGCTATGAAATCAGTTGCTCAGAAGTTATGCTATAGTTGGTTGGGCACTGAAGATACTTTGGAGTGAAATAGATTAAAGAAAAGATAGACTTCTTACATACAGTGATTTTGAGACCCAGAATCAAGGAGAGGTGACATAACCTGTTCTAAATGTTTCCATTTTTGCAGGTTTATGTTTGAATATTAGCATCTCTTAGCTGGTGCTTATTTGTTCAGGATTTTATCTTTAATTGCAGAAATCCTTCGAAGTGCAGGTATTAAAAAAATCCTAATAGAAATTTTGGACTTGTGTATTTGGGGACAGTTGATCATTTTTTTTTGGGGGGGGGGGGGGCAGTTTGGAATTTGGAAGTTGGTTGGTTTTGATTTCTTCCATTATCTTTTTCACTTCTTCTCAAGGTGTGTAAATTAAAAAGTTTCTAAGGTAAAAATGTAAAACCTAAGGTACTTTCAGTGTACCTTCAGCCCAGAAGCTCAGATGGTTTTCAGTTCATGGTCCATTACAGAGGCCATCCTTCATCATTTGAGAGTGTTATGAGAGAACCTGTCAAAAACGTCACTGAAGTCAAGATAAGCAACACCCCTTGTGTTCCCTTCATTCAGTGACCTAGTAATCTCACAGTAGAAAGATGTGTAATCTAAACCCTTGTCATCCTTTTGTTTATTAAGATACACAAAGCTAGAGTATTTTAGGATCCATTTACACCTTCTTCATTCTAATCATCTTACTGTTCTATTCTGTTTTTATTTTTCTGTTCTGAAAACAGTGACCAGACTGGTTCTGGTTATGACCATGACAAAGATGCTTGTAACAGACTTAATGCTTCATTCTCTGTATTGGAAATGCCCCCTGGTTTTTTTTTTGTTTCTCTGCTTGTTTTAATTTTAGTTTCAAAAATAGTATCTTTTAAGGCATCTCACATTGTCTAAGATTGATGTCAGTTATTATATCCAGATCTTTCTCCCAAAAGTAAACCTACATACTTAACTGGGCATTTAATGTGTGACCTTGCATTTCATGTGAAAACATTTCGTACCATTTTTATTTTCACCGTTCAGTAGGTCTCAAAGTAATTTCGTTCTTCTGTAAGGTTTTCTGATTTTTCTCTTTATTGAGCTTCTTTGTAAGCAGATCTCATTTGGAGTGTTCTGGGGTGTCTTTCATTAGCGTTTTCTAAGATTTGTCCTAGGGCTGATCCTATAGGAGCTCCAGGATTACCTTGCTTGAAGCCTCATGATCCTTATTTCAGCATAACCCTTTGCCAGACACCACTGCCTGTTACTTCCCAAGGTTTGTGTACTACCAGTTTCCATTTCTGCAGCTTCATTAATAATTCCCTCTGCAGCATTAAATCAAATACTTCAGTCAAGCCCAGATATATGAAATATCAAAGACAAATGTCATATTTGTCTGTCATGATATACCTTTAGGAAGTCCATGCGACTTTCCTCACTTTGGCTTCCATATGTTTCACTCAGCTATTCAAGAAGAGTGCCTGTAGTCTTGCATGATGTTGAAGTCACATTGTGCTTCTTCATTTATCCGTGTCATGTTTTGCCTTTTCTGAAGTGTATGAAGTATTTCTTGCTCCCTGTATTGGCAATACGTGTTGTTTCAGTAGTTTGTCTATTGTATCAGTAGTCAATGTTTTGTATCCTATAATTTTTTTAGATGCCAATTAATACCTGTGGGCAAAATACTGTAAGTGTCTGAAGCTGATGTTTTCTGTGAGAAATGATACTTGAGGTACTTGATCATGTTTTCAGTAACTGTATTGAAAATTTGTTGTGCATATTTTTCATATTCTTACTTCATCAACCATGTAAATTTGTAGTAGTTTCAATTAAATGGCATATTGATAGCTTTCCTTAGGAGAACTCTGCTATTTTTCAAGTTTCTGATCTGGAACATAATTTTTATCCTGCAACGGATGTTATTTATCTGTTTTGGAATAGATATTTCCAAAGCTTTCCTAAGTGCACAGATGAAAACTTGGTAGTGTGTGGTGTAAAATTTTCACCGGCTTACTTAAGACAGTTTTCTATTTTTAACTTATTGGTAAAAGTTAAATAAATTATCTCAGGAAATACTCTTGATTTTTCAGGGTTTGAGATGGTGGTCAAGAAGTTGGGGAGGGCATGTGAATGCGGCTTTTATTTTAGAATACTCATAAAGCTGCCACCTGAAATTTTGTGCCTCCGTGCCCAAAATGCTCAGAATGTTGTGCTGCGGTGCTTGGAACACAGGCAGAAAACAAGGCATGAGAAGTGAAGTTCAAAACTAGCAGGGAAGCAAAATGTAGGCAGCTGTTGGGCACAGTATAATGAACTAATATCATGTAAATACATTCCCATGGAGTGTCTGCTGCTTTTCTGGGAGAAGCCCTGGAAGCCCTTGCTGGAGCTGGGATGAGAAAGGCCCATTGGATCGAGCAGCAGAGGTGGGAGTCAGACAGGGTGAGTGGTGGGGAGCTGCTGCCAACCCCTCTGCTCAGCGCACACGCCTGACCATCTGATTCTGCTTAGCCAGCTTCTGCCATGAGCATGAGTGTTGCTGTTAGTGTGCATTGCAAAGTCTTCCAGAGACATCAAACTCAGTCCTTTGTAACACCACCATACTTTTGCTTGTTCAGGAGGCAGTCTGCCCACTCCTCCTAATGAAAAGAAGGTTTGTCTTATTTCCTTAGGTGTGTTCAACAAGGGGTAGAGCTGTCTCCCATTTCCTTTGCTGCCTTGTATTTGAATGTGAATTATCATTTTATCAATTTCTACATTAGTAATCATGCATGGCACAAATGCCTAAGTAGAATAAATATATATAGCTCATTTTTACTCTCCTATCTAGTCCCAATCAAGAGCTAATTAAGCACATGGGGATGACAGGGCTTTTGTGGATAAGAGATCCCCAGACTTTTGCTTCCTAACATGAGGGTATTGAAAAATAAGTACCTGAAACAGATAGTTTCCCCCCCCCGGGAAATTTTATTCATTTGCTTAAATATTTATGATATTGTGATTCTATTTATATCTTAAGTGAGACAAAGACACTGAAGACAGTATTTCTTAATGCTCATTCACATTATAAATTCCACAAAGAAAGATTAAA
Organism: Eopsaltria australis; assembly: GCA_034509425.1. NCBI lineage: Eukaryota > Metazoa > Chordata > Aves > Passeriformes > Petroicidae > Eopsaltria > Eopsaltria australis. The sequence continues at coordinate 978,351 of JAVTVJ010000525.1, forward strand.
GGAAGCATTATTTTGTGAACTTAGTGACAGCATGTTTAAGTAGTGTTTTCAGATTTTAAAAGTAATAATCTTAAAATTCAAAACTTTAATTTTAAAGTTACATTTATGTGAACAGTTTAGTGTTTATGTTGGCCTTCTGAAAACAAACTCCTTGTGCTACTTGAAAGTGTACATTTTATATAAATTTTACTTATATTGGCCTAATCTGTTAAACTGCTTATGGCTGATTAATTAGATTTTTTGGTAACCTCAGTGAGGTTAAGGTCAATATTTGTCTCATTTTTTCTGATTTATGATGACACTTCCTGTCATCATCATAATGATGATTCTGTAATCTACAGGTTTCTAACAATATATTCTGAAATCAATAGGTTTTTAAAATATCACTTTATTATTTACAATCAGTACGTGAAATTATTAAATATTGAAGACATAGGAAAAGATATGATCAAGATTAGCATATTGGGTAAAATTAACGTAAGTTATGAATATTGATAGTCACAGACAGGGTTCATTTTACACTGAATAATTGCTAGACCAATAATGAAATTAAAGTATAAAATCCAACTTGCTTTTTGTGCAGCTTGGGATCTTTTGGGATTTTTGAAAGCTGTAAGTAGCCCATATATATTAATTTTCACATTTTTTCAATAGATATTCCACTGAAATTTTAATTTTCCTAATCATTACTAATGTAGAATGGATTATTTAAAATTGGACTCTTATGGTATCATAGTATCCAAAAAAAGCCATTCTTCAGTAGAATATTCAACACCAAGTCAGTTGGCCACTTAATATATATTTGAACTGGTTGCTTTCAACCAGATCAAAATCAGGTGATAGTAAAATGTGTATCAGTGTCAAAATAATACTAATTATATATCTTAGCAGACTCCTGATCTGGGTGTGTTCATTTTATAATTCTCTGCAGTACTACAGTTACAGTAGTAGTATATTTTATTTTGATCTTTCTAATGAATCATGCGACACCTTTTGGAAAAGTGAGTGCTGGAACAGTTCCATCTAGAAGTGTTTGCCAAATGTAGTATTATTATTATAAAGTAGGTGTAACTTCCTTTGCCAATCATATGAGCTATGATAGCAGAATGGAATGCCAAGTGCTGGCAGCTGTTTGTTCTTTTATTCACTCTCTTTGATATTCCTTGCTTAGTCATTAGTACTTCCACAAACATTTAGCAGGTTAATGTGTCAGCTACATATCAGCTATGAAAGTATTTCTGGCAGTCTTTCAAAGAAACTTTTCTTTTGTGGCTGAAACAATCCAGTCTTCTATTCAGTGTGTTAAAAATAACTTGAGTTTATATTATACAAACTGTAGCTGTAAAATTCAACATGGGTATCACAGATTATATGAAGCATTTAAAAATCTATTAGATGCAATTTGTTGTGAAAACTTAAGTTTAAGGAATCTAAACATACAGTTTTTCACCTGATATATAACTTTGTTTTACTCTCATCAGTATTTCAGATTAAAGAAATAAAAAATGGACAAAATGACAGCAGAAATTGCAGTCAAAAAAAAAAAAAGATGTATAGTTGCAGGTAGGTTTCCATTAGCTGAATTAAATTGTGTCAAACTCTTAGATCTAATTAATTTTATGTCTAGAACATTATGACATTTAAATCTACTCAGACTTCTCTTCATATGGTAAACCACTGCAGCTTCTTCCCCTCCAGTACCACTAGTACATCTTTCTCAAGACCTTATTCTGTTTGTGTGTTGCACTTGTGGTTTGTTTCCCAGAGCTGCAAATCCACCCACATTAATATGTTGTCCTTTTTGTCCCATCATGTGATTTTTTCCTATTCTTCAAAGTTACAAGTTGTGTTTTCTTAACACATTCAAAGTTCATAGAATCACGGAATATCCTAAATTGAAAGGCACCCACAAGGATCATCAAAGTCCATCTTCTGCATAGAACAACCTAAGAGTCTCACCAGGTGCATGAGAGCTTTGTCCAAACACTCCCTGAACTCTGGTGGTGAAGGCTGGTGCTGTGACCACTTCCCTGGGGAGCTGTTCCAGTGCTCAACCACCCTCTGGGTGAAGAAGATTTTTCTCATATCCAGCATTAACCTTCCCTGACACAACTTCAGGCCATTGCCTGAGGTCCTGTCAGTGCCACCAGAGAGCAGAGATCAGTGCCTGCCCCTCCCCTTCCCCTCACAAGGAAGTTGTAACTGCAGTGAGGTCTCCCCTCAGTCTCCTCTTGTCCAGGCTGAACAGACCCAGTGACCTCAGCTACTCCTCATACAGCTTCACCTCAAAGCTCTTCACTGTCTTTGTAGCCCTTCTTTAGACACTCTCTAATGCCTTAAACCTAAGCTATTATATCTCAACAGCTTAAAGTTAAGACAAAGTTCTCTTCAGCATTTCTCTATATGGCTCTCAAATGAAAGAGTTAAGCTGTTCATAGTAAGCAAATAGAAGTAATTCCCAGCAGGTACAATGACTATCCCCACCTAGAGCTGTTCTTTGCTGTGAATCAATAGCTTGGGGTTTGAAGTATAGAGCTTTTCTGTCTTAGAGTTGGGAAGTGCAGTTTATTATCAAAGCATCTTCCCACTCGTCTGCAGACTCTGCACTGTGTATTGGAAAGAGTTTGTTGTCACTGTGATGAACATGCATTACTTCCATTAACATTAATGGGAGCTATTCTGTAATGTCAAGAGAAGAATAACTTCTCAATGCAGTAAAGGAATTAATTAAGCTGTGTTTGGTTCGTTGGTTACTGAAATGTGATCATTAGACTCAAAGGAAAAAAAAAAACTATTAGGGTGACAGACTAGTTTACTTTGTACTGTGCTGAAACCTCTTGATTTGCCGAGGCAGAACTATTAGAAGATCACTTAAATTTGGATATTTGCTGTACAAGTATGGTGAGTGTATAGCATGACAAAAGCACTGGTTACCTGTTTCATGAGATGTAAAAGGAGCCTATTTTATTTGTGCAATTAAAGAAGCTGAAATGAGACTTTTTTTGAAGGTTGCTTATAAAGAAATATCTGACTTGTTTCTGCCAGCCGTTTTGACATCTAACATGCTTATAGTAACCTCATGAAGAATTACTCACAGAAATAGTTTGGGAACTTTAATTAAGAGAACCAATGAAGTATGTATTCAAACCCCTTCTGCTGCTCCATTTGGTGTTAATAGTGTCGTGCTTGGTTTTTTCCTATTCTCTGTATGTTGTTTTCTTAAGCCCCACTGTCAAACACAAACTAATCCAGTTATTTTGGTTGTTCTGGAAATTCTGTAACCCGTTTTCTCTGCCATTCATCTGTTACTTCAAATAATATCTGAAAATAAATATTAATGCCTTCTTGAGTGCAGCTGTCATGATCTGAAACAAAAAATGGATTTCTAGATAGGCTAGCTTGAAAATTTCATCTTTTCACAATAGGTAGCAACACCCTGCAATTTGTGTAGAAGACAAACTGTAGCTTCTGTTAGTATTCGTGTAGAAGGGTTCACTGAGTGATCTGCATCTCAGATATTTAGAGTCAGAGAATCATTAAGGTTGAAAAAGTCCTGAGTCCAACCTGTGACCAAACAAAACCGCGGCAACTAAACCATTCCTCTAACTGCCATGTTGTTTCTTGAACACCTCCAGGGATGGTGACTCCACTACCTCCCTGGGCAACCCATTGCAATGCTTAATAGCCCTTTCAGTGAAAAAATTCTTCCAGATATTCAACTTCAAGTCATTTTGTTTTTTCAAATACTAGGTGCAATTTCATCTTTACTGTGCCTTGTGGTAGACATTGTCCTCAGAACATAATAAATAGCATATATATTACTGTTTACATATAGAGTATTTATTGCTTGGTTTAGGCAAGTATTTTAGTCAGTTTTGAATATGCAGAATCTCTTCTCTTTTTACTATGAAACAGTATAATGAAGTAAATGTTTAAGTACTTTATTATCTACCATCTTTTCTGAACCAAATTTTAGGCTTTCACTGGAGTTTGGTACAAAACATAGGAATGGAAAATTGCTTTATAATGGCTTCCCAGTGCTCATCTTTCATTTAAATTTCTAAGGGGATGCTGAAGATTTTATGTGTCATGATGAAAGCAGAACAGTTTTATATGCATACCTGGGAACACTTTACTGTGATTGACTGAACAAATTTTATCCATGTAATAGTAACAATAGCTTGGTTCTCTTCCAGTACATTGTTTCATTAGTACAGTTCAAGGAGACCTTATCTTGGAATAATAGGTTGTTCAAGGGAGAGCAATTTTCTATTTTTTTGCAAGTAGCTGTGGTAGGAAGTTTTGAGGTGGTGTACTGTCCTAGACAGAAAAGTAGGATTTTTAATTTTTACAGGGGAGATCAGTTAAGTCAGCATGGTCTTCTGGTGACATGCTTGGGAGTAAGAAGCAATCCCCTGCTATAAAGAGGTGATTGTACAATAGCTGTGTATTACAATAAAGAAGGTACATCTTGACATGTATTTATGCTGTTAAAGTGATGAAATACTGAATGACTGTATTATGCTCAGCCATATGTGCTGTAGTTATAACTGCTTCTTTATTTTAAGGTAGTTTCCATCTTAGCAAAACTCAGGATTTTTTTCTTAGTAGAAATTTCAAATGCAATGTTAGAGTCTGAATTCCATAAATCAGCTGATTTTTACATACTTGATAGAAGTTAGGCATGCTCTCTAAGTGGGATCTATCACTGCACACTGCCAGTTGTCACAATTCAGTGATGTGCTGTAGAATTCTGCTTGAAATGGCTTTTATCAGTTTCAGTTCTTCCTCGGTGTACAGGAATGCAATCTGCTAATCCTAAATGTGGTACGTGCAAACTGGCTTGATTTGGACAGACAGATTAGTAACAATTTAAGAGGATTTCTGTGTTTGTTTTTGGTTTTTAAGGAGTCCAAAGCATTTTTGCAATAAGCTTAGACTTCTGTATCAGTATTGAGGTTTATTTTGGTTTTTGTTTGGTTGGTTTAGCTTTATGTTGGATGTTTGATTTGGTTTTGTTATTCTGAGGAGGGGAAGTGGAAGGTTAGCTTGTTTTAACACCGGGAGATGTCTAGATGTGTGTGATCTCTGGTAGCGTCAGGGTAAAAAGGATTTTTATAGCTCCCTACATTGGTACCTTCTGAATGTGCAGCCTACAATACTATTAGAGTTGTCTTTTTAAAACCTCATTTCGAAACAGTCCAAGATTTGTCATATCTCTAGCTCTCATTTTTTAACATTGCTGTCTTTTGTTCTGACTTGAGCAATTGTTAAAATGGATAATGGATTAGCAAGGAAATTGGATACAATTTCTTGACTTAAGAATTCTACTTTTGGCTTTTAGCAGAGGAAAGAAAGAAAGAAAAAGTTGACATGATTAATGCTATAAGCCATTTAATTGCAGGAATGACTGCAACAGCATTATTTTCCTACATTTGTCATCCTAACCTTTCCAAAATGTTAAAATACTAGGTTAGACTGGGATTTTAACAGATAAAATTTGGAAAAATCAAGTGTTTATTTTGGCTCACCTCAAAAGTTCTAGAAGATGGCATGCTGGGACTGGGGCTGAGTTGTTGAGAGGCAACTCATCAAAAATACTTCTATAAAAGGGTGAGTTTTTAGTATCATGTAATGGAGAAGAAATCCTCACTTTGGCAATTATTTCTGATGTTTGAGGGAACAACCTAAGAGTTAATAAGTCTGGATTTAGACACACCAGGCATGACACTTTGGTCTTTCAACAAAGATGACTCTAAGCTGGTAATACTGGTTTCCTTTGTAACTTTCTATTTATTTGGGGGTGGTGGTGGAATAGGAACAGCTATTGAAGATGTCAACTTGAACTAGCTGAATTCAGGTTCAGTTCTAACTTACCCTTCGAAGGAGGATATTGTTTAGTATTTGCCTTGTGTTTGTTCCTTTAAAAGGAATCACTGGCTTGTTAAGTGGTCCATAGAAATAAAATGAGGAAATTCTTGTCTGCTATCTGGAATTTATTTGTCTAGCAAAAATCTAGTGGATGTGCACTTCCAGGAGACAACTGGAAAGGTGTGAAAATGAAGGCTTTTCATTACCATGTTGCAGTTCATAACTAGAAATACTTGACACAGTAGGCTAAATTTAAGTGTAAATAGTTGTCGGGCCCTCTGAGAAGTTGCTGATCGTGGTCATGCTCCTCTGAAATTTCATTTAATGTGAAAACCAGTAGATAACAGATTTTGGTCTCATGAAAATTAGCCTGTCCTTTTGTGACAGCTGCATTTGTTTTTCTGGAAAATAATGGTAAAATTAAAAATGGCAAAAGAAAGGGTAAATAATCATTGCAGAAATAGAAGCAGAGGTGGTGGTAGAAACTAGTTCTCAGTCAGATGATGTGATGAGGTGACAGTACACAATCCACACCCTCTCCCTGGAGAGTGAGGCCCTAGAGAGGGAACTCATCCTACTCATACCGTTGATCCACAGGGCACTGCTGTATATTGATACATGTTAAAATAAACTGTGAATATAGGAATGCTCTTTATAAATCTGGATATCTGCTGTCACTGGCCACTGCTGCTGTTGGTCAGTCATAGGTGGCTTTTAGCTTTCAGTAGCAATTTGTCCAGTCCTTCTAGTTTGTCTCAAAATAAGAGTAGTCACACTGTTGTATAATCCCCAATTGTTTTATCAATATGTCATTTTTCAGAGTGTGGGTTATGTCATATTACTAAAGGGATGAATGCTTTCAATGTTGTTAAAATAATAGATCTGCAGAAATAATTTTTTATTAATATCTGGATGGTAAAATTTAATTTCAACTTGTTCTTTTTAATATTAAATTGCTTTGGTTTAATAAAAGGAGGTTTTATACCTCAATTGGTAAAAAAAATGTGTTTGTATTTTCTTAGAAATAAAAAGTGGTGATGCTGCCTTTGAAATCCTGTATATGGGCAGAATGTTCATACCAGCATCTGGCATTGATCTGGTCTAGTCAGTTTCAAATTACTTTATAGTTACTAATTAATGTCCTCACAACCAACTAATAGAGCAATGTGTTTCCATCCTGAGGACTTAATTTTAAATAGTAGTACATTATGTAGAACAACAAACAATTTACCAACAGAATTAAGATAATAGCACCAAGTTCTCTTTTAATCCATGCTGGTATAATCCCACTGATATCAATCACATTCCATCAAAATAAGTATGAGCAGAAAACAGGCTTTTAGATTAAAAGTATCTGAAATGGATGGGGATTTGTTCTGGAAAATTAAAAATAGGGACTAATGAGTTAACCTTTTATAATAATAACTCGTTAGCTTTTGCATAAAGGAAGCAGTTTTATGTTCATTATAGCTGGTATATTTCAATATTGATACTTGTTCTTGTCTTTCAGTTGATTTATTGACAGATTCTCCTCTTAATGAAGTTTAGATAGATTTTTTTTTTTTTTGTTGCTGTTGAGTCACATCTTCTAATGCATTAACTTTCTTTCGTACATTGGCTGCCTGAAGCATGCATTCCGTGCCTGTAGCTAGTTTGGTGCTTCTGTTTTAAGAAGCATTTCCAAATCTTGCATGCTGTATTTTAAAAAAAGCAAATTTGCATTTTATGTCAGGTTATCATTTTGATAGCCCCCTAATCTACCATGTTCCTCAGAAGAGAATAAATAGATGGAATTACAGGTTGTTATCCATGGGAAATAATTTAATGATGTAATTACTGTTAGTATAGCAGCTAACAATAATAATAAGATCCAAAAAACTCCAGAAAGAATCCTTAGAATGATGTTGCAGTTTTTGTCTTTCCGAAAAGGGAAGTATCTCAAGGTACTTGTAGTCCAAAATCCCTTGATTTTAGTTTTCCACTGATGTGAAGTTAAATACAGTTATACTTATGAACTTTCGATATAATAAATTTTGTGCTGTACAGAAAATGATACAAAATATCAGAGCAATAAAAGTTAATTATAAATCCAAATAGATTAACACATGAAGTACATGCTATCTACTCTGTTGGATGTTGAGGGTTTACAATTAGCATGTTCTGCAGCCAGTGCAAGCAAGATGTGGGGAAATGGGGCTGCTGGCTGACCTGGTGCTGCTGAAAGCAGCAAATGCCCCTGAATAGAAAACAGTGAGTTGCTGAATGGCATTATTGCTTAAACTGTTCTTTATCTTCTTCTATAAAGCATACATATAAAATATTGCTTTAAAAAGTAAATGGACTATTATATGCTCTCAGATGGAGATATTTTATGACAGATTTATTATAAAATCAGATTTACCAAATTTCTTATATTCCCAGTGCATCCGCTGATGATTTCTCATTTAACAGCATTGACTGTCCTCTATGACATGTACAGGCCCAGAGTGTATCACACCAAATTTTGGCCACAGGATTTTTCAATTTTTTAAAAGCAATAGTTATTGCCTCTGATACTCATAGAAGCTACTCTAGTCCTAGAGTATGTTTTGAAAAACAGCGCCTTCTGCATATATTTCTCATTCTATTTTTTGGGAGAGGTTTTTTTTTTTTAGTGTTTGGTTTGGTTTTGTTTTTTCTTGTGTGGCAGCCCATCCAACTCTTGCCTTTGAAATTAAGTTGTGAATCCACATTTCACCCTTCTAGTACAATCTTCATCAATAGCATGCATTCCAAAATACAGATCACTTCCCCACTCCCCCCAAAAAAATTCCAAATTTATGAATTTGGGGTATAGAAACAAACACATTTTCAGAGATGCTGTTTTTGCCTATAGTTAAAGGATCAGTTGCCAGTAGTATGATAAGACATCATGTAGAACTGGACTAATTGAAATCCCAAGTCGGACAGGGCTTTCCAGATTATCAGAAAAAAATTGGAAAAGGAAGTTCTTGACTTCAAAATACACCTGACCCAAAGAATATTAACTGTATCAGGACTGTACAGTTGCTAGCAAAGCATCTTCTCAGTGTTTGGTGTACGTATTTCTTCTTTCTTGTTGATTTTAATTTTAGGTGTGAATAAAATACTTCCTGTTCTACAAAAGATAAGATGAAGTTCATCAGGTATGATCCTGTGAGTTTTTTTTTTAGGCCAATGGCCAAAAAGTTGACTCATTTTTTAATCACAACAGCATTCTAGTAAATGTAAGATTTCCTTTGCCTTCCACTCCTGTCAAATTAGGTCTTGGAGTTCAGTGCTGAGGCGGAGCTGATCGTGGGAGTCAAGTGTCAAGTGCCTTAGCAGTGATTGAATTCAGGAAAAAAACAAATTTAAGAGCAATTTGCAGTTCTTTTTCCGAAGTACACAGGAGTTGGCAACTAAATTATCTGTTCTGCGAAAATTATTTGAACTTACTGGAGTGTTTGAGCTGTGTGCCAAGAAATCCAGCTAGTGTCAAGCGCTGCTTTCAACTGCAAATAATTACATGTGACTTCCATAATACATTTAGTTAAAGTATTTTTTTAAAAAATTAGATTTGTTACAATTAAATATTAAAATTACCATGAAGGAAGAAATAAATCTGTTTAAAAGAAATAAAAAGCTATAATAAGTAATTTGATTTTGCTATTTTTTAAATAGGTCTTGGGAATCAGAATGGGATATCTTTCAGTTTGTGGCAAATAGAATCCCTCTTAAATTAATTTGGTAAAGTTATTTCTTGTACCACCGCAGCAAATCTAAAGACATTCAGTTATTAGTGACCAGAATAAAGCCCCATCTATTTATGTGAGTGGATAACATTGACTGTAGTTAAGGAACCTCAGGCCATCTCTCCCCTGAGTCATAAGCAGAAGCATCTGACAGAAGGGCTTGAAGAAGTTCTGTGCATTGGGCTACACAATTTCCACGCTGTTTCTCACAGAGCCATTTGTGCAGACTTCCCAATGTTAGTGTAGCAAGAAAAAATAAGAAAGGAGTTGTGCAGCTTGTATTCTGTCTTGATTTTATATCTAGCTGATACTGGAATAAAAAGCTGAAAGGTAATTTAGAAATGTGAAAGTCTACTGTTTATCCAAAGTTTCTTGTTCTTTTCTGAACTGTTAAAGACACCTATGTTTGTACATGTAGCAGTGAACTTAATGGATTTGCTTCAGTAACAAAACATTCTAATTTTGAGGGAGTATTTCCTATTGGGAATACTATGGCAGTTTTATTATTTTGTGAGAGCATGTATGAGTTCTCCTCCAAAGCACTGTTCACATGCACACTGCAGACTCAGTATTGGTCTGTTCCAGTCACAGATTTGGTGGATGCAGAGCATTTCCAACTAAATGTGGTTGGAAGTCACACATGAGGAATCCAGAGGCTTTTCTGGGATTTGTCTGTCCTGAGGCAGTAGTTTTTCAGTTGATTCACATTTTTCTTTCTTAGAAGAGGGATCATTCCCTGAGAATATTGAACCTTGGAGGAGGAGCATTTCCATGTGAGGCTGTGGATGAAGTGTATGGTACAACAATTAGGAGAGGCCAATCCGGAAATAGTAATTCCTAAAAGGATTGACTTAAAGTCTAATATCACCTTTCAAATGTTTTGGCTTGGTCATTCAGAGGACTTCTGGTCTAGTAAGAGAAAGCCTTGAAGTTCCAGGAAGGACATCATATTTTAGTATTTTCTAAAAATTTCTTCTAATCTCTTTTGGAGAAGCTTGTTTATTAACTCTGGAAGAAATAAACTCCATATCAGCTTAGATAGAATGCTCCACTGCAATGCTATAAGCCTTACTGGACATATACAATAAAGTTGAGGCTGAATTTGCACTCTTTGCTACTGGGTGTGATGGTTTTGTGTTTCTTTGAAAAAATATTGCAATTTAACAGTGCTAATCCCAGCAGTTCTGAATTTGTTTGGAGCTTCTGAAACCTTTCCTGTTTTGAATTTCGATTAAAAAACCCAGTTAGAATCTTGCTAATTACTTAATTTCTACACCAATGCTGTTAGTGTTAAGCGACGTAATTAGTTGCTTTTGTGACTGAATTGTCTGTTTTTGTGGCATGGGGTGACAGGCTCTTACATAGGCTCATGTTTACAACCTGAAAAGATGCAATAAAAGATGCTGTAAGCCATATCTTGACATTTACATGAAACCCATCAATTTCTAGTGGACTATCTTGAATTCTTTTTGTTGTTAGATCTAGGTTGCATATCCCATTCCTTCAGAATAGATCTCCTGAAGAGATGCCATTGTGCCAAACGTCAACACACTACTGAGGCATCATCAATGACATCTCTGAGGGATGTCCCTGTTCCAGCATTTTGTGCATTTTTCCCTCATGGAGATTATCTACCTTCTTCCTTTCCAGCCCATGCCTCCATTGTGCCTTTGGTGCAACATCTGGGCATGATGCATCATCATAATAAAGAGATTTAGAATCAGTGTCTTCCTGGAACTGCTAGGTGAACTTCTAAGGTCCAGATACTGCTTGGAGTCAGTCACTGTGGGAACAAAATGTGGAAATCAAACATTAAATGAATGAAAATGAAGGTTGGTTAGTATTAGCTGAAAATTCTTTGAAATGTACTTTATGAAAGCAGGCTTGCGACTAGTCCTCCTTAATTTTTTGACCAAAAAGATTGGGATTTGGAAATGGAAGGGTGAAGTACATTTTACATTATCCAGTACTTGTTGCTGTGGCAACATAGATGCATAATTTTAAAGGCAAGCATTTTTTAGCCTTTGGGGTAGATAGCATTTTGTGTCTTTTTCCTATTTCAGATTGAGAAACAGGATTTATGTTTCATCAGATTTTTATAATTAACATACATTCACTTGAAATATTATGTATGTTATGTTTGTAAAATGTATAATAATTTATAAATTAGTAAAAAGGGTGATTTCTAATTGCTCTGGGATGCCTTAAAAATGAAAGGTTTGTTATTACTACAAAAATTATAATCTGTGTTACGGGAGCTTTGGTAAATAGTTTAATGCACTGGGAATTCTTTACAACAGATAGATGAAGACCTGCCACTTTAAAAACTCCCTTGCCTTAACTGCTTTCTAACTCCAGTAGTCAAAAGCTGTTAAGCTTTAAGTGCTCTGTCATATTTGTGGGCTTTTATAGCAAAGCGTAGAGCAGACAGCAGTGATGATGGAAAACGATGGTAGGTAGTCTTAAAATACTATAAAGCATAGAGACAATTGTATGTAATGCCTGGAATTGAAACCTTTTTGAATGAAATGATCAGCCATATGTGCCACCCTTATGGACCCAGTAAGAAGAAGAAAAGAAATGTACCCTATTGCTAACTGTGCATGAAATTGCAGTGTTAGAAGATATTGACCAGATGTTTCAATCTCAACAAATAGCTTGTTATGTGACTGAGTGAAAATCTCTCTGCTGCTTTGATCACATACACCTTAAAGGAAGAAGTAATTTAATAGAGGTTGTCCAAGTTCATCATTGTCAATAAACTTTGACTTGACCTTTGCCATCTGTTTTTGATACTGTTGCTGATAGAAGCTGATAGACAGCTGTTTACAGTTTGTGCTATGTGAATTCTGTGCTGCCAGTAAATGAAAGAAGTCTCTCCACTTGCGGATTTTTTGCTGTCCTTCTGAGTGTGGGTGTATTCATTGAGACTGCACATCATTTAGCAGGGGAGTGTGGCCGACATATGCATGGGTTTTGAAAAGGAAGTTTTGTTTCAATGTTACAGATATGCAAAATCATATGTGAAATATCCTAAAAATGTCACTTTGCAGCAGCATCAGCTTCCTTATAGAGTAGTACCTAAATACATACACATTTTTACACTGGAGAATTTTAAGGTAATTTTAAGTTGCTTTTCAGGTTTTTTTATCTATTTGAATTGCTAATTCTTTCCAAGTAGAGTAGACTGAGGTACATCAGGCTGAGACATTGTTAACAGTACCTTACAGTTGCCCAATGAGTCTGTCTTACTATATCTGAGTATGATGGTCCATTTTCATCATTTTTATATCCTATTCTTGAACACTTGAACACTCCTGCTTCTGACCACAGAGGAGCAAGACTTTATATTGTATTTTACTTGCCACTTTTCATTATTTCATACCCAGTGTTCAAGAAGGTTGTTGGTATCTTGTGATTTCTTTTACTGATAAAGATATTCTTAATCCTTACTTCATGCACAGCTTTACAATATTGGTGAATTTTTTAGCAAATAGTTGTATACATTGAAACAGCTGCAGAAGAGTCCCAAGTAAACATGGAATTCTTTCTGTTGTGATACCCTTCAAGTGACTGTTGTGTGACAGTGATGAGAAACTGCTGTGACCAGGCCTGTTCTGTAGGTCTATCATCTTTTACCTGGTTTTGGGAAGGGAATACACAAAGTTTGAGGACAGGGATTGACACTTTAGATCGGACAATGGGGAAGTGGTTGATGTCTCAGGTTCTGCACTTCAGATAGGAAAAGGACACAAGGCCAGTTCTGTCTCAGTTGTGTGCCTTGTAAGGCCTTGCAGGAGACATTCTGCCTTTAGTCTCAGATAACATAAATTGACCTTCAGAAGAGAGGCTGCAGCACTTTAGGTATGTGAGGCAGAACTGTAACATTATAAATACAGCATAAGAGTGTGATAGAGTGAGGAATATTGAAATTAAGTGTTATTTAAAGGGTGCAGTAAAAAAGAGCACTTGCTTTTGGTCACATTGAAACTTCGGAATATGGCTGCTACATGTTTAATTACAGAAAATATGCTTGTATTTCCTTGTACAGCAAGAAGCTTACAAACTATACTAAAAATAAAACTGTGAACAAGCAGATGAAGAGCAATGATAAATAGGAAATAGAATACAGAAGAATAGCAGCACTGAAAATAGGTATTTGGATTATAGATTTTTTTTTAAGAGGGAGTTGGTTAAATTTGTTTTTAAATGTAGAAGTGAATGAAGTACTGCTCCTGGATGATTAATATTTTGATAAGCATCTTAATTTGAAAAGCTGTAGCAAAAGGCACTTGTAGCACCATGTTAAAATTAATAGATGTTCCTGTGCAAGGATTTGGATCGCACATGCTAAACCAAATGTTGAAAAGATTTAGATATTGGTCTCAGTACAAGGCTTTAAATAGTCTTTTCCTTTAAAAAATATTATCACTTTTATCTCATTTGACTGGAAGTTGCTTGAGGGTGTTGTCATGCATTTTAACAATATCACTTCCTCATGCAAGATTTGGCAGCTTCAGCTAATGGTGGAAGAATTACTGTACAGGACATGGGTCTCCTTTTCACAAGCCTGCTTTTATAAAGATAAGCTTATTTTTTCTTTTTCCTGTTTTTTTTTTCTTATATGGCCATTATGTGATAATAGCTGTCACAATGTTTAAAAATCCATCAATGAAAATAAGAGAAAGGAAAAAAATTGCAAAGTATTGGAACAAACTGTAGTAACTCATCTGTTCTCCAGGATCATGCTGTTGTCATCTCATAACAGTGATTCTGGAGTTAGGTGTACTGGGTTTGCTTGGGATGAAGTTAATTTTTCACAGCAGCCCACATGGTTCTGTGTTTTAGGTTTGTCACCAAAACAGAGTTATTGAACAAAGCAATGTTTTAGCTATTGCTGAACAGTGCTTGCACAGCATCAAGGCCTTCTGTCCTCAGCAAGTAGACTGTGTTGTGAAGGGGCACAGTCAGAACACCTGACCAAGGAGATAATCCAGGCCACATAGGATATGGCCAGCAAGAAAACTCGAAGGGAGGGGGAATTTTTCCAGGTAACCATGGGCTCAGACTGTGGCTAGGCATCAGTCTGCTGATGGAAGGTAGTGAATGAATGTCTTTGCATCATTTCTTCTTGAGCCTTGCAGGTTTTTCTCATTGTTGCACTTCTCATTCTCTCCTTTATCCCTCAAGGAGGGAAGATTAAGAGAGTGGCTGGGTGGAGGCTTAACTGCTGACTGGAGTTGCCCCACTGTGGTTGGGATTTTGAATGACATAGGATGTGCAATGGTAACAGAATAGTGCATTCCCTCTGAGCCTGATGTGTATCATATCATACACAAGAAATAAGTGAGCTCACTTGGAACAGTGACACTGTCTTTTTTTAGGATTGTATTGCATATTATCAGGTTTTTGAGTTTTTAAGATACATGATTTGATTTTTGATCCCATATTTTCTCATTTTATATGGCCATCTAAGATGAGTTGTGATTTAATTTCCTTTAACATCTATAATATTCCTAAAAGTATTTCAAAGGCATTTTAATGGACTGGGTTTTAATGGACTGTATATATATTGGTGGTTGGATATAACAGTATATGGACTCATTCTAAAATTCAGAATATGAAAATAAGATATAATCCTTTCCTGTTTTGATTTACTAAAAAGAACATTTCATGAGTAGTTGCTCACATTGTTTAGTTTAGATTTCAGCAGGCATGTTAAATCTTAGCTAATTTTAGGTCCTTGGAGTCCTCTCCTCTGTGAACTGCAATTTAAAATAAGATCAGATTTGACAGATCATGCAGAGAAGAGTCCAGCTTCAAATAGCGTACTTCAGATGCACTTCAGATGTCTGTATTCAGTGTTAATGAGTTTTGAAGATCCTTCACTGTGAAGGGGCATAATGCTTCCTGTTGTGTTGTCAGTTCCAAGGCATTTAGGATTCAAGTCCACAGCTGAAAGCTCCTATGTGCAGAAGGTATGTCAGTCTAAGCAAAGCTTTGGATGCTCTGCTGTTGTTAGTTTAAGATGACTGACAGATGTGGAAATGCACTACTGGCTGCCACTTAAAAAATTAATTCAGAAGCTCAGACAGAGAACAATGTGGTTGTGAGTGTCTTCATCAGCCTCCTTGTTCCAGTTATCAGTGTTGTCCAGTTAATGGTGACACTTAGAGCAGAGAGTTGGAGTAAAATGAAATAATTTCTGAAGGATCTTTGTTTTAGACAGAAGACTGTAAAGCTGCTATAAGATTCATCTGTAGGATATTTCTTTTTTAAGTCTTATGGTGATGTGTACTGAGACCCAGCAGAAGAAAACTCTCCTTGCGCAGGGAAGTTGTCTTTGCAACTGAAGACAGATAAATTAGTAGGGTCCTCCTCTACAGTGAACTTTGCAGGAACAGCAAAGAAAAGCTTTGAATGCAGATCAAGTGTTGGGATTGGGGATAGTGGACTCTGCTCCTGTGGCAGAAGCATGGCATTCTCAAGATAAATAGCAAAAGCGTGGTAAATTCAAAGTTAAGAACTTTCCCTTTCTCTAATTATATAAGGCCACTGATTTTCTTTCACATAATATGAAGGTTTGGGTTTTTTTGTTGTTGTTTTTTTGTGGGTTTTTTTGGGTTTTTTGTTTTGGTTTTTTTTTTTTTGGTGTTGGGTGTGTATTGGTTCTCAAAAGACAGCACTGAGTATCCAATCAATGTCAAGTCACGTGTAGTGTTAGAAGTGCTTCTAGGAGTGCTTCTGTAACTCAGAAGAAAGGAGAAAGGTTGTTTCCAAAAGCCATTTTCTAATCAGACAAAAGTGGGAAATAGGTATACCACATCTTTGAGTCTGAGGATGTGAAAGAGTGGGACACAGTTCACTCCAAGCAGTCTCACAAAGTCACAACTCTGTCTTCAGAAGCTTTTCTTGCTTTTCTTGTTACCAAGTTTTCTTGGCATCTCAACGTCTTGCTAGAAAAGATGGTGCTGTTCTCTGCAATTACCACCCACTCCCTGGAACACAAAGGTTCTTGCACTTCTCTGATAGCTAGAGCTTGCCAGAGAGTTCATCCTGTTCAACTCTGATCATCAAAAACTACATGAACAGATAGTCCTACTACTGTGAACCAAAGGTAGCCTCATGAAAAGAAGGAGAGAAGTATTTTGTCACCCTCTAGTGTGTCTTGGAGCAGTCAGGGTGCTGGCTTCTTTTGCAAGTGCTGGCCTCACTATTTGATTGTAAGAAATAATGTCTGTAGGGATATGGTAACCTGATATTAGGTTATGCTTATTTTGAAATCAGCTGAATTTTAAGACAGAGTTATGCTAAAGGCAAGACATAAATATAAAAAAATAATTAAAATTAAAGGTTTTTTTGTGTTTATCAGAGTGCATACAACAAAAATGTGAGGAAAATGCAATCTGTTTAACTCAAGAGAACGTCTGAAAGGCGTTCTATTTCCTGTGCTCCTTTCTCTGTCACAGATGTTTATGCTAACTGAAAAGGTCAGGGCCTGTCCTTGTGTGTACCTGATGTCCAAGCTGTGTTGACAGAAGAAAACTTCAGAGCAGAGAAACACATTAGATTTCATAAACCACTCATGGAGTTTCCTTTGTGGTATCCCACTCCTGAGGCTGTCTGTTCTTTCATGATAAGTTCCTACTTTTGACACTTCTGTCTTTGGTCCATTAGCAGCCTCAAATTCCCTTGGGTGCTGGTGAGGATTCATGGTGTGGCCAGGTGCCAACCTCTCCTGACCAGACTGTCAATACAGTTTGTTAGGAGCTGCCTCTCTGCCTAGCCAAACCCTGGATAATTAACTCATTATGCTGATTCCCGCTGAGCTGGGTCATTTTCTGTTTCTGTCTACAATCTTTTTCATTCAATTAAATCTTGTATTTCACATAAATCTATAAAACTAATTTTTAGTTTATATAACCATATACCTGGCATTAATGTGTGCAGTTTGTTATTGGCCTGCATATGATATTGGCTGTAATGCTTCACAATGATAAACATCTTGTGATGACTGACTCCCAATCCCATTTAAAGTGTTTTAGCCAAAGAGTCACTAATAACAACAGTTTGTGCAGTAGTCCAGAGAAGCCTATTTTTTCATATCAGGTTATTCAGACTTAAAATCCAGTTCTGGGTCAAATTAAAAAAGAAATCCTCAAGTCTCTGCCTTGAAGAGCTTCTCTTGTTTTTTCACACATATGCAAAAGATGCCTGCTGTGGCTCATTCCACAAGGTGCAGCTTCAGTGGTGTACCACAGAGATTCTTCTGTCATTCAGTTTCATCAAGTTTGTAATGTGATGTCTGCTTTTACCCTTACTAATATGTAGCCTTTTAGCTGAGGAAAGGAGAATCAGCTTGGAGAAGTTCTGCTACTGACAACACCTCACCACCATTATTGTGGGAATAAGAGCAGATCCTTCCAAGGAGGGTTAGTAACTGGAGATCTGTGATGAGAGGATCTTTGCAGAAACACTGCTGAGCTACTTTCCCATCTTCCTCAGTGTTGCGTAACTCAGACACTCATGAAAATAATACCTGTATAGTGGGAATATCCTCTCACTATGGATTTTAAATAATCATGAATATGAGTAGAACTGCTGATGGAAGAAATGGTCTGCACCATATACAGAGATTCATCTCAGGAAAGTCTGGATCATGACTTTTGACTCTCAAGTATAACTTGACTTAAATTGAAAATCAGGATTGTGACAGCTTATCGGTGGCATGTATCACATCTGAATTCAAACTGAGCTGGTGCTAATAGCCAAAACTGTGATACTTGAATGGGAATTCTTTTTTCTGAGATCTATGTGAAATATTAGCTACTACTGCTCCAAATGTTGTCAGACTTATATATAAAGTAGCGTAGTTTGATAAAATGTTGTAAGCCTAAGGTGCGGTTTGAAGTCTTATGTTTTTTGAAGATTTTTTGGGGTTTGATTCTTTGATAAGTGTTCATAGTGATCTGTATTAATTATTGTTATTTGTGACAGTAAAGCATACTTACATGGGACACAAGGCTTCAGATACTTCTGTTCTTACCCATGTGGAAATTTGTTGCATATTTGCGTACAGTTAGTCACAGCAGTTTTTATCTTTTTAAATAATCTGTTCCACTTAATCATACCTCCCAATATAAAGGATTGTTGTTCCTGAGACATCCTAAGTGAACACTGTGCAAATGTGTATTGTGTATGTGCAAGGGTGTGTCAAATACAAGGGTATAATTGATGTCCTTATATGAAATGTATTAATTCTCTTATTAGGGGCTTTCTTAATTTATATTGCAGTGGTATGGAATAGATAAGTAGAGTGTGTGTTGTGTGCATTTCATGAATGAGAGATTTAATGCTGCCACCATCTGATGATAAAATCTTTTTTCTCCTTAAACTTTATTCAAAATTGCTGCAAGAAAGAGACTTTGCAACTTTTGTCCACCCTTGTCTTATTAATGAAGACTTTACATGACTAAAGATTTTTTTTTTCTCTCTTGCTCTTCCCTCTGGTGCTGGTAGTAATAAAGATGTGACTAAGAATGTGTTTGCAACTTAGTTACTTGACCTTTCTACAACCCACAGCTACCACTAATGCTGCTTTGTAATGGAGACATTATCATTTATTTAAATCTTGATTAGGAAACAATTATAAGTAGGGTTTTAGTATGGCAGAAAATTGCTGTAGCCTTTAATTCATACTATAGATTGAGTGGATAAGCTTTCTGACTGTAATTAGAGTGAATTATAATGACTTCAGTTGGCTGACTCACCACCAGCAGAGTAGGGCCTATGATTGTTTCTTCACATTTTTTTTTTTAATTCACTCTTGATTTCACATTGCTGATAAATGCTATTTTTTAACTTAGCACAAAATGGAGTTACATTTACAGCTGAATGATACATTTTTTATTAATAAAAGAACAGCTGTATTAAACAACCTGGCACCTTAGCAGCGCTGTGCAGCTACTCTCTTTCTTTACAATTCAAGTGACAGAACTGCTGTTAGTAAAGTTGGAGATAAGATACTTCCATGTGTGGTTTAACAATGTAAAGAGTGAGCATTTCCTTTCTGTGTGCAATTAAATGGTAGACACAAATGGTTATTTTCAGTACCACTTAGTTTTTTTGTATATAATGAATGTTACATGCTGTTGCTTAGGTTTTTAAAATGCATTGTTTTTCTTATGTGTTATCTCTTTATTTATTTATTTGTTTATTTTGTCTGTTTTGGGGATTTTGTGGGCTATTTTTTTCCTTTTTTCTTCTGTATTTTTTCTTTGAAGATACCATATGTTGCTTTATTAAATAAATGTAGAGGCAATTACTTTGAGCAAGGGAACTTCTTTTGGTATACCTTGTAAAAACATACTTATCTACTTTATTTATAATGAACCACAAGTTTTACATTAGGTGTAACACACTCAGTGGGATCATTAAGGGTAAATTTTGTTTTCTTTGCTGCCCTTCCCTCCTTTGCCGTACAAGATGTTTTTTGACTTCAGGAATAAGAGTGTTCCATAAGTCAAAATGTAGGCGCAGAGTTAAATATGGTGAGTGGAGAGAAAAAATGGCAAAAGTAATACACCAGATATGTTAACTTTGTATTTGTTTTGTGTTTTTTCTTTCTCCTGCCAATCTGCAGTGGATGATTCAGAAACCTCACAAAGCTGCAACTTTCTTTGGGTGCATTGGCAAAGATAAATTTGGAGAGATCTTGAAGAAGAAGGCTGAGGAAGCTCATGTGGATGCCCATTATTATGAGCAGAGTGAAGAGCCAACAGGAACCTGTGCTGCCTGCATCACTAGTGATAACAGGTCAGGGGCCTTTGATATTTTCTGAAGATACAAGTGCAGCTGGCTTAGTGAGTGTAGCCTAATTTGCTTGGAGTATCCAGCCTTTAAAAATTGTGATTTGAATGATAAAGTGTTAGCATTGATTTGAGACAACACAGGGTTGGGCCTGGCAGTATTAATAAACTTCTAGAAAATAGCAGTTGTGTTATGGCCAGAAAGTGTGGGATAATAATATACTTGATGGCTTTTACTTCTCTGGAGAGAGAAAATATATGGGAGACAACAGTTGGTTAACTGTATGTTTATGCAACCTCTGTGCAACCTGATTGGTGTATAAGCCTTGCACTTGCTTGGCAAGTGAGAAATAGACCTCAGGTGATGCTGTGTTTAGTGAGAACAACTGTCAGCATATAGCCAGATTGAAAGGGTTAATTTCATTTTATACAAGAAAAAAGCTTTTTTTTATGCTGTTGCACTTGTTGAGAATTTCTTCTAATACCTGTAATTCTGTGTGTCTACATTTTAAGAATTTCTTCTGAATTTGTCTTTCATGTTTTCATTTGCTACTTTTTTCAATTCATTTTTATTGATCATGGCCCTTTGCTTTCTTCTTTCACCCTCTACTCAGAACTCTTGAACTTGGGTTCTACTTCTTTGCTGATTACCTTCTGACAATTTTTAGAGGTTTCAAAGCCAGCCAATCAGGTCAGCTTTAATTTTGAGATATTACCAGCACACATCAGTCCTCCCTGGTTTCTGATAGTATTTAAATGTTCTGATACTACATACTGAATCAATAATGAAAATGGTATCAGTTACCCTGAAGAATATTTTCTTTTTGGCTCAGAATAAGATAAAAGTACCTGTCACTATCCTTTTTGGTTTCCCTCTGTGGCTTTCAATGTCATTGGTCCTGAGGACCTGCTCTTTTCCTTTCAAAGCAGTGTCAGGAGTTAGTAGAATTTATTGAGGTGAGATAGCAGTCCCATAATTAAAGTCCACAGCATACTTCCAGAGAAGTTGATGAATGTTTTGGGTACAATTAGAAAAGGTGAATGACAGCAACATGAATTGAAATGAGAGTTGGAGGAGGAAGTGTTTTCCATATAATATGTAGAACTCTAGAATAATTTTAATTAGAGAAGACATCTGATCCAAACCCCTGCAGAAGGCAGGACCAACTTCAAAGGTAGATCAGGTTTTTCATGGCCATGTCCAGCTGGGTTTTGAGTATCACAAAGGATAGAGGTTGAACAAGCTCTCTAGGCAAACCGTTCAAATGTTTCATTGCTCTTCAAGGGAGAAATTGTTTTGATGGTACCCAGTTGCCTTATTCCTTCTTCCCGCTTGTGTCTGTTCTTTCTTGTGTTCAAGAATAGTCTGGCTCCATCTTCTCTGTAAACTTTCATTAGATATTTGAAGAAAACAGCAAGGTCTTCCCTTAGGGACCTGTTCTTAAGGTTTACCCAAAGCCCTTCTGCATTTAACTGTTCCAGCCTCCTAATAATATTGATGGCCCACTGCTGGACTCACTGCTCCATATCAGTGTCTTGTAATGGAAAGCTCAGAGCTGGACACAGAACTCCAGAGAAGGTGTGGAGACAAAGATTTCCCTCAGTTCTGGATCTATAACTTCCTTTGTCCTCCTGGCTGCATGTTTGCTCATACACACCAGAACGTGATTAACGTTCTCCATGTCATGCACTGCTGACTCGTGTTCCACGCCTGGTTCACCAGCATCTCCAGGTCCTTCTCTGGAAAACTGTGTGGCATCCTGTCAACATTCAGCCTATATTGTTGTGTATAATTGCATGACTTTGCATTTACCTTCAAGTTTTCTGCCAGCCCAATTCTTCAGGCTGTTGAAGATCCAGTGAATGACAGACAGCCCTGTCCTCCAGCTTATCAACCTGTCCCTCCCAATTTAATGTTGTACATAATGTCTCACTCTCAGGAATGAATGTACATACTCTGTGGAGGAAGGAAGTTCATTCATCTTCATCTGGAGTTTTGACACTAATTATGTCTAGACTTCCCCCTTCATCTCCCAGATCCATATTCAGTTTTGCACAGAGAAGAAAAGCAATAAAGATGTTTTCACTCTGTGATTCTCTCTCTCTTCAGTCATATAGTGTCTGTGTATACATCCTGTAGCAATCACCATTTTCTAGATAATATGATGGGAAACTGAAGTCAAGACTGTCAATAGGAACACAGTATGAATTCAAGAAAAACGTGCATCTCAATGGAATTTAAAAGTTTAGGTAAATTTGTTCATAAGAATGTCTGCAAATACTTCTTTGACTTAATAAGCAGTATTTTTGGTTTGCTGACACAAACCACTCTTTTTACTTAATATCAAATATTTGCTCAAGTATTAGACAGTGGCTTCATCTCAATCGATGCTTCAGAGCAGCAGGGAGTTCATGCTCCTTGGGAGAAGAAAAAACAGCTGATGGTTGCTGCTAAAGGCTTCATTGTGCAGTTGTCCATCCTATGACAGCAAGTTTATTCTCAGTCCTTAATTACCCTCTGTTTGTTTCTTGGTTTTTAGCATTTTCTGTATTGGTAAGGATCACTTCAACTTGACCCCAGTTGATAACATTATTTATTGATTAATCTCTTGTCCCAGCTGAGGTATGTGCTAACTTCCTTCTTCAGCCCTCTTGTCTCTTTTGGAGGAGCTGGCTGGTAGCACTCCTGGTTTTCCTAGGAAGTGGCTGTGTATATTTATGTTCCAGATCCCCTGATATGATTGTTTCTTGCTTCTGCTAACTCTGGCTTTTTGCAGGAAAGGGCTCTGAGCTGATGTGTGATTACCACCCTGAATTCTCTAGTTTAGCAATACTGATATGCTTTGTTTTCTCAGAGCTTTTCAAGAGAATCCTAACACATGATAAAACTCTAAAGTAATACCTATGCTCTGTCATAGTCTATGACTTTGATTTGTGCATTCTGCTT
Organism: Eopsaltria australis; assembly: GCA_034509425.1. Taxonomy (NCBI): domain Eukaryota; kingdom Metazoa; phylum Chordata; class Aves; order Passeriformes; family Petroicidae; genus Eopsaltria; species Eopsaltria australis. The sequence goes on from JAVTVJ010000525.1 coordinate 1,001,729, forward strand.
AGGAATAACCACATGCACAGTGTCTCCATTAACTTGTTTCAATTGAAGCACTCTGGCTGTCTCCAATTACTGTATTTCATTGAAAAAGTATCTACCTAGTCTGTGCCCCACATGTTGAACTTAGTGCTGTCAGACTTGCAGTTTTAATTTGGAAAAATTCGGTGCTTTGTCGTCAGTGTAGCAATCTTTTATTACCCATGTGTGCAGAGCATCTCTGCAGATGGATGTAGCCACACAGAGCTAGGTTTACAGTTTCAGGGGCATGTGGTAAGTGAAAGGAAACATATAGAAAGCCTTTGCTCAGTTTTCTGGAACATAATTGCTTTTCACTTAGCAACATACATAGACAGACAAGGTTTCTTTTTTTCAAACTATGTCCTTGATGGATATTTAGGGTTTGCCAAAACTGAAAGATTTAATTTGCTTTTAAAGTTTGATTTACAGAAAATAACCGCAGTTATGCACATGTCTTTCTTGGATTCACTTGGTTCTCCAGTGGATTTCTTGTCATTGAAATGATAGTACTCATGAGGAATGAAACTTGTTGCCCTGTTACTTGTAATGCTACAGAGGCTTGGTGTATTTGTTAATAGATTTTTCTCTTTTTCTTTTTTCTCTTTTCCAAATTCACATTACTTTTCATTGCCTTTAGGGTTTAGAATTAAAGAGATAAGCCCCAAGTCTGCTCACGGGATGAAATGACACAGAACTGTATTTTTGATATATTCAAATAAAGTTAGTCTAACTTTCTTTTCCTTTTTATCCTTTTTTGATCTGTTTAACTGACATGGATTGTCAGTGATGAGTACTTCAGGAAGTTTACAAGGCGAGTTGCTTGCTCTGTTCATAAAAGTTTTCTTTTGGTCTTTTGATTTTATTTAGTAAAGAATGTCTCAGCTTGGTTAAAGGAGATGAGCAATTTGCTCCCACCTCTGTCCCTGTTTTGTAGTAGCACTTATATGGAAGATGATGATGCATACAACATCAATTGCATGCACCTTGAGAAGGCCAAAGTTTCCAAGAGTTTTCAATGTTCTATCTGTAATTACACATTAATTATCTGGCTAATGCACTTAAATATCACAAAATAGTGATGTGTTAATGTTAAAAGGGCATCCATTGACTATTAAATCTTGAAAATTGTATTTAAAGCTCTAGCATGGAAATAATATTTTTCCCAATTCCCCTTCTGTAAATATTGCATGTTATTAAACATTCTCATAATACAGTTGAATAGAAGAATTTGGTCATGTTGGCCAGAGTGGAGAGGTGGAGCATAACTGTCTTTTTATGACCTCATTTTAGGAGTGCATCTGTAAGTTCGGTGTGTTTCATAAGGCTGAATCAAGTGGGGGAAGAAGGAGATTTAAAATAGAATGGATCTTGCATGTAACTGAGGCAATGTGATACAAGTATTTTTGTTCCTGGTAATGGAAGTTGTGTCCCAGAGCTTGTGTTATAACTTGTTAGGAAAGAAGGAAGTAAAAATGAGTTTTTGGTAGTTTTCCAGTAATACACAGCTAAGCCAAAGGTTTTTTTAACAGTTCATCATCTAAAAGTAGCAATCTGACCCTTTTTTATTTGCTAAAGGAAAATATGAACCTAATAGGGGAAGAAACCCCCCAAACAAGCCCCTTTTAAAATAATGTAACTATTCATTGGAAAATTATAAAGGCAAGAGTTACAAATCCATCAACCTTTTGCTTCTAGTGAGGGAAAATGGTTTTCAGGAGATAAAGTGGTGTAACTACTTTTCTTTAGGTGTTAGGTACTAGAGGAGTTTTAATGAAAATATACAGGGGCTAAACCATATGGAGGGAGTTGATCACAGAATGAAACAAAGTTGATTCAAAGCAAACGAAGGCTCCTGAACAATGTAATAGTCATAGGCTACCTAAATTATGTGGCTGGATTTAAAATGCATTATTTAATATAAGATCTAAATTATATTTAATCTATTATTTAAATATATTGTTTACTTTTTATAAAACGGTCAAATAAAGTACATGTGGCCTGTGGTGGTCTTTATTAATTGCTTTTAGGTTTTTTAGGATCTCTGAGAAATTATGTTCATTGTGAGAAATTTGGTGTAGTGTTGTTCACAGGGGGTCTAATACTTGGGTTTTAATCCCTTTCAGGTCTCTTGTAGCTAACCTCGCTGCTGCTAATTGCTATAAGAAGGAAAAGCATCTTGATTTGGAGAAGAACTGGAAGTTGGTGGAAAAGGCCAAAGTGTATTATATAGCAGTAAGTTCAGCCTCTTTCAAATTGCTAGTTTGTGTTACAGTATCCTGAGGTTTAAGCAATGAGTATGTCTGTTGTATGTGGTTTAGAATGATTTCAGAGGAAGACAGGGAAAGAAAATGGCTACTTCAATTTCAGCATAGTTTGATTTCTTCAAAATTAGATGTACAAATGTAGAAATATGTTTTAGTTGTGTGTTCTCTTAAATTGGTGGGAAAACTCCTAAGAACTAAACATATTTTCAGAGCTTTTGTTGTAATGCATCAAATTTACATTTCACATTTTCTAGTAAATTGTTGTGAAGGATGCACAAATTATGTAGAAAAACACTATTAGCATAATTATTCACTGCAAACAGTTTGAGCTTATTTCTGTGAACAATCTTAATTGCTATTTATTCCATAGTAATTACTGTGGCACCTTATAACTCAGTATTTCAGAAACAATGATTGTGACAAATCTCTTAAATGTGGGTAGTGGGGCAAACAGATTTCAATGATGAAATCTTGCCTCTGGAATAAAGGGAGGTTTGAGGATGGGGCATTAGTAGATTCACAATTAATATTCTTTTTTTACCATCCAGAATGAATCAAGCCAGCTTAACGTATTTGTGTAGATTACATCTTGCCTAAATAGCAATGGTGAATTTGATTTTATCTTGCTCTCAAGTTGATGTGACTGATCAAAATTAGCAAACATAGAACATCTATGACAGATTAAAATCTTCTAACATGCATGTAATGTATGGATTCTATCTGACAGCTGTTTCCATTCTGCTACCTGAGCTATGTGGGAACAGCTGGCAAGAAGTGTAAAAAATTGATTATCCAGGAGGAACAAGTTCATTGAAAATACAGTTACTTCTTTTAGGTAGTGTTAATGTCTCCTGCAGCCTGTTAGTGTGCACTGCTGTAGGCTTTACATGGTTGTTATTGATTCTTGTGTATGGCCGAGGCTGCCCCTTTATAACTGTCAAAAAATACTTACAACCTTCTCAGTGTACAAAGAAAATACATCCTGTTGTTAGGACCATATGTTTGTGCTGTGGTTAAAATATATGTAGGTGTATTGGCTACTAATTTTTATTGCTGTTTTTTCAAGTGTTCCAAGCTCTTTATTTTCCAAATGCCATGCTTGTGAATTAATGCTGCTGGCTGAAAGGCTTAGAGTATAGTTTAAATAAAGAAGGATGACAAATATTCCCAAAAGTTTTACTGCCCTAAGTTTGGTTTGTTTTTTTTTTTTTTTTTTTTTTTTTTTAATTTTCCCGTGCCTATATATAATTCCCAATGAATCTTCCAATGTACAACTTTTAGAAAAATTAAACTTAGTGGAGATGCTTCAGGAAAACTGGGAAATATTACATGAGGTGCACAGGTTTGTATTTTTTAAGATAAAGCCTTCATCTTATTTTAGGTCTGAAGTCACTCTTCTGTGTTCAGTCAGTTTGATCACTTAAATTTTGACTAGGTGATCCGCTACACTGGTTTTTGTATCTATTAAAAGCTGTTTTTCTCCGATGCCAGTTCTACAACATCCGAATTTAGACTAGGAGACAGAGAGTTATTGCACTAAACTGAAAATAAACCCCGAGATGTGCACGTGATAATGGATAAATAAGTAACATTGAAGTGCTAGTAAATTGTATTATATGTTTACAGTATGAAATTCAGATTAGGCAAGTACATGCAGGAGATGTGTTGTGAAGAACCTTGTTCACATGTATAGCAAAAGCACTCAAAGATGGGGTCACCTCAGATTTTTAGGGCAATATAATCACTTCAGATTACAGGTTGCATATGTAACTTTACTGAACTAGAGGGGACAATGTAGAACCCTCTGTGGTTCCTCGTGCTACAGAGTGCTCATGCCCTTTTCTTTCATTTAGCTTCTTTACTTTGGGGTTTGTAGTGATTTACCTGATTAAACTAAACCATGTAGTGATCAATTACCACTCTTGAGGTAGAGGGTAGCTCTGAGTCATTAATTTGTCTGCTGTTGTCTGTCTTCACTTCAGTGTTGTTACCTTCCTTGACTTTGCACTGTGCATATGTTGCTTTTTATTTCCTTCTTTCTATCCAACTGTCACCTATTTCTTGGATTGCATTAGAGTGTATGTCAGTGACAGATACTTACTCTGGAAAACCATGTCCTGAGATTATCAAACTGTCTATTTTCTTGGCAGAACAGGGCAGTTGTTGCTTTAGGACAGGTCTCTGATATCCTTTGGTCATCTGTATGTGCTTCCTAGAATGGATAATACGCTTTTCAATGCAGCATTCAGCAGAACAACCCTCACATGAAACTTAGCTCTGAAATCTAATCAGTTCACAGAGGGAGGAGTAGGTACAAAGGAAAAGATAGTGAAGCCGTGACAGAACCCTTAAAGAGAACTTCTGTTACCATGAATGAACACAATACATTTATTTTAGCCATCTGGTAATCAGATCCAGCAGACAAATTAGAGAAAGACTAGTGGAGAATAGGGCCCAGTAAATCACAGATAGAAGCAAAATACAGAGGCTGCCCCAGCTTTCTCAAAGATGGTAAACTTTAAAGGTATATTTTAATCCTTTAAAGTTACTCTATTTTGTATCATTTAAGATAGGCTACATGTACTGTCAAACTCTATGCAATTTCTTTCCCTTCTCCAGATATAATTCCTATACTTGTGGTAATTTATACCATTGACATAATATCTTTCAGTCTGTCATATTCATTTCGCTGTGGATCAGCTAGCTGTGCTGCTGGTGTCTGATTAGAATTCACTGGGAGGGATTTTATTTGGTTCCTACTGAGGCTAGAAAATGTCTCTTCCTCAGACACTTCCCTTATTTCAGAATAAGTTGAGAGCCATGATAGCACTAAAAACTGTCATTCAGCCTCTGGAACTGTGAATGGGGCACAACATGAAAATAATCATAAATTTGGAGGAGGAACAGGCAAATTAATTTTCTTTCTCTTTTTTTTTTGTTTTTTCTTCTTGTGAGTCTGTGCTTCCTGTCAGGACTTGCATTTTAGAAGTCGTAAGTGTCAGAGCAGCATCTTACAATCTTGGGTGATAAAACTCTGTATTTGTGCACCTTGTCTTATTTTCAGAGGCTTCTGTGGGAGTTGCTGGTGTTCAGTTTCTTTAACATTGCACACAAGCATTTTGACATTGTAATGCAACTTGCAGTATATAGCTGTTAATTTTCATTTTTTACAAGGGCCTGAAATGCAAAAATATTTTTATTGTCAGTGGTTTTGGTTTAAAAAAAAACCCGGTTGATAAGAGTTACTTAGAAGAGCAGAAAAAATTTGAGAATTTTAGTCAATTGATTCCAGTGGGTAACTCTGTGTTACTGTATATAAGTAAGAAATTTTGCATTTTTTCTTTCAAAATGGAAAGAAAATGAAAAAGGAGAAAATGCTTTTCTTCATTAGAAACTGCCCTTAACCTTGTGAAATCTTAACTGTATTAATTGATACATATAGCTTGCTCATACAGACCGCTGAATTTTAACTTTCCCCCTGTATACGAACATGATTATTACATGTTCGGTGCTTCCCAGGTATGTGTTTTCTCTTGTTCCAGTTAGCCATCCTTATTTCAGCCAGTTACTTAGTTTTGCTCAATTTGTCCTTCAGTCCAACACCTGCATTTGGCTAATGTTTGCAGTTGGTGATTATGAGGTGGATGGAACACTGGCATTTGATGCTCATGCTTTCTCGGGGATGAAATAATGTATTTCCTGACAGTTCCTTCTGTGCTTTAGTTGGGTTTTTGGTTTGTTTGTGGTTTTTTCCTCAAGCACTTTCCTTTCCTAAGCATATGAAATGGCAGTATTGACTGCAGTTGTGTTCCCAATCTGTAGTAACGTGAGGCTTAGCTTAGCATGGATCAGTGAAGTAGCTTCCAAAACCCAAACAAATCTTCTTTGTTATTTGACTGTTGTTATTTCATAATCTGAAAAAGTTTAAATTATTTTCTTCTCCTACTTCTGCATAGCAAATAGTTGAAGTTTCTCAGTGATGGTGCCCTTCAGTTGGAACACATTGAGAATAAAATTTTCTAATGCTGCTTAGATTTGTTAGCCCACAGTTGAATTACATTCACCACCTTCAGCTTTGTGCTTTCAAAGTTAATGTCAAGTGTAGTTTATTTTGAAGATAGTGACAGTTCTGATGAAGACCAGGAATTCTGGGCTTAGGCTGAGTTTCCAGGAGGAAATGTCATTTATTGCAGCAAATTTCAATGAACTCAATGCAACACACCTATCTGCTGGAGAAATTTTTAAAACTCCAACCACCCTAGTATGTTTCAACAAACACTGTGGTATTTTTATATTTATATTCTTCTAATGCCTAAGTGCTTGTCTAAGCAGAGAGATACTGTGGTAATGTAGTGGGCTTGATGGAGGAATTATCTGGTTTCAACATGAGTCTGTCAAAACATAAGCTTGATGTCAGCAATGAGTAGCAAAGCTTAAATAACATTCTACAGTATTTTACATGGAGTTTGGTTATTCTACTTGAGAAAAAATGCTGATTATTATAACAATGTAAGTATAAATGAAATTTCTTTTGTGCTGTCTCTTCCTTTCACAGGTGTATTCAGTGAATGCATTTTTATTGTAATTTACTGCTATGATAAGTATGATAACTTACAATGGACTGTGATAGGTTTTTTCCTTTGAGATGTGCTAGGTCTGTGTGTGCATCACAGGAAACAAGATACTGGCAGGAAGCAAAATATCCCCTAAAAAGGACATTTATTTGAATAACTTCACAATAGTTTTTTTTCCCATTGATAACTTTCCCCATAGTGCTCTGGCACCAGGATGTTATGTCATTTGACATGCAAAACTATTTCTCACAATGATGAAAAGGTTTTGTGGCCAGGAAAACACCATACTGAATGTCTTAGCCATAGAGAAGAAGGTGCAGCTAGCAACAGTTAGTTGTGGCCTTTTTTGATGGCCTGGGATAACATCCCCTTACTGAAACCCACCATCTTGAGCCATGGTGTTTTCTGGAAGTCATAGCTAAAGTGGGATGCGTTTGTTGTGGAGAGATGATAGATTGTAGCTAACCAGGAAGCAGTTCTGCCTTTTACTGGCTTCCAAAACAAATATGGGGAAAAAACCTTTCTCTCTCATAAATACAGAAATCCACAGATTTATTTCTTTGATTAAAATGCAAAAGAAGCTTTGTCTACACTGGCACCATCCACATGTTGTGTCATTGTGTGATATATTTAGGAAGTGGAGTGCATTATGCTACCGTCTCAGGTATGACTTCTCATGTGTAAACTATTTTGTTAGTGTTTTCTCAAGTAACTTATGTGAAAAGGTGAATTACAAACATTTTTCTTATTTTTTGGTGTGAAGTTTGGTCTTCAAGATGCCATTCCGTGAAGTGAATGCTTTGTACATTATGCAGAAAAGTACATCATCAGCTTTTAACAAAGGTTGTACCTCCTGTTTCTGTAGGATAAAATTAACGAGACTCTGCCTAACATGGTAAAAATATTTAGTTCTAAATGTTCACCCCTGTGTTATTAATTGTATTTTTTAAGATGAAGAACGTACATATTTCCTTCTCAGTCTTTTTCTTCTTACCCCAGTAGCCTTTAAATTGCAGATATGTTTCTTCAGCACAGTAATTAGTGAAGTTCAGTCATCACTCCTTTTATCATGTGATTTTTGTGTGGTTTTTTTAGAAGAATGCCTTATTAGAACACTTACACAGGCAGTCTAGCTGCTACAGCCAGGCGGCAATAGCAGTGCCATTTTTCACAAAGAAAATGTTGAAAAGGAGCCAAATGTTTGGTGGCAGAGTCTGTTGCTAGGAAATCAAGTTCCTGAGGCGATTAATGACAAAGCAAGCAATAACAAGAAGGCAGAATTACAGATTTAAAAGAGAGGGAGAAAAAAAAGTGGTTGGTGTTATAATTACCCAAAGAAATCCGTACTCATTAAATTGGCTGTTTTTATGATTGACTTTAATTGGAGGTTAGCTCAGATATTTAGCTCCTTTCCCACCCCTTTAAACACACACATGCACATAATCTGTAGAACTGCAGACTTGTTTTTCTAAGCATTGAGAGGAGCTTGCCCTGTAATTTGATCCCCACTGACAGATGCATTTTCTATGCTGCCATTTTGAATTAACCTATTGTGCAACAATTTTCCTCAGCTCTGTTGAATAAAACATCAAGTCTTATTACCTCAGATGGATTTGATAGAGTAAAAGAATGTACTTCTAGCTGAAGTAGACTATTTGCAATGAGTTCAGTGATTTGAACTCTGCCAACAAGCCCCAATAATTTGTGATGTATACTTAAAGAATGAAAGAGAGAGGAGCCACGTGGGGGGTCTTTTTGGCTGTATGAAGTTCAAACACAAACCTCGGAGTAATATTGTTGTATGTGCTAAGGTTATGTCCTGAGATCAAACCTTTTTAGATAAAGCATGTTAACTGAGATTTTTTACTATTAAGCAGATTAGATTTGAACTGGAGATTCTCTTACTCCAGTGGGTATCCAAACTGTCAGGCTACTGTGGGATTAGAAAAATAAAAATCAATCCCCCTCTTCCAGAAGCCCCAGTATTTGGATTTTACCTCTGAGACTTCTCTTGTGAAGAGAAATTTTCCCATATAAAGTTAAGCTGGAATAAATGATGTTTTACAATTATATTAAATTTCAAATAATTCTGTGATAAGGGGAGAACAGGCTTTCGCCTTATTCACTTTTCTGCCCAATTAGAAAAACTTACGCAGTTAGTTCAACAAAATTCTGGCACAGAAATGGGAAGGCAACTGACCCTGACATTTAAATCCTGTCATGTTTCATTGCTCGTTTCAAGACAATATTCCCTACTTGGAGCAAGTGATAAGTGAGAAAATAACCTTTTACAATACCTGCAAATGAATACACAGAAGCTAACTATAAAAACTAAATGATGCCATAGCTCTCCGGATTGCGAACCAAACAGTGAAACAATGGAACTGTTCGTATTCTGTCCAACAAAACCCACATTACTAATCAGATGCCAATGCCAAGCTGTCTGCTTTGTTAAATACCCAGGTTCCCTGAGGCAAGAAGACAGCTGCTATAACTACTATGAAATTTGGTAGCTCAATCTATTTTTGCTACCCTTGGGCTATCAAGCTACTGTTAATTCAGACCACCCCAATTGGTACACTTTAGGGATTTTTTTTCAAAGTGTTTGTAATTAAAATGATAAAACATCATTATTACTCCGAAGATGTTGTGCACGCTTTGAGTTTGACAGATACCTACAGAGATAAACCCAGCGTGTAATTTTCATTGACATAATGGTTGTGATTGCATTAGCCTTTTAAAAGTATATTGCTTTTTAAAGGAGAGGGTGGGGAGAAGAAGGGAAAGGGCATGCTTTTATTTCATTAATAGAATATGTAAATCTGTTGAAATACTAAATCAGTCTCTTGGTTGCAAGCTACTTGTCTGCAAAGACTGAATCAGGCTTTGTAGCAGGCTGGGGAGTGCTGAGAATTGGTGCTCACCAGGGACAGGGACCTGCTGTGCCACTCACAGCTCACTGCAGAGACCTCTGCTCCCAGGTGCCTGTGCCTTTAGGGACACTGAGTCTCAAATCGTATGTAAAGTCTGGGCAGACTTAACACACTTATTTAAATGTAAATTAAAAAGGGAAGACTTCATACTCGTAAGTACTGAGGTGAATCAGTTGGAAGGGAAATTTTTACTGTAGGTTCTCTTGCCTGTCAGGCTTTATTCGATGCTGTCCTTATGAGAGAATAAGAATTTTATCTGTTTCCATGTCAACTTTCTTAGAGCAAAATTTCAAAACTAAAGCACTGTAAAATCAAGGCATCAGAAGCTCTGAAACAATAATGGTTATATCTTGTATTAATTTTTGTTTCAGTACTTCTCTGATAACATTTTAAAAGAACCATTAATTTAAGACTGTTTTAAAGACCAAAACTTGAAATTTGAGAATTTTTCTAGTTTGAGGTAAACTTTTTTGGTTTGGTTGCTGCCTACCAAAATTTATCATAAATTCCTACTCAGCACTCTGTGTGCAGTTGGTTGAAATGTGAGATTCCTCCTTTCTTCTAAAAGACTTGATCTTATTGACGTGAGGAAATGTCATAGTCTGCATAAACCTGAAATATGTATTGTGTCTGTGTTCAACTCTTACGTAATGAAAATACAGATTCTGCGGCAGTTGTGCTCTGTTTTATGTGAAGAAGGTTTATTTTTTTAACAGCAAAACCTGTGCATTTGTGTAACTTTAGAACTAAGCTATTTATGATAGCCCACTACTTGGTCTGAAGTGAAAATTACAGTTTTATTCATCGTTTATTTGTGTAATAAGGACAGTGCAGTTGTTTAAATACCAAACTTTTTTTTTTTTTTTTTTTTTTTTTTTTTTTTTAAGACGATTATGATGAATGATTTGCTTTGAAATGAGCATGGAAAAGATAACATTTGGTTATGATATTTCAAGGCCAGTAACTTGCAGTAACATTATAGAATGTTAAAATACGCATGCACGTAATGCAAGGGGGTTCATATGTGCTGCTTCTTATCCCAAAACTTAAACTGTACTGAGGGGCATTCATCTTCACTGTAGACTACAGATGCTTTGAATTAGCAGGGCTTGGAAGGATAGGAACCTGTAGGCTGCTTTTTGATTCTGCAAGAAACAATTACCATTTTAGAAAGTAAAAATTATTTTACAGCATCACTAATCAATATCCTAAAAGTCTGTATCAAGAAAGTGTTTGTGCTTAGAAATTGTGTATTTGGAGTAAAAAAACTAATGCAAAAATGCTTCTGCACAGATTTTCATTGATGATATATTAAACACGTAAATAGTATGCCTTGCAGATTGGGCTTTTTACAACTTTGTGATAAATTCTTTAGCCCTTTAGGAGACAGAAGGGCTGATTCCTGCCAGCTTTGTTTGTTATCAAGTTTATTTGAAACAGGAGTTGACTGATCCCAAAAGCAGGCTCTGGAAGTTCATTTGAAAGGAGCTACTGAGAAGTTTTTGTGGTGTGGCTTTAATCCTTCTGGTTGTCAGGCTGCTGTTCAATCAGGAGTGCACCGGGTCACCTTGGTAAATGTGCTTCAGACTGTCTGGTTTGGTCAAAAGAAAGATCTTCCTTTTTTCTTTTCTTTTTCCTTTAATTAAGGGTAGAATGCTCAAGGAAATACTACATTCTCTGAATAAGTAGTAAGTGCTGTTTTTAAAGAATTTTTTTAATTTGGATGTGAGACACTGTTCCTTTCTAAGGAATACACAGACCATCATGGTAGCAGGTAGTGCTTGATGGATAAAACATCTTTTTTGCAATATGAACAAGATAAAAACACCAGTACTAATCCTTGCAAAGGTTTGACTTAAACAAAAGATAAGGGCCCTTAGAATTTGTCCATAATAGAAGGATTTTGCTGATTGCAGCTGCTGTGGAGAACCATCCTGGGGATTTATACTTCTTTCTGGCATAAGCACCCTAATATGGAGGCACTTTGTAGCAGCTGCTACACCAGCAGAAGTGCTCTCACCTTCCCAGTCATACTTGAATCATGTTTCTATTGGCAGGACTGTGTTGGTTAAGGATAATGTGATTTTTTTCATGTTTCTGAATAACGTGGCTGCTTGAAAAAATAATTTAATAAACACCTGGCCATAATACTCACCGTTCTCAGACCTCATGGTCCATGAATATTGCAAAGCTCTTCCTAAGTCACAACATTTGCCATGGGTAGCACGTGGCTAACAATTCTCACCCTTGAAGATGTGTAGATGAGATGTGTCTTGTTACCACTTTTTATGCTAAAGTTACTGAAGTTGTGTTGCAGAATGCCACTGCTCCTAATAGTTTTTGCCAACTATGTTATTGCCAGATGCAATATAACAATACTTTCCCGCAAATTTGAAAATGGTGGGAAACAGCAGTTAACAGTATTTATCATGAAATATGCCTCAGCATATGCCTCTGAACATGTCTTTTTAAGACCATATGGAGTATAATTGGTGCTGAACAACATTGAGGTGTTTTGTGAAAAGTAAAGGCTAAGCATTATAAAGAGTCGTAAAATCTAAAAGAATGAGGCAAATGTAAGAAATGGGAGAAAGAGGGCGGTACTGAATACTCTGTCTTGCTCTCTGCATAACCTGATGTGAGAGACCACAGTGTTTTTCATAGATTTTTCTTCACAGTAGGGTTAAAATAAAGACATTCAGCAAAACAGTGGCAGGTAGTGGATATAGAAGATAGTGTGAGTAATTGTGATGAAGCTGAGACAGCCTTGTTATCCACTGAGGGCACCCAGGACAATACTGGCAGTTATAGCTGTCCACACTGTCATTGATCACAGCAAAGTAAGGTAAGAATGAATTTCTTCCTTAAATATGAATTTCCCCTGTCCTTTGAGGACTGTAGACAAAACTAAATATTTTTTGTTTAGTTATTATGATAGCTTATTTCCAAGAGGAAAAATTCCAATTTAGAATTAATAGAGCAATGTGCTAAAATTTAAATTCCTCATGATCTTATTGATTTTAATCATGAACTACAACTGAATGTAGAAATAAAATTACAAACTAGAAGTGATTGAAAATTTTCAACAATATGAAGGATCCAATTTTCTCTGAAGAAAGAGAGAAATTTTCAATGAGCTTGTATATAAAGGATAGCAAGTATTCATTCCCCAGAGCCAGTACTGTCCCTAAGTGCTTCTTTATACTGCTGAGAATGGGCTGAAGAGAGTTTCTGCTGAGGACTGGAGATTCTTATCTGCCTAATTGAGCCATCATTTGTTGACATGAGGGAAATCATGTGACCTGCCTTTAATGCATTTCACAGAAACAGCAGAAGTAGAAAATGTAGTTCATGGAAGAGGAGCAGAAAATGTTAAAATTTTTTAGACTATGGAATCTTGTGAAATTTGTATTGCAGCAGAGTCAAATGTTTGAACATAAGAATGATAAGTACATTAAATAAAATCATCAGGTTCTAATTATCTTGAAAACATTGAATTTCTTTCTATTACAAAGCTTACAGACCTTCAAAATATGAATTTAATAAGTTCTTAGTTTTATCAGCATGATGATAAAATTATGTCAGTAAAATTGAAAGCATGTGTCATCTTTCTTTTCTTTTGAGCAAAAATGTCAGTGTAGTAATCTGCTCAATTGCAGAGTTGGTACCGAGTGTTGTGCGGTGGTAAAAGTAACAACAGAAAACATCCAATATTATGATTTAGTAGATAGGTATCAGAAAAGGGTAATCAAAACCTCTGTAATTGGAGCCACATTCTCTGCTTTATTCAGTCACTCTACCGTATCAATTTTATATTAAACTTCAGTCATGCTCCCCAACCAAATATCCTATTTTATAGAATGTAGAATTACAAGCTTGACAGTTGTCTTGTTGGGTTTTTTCACAGCACTAGGTTGAATTGATCTCATCTGTAAGAAAGTTAATTTCAATTTTGTTTTAAAAACATGGGATTACTGGATGCTCTGGATCAAGTCACATCATAGGTTGGAGGAGAGGGGTACAGCAGCAAGGCCACTTCAGAATTATACCTCAAAATTAACTGAGTACCTTGAGGTTGATAGCATTGTGGAGACTTTTTTACTAATTAATAGGTAATCTGATTGTGTCTGCTGATTTTCATGTCACTAGCAGTCATGTCACTGATCTGACAGGAAAGAGTATCAGAAGAGCACTCCAGTCCCTCTGCAGCTGCAGATCTGTGTAGGAGATCCTGTATGCTGAAAATAGTTGGCAGCTGGAAGAGCATTGTATGCACTCCTCTTGTTTTAGTCTTGTCTAGACATCCACTTGTGGCTGCTGTATGTGGGGTACTGGGGATGTGATACTGGACTAGGAAGGACTTTGAACTGATAATTTACTGTTGCAGCTTTTAAGTTCAAAAGATTCATGGCTTGAACCTCTCGTTCTTGATTTTTGACCTAGTGCAAGAACTGAAATGGAAACAGTAATGAAAAGTAAAACGAAAGTGTTAGAGGTTAAAAAGAAAAGTATAAATCTTTAGATGCTGGGAAAAAATTCTCCTGGGCATGTTATAACATAGTGTCCTTCTCTTTTGCATGAAAATAATATATGTGCTTTAATGTTTTGTTTTCAGGAATACCGTGTTAATGTTAATATAGTAGATACAGCTTACACATTGGTGAACCACGAGTAGTGAAGCATTTACTGTGTTTTCTACACTGTTCAAGCTATTGGTTTTAGATTTGAAAATAGATTTTGTTAAGCTATAATTGTTTTAAACTTGTGTTACCAATTAGAAAGCAACTGAACAATTAACATCTGCCTTGAAGGCAAATGTTTTAATTCTGGTGGTACAATGTAATAATATCTAAGTAAGCAGAAAATTCCAGGATGAATTCAGACTTTTCCATGTAGAAGACAACACCCAGCTTGTTACCCAGGATGTGAATTCTGTTTTCTTAGCTGTAGGCTATAAATGGCCATAATACCTAAAAAGCTGCAATTGAATCACAGTCAATATATATTTGAGCTGCTGTCAGAGTCATCCTTACCTCCTTGTTTACTCATATAGAGGAATAGTTCAGACCTTTGGACAGAATCCAGGATATTTTGGCGCTGAGTGGCATTTTCCAGGAGGGAAGAGTATTTCCACATTTTTTCCCATTCTCCTCATTTCAGCCCAATTAAATTAGAATGGAGCAAACCTTAGACATTGCTCTTGCTTGCACTTTTTTACTCATAAGTATATTTGTGCATATCCAACTGGTGAATCTGTTGGAATTTGGAAAGTAATTTTCTCCTCCTCCTAACACTAATTAGGCAGTATTGTTGTAGTAAGAGGGATTTTTTTCCAAAAACCCAAGCTCAGTCATCATCTTTTCTTTTCAATCTTATTACTGCCATATATATTATAATGCTAAAAGTAGTGACCGATATTTTATTTTTTTGTAAATAGACTCTATTTAATATTGCATCAGTTTTACAATACTGTCTTCTCCTCTTGTTATTATTCAAATAATTCTTCTATTTAACAATAACTAGGTTTAAAATTAATAGAAACTATATGGCTTTACATGGAACTCCTGGAAGCTGGTTCCACTGGTAGCTGGAAGACTCTTAAAACAAAAAAAGCAACCCCAAAAGACTTAATGCTATTGTGTGGTTTTCATTTTGCCAATTCAAAATGTCTAGTGGAAATAAATTTCTGGTTTTAGTAAAGCAAAAAAATGAGGATCAAGATAATAAGAACTTGGGTTTGTTGATATGGCCACTGGCAAAAAATTGGTGTTGCAGAGTGATTCATCTGTACTAGAAGGGCAGCAGTAGCCCACAGCTAAATAAAAAGAAATATCAGTTACTTTGTGTGTACTCTCATGTTTTGCGTATGTGCATTAGTTATTTTAGTTGAAACAAGATTAAATACTTACTATGACCTCAATAAACTAAACAATTGCATTATGAATTAGGCAAAATCTTACACAACAATCCTGTACAGATTTCGGGCCAAATCTAGGATGTGTTTATAGTCCTTTCAAGTTGAAAAGCTGTAGCTAAATATGGAATTTTGATGACATGCATAAAGTATGTTAGCTGTAAATTCTACATGAGGAATATTTGCTTGGAGTTCTGTTTGCCTTCACTGATAAGTTTGCTTAGCAATACTCAGAAATGATGACTGCCCTGGAATGGATGGTGGCTCAAAAATAAGACTTGTGCAAATTAGAGGGAGTTAATATTTGCCTGATACGACAAATGGGTAAGAAGTTTTAGAGCAGGTGTAAAAGCAGTTCCCAAATTAAAATGTCTTGTTTAAAAACAATGAAAAGCTTTTAGAAATCCTGTGAAACATCGTGAGTTCATCTTCTGTGTAACATTTATTGCCATAAATGTTTGAGAATATATTACAATAAACTACCCAGTTCTTCCCAGATGTTAAGGATTATTATTAATGACTCATCTGGCTTTGTAATTGCCATAAAATTTTTTCATTACCAAAACCTCTGATGAGAAAACAGCTTTCCCAAAATTTCTCAGTACACTGGTTTTTATATTGAACTTTATAGTTTGTTTGTTTTTCAAAAGCTCTTAGGTTGTAATGTCTGATATAAAGTGATTTTTTGTCTAAAATTCATTGTAACAAGGGCGCACATATAGTTGATCTGTCTTTGTTTTATTTTGTATAGCCTTGTTTGGAATAATGTTTCAAATAATGGAATACCACAGATCCTTCAACTCCCAAATACTCTCTGCTGTTTTGGTAATAATGGGCCAGAAAAATTGGATTTCATTCTTTTGTCATCTTTACTCCCTCTAACTTACCACATTAAAAAGATTGCTGCCATTTTGCAACAAAATCCTGGATGTTAAGTGTATGGAAGCAGAGGACTTACACTGCAAGGATGGTTGGTTTAGTCTCCAGAGATCCTTTTTTAAAATCTCCCTCAAGATAATGTTCTCTATACTTTGTCATTTATTTTATAGTTTAATTTGCTAGTGTCACATGGAGGATTTCTGTTGCTTGCTGTAATTTGATGTAAAATATAAAAATTCATCTTGTCATTCTTGGAATCCCTCCTGCTGATGAGCTGCAGGATTCGGTTGCCCACAGTCACGTGGGCCTTTAAAACTGAGTCATGGACCTCATAAATCATCCAAAGAGCTGTAATGGTACAATCTGCAGGAGTTGTCATACATAGGAGTTGTGAATTTTTTTTACAATATGGAAGGAAATTAAATGAGAGAGGGCAAAGAGCATATTATAAGAGAGTTCAGAATACCATAGGTAATGCTTCTCATGTTTTTATTCAACATATTGAAGATGCTTTGTTAGGATGTGGGATACCTCATTCACTTTACAGTGTGGTTTTCCTGAGAGGGTAACACTGGTTAAGCACAATAAAGCAAACAAATAATTTTCTCCAGACAGATGTGGTTAAAGTTCAGTGACTGCCGGTGTTAGGAGCTCCAGACCAGCAGTGGTTGATGTGCCTTGTGCTGATGTGAGCGCCTGTGGTTGGTGCTTCAAATGTAGCAGTAAATCTAAGCGTAATTTTTCTCCAGTTCTGCTCATACTTTTGTTATATACATCACATGTCTCTCTTATAAGAGATTATATGCTAGTTAGATCACCCAAATACTTGATGCATTGTGTTGACTATGCTGCATAATTGCTAATTAAAATTTTATTAAAATTTTATTCAACACTGTCATAGTGTTCATAATGGATATTTGAATTTTTAATATAAATGTTAGTGAGTTTAATAAAAATATAACTTGTCATCTGACTCCAGCAAGCTAATCCTAAAAAAGAAAGGAAAAATAATTTCATTGCAGAAAATAAATTTTCAGATACTAAAAAGTCAGATGCAAAATTAAGCACATTTTCAAGTGCTGCTTTGTCAAAATGGATTTAGTTAGGGAAATTCCTGTGGATTTAAGTGAATTCTCCCAAGAAGTGGTGTACGTGACAGAAATAATGAAAACTACTTAACTTGCTATGAAATGCACAACATTTATTATCACTTTCAAAGCTGATATTTCATGCAGTTGTAGCTGTTTATGACTGGCTTGAAAGCAGTTGGATAAGGCTGCTTTCCGAGGTGGCCATGCTGCTCCAGCTGGGATGTAGCAAGAATATTGACAGTTGGATTTAGCTAAGTGGGAGTTCTGCTACTTTGAGCGATGCTTTTTTCAGGAGTACTTTGTGTTCTGATTGATCTTGATAGTTTAAGGTGCTCTCCAAACTTACAGGGACATAGTTTAATACAAATGTTCGGGCATGGATTGGACAAAGTTGCTGTCATTGATTTTCTTTTAAATTCAGAAACAAGAATTAGCCTCGGCCCCTTTTGTTGCTTTAAATCAATGCTGTTTATTACATAAATTCTCTTCCTTTTATGTCACTCTTATTAGATAATCAAACATATATAAAACTGGGGTTTAGATACTGTTTATTTTCTTTAAAATATTTTCTTCAACAGAATAAAATAGAAATATAAATGAGAAATAAAACTGTGGAACAAGGCAAGAGCAACATTTACAACTCTTGAGCTAGCTGATAGAGTACAGGAAGTGCTAAGGGAAGAGTAGGAGATCATAGTCATGCTATAGGAAAATATGCACAAAATACCCTCTCAGCTTTCAGTAATCTGCATCTCAAGGGCTTCCTCAGCTAAAGGCAGTGGCATGTTGCTCAAGAGTTCTTGAGGTTTATCAGTTTTCTACAAGCAAATGTAAATAATAGTTTTTCGAACTTCTCCCTTAGTGGCTTCCTGGAGTAATGAGTCGTACACTTGAGTAGTGTATGGATGAAGTAGGATTTTTAAATTTTGAACTTGCCACATGGTAGTTTTATTGGATGTCCTTTAGTCCCCACAGTATCAGGGACACTGAGCAATTGTTCTCTGTGTCCTTCCTGAAGCCTGAAGCTGACTGTGGCTTCTAGAAAGGGTGATTCTGTATGAGGTGATTGACATGGAGTATGGAGTTCAGTGAAAGGAGAGTGACCCCATATGGATCTCGTTAGTGTGGGCAGGTTGTGAGGAAACACTTCTAACTTCTGAAGTGGAATAGGCTCATGTGGGCATAGGCTGTACAGTCCTAAGGCTTCCCTGCAGAAACGAGGCAATAGCAGCATGGTGATCACTTTACTGTTACACGAGTAGTGTTGAATGTACACCACATTGAGGGAGCAGCAAGATACACTTCCATTCTAAAAACATGGACAAGCTCCATAGACTTTCTGTGAGTTACCACAGAGTACAAACTGTACAGAAGATCATTAGGGTTGATGATCTTGGAGGTCTTTTTCAGTCTTAATGACTGTGATTCTATTGCAGTCCAATTTACTGTATATGTATTTTGCAATGTGGACAAGCACTACTACAGCAAGTGTACATAGATTTGTATTTCTGTATTTTGTATTAATTATCCTTCCATTTTTTCAATCGCGTATAAAACACGGTATCTCTTAATTATGTTATGCCACATGATTGGGGCATCCTGGCTCTAAATTTCTTAGTTCTGGTTATCTTACTCTGTTTTCATACACCAGGTCTGCCTGCAATCACAGAGTTCTGCTTCTGGCTCCCAAAACCTGAACCCTGTATTTCAGCTGATGACACATGACTGTAATTTATTCAGAATTATTTCCTGAATTTTGCTTTTTTTGCAGTTGCTGAGCAATGAGTTTTTTTCTCAAAAAGGTAAACTTTGAGGTTGTATCTAGTTAGTTTTATTCCTTTCTGAAATACTCTAGTGATGGAGAATTGGATACCAAAAGATAGAAGAAAAAAAAAATCATTGATCTAGCTTTTGGGAAGGTTAAGAAAAAATGAATGACTCTATTAACAGCATGTGAGAATAGTCCCTGTCTTTAGGCCTGAGTCAGTACGTGTGGTTTGGTGCTGCTGGTGAAGAAGAGGGCAAATTGAAAGACTGATCAGAAATCAGTTTGCTTGTTTATAAGTGGTTTCTGATAGTTTAGCTTTCATGAAGTTGAAAATCCCATATGTAAAAAAAGAATATCAGTCTTGCTTACATTGTTTTGAATTGGTATGCAAAGGGTTTTTTTCAAAGTTGTTTTGTGGTTTTGTTTTACATTGTTTAGACAACTCACAAAATGTTGCATATGTGGGTATCTCCCGACACTGTAGACTTCTACTGCTTAAAAAGCTTAAGACTATTGTATATCCAGTAGCAGTAAGGTAAAACAAACAAACAAACAACAACAACAAAGAAAACACCAAATAATTGCCCCAAATCAACGAAACAAACTTGGTAATTGTAAAATGTGGGCTGCTACACCTGCCTTAATGCCAGAACAGTCAGTCATTTGCAAAGAACCAGTTGTAGCCTGAAAAGAATTTTATCCCGCTGCCACCCTCCTGCACCTAACCCTGGCAATTGCCTGTAGCTTTACTCAAAATGAGGCTAAAAAAGCATTTCATGTTTTTATGGCACCAAATATTCTTACTCATACAGGCTGTTTGTGCAGACCACTTATGATGGTAAGGTTAGATTTATAGATAAACGTAACAAAGTAATCAACAAATACTTTCAAAAGAAAATAGTGGGAAGATGAGGAGGATGTGGTAGCCCTGCAGTGATGCTTTGTGGCATGCTTTTTTTGCAGTGTTGCTCATTTCTTAAATTGTCTGAGCGTGGCTTCTATGAAGTGTGAACAGGCTGTTTTTCTGCCCATTTAATTTAATTTCTTTTTCTTTGGATATGGTCTTAGTGGGACCTCAGTAAAACCATGCCAGTGTTTTGCCCTGTCTGCCATGAGAGCCTGTTCTAATTTTTTTTTCTGTACAGATCTGCTAGTCTGTGTTGCCCTCAAAAACTCATTCACACCTTTTTTTATGTCTGTTCTTGAATTACAACTGTACTTCTGTCAGTGTAACCTGGTAGTGACTTTACACACACAGCCTGGTGTGAAATAAATTTTAATGTCCAGTGTTTGCACTCAGATTGAATGCTCTCTAGAAGGGCCCTGTCTTACTGGGCAAGGACATCATGTACATTTACACTGCTAGATCAGGTTTTCTCGGCTCAAGCTGGCACTCTGGAGGTTACTTACCTCGAATGAGGGTGGACACACAGTGTGCAAAAAAAGCGCTTGAGCTACTCTGTCCCACACCTGGCATTACTGCAGCTGGTGTGGGACAGAGCTGCCTGGGGCTCATGCCAGGGTTGGCTAAAACGCTGTCCCGTATGTCTCCTAAGCAGTTATGTTAAAGCTACTTAGTCCTTTTGAGGCACATAATTATATGTGGCAAAGAATCAGAAGTCTCGTCATGAATCTTGTCAGCATCCACATTCAGAGTAGTTACATTAGCAGGAATTGAGTTGTTCGAGGTTGAATATTATTGTATATTGTATTATAAACATTGCGGCTGCAGCTAAATGCATCCAGCTGACAGTCTTCTTCCCATACCACCCACAGCACAACACTCCAAAAGATAATGTTCACACTTAGAATTGAACTCTGAAATGTAAAAAAAAAAAATCTATCCATGAAAAGGTCTAGTGGTTAGCAGTAACTTTGTTGCTACCTCAAGAATTGTTTTTTTCCTGTGAATCACTGTTTGTAGTACAAGCCTGCTCATAAATACCAACTATGTGTTCTCAGGGGAAAATCTGGAGAGTATTTTCTTAAATATACCAAACAAATTGAGTATTCCAGTTCTTTTCTTTTAAAACAAATATTTTCTGGAAGACTAGTCTCTCACAAAAGTGGATATTGATGTGGTATCCATGTGGGACAGAAAAGGATTGTTTGAGCTCACTCAAGTGAAGTCTTCCACCCCTTTTGTAACAAATACAGACACCAGTAGATGAAAGAGTGTTACAGCTGGTGCCTGTCGTGATCACATGTTCTGCTTATGGATCTTGTCTTCCTCTAGACTTGATGTATTACAATAATTGAAGTAATAAACTTCACAGTGAAAGATTCAAGGAGTAAAAGATACAGCTTCTACCCAGGCTTGAAAAGCCTCCCTTTTATTAAATTGAGGGTTTGAGGTTTAGGACAGCAGTATTTCTGTGGATTTTTTTTAATGAAAAGACTGAAATGTTTGCTCTATTTCTAGTGAGTGTAGGTGTAAGAAGGCAGCATTTTGTTAAACACATGCAAATATAACAACATTCTGACAGGAGTAATGTTAATTTATAAAAATTTCCTTCACATGTGAATAATAGATAAGGCTAAAGTCTCCCACTAAAGTTTCTACATGACATATCCATTTCACAGAGGAGCTTAATCCTTTCATAATGATGCTTTTAAATCCAGAAAAACAAATGAATAGGTTACTGAAATGGATGTCCTTAATTCATATTTTTCCATATACTAGATCCAAATAGTTCATCTTTCAAGTGACCTATGCCCTGTGTAGCCTCAGTATTTTCATGTGTGGTCTGCAGCCCGTAGTAGTAAGAGGAATGTCAGTGCTGTGGAAAGACTGAGAAAAGTAACAGATGCCTGTGAATGCAAGGAAGTGTTGTGGAAGTAGAGATGGGATGTAGTGCTATCTTTAGCTTTGTAGAGATTTCTATGGAAACTTGACACTTGTGCAGTGCTGGTGTCCTGTGCCAGTGTCTCAGAGCATAGTACCTGCCTATTGTAGGAACTCTGCTTATCACCAATCCTGACATCAAGCTCACATATTTATTAGTAGAAAATGCAAAATTTAGCAAGTTTTCCATAAAACAAAACAAATCCATCCCTAAAAGAAAGCCAAACACAAAACCTGTGAAAGAAAAAAAAAACCACTGAAGAAAATTCCTTTACCAATCAATTTCTATTCCTTATTATTGCTTTTTTGTGTTTCTGTTGTCACTGTCATACTCTGTCTTTTCTTTTAATAGTGACTTTTTCATACATTTGCCACTTCTTAGATGAAGCCACTGTTGATTTGTCTTAATTTAACTTTCTTGTGAAGGCAATGCTCTTATTATTCTTTAATAATGCATCAGCATAAAATATTTCTGTAGAGGTTAGTGGAAAATATCATATTCTGCTCCATTAGTCAACCTAAGATAAATATGCAGGTGTGATAGTAGGTTTTCCCTTTGAATCCTGTGGTTTGCATGTGTCTTAGGAGTATAACATTGACAGGGAAAACACATACAAGACTAAGATCTAGCTCTGTCTCCCTAACAATCTTCATGAATCAGTACATCTTTTAAATGCCAGTGCTGTATTGTTTAGCAAGTTTGCTTTATCCTAGAAGCAGGTAGTCCTGCATTAACTGGTGCATTGTAGTTGCAATGTCTCACAGGATAGTTTCAGTGCATGAATTTAGATGTGGTTTATAAAAGCACTATTTTACTTGAATAAGGCTAGTGTGAAATCCTGCATTTCCCTGGCACTAAGCTTGTTTGTCCCTGAATTGCAGTACGTGTCTACCATAGCATAAGGTATTCAAGAGGAAGTACTTGATCTTGGGGACTTAAAAGCAAAAAGAACAGTCATAGCAATATTGAAATCCTTCAAAAAAAAATCTCAGAGAATTGACTATTATAAATGGATTTTGTATATGGGGGTAATAATGGGTATTTAGGGTGCAATTCATAGTGGGGGGATCTTAAAATAGATTTTTGAGGTTTTTTTCTTTCTGGTTCCTGGACTTTTGAGCATACTGTAAGGTCAAAGATGGAATTGTTGGCTATATGTTAGGTCCTGCTGCAGTGCTGTGTTTTTTCAGCACTCAGTCTCATATAACAGAAAATGCTAGCAGAATAATGTATCCAATTCTAATTTGTGAAAAACTCAGTTATAATCTACAAAGAAAAGCATCTGGTTTGTTACAGTCTTTCTGAACGTTTGAACAGCTGTGTGTGTGTTTCAGCTTCAAGCTGATCTCTCAAAAATGTGTAAATGCATGCTTTACACAATTCTGTCATAAAATTCAGTTGGTTGCATTACTTACGTGCCCTTTTCACAGCATTCTCTCACCTCCCACTCATCTTTAGCAAACCTCTGTAGTTTTTCCTACTGATTAAATTGGTGCTTAGAGATGAGTAGAGAGTAGTGAGCTGCAGGCTATGCATCTTGTGGGTCTGATACGACCTTTGAAGGCTGGTGATGATTTGTGGGTGGGCTCTTTATTTACCTGTTTGAACCTGGAGGTAAAGTTGGCATTCAGAAATAGCATGCAGTTCTCAACATGTGGCATGGAAGCCTGAACATGAATCATTACAAGGAGGTAGCTGACTCTCCCTTTTGTGCTAGTTTTAGATTTGAGCTGATTAATAAACTTCTTTTCCTGTTTACTTTTTCAAATTCAAAATTTTACTTCACGATGAAGTGAAGAAAGCCTTAGCACAGGAATAAACATTTAAACTCGTGCATCTTTGGACCAGTAATGTTAAAGAGGTGAAGTGTGAACAGGGAGCCAAGTCAGTAAATGGTTTTTTTTTTCCAGCTGCAGGAACATACTGAGTGCAACAAACATAAAAGGCAAAAAGGATTACATGATCCATAAAAATGTTGGCCCAAGTAGGCACAACTGTTGATCTAGAATGGGTGGAACTCACATATATTATCTTTCTCAGATTTTCTGACTCAATGTTCTGAGTATGTAAATGTTATTCAGTACATAACTGTGAAATTTGCTAAGATATTTGATCCTGAGATTCTAATGATGGGATATTCCATGCATTTAAATGTATACCACATCAAATGCATAACACACTCCTTACTGTATACTGTCTGATGGGAAAGGGAACTAAAGAAAACTTTCCCCGTCCTGACAAAGTTAACACAGAATTCCCCGAAGTAGTCTGCCTTTATAATAATATTTTGTATCAGACTTCGGGTTCTGTTCCTATAACTGTTAAATTCCTCTTAAGAGTGCCTTACATCTTTTATTGTTAGGCTATTTATGTATAAAGATGTTACTGAATTTGCTGCTTGTTGTCCATTTTCACCATTGAAATCCAATTTTAAGGCTTGGGGGTCAGCATTTTTCAGTTTGCAAAACTAATCCTTGAAAAATATTGTACATAAAATAGCAAGCTGTTTTGTATTTGTGAGAAGCTGAGAAAGTTATTACTCCAGCTTTTGCCAAGTAAGATGACTAAAAAAAGAAAAGTTTATCGTAGAGGATTACGGAAGGAACAGATTTATGGCAAGTGTCTGATATATACCCAGTATCCTCATGTTCAGCTAAACCAGACTTGCCCTGGGCCTTCTGGGGCACAATGCCCTTAGCAAGTAGCTTTTGACAGCTTTTTCAGGAAGCAATATTTTTCTTCAGAAAGAGGGTCACTTCACTGTTTTTCTTTTTCCTTCTCTCCTGTCTTATCTTTTGAGTTCAGGAAGTATTTTAAATTTACAGCCAGCTTTGAAGGCATGAAGCAAGTTCAGCCCCAGAAGTATTTCCTGTTATGGCATTAATCTAATTCCATGAAAGTAGAACTGATTTTTCATCTGTAAAGTAAAGTGCCTGGAGCAGCAGACCATTACTCTAGGTTATCATGATAAAGAGGCTTAGTTTTGACACCAAAGTGTTTATCAGCATAACCAGGGGAAGATTTCATCCTTTTTGTTGAAAGAGATATTAATGGATTATAATATTTCTTTGCTTCATGGAGACAATGAGTTCATATTGAAAATGTTGACCCGAAATAACAATGTTCCCATAACATATCATAAGTTAATTTATCTGGAAAGCTACCAGTACCTGGGGGAACTAGTTGTAAAATGATAATGTAGTGAGCAAGTGTGTCCTAAGTACATGATAGTGATAATTTCAGAATTATAAAATAGTTTCAGAGCTCTGGCTGGAGCTGCTCTTTGCTTTATGGTTTCAGTGATGCCTGTGAGTGCAATTAATCTGATCTGCCTCATTTTAAGGATGTTGCAAAATATACCGCATAATAGCATTCAGATACTGTAGATGAGAACAAGTTCCACACCTCTTTTAATGGCTAAAATGATGATGTCTGTATAACAGTGCTTTTCTAACAGTGCTTAAAGCATTTCACTAGAAATGTGCAACAACTTATACTATATTCCTTATTTGTAAGGCTACCTTTTCCAATGTTTAAGACTTTTTTAGGATTTATGTTTTAAAGAGATAGTTTGAAGTTAATATTTAAACTTGTCTACAAAACGTAGTGCCTGCTTCAAACCTTGACTATATCCTGAGTGTGTAACTACCAACTACATGTGCAAATCTGTTTCAGATTATGGGAGCTGTAAGAAATCTCAGAGTGCACTTCTTCCCCACTCCAGTTCCAGTGTCTGTATTTAGGTGTTGTCTTCCCAAATTAGCATTCATCTCTATATTTGTTTGCTGTCACTTTAGAACAATGGGTGAAGTGTATTCACTGGTCTTGTGAATGTTAATATAATAGTAATTTTTACTTTATGTGTAATGAATTGCTTTTGATACAGGAGTGCCTGAGGACTAGGAGGTGATGCATTTTTTCCTCACTTGACCTCTTGAGAAGAGTTGCCTTTCGTTTGCATGGGGAGGCAGGAACCTAAATTTGTGCAGCCAGCAGGGAGGAGCATGCCCAAGGCAGGGATGGCAGCTAAAACAGGGTTCTACAAGCATAGAAAAAAACAGAGATTCACGGGCCAATTAAGCTGTAAATACTCGAGGTTACAGGAATCCCCAAGGGTGACTTCAGACTTGAAGGAAACAGAGTTAAGAAGCAGAAGGAAACATGATTCTGAGTAATTTTCAGGGATGGCAAAACATGAGCCTGTGGTTAGTGTGAAGGACTGTTCTGAGAATTAGCAGGCCTTGAAAGCCTCCTAGCTGAGAGGGGATAGCAGTGCAGTCTGCTCTTGCTTTCCTTCTGTGGCTACCACCAAATGCCAGCCATATAGCTGGTTTGTTCCAGAAAAACGTCTGGGCCCACCAACACTAATTGTCTTACACCTTCAGGCCTTAAGCTGTGAATTCTGGATGAATTCATTTGGTCACTTGAAAAAAAAAAAAAGCTAAATGTCATAGTATGGTTGTATAGCTGTGTGCAAATTAATTATTTTTGAAAGTGCTTGCTACATTTCCATGGTGGACAATATAGTCTTAAAGAGCAACAAGAAAGCAATGTTTTCCCATCTCTATATCTAAAAAAAATTAGGAAATTTCTGTACAGTGTATCCCAAGCACGTTCTCCCTGTCCTTAATTCGTGTTTTCACTTGTGTACTATTATGATCTATTGGGTTGCACTCTGAAGTGAAGCAGAGAACTGAGCTGAGTGAAAGAAACAAAAAACAAATGTTGGGATTTTAGCCAATCACCTAACAACCCCACAAAGAGTTCTCCCATAAAACTGGCCATGGTTTAGGGATATGGAAGAGCAGTTGGAAGGTAAAGGTTAGGAGTTACTTGCCCTAGCATCGCTGATAGTAAAAGTGTGCAAGTAATTGTGGTTTAACTATCACATGTGGTTTATCTACATCACATTTACATTTTTAACAATGAAAAAAAAATGTATGTGTAAAGTACATCTATTGGCCCCCATTTCTAATACCATTATGCTTGTAATTTATTATTTTGGACTTCTAAGACATTAATGTACTACTTAGTCTTAAAAAGATCTTTTTATTTAAATGTGGGTAGAGGGTGATGTAGTAACTGAATAAAAACTGTTATATACACAGAAAGTTAATTTTAAAAGATTTCAAAGAAATATGTCTATTATACTTTTGCTATTTGGCATAATTATGTAAAAATTAATATTATTTGGTTTTGCTTGTTTTGTTGGTTTTTTAAAATTCTATATAAAATTGTAATTGCCTTTGTTTATGCATTATGTGTCAGGGCAGGTCTGTAGCGGTGCATTCATTCTGCAGTAGATCTTCAGCTTCAAAGGCAGTGTAACAAGCCCCTTGAGCCACTTTTCCCCATGGCTTTCCCCAAGTGCAGACTGGAAGTCTGCTGGGGGAGGGGATGGGAGCATCTGGGCCTGAAAGGATGGAGCACTTTCAACTCTGTGCTCTGTGCGGTAGAACAGCTGTTGAAAGAAGGCAACCACCATGCGATAGAGCAGCAATTAGCACTGCTCTGGCATATGTTGAAATGCTCTCGCCCACCCCCTGGGAAAGTAAAAAATTATGAGAGATGCAAAGGTAGATGTCCTTTCTCCATTGTTTCTCCTGTATCATGCCTTCCTGAGATGGCACTATGTCCTTAGTCTATTTATCCTATTTCTGCCTTTTGATATTTTCAGGAACAGAGAAGGGAAGAGTAAGAAAGTGATGATTCCTCAATTCATCAGTTGACTTTCTGCATATGATCAGTATCTAAAAGCTTTTTGCTGAGTGTTGTCTCTGAATTTCCCATGCTTTCACTGGAGGGAGGGAGGGAGGGAGGGAGGGAGGGAGGGAGGAAGGCAGGAAGGAAGGCAGGAAGGAAGGCAGGAAGGAAGGCAGGAAGGAAGGCAGGAAGGAAGGAAGGAAGGAAGGAAGGAAGGAAGGAAGGAAGGAAGGAAGGAAGGAAGGAAGGAAGGAAGGAAGGAAGGGTGGGTTGTACATTATTACAGGAAAATCATGTCTTGCTCTAAAACTGCACCTATGGTTTCAATTAGTCAAGTCTCAATTATAATAACGTAATGAGGAGTAATGAGGAGCTGGGGTAACCTGGGTAATTGGAAATGTGACTAACACAAAACATGTGTGAAATTAGATTGCAAGAGCCTCCATTGAGAGTTTAATGGAAGTAAAAGTCCTATGATAACCACTGGTGTTCACAGAAGATCCCATCCAGTTAGACATGTGGAGACACGTTGCTGCAAGGAACTAGTACAGCTGGGTCACTCCTGCACACAGCCAGCTCTCCAGCCAAACCAGGCTTCAGCAGGCTTAATCTAACCATGGGTGATCATGTGCAGCATGAAACTGCCAGCAACAACATTGTAGAAGTAAAAGATACCTTTTGTGAGGAAGGGAGTATTTTTTTTTAGAAGACCTTCGGTAACTACCAAATTGCTGTTAAATAAGCCTTTAGGTCTTTTTTCCCTAAATTATTGATAACTGGTAAGTGTTATCCTGGTCAGATATATTTGTTTCTGATTTCCCCAGTATCTTTGTGTTTAGTAAATACTGATGACTTTAAACTGCAGCTTTGTGGCAATCAGAGGTGATACAAGTATATTTCATCCTTCTGCCAGAACATGCAAGCTTCAGAAGTATTGTGGTAGCTGAAGTGTAGAGGCAAATTATTCCCTTCGTGTATGTTAATGTAGAAGAAGCAGGTATGACTGTTCACAGCTGTAACAAATATATGTATGGGTCATATATATACTTTAAAATCATATACTTTAAAGTCATATATATACTTTAAAAATAAATTTTTTTTAAAGAGTAATTATGGGGGGCAGAAAGTTGAAACTGAAAATACACTTAGAGTACAATAGTACTTTCTGTTGGTTTGGTTGACAACTGTATCTCTTACCACCTTATCTAAGGTCAAGATTAAAACATATCTATCATTTCCTTTCCTTGAAAAAAAGGAGTATGTTTGTCTTTTAGAACACATTGTCTGAGGATTGTAATCATACACAAAGAAATCTCTGTATTAATATTTTCCCTAGCAAGTAGTTAAACAGTTTGGTTTAGATTCTTAGAGATAATCCTGTTATTCAAGCAATCCCTGAAGTTTCTAGGGATTTACAGGCATGTAAGATGGAGATTTTACCAGGAAAATTTAGTGGAGACTATAATAAAACAGAATTAATGAATGCCTGGCTAAATATAGTTCACCTGGGAGAAGTCAGTATGGCTTCTGCAAAGCGAAGTCCAATTTGTGCGGTTAGAAGGGCTCAACAAACCTGTGGGTGAAGGATATCCAACTAATACAGCTGTATCTACATTAGGAAGGGGAATGCATGGTTCTCAGCTGTCCAGCAGGACTACAAAACAAAAGCAAACTAAACAAATCCAGCCCAAAAATTAAGAACCATAAAGCAAGGACTAGAGAAAAAGGTACAAAAGACAAAATATCATTATGTCATCAGTGAAATACATGCCTTGGATAATGCTGATAGTTCTGTTCTGTCAATTCTAAAAAGCTGTGATAGAACTGGAAAAAGTTCAGAGAAAGGCAATAAAGATAAAGAATGGTTCCTGTATGAGAAGGAACATAGGACACTATTGAAAAGTAACAGTTGAAAGGAGGAAACTACAGAAGTTGAAAAAATCAGTCATGATGTAAGAGCATACATAAAAATCAACTTTTCACTCTCTTGAAAGGTGAGACTAAAGTGTTACTTAGTCAAAGTAGTAACTCCAGGTTCAAAATAAATACAGGTACTAGACGTGTGGTACAGCTTTGGCAAAGGTGTTTGTAGATGCCAAATGTTCACTTACAAGATGAGTTCTTGAAAGATGAATCCACAGAGTATTGCCTTACATGAGAAATTTTCTGAGCTGGAGACAACTGTAGGCTGAAAGATTACATTGTGAAATGAAAAATGTGGCATGCCTTGTTCTCTGTTTTCCCTCTGTGTGTCCACTCATGGCCATTAGTAGAGGTAGCACATGGGACTGGATGGATCTTTGTACAAGTACAGCTGTGCTCAGTATTGAAAGTTGTGGCTTGTTTTCCAGAATGTTCTGAAACATTAAAAAAATTGTAAAAAAATGTTATTCTGCAGAGGGACTTTTCTCGTGTATAGTGCTCATAGGAGCAACTGTGCCTACTCCTTGTTTCCATGCTACTTTTGGTTTCAGTAGAAGGAGTAAGTTTGCTAAGATGGACAAGTTTGGGGTTTGGGCAGAATAATTTGGATGTGAACACCTGATGCTCAGCTGTGTGGGAAAATACAACAGTTTACATAAGAACAAATGGAGAGCTGCAAACTACCCTTCATGTAAGCCCTTTTATTTCCTCCAGCAGAGCTTCCATTAGCGTGAAATATCTATTTTTGCAGAGCAAACACAATTAATAACACTAATTCAAATAGTGTATTTCCCATTAGCTCTTGCCAAAAAACAGTGATTGGAAAAATCTTCAGCACAAGAAAGCTAAAATCCGAAATTCATTTCAGATGTTTCACTGTAATGGCAACAGATCATTCGCTTTGAGTGAGCTGTGCAAAACCTACAATCATGGAATATCCTGAGTTGGAAGGGACCCACCACGATTATCAAAGTCCAAGTCGTGGCCCTGTACAGGACACACTAAGAATCACATCATGTGCCTGATAGTGTTGTCCAAACAATGAACTCTGAACTTTGGCAGCCTTGGTGCTGTGACCACTTCCCTGGGGACCCTGTTCCAGTGCCTGAACACCCTCTGGGTGAAGAGCCTTATCCTGGTATCCAACCTAAACCTTGCCTGACACAACTTCAGGCCATTCCCTCAGGTCCTGTCACTGGTCACCAGGGAGAAGAGATTAGTGCCTGCCCCTCCACTTCCACTAGTATTATTGCTAGCATTTTTCTTTCATTGCACAATTGCTACTGCATTAAAAATTATTTGGGATACTCTGAATTCCTTTTGGAAAGTTCCCAGGTGAGTATCTGCCTGTGGCTTGTCTTTACACATGTGGTTTTGAAAGATATCTGTAATAGCTTGAAGTGAAACTCCATCCCTGAAATTGTGAGGCATGTTTTAAAGCATGTGTGTCTGGTAGAATTGTCTGTATACGTGAAGCTATCACTGCTCACTGGACTTGCCATTTTTATCAGTGTCTTTGACCATCAACCATGTAATTCTAACTCTATTTCATTTATTGTCCTGTCTCAGCCCAGGGATTTCAAATCATAAGAGCATGACAAAGAGGCTTAATGAGTGCCTGTTACTCACCTGATGCTGTCTTATGTTGAGGTTGGCCAGGGACTCTGCAGCCGGTGAGAGAGATCAATGTGCCAGTCCCACAGCAGGCATTTCTTCCTCAAAAAAAAAATTCTATTATGCCTCACACGTTTACTGGTTTCTATTAGAAAGTTTTAATATGTTTTATTTACCGTGCCTTTATTGCTGTATGAGTGATTGTGTTGCTCTGCTTACAATGCATTTATGTCCTGTTTTCTACAGGGGAGATCAGTATATATGTATTTATTTCTGCAAGGTCTTGGGTCAAGAAAAACTTCTCTGGGCAACTTGAACATGATCATTTTAGTCATCTGTTAGCCTTTTCTCATTGTGAGGTTGTTGGTTTTTTGGGGGTTTGTTTGTTTTTGAAACAAAAAAAACCTTAAAACACCAAGAAACCAAACACTGTAGAAATTAATGCTTGCTAGATAACCATGATGTCTGTTTTCTCTCATAGTGAGAAAGCAGCTTAATTGTTTTCAAGTAAATTTCCAGATTGTTGGATTGAAATTTGAATCATTTCTTCAGAAGTAGAAAGGGAGCATACTGTTTCTCTTAAGATAATGATATGCATGTGCTCTTGACTGATTCACTGTTTTGATCTCAGATGCTCTGGACATCTATCATGTAGCTACTGTCATATAAATTACACATTAATGCCACCAAGATTTATTCCAGTATTTGCAGTGGTAGAAGTTTCCTTCGTGATAAAATATTAAAGAATATAGGATATGTATCTGATTATTGGGAATGTAATTAAAAAACAAAAAAAGCTACCTACCTAAACATACTAAGCAGCTGCATCTCATCCAGCTTTCTGCTAAAAACTTATCACTGATTTAATTGAAATGTTTGAAAAGCTGACAGAATTGTTCACTTAGAAAACAAAAAAATCGTAATCTTTTAGGATCTGGTCTTCTGCATTTGGTAAAGGATATGTGATCCACTGATTATAAATTTTATAGTATCTGTCTGATATTTTAAGGTATTAGTGAAGATTTCACTAACCAGTGAGATTAGGTCATGAGGACATTTGTTACTTTCAGTATTATTACAGAAAAACACATTTAAACCAAGCCCTGTCACGTGTGTAGGTTTCAGAGCCAATGGAAATATTAAAATATGTTTGGATACCTTCGTACTCCCAATCCTTGAGCTTCATTTCCTGTTTCCAGACACTGTTCTATAAATGCTGACAAGTTGTTGACTAACAAAGGCAGAAAGAGGGGTCTTGCAGACAGGGATGAGAAGCAAGGTGAGGGGGAAGGATGGGCAAGCGAGGAATACAAAGGGTGTGTCTTCAGCTTAAAATATGAAATCACACCAAAAATATTCATGGTGATGAAGCTGACACTTAGAAAACATTCCAAAAAATCTGATTATATAGGAAAGAAGTATAACCTCTAAACAACTTTTAGGCAGGATGTGCAGAGGCAAGGCAGAGGAACGTTCTTGGGGTAGGATGAAGTTCAGAAGACACCAGGAACAGCAGCTGGCCTAACTTCAGAGTTTGGGATGACCATTCATGGCACACATGGCAGTAGCCATCACTCGTCCTTGAGCAGGAGAAGGTACAAGGAGCTGCTTAATATCTGTGAGAGATCTGTACAGCTATCCATGGCAGGAATGCTGTACCAGGTAAATGGAGCAGTTCTGATTCAGTACAGTATGTTTCTTTTTTTTTCTTGTAGCTAAAACATGAAATTGAGAAAGGAGACATAATTGTTACGTTATTTACAGTGACAGAGGAGGAAATGGGAAGGCAATAGGGAATTTATGGAGGTTGTAAAAACAGTAGGTAACTAATAGGAAGTTTGTCTGTGCTCTTAATTACTTTGCTTATACCTTGTGTCTTATTCACTTGCAGTTTTTCTGAAGTTAGTGTTTTAGGGTAGGAATTGAGTCAGCCTTCATATATAGATCACCT
The DNA here is from genome assembly GCA_034509425.1 of Eopsaltria australis. NCBI lineage: Eukaryota > Metazoa > Chordata > Aves > Passeriformes > Petroicidae > Eopsaltria > Eopsaltria australis. The sequence goes on from JAVTVJ010000525.1 coordinate 1,035,204, forward strand.
GTACTATAATGAAGTTGCAGTCTAAATCAGAGACTTTGAACATTACCACAGCATGAATAAATAATAAAACATTATTAATAAGAAACAGCAGCCCATCTGTACAGGATGCACAACTACCCTAAATTCTCTGTATGTCAAGTGTAGATGAGTTGCAAGCTTTGGGTTGCATGAGTTAGTGCACATTTCTGGTGTAGAGAAAATTTCCTCAATCAATAAAAGGTTTTGTCATTGAAAAAGAACTACTTTTGTATGCAAATATCTATTAAAAGAAAAAAACATGTATATTCTAACAAAAAATAGAAGTCATCTGGATCCAGCAGAACTTCCTGCTTTTGAGATTTTAAATTATTAGATTGTAAGCATTCCAAGACAGAAGCTGTTGGGTCATTTCTGATTGTAAAGCAGTAGCACAATGAAATCTGAAGTAATACTCATCATACAAAATAATTTGTTTGATGGTCTTACCTTCCTTTATGTTCCTTGATGTTTTGAAATGTGAAGCTATCAGGCAGCTGACAAAGGAAAACATCAGATGTCCATGGGTAGAACCACCATAATAAGCACTTAGCAGGATACTTAATGATTAACTGTGTGCATTAATTAGTTACAAGTGTTATGTGTCATTAATAAATCTATACTTAATTACAATATTATATACTGTATATTTACTTTATGATTAATTACATAACTAAAGCACCCATTTACATGTTTGTAAATAAGTGATGATTGCAGAGTAATTATTGCTAAGTTTATTTAAAAGAATTGTTAGCGATGTCATTGTAACCTGCTTCTTTCACTCAATCTGAGACTGAATGAAACTTATGGTTGGGGAAGGGAGAAGATTCCTCACCTTGCTTATGTAATTGCATGAGAAAATTCTGGGCTGTAATTCTTCCTGTGTATTTTCAGGTTAAGAACCATAATGCAAAACAAATTCAAATCAGTAGCCCATTTTTAGCAAAGGCAGATAGTGCTGTTTGCTCCTAAGTATGTGAGTATTTTGTTTTTGCAATTTAGGATGTTGGTAAATCAATAAGAAAAAGTGATCTTGTTATGTATTTGGAAAATGTTGTCCATCTATGTACAGTTCCTTAAGAGAACAGATAAAAGCTACATGCATTTTATCTTTGTGTTAGAAGTGATTATACAGAATGTGCCTTACGGTTGTTTCTGTCTCATTGAAAGTTGGACAAAGTCTCATTTAACTTCAGCAAAATCAGTCTGTTATTGTTCTACACATAAGGAACTGGTTTTGTTGCTTAAACTACTAAAATGCAGCTGAAAAAACCTCCAGTTTCTTAGAATTATAAATTAAATCCTTCATCCTTTAGAGGCAGATTACTTGAGTGCCCACCAGTTTTTTTAAAAGAAAGAAAGGGGAGAGAAAAATCAGGTAATTTTTATATTTTTTGCCTATTCAGGTTTCTAAGAATGGCAATCAGTTTCATTCTTATTCAACAGGTTTTCTACAATACATGTTCTTCAGTCATTTTCATTTAATATCTCTGTACTTACTTTGTGTAGTAGATAGCAGAAAATGGCATGTGACTGTAAAAGCAAGAGGAAGGTGCTTCCCTCACGCCTGTTTGGGCTGTACCTCTTACCTCGCCATCAAAAGCTTGGCTTATTAGGATACACTTAGGTTTTTCTTATGAAAACAAAGCAACAGGTTTTGCACAAGCTCATTAGGACATTTGAGTGCTCAAAAAAAAATGAAATAAGATGTGTTTCCTCTTCAGATGGCCATCACTTTGTAATGATAAATAATAAAGTTTGTTATTCATTTTTCCCAAAAAGTGAGTTGTTCCACTGCATTTCTCAGTGCATATATAAAGCTCTCATGGACCAGCACTGGTGTGGTGTCGATCCTTTCAATATGACTGAATGTTCAGTGGCAGATTGTGAGATCTCAAGATGAGGAAGGTGACAAAGTAATTAATGTGATTCTTCTCTTAATTGCAAAATGTAAGTGTTCTCTCCAGAAGTATTAGGAGGAAGAGGGGGAATGAGAGAAAGTTTGTCTTTGAGATGAAATACTGAGCCTGGAGCCTTGAAAAACACCTTGCTTCCTGCTTGTATAATTAGAATTTTTCGCAGAACCTTGGCTTGGAAACTTGCTGTTTGATTTAATTCAATAACACTTGTGAAACCTTCTCAGCTTCTGTTATAAGTGCAAAGTATTAGTATTATTTGCCTTGTTGTTGACAATTTGCCCCAGGGATAACTTCTTCAGCCAAAATTTCCATTTGTATTCACTAGTAGTTATATATATATGATATACTCATGGGTCCCATCCCTCCCTTTTTTCATTGTGATGTGCTCAGAAAGGAAACTGTGAATTATATTTCTGAAGAAATTGGGGGCATCTTCCTAGAAATGTTCTGTAAAATCCAATTATGTGTAACATTGTTAAAAATCAAAAATCTGCTTTGCTTTCTCAAGACCAGTTCATTGGGCAATGCTTCAAAGAGGTGATGACTGTAGGAGAGTTGTCACCATCAGGAACTGTTGGCCATATGGGCAAGAGTAGAGATCTATTCCATGCATGTGCACAGGTACGCACACATGTCTGTCTTTCTGCTCTAACTGCAATCTCTCAGAGTCTCAAGCTTTGTTTTTCCTAAAGATACCAGGATGGTGTCTACTTTATATATAGTTTGCAATTAGTTTTGAATGTAACTTAAATTTTTTTCTTTATTATAACAGAATTTGATTGTAATTTTTAAAACAATTTTTCAGACATGAGAAATAACATTTAGTTTTTCTCTCACTATACGTTTCCACTAGCAAATGTTAGATTTGGTACTTTCAGCCTGAAGAGTACTCATAGAGAAAGTTAAGGCAAACTTTGTTTCCTGGTCACACATACACCAGGCTTAACACATACTTTACATAAAGATAATAAAAACCATTGTAATATATCATATGTTATTAGCAAAAAAAAAATAAATGCATCTTCTATCATTGGGGGGTTTTCAGCAGCCAGCAGAATTTGCAAGGAGCCAGCACAGATGCAGAATTGCTTCAGGACATTATTGATTTTGCTTTCTCTCATCAATTGCTAATTAATTTTGCGGCAGTTTATGAAACACTTATATTGTTCTAGCTCTTGTTTTTTATAGTAGATGGGAATCTCTGGTTCAACTGAATTAAAATATTACAGCATTGTGAGATGGAGCCAGAAATGAAATCTGGCTCACATGCTCAAGTATTGGAAGTCACGCTTTTTGGAAAGCAGCCCATAATAACTTAAAGCTTATAGAATTTAACTCCTTGCTATTCTTTAGATGCTCCAAGTGCTCCACTGGATGTCATGGCCTAGATTTATTAACTATATTCTGCCAAAGACCTTCTGTCTAGTACTCCCAACTGGCTGCCTCTGTTTCACAAGTGTTTTATCCAGAACAATAGAGTGAATGCCAGGTTTTGCAGATTTTAAACAGGATGAGTCCAGCCTCACTATGCTACCTTTGAGAAAATAGTGAAAATAACTGAATGGATATATTTTTTAAAGTACAAATAGCTATTTTAAGTAGTAATGTTTTTTAAAGACTAATCAACCACACTGTCTTATCTTCTTACTTTATCTGCTGGTCATTGGCACGTTAATGCATGAAGAAGACTGCTTTACTTCTCACTGTGTTGCTTCTACTAATTTTATTTTTGAAGGCTTCTACTAATTTTATTTTTGAATTGCTGAGTGGCTTTATGGGTAAGATAGAGGCAGAAGAAATGTACTGAAACTTAATTGATCATTATTGAAATACCCAGGAAGATGCAGCAGTTTCATGTTCTGTATCTGCAACATACTTCAGTTTTGGAACTCCTGCTAATTTTGGTATTTTCAGGGCCAACAGGCCATCTTCTATAATTCCGAATGTGCACCTGAGATTTTCACAGTAAACATTTTTTCACTGTAGCTTTGAGGAAAATACAGGATGGCATTCACTCATTTATTATGTGCAAGGTTAATGAAAGACTTCAGACAAAAATTCAGCAGTCCTTGAGACTAATTCCTTGGATAACTAATGTAAAAGCCCTCATTTTCAGAACTGAATATTTGCTATGCATGACAATAAATGTATCCCTTCTGTTAGAACATTTCAGTACACTTTTGAAACATTGTTCACCTGTAGAAGATAAAATTTACATGACAGTCATGACTGGCCAGCTAGTCCATAGAAGACCTTAAAATTAAATTAAATTCATTTCCCACTTTACTAGCCTAGATGTGGTAGTGTTTTCCTCAAATGAGCTTTAAACTTCTATTAAACCTTTCAGTGTTTCACTGTAACCAGAGGAAATTGTGACAACCATTGGCCTGTAGACAGAGTAGATCAGTTCTTTAAGAGTTCATGCTGCTGTTTCCTGCAATTTTGGAACTGTGGGTGGTTCAAAAAATAACTGTGGAAGAATACTGAAGCATTACATACTCTGCTGAAATCAAATCACAATTATCACTGGCCATCTAAAGGCATCAGCGGGAAAACAAATGTGAAGTTACCTAAATAAAAATTTCAGTAAATTGAAAGAGAAGTTTATGGGTTCAGTACTCAAAGTTGCTTGGGTGCCTGGTAATACTGATTGTCATCAAGAGTAGTTTTAAGAGTAGTTAATATCTTACATGCCAGTATCTTTTTAAAAAGCCCTTGAGACTGTCCAGTGTTACAAGGTTGAATAAATAAATTCCTCCTTTTTAATTTCAGCTCTTCTCTTTTCCTGTCTCCTCAAGCCTCCTCCTTTCTTACCCTGTACTGCAGTTTGATGAGTCAGAAACCATGGCACATTTAGACATATCCCCTGAAATCCTTTCCTGTTGAAGTATTTGTTACATTGAAATTAGACTAGTGGTTTTCATGCTGTTGAGAAATGCAAGTTTAGGGAGCACATACTGGGATTTTTCCAGAAAAGCACAGTTGTGTACTTCATGGGTGAGGATTTCTACAACCACTAAAGGGCAGTGCATGCCACCTTATCATTTCTTTTCTGCAGCCATTGAACTGTCTGTCCTTGCTGTTAAGCAGATGGAGATAGAGCCCATTGCTGGGCTTTCTTTTTTGAGAGATTTGTGAGCTTGATGCAGTTTTCAGCACATAAGATTATAGGTCTACCGTTGTGAGCAGGACATGAAGAGGAAAATCCTGCCCTTCTCTTGTTCCTGTTCAGAGGCCAACTGCCTTGTGCCTGTAGTAAATAAAAGAGCTGATTGTTTTTGAAACAACATTTTTGTTGGCCAAAAAATTGACTTATGTTGTAAGAGGAATCCTAATTTCAGTACTAGTACTGAAACAGAAATACTGTGCAGATCTAAAGGTCTCATTATGCTAAACACAATGTGTGGTATTTACTGTGCTGTTGAAACTCTTAGCTTCAGTGATGAGTAAATATGATCAGGTTTTGGATGAGGCAAGTAAACAAACATAATAAATGAAGGTATTTGAAATCACGTTTCTTGTTTATGTATTCTGACAAGTATACTTTAATTATTGATCAAGATGGCAATATAGTAAATATGCAGTTGGTTACATTAAAAATTCAGCATTTTTCAACATTTAGCTGGCAGTATCTATAAAATATTCTTAGTGGCATGATTCTTCTACCACTGTATTGCTCCTGTTGCACAATGTAGGTGTCTCTTTAAGAATAACTATCACCTTACAGTATAAAATACGCATGAAAATATTGTTTTAGAAGGCCAAGACTACTCTGAATCATTGTACTGTTATGTGTGACAAGTATTTACCAAGTACATGATATAAGTAAGTGGAATATCACAGCTGTGCTCAGTGGTTATTGGGTTAGTAGTTTGTTTGGCCATTTGGGTTGCTTTTCTTTTAGTTTTTCTGATATATCAAATTTGGGGCTCCATTAGGATGAACTAGGGAAATTGTTACTCTAATGACAAATGAGAAATATATTTTCCTTCTATACGCAGTAAGGAAATAAAATTCTATAACAATTTAAACAAGAACTTCTGGGCAGTTTTTCACAATCTTAGGGATAGCTTTGACTTTGGCATCATCATGTTTTCAACCAAATTCTAGTGGCAGAAAGAATAAAAAAAGACTCTTTTCTGAGTTTGGCTATGACAGGAATGCAAATGTGAAATAGGTGCTCCAGTATTTATCAGGGAGGATATTGTTAAGGAGCACATTCAGTGCAGTAGCTCGGGCTGCTGCTGCAGTGGGAGCTGCAGGATGAGCTCTGGGTGGGAGCCCAATCAAGAGGTGCCAACATTTTGCTTGATGAGGGGCTCAGGGAGCTGTGTCCGAGCCAGGGGAGGGGTCACTCGGGGACACGGCAGGAGCCCAGGACCCCAGACCTTCCTCTGCTTGGTCTGTGGCAGTATGAAAGCCCAAAGGTTCCTTTGTCTGTGGTCCCTTCTTGGAGGCACCAGCTAAAATTTTTATTGTGTTATTTAGTTATTGCACCAAGATTAAGCTATATTTGAAGGATTTGGTGATCTGAGACTGCTGTGGGAAGCGTGGGAATGGAGCTGGTAAGGAAACCTTGTCTGCCTGTGTGTGTGGGATGGGCAGGGAGTCCCACTGGAGCCTCCTGCTGTGAATGGCCTTGGGTGCCAGCACGGGGGTGTGGATGTGAGTGCCAGAGTGCTCCTGGATGCTCGGACAGGGAGATTTCCTTAACAATACGCAGCCCAGTGGCTGCCAGTCTCTCAGTCTCACGCCTGATTGCTCAGTCGGTCTTTATAAAGCATTCCCATGTTATGGAGCCCCATGGCATCCAGACTGATGAAATACTGTACTTAGCTCAAGATTTTACTTTAGTTTGTCTCTCATAAGAAGGGTAGTATTTGAACTAAGTGGTGATAATGTGTTCCTTTTCCAACAAATAGGTATTCCAGGAATCTGATTCTGTATAGGGAAGAGTAAATGGCCAAAGGAAGCAAAAGGTTTGTGCATTCTGTACAGCTCTGCTTAGAAAGAACAGAGGCTGTCGAAAAAATATCAACTCCAGTACCTGGTCTGCTTCTGTTAGTTATTTTTATTGAATTACTTGGAATAAACTAAAGACATAGCAAAGCAGTAAAGACAGGCTATTTCATTTTGTATATTAATACGCTGAGGGTTTTTTATTGGTAGATTGCTAAGCTGTGTTTTGTTTTATAAAAAATTCTTCGAATTCTTGAAAACAGTGTGAAAATCTATCATTAGTGCTTACTGTTGAAGCTTTACAATGGTGATAAGTATTTAAAAAAATAGAAATCTGGGATCATCATAGTAAGGAAACAAGGCTTTGAGGCTTAGTTCAGTATTCTACTGGAAGGTGGCTGTTTGCTGTACTCCCTGTTCAGATGGTTTCCAGACCAGACTTTTTTGAGAGAAATATCTGCAAGATAGAACTGTAGAGGTGACTTTGTCTTTGGAAAAATAAACTGCTGGATTTGATCAAATTCGTATCTCTTAGTCTTCAGTATTTAAAAATATATTTTAGCAGCACATTAAGATAAAGCATAGTCCTCACATGTTTGTCATCCTATGGAGAATTGAATTCAAGTCAAAGTTACTTCATGCCTTCCTTTCAAGCCTTCTGTTTAACATTTCCTGGAAAGAGTATTATTTTAGCTTAAAGAAGGCATCCAGCACTGACAAATTTTGACCCAAGTGGGAAGTTTTACAAAGCCATACACAACTGAGAACAGTCTTATAACTGGAAGTACGAAACCACTTAAATAGTTGTATGACACTGAAGGGAAATGGCTGAGATACGAAATTAAGTTCCCAGTTAGGTGTCAGAGGGACTGTTTTTCCTGGGGGTGTGTTGCAGCTGTGAATTGAGGTATTTTTGTCATTTGGGGATATTTTTGGGGGAACTGATTTGGAGGGATTGGTTTGGGAGAGTTTTGCCACTGCTCCAGTAGGTGAAGATGTTTAATGAGAGTCTGTCAGAAACACCACTTCTTTGTCTGAAGAAATTAGACCTGACACGTACAGTTGCCTCAAAAGCTGCGTGTCCTATCCATAATGATCTTCCTTGTTGATAGATACAGATTTGATGGCTGAAGTGTGTAAATCCAGTTTGCAGAGCTGCAGCTGTTGGTTTGGCCCATGTCTTTGTGGGGAGCCTGGTAACCCTGCAGAGCTGTGTGTTTCTAGAAGGTGCCACGTTCTGTTCTGACCTCTCTTGGCACAGGTGTCCCAGGGCCGAGTGCTGACAAAGCCAGGACCACAGCAGAAGGTGCTGCTGCCAGCCTGGCTCTGCTGGGCTCTGGCTGCTGGGGGAGAGGGGAGGGGAGGGGAGGCACCCTCAGATCTCTGCACCACAGGCTCGCTGCAGGGGAGGGGGCAGCATTTCACTGCTGAATGAAATGCATGAGTGGCACCAGCTCCAGCAGATGGGTCTCTGTGGTATCCAGAGTGGTGTGAGCTTTCAGTCCTCAGAGGACTGACATTAATCTGCAAGGACTTGCTGCCTAGGGTGAGGTGGGAGAGTTCTAATAAAGCAGCAGGCGCTTCAGTTCCATGCCATGCATCTTTCTCTCCAGTTTCAGTCGGAGGTTTTACACTGGTATAAGCAAAATAGCCATAAAAGTCTAGGTAGAAAAACTTCCAATATTTAGAAGAAGCTTTGAAAGTGTATTTGTGTATGTTTATTTTTAAAAAATTTGAATTGCGGAAATATGTTACTACTGAATGGTGTATGGCCTTTTTAAGAAAGAAAAGAAAAAATCGCTGCCAACTGCTGAACAGCTAATTCACTCAATATAAAACAAAGATGCATTTCTGTAGGGCTAACGACATGCATCACATCTCCTTGACAACTGCTCTAATTACCTCAGCTTGGACGATCAATATTTGATCTTTTTCCCACCATACAAACATGTCACTTTAACTGCATAGCTTTCTCTTAGCTTTTTGATAATTTGCAGCCAAGTGAAAATGGTCCTTTCTATTTGTTCTCCCTGGCTTGAGGCCAAGGGTTCTCTCAATAGTATAATGCAGTTCATTGATATGAATTTGTTGATCTCCTGGGTAGTTTTTCACAAATTTAGGGCAATTAAAAATCTTTGGAAAGCATTTCAGTTGAAGTCAATAATTTTGCTTTTAGAAATTACTTTGGTTTATGATCATTTTTCCTTCATCTGTTCATAAAATAACTTCAGAAAAAAAAGACAAAGCACCATTTTATTGAGTAGCTTATAGATACATAAAACCACAGCTTGCAAACCTAGAATTAAGCAATAATTTAGAAATACTTTAATTGAAATGTTTAATTTGTAAGAGTAAGAATTGTTTAATTCTATTTTGGACTCTGAAAAGTAGTTCTGCAAGGCAAGTCCCAGCTGAAGTACAGCATTATCTCCCAAATAATTTGTTTAAGAGATGTGAGCACCGGACTTTGGAAGGTGTACTGATCATGCTCCCACTCTGTGAACGCTAGTAAGTTGCTGAAGTTTGTGGAAGTATTAGTACAGAGGAAATTATACTCTAGAGTCCAGAAAAAGCTTTGTGAATTGTTCAATGTGGCCAGTCAGAATCAGAATTAGGGAGCACTCAAAATTTAGGTCATTTAATTAGTTATAAACTGAATTAAAATGATAGTTATTTTATCAGGAAAATAATTTTTTCTCATGTGGTGTATTTATTAGTTTTGTTTCTCTTTTCCCCATGCTCTCATGAGGGGGAATCTGTGTTGCTGCAAAATACTCTGGTTACCTCAGGTGGACAGTGTGAGACTTTTTGCTCTCTGAAGCTGTATAGTCGTATTGTTATTTATGCCATCTTTAGGAATTACCACTGAGCTCTTGGTGTTTTATGGAAGAGTTTAAATACTTTGTTTAGTGCATGCTGTGTTTATTAAATAGCTGTGCTGTGTTGAATTATGATTTGTTCATAGAGTAAAAGGCTGCTATGCCCAAGGATACGTTAAAATCTTTCCAATTGCTCAAATTCTGGAAAACAAATTCCATCAGAGTCAACCAGGGCAAAAATCCATTTAGCCAAATACCCTGTATCTGATAGTGGTCTGATATTCCTTATATGTTTAAGGAGATGGTGGGGAGACTGTGCCTGTCTTATGGTATCCTGATAGCTTTAGGCTGTCAGCAGTTATGGACTTCACTGATCTGAAGTTGAACCTCCTCAGTTAAGAGCACCAAGTTCCCATCATAATAATGAACAATTAATTCATTTATTTTGAAAAAATTTCTTTTGGCATAATAGAATTCTTTACTGTTTTTTAAAAATATATTCACACTGTCAAATTTTTGCTTCTGCGAAGTATGGCATTTTAATGAAAATCCTGAGAGTTTTGGTAGAGATTGCTAGTATTCAAGAACTACTGAATCTGTAATTTGGAAGAGAGTACAGAAGTAAATCATTCAGGACCTATACTAGACAAGCTGAGTGTTAATAAGATGACACAGTTTCACTGAGTGTAGAATCATCTCCTTGAAGGCAAAAAATAATTTCCCATGAAATACCTTCTTTACTTAGGCTAATTAGATTCACATTTGAAAAATCTTCACATTTAGCAATGGCCTAATTATTTAGCCAACTAAATATATTGCTTAACTGAAGAGGCAGTCAAAAGAGGAATTACATCCTGTTACTTGTGTGAAGTACATTTTTTTAACTACTACAGGAATTTGGGTTCAGCTTTATTACCACAGTTATTCCTGTGAGAAAGTCCAATTCCAGAAGATGTGTAATCCTCGGGGAGGAGAAGGATGTTGAGAGAGGGGCTATTAGAATGAAAAAGTAGATAGAGAAATGTAAAGGCTAAACCATAAAATTCAGTGTATCCTTACAGTGTGTTCCTATATTGTCAAAGCACCGTTTTCCATTACAGGATACATGACATTGAACTCTGGAGGTTGCTTTCCTTATTGCTTTTTAACTTATACCTTTGCTACTTCTGAAGCAGATGGGTCACTTTTGCCTTTCTTTTTGTTGTAGTTACAGAAAACAAAAGGCATTGCTGTGGTATATGTTTGTCAGGTATATTTAGATAAATGATTGGTAATTTTATCATAATGAATCTACTTAATAACCCAATCTCTTCAGAAAGTAAAATATCTTCAGGAGCCATTTCAGTATAAGCATTGTATGCAAAATGGTGGAATAATTTTCATGAACCTTGTAAGAGTTTGTTAATTAAATGTAAATAGGGCTCTTAAGTGGAAAATGAAATTATCCCATTGCTTGAAATACCTTGATGCAGTTTTTATTACAGGTTGCATATGGTATCTGTTAGGAATTTGAGCATGGTTGGTTGTTGAATTATTGTGTGGATTAGCTGTAGTATTTGAAGGTTCTCGACTTTAAAAGCATGTGTCTGTTTTAAATCCTACATAAATTCCTCACAGTTTTTTAGAACAGTCTGTAACTCTAACCAGGGCATTTTTAACACCACAGCTTCAAACAACAGCAGGAGCAAATCTAAAACATTGCTCTGAGTGGTTTCATAACATCATTAAAAGATTTCCATTTAATTAGATAAATTCCCCTTTTCTTTAACTTTTCAACCTTTCTCTCCTAAGTCCTACAAGGCAAAGGGTGAAAAGACTAAGTGAATTGAATTAAATATTAAAACATTAAAATTGGCAGTTTAGAGCTCAAAAGGAAAAGACAGGGAAAAAAAGAACTCATGAAAAACATATATTTCATGCATATTTTAGATTTTATTTTAAGACCTTTCCAAAACTATTATGGATATTCTTAGTAAAGAAATATTATAGGCTGTGTTGTCTCCCAGGGCAGCTAAAGTTTCCAAAAGGAAGTTCAATCTGTAATACATCTTTCACATGTTATTTTAATAAAAAAGCAAATATAATTTCTGTGTTTCCACTGCTAAATGGAGACTCATTGTTTGGTCATGTTTCCCTACATCAGCAAATACATTTACAAATAATAAAGTAAATTTTATTTTAAGTTATCCTGATGTGAAACATTATGTATATGTTGCAGTAAAATTGATTTGAGGTTGAATGTGAAAATAACTTGGCTGGTGTCTCCCAGTTTGTGTCTCTGTATGTCCAGGGGGTTTTTTTACATTCATGGATTCATTGATGTGTATCTTCATGTTTGCAGCTTCTCATGGTATTAGGTTCTTTTGTTTCTCCTCACTTGAGTGGAGAAACTTTACTGGTATTTCAGTACTGTGATTTACAGAAGTGTAAACAAAAGAGAAATTACATTTACTCTCAGTGTGCTGTTACCGTTTCTCCAGAGCAACTCGTAATTTGTATAACGGAAGTCAAGAGAAGCTGTTCACTGTATATAAGCATTGATCTGCATTGTATAACCAATAGGTCTTTCACTATTGTGGGTCATTAGTCTGAAATGTGCTGAAGGAATCATAGCAAGTCTCTGTCTTTCTAATTTGTCTCACTAATTTGTCTTACTAACATGGTGTCCCTGGTATTGGTAGGGACTGGGTTTTCCACCAGTATTGCTGCCACATCCAAAGACTTTGATGCCTTGTGAGAAACACGGTATGATAGGCAGCATTTGTTGTTCTTGGGTTTGTCTAGGTTTTGAGACACAGTGAGCACTGACTATTTTTAAGAACATGAATTTGTTTCAAACCATTTGAGTGATGAACTTTGTTAGAATGTCATAGAAAAGGGGTGTTTCTTGAGAAAATGGCAATGCTGTGTAGATAGACCTTATGTAAGTATTGTAGGCTAAAACCTATGTTGGTTACAAGGGGAAAAGGTAGCTACCAACTGGTCTTTATTTATATAAAATGCTTGTGCAGAATTCTTGCAGTGATGTCCAGGTACTTGTCTTAACTAGTTCATTCCTTTTGATAAACAATCAACATCAGGAGGATGCATTCTACTGAAGTTATATCTGTGCCCTTTTTACTTCCTCAGAAGAATCCTGTGCCCATCAGCAGATTGTGTGGTTACAGGTGATATCTAAGGTGATGTCCTCTTCACTGTAGAACCTGTGTCAGTCTTTAGAAAGACTGAAGTAATGGATTGATGTGGGTGTCGCAGGGTTTACTCATCACTGTGGTAGACCCAAGAGAGGATTTTGTTTGCTGAAGTTTCATCACTGGTAATTGACCTCTTGTGAGTCCATCTGGTCACAGAGGCTTGGGTAGCGAAGCTTCAGTGCAGAAATGGACATCACTTCCCAACATGCCTGGCTCAAACTCCTGGAGCACGTTCCAGATGCAAAATCAGAAATGAGGTTTTAAACTGAAGGGAATTAGGGCCATCTTCAGGTACATGATCCTCTTTGTTACTCAGGCTGTAACTGATGAAAGAGTTACGGGACAGCTCCCATGTGGATGGATGGATGAATGTTTCACTTTAATTCGTTCAGATGTATTGTTGCTTTGCTTATCCATACTGACAATATGTTCATGTCCTTCAAAAATTTTCTTGTTGCATGCACAGACTTGGTGCCTGTGACTCAGCGAGTGCTGCATGTTTGAGGTGCCTGTGGAGAATGTTTACAATCACCAAGAATTCTGGTCAGGGCCTTGAGTGTCACCTGTTACCTATTCATGGCCAAAGCACTATTTCTTTTTTCCTTTCTGCATATATAACCATATAAGATTTTAAAGGATGGCTTGTGCCATTTTGCTTGTCAAAGAATCCTGGTTTCTGAGTTCAGATCAGAGAAGCCTTAGTTGTCCTGACTTATGGAGGAAGAAGAATAGTATGAACAATTGATACTGGATTATTTGACTGAATCCCAAATTAAAAACTGTAAATAGCAGCAACCTATTTGGTAAACCCAGGTTTACCAAAGTCTGTGAAAGCTGGATAGTCAAGGACTACTATTTCTACTTCTTACTATAGCATAAAAGTGAATTTATTCCTTTTGGGGGTTGTATATGGTGCAGTTTTATATATTGATCAGTGTTTTTAAATGCTTTTAATACTTTTAGACCAGGTGTTATCTGAGGACTCAGATTCTCTGGTCCTTTGTGAGCTGGTACGAGTGCTAGGGTATTACTGAGTGATTGACAGGGCAGACTTGTGTTTTGTCTTCTATTTCTTATAGAATGCAAAAAAGTGAAAGAGAGGAAGAACAGGAAAATACATTTTTCAGGTTTTTTTGTTTTGTGTAATTACTTTCAAATCTCCTTGATTTTTTCCTCCTATAGCATCATAGAAACTGCAGCATCTTTATGATGAACTTGGGGTAACTTCTGAAAACTCTGCCTGGAATTAATTTTTATTTTGCTTGTATTTTTTGGTCACTCTGCATAATTCGCCATAATCTAACAATTCTTACTTTACTTTTGCTACCTTTTAAAAGTCGGGGTTTTTGAAAGTTTGTACTGCTTGTTGTTTGTTAGGGATGCAGCCTGACATCTCTAGTGACTTCTCAGAGTCTCAAAGCACTTTCTAGATGATGTAATTGATACATCGTATAAAGAATCAAAAAGAATGAAGCTGCTCAATAACTCACAACGGCACTGTGTGATAGTTTAGAACAGGAAGTGTGGAATAACTATGTGCAGCTGGATCTACAGGATGAAATTAAATAGACAGGAAATACTTAACCAAGCTGGAATTTAACCACATCCAAAGTGGAATTTGATGTGGAAACTAGCACCTTTAATTATATGATTTTTTTTTTCCAAAGGAGCACTTAAGACTGTATATGATCACAATCTTAATTTTCTTCTGTTGACACTGAAATTCATTGATTGAACAAAATTTTACTTCTCTTGTAATAACATCAGAATCCTAGATGTCTTTGGTATAACTCTCTCTGCTGTACAGTGTTTAATTATTGAATAGAAATGCTTTTATGGTTTTCCAGGACTAAATCAATAATGAGTGATTTTACTTTTGCTGTTTAACAAAAGAATTGCAGCTGTCCCCCCTCCATTCCTTCTGTTCTTCTACTGTGATTGCAGCATATGGACTGACTGTGGTCACTATTCTGTGACTTGCATGGAGTAAAACACACTCAGAACCGTGCTCTCTTTCCACTCTGTCTCAGGAATTTTCTCTATAAACTTTCACACAAACTTATTCTCTTTTCATCCTATTGTTGTAGTGCCTTGGAGCCCAATGACAGATCCATGCCCTGCTGGGATGCTACTCAAAGAAATATTTCCTGTTGCAGAGTGTGCAGTAGGGACAGCACATAAAGATAAGAATATAGCAATGATGTTGGTCTGAGTATTCCAGAATTCCCAAAATCTCCAGCACTAAAAGCTTTAAAATGGACTTGGAAAAGGAGAGCTTATGGGAAGCTGTCCACCTGCTTGTGGGACAGAATGGGATAAAAGCAGGCAGCTAATTGTTTCAAAAGTGAAGTAGCAAGCAGTGAATGTTCACAGATAATCTGGTTTAAGATGGGTATCAAAGCCTGGAAGAGAAGCCAAATCCCCAATACTCGATTCAGGAAGGTGATGAATGGAAAATGATTTATATTTCTTTGTCAAACGCAGTTGGAATAAGGTGATGTCTGCTCAATTTAAGCTGTATGACTAATAAGTGAAGGAAATTTTCTGCAGAAACTATTAGAAGAATTCAAGTGACAACATAAAAAAATAATTGAGAATGTGGTTTGAAAATAGGGATCTCAGCTTGGACAGAATAAGGCAGGACTAAAACAGAGAAAGGAGAAGAAACAAAGGTCCTTCCACTGTCAGCTTAAATGTGTTTGGGAATGATTACCTCAAAACAGGCAAGAGGCAGAGGTAGTGTAAGGATATGTTAAAACCCCCTGTAGAACCATGTTCAGTACTATAGAAGGGGGTCTTTCAAAAGAAATCCTGAAGGACTTGTTATGATGTAAGAGCATCTAAAAGCATCTAAAAGGGAAAAGTTAGCAAAGTCAAGAGAAAAAGAACACTTCAGAAAGAAAAATTTATATCAAAACTTACTATAGCATAAAAGGAGTGGAAAGTGAATTTGGGTTGAAAGTTGATGGCTGTATTATGGAAAAACAGTGCAATAGCCAAAAAGATGGGAGAAGGGAACTTGGAAGTCAAGGGCCATTATTGGTGGATGAAAGGGCAGATTGATGTAATAACCTGTTATTTTTATCCTCTAGCTCTAATCCTTGAGAATTATAGCATAAATTATAGAATGTGCTACTTGAAAATTAGATGTCTTTATTATAAATTCTTTTCTATTGTCTTGCCTTCTATACCTGTCCTTTCCTTGCCCTTGTTAAAACAGTTGGCCAACCTTTAGCTTGCTGAGTTGCACATTATGTCACTAGTATGTTGAGGCACATGTATCAGCACAGTTCATAAATGGAAGCAGCTGCTTTTCTCTGCACTTGGGAGAATGTACAAACACACAACCAAGATCTTCAAATCCTCTGTATGCTTTGGATACAATTCCTGTCCTGAAAAGCCATGCTGTGATTTCAATTAGTGCAGATGTGCACCAAGCCACCTTATTGGCCCGGGAAAGAATTCTTTTGTTTCAACACTTGAACTGCTAGATCTGGTTAATGTTACCAAATGAAAAAAAAAAAATAACATCACACCTATGGTATTAGTCTTATACTCCAGTATCTGAAAAAACCCTGGCAGACAAAAAAAATGTTGTCATCTCACAGGGAAAAGCTGAATTCATACACAGGAACTGCAGGATTACTTCGACATTTTACTAGTCCCCTGTAACACCAGCAAGTCCCATAAATGCCTAATGGAAAAACAGCAGAAAATGAGATCTGCAGCAGCCTTTAGAGATCAAATTTATGTTGCTGAACACTTTTTTCAGGTCAGGTTTAAAGGTCAGAAGAAAGTGGATAGATTAAATTTACTGATTTTGCCAACTTTAAAGGCCCCTTTCTGTTTCTACAGGAAGCCCCAGTATGCTTTTAGATAGTTTTTGTATAAGAACTGAAATGTATAGAATCTTTATTGTATTTTTCTCATGTGAGAAAGGCACTCCTGTAACAATGCTTAGTTATCCCCAGTGTGGTCTTGAGTAGTGTCTGATTTAGATCCAAGGTATGTTATCATCCTGGAGTAATTAATACTTCCATTAATAAAGTTTTTAGCATATATTAATTTCATACACAGACTAAGACTCATCTATCACAAGGCCAGTTGTGACACCACAGTTACAAAAATGATAACCCCAATTCATTTTCACGCTTGTGTTAAAATTTATCTCCCTGTTTCTTACACTGTATTAATCTCTTCTTTGTCCCAAACGGAAAAGTGTCTTCCCGTGGGCATCACTAACTTTTACTCTCTTAACTCCTTTAAATGCGAATAGAATAGGACTTACTACCCTCAGTGGAGATGAAAGAAAGTGGAATACAAAATTTTACCACAAGGGACTTTCTAGATCATCAGTCTCTGCAAACACTAGTTGCAAAATGAATGACTGGAAGTGGGAGGATGACTGTGGACAATATCTTCAGAATCCTAAGTAATGTGGGCATAATTCCAAAAATGTCATTTTTGGAAACAAAACACTCGCTTTTCTACAGGGTAGCAATACTACAGAAAGACAAGTTGAATTAAAAGCTTAGTTTCTGTACATGAAACAGTGCAGAACAAGCAGCATATTTGTATATCTGTATTTTGGGGGGGTGGAGGAAGGAGGGGAATTTATTTATGTGGAGTTATTTCATCAGTCTTTAAATGTATGGGTAATTCAGTGCAAGATTTTACAATATTAGCCCAGTATCAAGTCTTAATACTTCCCAATTAAAAAAACTTTGACCTGGCCTCCTCAGTGTTCCCTCTTAGGAAGATCTTGAATATGTTGCACATGCAGTTGTTCTCCAGTGTATAGGACTACTTGTAAATTATTGTGCTTAAGTTATAGTAAATATTCACTTTAAAAGCCTTTTCAAAATTACTTTGAATTTCCCCTTTATTTTTGTAGTGGATACCTTTCTAATATGTGGTTATTTTTTGAACATGAGGTTTTCAGAGTAGTTCACAATTCTATTAGTGTCAAATTGAGCAAAGACCATAGACAGCTGTTCTGGCTTTCAACTGTGTGAATTTCCTGTGTACTCATTAACATTAGGGATGTCTTTGGAATGAGGGAATTGAGAGATATCTGTAATTATAGATTTACCACTATCTCCATAGTGAAGTACTGTATTAGCCACTCATTAAGGAAAAGCTTTCAATATTAAGCTTTAAACACTAAAAACTGTTACTCTCCAGTTTAGTTCTCTAGTGAAGCTTCTGCTAGGATTTGAAGAGTTAGCTGTGATGAGACCTTTGTGGCTTGCATGTAGTCCTATGGGATGTGTTGTACCTTGAACTCCACTATTTATAAAGATTTTCAATTTTAACCAAATTCAACATAATAATTCCAGTTTCAAGGCTAACTGAAAAATTTACTGAGATGGGAGTTCAAATATCCAAGCACTCTTCGAAAAATACAGTTGTTTTTCACAACCACAAACACAGAAGACTGCCTGACCAGATATGGGCCTTGCTGAACTACATGGAATAAAGCTTAACACTTGGTTTTCAGCTTAGAAACAACTTGTAAGCAATGTGCACAAACTCCGGGTAAATCTGAAAATTCTCCTTTTGGAGTAGAGCTGATGGGACAAATTTTAGTAAAATTGGATACATCTGCAGTGGTATCATATATCAACCAAGAGGCAGACAAAAGAAGTAGGAATTTATTGGAGGAATCCATCTGACTTTTCTTGTGGGCAGAATTACATCTGGCATTTGTGAGGGTGTGCCATTTCCCAGATCTTCACAGTGTGTTGGCAGACTTTTTTAACAGGCTTGGATGTTCATTCGGGAGAGCATGCTCTCTGAATAGATGCATAATTCACTGTAGTAAAACCAAGGTACATGTCTCCTCACAACAGACGCTTTTGCCATAAGAAAAATATCCAAAGGCAAATAAAAATTTGTAACAGGCAGTTAGAAAAGCAGACGAAGTATTACTCTATCAAAATGCCAGATACTTGAAAGATGTTTTGAAAAGGTTTCAAATGTCTCCTGGTCATCTACATCCTCTTCTCAGGATAGAATTCTCATAGAATGATTATTGTGGTAATTGTGGAAAATTGGTAATCATCAGTGGTGTTAAATACCTGAATTCTAAAATGTATCATAGAGTCTTGAAATGGTTGAGTATTTTCCAAGGACTATTATTAGCAGTGAATATTCTAAAGTTTCTTTGCTCCAAGATTAGAGTGGTTAGGGACATGGCAGGGTACACAAGATGTAAGCAATTGTTGTAGAGAGCAAATCGCTAGAGAAGCAAGTTCACAGGAAGACTTCTGCAATTCCTGTGCAGTTTGTCAGGAATAAATAGGGTCAGAAGACACTTCAGAGACTGTTTATTGCACATACACAGAAGTACTGCTGTGCTGCAAACCATTCTCTGAAGTCTGTTTTTTCAGCAGCCTGAAGTGTACTATGGTATTATTACTCTGAGGTTATGGATGTGCATTAGAGTTGAGTCCTGTTGGATTTACAAAATTAAGTGCAAAAGCTTCACAGGCCTGAGGCTCTCATTCTAGAGGGACTCCTGTAGTTTCTCTGCTTCTAGACAAGGCCAGGCCTGCAGTTACTAATGGTAATTACCTCTGGCTAAACCTAACAGGTCATACAAGCATATCCTATGATTTATGTGTATCAGCTGTAAGCTGGTAAGGTGTGGATGAAGCCAGCTCTTAACTGGTTCTGGTTCACACTGAATGAAATCAGTTAAGTGCTTGCAATAGAAAATCTGGACTCTCTTTATTGGCTATTAAGCATCTAAAGTACTCATTTGGTGAAGCTAGAGCCTCAAACCTTAGCTAGTCATTATATCCAAAAAAAAGTTCTTTCAGTTGGATCAGTTCGGTCTGTTTTGGTGCCTGGAAGGGAAACTTCCATCTGACTGTGTATCAAGAAAGTCAGTTTCTAAACTCAAGTTCAGTAAATATAAAATCCAGACCAGTTTCACTGTTGCTACAGGGGTGCTCATTTGTAAAAGCTGAAGTAAAGCCTATGCCAGCATGAAATTTATTCTCCTCTTTGCATTTCAGTTTGTGCCCCTGGTGCCTGATTTAAAAAATTACCTTTTTTAAAGTAGCACCCATGAAGAATAAATAAATGGATCAGCACAGTAAGGATCAAGTTTACCTGCACAGGAGCCACTATCCTATGATGAATAGTTTTTCAACGAGTGTCATTTGCAACTGTCATGAAAATCTGTCAGTGTCTGTTTCTGGTATGGAGCAACTGTGCTGGCTATGCTCAGAGGTGAGGGAGTTCTCACCTGCAGGAAGAGCTGAATGTGCCTGCATGGTTCTTTCACCTGAGTGGCAGGTCAGAAAGAACTCTCCAGCCTTCCTGGTGGCTCTTTGCATATGAAAACAATAAACAAGCAATCCATCTGTTTGTGGATCTTCTTTAAGCCATTGATGCTGACATAGAATATTTTTTAAACCAGTTATTTCCAGTTATAAATTTTTTTGCTTTGAGTTTCATAAAATAAGATTTTCTTTCTACAGAATTACAGAGCATAAAGGGAAAAGCAGTGAAAGGCAGTTTGTGCTTCAGATTAGTACCTATAAAGTGAACAAAGCCATCCATTGTGTTGCTTTCGTGTCACTGTTGTTAGATATTAATTTGATAAGGACAGACTATGTTAAAATGGGGATTGAAAAAAAATGTTGAAACTTTTTTTTTCCCCTTGACTGCTCCATCATACATTATAATGTTTATTGTTGAGATTAAGTACTCTCTATTCAAGCAGTAACAAGTTTCATAGTGGAACAAAAGTAAGCAGCACTCACGAAATTCATTTTAACAAAAAGTATGAACAGAAAGATATGAAAACTATTGATTATGTTGTCTGTGGTGACATACAAACAAAATGATAACTGTTCACATCTATACAAGTGGAAGAATGGCAATGTCAGATTGTGCAGAGATTAACATAAGAATCTGACATCTTTGGTGAAAATTTATAATTACAATTGATGCTTTGGTAGAGATTGGAATGAGGGTGGAATCTTGTCAAATAATTTTTTCTGTTGTTCATGTCATTGCCAACTACTTAACCCTTTGATTATCAATGATTATTGCTATGGGAAAAGGTGGCTGTTGTAATAAGCTTTTCTGTGATCTGTATCAGATTCTGAACATCTGTTTCAGAAGGAAACTTCTTAAGTTTAATTTTGTTCTGCAGAAAATGTTTTAATAGTATCATATAGATACTGCTCTCCAGGGGCAGAAAATGGCTGATTTGTGTCTCGACTGCTTTTACTGAAGAAAATTAGAGCTCTAAATATAAGAAAATTGAAGAAATATAAATGATTTATCCATGACTGCTGAGCTCAGGTTTCAAGGTACCATCATCACTTCTGTTTCTTATTATTTATAGAAGTGTTTGATACCACTCTGCCAGCTTTGGTATGTTACTAGACTCATGACTGGGTTGGATGTTGGATGTTGTTGATGTGGAGGCATTGTAGGGACAGGAGTAAAAAGGAAATCCTCGATAGTTAGCTGTTTTGAAGCGAGCAAGCTCGAATAAATACCAAATCATCTGACTTTTCTATAAATGAAGGCATGTCATTGATACAGATGCATAAAAATAAATCAAAAACCTGAGACAGACACTTTCCATGTTTGAAGAATGCCTGCTGGATTTTACTTTGACATGGACTAATAATTTTCGTTCCCTAAAATGAGGTTATTCTCTTATACATTTCCAAAATGTTCTTGTTTGGCTGTTTAAAAAGTAGAAATTATGTTTATCTGGCATAAGGAAGGGATTTAAACTCTCTGAACTAAGTAGGTGATTTTGAGAGAACCCAACTTCATTTTCTTATAAAAGCACTGAAACATTAGCTCAAATGCTGATTTTAAAAGGAGTGCTTTTTCATTTGTCTTTGCTATGTGCCTCAAATATGTCAAAGTTATTCAGTGATGGTCTAATCCAGCAATCATTATAGTGTATAAATTAGCACACCAGTTAACACTGTTAAATACATTATGATAGCTTTAGTATCTGTTTCTCTTATTCTCTCTGTTTGCAAGGACAAAAATTGAATGGGCAAAGATTCAAGTAAAGGGTAAAAAAGAACAGGGAATATTTTTTCATAATTAATATTCTGATTAATATTCTGTGACAGAGCTCACTCCTGTTCAAAGGACTGTCTACATATAGGGTTGTAGGCATTATTAAGATCACATTGACTTCATAATTTGGAATTCAGAGATGCTCCATGTGAAGAGGAAGGGCTGCAGAAGGATCTCAAGCTCTGAGGTGTTCTAAGGCATCTACGTGGTTTGTTTGCAAAGTATATCCATTTTGTGGTGTTTATTTCAGGGTAAAATAGCTAATTTCTGGTTGCTAGAGTACTACCTGTGATATTCTGCTTTGAAATACTCTTTTAGAAGCAGATAGAACATTGGAGGCTGTATGGTTTGTCCATAAATTTTTGTCCATACTTTTCAAATACTCACAGATCTAGTATATCATACATTTTTACAATAATTCAGGTTGCAATGGGCCCCTCGAGGTTTGCTAGAGCAAATCTGAAGTTTACAGTTGCTTTATGTTCAGTCATTTTGAACACTTCCAAGGATGTTCTAATGTTTGCTCCCTACCATGAAAATTCTTTTTCCATGTGAAGTCTCTTTGAATATTGTAAAACTCGCATGAGTTTCAAAAGCAGGTTGATTTATATAATTTAAAATAACATTTATAGGAATATGAACTCATGCAAATCTCTTCTTTTTCCCTATACACCTCAACATTTCAAAAATAAGCCAACTGAATTAAACCACACAAACTAATTTGGGCACTAACAAATAGAAGAAACATAGGTTCAAGGTGTTAGGTCTGACTTACAAAAATAGAATTGCTGAGTTGGAAGTATCTCCTTGAATGTAACCTTGTTTCCATAAAGTAAAAGTTCTGGAGACATAAATGATTCAAATAAGTCACTTAATGACTAGTTAGCAGTGATTTTTTTAATGGCTAGTTGTATTCTGCGCTGTTGTTTTTAATCTGTAAATTGGTTTGGAACTATAAATTCTCATTTACATGACAGTTTGCAAAATCCATTTTTTGTCATACATCAAAAAACAGTGCCCATATGTTTGTACTGTTGCAGAAAAAATGTGTAACGCTGCACAGTATTTTTAAAATCAGGAGCATGTAATCCTGCTATGAAAAATCACGTGCTCTGTGTGTGAGCAGCCTCAGTCAGTATTTCCTGCATAGAACTCGGATTCCTGTTCGTGGAGACTGAGAAGGTCCCTGGCTGCCTTACACTTCCAAGGCAACTGCAGGGGTGTTGTCACACATTCTTAGGGAGCCACAGGTATTTGCTCACGAAGTTTCAGGGGCTTCCTGTTGTCAAAATCATTTGACTTGCAGACTCACTGACATTCTGCATCAAGAAATGTTAATTCTCCGTCGTAGGTTGACCATCTAACCTGGTCTTTTATTGATCTAAAACTTTTTAAAAAATATTGCATTTTTAATTTAATGGGAAAAAATGTTTGTTCGGTCATATTTCTTGTATCTGGAGCGTGATTTTCTCTGAAGGTGGGCAAATAATGTGACAGGAGCGGAGTCAATTTCAGATAGAGAAACATGGAAAATATTTGGTAGAAAATGAAAACTTACTTAGAGTATTTAAGCATTTTGAATAGCAGTGCAAAGTGAAGCCCCTACTAAAGCCTCAAGAGACTTACACTACTCCCTGCTTACAGTAGTGGTCCTGCCATTAGGACTGGGTTTCTGAGGTATGAGTTCATAAGTTCATTAGAAACAGAAACTTAATGTAAGTATTATTTGGCTCTGAAAAGCTAACAATTAGGGTTATTTCCCCCCTCTCCTTGGAATTTGAAGGAAGTACTTATTCAGGCTATAATAATTAATGCAAAACACTTACATAGCTCGTTGTATTCAAGGTATTCTACAGGCAGTTATTATTACCCAAATTAATTTAAGTGAAGATATCTCTGTTTAGAGCTTAGCAATTGTCCACATTTCAACTATATTAATAATTATTAGAATTAACATAGATCCTGACCCTCATTTATTTATGCTCAGAAACAAAGCCATGTAAGAGTCTTTCTATAATGAAAATTAAAAGGCTAAGCAATAACATTAATGTTCTTTTAAATAATTAATTTTAATGCGTGGAAGTGTGAGCAATAAATGTTTTATTGTAAACCCTGATGTGGTAATTAATCCAAGCGATTAGGACCTAATTGCATGTTCATAGTAAATGTAGTATTTGCTGTGAAAGACATTTTGTTGGAATTGTGGTTTGGAGGATAGAGTTGTGAGAAAAGTGTTACTTAAAAGAAATATTTAACACACTTTCTCGTAACCTGGTAAGCCGGAAATTGAAAGAAATACATCCTTTGTTATTACACCAGTTATGTTTCTAGCTCTTCTGAACTCATTATTGCACTGTGTGCTTAATTCTACACAATAGTAGTGCTTAAACATGAAAGTAAATATAAGGATATGCAGGCTGTTCAAAATCAGCTAGGAAGTACCTTGGGGACTGGGAGAGGTATTTGTTTTACTAATCATTTACACCTTAATTTGCAAATAACGGAAATCCTACTATTTCATAAATGCAAAGAATAAGTCAGCCTGTGAACAGTGTTGGTTTCAGGTGCCCTGGTTGTGCTTTGGAAAAACCTATGGCACACCAAATGAATTCAGATCTCCACTGAAGCTTTGGAGCAGCTCCAGAATTTCGCTAATATAGTGATGGAGTTTGGATCCCTCTTTTTCAATTTTATTTTATTTCCATGGGTGGGTTTTTTCCTTCAGCAAAGTTAAATCTTTTAAATATACTGTGTGCTTCTGTGGTTCTATATAGAGCTGAGTTTTGCGCATGGTGAGTCTGCCTTGTTTAAACATACTCAGTTAAGGGATGAGTTAGCATTTGAATAGTGTTACAAGCTTCAGAAATCTTTTGACTTACCACTTGATCATTTCTTTTTTTCTCTTCATACCTACCATGCTACATATTTCTGATGATACGATCTTTATTAGTGAAATAATGTGCTCTTTCTTTGGGGCTCTTGAAATATGTTTTAACGATGATGGTAATGACTTTGATTAATATTTAATCCCCATGCTGCTATGTTCTTATAAATTACAAGATCTCAAAGGTAGCTGGGAGAGGGAAGAAAGGTTTCTGCTGAAGTGTTTCAGTATTAGAGGTCTTAGGGAGAAAGATACCTATATTTCATTATATCTTGTATCTGCTTTCTCAACTGAATTGAAGTGAAACCTTTCGTAGCATGACCACATTGTTGCAGGGAAATCCATAAGATGGACTTACTGTCCAGGGCACTGGACTCATTCTTGTGTTTGTTTATGTAATGTAACTGTTGCATTCCTCTGCATCGCCTGACACTTGAGGCCACAGGTATAGCAGTATATACACTAGTGTAGAGCAAGAGCTTGGTGAGACCTCTTTTTTTGTCCTTTTGACACCCAGTCAATGGTGATTATCTACTAATATACCAATGGTCATTGTTTCGCTCTGAGTGTTTAACCTGTATTCATAAAACAGATTCATTGTGCTGATAAAAGCACATTTAATCAAGCAAATACTCCTATTTGTTCTCTTCTTATTCAAGGCTATTTCAATAAGTAAGAAGTAGGCTTTTTAATGTATTTACTTAGAGAGCTTTCAAACTGAGAATTAACTGTCTAGAGAATTAGAAATTCTCTATGCATTTGTAGCTACATAGATTCTCTCAATTTACTAATATACTGTAAATATTATGTACACACCAAACTTGAATGAATTCAACATATGGTTGATGTTTACATAATTTATGAGATGCCACATTATATTAATGGAACTAGCCATATACAAAAAAGCAAATGTTGCACTATCAAGTGCCTAAATTAACCATACCTTATTCTATGCTTCCTTAAGTGCTTATTTGCCAGGACGAGGATCCTGGGATTGTGCTCAAAATTTTGGCAGTCAAGACTGAAGTTATCTCATTGTTCCAAACATCATCAATAATACTGATGTCAATTTTTAGACTTCTGGATATTGTTTAATTAAACAATAAAAAGCATATCCAAGTCTACTTTTTGGTCAAAACACAACGTGATCCTCATATTAACAGACGAGTTAGACAAACCTAATAAAGAGTTATTTTGAAAGGATGAAAGGTGAACAAAATGTTTTCTCTCTTTAATCAGCAATTGAACAATTTTTTAAGATGCATGGCTTCCTCAGTAAGGATTAAATTGGTTTTCAATGAAAAAAAAGCGTGGTAAAGTGGTTCTGGGATAGTAGGAGAAATTAAGTGGCTTGTTCTTTATCATAGCTTGCTTGATTTGCAGCTTATATTTTATTGATGGTAATACCCTATACTCTACAATACCTTTCAACACAAAATTTCAGTCATTTTAGTAATGTTAAGTAATTAAACCTCCCACTGGTTCTGCCAATGGAGGTGTATTTATCATTATAACTATTTTGCAAGTGGATAAACAGAGGCAAAAGAGGTTGTATTATTAATCAAAGTAATAAAATCTCTGGGCTCCTATCTCCCAGATGATGTTTAGTACTTTCTCCAAAATTTTGTTAAAAATTCAGTATAATTAAATGTATACATCTCACATCTCACATGAGCTCAATAAACTCATTTAAAGCTATATACCGAATTTGAGAGAGCATATTTGAGTGGTGGTTTTGCTTTTGCACAGAGGGGCAGACTTAAGGGAGCAATGTCAAACCAAATTCTTAAGCTCATTTTGGCAAGATGAATTAAGATCTTAACTAACTTTGTACTTTTCAGGGAAGTAGGAGAATTTAGTTTTTGGGATGACATTTCTCTACACTAAAAGTAGGTATATTACTGCTCTCTGGCACATGTGCTACACCTCATTGTTAAAGTTCTCATCTACACACTCTGTGAGTACACATCTCCTAAGTAAAATTGCACAACTATTTTGTCCTTAACATGGCTTGGAACAACTCCTGGAGAGTGCCAAATTGAAACAATAGTAAACAGAATTGAAAAATATTTCCAAATTGATTAAAATTAAAAATAAATTGGTAATATATGCATAAAATAATTGTTTTCTTTAACATACAATGCCAGATATTGAAGGTTTTCTGCTACTGATAGATAACAAATATGGCAACAATGAGAGTTCACTTCAGCAACAAAGAAGCTGTTCAAGTCTGAAAGCAATCCTCTCCTTCTGACATGTTGGCACCATCATAGAGGAAAATGTCACGGTCAATATAAGCACATTTACTGACAGTTAGGTTTTTTCCTATGTTCCTGAAAACTGTTTGAAACTCGGCTTTTATCGAAAACAGAAACACTGGCCACTCAGAATGATAAAACAATAGTTTATGGCTTAGTCATTTTCCAGTTATAAGGCAATACTTTCATAAAAATAAACAAGGCATACAGGAACAAGCCAAAACAATTACTCAGAGAAATTGTTGCATTCTTGCTGTCCTTGCTTCCTGATTTAAAACAACTGTCTCCAGTAAGAACTGGACAAAAAGCAGCGGGTTTTGTTTCATTAAGTAACTGCTTGCTGATCACTGAGATAAGTTTTATCACTGAGATAAAATATAGTTCAAAAATGCAATTGATACTGTCTAGGTACTTTCTAAATTCCTAAATTACCTGTTACAGGAAGAACAGGTACATAGATTAAAATAACATTCATATATTTCACTAATTTACAGACAGAACATTTCCCAAGTGGATAGTTAGAAAGAGCTTTTGTCCTTTCTAGAGAAATTAAAATGCTACTTTAAAGCACAGGCACCTTTATTAGTAAAGGTCATGTTGATTATTTAATTTGTGGGGGTTTGTTTATTATTTCTGGAGGGTATTTTCCCCATGCTGTGAGTATTTCAGTATCTCTATCATCATGACTGTTCTGTTGTAGCTCAGTAAGGAAAATAATTTAACAATAATTTCAGGCAGGAACAGGTTGCAAGTATAAATGTTCAAAACTGAGAGATTTGAGAGGTAAGGGTTCAATAAATCTGCTACCTTGAGAGTCTTGCACATTCCAAATAATGTGCTCAGATGTTTCAATGTTAAAGGTAGTTTTTAAATTGTTCCCTGCTCTTTTAAGCTCACATAAGTGCTAAGACAGATGAAGAGCTTTTGCTCTATCATTCCAAGAAGATTCCTTCTGGTTCCTGTTCTGAGGAAGATGATTTCATTGCCATGTCTCACAGTGGGTGGGACATGGACTGCACCCCATCTGTGCTCAGGCAGTTCAGAGGCTGCAATACAAAAGTCTTTCAGACTCCTCTGGTTGTAAGAGCACCTGGAAGCCTTGTGTAAGTTCTTCCGTCTGGAGCAGTTACCTAGTGGTTCATTCTCCAGCTCAAAATTGCCATGTGTTCAGCCTCACTCTTTCCAAGCCCTGGTATTTTTGCTAGACTGCAGCAGATGAGACTGATGGCAGAGCAGAGCTGAGGGATGCCTCTTCTGCCCAAGTGCGTGGCTTTAAGCTTTCTTTGTGTGCAGAATTTAGGAAACTTAACCAGGTCCAAAAGCTCTGACTTGGTTGTGTCTGTCATGTAATGGAGCAAGTTTTTTTGGCACCTCAGCACTCTCACTCTTTCACTGGAACTGCCAGCATGCTAGAAGTTAGATAGTTTCTGTAGGGCTTTGCTGAATCGTGGTATTTATCAAGACTGTCACTACGTAACTGTCAAGCTTTCTGTGT
This sequence comes from Eopsaltria australis, assembly GCA_034509425.1. Lineage (NCBI taxonomy): Eukaryota > Metazoa > Chordata > Aves > Passeriformes > Petroicidae > Eopsaltria > Eopsaltria australis. The sequence continues at coordinate 1,063,813 of JAVTVJ010000525.1, forward strand.
GTCTGAAAAATTCCACCCTTTAGATGGATGAGAGTATGATGTCATCATAATTGCATTTTTATGTAAATGCTTGCTATGAAATAATTTTGGATTAAATGATGTGTTCCTTTTCTGTTGGCAGAATATAATTTGTCTCAAATGGCAGCAGACTGTTATATCTGTTTTCCTGAAAGTTAAATATTTTGATTCAGACGTACGATTTATTGATTTTACATTGTTACCAAATGGAATTCCCAAATCAGCTTAGAATACCACGGTTCAAAATCCTGTCATTCATATGATAAAGTTGTTTTCATGTAATCCACTCTGCAAACGGGAGTGGCAAGGAGAGTGGAAAAGCTAGAAAGACAAAAATGCATTTTAGCAGGTAGTAGGTTTGAAAGCAATCCTAGTTTTTATTATCACTGTACGTTTTTGAGGCAGTATTGCTTCTGTGCTATTAAACAGTAATAAATCCCAAATTGCAAGGCTGTTTGTTATTATCTTGTCCTGCATTTGTTAGAAAATACTCACTTAGAAAAAAAAAAAATCTTGATCCTGATTGTGCAGACATTCCATGTATGTAATCCAGACGAATTCGTGAGCATGAATTCAGTGTAAGGCAAGGCTTCGCAGCTTGGACAGAACACCTTCTACAAAATTACATTCACCGAAGCCAGAGTTGTGCTGGTTTCATGAGGTCACCTCTTCAACACTCTCTGTTTCTGTGCTGCTGACACTTTTGACACCCTTAATTTGCTGCCCTCACATCTGCTACAGCTAGTGTAGTAAGAGCTTAGTGTAGGTCAGAAGAAACCTTTTGGGTCTGTGTGTGATAAAAATGAGAGAGGTGGCTTACAAGACAAATTACTGGTGTGTAAACTTACCAAATCCTTCTGGTAGTGCTAGTGTCTACAAGAAAAAAAAAGAAGATGTGAATGTAAAAGACTATCCAATATTCACAGTACCCTGGCATATCTTATAAAGTGCATCAAAGAATTCCTGAATATTGTAGAAGTGAGATTAATGTGATATTCTCTATTGACTTTGTCTTCTGCTGTTGTATACATTTAAAAGCTATTAGGTTATAAACAAGTGACTGTCTCTCCCATAGCCATGTGTCTGCAATACATGAATGTGTTTTTCTTATTTCTTCCTTTTTGTTTCTTTTTATCCCACCAGGAAAATATTTTTTTCCCACCAATGGACTGTATTTAAATAAAAGGACTGCTTACAGTGCCTAAGAATGGTATTGCTTTGTGAATGTGTACATACAAACATACATATACATAATTTGGCCTACCATCCTATTTTCCTGGTGTGTATTATGGTTCAGCCTTGCTCTCTGGCTTGTGGTACAATGGTACCTTCCTCCTGGCATGGAAAAGACACTCATTACATTTTTAGTAGCACATCATGAAGCAATAGCATCTGGTGTACTCAGTCTTTATCAGCACACGCCAAAGGAATGCTGCGTGCTGCTAATATATCTGGTAGCCTTTAATGTTTTATACGTTTTCTTAGTGTACAGTATTCCTGCCTTCCACTTTCTGTGACTGCACTGCCCAATTGTCACATGTCCTTCTATCATAGAATCATCAATGCTGGAAGAGACCTTTGAGATCGAGTCCAACCATCCACCCAGCACTACCACTGTAACCCCTAAACCACTAAACCACATCACCCAGCACCAGATCCTGATGCCTCTTAAACACCTCCAGGGGTGGTGACTCCACCACATTCCTGGGCAACATATTCCAATGTCTGACCACCCTAACAGTGAAAATGTTCCTAATATCTAATTTGAGTGTCCTCTGTCTCAGCTTTAGGTCATTTCCTCTTGTCCTCTGTAGGTAGTGTAGAAGAGACCAGTCCCCATTTCACTGCAATTTCATTTCAGGCAGTTGTAGAGAGCAATGAGGTTTCCCCTGGGCCTCCTCTTGAGATGAAACAATCCCAGGTCCCTCACCCATTCCTGTAACAGAGGTTTTCTAGATGTTTCTCAAGCCTTGTTGTCCTTCTCTGGACACGTTCCAACACTCAATGCCCTTTCTCAAGTGAGGGGGCCAGAATTGAAAGCAGTACTTGAGGTGTGGCCTCACTAGTGTCAAGTACAGAGGGACAATCACTGCCACACTATTCTTTCTGCAGGCCAGGATGCCATTGGCCTTCTTGGCCACTTGGGCACATTGCTGGCTCATACTGGGCTGGTTGTCCACCAGCATCCCCCTCCTTCACAAAGATAGGTACATACTACACAGTAATTTCATTTTTCTATGCAATGTACATCTTCCAGGCTGTTGGTATTTCTGTTTGTTAACTGTCTCATTCTCTGGTTACAGGTATTTTCCTCATGGTTGTTTTAAGTACCTTTGGGTCTTGAGGGTAAATAAGACCCCAAAATTCTCTGAAGTAGTCTAAGGTGTGTAGGTAGGTTTGGAATATCTTCTGAGGAGCCTCTTAACCTTCTTTTTAGTGAGAATAAAGCTTCCTACTGGTGAAATACAAAGTCTTTTATACCAATGATACAGGATATTGTCCCACTCGAAGCTAATGTTGGCTGACAGTTAATTGTTAGAGCAGGTAAGAGTAGTTGGCTTAGGCATTCCTTTGTGTGCACCTGTCTGGACCAAAAGCAGTGGTAGCTGCAAGAGCCTGCAGGCTGAGTTTCTGAGGAAGTCACAGAGGAACTTTGCTCTGAATTCCAGTGAGACATAAGAAAACCTGGTTTTTTTAGGGGAATTCACTCCTGTACACAATTGTAGCATGCTGCAGTAGGGTGGCCTGTGGCTTCTCTAGTTGTAATTTAAATTTAGGAAGCTGGGTTACTATAACTACACTGGTCATAGCTGCATGGCTTTTCACTAAAAGTAGAGACAAAGTCAATTTAAATACCTGAAGAGGGGAGTTGAATTAGATTTCTTTAAATCCTTATCTGTTCAGGTCACATTTTATACATTTTCTCCTTACTTTATTAATTCCGTGTGGAATTAATTCCAGTGTGGATTGTACTGCTACAATTTTGTTTTGCAAAGAAATGTTATATTTGGAAAGGGGTTGTCATACACAGAACTCTTAATTTTTAGATCTTTTAATGTCAAACAGTTATTTAAATAAAAATATAAACAAAGCCATGGAAGAATGCAATTAAATGGCAGAAGTGATTTTTAAGAAACTCAGAAGACAGAGCTATAGCCTTTGAGATTTCCTGGCCTTTACTTTGCAGGATCTAAAAAGCAAACTCTCCTATCTGTATGTCAGCACTTTTATGTTGCCTTTCCAAGGAAAAAGGAGTTGGATGCAGGCCTGAGATAGATCTCATGGGGATAGTGTGCTGTACCTTAAATTACAGTCAGATGTGTTTTACTTCAGATGAAGTTTTCAGCCTAAAATTGGTAAGAAGCCTAATTATTTGACCAGGTTACTATTTAGAGACCACTGTAGAGCAATCTGTCATGTATCCAGAGCTGGCAACACATCACCCTTGAAAGATTTTTATTTTGTGTTTGGAACAGTTTTTTTAAAAATCCATCTCTCTGACCATTAAATAAAAAACTAAAAGATGGTAGAGATTGCTATGGAGATGAGAAGTTATATAAACTGTTCACTTTAATTCTTCAGAATGTAAAAGTAGCAAAGAAGCTTGGATGTTTACAGGCTTCCAGTCCTTCAGGGTACTGACTAGCTCCACAACATGCACAGGATTCTTGTGCCCTTTGGACTTTGATTGTCAAGTAGCAAATCGTGCCCAGATTTTGAAATCAATCATGTACTTTTTAGACTGGAGAGTGTGGAGTGAGGAGAAATAAATAGATATACTCTCAAAGTAGACTTTAATCTATAGACTGATATTATTTTTCCAGTGAGTAGAATGTCTAAAATGATCTGATAACTGAAGTATGCAGGATGAAAATATAGATACTCTGTGATTCAAAGGCATAATGATATGGATAAGAACTGGAAAATAAGACTGTTTCACTGTTACACTTTTTGGAGTGTCATGGTGGTGATGTTATAGATAGGATTGAGATGGTGTTCTAATTGTCAGACCCTCCTCAAAGTTGTTTCTCACTGTGCCTTAGACATTATATCTGGCCTTAAATTTAACACTTGCTGCTCATGCTTGAAAATTGCTATTATTCACTGTGTTTAGAGAACAGTGAGTAAAATAAGTTTTAGAATTACAAAAAAATATGCAAAATTTGTTTAATTAGTACGAAGTCTAAGTCTTCGTTTAATTGGTAGATTAATGAAACTGTAGGGGATCTTTACATGGCTCCTGGAACGCGTGTGGTTGGAGTAACCATCTGCAATGCAAAATTCAGAATGGCTGCCTGGTTCTTCATGGGGTTGAAATCAGCATTCACAATTTAGTAGACAAGTAGTGATTTGTGGAAGTTGATATTAAAAGCTTGATGTTCTGAGTAAAGAAAAGGACTTTTGGGAGGGGGGAGCAAATAGAATACCTGTGTGGAACCATGAAAACCCCTAGGTTATTTTCTGCAAAACAGTAACAAGTGCTACCAAGTCAGCATATTCAAGGTCTTTATTGTAAACAAGGTACTAATGTTTAAGGGAAGGGATTTCATTAGTCTCCTAGCTATGTATAGAGCCATCAGACTGGACTTTGGAATTAAGGAGCACAGTCTGATTGACTCTAGTACTATAAAGCGGCATTTAGAATTATAATGCATCACATTTTAAAATATGAACATTAGTCTTAGCTGCCGTGGGAAAGCGTACTCCATGAAATGCAGAGGTACATTTCATTTTGAAAGGCTGTGATTCCAGGCATATGCAGATTCTTTGTCTCTATTTAATACCTTAATGGAAAGGCAGTATTTCCCAGAAGTTTTTATCTGTGCACGTGTATGACAAATGTGGGTTGGGAAAGACTTTACAGAAATAGCATGCTTCATGTGGTACCTAATATAAAATTAGTAACATACATTGATTTGTTTTGATGCTTGCAGGGATTCTTCCTGACAGTGTCACCAGAAGCAGTATTAAAAGTGGCTGCTCAGGCTTCTGCCAACAACAAGATCTTCAGCTTGAATCTTTCTGCACCATTTATAAGCCAGTTCTACAAAGAGCCTATGATGAAAGTCATGCCTTACGTGGATGTTCTTTTTGGAAATGAAACGGTGAGTCATAAGAGAGAAATGGAGCTATTTGTATCTCTTGCACTTAGTTTGTGTCTCAGAGCCTGCTTCCCCATGACACAGCCTCAAGCTGGGCCAGGGGAGGTTCAGGTTGGATATCGGGAAGAATTTCTTCACTGAGAGGGTTTGTCAAGGATTGGAATGACCTGCCCAGGGAGGTGGTGGAGTCACCATCCCTGGAGGTGTTCGAGAAAAGACTGGGTGTGGCACTTAGTGCTGCAGGTCTGGTTGATGGGGTGATGGTCAGTCAAAGGTTAGATTTGATCATCTTGGAGGTCTTCTACAACCTTGATGATTCTGTGATTCTTGGTGCTCCTTTTTTTGTAGACAGAATCTGTTCATGTGAGGTATCACTAAGAAGTTACATCTGTGGTCACTGAAGGGGTTATTTCAGTCAATGCCAAACATGTCACTTGACCTGTTAGAGGTTTACAACTTGCTCATTCTAGCAGGAAATACCCAACACGTTGCTGCTTTGTAATAACTGTCCATGTGCATAATGTCCTCACCCTGAATTTAACTGCTGGAAGAAAACATATGAAGGGCTACAACTGAGCCTCTGTAACTTCATTGCTTTCCCATAGTGCTGCTATTAATAGCATTTTCTGTGATCAAGACAACTCTTTGGGGAGAAGTAGGAGGAGAAAACTAAGAAATAGAGAGTTGGTTTAAAAGGTTGTCATTGATTTTATGGTAGATGGACTGGTAGCCCATCAAAGGAAGGCTTATCATTGCTATGTAAGTTGGCAAACAGATTACATCAAATTCTGCCTGGAAGTCCATGTTAATAGACCAAATTAATTCAGATTTCCCTCATCACAGTGCTATCACTTTTTGATTTTTCTTCACTTTAGAAAGTGTTCTTAAATATTTATTAGTTTTCTCAGTAGGAAAAGGTTGAAAAAAGCCTTGAAATGTATGACACACCTAAACAAAATGTGGGTTTGTCACTCAAGATAACTACATGAGTACAGGAAAATGATGGAAAAGCAACTTACTCCTGTCAGTGGTTATTCCTGATTGTGACACAGGGACTTGCACCAACATAAGTCAGTTTTTAAACTATTGTCCTCATAAGGGCTAACATTACTATAGATATAAGACTTCAAAAAAAATTCAAAATATTTATTTTTAAAACAAAAAAAATTGAAATGTTTTTAAATGCAGTGGGTTGAGGGAAACCTTTTTAACTGAAGTTAACTGTACAGAAGAAGTATTTTCCAGACATGTTCTTGCTATTTCCAACTGTTCCCTTTGTACTTCTTTCTTGATACAGTCCTCACAAGGATGGTATTGAGTATTTTTATTTAATAGCAGTATAATCTCAACACAAAAAATCCTATCAGATTTCACTAATTAAGTAATAAAGAGTAGTTAATTTTGGAGTAGAAGAGCTTCATAGAAACTTCTGCGATTAACACTTGAAGGTCTTCTATGTAAATATTGTTCCACTGACCTATTAGGATAATTCAGATCGTAGTGGTTCATTAGGTGCTGTTTTTCATAGGTTGTTACTTTTTGTGTATTTGTGTGTTTTATAAGCAATAGCCCATGATACAGGTGACGCTTCCATTTCAGAAATTTTGTTCATACTATGTTGATTTCCTCTGTCATTTCAGTTAGTTACTGTATTATTCACCTGCTGTCAAAAAATGTTGTGTAGTACTGATGTGTTTGTTAAAGTTGAAAGACTCCCTGCATTTTTCTGTATACAATTTCTGAGGCATTTTGGTGTCTTCCAGGATAAAAGGTTCTGTTTAAACTTAAGTGATCATCCTTAAAATTGGCGGTACAATATAAATAAATACTTCAGAGTATCAGCCTCTTTGTTGCTTACACTAATCATGAAACCCTAATCATTTTTTAGTCTCAGCTTCCTGCTATATAAGCTGGCTGTTGCTGCTTTGGAGTTTTTGAAATGCTGTGTGCAGTGGTTTATTCTCTTGCCTCTCTGTGTGACTTGAAATCATGTTCTTGGCATGATGCACTTCTAGTTTTGAGTAGCTTCTGTGTCTTCTCATTGTCAGTATTTCTGCTCTCTGCATATGGCTTTTGATACAGAGCATTTGCAAACTCAGAGCTCAGTCTGACATGTTCTGCCCTCTAGTAGCTTCTGCCCTTGGTTTTGGTGTTTTCTCATTCCTCCCATATGAATTTCAACTATAAGCATATTCAGGATTTTTTTTGTGTTTGTGTATGTCTTGATGGCCTGTGAACCACTTCAGGTAGCCAACACCAAATTCTTGTCCATTTAGTGTGGTTTCCTTTTGCTTTGTGCTACATTTTCCATCAGTGTAAGTGCGTAAGTTAACAAGTGAGCAAGGCATACTAAGTGGTGTGGTTGTTACTTCATTAGTACAAACAATACTCTTAGACACAATTTTATTCTTCCCTATATTTATCTTCACATTATAGTCCAATAAAAGTCTATTGTCAAGCACTGAGCTGTTTATTTTTTGAGTAATACAAAAACATCCAAGTGCAGCAAAATTCCAAATTGCTGCCATTCCTAAACTAAAAACAATTGGCAAAGTGATTTTAAATTATATCTTCTACTTAAAAATTTACATCTGAATGGAGATTAGTTATTTCAAGTTTCAGCCAGATGGTAATTAAAATGGGCAAGTTATAAACCTCTCAGAATAAATATTCTAGTTTTGAATGTAAATGCCAGCATACCCTTACTGCAGTTTAGATACTGACTGCTGTGGTAGCAACTCAGTATTTGTATCAATTTCAGCATTAACTCAGTGACCACTGGTGTTTTGATAATTTATTTAAATCTCATTTATAACCTACCTAAACATCTTGTCTTGAATTTTTTATATTCATTAACATTACTTCATGTAATAAATACAGTACAGAACATTCAGAAAAGGAATAATTATATGGTCATTGCAGCTAACCAAGCAGGGCCATTCCACAGTCATTATCTAGCAATACATGACTGAAGAACTTGATTATTGTCATTGCTTTTAATTTTTATTAAATTAAGGTTTTTTTAATCGTGTCATTTTGCAAATGGTTCTTAGCAGTAATACCTTCCAAGCTACCATAATCACTGGATAATTAACCTGCCAGGATTAAGCACACTCTACTTTGCCTCAGGATGCTTAACTCTCAAATAAGGTCAATTATCTCCTGATGATAACTGCTTTGTCACAAGTTGCTGCTTAATTCTGCTGGAAAAGCTCACCTTAGAATACGTATTTTACAACTCAGAGTAACTTTCAGTAACAGAATGGTCAAAAGAGTGAAAGCTTTGAAAGTGACATCTTTACACAGAGTTGTAGAAAGTTACCTACAGAGCAATTATTCCAGGCAAGTGAAGGAGGCTAAAGTTGTACGTATCACTTTCCATTCTCCTGGTTAGGGCTAAATGTTGATGTGCCTGAAATATTTGACCCATCAAAGTCAATAACAGGCACAGGAATCTGAAATCAATTTTCAGTCTCCCTAAAAGATGTGAGTTACAATGGCATCTCCTCAGGGAAGGAATTACCTTTGGGGGGAATGCTCTGTGTATTTTTGCATGTGCAGCTGGAGAGTAATTTCTTCAGGATTTAGGAAACACTGCAAGGCTTTCACATGATTGATCTTGCATATGGCACCAGTTCATGACTCAAAGGAATATTTGTTGATATTGATGTGGTAAAGATCTTCTGAGTTCTCTTGCTATGTGTAGGGCATCACTGAAAAATTTTAGAATTTAGAAACTTTGGAATTACAGACACATTGAACTTTTTATCTAGTGCTTTACAAAAAAACCATAAGCCAATGATATAACTTGTGGTATTCAGTGTGCAGCAATCATTAGAAATCAAGGAGGTTATGTAGAAGAGAAAAGATGAATTTTTTAAAGTACAAAATAAACAAGAAAACTAAGGTAACAATTATTTGTAGAAAATTGATCCTCTTCCTCTCTAGTGTAAAGAGCTGTTACTTCTAAACACCCAGTCTCTGAACAAATTAATTACAGGATTATAAGCTGAAGTATTGCAAAGACAGGGCATCTGTGAGCTCATTGGGAAATTGCTGCTGGTGTGATAGCAAAAGTGCTGAAAAGAAAGCAGGTTGTGTGCAGGACTTGTGCATTTTAAAAAGTGATGACAATAGCTTTAGTGGTGGTTCTGGTGTTAGAAATCCTGAACTTTAAAAAGGTGAGTGCCTTTGTATGAAATAAAATATCAAATGGGTCTTGTCATCATTCCTCTTCACTATTATACTGGAATGGTACATTGTGCCTCCTTTATTTAAAATATTTTCAAGTGAGATATCAAGTACTGACAGAAAGATCCTTACAAATGTAGGTGGTTTGGACAACAACCTTCAATACCCTTTGTAAGCCCTTACAAAGGCAAGTCTCTTCAATGACATGGAAAATTCTGTTCAACGGCGACTAGAAACAGTAAATATAAAACTGAGGGCTTGGTGGGATTTTGATGAGATTAATGTGCTCCTTATTTTAAATTTGCAGGCAGTCTGTAGTTTTATGCTTATTTTAACTGAGGGAGGGAATGGAAATACTGCTTGGTTTTCTGGCATAAATTGTATTCAACACACTAGGATGTACACGTAAATGGCAGTTCCCAAACAAATTTGTCTATTCCCTTGCTGTAAACTCTCACTCCACATAATTTGATATATTACATTAAGATATGACACTGTGAACAACCTTCAGTTCCACCTGCAAATTTCCTCAGCTGCATTATCACCTGGGATCAGATTGATACCTGCAGGCTTAGGAATCTGCCCACAACCCACAAGAATCTTGAATGAGACATAATCACCTTTGTAAGATAAATGAGCCTCATGGTGATTCTCTTCAAACTAGTGTGCATTCATAATGGCATAACTGAATTGATTTGAATTTACACAGTTCAATTCCTACTGTTTCTAGACTTGGCAGATAGCTTTCCACAACCATGAGTGCCCTTCCACACTGGTGAGTGCTCTGATTTTGAGGATACCATTAAGAAGTAGGAGTTGGGAGAAAATCAGGTGGCAGATGTAATTTGGTGTGTGGAAGAATGTAAATACAGTTTGACTTGCAATAAATAATGAAAGGGAGACCAACGTTTCAGGCTGTTCTTCAGTATCAGATGGGACTGAGAAGTAAGGAACATAGCAAAGAATGGCTGGTCATGCCATAAATATCACTAAGTTGTTGTTTCTGTTTGAAGTACTTTCAAGTAAGCATTTATAATTATTTTTGAATGTTGGAAATGATTACTGAAAGGCAAATAATAGATGGTATTTGAAACTGAGTATCTTGAAGAGGCTCATTTTAGTACTGCTAACTTGCATCTATGTTATGTAAAGAGCCCTTAAGAAATGTTTTCTTTTTATCTTACTGGACCTGGTCTATATTGAGAGGTTATTTTCAGTCACTGGCTGTTGGCAAGCTCTCATCCATAAGAGTTCAGCCTTTATCTTCTACATCTCTGTTCAGTTGGAATTAAATTTTCAGAAACATTAATCATCTTAAATGACATGAAGTTGGGTGTTGGTGTTTTGCATTTCAGTTTGTGCACTTTTTCATTGTGCTTTCAGTTCTCAGACTTGCCCCACAGGTGAGGGTAATTATCTTCAGTTCCTAGGCTGGGTGAGAGACTGAGGTTTGCACAGCTCCCTACAGGGAGTCTGTGGTTCAGTTAAAAATCATAGTCAGATATTCTGACCCAGTTTATTAAATACACATGGGAAAAAATTTTGTGAGGAGACATCTCATCTTCTCTTCTATTTTAACAGGTAGTGGTTTTTAAGGTCAGTCGCTGCTGGTGTTTGCTTTTCTAAACTGCAGTAAACAGTATTTTTTTTTAATAAATCCTACATTTAAGATTTCTGCAAAGTCTTTGGAGGGAGCCTGGGAATTAAAAATTGTAATTCTGAATGGAGGAAAAATAAATACTATTTTTCTTTGATGTCTTTATAGAATTTTGATGCCTGTTTCCTGTGGTAGGTGTTGTGTTTTCAATTGTAGGACAGCTATGGTGTTGTAATATTGCTCCTTAATTCATAGAATTAACTTTCTCAGTAGTGGAATATCTAATAAATTGTGGCCATCTGAAAAATGAGAGGGTCTCTAGCACAAGGGAGGTTGATAATGTCAATGTCGTGCTGTAAAGATGTGCTGTGGGAAGGATGCTGAAACAGCCCAAGGCTATTTCAGCTGCAGACACTGAATCTGCTGCTGCTTCTCTCCTCTCTTTTTTTTTCCCTTTTTTCCCCTCCCATGTGAACTGCAGTGGCTCTCTAAGATAAAATGCTTTTAAATCATTTCCCAACCTTGCAGCCATTTTTGATAAAAGCCCTGTTATCTGAAATGATATGAATCACTGTGGAGTTAACCATACCTTTTACAACAACATATTTTGTTGTGATTCATTCTGTCTCAATTAATCATCTTATTTATCTACATTGTCTCAGCTGCTGCACTGAAATTCATGAGTAATAAGCAAGTAATTATTTTAGTATAGTTTACCTAGTACATTATGAATGAAAGGAAAATTGAGAGCCAAGTATTTAAATTTATATTTAGTGCTGCTTTCAGCTAGTATCTAGCTATTTAAGCAATTTAGGAACCCTATCTCGAAAAATGTCTTTCTTGTTTCCTGTTATGGGAAACAAGCAGGTATTTAGAAGCAAAACTTACACTTTCCAACAGACTTCTCTTCTTAAAACTAAAAATATTTTCTGGTAGTCTCTCAGAATGCTTAGGGATATTTATCCTTCCTTATGCTATGCAGTGTTGAGATACTTTCAAGACTGTGAATGCTGGAGAAAGCGCAGCACAAGACAGAACATGTCCTGTGAGAGAGGAAGGCAGATTCCACTGTATTTCAGCAGCTTGTGTTTTACTGACGATGATTGATAACCCTTTTCACTTTGTAGCACTTCCCAGAGCATCTCATAACGCTTCATAAACATTGAAGCTCAGAATAAACCAATAAGGTGGGTGTGTAGTCTTGACTGTTTTACAGGTGGACAATTGAAAGGTTATTTGCCCAAGGTCATACAGCAAGAGCAGAGCCAGGAACAAGCAAAATTGAATTCTAACTTTTTTCTTCAGTTAAGTGCCCTGAAATGTGTTCAGCTGCTGAATACATTTTGGACAAAACTCACCTGTCTGGAGGAAGAGACCTGCAGGACCTGACCTTCAGTTTTCAGTGTAATATTAATATAAGTCTCTGTAAGCCTTTTAAAGGTAAACTACATATGCCTTTTATTAATCAGATCACTAGGGCAAAAAATGTATAATATATAGTATCTAATATATATAATTTAGGAACTGCAAAAATAAGAGTATGAATAAAATTGAGTTATGCAGTTGATACAAACAAGAATAGAGGCTGAAATGTTCACAAAAACGTCATTAAATCAGTGTAAATTTAGAACTTTTCAATTTCATAGAGATATTTGCAGATAACAATGTAGGTGAAAAATACATTACAATAAAGCTTTGTTTCCCAATCCAGCTAAGGTTAATTCAATGCTTCCACATTTGAAGCCCCATTTAGGGCAGATGAAGCCGGTTTCTGATTCAGAGTGTTGTTAGGTTATGCTAAAGCCTCTTATACCAGCATGTGCTGGGGATTCTCCCCCTGTTACAGAAAGTCCTTGCAGTGGATTGTGAGGCTGCAGTGCCACGTTATCCCCATGGAGAGCATCCAAGTGTGAGCTGATGCAGACCTCTCTCACCTGCCCTTATCACATGGTGTCATCTGTCCCCTTTACTCACATTTAGCAGTTTTACATCCGTAGCAAGAGTGAGTTCTGTGGGCCAGATCCCTGTTAATCACAGAGCTGGTCCAGCTTTCTCAGACAACACAATCACTGGATCTGATTAGATGAGAGGGTAATACCTGGTGGTATGAAGGACTTTGAAAGAAAAAGTCTGATAACCTCTGTTTCATCAGATATGAACAGCCAATGCTGTTAGGGTCTCCCAGGCAATAGGCAAAGAAAGTCATTGACTGACTCAAATGTTGTTATGCATGGATAAGTTGTATATTAGCTGTAAATGTTCTTGGACAGAGGTTTTTATATGAAAGAGACAGTTTTTACCTAAAGAGTATGTATTTATGCTTTCAGAGTATGTATTGATGCTTCCTGTGCTTATAAATTAGAGTCTGAACAAAGGGTTCTTGAAAGGGGAGGAAAGGGAAGGATAGTAAAGGAGACAGTAGTAGGTCCATGCTGATGTTCAAAATCTCAAAAACATGGTTTGAGGGTTTTGGAATAGAATTGGCAATATCTTTATTATGTTAACCTATTTTTCTGTACTATTGCGTAGCACTATTTTTTCAAAACTGCAGTTTCAGCCTTGTTCTTTTTCTCATGTTATCTTTCTCTGTCAACACCTTCCTTCACTCTGTTTATATAGCTCATATAATATTTTTATTCCCTCAAGAGAGTTTCACATCTCATTATAAATCTATTAGCTAGTTTCATATTTCTGGCTTGCTTCAACAAAGAAGATCAAAATTAGGCATTTGAACCCTCTCTTCTTTCCAATTAGCTATATAATCTTCTGTTACTGGGATTCCTTCTGTAGATTTTATAAGAATAAATTTAACCCACTGATGTTTCCTTAAGACTATTGAAAAGTTGCTATGTGTAAGTAAATTAAAGCAGAGAGATTTTTCCTTCATGCACTGACACACACATTGAGGGTACTTAGAACAGTCTTCTGCTAAACTACTACTGATTAAAGTCTGTATTTTATTTTTTAATTAAAATTTAGAGTTGAGACAATGGCATTAAATGGAAAGCTAATCGTGCGCTATATTATGCAGCATATGCAATGGGGCATAAATATATGTACGGGTTGCAAAAATACTTTTATGATTTTTAAATTTTATCAGTTTTCCTAAAAGCAGGACATAAGCTTGTAAAAGAAGTAGAAAAAATATGATTGCAGCATACCTAAAATATTTGAAAGATAGATAAAAGCACCCATGGTTTTCCCAAAGGCATTAATTGATCTCTAAAACCTTGCCTTATTTATAAACTTAAGCCACCCCATTTATAACAGCCTTTGGGTGATAATTTTGCAGCCACATCAAAGTGTCTCCTTAAGCTATATTTTCAGGTTTAATGGTCATATTTTGACTTACCATTTGTTTAAGTACTGACCTCCCAGGGAAGCAATGTGGAGAAATTGCTTTGCTCTGTAAGTTTTTGTTCTAAGTTAACAGAACTTATCCCTCCTAGTCATTACATTTGATTTTTTTTAGTTGTCCAGAGAAATCCATTAAACCTGTACTTTAGTAAAACTACTGCTAATCCATATGTGATAAGTAACATTGTCAAAATGTTGCTCATTAAGTCCTCAGACCTTCCTTTGACTCCTCATATCCTGTGTCAAAACCAGCAACATACACAATCACATCAGGGAAACAAGCATCCATGAGTCAGAATTGCTTTCCATGCTGAAGTGGTTTCCAGGTGCAGGAGCTTCCCTCTAAAAGACAGGATTGTAGCAGTCCAATGACTGGGACAATAGAAATTTTGAAATACATAAACCTGTTTGTTGGTTACATTTCTTGCTGTGTCGAGGGGAACCCCCTACTCTGAACTTGAAGTTCTACAAACAGTTGTGGTCATCATCTTCAATTTATTTTATTTGAAGGCTATAATTTTATAAGCAGAAAGTTTCTTTCTTCAACCACAGCTAAGGGGAAGGAGTCCCTCTCCACCCTTGCCAAGGAACTGGCTGTCAGTATCTGCTTCTGGTCCCAGCCTTCGAGCTAGGCTGCAGCTAGGCCCCAGCTGAGCTGTGCTTTCAATAAGCAAAAACCTTTAGCATTGGAGAAACTCCCTTGAAGGCAATGGCAAAGTGGTTCGCATTCCACTGGAAGACCCTTAGGATCCCCAAGTACCCTGTCCTTTGTGATACATTTCAGGCTGTCAAGGTATCACCTTGCTAGCTGAATAGGCTGCTTGAAGATGTCCCAAGTATTTTTGGAGTTAGCAATTTTATTTTAAATTTTTCTGATGCTGAAAATTCATGGATCTCAGTTCAAGGGAAACTCACTAATTTTTTTTGAAAACTTGAGAAATTCTACATCTTCATCTTGATATTATTGTCCTGTGAGTCTAAGCCAGTCTGCAGGTGCCAATCAACAGCATGGCCATTTCTCTCTCTGTGGCTGCCTTTCTGAAGGATTCTTTTTTTGAAAATCTGAGAGGCCAAGCTGTGGACAGTATTTTTGATTCCTGCCAGGTAAGAGACCTCACAGAATCAGGTTCTCTTTAGGATCTTTTGTAATAAAGTGTGTTCCTGCTTGGGAATTCCTCTGAGAGACCAGGGCATGTTTATCTTGTCTATCAGACTGTTGATCTCTCCAAGTTGTGCAACACTCTTTTTTAAATAAAAAAAGAACTGAAATTTTCCTAAGAAATGAAGTGGTAGCCATAAAATATGTTGTTGGGGCAGTCCTGGTTGCTCTGCAAGGAGGACCTCCCTGCAACTAGAAAAATATCTGAAATGTAATGGAATTACAGGTATCCTTTACCATCAGTTTACCTGGTTTTTCTTAACTTTTTTGGAAATATGGATGGGCAGTCAGATGGTCTTAACACACAATATTTGCTGTATGTGTTATTTTGGTGCAGCTATGATTAACATGTCTTTTTCTTCTTGTTGGAATTTCTGCTAGAGCAGGAGAGATACATCTGTGAGTGGTCTTGGCCACATACCAGTTTCAGATAAATGGATCAGTCAATTTAAATTCTGCATATATAGTTGCCAAACACTATGCATTTGATTTGAACATCAAAGTAAATGCCAGATTTGGATGGAGCTGCATCTTGGTATATGTGAATTACGATAATGAGTCAAACTACTGAATCTCACTGCTCAAAAAAGAACACTCATCATCTGGAACCAAATTCCTTTCTTCTAGAATCTAAACTCATGAAAAGAACTGAAGAAGTGCATAGCCTTATGCTGCCAGTTGTAACCCAGCTCTGAACAAGCGTTATCTGAGAAGTGAGTGGATACCTAGGAGCATTCTAAAGGATAGAATGGTGGGAGGTTGGACCCAGTATTTATACCCCATGGAAACCCTAAGTTTCAGGAGTCCATATTAACTCTGCTTACAGATGAGTTTCTTTAATATTTCAAACAAGAATTCTGTATCCTGGGATCAGTAGTGCATGTAAATATTTCAGGTAGAACAAGCTAAAATCAAGATCAAAGTATTAAGTATGTTAACATCTTCAGCACTGTTCTTGGGATAATTTTTAAGTCTGCAAGGAAGTGATAACATAACCCATCCCAAAGTTATTTTTCCATTTATGGTAAAGATAGCAAGTATTTTAGGGGAGGGTCTTAGTTGTAAGAGACTTTATTCAAGCCATACCGATTGATTTTGTACTTCCATCGGAGTTAGTTTTTTTAGGAACTTAAATGTCAATTATCACTTTTTAACCATGTGCTTCACCTCTGCTGTTCTTAAACAAGTTTCTCTTTATTGTTACTTGAATTTGAAAAATGCACTGTGTAAAATATTGCAGCATAAATTAACAGAAGTTAGTTGCTTTGGAGGACGTTTGCATAGATTTAGTGAGAAGAGAGCAGGTAATAGATTAATGAACAATGTTATTAGATCAAGAAAATGCTTAGTTCAGGAGTAAGATATCCAGACGTTCTGTCTTGTGGCTGCTGTTCAAGATAACAACTTTTAGAATCGTGTCTCGTGTAAGGAACACAAAGCAAACCCCCTGATTTTTCTATTTTAAAATCTTATACATTCAATGATACTGTAATGATTTTGAGTGTTACGTGGATGGAGAGAATTGGGTAACTTATATAATATGTAGAAATATTTCAAATTAATTTTTTTTAAATTAGAATTGAAAACTGTTTTCAGTCCTACTGTTTTTTTCATTTGTTAATAAGATCTTCTGTAATAAATCCTTATGCAAGATTACAAGTAAGAAAAATTATTCTTTATGTAAATAAAATTCACAAAAGGAGATTTGAAATATATCCAGTTCATCCTGAAAACTATTTGAAATGTAACTAATTTTGTCTATGCTAAGCTGCCCAAACCCTCTTACTAATTTAAATCATCATTGGAGTAAGTTGCAATGCTTACCTTTTCATAACATTTCCTTAACTGATTCTTTTTTCTTGTATATTTCTTGCATTTCATTTTTCTGGAATCAAGCACATCATACTCAGCCACAGCCTGGGATGCAAATTTTATTTAACTGTGCAGTGTTTTCCTATTTCAATTCCACATTTTCAAACACTTGTGTGGATCTTACATTGCCCATCTCAGCTGTAGGGAAAGTATACCAAGGTCTTTGGGGGTATTTATTATTGAGTTACTGCTGTGTCTCCGATGGCAGCTTCTGTGCTCCAAACTACCCCAACTCCCCGCCTTGCTGTAATAAACCAACCTGCAAAACCCTTTGCCATGTCCCTGCTCCCAATAAGCTCTCTGCAGATATGAGGTGTTATGCTGGCTAGAGACACAAGGCATGCAGTGTTCAGGCCTGCATCAGTGCCCTTGGTCCTTGGATGGCTGGAAGTGGAAGATGGACAGTGCTGTCCAGTGGAGATCCCCAGCTGGCCAGCACGGCACACACAGCACGGGCCTCCAGGGTATTAAGCCTTACATAGGAGTTGGCCATTTCTCAGTAAGCTCTCATGAGATAACCTTAGAAGATTTCTGAAACATTTTCCCCTGAACCTCCTACAACTTCCTGGTTTTACAGAGAAAGGCCCATGACAAATTGTATCAGTAAAATTTTTTAATTCTCTAAAATAGTTTTCATCTGAAGCACATCATATACAGACTGGATGATAGGTTGGCATGTAAAAATAGGGATTTGTGGATCCTTTTCTAAGGCATCTTGCATTACTATCTTGCGAACTGACTATCTGAATTGTGTCCATCCCAAGACAGCTTTTCTAAGAAACCATCATGTATTCTTTTCTTCTTGCCAATCTCCTATCCTTATTATTACAGCAATTAACTTTATAGTTGATGTTTGGAGTTCTACACACTGTGCAAAACAGAGTAGGAGGCATGTCTTGTCCTGAGAAACTTGCATTTTAAACAGAGATAACAAGCAAAAGACCGGAGAAGTAATGACCGAGAGAGGTGAAATGTCATAACAGTGAGGATACACTTGTTCAGTGCCATTACAAAATTTAGCTAAGGTTTTTGCTCCATAATCTCATATATCAATTTTTAAATAAATGTAGTGAATGGAAAAGAAAAAAAGTAATGATAGTCTGTGCTAAGGCTAGGTATACAAGTCCCTTCACTATGATTTTTTTAGGAATTCTTTTCCATGTTTTTTTGTTTGCTTTCAGTCTTAAATATCATCCAGAATTAAAACAGTTCATGATCAGTTAAAATATCAAATATTTAAGGCAGCAGTATTTAAGATTAACTGTTTTCATTTACTGACTGTTACTTGGAACCAAAAGAATCTTGTATTTTTGTAAGCATAGTAAGCTACACTGTTTTTCTTTAAACTTTAGGGTATGAATTATATTCCTATAATGACAGCTGCAGGGTGGAATGTTTTAACACACTGGAGTGAGATATATCTTGGACACATTCTTGGTACCTTAAGTTCAACATGCTCCATATGGTGCCACTGAGCCAGTGATTTTGAAGAAAACAGTTAAAGACTGCTGAAACAGCGTAAAATACAAATTAGTCTTTGCTATATAAGTAAAAAAATTCACTGTCAATCTTTTCAGCTTTCTGCATGAATACTTCCAACAACTTTTAGTAGTAGTCTCCATGTTTTAAAACAACTGTTGAATTCTAGCAGAACAGAGTGAAAGCTTGTGGGCTAAGAATACATTAGCTGAATTATGCCTAACTCTTATGCAGGGGAGCAAAGGGAAAGGAGATTGGGCTTCCCTGCATTTCCACATTAGCTTTTAATGTGACGGCAGGGATTGTGTGATGCAAGATTTGTGAGAAGTAGGTGGCTCTTTGTTAACTTGATGCTCTGGCAGCACAAGAGCACCGTGAAGGAGCTGTGTGTCAGGGAGGTGACTCAGTCCTTCTGTTGAGAATGCTAATGATAAGGTATCCTGTAGAAAAAATACAGAATAACTATTTGTCTTACTAAAATTTTTAGTGTTTGGAGAAGTAAATCAGCTGAGAATTATGTTTTCGGAGCATTGGACTCTTTTCATGTATGTTTTCATTCATAGTATCAAGACAAGCAGGAGTTGACGTATGAGTAACTTGCTTGTCTATCTATTGTCTTAATGTAGTTGAATTTTTTTCAATATCAGCCTAACCCTGGGTTTTCTGAGTTTATATACAAGCTGTGGATTTCAAAATTCTTACACCATACTTGCAGTTCTTAATACTGAAGTTATCAGCTCATACCCTGATTTTTACTGGATATTGAGTTGATGTAAATTTTCATCCTGGATTATGATTATTATTGTCCTTATTATTATTAATTATTAATAGTATTGTTGTTATTATTATCATAATTATCATCATGGCTTTTTAAAAGCATTGTACATGGACTCCAAAGAAAAGACCAAGGATTACACAGCAATGCAAAAATTCTATTCTTCTTAAGTAGTACCAATCTTAAATTGTTTTTTATTGTTGTTGACTCATAAGAACAGATTTCCAAGTGTAACAGCATAAGACAAACAGCCACGGTGCACCAGCCTGTTAATCTATACCTGTGTACCATCTCTATCAGCAGAACAGCACAATGAATGAGAGCACTACTGGTGAATGAAGCCTGTGAGGAGCTGGTTTGCAGTTGTATTAATGTGAAGTTGCACATTACGACCTGAGTTGATCTAGGAATTTACTGCTGGAAGAAGATGGAGATCTTGCTCCCTATTGTCCCTTTCTAAACTTGTAGCTTCTGTCTCAGGTTCCCTCTGTACAGTGAAGCTAAGGCAGCAGAGACATGGGGGATTTTTTAAAGAAAAGAGGATGTGGCCACATTATTTTTTTGATGAGGGATGTAGTTAATTAGAGATAGTCCATCTAAAAGTAAGAAACCAAAAAACAGTCCTTGAGCTTCTTTCCCAGAGATAAATTGTTAGAGTCTATAAAATCATGGGGCAAGAACTGATAGGTAA
Source organism: Eopsaltria australis (assembly GCA_034509425.1). Lineage (NCBI taxonomy): Eukaryota > Metazoa > Chordata > Aves > Passeriformes > Petroicidae > Eopsaltria > Eopsaltria australis. Next base: position 1,084,054 of record JAVTVJ010000525.1, read on the forward strand.
CTACCATTTTAGTGATCCCATGTTTGAGCTCCCTGCAGTGCTGTAGTCCCTCTAGATATAATTAGGTAAACATGAATAGTTTGTGTACAAATTTCCATCTTTGAATATAGCCCAAATGTCAAATTTCAAATGATAATTACTTACGACATTTGTTAAAAGCTTTGGAATACAGGCAATGGGTATCTGTGGTAAAGGATGTAGTTGTCAAAGGATTCATAAATAAAGTTCTTGCATACTCAGAAAGTATTTTCAAAGCATGTAAGGTTTTGAAACAGTATATGTCATAGCAAACAGAGGTCAAATATCTGCTTTAAGTGAAAAACAGAACTTTATATTGGCTTTAGAGAGATGACCGGAACAGCAATGATACATTAAAGTGGATGCTTTCTCATCATACATAAAATTAGCACCTTTTCTCTTTTTTTCTTGCAACAGCAGGATTCTCTAGTTTAAAAGGGTGTCAGTTGATGTTTGTCCAATCTGGGCATACATTGGTGTATGTTCAGCTGTAATTCCCTCACCATTGATGTCTGTCTAGGCCTTCCAGTCTCCATGGCCGTCCTAATCCATTAGATATGATGATACAATGCAGCTGTCGTAGAACACTATTCCCTTTGTTTCCAAAGCATAAGACTTCCAAGCCATACATGTAGTGGAAGCCAAGGCAATGATCCCAAGGGACTCACTTGACCTGTCAGTGCCTGCCTTCATTCTGTGCCATGGGTAGACCAGTCCCTTGCTTAGCAGAGTTACAATCCTGCTCTAAATTGGAAGACAACTGTGCTTCCTTTCTCTTGATTATCAGTTCATTGTCACTATGTGTGAGAAGCTTGTGCTAAGCTTTGTGTTAAGCTTTCACTTCACTGTTCCAAAACAATTTTGTGTATGAAAGAAAATAGAACGATGGTGTTCTATTGCTCTGATGGGACAAAAGGAGGACCTCTTTAGGTCAAACATTCTTTATGTTGAAGAGCAGTACACAAAAGGGGGACCAAAACCTTTATCCGCACATTACTGCTGTTTCCTGAAGGAGGCAGGGTCTAGCCTGTCCTTTTTTAATTCCACATCTCAGTCATTGGTGGATTACTTGAGGAGAGGAGGAAATAAAAAATAAGGGGAAGAGTTGAGGAGATCCAGTGGAGCTCTCTTCCTGAAAATGGCTCTGTATTTCCCAGCGATGGAGAAATTGCCTTAACATTTTAAACCCGCAACAGCTCAGTCTTGCCTGAGTGCAAACCTGGAAGTGGTTTTCTTTATTCAGGCCAGAAGCCTGTTCATACTTTGCTACTTACAGGCCAATAAATTACTTCTTCAGAAAGTTCCTATTTTGATAAATTGATGTGCTTGTGTGTTTGCACTATATTATGTTCGAGGAGCCTTGTCATCTTATTGAAATAATAGGACATTGAGAGATACCAAGTATTTATGGCTAGATTTAACGATTTTAAAGGAAGGAAATTATTGCAGCCCCAGGGCAACAGTAACTTATATAGTGACAACTTATACATGTTTTATGTACCTATTTACTTCAATGTTCACTACAAAAGTATAGTTACCATAGCAATGACCATGTCACTAGACTTCTTTGCTAGTTCTGAAATACAAAATACTCAAATGCCACCTGAACTGTGATTAGTTTCTGCACAAGTATTGAAAGTAGAAGTTGAGAGTGTCACACACTTTTCTAAACAAACAACACCACACTGATTTACAGAACATTTCATGTTGCAAATGGATTTTGGGTTGTTAGCATCCCTAGTACTGTAAATCCTTTGCCACTAAGCTGCAAGAAAAGCTTCACTGGCTCCTATCAGAAGAGACTCCACTAGTATATACTTAACCTGTAGTCTTCTGTGGAATATTGGTACTTGCCTGCAATATTTCAAGAAAATAATGTGGTATTCAGGAAGACACTTTCTCTGATTTTAAGTGTTAACTCTTAAGTAAAACTATCCTTTGGCTATTGACAGGTTGTTAGTGCTATATAAAATGGCATCACAGAAAGTGGTGTGATTTTTACCTGCTGGTTTTTTTACTTTAGAAATGGCAGATTTATGAAAAATTTAGGTGGTAACTTCTATACCTTGGCATGCAGCTCACTAACCAATAGAATTGAGAAGCCAGGTCCCAAGTCAGCATTAACCACTGGGGCAGTGGTGGATTACCTCAATATGACTTGGTGGCAAGTAAAAGGTGAAAACTCTTACCACAGGAGTAGACCACTCCTTTTTATAGCTAGGTTTTCCCGTGTGTAGGCAGCGTGAGCTAACCTGAATACATGCAACAATTATGTATATGGATACTTGAAGAAAAGCAGTTTGCAGGATTGCAGACTTAATCCATCATTTCAGTCATTCTCCTTTATTGAAGACTTGTCTACACTGAGACATTAATCTGAGCTGAGATAGTCCATGATTTTAAGCACAACAGCTTTAACTCAGATTTGTATTTTGTCCATTTGTGGACAATCTTATGCTGGAACAGGAGTGTTTTTTTCTTGTTTAGCTAGAGAGAAACATGACACATGAATTACTGAGCAAACATGTTAACACTTAGAGCCAGCCTTTAGCAATTCCATGTGAAAATGTGTAAGTAAAATAGCTCTACATTCATGTAACGGTTGATCTTGTCTTCCTTGCATTGTGTAGTGTCAGAATTCTCACAAAGAACCTCGCTTTTCTGGATAGGGAAGTGGACATGGTGCTGTTAGGTATTACTTTCATCTGTAGGAGTTGTAGGGAAGAGTAAGGAAATTACTTTAGCTAGGAAGTTTGTTCCAACCTCCCTAAGCCCTTGAATGGGACATGTAGACCAGGTGGTTCAGATTCCAGCTTTATGTAGCAGTACTGCTGTTTCAACTCTTGAGTCTGATCAGAGGCCCCCAAAGGAAAATGAAGTCTTAAATTAGAAAGAAGGAAACTTTTTTACACAGCATCAATGTTGACTGAAAATTGTGTAAAAGGATCAAAAAGAGGCCTCTTTCATTGTGTTGTAATTCTTAAGCATTAATAAATAATTCCAGCTACTTCCATTTTTATTTGGATTCTTTCCGTTCTCCTATATTTTTTCTCAGAAAAATACCCTCAGTGTTTTTATGTTTATCTAGGCAGCAAGTGGAATTTACAACTAATCCTAGAAGTGCATAGGTGTACTCTTCAATCTATGACATTTGAACTGACCCAGGGCAGGCGACCTGCAAAATTAGACAATTCAATTTGCTGGTGCTTCAAGGGTACCTTCAGCTGTGTGACTCTGCATGAATTACCAGCTCAGCCTGGTAGCTCAGGTAGTTCTGAGACCTCTGTGATGCTCCTCTGCCTTCTGTAAACATGCCCAGAGACTCATGTTGTACCTGATCCTTGCAGAGAGGTACAGCCACTAGTCTCTAATTTGCCAGCTAGCCTTTGGCAGTGACCTGTCCATGGGGAGGGGAAGCTCTGGCAAGTCAATGGACTGTGACCACCCGGCTTCACTCTGATGGGCAGGTGTGGGGGGAAACTTGTCCAGAAAACCCCTCATCCCTGCAGCTGATGGGCAGTGTGATGGATTAGGTCACTCTGTCTATGTCACCTCTTTTACCACATACTGCTTTCATAGTCAGAGGTGTGTTTGTTCCAGTTGTGATGTTAAAAAGTGTAGCTCTGTTTACATCTACAGGGACAGTCTGGCCAGAGCATTATTTATCATTACTGGCAAATACACTCAGTACAGACTGAAGCACATGCATCTTGTGTATGGTTGAAGGTACACTCGTTGTTGACACTGCAACAGGCTTAGGAATAAATCTGCCTTATTTTCTGGGTGAAGGCTGTCTTTTTCCTGCTAAAATCTGACATCCAGTTCTTGTTCTGTAGCTAGTCAAGTATTGTATTTCTTCTCTGTTCTCTTGCTGGTGCAGCCACCTGGTGTGGTGTGGATTCCATGTGTGTGATGCTCACACACATGCTGCTCTGCTGCCAGGAGCAGAGGACCTAATCTTTTGTGACATGAAAAGAAACTTGCTGGTACAGTACATTACTAAATGCTGCAGACTGACTTCATGAAATGGGAACACCGCAGGGGAATCTGGCAAGGAAGATGTGTTTATGTAACTGAATTGAGTGTTGCAACTGCCATCACTTAGTTCCCTTGGCTGCAGTGAGCGAGTTGTGAGAGAAAAACAATCCAAACAGAGATCTTCAGATGCTGAGGGCAGCTCTAATTACATACAAATAATTAATAAAAATGAAATGCAATATTGTTAGAAAATACAAATAGAATTAATTTTCTTCCATGTTCGTGTGTACCAAGATCATTGACAGGAACAGAAACACTCAGGCTTTTGCACTGTTATTTGAAGTACATATTGTTTGGGTGTCTTCAGCACATTCTGATATCCCAGGGAGATTCATGACACAAGAGTAATTGCACATAACATAAACAAGATCTGCATTAGTTGGCTCTTTTACTCAGAATCCTTTTCCAAGTCCAGATGTGTGATGTGTAAATGTTAGGAGAACAGAGTCCTTATGAAGTAGCTTTATCAAATGCAGCTAGTCTTCCAGCAAAATGGAGAAAATATAAATTAGCACTCAAGACCTCGGTCAAATCTGGTGCATAAAATTTTACGGTTATATTTATGTTCCATATGTGCTTTGGACAAGTGCCATGTTTGTAAAGAACTGCTTCAATATTATTTTTTAAAAGTGACACTTTTAGCACAGTGTCCTCTGCAAACTGTTCACTGCTTGCCATGTAAGCTATCCAGGCTCAAAATAAACTGTTCGTTTCATGGTCTAAATCTAAGATCAAAACGCCTTTTAGAGCACGGGGATTTTCAAAACATGGCATGGTAGATATCATACGTGGATTCTTGAAGCACAGTTCAGAAGAGTTGCTTACCCTGACTGAAAGAGGAGCATGCATGATATAAAAATCTGACAGGAGGTAAGGAATTAGGAAGTTATAGCATACATGTTTGCTAGTGCTGAATATCTGTTCTGACTTGTTTATAACATAATTGGGTTTTAGTATATTGTGTGAGCACTGCATTCCTTGTAGCTCTTTACAAAAAAGAAACAAACCTCAAATTAAGGAGATTCTACAGAGTTGTGCCACTTTTTAGAGGCTCCATCTTATTTTTCTTCATTTCCTGAAATCCATAAATAACTGTCTTTAAAAAAAAAAAATCTCCAATGCAGCATCTGGTGTGCTGTTATTGCCACTACTCCTGCTCTGAGAGTATAGCACTACTGCTTTAGGATGTTCCCATTCACTTGTTATCTGGTATTTGGCCAAAAAAATTATTACTAATGTAAGAGAAAGAAGTAAATTTCTAGAGCCCAAATCAAAATGCAACCTGAACAAAAGAACAGCACTGAGCTGACCCTACAGCTCTTTTCAAATTTTGCATAAAATGGAAGAGACACAGCATCTTGGAAGAAATCACAGGAATTCTTTGTGTTGGAAAGTGTGAGGCAAACTAAATAGATTGGAATAACTTCTGTTATATTTAAACACAAATGTAATGCTAGAGGCAGAGGAAAGAAATAGATTATTTATACTTTGAAACACTCAGGAGGTGTGAGAAATCTGCAGTGAAGGGCTTGAGCAAGTACTTAGCTAAAAATAACCTATCCTAAACTGAATTACTATTACTATTACTATGACTACTAATTTCAGCTTCAGAATACCTTGTTGTCTTCCACTTGTCATGTATAAAATAAGAAAGGTATCATATGCAATTTCAGGTTCATTTGCAATATGCTTACATATACTAAGCATATAGTAATGGTTAAAAAATATAAAAATGTATACTGAAATTTAATGTCAATCTGTTATCTCAGTAATTAAAAAATAGTTGTGAGACAAATCCTAAAATAAATGTAGCCTTTTAAAGTTATAGAATTAGAGGTTAAATGGTAACTGTTCTGAAGTACAGCTGAGGCTTAAAAAATTTTCTTTGAGTCTGGAAGTATGTGGAGAATGCACATATGGTGGAATCAGAAATGGTAATTTTTTGTATCATTCTGTACCAAGTTTATAAAACTTTATTGATTGAAAACTATGATAGATTTTTATGATCCTTTAGAATATTCAACTAGTGCCACTAGGAGAGTGTCCTTGCTTAGCAGAGATTTAGAGAACTGCTCTTGCAAAAAGAGCACAGTTGAAACTTGGAATTTTCTTTTATTCAAATGTTGACCAAATCTTTCATTTCTCTTCTGTGTGGACTGATTCCAAATTTTATTTTTCAGCTTGGCTTTAAAAGTTATCTACATGAGTCTATGAAAATAGCAAATTGTACAACAACTTCAGTCATTATGCTGAAAGAAAAAATGTATTTATAATTTAATATTTTATAGCTAGTTAAAATATCAAATGATATCTTGAAGAGGGAACAGGTACTGAGTCATTGCAACTGTATTAACAAGGTAAAATAACTTCATAGCAGCAAAAAGATCTATCAGTACTTTTTAACATGAATGGTGCTGTAACCAGTATCTCTCAAATTATAGCTGTGGGTCTTCATAACCTTCAAGTGCTCTGAAGATTTGAAGGTGCCAATAAATTGTTGTATATTTGTGGCTGGGATTCCATTGCAGGCACCTTGTTTTTCCCTAGCTGGAGGTCTAGTGAATAAAATTGCTTGTGAAAACCACTGATTTAACAAGGAAGGGCTTGGAAAATGGGTGCATGTGGAAAACTGAAACACAGGAAGTTTTAGAGAGGGAGGTCATGTTTGTTTTGTCATGATCTATGTATGCATTTGTGAAAGTCACGCATGTGTATGTATATATGTGTGTGTGCATAAAGTTGGTTTAACAGGGAAGGCAAATACCCAACAGGCAAAACCACTACGAATTCAGCACATGAGCATTACTGCTGCAGATCCAGTGCATCTTGGGCAAATGATCACACTGAAAGAAAGGGGTCTGTGTAGAGTTATCCATGGAATAATGCTTGCTAAACGATGCACTTTCGACAAATAAGTTGTTGTCAGAATTTTGCTATTATGTGTTAGGTGAAAGATTACTGATCTTTGATGCAGGAATGTAATTTTCCGTAATTACAATATCTAATTTCAGATTTTTTTTGCTATAGGAATTAATGCATATTTTTACACCATTTTATTATTTTTTTACCTATTACTTTTTATTGTTTTCTTCTTTTTTTTGTAAGTGTGGTGTCTTAAAAGTAAAATGGAATGCTCAGTATGCTTGTAGTTTCATTTGTCATAGGAATTCTGAACCCCAGTTCTTCAGGAAAAGTCTCTTGCATGTTTGAAAGCATAATAACAAAACCGACCAATAGGATAGTCATGATCTTTTTTATCTAAGCTAAATTTTAAAGGAAAAGGCAATTATAATGGAATGAGAGTGATTTGAATGCATGAAGCAATTGGTTATGGATAATTTAAATGTCTGCTGCCGAGCATATTGTAACCCACATGAACCCTTTAATGGACTTACGTGTTTCCTTCACCTTTGGTGTGCTGTACAGCAGTGGCCAGTGGTCCTTTGGCCAGCAGAAGCTGGAGGGAGGGTTTTTCCAAGTCTCTGAGAGACCCTGCTTTTTTGTCAGAGCAGCTTGTTGTGATTTATTTGTACTTTGTGACTTGGTTTCTTTAGCTGTTTCTTTTCCATCCTAACATTTATGTGACTTTTCTGTGTATATCAATAAGTCATTGATAAAGTCTCCCTGTCTGTTCTAGCCCCAGCATAGATGTTATCCTGTGCTTGCAGTCAATAGCTACTATCTTAATACAAAGTATAATATCAAATTTCAAAGACCTTGACAGAGGGAAGAAATGGCCTGGTGGGAATTTCAGCAAATGGAAGTGGAAAATCCTCTAACATGGGGAGGAATGTTGCTCCCAGGACAGGCTGGGAACCAGTTGGGTAGAAAGCAGCTTTGCGAAAGAGAACCTCAGAATTTCAGTGGAAAAAAAAGGATATGAGGCAGTGATGTGCCTGCACAGGGAAGGAAGAGCACAGCATCATGGGCTGCATTAGGACAAGCATTGCCAGCAGGTGGGGGACAGTGTTCCCTCCCCTCTGCTCAGCCCTAAAGAGATGGATATGCAGTGTTGTGTCCAACTCTGGGCTCCCAACATGAGAAGGACTTAGACTTACTGGAGTGATGCTACCAATTGGCCACAGAGATGACCGAGGGTTGGAGCATCTGTTGTATGAGGAGGGGAGACTGAGAGTCTCAGGAAGAGGAGATTCAGGGGGATCTTTCAATGCACACTAACAAGAGGCATGAAACGGAGGCAGGCTCTTTACAGCAGTGGACAGTGACACGACAAGAGGCAGCAGGCACACTTTCCACTACAAGAAATTTCATAAGAAAAAAAAATGTACTGTGGTGGTTGTCAAGTGTTGGAACAGATTTTCCAGAAAGGCTGTGGAGACTCCATCCTTGGAAATATTCAAACACCAGTGGTCCTGGGCAGCCTGCTTGAGGAGTGGGGTTGGACTCTGCAGATGATGTGCAGAGGCCCCTCCCAAACTCAACCACTGCGTGTCTTTTGTAATACCATTTTAAAGTATGTTGGAATCATATCCCTTTAATTTCATTATTTGACTATTCTTTTGATCTCTGATCTGTTTGAGCCTGTCTCAAGTTCAGGATGGCTTCTAATAGAAAAAGAATAAACATACCCAAACTCTCTCATCCATAAACACTTAATGGTCAAAAGCAGTTAAATTCCAACCTCTATGGATTTTTAAAAAATTGATCCAAGAAAATAGCAACTTGTCCAAGATGATAAATAGTGCCTTAGTCACATCTGGAATTAGAGCTTATGTTGTTCACTCAGGACCACAGTGATCTAACTGTGGTCAGATTGAAATGTTGTTTTTCCATGCAGTGACCATATTGTGAGAGAGCACTACTGGTACAGACTGAGAACTAGGTTTTTCCTTCTGTAAAGTAGCTACAGTTAGCTAAAACTGAAAATTCCAGAAAACAAAATACATCTTGAGTATTCCTGTCTTGAACACAGGTAAATACTTCATTGAATTTGCATTAAACAGCACCAGAAACTCCAGTAAGAATCCTAAATTCAATCAGGTTTGAAATTCATTGAAAGGGTAAAATTTGTAATTTGAAGATCCATTAAAAAGTTATTGCTGAAGATTGCAGTGAGCAACTTGATTTTCTTGCTGGAATTAACAAGCAGAGCAAGCCCAGCACATGAAGAGTGTGACACAACGATTGCTTTTTACAGAGTTCCCAATGCCACAGCCTCAGTTGTAGTTCTAAATGGCTGTGCATGACATCACACTAAGCAAAGTATATAAAACAACTCTATTTCACTGCTAAAAATACGTTAACCTTTTACCAGGACTAGAGACAATCCTGCTGGATCCTAGCACTTTTTGCAGAGTATCTGATTATTCTCTTCATCTGAAATTGCTAGATGAGAATGTCTTGCCTGATTTCAGGCCAGTTTGAGTGGTTAAAATCATAGAAGGCCTCGCTGAAAATGATGCAATCTTTTATTTCTGTTTGTCACTCTCCAGCCAGAAAGGTAGGCACTGGGAGCATTCAATGAACAGTATTAAAGACTTCAAAAGACCCCACACATCTTTTATTTTTATATACAAATAAAACTCTTATCTTTTAGCTATTAATTTTAAGGTATTTGTTTTCATTTTTATTATATTCTCATGATTCAATGATACTTAAGGAAGGGATATCTTTTTCTTCTTCTTTTTTACTTCTGGTGATGATGCATTTATTTTTAAGGTAGAAATAGACATATTTGTATAGAGAAATGGTGTAAAGAAGGATTGTTCAGTAATTTGATTCTTGTAATATGTGAGGAGAGAGACACATACAGAGTCATAAGTAGTTCAGTTCTTTAGGTAAGGATGTAAGGTAGAGATGTATGTAATAGCACTTTATCCATCATAACATTTCAAAATGGCTCAGAGGCACATCCCTGCTGCGGCTGTTGCAGACTCTGTAATGGCATTAAGCTCTGACTCAGGGTGATTTTTCCACAGAAGATTCTGGCAGGAACTATAGTTCTGGTAGTAACCTGAATAGGAGAATAAATAGCTTGAATATTAATGAATTCTACGTGATACAGACACTCCAGGGTGAACCCAAGCAGGACAGGAAATACGTTTTTTATTCTCAGTTCTTTTCACACTAGGCTTTTTCAGACAAAACCCTCTGGTACTCTGCCAGAAGCCCCTCTGAAGACTACAACTTTAACCCCATATGGTATTTATACTTATTCTGATTATTCACTTGAACTGATTCTTATTATTCTGTATTTTCAGCTACTGGGTGAAGGCATTGTACATATATTTGCCAGGATATTTAGTATTTCTGGAGCAAGCTGAAATAATATTATAAGATATGATACGAATTCTCGCTATCTATCCTTTATGAGAAAAATAAATTTGGGCTCTAGCACTGCTCATAAGAAAAGGAAAGGGGGGTAAGAAACACTGTAGTGTTTCTATATGATAATCTGCCCATCCAGTTGATGCCAGCTATGTTTTTTTTTCAGTAATAACCAGTGAGGAGTGGATACTTGCTGGTTCTCAGTGTTGATTCTCAAGCTGTGTGTGGGATCTATCCATTCTCTGACCACTTTTATTGATCTTCTCTGAAACGTGAACAGGTATACACTACTGAATCAAGGATCAAGGATTAGTCCTCTGTATTGTTAAACAAAAATAATATTGAAGCATTACATTCGTGCAACACATCCCCAAGTGTAGCATGAATTTTCTCAGCTGTAGCAGAATTTCACCATTTGTTTCAGAAAATATACTGGGTGGTTCTTTTGTCTTCTGTTCTCAAACTCTTGTATGACCCGTATTAAAGCAGCTATCTCTGAGGAAAAGAAAAAAAGGAAATGCATGAAATTACATTTGCCTTTGAGCCCTTAATGCCTTTATAAATGTCCATTTTTTAATAAAGGCATACGAGCTTGTATTGCCTTTACACAGTGAAGTGTGGTAATAGTTGACCTTAAAGTAATGCCTGTCTAAATCAGACTACAATGACATAAGAGGGTGGATAGGACTATCTACAGTGTTTTGAGTAACCACTGACAGCTATTTAGCACTGAATGAAGATGAACACGTGTATCTTCCCACTAACTACAATAAATGTACTGTTGGCACTAAAGGTTAGTGATCCAGCTGGAACTGTGTCCTGTAGACTTTTCATCCATTCATTTTAAATAGCAGAATAATAGCAGCCATTTGTTGAAATCATGTTTTCAACTGATCAGCAGAGTCTTTAGCAGAATCTACCTCTAATTCCTTAGGTAGGTCATGATTATCATTACCACAGCTTTGACATCACCCCTATTTGCATGGCATGAAAGTGCTTGTAGTTCTTGTATGCTGTTAATTCACCATGTTAAGAACTGTGGATTTGCTGTGGTATCTCTGTGTGTGTGTATATATATGAATCTATCATTTTCTTAGAAGTGGGACAGGGAATAAAATAAGATTTACCTTAGTTTGGCTTTGTGAAGCATATACAGGAAAAAGTGGGTATAAAGACAGAACATATTGCTGCACAATCATGGGCTGCATTAAATATCTGGATTTGAGAGAAGAACACCCCACCAACTCTGCTATGAAGTTAGTGGATGTATTTATGACATCTTTGTTGTAATTCAAAGTCAACAATTGAAAATCCATTGTCCTCTCTATGCCTGAAGCCCCATTTCCAGAGTCATATTTATTATAAACTGGCCTGGAGCTGGAAGCGTAGAAAACACGGCATGGCACAGCTCACTAGGTCTCTTTTTTAAAATCTAGCTTGTCTCCTGCCCTGTGACAAGTTTTTTAGAAAGGAAATACTGAAAGGAGGGCACGTGGTGATCTTGATAATTAATTCTTCATTACTTATCTTCCAAGAAAAAAAGGAGGGAGATTTTAACAAAAGAGAGTATCTTTTTTTGGCTCATACTCAGATTTACAGGGCACAAGAGATGCTACTGGAATCAAAGGCTCTCAGTACCTATGACATATATAAAACAAGGGTGTAGCTCTGAAAACACTGAACTATGTAAGAAAGCTCCTTGTAAGGGACAGGGAAAGATGATAGAAGGGGCAGACAGGACAACAAATGTGCCTACTTACAAGTCTTAGTAATTATATTGCAATAAAGACCCATGTCTCTATAGTGCAGAGAGACAAATAATCCATGAGTTTTTTTGGGTTTTGTTTGGTTTTGGTTTTTGTTACACGTCTGCTGTCCTTTAGGAAATAATGAATAAAAATGTACTTTTCAGAAACAGAAATCTTCAGCAGCTACCTCTAAGAAAGGAGATTATCACTCTAAACTAACTTTGATTATTTGAGTCTGTCTTTTACATAATGAAGTTGTAGATATCAGTGGGCATCCCTTCTACAAAAAGCTCCCATATATCTTCATTTGTTTATTTCAGTTGTCACCCATTTCTTTTAGATAACAGGGTATTAATGTGAGAGATTTGTGGAAGTAACTTTGTTGCAACAAAACAATCTGTAGAAAAGTAAGGGATGATACAAAGAACACGAAGTTACACCAGGATTGGAGGTGAACTCAGGAGTGGGATGAATAGCAGTGAATGATTATACTGAAGAAAAAGGGAAGTACCTGAGCGAGATAATCATAGCATTCAGTGTGTTCAAGGAAACAATGTAAATAGAAGAAAACCAACAATCCATACTTCTGAAATGTAGGAAAGGAAGGAAATGTTTAAGAGTCATTTTTAGAAGATTTTAGCAGTCTAGTGAGGCTTGTAAGGTACAGTGTTGGAAGTACTATTCAAGTTACAATCAACCATGGATGTTACCAGTAGGAATTGTCCCATCAAATGCAGACACAAATTATATGACCCTCATGGTCATTTACTGTTTCTCATTGAGTGAGTCCACACAAGTTTGCTGTTTTAGTTCTTTTTGCTGTTATGCACTCTGCTCTGCACTGGGCTGCAAGGACCTTCTCTGCAGTTGCACATGCTCTGTGTGTGTGCAGCCTTGACATTGCATTGATTCTTGGGCTGGGCTGAACCCTCTGCATCACTGACTTGCTGTTTAGAGAAAGGAGTATGGTATTCCTGAAAATGTGAATAGGGTGTATTTTGGGTAAGTCAGGAAGTTTACAGTTAATGAAGTAAGAACTCCCTCAAAACCTTTCAGTAATCTCCCAATCAAAAACAGTAAATCAAATCTAGGGGGTAGTACTGTAATATGTGATTTGAGGTGATTCTGTGAGATGTTTTTCCTACCAAGAAGGATGGCAGGGGAGGTATAATCTTCAGTGTCCCCTGCATTTGCTTTTTTGTGTAATTACGAGAAATGCATTCAGTGTGCAAGGGTATCATTGCTGTCCTGCTGTTTTATCATTTCTTTATGAGATAATGTTGATTTCGGCAATGAAGTGCAAATTTAGTTTTCAGTGCTCCTTTTTTTTCCATACAAAGGTTAAAATGTATATTGAAGATAATAATATTGCTGGTGTTTTTGAAACAGCCTTTGTCAGCTAATTTTGGCAATACATGGTTTCAAATGTTGTTCAGTGCAACTGCATGAGTTTTGTGTTGGTCTACATGAATTAATTTTAACCCATTATGCATGTTGTTACCATTTTGGCTGTCATTTGATCAATTCTAAAGCTCTGGTACCAACAAAAAAAAAATTTGGATGTGTCAAGAATATTCAATATATGGTGTGCCTTCTGTGTCTCATGGCAAACTGAATGTGCAATTATTGAAGTTGAGCCATCTTAACTCTATAATCATAAAAGTATTCCAACACAGGAGGCTAACATAGGATTATATGTTACTCCTAGGATTGCAGAGGCTGGTAGATTCTGTGTTTGGAGGGTATGTTTCTGTTTACTTATAAACAGTTTGCACTGCTGCTGATCAAAGGGTTTAGGATTTTAACAAGTCCCGTTAAAATTAGCCTATGTGTAGATTATAAACAGTTCCTTTTACTGAATGCTGGGGCTCAGACAGCAATAAAATACGTGCAAGAATGGAAATAGTTTTCAGCTGGGACTCTAACAGCAGTAAAATAGATGCAAGAATGGAAATAGTTTTCAGCTAGCAAGCAAATTCTAACATAACAGTGAGGCCAACACTAACGGAAGTTGTCTTTTTTTATTGTTATCTCCTTAATTAATCTTGCTTTCCTGTGTAAACTGCTCACTATTGTGCAAAGAGAGGGTGTGTGTTAACTTTGGTGACATTGTGTTACTCCCATTAAGTAGCGTTACACACAGGTTTTGTCAGCATGATTGTACTTGAGATTTTTTTCCCCAAACAGCATGAGACAAATGACATTTCACAACTTAAAAACAGATCTCTTTTCTGCTTTAGGTGGTGCAACAATGAATTTGCTGTCACAGTTAGTTAAAAGATTATATAGAAAAAAGAGTGTGAGTTTTTAATACATTTAGTATGAAACAGTGATAAGGTGGGGAGAAGGTTTTATGAAATGTTCTGTAGACAGTAACAGAAAACAGCTCTGAAAATGCTGAGTTGGAGTAATGAATGAATAATGTGTAAAGTTTATCAAAACTGAAAGAGCTCCTGATGTGAAATGAAGCCTCCTAAGAAAATTCTGTTCTGTTGCTGTTTTGCTCTGCTGTTGTCGCATGTCACGCATGAATGAAAATGCTGCATTCTCTGGGGAGCGGTAAAGCTTCTGTGTAGGTTGTTTATTTCCTTAATCCCTCCTTCTTCGTGATTTTCAATGTCAGATATAAAATGGAAAGCCTGTAAATATAGTGATTATCATACTGATTATCACCTGCATCAGGGAACGCCCCGGCTGGCCGCTGTAACCCAAGCAGTCTCCACATGTTACATCCACTTAGATTTTAACCTGACTACTTTATTAGAGACGAGGAGCTCAGTATGAGGTGCCCTAGGGCTGCACAGATGGGTTCTGCTTGTTTCCTGTTCTCACTGTTATTGTGAATAGATACTAAAAGGTTCTCATCGCTTTTATCTGGTTAATTTACTTTGAACTGTCCCTGGCAATCAGAGCCTGCCTCACATTTCTCAGCGTTTTGCAAACACCAAACTATACAGTCCAAATGTATGTTTTGAGCTTTATTCTTCTTTTTTTTTTACTGGAAAGGCCTTAATTCATAAAGGGATCTCATTCTAAGAGAGGGTGGTTTTTAGGGGACTGCAGGCAGAATCCTTACCGAAATAAGCTGCTCAGGAGTCATTCTGAGGTTCAGTTGATAGAAGAGAAGAAAATTAAGATTGCTGTTGTTCTTTGGCATGTTCAGACACCCTTAGATTAAAGGTCAACTGCAGGAAAATCTATGATTTTATGCTGGCTGCCATTATTCATGTAGCTGGGCAGCAGACCAGGCTAAAAGATGATGCTCTTCCAGGAGAATCTGAAGATCAGATACTTTTTCAAATGTGCAATCATTTATCTATTCTTGTGGAAGGGCCAGCTCTTCCAAAACACATGTGCTATACATGAGTGCCCCAGTACAGAAAATTAAGATGAATTCTCTCAAAGTCTCCCACACAAGAAAGCACCACTTCAGTGGAATAGGCTTTATTTCATGTACCGGTGTCCAGTTTCCTGGCCAGACAATAGTTTAACACAGATGTTAATGTCCTGCTGTATTGGGATTTTAAAGAAATCCCTTAGGACAGATCAGTATAACTTCTGATTTCAATTGCATGACCAAAAACCTGGGGTTAAAGAAATTATTTGGCTACAAGACATAATTTTTAGTCAATTGTCTTTTTCTCTTCTGTTTATTACTCCCTTATTTCTCTTATTTTATTTTTTTTCTGTGTCACAGTCCCATTTGAAGCTTTCTTGATTTTGTTACAGTTCATTGTAAGTGCATCACTTCAGAGTGGAAGCTTGCAGGTTCCTTTTTTCATACGAGCATAGGCTTTGTTAATCACATGCTGGTTTAGGAAAACACTGCATGATATCTTTGAACCCTACACTCCTTCTTGACAGCCAGGCTAGCAAATGTCATTGACTGTGTGATGTACAAGAAGGGATTCAATTGTAAGTAAATTGTCAAAGTGGCTAACCTTGCCCGCACCCAATTGTCAGGACCATGATTCAGTTTTTCTGTCAACATCAGCTAAGGGTAACCCGGTCAGCCTTATGTTTCTGCAGTGAAGCAGCCTGAGGAGTTGTGCTTTTCAGCTTATCACATTTTATTAACCTCAACTTACTGTTGTTATAATCAATTGTACCCACTTCAAATTCTTCTATTGCCCCCAAATTGACAGATCATGTAGGTCCACAGCTATGTGTTTTCTGAAGCACTAAAAACCTCTCATAGGCACACTGGATTGGTTTGTTACAGTGGTTTTGCTATGGTTTCTGTTTAGTTAGATCAGCTCACAATTTTGGCTCAAGATTATCTCTCTATTAATATCACTTGGCAAAGATAATCTGCAAGAATGCCAGTTATAACATAAAGACTTCAAGGGTTTTCTGCAATATTTCCAATGTTAAGATAGAGAGTGAGTAAGGGAAAAACATTGCTATTGTCTTCCATACCCTTGCTTTTATTTCAAAACAGAATTTTAATTGCAGCAATTAATATAAATAAGACATGAGGACATTCTGATACCATGATGTTTCCTCTGTTCTTTCAGGAAAAGAACATAGTTAAATTGCTTAAAGCAGTGATTAAGACATCAGAATATTTTTAAATGTTCATCTGATTCTACAACAAGGGTCTGAACACATTTAGTAATCCTCTTTTTTTAATGCAGTATAGATGACAAATTATTTTTTTTTAAATGACTTGATAACATGTATCCTTTGAAGTGCCATACATAAATGGAGATATGATACAATTTCAATTAAAAATATGTCTGAAGGACGTTTCCTAGTTCAAGTCCTATCTGCAGAAGTAACTTTCCTTGCTTGGAAAAAAACATATTGTACCTTCCTTATTTGAGCTTGTGAAATGTGTTGACACTGTACTGTTGTTGGGCTTGAGGGAAGAGGGGAAAGCTTTTGGTGTGACTATCAGAATTGAACAACTGTATATGGCTATATTGAGATAATCGTGTAAAAGGAAAACTGGCTGAATGAGTTTCAAAATGTGTTATTTCTTCATTATCTAGCACTTTATAATTAACTGTTCTTTTTTTATTATTTCAGGAAGCTGCCACTTTTGCTAGAGAGCAAGGCTTTGAGGTGAGTTAACCCACAATTGCACACTAAACAGATCCTAAAGGTTTTTTTCTTGCTGATAATGAAGTTCTTTTGGACAATGATTGATGTGCTATTATACTCTCCAAGCCTCGCAGCGGTTGCCATGGAAACTTGGCAGTCGTCATGGTTTCTTTGTTCTGCCAGCTCAGTGTTATGACGCACTCTGCTAGGTCTGCACCCAACATCGCCTACAGATGTTATTTATTGAATTTTGAAAAGCCTCTTGGGAAGCCGAGAGGTTGGGCACGGTTTCAAGCTGCCTCTGCAGATATGGGACCTGTCAGTTTGTTCAGTTAAAAAGCTACCTCATTAGCTGCATTACACTCCAGAAGGATTCACTGCTAAGGCAGTGGTGAAGCAAGACTAAATAGTGAAATATAACACCGCTTAAATAACTTAAACCCTGCCATATGCGGATTATCATTATGCAAATGTATTTTAGAAAGGTTGTATATAAAATTGCTAGGTGCTGATTAACGTAAACCATGCTTCTTCAAACAGCTGCTTTTTAGAAAAGGCAGTGTGGAAATTGTGTTTCAAAACATATTCGAGTTGGTGTTTTCCATCTGAGCTCTAAAAATGTCTGATCCTCTTCTTTCTTGAAGTAAATACTGTTGATTTTACAGTGATTTTCAGAGCTTTTCATTTCGTCTTCTCGATGTATTTATTTGACTAGTACCTCCCATTGGCTACATTCAGATAGCTTAATCTGGAGAGCCATCAGCTATTGGTCTCTAACCAATTCAAACAGGCAGGTTTTAAATACTATAATTAATGTGACAAGGCTTGTGCTAATTTTGCAGATAGTAAGTGATCTTACTGAAATCTAAATTGCAGAACCGAACGCACATAAATCCTTTTACAAGTTGTTTTTTTCACTGGAATAAGACCCACCTTAATTGATTTGTTTGCAGTGTGAAAGAATAGAGAGGAGTTTGACTGCTCAACACCCATTTTGCATAAATAATAGAAGCCGCGCAATTCAAACCACATCACTTGCAGAATGTGCCACTTCTGTGTGTGGTTGGTTGCATATAGAAAAAAGAGGGAAAGACTGACAGCTTTTGTTCTACAATTTCGATTTCTTTAGAACCATACACCAGCAGGTACATCAATGCCATCACTGTTTTAGCTATTAAAACTGTGGGCTGTCCCATTTCATTTTATGTTTCCCAAATTCACGTGGCTGCTTTGTAGAAATCGAGACTTTTTATCACTGTCAATTTTCATTTGTATAATCTGTATTGTTAAGCATAAAAATACACTTTGAGTTTATGCTAACGAATGAATTTCACAGATGCCTCCAAAATATGAAGCATAAGAAATTATTGGTACCCTCTGGTAGCTAGACAATAAAAAGAAAGGAAGTAGTGTATTAAGTCTACCCATTCTATATTTTTATTGCCCCCTTGAGCTAAAGACTTTGAATGTGGCTGGTTTAAATTCAGCTCTAGTGACAAACTGCTTTTACTGGTGTCTGCTAACTACCATCATATTAACCTTTCCATTAGTGCTTGCTTAGAGATTTTAGCACAGTTCCTCCTGAACATCCTAAATCTGCCACATTTGATTACAGCATATCAGTAAAGTGCACAGTGATTATGATCTTATCTCTTATTACTCCCTTGCTTGGCAACGACTCACATGTCAAGTTTGCTGACAGAGATGAGTAAAACTTGATAAGTGTCCACAGTTTTGTTTTCCTATTGTGCTGTGGTGGCAAAAAAAAAAAAAATACCACACTGATAATAAAGCATCTTATGAAAAACTCAAAGAGATTCAATTAGCCTTTCAATTAAAACCAGGAAGATTTTCCAGCAACTCTCAAAAGCTTGATTTTTATATTGGGAATAGAAAACTCGTAAAGCATGGCAAATTATAAGAAAGGACTTGATTGACCAGGGAAAAAATCAAGAGGATGTTTATCACAGAACTGATTAAAAGTTGCTGGTGGCTGCATTTGAATTGCCACCTGGAAAGACTTTTATTTTTTAATCAGAAGTATTTTAGCTTAGAGAATCAATTGGTGACTAGCTTCTTTTGTTTGGTTGTTTGTTTATGCTTTTTTTGTTCTACCTCACAGTAATTCCAATAGTTTTGTATACTAAATTCATCTTTTACACTTAGAATGAGTTAAATTTATCTGAAACAGGTTTTGAAAGAAAAAAAAAGAGAGAAGTTACAGTTAAGAGAACTTTAGGAAAATATACACCTTGTCTCAGGAAATGAAATCTTGTTGTCGGTAGGAGACAACACCTCCAAGACACAAATCTGGTTTTTTCCTTGTCAGCGAAATTCCATTCAAAGGAATTTTAGTTTTTATACTACACCATTCCCACGGTTAGTTTTCCATTGTACTTTGCTGAAATACGAAGTATATTTTTAAAATCAATCACAATATTTGAAGACCATTACTTCCTTCACTTTATCCCCTGACCAACACTCATCAGTAATAATCAAAAATAGAACATTACTTCTGACTTTGTCTCTTCCTAGAGAGCATCACTGTGGGGTTGGGGTTTTTTGTAAATTTCTAAAGTCTGCGCAATCAGACAGAAGTGTCCAAACCTCTCTGTCTTGAAACTTCTGCTTTTTAAAAAAAAATTACCTGTTCGCCCTAAATACTTTCCTTCTGCTGTAACATGCTTATATATTTAATTCTTCCTGAAAACATATGTGCTTTTTACTTTCTTCCCCTGTCTACATTATTTCATCCTTACCATCACTCTTCACTAATCTCTTTCCTCAGGGTCCTCTTTTCTTCGTCTAAGTTAATCTTTATTCTTCCTTAAGCTGAAGAAATCATCTCTTGATCAGGCCATTTTCTCCTATTATAACTTCATCGTTTTCCTTTTAAAATTCATCATACCTGTAAATACATTGTACAAATATATTCAGGCTCTTTGATTTCTGTGCCTGCTTTACTCCACTGAAAATGTGCCTGATAAAGTCAGTAGTAGCCACTTCCTACTTAGCAAAAACTAAACACCTCTCCCTGTTTCCTGAGGTTTTCATGATGCTTTATTGCAATTTCTGGTTTGTAGATCTCTTCATTAGCAAAGCCTGATGTAGTTCAGAATTGAGGTTGATCTTTGTGTGGTAAGGCTTTGCTAAGCCTGTGTATTACAAAGCTGCAGGGCTGTATTCTCCATCCGCCCTGCTTTCAGCAGCTTGTGACACCAGCTGATCATAAACCTCTTCAAAAAACATTTCAAAACAGAAGAGCAACAATTTCAATTTGTTTCTCTGGCATCTTTAAGAGACTCCTTGCTTTCTGAGAATTAGTGGTAAGATGGCCCATGTTACTGACCTCAGTTCCTCTCTTCTCTGGTAGCAGACATTGCCTTCTAAAAGTTTTATTAGCTGTCTAAGCAGGATGAGGGAAGAAATAACACAAGTGAGACTATCATAGATGGAAATGAAAAGTATGAGAGAATTTTAAAAAGAGGTGAAAATACCAATAAATAAAAGAAAGCCATTTTGATGTTTGCCAAATGTACATAAATCAATGGGTTTGCTGACTACTCAAGTTAGGGAAGCAATCAGAGGGAGGCTGAAAATCTTGTAGAAGAGGTAGGTATTTTCACATAAAGGGATGCTGGTAAATGTATAACCCAGGCATATTCTCTGTCTGTAATAGTAATAGTGTTAAAAAGTGAGTTTGGATTAATAACAAACAGTACACAAAACAATGCAGAAAGTATTATTATGTTTTTGTATATTCAAGGCTAGGACCTTACCATGTTTCACTAGAGTTCCTTGTACAAAGAGGAAACTGGGAAAAAAATACAGTGTTATTTAACAGATATGAACAAAGTGGGACACAGTGAATAGCACAGAGAATAATTACAATCATACATACTCCTTTAATAATGTTAGAAAAATAAAAGAAAATATATACGTATATAAATTAAGGCAAGAAATAGATTACATTTACCAAAGTTAATTTGTAGAACTTACTGACGTGAGGTAAATCTGAGAACAAAAGCTTCCCATATAGCATTATAAAAGGGTTTGATGCTAATACAAAAAACAGAAATAGCTATTATAGATTAGCTTGAAAACTAAGTCAATTGAAACCCTTGTATTTCAGATCATAGGGCCAGATTATAATGTTCTAATGACAAATGCTGTTGTTAGAGTTTACTGCATTAATTTAAACATTCCGAACTTGTTGGTGTGTAAGACACTGGATGAATGAGAGGTTTGATTCAGTCTGCCAGGTTCTCTGTTCCTAGCTACATGCACAGTGAAGTGCAACATCCTCTTGAAGCAAAGATTTCTGAAACTTTTGCAGCTGAGCCTTCCTTTAGAAAATTGGTCATGTTCTGTGCCCCACTGAATATATCTTTTGCCCTTAGCTTCCCTGCATCTCAATTATGCAAGCAGCTAGTGGGAGCTGGGCTGCACATCCTCTCAGGGGTACAGTTTGCTCGATGGGACCAGTTACTGTAGGGAAGTTGGAGAAAGTATTTGTAAGTGTGCTGAAGTCAAAGGTATTATAATAGTATAAAACCTGGCCAAATTGGATGAAAATCAGGCTCAGAGTTTATTCAAAGTATTCTCTTACCAATTTTATTTTTAATTTTATGATCGGTATGGTTACAATCCAGGCAGCAGCAAAGAAGCCCACTAATTGCTCATTAAGAATTGCTCTGTAATTCCTTTGTTAGCTTTGCAGTTTTGCAGTGGTTGGAATAGCTGAACTGTCATTATCCAGATTAAAAACAATGGTATCATAGTACTACATAAACCCTTTGGAGAATGAAGTATTCCTCCTTTTAAAAATCTTCCTCTACTGACAGTAAAGTCTATTTTATACCTAGCTGTAAGAAAATAAATCTTTGATCTTCTAATAAAGTCCTCACCACTCTAGTATGCTGTAACAAGAATTTCCTTTCTCTCTCTTAATAGACTGAAGACATTAAAGAGATAGCCCGGAAGACACAAGCCCTGCCAAAGGTGAACACCAAAAGGCAGCGAATCGTAGTCTTCACCCAGGGCAAAGATGACACTATATTGGCTACAGGTATGTTTTTTGAATCTCTGTTACCACTCACAGTAACTATTCCAGCTAATCAATTACAAGTTGTGGTTTTACAAATTCTAAATGGTAGTCAGAGAATTTGCCTTTTGATGTTACTCCGTGTTTCTCATCTTTTATGCTTTTAATTGTTTCAAGAGTCTGAATTTAAGAAGCTGCTTTTTCACAAGAATGCTTGAGAATTTAGTTCTGAACATTTTTATAACATAGATTTAAAATATTGATCCAGTTGGTTTTACTCAGATTTTTATGACTTGAGATTTTATCTGTGTAGCCATCTTTGCTGCAAACAAGAATACACTGTGCCTGCTGAGAACAGCTGTGCAACAGTGTAGTATATTTAAACATTTGCAAAGAGGAGGAAGTGAAATCCAGTACTAAGTGAATTTCCAGGCTTTTTTTGCTTTGAGCAGAAAGTCTCACTTTAGCTTTTTTCAGCTGTCTGCTCTTCAATTCTCAAAGGAGTACGTGGGAAAAAGGTGTTTTAGCAGGGATACAAGTAGTTTCTGCTGTCTGAGTTGATGATGTACGACGCACAGATTTAAGCTTTATAAACATGACTGCCTACCTTTTGACAGTCTCTTTAATTCTGTCCACCTATGCTTCTAGACTAAATAAAGCTATTAAAAACATGTGCTGTGGCGAGCCATTTTAGTAGTTCATTCCTTCACCAGGTAAGTTATTAGTCTGGGCTGAATTCCTCCTTTGGAAATCAAGTGAAGTAGAGGAAGCTTTGCACCTGAGGGACTGGTGCTTACTCATACGATATTTGCCTCAAAATCAGAATTGGCTTCAGACTGTGGCTTCAGGGCTAGGCACTAAGCAGGTATGTCACTGCTGTATAGATCATTCCTAGCAGCAGTTTGAATGATTTCTCCAATAGTTTGCTCCTTCCCCTGTTTTGTTAACTACAAACTGTTTTGAAGGAAATAGAAACCAGTCACTGAGAGCTGGGTATGTGTATCTCACTGAATGATGATGGAAGTATTCCTTCCAGAAAGTTACTGCCTGATGTGAATGGCCCATGTGGAGGCACTCCACTTGAGTATTGTACAGTTGACTGAAAAACAGCAGTATAAAAATGTTTTTATACATGAGCTAGTAATAATGTAGTAAACCTAAATCTTATATGTAACCCTCCTGTGCTCTTATTTAATTTTCACCGAGTACTTTTTTTATTCTTCAAACTGGAGTTGTTAACAAATCCATTAATCCCTTCTTTGATATTTTTACAACCGGGAGCTTATTTGAGGACTGACACTTGCTAATCTTAGCTGTTTGTTCGCTATGAAATGAACTTAAATTAGAGAATGCACTTTATATGCATGATAAATGTGAGATGGATAGAGACTGTATGCAATGGTGTCAGCTACAAAAGCAAACGTGATAAATGTTAAGGCAGTTTTGAGCCCTAGGATAAGCTATTCAGTGCACAAGCATAGCTGAATCTCTTTGCTATGTTGTTATTCATGGCAGCCAAATAAATGTCAATAATAAAAGAGAATTAAAGATTTTCATTTCCCAGAGGCAGTCCTCTAATACAGCTTGATCTTTCATTTCATTTGTAATTCGTTCTTGTGTCAGGATGCAATCATTCGCCAGGCTCTGTGTGTCATGTTAAGTCATTTAATAATGATTAAGAACATAAAAATGTTTGGCCTATGGGGCAATTCTCGAAAGAGATACCAATTTGTTATTGTTTTCCCCCTTTTCCCTTCCTTTGGTGTGGACCATCTTTATCCCACCTCCTCACATTAAAATGATAATGAAAGAAGGAAAATGTGTCCCTTAATTTAGCATATGATGATACCTTAGAATGGCATAGACTGCTGCTAGCACACTTATTTCAGAACTAACTGGGTCTAGATTTCAAACCTGCAGAGGAAAGTATAAAAGTTTCTAAATGATCTTTAAAAAAATTACTACATTTAGGAGTTACCAGTATAAAATTCTTTTTTCTAATGTACAGGAGTATGGTTTTTGAAAAAGCAGGCTGTGTGTACTTGTTTATCTTGCCTTACTGAGGGAATGGTAAGGTCTCAAAAAGCTTGTGCCTAGATTAAAATAGTATTTGCAAAGTCAGCTATGGATTTGGCTACGCTTGTTCATACCTTCTGCTTTATATTTTGTCCAGGTTAGTAATAATAAGAACAACATGTTTATTATGTTGAACAACATATTTATGCAGAGACCTCGACAGATTGCAGAGAGACCTTGACAAATTAGAGAAGTGGGCAATCACCAACCATATGAAGTTTAACAAGGACAAGAGCTGAATTCTGCACCTGGAATGGGGCAACCCTGGCTGTGTGTAGAGACTGGGCAAGGAGAGGCGGGAGAGGAGCACTTTGGAAAGGGTCCCAGGGGTCCTGACCAATGTCAAGGTGGAGGGAGATGAGTCAGCAGTGCCCTGGAGGGCCAGGCGTGTCTGGCTTGGATCAGGCTGCACTTTGTGAGGAGTCACAGCCAGCTGGCCACCCCCATCCTCCTGCCCTTTCCCCCTGCCCCCGTGCATGGCAAAGTGAGACAGGCAGCACAGAGGCTCTGAGGACATCCATACCAGAGCTCTGTTTGCTCTGTCAAAGGCTCTATTAAGGATGTTCCAAGACAAGGCAGCCATGGGGCAGGGTTGTGAGAGGAGGGTGCACCTCTTTGAAGAGTTATGTGTTGGTCAAATGAGGATAAGGTTATGGAAATAACAAGGGGATGTACTTGGATACTGTTCTGACTGGAAGGAGAGGAAATAAGATGGATAAAAGGGGTTGTTGCAGATTGCCAGGCCATTAATGAAGGGGCACAGAATGATACATGCTGAAAATTTGACATGCAATTTCTAGAGCAGGGTAGAGGTGTGTGTGATAGGAAGATGGCCAGATACTGCTCGTCATTACACGTGGAGAGGACTGTGGCAACAGTTCTTGGTTCTTGGACATTCCAGAGAATGGAAGTATCAACAGGTATTTGAGGAGCAGAGCATAAGGCAGAAGGGCACAGCTTATTACCAAAAGTAAAGGTGGACCAAACAGATTGGAGAATATAGTTCTTGCAGATGAGACACAGAGCTTAGACTGAGACAGCAGAAAAAACATCTTCCTTCAAAAATTGGCCTAGACATGCTGAAAAGACTTTTAGTCATCTTATGAATTGCCACAATTTATACAACATTGTTTTAATGCCAACCAAAAATACTGGTGGCTCATCTCAAACAGACCACAAGCTGTAGGCAGTCAGGTATGGATTGACAGACAGCTTAGAGATCCATGCTGCTGGAGCAGATCATGGAAACAGAAAGAAGCAAAAACTGCATCAGCAGTCTCAATCTATGCCATTCCCATTTGTCAGTCCATTTTCTTTGGCTGTCAGAATTATTTGTGTTTTCAGAGGAAAAATTTCTCTGTCTTTATCATGGAGTGCATTGGGTCTTTCTGCTGTCTGTTCATATCTGCTCCATCACAGTACTCCAGCCCCAAGGCCCCTTTTCTCTCCCCTTCCTTCCTGTTCTCTGTCAGTAGAAATAATTGCAAGGAAGAGGCAAGCTCAAATTCAAGCTGAGTGTGATCAGTGTGTTTTAGAGAGAAAGAAAGGAATGTTTAGGATTGGCATACAGGAGCTGTGGCAGATGAAGTGTTGACTAAATTAACTGTCACCTTCTAATAAGACTTCACTGAGCACAAGCAAATGATTGTGGTGTGAGGTTTTCGTCTCCATGTCATAGAATTGTAGAATAGTTTGGGTTGGAAGGAACCTTTAAAGGTCATCCAGTCCTACCCCTCACAATGCGTAACGACATCTTCAACTAGAACAAGTTGCTCAAAGCCCTGTCCAGCCTGACCTTGAATGTTCTCAGGGATGGGAATATCTGCAGCCTCTCTGGGCAGCCAGAGGTGCATTTTTTGGTGATGTCGAATTTTATTTTTTTACTGAAAAATTTGAAGGTGTTGGACCTTCTCAGTGACCTTAAGAATGAGCATGGACAAAAAGATTGTCATTTTCTCTATCACTGATCCCCAGCATGACTGAATTTTGATAAAACTGTCTTGGAAAAACCAGCCTGTGAGAGGCACCTGTGACAAAACCTTTCAGCACAGAGGATTATGCTTAGGGAAAGGGACTGGTAACTGAAAATAGGATCTATGGACTTGCTCAAAAAAAGTTTATTGGAGGACCAATATTGGGTTAATTTCTTGTGGGGATGCTCCTCATCCATCCTGGGAATTACTTGGCTATCAAGACTGGTCCCGCTACCAGACCCTTGTTCCATGATACCCCTCTTAGCAGGCCTGAGATTCTGGATTTGACTGAGTTTTGAGGTTTGACTAAGCTTATAGGATACATTTCACATTTCAAGACTTTCATCTGTAACCACAAGAAATACGTAAGCAGAGAGAGAGCAGGAGAAGTTAATGAACACGTGCAGTCTCCTGATTTCAGCAGCTGGAACTTTTAAGAAATGCACAAAAAATCAGCAAGCTGTGGCAGGAACATGTATGTCCTATCTATATGTGTGCTCTAATGTTTGTCAGAATCAAATGCTGTGAAAGCTATCCATTTTACAGAGTTGCTCATAACAGTTTTAAACAAATTACTTTTAGTCAGATACATTTTATGACTGGTCTTGACCCAAAGGGAAATCTTCAGAAAGTCTGAGCAAAATCAGTTCAGCAATGGAAAATGCTTTTATATTGAAATATTTGCATAATTCAAGAACAGCTGAAGCTACAAACGTTAAACTTGGCTTGTTTTATAGCTTTAATAGAGGAAAGAAAAACAATCCAAATTTAAAGAAAATCACTTCAGCATTTTTCAAGTTATGAATGATGAAATCTGGCATGTTCAGGGGTGAACATAGAATTTTCCATTCTTTTTCCCCCCTGATGTTTGCAGGACCACCTCTATTTAAGGCCGTGTTTGTAATAACCTCATTTGCTGGAATATGGCAGTAAAAATTGATTTTTCTAAGGATTCAAGCATTAAAGCCAGCTTAGGTTGGGCTTGCTAACCACTTAAATCTTCATTTTTTGGGATATTTCAGGGAATCTATTAGCAGTGCTGGCAAATGTGGTAAAAAGAGAGAAGTTTATCTTAAAACTTAATTAATGCACCTACCACATAGTGCATGCAGAAATAGTTCTGTAGTTTTCTATGTGTTATCATTGTAGTTTTATCTTGTCCATAAATTAAACAGTCAGTGCAGTATAGCCAAGTTAATATGTCACAATAAAATTGCAGTGTTACCAAATTTTAAAGCCTGCCTACCGAGCTTTGGATATTGAAGAAATACTAGGCATTTGCCTCTACATGTTATCTGGAACAGAAGACTGAGCTAAATGGATGTTGGTGTCACCCAGTACAACTGTTCTTATAGTAATATATGCAGATATGCTCATAAATTAAGTTTCTGTGTTTGACTAGAACTAAAACCTATTCTACATTCAAATAATGACGAATGGTAGTGTGTTTTGTGAATTACAAAACTGCTTTTACTTTTTAAGTATATATTAGATCTTAACTGTTTTAGGAGATTTTTTAAAACCATTTCTTTAAGAAGGTTTATCACAGTTGTGGAAATGAGAGATTTTAAGAGCCGTTCTCAAACTGTAATAGTGTGATGGGGTGTGCTTTTTGAGGAGAATAAAGAGGGCTGATGGTCAAGCATGTAGCTCACTCTAAACAGAAGTCAGTAGGTTTTCTTTGTCAGGTTGTGCTGCAAACACAGACCAACATGTACCCTGTAAGCCTATCTATAAAACACAGGAGTATTTAATACTATTGATGCTCCTGACATTTTGTGGTGGGTCTGTCTGCAGCTCTTCTTCTGTAAGTTCCTGAGTACAATGTGTTCTTCTCTAAGAAACAAGGAAAGATGTTATTTTTCTCCTTGCTTACAGCTTTCATGCTTGGCCTTCCAGACAGGAAAACCTTGACTAGCCCTTTTTTTATCAACTAGGCTTCCTGTGCATTTATGCAAACCAAAGGAGGAGTGCCTTGGACTCAGGGAGACAGTAGCTGAGTTTTATTGCCATGTGCTGTCTTTTTCACATGATTACGCACTTTCGCTCTTCCCTCTCCATTTATATTCACAAAGAGAAAGAAAAATTTCAAAAACAAAAATGGATTTAGAAAAAAAGGACATTTTAGTTCCCTAATGGCTTAACAAGTGAGCCAGAAAGCCCAAAAGAATCAGTTTATTTGTGTCTTAGGAAACTATAAAATCTAAATTAATAATTGACGTTTTTTGATAGGGATTAATGAATAGCAAAGCTGGTAATACCTTTTTGTAACTGAGACCATTCATGCTTTTATGCTGCGTGGGAATGGAAGACTGAGCATTTTATTAGACAGGTGAAACACATTATTAAAACCTAAATTCCTGGATACAGGTATCTTGTCTGGATCAACTGTTGCACCTCAAAGAATGTGTATATACATATGTAAATAGGCACGTGTGTGTGTTTCAGTAATTCCATATTGATTTAAGAAAGGAATGTCTTCTCTCATCTGCTGTGTCAATACACCAATTTAGCCCAGAAATTGAGAGTGAAGATGGGAAATCCCTTTTTCATGTATAATCACTAGTAGTAAGGAATATCAAAACTAGCTTCAGTTTCAGGTGATGCAATGAGTTTGCATCCTACAGTTCTGAGCTCCTTTAAGCTGTGGAAAAATACATGTTTGTTAAAGGACAATAAATATGGGCCCCGACTCCATTTCTTAGAACTAGGCTGTATTTATTCTTCCATGGAAGAACTTCTGTATTTGTTTCTCAGATACATAGACTCAGCTTGAGGAATTCAGTTTTTATACTGTAATTCTAAAAAGGATTTTACAAAAGATTGTTGGGGACATAACTATGAATAGACAAATCCACTGCTTAGTAGAAATTCTATGATATTGGTGTGGCAATACAGAGTGAAAGAGTAGAAGCAGGACTGAGGCAGGCCAAAGGGCTGTCTCTAATGTGATGTTTGCAAATGTACAGCAGTGGGTACTTGGAAAAGAGGATAAAACCAGAGCAAATCTGGAGTAATAGTTCCATGTGACACTCCAGCAAAATGTAGCTTGGGGATTTGTGAACTAGAGATGTTGTCTTTGTGCTTAATAGGCCAGAATAGGATTTTATTATACACAATGTCTTGTGATAATGAGTGTCACAGGGTCTGTGTTACATAAAGAAATCCATCCCCTTATTTGCTTGGATTCAGACACATACCCTGGCTACCTCTACCTGGCTACCTCTAACTGTTTGCATGGCTAGTCCATAAACATTCCATGTACAATGTCTTCTTCCTTTTGATTTTGAAGAACTCTTGCTTATCTCCCTTGCACTAGTCTTTTTTCCAGACTCTTTTCATATTCTGTTTACTTGTTCTGTGTTTGATCCATAATTCTGACACTCTGAGCCACCCTTCACTGCACCTTTTTGCAGGTCTACTTAGTCTTTGTGAATGGGTGACCAGAATGTTCAACTTGCAGGTTCCTGAGGAATTTACAAAGTGGTTTAATTTTGTTGTTTTCTTTGTTCTGTATGCCTCTCTTCGTAATTCCTAACAGTTTACTTGCTTTTCTGGCTGCCACTTATGATTGATATGACATTTTCATAGAATTTTCTGTTATAACTTCAAATTTTCTTTATAGTATGGTAATGTGTTGTTTAGAGCCCATCATTGTGTATTTAAAGCTAGACTGTTTTTAAATCAGCACATTTTTTACAATGATTGACAAAGAATTCTATAGCCCATTAATCTTGGACACTTCTGCCATTCTTCACACTCAGCTTTTGTTTTTGCTATCCCTAATGAATCAAAATATCTCACAAGATGTTGCCCACTGCACTGGAGAGCTCCCTCAGAAATGGTGTATATGGGCAGGAGATGCTACCCCAGAGCAGGTACACACAGCACTGAAACTGGACTGAGGCAGGGGGATTTTGGTAAGGCCACCTCTTAAATCACTTGAGGCCTGTCTTGCTTGACTCTGGAGAGCAAAATGGAACAAATTTAGCTTAAGACACTGATTCAGGTGTCATTAAATCCCAAATAAACATTATTTTTCTGGAAAGAAAGTACCTCTACGTGCAGTGCTTTTTTCTCTTTTTTTCTTTTCTTTTCTTTTTTTTTTTTTTTTTGAGAAATGAGGGCTTCCCTTTGATATTATTCCTCAATTAGAGCACCCACACAAAATTAATTTATAATAAATTGCTGGTGTCTCCTGTAATAGCTGTAATACTTTAAAACTGTGATCATTTTACTTGCAACCTGAATGAGTTGTGTGGTATTTGTCCAGAAAATGTTACACCAGTACATTGTTATTCTGTTTGCCCAAACCATGAAGCAGCAGAACTGCCTACCACGTATCTTGAGAAGGAAGAGTAGTGGTAGTTAAGCCTTGTGGTTACCAAAGCAGGCTCCCACTCTTCTGAGCAGTCATGGAAGGAATGAGGGCTCACCTTACACATTCTATGGCTGCATGGTCCTCAGAGAGAGTTTCTCACACTTGTGTCCATGGCAGTTTTAAACTGCGAGTAAAATCAAAAGTTGGTGGCTCCTCCTAGGACACTTTTCCATCCCCCACTGCTCCTCCCACCCTGCCAGCACTTCTCTGCCCACATGGGGCAGTTGATCAGTCTGCACAGACTGACAGAACCCTGCCTGGTGAGTGATGAGTGCTCTGGACCAGCCCCTCGCAGTGTCCAGGCGAGTGCTGATGCCAGCATGGGAGGGGAGTTTGCAGCATTTGCCGTGGGAGGAGACAAGGATGAGGCTCCATACCTGCAAACTGGCTGAAGCTGCTGTGCAGCCTCACTTCGAGGCATAAAACATGGTGCTTTGTTTGGAACTTCCATCAACAAAGACTAGTTCCACAGCTGGAATAGAAGTAGCTTCAACATTGGCTGATAATGCTGTAGAATGTCTGCGAAGCAAAGAGCAAAGAATAAGGGGACAGAGCCACAGATATGCTATCAGAAGGGAAACAAACTCTTTATCATCTCATGTGCTGAAAACCACCGATTTTATTATAGAACTCAACTAAAAGGGTGATAAAACAGCAGAATCAGTAATTGGGAAGCACTGGAAGTGGAACAGCCTTCCAAATTTAAATTGTGCTTTTCACATATACATGTAATTGATGCAAATCTGTCAAGGTTATCCCAGTTTTGTGACACCTACCTACCTACCCATCTTCACGTACCCCGAACAGGGAATTCTGATGACTTTCAGTTTTTTGAGAACTGTTTCCACATCTACAGTGTTAATGTCAGTCTAAAAATATTTTCCTGAGTTTTTGAAAAAACTGAAGAAAATCCAAATCTATAGTATTCTGTTTCATAGAAAATAATAATCCTAGACGCTCCTAATTAAATTTATGCTTTAAGGTCAAAGTTCACCATTGTCCTTTCCTGTGCATTCATTCAATGTTCCTGAAATATTCAGTATTAGACACTAGCCATTTCTCCTTAAAAACATATGCTTTAATGAGTTGAAATCTGAAACCTGTGCTTTAAAGGTTTACACTTCTCGCCTCCCAGCATTTAGGGTTGAATCATACTAACAGGATGTCTGTTTTATGAAATTAATCCAACAGTATTTTTTTACCAATAATTTTTGAGAAATAGATTTTCTCCGTATCCTAATTTGGTGTGATTATTTTTTTCATTGTAAGAAATTAAGTGTATGGCTTGTTCAGCAGGTTTCATAATGGATCAATAATTTGTTGGCTTAACTTTTTTTTTCCTGTGGAGATGTGGGAAGATCAATTTCTGTAGTGCCCTAGGTCAGGATCAATAGTTTTAATAAAACTTCCTTTTTTTGTTGTTTTGGGGTTGTTGGGTTTTTTTGTTTTGCCTTTGTACCTTTGTATGGTTTTGCTTTTATTAATGAGCTTTTCCTTTAGTTTCAGACCATTAATGGTTTTCAGATAATGTCACACTGCCCAAGGTCAAGGCCAGTTTGAACTAAAAACTCTGCTTATGTTTAAAGGTATTGAATGGGTTTCATATGTTAGAAGACATAAGAGTTTGAATCACTGCTTTCCAGGGCCCAAAGTTAAAACAAAACCAAATCTCAATCTTTTGGGAGGATGACACATTCAGGCCTTTTTTGTGGTTCCCTAAATAAATAACAGTTGTCTTATTTATGGAACTCATACTGGCATTAACAACGTGGGTAACTACTGTGGCCTTGACTGCTCTTCAATTAAAGATACTAAAAGCTCCGTATGGACCTTTATAATGGTGTATATTGCTCATTCCACAAAACCAGTTCGAAATAAGATGGCATCTCTTTTGTTTATTCCTGACATTCTGGATAGGAAGAAGCAAATTATCAAAGCGTGTGTTATCAGCTGGAGCACTTGAGAGAATGCGATGTTGTTGTCTCTGAGGCCCAACCCTGTGTCTTTTGAAATCAATGGAAAGATCTCATTAACTTCATTGGATATTGATTATGGTCATGGAGAACTTAAAACATTCATGAATATTAATGGCTTGTACTGATCCATGTGTCTTTTTGTGCGTTTGTACCTTGTCTGGAATCTGCGATTCAATTTTTGTAGTCTACCTAGAGGTTATAGAAAAAGCAAACTTCATGTAAGCTGAAAGATTTGATAACACATTTTACCTGGAGGTGTCTTCTTTGTTGTGTGGTAGAAGTGAGGGGCACAAAGAGCTGCACCCTTTGACCACTGGCACCTAGGCAGATTATCTTCTGTAGAAGGTATTTTTTTCCATTATTTTGGCAGTGTTAGCCTGTTTTTTACCAGGCAGCAGTTCACTTCATAACAAATCATCACAGAGGAGTTTGAACAGCAGAATCTGTACTCAGAAGGTGCCCTACAGACTCTGGTAGCCCATCATCTTTAATTTAGAGATTTTATTTCCCATCTTGTGATTGCAGTTGAATGAACATTGTAGAAAAGTTTAAATTGTAGCTATCCATGTCATGCTTTTGCCATAAATGATGGAACTT
This sequence comes from Eopsaltria australis, assembly GCA_034509425.1. Classification (NCBI taxonomy): domain Eukaryota; kingdom Metazoa; phylum Chordata; class Aves; order Passeriformes; family Petroicidae; genus Eopsaltria; species Eopsaltria australis. The sequence continues at coordinate 1,117,239 of JAVTVJ010000525.1, forward strand.
ACGTTTTCAAGCCTCTAATCTTCACCTGCTCAAATAGTCTCTATAGAATAATTGCACAGAGTGGAAGGAGAGTAAAATGTGGGTATGTATGGTGTCCCTGGATGAAAATTAACTGCAGGAACTGACCCTTTGATTAGAAGTTTCTCTGCTGTAGCATCCAATTTCAGACGATGAAAGTTGTGGGAAATAGATGGCTGAATGGAAGACAAATCCTTAGCTCCAGGAGGGACAGAGCAGAGATTCTGGCTGGTGGAAAAAGCGGACAAAGGGGAGATTTGAATGGGTCCTGCTTTGCCTGACTTCGGGAATTTATTTTGTGTAAGATCACAAAACATCTAGAATGAACATTAAGGGTATGTAGGAGGTTAATTGGAGTGCTTGGAAATGGTTAATTGTCTAAAAGTGGAATTGTGAGATTTTATGATCAGTTTGGCTCAGTGATTTCCACAGTAGGTTTTAGAGATAATGGAAGGTGGAAATTATTTAAATGCCATGTGTGAAAAGTAGGCTGTGCATGTCAGTCTGATCTCAATGACCTGGCCTTGACACACCTGAGCATATTATAGACTGTGAAGTGGCAGTTAAGTTATAAACCTCTGGATGCCACAAAAATAATGTTTGTGTAGTTCATCTCATTTGAATGAAAGTAGGTTCTGTCTTACTTTCACCATAACTGTTTTCTTTGATATGAATAATAAAGACAGTCAAGTAAGCAGACCTGGCCTAGAGTATACAGACAGCAGATTTAGTGAACAGGGGAAACATGGACTGTTTTTGTATTGTTATGTTTTGCTATACCTAGTGAACGATATAATACTAACGTTTGTTCAAAAAGAGTGCACAGAGTAGCCTGACACCAGATTTAAAGTTGGGAAGGCTGCGTACACTGGTTTTGTTTGCTGTAGTCCAATACCGTGTGCCCCCCACTGCCCTCCTAATCCGTCCTGATTCTTCTGCCTGCCCCAGTGATTAGCAGTCAGAACTAAATCAGAGAGGAGTCTATGGAGCCAAATATTTATGTTCCTTGTAATGTGACACTGTGATATTGTACTGTGAACCTGAAAAGATGCCAGGCCATGCGTTGTGTCTAATAGCAATTGATCAAAAATGGAACTGCAGAACTCTACTCCAAATTGTTGGCTTTATAAATTTGATAATAAGTACATTTCCTGTTAGAATATAGCAGTGCAGTAAACTGTGCATGCCCTCTCTTCCCTCTGCACCTGTCCAATTGCGGAATGCTGTTTGTACAGTACATTGTCGTCGCTGACAACTGAATAAGAATTTTTAGGAGCAGTTGACTATCAAGTGATGGCAAATTTAAAGGTTATGCAAATTGTGCCAGTACAGCCCAGCTTGTTTCAGACCTCTTTTCTCTATTATCATATCAATTGAGTCAGCTCATAGTAGACAAAGCAAGGTTATGGGAACCACCTAGAGCATCATGCACCATTAAACATCAATGCAGCATACATGAACATCTGCAACAACGATCTTATTAACAGAGGGTATAACGGAAGGCAATAAACAGCTTTCTTAGGCACCTAATTGTAAAAAATTTAATAACCTAATACTTGCATTATTTATCAACAGCAATTTGGTCAAAAATTACACAATTGCAGTGGATTAGATTACAATACCTATTGTCTGCTGTAAATTGCTACAAAAATATGAAAATCCATTTGGGAGCAGTAAAACACTTTAGTTAGTAGAATGCTAAAAATGCAATTTTCTTTTAATTTCTGATACATCATGAAATATAAGTATCTGCTTTTTGCACTGGCATTTTTATACTTGGCTGAAACCAAATATAAAAAGACCCTAAGAATTGTTGATTTCCTGCTTGACTAGATAGCTTGAATGTTTCAAAAATCACGACACAGTTTTTTTGTTGTGAAAAGTAACATACAGAAAGCATAAAATGGTCTTGTGTGTGTGCAGTCAATATAGATGTTTGGAGGGACAAAGTAAAGCATATGAGATATCTGTACTGGATGTGTGTTGTGTGTTGGCTTCAGGAGGAGACACTGCGCTGGTTTAGAAGATGATAGTGTGTGAAGCTGTGGTCTCAAATGGCTGAGGGAAATGTATACAGAAATTAAAATACGTTAGAAGTTGATAACAAAGAGAAAGGATGTTTGGCTCTTTTCGGCCAAGCCAAACTCTAGGGATAGGTTAGGCTTGATTCCAGCCTTTGCTGGATACTTTGATGGGGATCAGATACTTTGGCGGGGAGGGCCAGCCCTCCTCTGCCTGGAGGCGGGCACTGCTGGACTCCCTGGCTTAACAGGGAACCAGAAGCCTGCTTGGAAAGCTTAGAGCTACAGCAGGAGAGCACCACTCTTCCTGTTTTATCCTGAATGTGTTGAGTTTGACAAGTGCATCCAGCAGAAAATCCTGCTCCAAATATTACTCTACTCCCAAGCAGCTTTATTCCTTCCTGGCACCGCCTGCTCCCAAATGTTGCCACTGAGTAGCAGCAACCAGATCAGATTTGTGTTTATGTGGAAAAAGAATGAAGCCTTCTATGTTTGTGTTAACATAAAAATCCAAATTGTGCTAGGATCACTGGCTACAATTTAGCCTCCTGGTCACCGGCAGACACCTCTGGCATTGCTTTAATCAGCAAGAATCAACAGGTGGTGGTGAAGGATGTGGGGCAAGAGGAAGAGTGATTCGACAAAGATGAATAGAAGCTTGGCAAAAGGATGAATTTGGCAAGTTGAGAGTTACAGACATTAATTTTGTTACCACAGAAAAAGGAAAGTTTTTCTTAAAAAATGTAGAAGTCTTTCCTTTTTAAATCTGGTTTTATTTCCTCTAGGAAAAGATGATAAAAAGCACTGAAACTGTCTATATAGCCATTAAGTATGTTTTCTACAGAAATGCTTCTAAAAGGAACAAGTAACAAGCATTTTCCATTTTTTCCCACATTTCTGAGTTGCAGTTCAAATGATCTCACTCTGTAGGGTAACCAGAGTTTTTTCCTGCATATCTCTGTGGTTTTTAATGCAGTATCTGCTTCTTGCCTTTCTTCATAACTTTCCCTAACTTAGTTATATCAGCAGAGTTTCTATATTTTACTTATATGCATCTATTTACTTGCTTACCAACCTTGCTTTTCAGCTTGGAAACTCTTCAGAGCAGGATTTTTTTTTCTTCTAAAACATATCTTGGTGGTCATCTTGACAATACAAAAATAATACATGTTAGAGAGATCATGAGTTGAACTCACTTGTATGCACTGACTCTAGTTTGATTTATTTTAAAATGTTTTATTGCTTCTAAAAAGATAAGTGTTTTATTTTGGGTATTATTTTGGTATCACTTAAATTTGAATTATTAAATTCAAATTTTATACTACAGAAATTAATACTACAGAAATAATACTTGAAGAAAAAGTAACCATGACTGACGGGCTATGATAGGAGTCTGACAATGTTCTGCAGAGAGAGAGGCGGGAAATTTTTTATTTTTCTGCCAGGTTACTTATTTTAGTTTTGCTGAGCAGCCTGACTTTATAGCGTTGGGGTTTACATTAGCTGCCAGTGCATGCCCTGTAAAGCCTGTTGGGTTACCTTTATGGGTGCACATATGGGACTGCCATGCTTTAAAGGCCTTCATACACAAACGTGATCCAAGAGCTCTTGCCAGAAACTCTTTGTCAGAGCTGCTAACACAGTAACTGTGTGGAAATGAATTCAATCCACTGTGTAGTCAATAATTGTAAAAATTCAGGGTTGCATGATTTACATCAAAATGTGCATGATGTTACTTTTGAAAGGTGGTAGATTTGCCAGCCTGCGTATGTCAGGTGTTAGGTAATACTTTTAAACTGGTAACATGGTACTACAGAGATCATAGTTTGGGGTATTTAATTATCTAAGAAATTATCTGCAACTAATGTAGGGGAAAAAATAAGCTCCTTCATTTTGGGCCAAATTTTTAACTTAGACTGGCATAACCCTTAGAGAATTCCATTAAAAACAGCAGAGTTGCTCTGTATCAACTGGCATTTTAAGAGTAGGATATTTTCTCGTTGACATTAGAAAAAATTTTGGCCTCCACTGCAGTGTCATCTTCTAAACAGATTTAAAATCTGCTAAAGTCTGATAAAATTCATTTAGTAAGCATGTTTTATTCTTCAAAAATAAATAAGTAGTCTAAGAAGATCCCAGTAAAGGGGACATGGATCTTACAAATGTGGAATGAGAAGAAAAAAAAACAAACTGTAAAAGTTCTAGAGCTGAGCTCCAAGACAAAAGGATGAAAATTTGAAATTTCTACATGTAATTTGAATTTTTAAAGGCAGTGCTGTAGAATTTTTGTGGTATAGCTAGTTTTGCTAGTAACAAATTAATTTTTTTTCAAGAAGAAGCAGATAGATACATTAACTTATTTTTAGTAATATATCTAGGGAAGGCTGTCTCTCTCATTCCAATGGACTGATTTTATTTATGAAACTAAATATAAATTCTCCCAGAAGAAAAATCTCCTTCAGAGCAGCTCTGTAGTGACCTAATGCTCACTCCTTCTCTTTTCAGTCTTACTGATGCTCAAGTGAAATAGAAGTGCCTTGGGCCCATTTCTGCCTCCACTGACAACCCATGCTTCTCAGATTATCATGTAGCATAAAAAAAGCTGTCATGTAACATGGCATTTGTTTAAATGATGTGATTTCTGTGTTCACCACTCTGAAACTGAGGTATAGCTAAGAAAGCTTGCAAGTTTTGACAGGTATGTTTACCCCGCTAGGGCAATATGCTTAATGTATGAAAAATATGAGGCTGAATACAGTTTTTGTCCTACTCAGAATCAAATTATATTGTGGTTTTTCTCTCTCTTTTTTTGGGTTTGTTTTGTTTTTAGCCAATGCCCTGATAAGCTTTTTGGTAGGAATTGCTTTGACATGATGTATAGGTCGATACTTGTCAGAAGATTCTCCCATAGGACAGTGTTTTGGTGGCCTAGCTGTGCAGTGGTTTAAAATACATCTGTAGAATTACATGAGGTGGAGTACAAGCATACATGTTTCCTGTTGGTCAGTGCCAACAGTAAGTGAATGCACACACGGTCTGGTTTCTGAGCTGAGAGATGTTTCATTTTTGCACTGTCCCCATAGCCACACTGCATAAGGATGAGGAGGGTGTGTGAGCCAAACGAGTGTCTCTGTAACCCAGACACACCTTTGTGGTGTATTCCTTACACGGGACATTGACATTCCAGCTCTCATCGTCTTGTGTGTTTACAAGTCTTGGCTACTTATTTACAGATAGAAATAGATTTGTTTGTATTTCCAATTCCCATACACAGCTCAAGAAATAATGGTGGAGGGGTGTGGCTTGGTGTTTTATATGTGAGGATCAAATAAGATGTGCAGTGGCCAATGCAATACATGTAGGATTTACAGCGCAGGGAGAGATACTTGCGTTTGTTAATATTGAAGGCCAGATGTGGTTTTTTGTCACCTCAGCTCACTGTGGTAGAGCTTGCTCTTCACAGAGACCAGGATCATACAATTTATGGGCTTTGTTTATTGTAACCTATCTCTCCTGTCTTCAGGACTGATTTTGATCCAAGCTCTTCACAGAACTTCCAGACAGTCATTGTGTTGTATCAGTGAAATACCTGCAGAACCTTTTCTTGATTTTGGTGCCTGTGACTTCACACCCTTTGGTTTTCCTGAGTCCTCATCCCATGTGAGCCTGGACAGGAGAGGCTGGAGCTCTGAGCATTACCTTATGTCTCCAGCAGCCATGCTGAGCTCGAGCACTGCGTTTCCTGGCAGTTCAGCGGGCGCAGTTTCAGCTGCCTCTGAAATCAGTGCCTGGCGGGCAAATGGCAATACTCTTATGTGCTTGTAAGGCTTTTTCAACAGAGTTCATTGCCATTCTAAACCTTAAACATTGTGACACATGCCAGAAAAATTCAGCAGCTTGTTCTTTAGGGCAGTTTTTCCATATATATATGCACATATATATATATATATTTTAAAAATGTTTTATTAGCAACAAACTGAAGCAGAGCTAGTATTTTCTGTTGACCTCTTGCTTCTCCATCTTTTAAGTGAAGTGTTCTGTTTACTTGTGCTAAAAATAATTTAATATGAGAAATAAAGTAGAGATTCAGCTCTTGGCACTGGCAGTGATGATATAGAAAATAATGCCATTTAAGTGTGCCCCACACCTTCGATAAAGTAAACAAAACACATTTAGCCTATAGAAGATGTTCATGAGCCATTAGTTGATGCTGTTACATTTCTTACAATTGTAACTATATACAGAGATCTGAGTCCAGTCTTGTGCTGGTATAAATCAAGAGTTATTTCAAAGGGGTGGTGTTGAATTAACAGGATTGCAGACAGAATCGGGTATAGGTTCAGAGGATGCATGCTGTGTGCAAAAATAGCTTTTAATTTTACGTCCTTGCTAATAGTTGATGTGTATGAGTGTACAAGTTGATTTGGATGAACCTTCTTTCTCCTATTAACTCTAATCCTATGAATCACACTTCAGTGAGAGGCTACAAATATGACTTCTGACTCAAAATGCTCTTGACCAGATAATGGTACAATTTGTATGTCTGAGAAGAGCTATAAAGGGAAGACAAGTCTCATTTACCTCCTAGGATAGAGGAAAATGGGGTCTGCACACTGTCATTTCCCCTACGGGTATCTATGGGACTATGACTAGAGCCACAGGAGATTCAAAGTCTTTGGCATCATATTCTTTCTCTGTTTCTACTGAAAATGAACCAGCTGTCTCTAAGGGACAGCACTTTACATCCTGATCAACACTTTCTCTTAGCAAACTGCGAAAAGAATTTTAGCTCCATTGCTGAAGAGACCCATTAATTGGGGTTTTTATTATGGAAATCAATTAATATTTGTGTCACTTGTATCATATCATAGACATATTAAAACATTATAAATGGCAACTGCTCTATAACTTGTTTAGGGTCATTTTTTTATTGTAGCAATAAAGGATAAACAACTGCTACATTACTGGTCATAAAGATTTCTTGGGTACATGTTGAATTCAATTAGAATACAGCATCATTTGTTGAGTACTATTAAAATACTTGATAGAAAGATCCCAAAGCATGTGGCTGACTTGAATCTTGCTGTAACTCCATTGAATGGCACTAACAGATTCCTTCTTTTTCTGACAAGCCCTGCATAGTTACAGCACCAGGCCCACAGTGCACAGACCTAAATGGTGGAGGGAAGAGGTGTTGGTGTGCAAAATGAGGCCAGCTTAACATGCACCCAGAAAGTGCCAGGAGCACCAGAGTGTCCAGAACTGCCATCTGAAAGTCCCAGCCTGAAAATGCAGGATCTCATTCTGTTTGCCCAGAAGTGACAGGTTGCATCAGCTCTGCCAGGTTTGCAGTACATCATCACTGCAAGTCTGAAGGATTCCCAGCTGGGGTTCAGTGCCCTGCCCCACGCTGCCTCGCAGATCTGGACAGTGCTGTGGTGATAGTGTGGGAAGCTGCAGTGTCTCTTTGATGTACATTATCAAGTGTGGCATCGTTGTGTGAAGGAGAGCAACAGCATTATTTTACTGTAGAACAAAACAGGAGAAAGTGTTGCTATACTGAGGGTTTTTTAAGATGTATAGATGTGCTGAAAGAAGATGGAGACTTAGAGCCTGTGGCTTTCTGGGGTTTACTTTCTGGAGGCAGGTGAGAGCTAAGAATCATCCTAAGCAACATGGGCTGGTTTCAAATACTTTTCTCATTACTTCTTACCTTACAGCTGCTCAGAGACATTTATAGGTTTTGAGTTCAGGTTTCTATGTTCTGTTAAGTTCTTCCTGTCTCTTTTTTTTTTTCTTTTCTTTTTATCTCTTTTTTTTTTTTGGCCCCTGATCTAAAGAAAGTTAGAGAGGGTGGAGGTGGGGAGGAGATGGGACAGAATTCTGTTTCACAGTTGTTCCTTTATTTTACAAGTTAAAGCTCACAAAAGAAACATGAATGTGACTCCATCTTGTAAGCATCTGTACTACCACTACCAGCCCATGGATCAAAAGATTATTTGAGGAAATAGCTAGGCCTTTTTTGTATGTATTTTAGATCTACCTTCTTCCTTTCATTTTATTTTGAAACAAAATTAAGGACACTTCAACATGTTGCCCATAAGAGTTCTGTTACAGGTAATTAAATGTAAGTTTACACATTTAATCTACTTTTAAGAGCAAGAGAGACTGGTAAATGACCCAGTTAAGGAAAGTACTCAGCCTAATTGGATGTAATGATTGCTTGCTGGTGTTTATTACTGTACTAAGAGTAGACATGTAGTCTGTGATTCTAATTTGGTTTAGAGACAGACCTGTAGTATTTGCACCTATCATCGGAGTTTGATTGTTTCTGCTAACATTGTGAAATAGGCTTGTATTCATTTGGGAGCTTAAGAGTATTAGAATGGGAGGAGCACTGGGTTTTTCCAGTTACTATTGCTCTCCAGTTTGTATCTCCCCAGACTGTTTTACCTACAATAATATGTTAAGCTGGATATGCTATTATATATTTTTGCCTAGGAAAATAAATAGAGATTTCGTCGCTTTATATATGTAATGTGAGAGATTAACAATAACTAATTTACCAATGAGCTGAATCCTTCTGACTTACCTGTGAACTTATCTTGTCTTTAGCCTATGAAGTCACCACAATAATGTCTGGATTTGATTATTTCTATGTCATTTTGAAAGAGTTGAGTTCCTGACAAATGTAAAGTCCCTGAAAGTTGAATCAAAGCCCCAAAATTTTAGATTTCACTAATACGTATTTTCTAAATTTTCCCTAATTATAGTCACCTTGTTGCAATTTTCACTCGCAATTCTGGGCTTCCAGGAAATTATATCCAAGTGGAATATGTTGTATCATAGAAGATATTTGTTACATAAAAGTAGAACACTGTGTTTTATGCCCAGAGCAGCAGCTCTTGAACTTCAAAACACTTATGTAATTATTCTTTATTTCATAAGCTCTCAGAATGATGAATGAAATCAGAACTGACTTTGAAAAGCAAGGCCAGTGACAGCCAGTGCACTTAGCCAAGGTGTCTCAATGTTTGCTATGATGGATTTGGGAGTTCTATAACATAATGGATCAAAAATGAAGTTAAAGCCACATTAAATTCATGAAAACAAGGATACTCAGAATGGAGACTTCTGCCTCATCGTAATTCATCTTGTTGTGTTTAGTTGCTACAAAACACAGATCAGTAAGAGAAATTAGCTCTTTTGGTGCTATTACACAGACACAGCAATGTAATTTAATGGAAGCTTTAATTCTAACTTACTTCATTTATTGCAAAGCAAAGGGAAGAAAACCCCAAACCTCAGTATTCTTTTGTTGATCTTTCAGTATATGTTATTGTCAGCTGTAGTTTAGTTGAACCTACAATGCTAAAGAAGTTCTCCTAAGGTTAAAGAAAGATAGTTTGCCTATTGGATGTGTGCAGATGGTAATATTTTCTAATTTAGTATGTGCTCCAAAGCCATGCTGGCTCCTTCTTAAACTTCAGTACTTCAAAATATGAGATTATTGCTCAGCTTGAAAATATATAGAAAGTTACAGAAAGAAAATTTATTACCCAGGTAGACATGGAAAACTGTGACCAGAAAAAAAATTCAAAACAATTGTACACCAGAAAATTTTCCTGATGTATTTGGGGTTTTAGACTAATTCAGTTATTTACAACTATATCTACTACAGAAATGAGAATAGGAGCTCCTAGTGCAATACTTACCTGCACGTACTAGAGGGAGCTGAGGGAGGGAATCAAGACAGAGGAGCAAAAGAAAGGAGAAAGATGATGATGAGAACTTTCATTTGTGCCAGTTTGCTTGAACAGAACCTTATTTGATGCCACACCCCATTTACAGCTTTCAAAATACAACGTGCATTGTTCACTCTCTGTGCCCAAACACAGACATTTGTATGCGTGTGCAATTGTCTGCTGTGCATTTAACGTGGAGCATCTGTGTGTGCCCCTGCACACTTGGGAAGGAGCAGGTCAGTTTATTACAATGTGTCTTCAACAGACTTAGCACATTGTTCATTGTTTTAGTATTATCTAGAGCAAATCAATATACCTTTTTGTGAAATGGATGAATATACTCTGCTTGTCTGGCAGAGTTTAATGTAAGACCTCTCTTTCATGATTTCCAATTCAAATGAATCCTGTTAAAATTACTAAAAAACATTGCTCTTGAAGACTATCTTAAGAGCACAACACAGCATTGAAGCAAGTTTCTAAATAGCTTTCTTAACAGGGTAGAGAGTGGGATGCACTGCGAACTGACTGAAACCTGTTCTTTAATTGGAATATTCATCTTATGTTTTTCATTACCCTTTTTCCTTTGCCTCTCATGGATGGTTGTTGCTAATGCTCCCCTCCCCTCCTGGTGGGCCAGCCAACAGTTCCCTCTGGAGGCAGCATCATTATATCTGCCTGGTTCACTTAGTAGCAGATGGTGAAGAGCAGTAGAGCTGATACACTGCATTTCACAGAAACCAGGATCCTTCTGGTACCTCTGCAGCATACACAGACTTGCCTGATTTGAGACTGTGAATTCTTTATATGCCTTCCAAACTAGGCTTCCTTGTTTGCTACTGTGTATGTCAGTGTAAGAGTGATTTTTATGATCTGCTCTATTGCTGGACAGTGAAGAAACTACTCATCTCCAGGTTTCAGCTACTGGAAGCTCTGTTTATCATTTTATTTCTATTTTTACCAAAAATTAAAAGAAAACAGCTCTGATGGTTTCTCTTTTCACTGGTTGACAGGCTTTTCTTCCCCCTCCCCTTTTTGTAATTCCTGCTGTCTGCCAAAGGACAATCTGTTTGCTCTGAGACAGTTTAATGCATACTGACTACCAGAGGCAGAACTTCCATTGGCTCTGTTACAGGGGTAATTTACACTTTAACAAGGTATTGTGACAAGGTGGTAATTATATTTTTATCACGTCATTATGACATTACCACCTGGAAAGCCATAGCTGATTAATTAGTGGCATATATTAAATTTATAACCCTAGAACTCTAAAGTTATCATACCTAAGTGGTGTAATTATGCTGAACTATGGTGTGGCAGTGAATTGGAGGTGAAGATGCTGAGTATCCACCTATTGCAATACATTTAATGAGTGCCAGTAGAGGGCAGGGAGCTGAAGGAAATAGTTGGGGTTTTAAAATTAAATACTAAGGAAGAGAGTGAAATCATTGAAATCTTGAATCCAAATCTAGTCAGATGGCAAATGGCAAGGCTTCTTACATATATGGATTTTTTTAAAGGTATACTTTGAAAGCAGTTTGATTTACATTTGTTTTTGCTTTTTATTTCACAGCTTTAATTTAGTTAATTCACATGTATTTTGGTTTTAACAATGCAGCAGTTTCTGTTGATCTTTTGGAGACTTGTACTGGCCATTCTGGAGGCTATCTCATGTTCCTGCATCTAGTAGAAAGCACTGGTTTTGGCAGGATGGATTTTTCTGAGTCTTGTCCATATGCCCAGGCGTTTTATGTTGTTTCTTCTGATTTACTTTTTTTCTTTTACTCTTTTCCTTATTCATTTTCTCTTGTCCTTAGTATTAGGAGGTAGAGAAAATAAATAAGGTTAGAAGTAAATAATGAAAATGCACACAACTTATGGCTTGTTTGAATGTGCTCCCATATCCCTATGCAGTAAATACAGACAGAAATATAAACCGAATCTATTTTTACCCAAATTATCATGCTAAAGGTCATAGTTCTGAATTGTTTTGATTTTCACTGTTTGTTGTGCGTTTCAAAGTCAGATTCCCAAGGAACTCATGTTTTATTCTTCCCTTTCTCTACAGAAAATGAAGTGACTACTTTCCCTGTGTTGGTGAGTGATCAGAGTGAAATTGTGGATACCAATGGAGCTGGAGATGCATTTGTTGGAGGTATTTCTTACTTCTTTCTGTTGTTTGCAGATTATCCCATTATTCTCTCTATATAAAATCTACTGCTTTTCATTCAGCTGTCCTTCAGAATGAGCTTCATTCTTTTACAGCTTTTCTCTGCATTCTGAAGTTATATGATTTAATTAAGTTCCGATTTCCAAAGGGAAAGTGTGTTCCATTACTTCAAAAATAATATGCCATTATGCTGTACTCTGGTAGTTTTCATGAGATTAATTGTATCTGTCAGACTGTTGCATAAACAAGCTGCATCAAGTACTATATAGTGTGCAGAAATCCCTCCTGGCTTAAATGTTAACACATTGTTGTTCTTTAAAACAGGTTGTAGTGAATATTAAACAGTATGTTAATAAGTGAGCATAATGTCTCTGATCATGTAAATTTTGGTAGAACATCTGCTTCCAATACAATTATTTGGACATCAGAAAGGAACGCAAAGGGTTAATTTGTTAAAACAAACCCCGAAAATATCTGGCATTGCTTTATATCCATTTGCAAACTTACTATTTTTTTTGGCACAAGCTCTAAGAAAAGAAGAGGATGTTATGTCTATGCCTGTTTTAAAAAATTATTCAATATAAGCCAAAACTCAATCTAATCCAAGATTTCTGTCATTCATTTTAACCTTTATCCATGAAGTTCTGTGATGCACTACTGCATCCTGAAGGCTCTAATAGCCAGTCTGTAGTAGCTGTAAGAAGCTCCATTAGTCACTAATTTACTGGAAATATTACAAAAGAGACTTTATAAATAGAATTGCAGGGCTCAGTCTTGTAGCTATGAAGGGGATAACAAGCAGTGTGTTACCAAATTAAAGCTTCAGAATTGTGTCCCACTTCAAGAAAATATTCAACATAAGCTTAATCTTAAGCATGTGAGTAATTCCATCCTTACTTAATACAGCATCTAAACCAATGATAAATGTTCAGTATATACTTAAATCTGTCTGAGAATAAGAATGTTTTTACTCATTACTTCAGTGCTTTCATGAATCAAGGACAGAAATAGAAGGAAACACATTAGGTCATATTATTCATACACCTTTTAGGGCATGCTTGTCACTCTCTATAGTTCCTAAATCACAAACAAGACTAAATTTGAACCAGTAGGTAACAGTGACTAAAACATAAATAAGATCATCTTCAAGTGCTTGTCCTTGTATACATTTGCTCTGCGTATCAGCTGTGCCAGAAAGTTACTGTTCTTGTGAGGGGGGAGGGGGAAAGAGGGAAAAGGTCTTCCCTATTTTGTTTTCATGTGTCTGCCATGTTTATCTCAGGTTGCATTTATTTTCTGTTCTTCAATTTTAAGCCTCTTGAATTCAGGACTTCTGTTTTAATAATCCTAATTTTGTTCTTTCCTAGGTTAGCTGCAGGAAGGATATTGCAACTAAATAATCAGGGCTTTAAGAACTGTTTTATAGTGTAATAGATGAAATTTAAAAATAGATCTTTCAAAAGCCTTTCTTCTTTAAATTATATCCCTTTCCCCGGTACTGCCATAGCCGCCAGTTTTCTGTAGAAGGGCTAAAGCATTGACTTTATTCAGAATATCCTGAACGGAAAGGCTGGTATAAACCATATCAGTCTCTATTCCAAACGACTGCCTTCCACCAGCAGTGTAAGGAGCTGGGGCACATCCTGTCAGGCTGGTCTTGGATCAGTTGTGAGAGGAAAAATGATGTGGACAATGCTCAGCTGTGGAAGAGAGGGATGAAGGGACATATTCTAAAAGATTAACTCTTCCTTATCATTCTAAGTGTTAAGATACAGCAAGCTCCTGTATATTTGGGATAATCTTAACAAAGGTCCTGTATCACTGCTTATGGATTTATATTATCCTCAGCTGCCCCACAGATAGCGCTGAGGCATCAGATGCTTTTTCATTGGGGCACAAGTGCAATGCAGTCCAGGGCATTGTACAGTTCTCCCTCACTATCAGGGAAAGGACCACAGCTGGTTTTCCCTCTGTAATGGAAGTCAGCTCAGCCATGGCAAATCTGCCTGAGCTGTCCTTGCAGCTGGACACTTCCTGAGCGTCGGTGTGTGAGCTCAGCCTCTTGTTGCACCATGCTTCTCTCTCCTGTCACTCAAAGCAACATGAGCTTTACAATATCCATAGTTCTTCCATTGGCTTATGGGATATCTCAGTTCTCTTCTGTCACTCCATAAATAATACACTGATCATTTTTTCTCCTCAGAGAATAGGTTTTCCTGAGTTTAGTCCAGATGGGAGAATTGGGATTCATAACAGTCTAGATACACAGCTGATTCAGTCTTATGTGTCCTGTAGTCTCCTTCAAGGAGTCATTTAATTTTCCTTCCCATATGTAGGAAATAGGATAGTGGACTGGATAGGCTTTGATTTGGTCTGTGTTTCATTTGGGGGAAATGTCTGTATTTTATCTGTGTCACCCGTTTCATGTGTTTTCAAAGTGCATATTTGGAACAGAAGTTCTTGGATGTCTCCTTAGCAGCAAGCCCTGTGCAGTAGCGTAGGTAATACTGCTCAACGTATGTATCTTCTAGCACTGGCTCTAGCACTGCAGTGTTACTGTCCTGACAGAGTTTTTACAACAGGAATGTTATATTCTCTTCAGTGCTTTTCTGCTTCTTTCTTTGATTGAGGTTTTTATCAGATGTTTCTACCGAGGCAACAGTACATGTAATGTTTTGATTTTAGTGTCCTTGTAGTAAAATGTCTCAAAATTAATCCCTTAACTAAAAAATTCACTCAGTGTTACAATATCCCCTCTTGGAAACCTAGTTCCTTTATTCAAACAGCAGAGAACAAGACTCCCATGGCAAGTCCATGACTCTGGAACCAGTATATTAACATGACTGAACAGTGGTTTTGCTGGAGCAGGTGTCTTGGCTGAGAGGGGAGCGTGGGATATAACAAGAACTAACCCCACCAAACCAGATTTATGTTGCATTAGGAGGTCAGGTTTGTAAGACTCAATCATATTTTGAAAGGTCTTTCACAGAGGCACTCTCTTCCAGAGGTATAACTCACAGGTTGTAAGGAAATTCCTTCTCAATAATTATGCCAACTTGGCAAATCACCCCTCATATGTTTCTCCATGTAAAAGCTGGGAAAAAAGAAAACTGTTGGGTTTTTTTTACTACAACCAGTCTCACTACTGAAGCTCTTGAGACCTTAAAGAAAAAGTTAAAAGACACTAAGTTTCTGGGCACTTGTAACTCTGTGAGTTGATTCATGATTTCAGCATTTCTGAACATGAAGCCTCCAGCCTCCAAGGAGAACTAGCTCACCCCAACAGCTAGCAGCAAGAAATAAACCACATTCTTCAGCTGAAATGTGGTTTTATTAAGTTGGCACCAGGAATATCTCTGAATTTCTTTCCTCTTACTGCAGGCATCAAGTCATCTGCCACTCAGGCTGGTGCAGTGCATGAATAAGAAACTGGGTTTTAAAATTGCTGCAGGTATCTTTATGCTAAAAACACTTCTCTAAACAACAATAACACAGTTCTGCTTTTATTGCTTACCAGCCACATTGCTACCTTTTACAAGTTTAAGCAATAATGGTTTACTCTGTAGCATCTCAGCACCTCTTGTGGTTTTCAGGAGTACCACAGACACTTGGTTTTAAATCCCTGAAATACCCATAAATTAAAGTTGCAATTCCACCTCCAGATTCTTACGACATTGACAAATCACTTGAGCTTTGCTGACATGGCTTATGTCACAAGAGTCCTCTTAATGAAATTACAGCCTTAGTTTGTAGAGTTTGGGGAGCATTCTGTTGCTCATTAAATTAACATTTATTTATTACTAGTCAGCTCCAGTTTGAACCATTGCAGTAATGATAATCAAAGCATACTTAATGGCAATAAATAGACTGAAATATGGACAGTTTTACCATCGTATGCTTTCCTTTATGCCATCCTGCTCTCTTTAGCCAGAGTAGGCCTGCCTTCTGTTTGAACTCCCCTTTGTCATTGCCACCGTAACTAATGAAAACAATAAGCATCTGTTCTAATAGTTGCTGCCATTGTTCCCTGCAAAATCTCTCCCCTAGAATCTGTCTAGTCACTGGAACTGGGTACAGAGCTCATAACAAATGAATAGGAGAAGGTGTAAAATCAATGTTTCTTCAGGTTCCATCAATATAAATATATTGACTTAATAATCTGCTATGATTTAGTCATATACTACATGGAAAGTACTAGAGTATGAAATGGAACCACAAATCATTTTCAACCAGCATGATAAGGCAGTGACAGAACGATTGCAGCGAGCATGTATTACTTATCACCATGCTATAAAGATGTTAAACAATTCTCAAGGAAAAGAAATCCCAAGGTACAAGGAGCTCTTCATTAAGCATTGTACGATGCCAGATAGGAGCTGATAGCAATTTGCCCCTGTCAGTATCAAAGGGGAGGTCAATGGCTCAAACCACCTGTCAATTTAAAAATGGCATTGGCAGCTTTCATGTGCTGAGGAATCTCATAAAGCTGCTAGCTAGAGTTTGAAAGCTACAGTCACAATTTTTTGGTGCACATACTTACAGAATAAGCAGTTCTGTCTCTTTCTCTTTCTTGTGAAGCCCAGCATGAGCCTTATGAGATGGCCAACTCCTGTCTCAGTTATCACACAACTACTCTGATAGAGACAGGGAGAGCAGCAAAAGAGGGGTCGTCCTCTTTCATGTGTCCTTGTGTGAGTGGGCCTTATGGCATGCTTATCTTCTCTTTAAGGACCAAAGGGATTACTGGAGATACTTCCCTCTTTCTGATTCTATTTCAGCCAAACTGTCTCAGTAAAGCCATTTCCTCATGTTTAACAGAGAGGTTAATTCCAAACATTATTTTTCCATCTTAATCTAAATGTCTCTACAAATTAGATAAAGACCTTGGACTTGTAGGACTTTGCCTAAAGGTTCTCACATTGTTCAAATTTTAGCCTCTGTTCATGAGGTAAATGCAAATGATTTTTGATAGAGTGACATCCAGCTTTGATTTCAGAACTAAGTAATATTTGATATACTTCTACATTATTGAAATATTGAAATACTATCTTTTGTGTGAAACATTATTTGAATATATTATACATGTACATATACATGTATGTATATCTATAAAACTACAGTACAAGAAATGAAAATACAGGTTTACAAAGAATACACAGTGCACAGAATAATTGGTCGTCATAACTCCTCTGCTATTTAAAGTTTGATTCAGAAAGCTCTTTGAAAAAGGTCTGGTTCTGTTTTCTGAACACACTAGGATAGCTTTGGAATATCTTGGCTGAAGTTGGTGGATTTAAACAAGTATAATATTGATAAAAATGGAAACATAATTGAAACCAGTATAATAATTCTTATGCTTGTTCTGTAAAATCCATTATTTATGGAAGGAATCTAGTAATTTTTAAAATAAAAAATCATCCTGATGGGATTTGACATCATCTGAGTTGACCCTGCCTTAAGTCAGAGGCTGGAGCAAGTGACCTCCAGAGGTCCCTTCCCACCTAAATTGTGTTATGGTCCCATGAGCTTTAATCCTATAGGCGTTAAGTTCCCAGGTGCCAGTTTCTGCTCCTCTGGAAATCCAGACTCAGTCATCTTCAGAGCTGGTGACTCCAGAGTTAGAGCTGACCGAATTAAAAAATGAAGCTCATAAAGTGGGAATTCCATCTTCTTGCAATAAATCTGTTCTAGGGCAAAGAGGGACTGTACTCATGACTCTGTCTAATAAGTCCCTTATGTATTTCTTGTGAAAGCATTGTGGGGATAGAGGCATGTGCACATGTGAGAAATGAAATGAACTCTTATGAATGGTTTCTATATGGCTATTCCAGGAGCACTAAACATGCAAGGAGACCTGATAATGCCTTCAGCAGAGACAGATTTGAATGGTTTTTCAGAACACTAAATTATGAGTTAGCCTGTGACTGTATTAAAAAGAAAGTCATTAATGGATTTTGAGGGCTTTTGAAGATTGGATGAGAATTTCTTTACACTAAAAACAAATATTTCTCTAATTTGTTGTATTTTCCTCTCTGTATAAATCTGTGCTGTAAGAGCTGCTCTCTTACAGAGAGCACCTCTCACCACGCCTAGAACATTCTAGATTTGTTGAAATAGGAGTTCAAGGAGCTAGGAACAGTTCTTTACTGAGCAGCAGGAGCGTGTTATCAGAAGCTACTTCATCTACTTATAGCGGTCTTTAATTTTTATAAGGTTTTTATACTTGTTTAAGATACCTTGGGAAGTTGTCATCATTTTTTAATCACATTTGATAGAGAGAAATACAGTGGATAAAATATCACTGCTGTGAAGTACTCCCTTCTGATAACACCAGAGCTCTGAAATGCTGAGCTACTTGCCAGCTGGGAGCGAGGGATATTTTTTTGGTGGTATCAATTAAGTATGCATGTGCATGTAACTTGTAATGGCTGATTTTTTGCTACAAAACTTATCTTCACCAGCAAAGGGAGAGGGGATACTACTTTGAATTGTTCTGTCTTTTCTTTGAAGTAAAGATAACTGTTATAACAGAAAGCAGCACTCTCTTGGCTTTCATTTGTACGACATGGGTGGCTAATTGCCTCTGAGCAATCCTGTTGTTACTGAGATCATGGCGAATGAGATAGGAAGCTTTGAAATAAAAATACTTACTTAGTGTCATCAGCACTTTGACAGCCCATTTTGCCTGTCTTTACTACTCCTGGTTTATAAACAGCATATATGAGTATAATAGCGGAGCTGCAGAGAGGGCATCAATCTTTGCTTGCTAGGGGATAACTTGTCAACATGTCCATGACTTACCACCCCTGTGTTCTGATGGCATTTAGAACTCTGGCAGATAAACATCCCCCATAAACCCAGGCTATTAGATGACCACATTATCTCTGTAACTGACCTTCTACAAACTAGAAAATGACCAGATTGTATGTTCTAGTTGATTTTTTCTCAGTCTCAGCTAGAGGCACATCATTATTCTGATCAATAGTGTAGCCAGTTGCTAGTAACTTCAACATTAGTATTGGCTCATTTTTGAAATTTGTCACAGTTTGAATTGCAGCTGCTTAAACAAAATCATAAAAATAGATATCACTCAGGAAAAAAACATGGAGTATTTCTGTTTTCTTTTTAATTCCCTACTTCTTTGTTTACCAATTTCCATTCAAAATTATTTCTTTGGAAAGAATACCCTCCTCTGTGCTGACATTATACCTAAACCTGTTTGCATGTGTTGTCCAAGTATAATTGTGATTATACTGTTCTTGTTGTTTTGTTTTAATTGCTAGCCTTCCCTTGGTCTCTAACTGTTCCTTCTAATTTCATTATATATGTATTCTTATAATATAGTAACATAAATACAGTAATATAGTAACATAAATACAGTAATTCACATTTTCACCTGTTCCATTTAAAGGCAATCCAGAAAAAGACACAGTAGAATAAAAGTAAGGCAAAACATTAGTATACTTGCTGTCATTTCTTAAATAACATGTAGAAGCAAAAGATCCACTTAAAAGGATCAGTGTATGGAATTAAAAAACCCTCAGAAGTTTCTAATTAGACTGAAGCAGGATTCCTTTAGCCTCTGTGTCTCTCTTCCTGTCAGTGACACCGTCAGCGTTAAGGGAGCTTCAGTACACAGCAAGAGGATTAATATTTTGCAAAATTGGCTTTTAAAAGGCCTAATTTACCTCACCATAAATTCTGACATTCTGGACAGGTTTTGTGAAAAATAAACGTCAAATAGGTTGTGTACATTTTTAAAAACAAACCTACTGTGTTAAAAATAGATTTTCAAAACCAATTATAAAGTTCCAGTCTTTGCTGTAATAGCTGTGGGACAATTACAAATTGACTTAACGCCTCAAAGCAAATCATCACCGTTTAAAATACTTTGTCATGCCTACTATCCCTACCCTCATAACATTTCATTTTATGTTAATGTGTCATGTGTTAGAAAATCATGTAATGATAAAGAAAATGTTCATGTGGAAGGTTAGAAATTACTTTAATGAGTTACTATTACCTTGCTTGCAGACTGTTGGCAATATTTTTGTGTTATTTTAATGTATTCTGAGTAGAGACAGAGGCACTCGTCAGATTGGATCATCAAGAACATTCCCCTGGGAATCAGGGCAGGGTATAGTCCCCTAAGAAATGATGTGTCAGATTAAGCTGATGCTATATTCACAGGAGATAAAACACCACACAATGAAACATGAAAAAACACTGAAATAGATTGTCTGTTTGACATCTAACACACCTCGGTGGGTGCTGAGGACACGGGCACAATGACCATGCTGAGGACATGGACACTTCTCAGGCCATGGTGTTCACAGGCTGGGTCCTCTCTCACTTACAGCTCCTCTGTTACATAACAGCATGGTAAAGTCTCCCAGAATTTGTTCACTTCCCCCACACTGTGATGGGCTTATACTTGAAGTGGGAAGATGGCAAGATTGCAGTAAAAAGGAATTAAAAGAAAAAACATGGTCCCAGTTAAAAGCAGCGGCAGTAGCAGTGCTTGTAGGTTGATTTGACACTGATCTCCAACCCAGTGGAAAGGGATGTTACTGTTACTGGTGATCAGTAAATTTTTGCTATCAATCCAGAATGTAACAGATCTTTAAAGAGGCAAAATATATTAAGTGTCAGTGTATTAAAATAGGAGCATTATGAATATAATGCTAGGGTAGGCTATTTCAGCCCACAAAAGGCAGGAAATTCATAGGCTGCCTAGCTCCCATATTCCCACTGCACTGGGTGTTGCTTTTTGATTCTCTTTACATACTGCTGGCTTGGCTGCATGGAAGCACACCTGCAAATAAAACTCTCCTGAGAGATGGCTGTTCTGCAAGTGCAACTTCAAATCTCCTAACTTTTCTGCATATGAATCTTGGCTATGAAGTTACATTCGTGCAACTTTTTTTGCACTTGAATATATGTTAAAAACTGAGTAGAGGATAGTACATACTATTCTATTTTATTATCCTTATAATTTCATTGTATCTATAGTAAATTAGTGCAGTTCTCTTCCTCTTGTTCCAAGCAGTAGATGTAGTAATCTGCACCATTTAGTGTCAGTACAACAGATCTGGTTTGAGGCTCAGAAACTTTCCACAGGTACTGATGAAAGAAAGCTTGTTTCACTCTTCTGTCTCAAAAATTACCAAGAAAAATTTTAGGTTTCGAAGAACACTCCTAAGAAATGCTTTTAGGAAAAACAAAGGGAAATATCAGCCTGGAAATATTTTCTAATAGAGAAGATACTTCCAATGAAAATACCTGTTTCTGGTTTGGCACATGCAGTGCCTTGAAGACTCCTGGTAAGCTTGGAAGGGGTTTTTTTAATCAAATGTTTCCCCTGGAGGCTGCTGGAGACAAGCCTAAGGCAACCAGATTCTGATCCTAAAGGAAATTTCCCAAAGCTCATCTTGTGGACTTAAAAATGAAAAATAAGACCAAACCATGAGAAGTTATAACTTTGTTATCATTTTCCTCGATTGCATTTCTTGGAGCATATTATAGACTGAAATGTTTTTTTTCTTGGACAACAAGATGCGCTGGGGCATTTAATAGGAGTGATATGCAACAGGTTATAAATACAGTCCACTAAGGCTGATTAATGTGGAAGGGTGTCAGAGTATGAAATACTTATATTTATAACAAAGTATAACAAAGCTCCAGCTTTGAGCAGTTCCTCTCAGAAGGTGGACAGTACGCAGTCAAGGCACAGGGCAGTGATAGAAGAACTCACATCAATCTAAGCAGGCTTCACCTCAGGGTCTGTTTTCTTAATCCATGGCACAGCCTTCAGGAGCAAACCACCACAGAGCTGCATACACCATTCCTACTTGAATGAAAGCATCAAAGAAATGAGACTGCTGATTTTCCTTAGGGAAAATTTTCCTGAGCACCCATCCAGACCCTGAGAACTATGATGACACCTTGTTCTCTGAGCTGCAGTGAGCTGGCCCAGTAGAGCCAAACAGTGGCAATCATGTGCAATGCAATGAAATTATTCAGCCTTGAGTAACTGATTCCTAATGGAATAACAGGGATGTAATGAAGTTTTATTTCTCTTTTTTATTATCACATTTCTGCAGAAATCTTTCATTAACATTTTCCACATGTAATGCTTTAGAGACTGCGTTCTTTTTTTGTGTTGTGTATTCAACACCTCCTCTCCATTTCAGGAAAAGGCTGCTAAACTGAAAACACTCCTTTCACTTATTCATAGTTGTCTAGTAAATGCAAAGTTGTATTATTTGCATGTGTCCATAAATGACTGTATAACCTGAGACTGAGGAAGATGTACACCCATTTGAGTGATCCTTACAGAAATTCAATGCATTCAAAATGTGTCCATAAATAAGAAGAAAACAAGAGGGATAGGCATAGCAATACCAATATCACTTCTTTTCTTAAAACATGCTTGGTTTAGTATTCATGCTGCTGATTATAAAATAAGTTTCTTGTACACAGGCAGTGAAATGCTTTTAGCACGTAACCATTTTATAAATAAAGTAAATATAGACTTCTGAAACATTTTATTCGTGATCTCATGGTTTTGTCATTCTCTGGAAGTAAAAATATTGACATTTATCAAGCTGTTTGTTCCAGCTTTCTGGTCTCCTGCAGTTTATTTATATAACAACCTTATCGATGAGCCTCTTACTCAGCTCTCTAGGTTTAACTGAGTTGAGTCGATTTGCTACCACAGCTTCAAGTCGCTGTTACAGAACAAGCAAGACATCCTAATAAAGCTGTAAACGTGTTTACTCAAACATGGTATTGATTTTACTTGGAGAGGGAGAAGCTAGTGCTTAGCATGGTGTCAGGGTGGATGAATTTAACTGCAGTTTTTCATTGTCATCTGTCATGGTTGTGAAACACTAAGTGAAGCCACAAGAGGATAATTAGGATTGCCAGAAATTTAGCCCCTAAAATCAGTTAACCACTTGAGATTTTTGTAGTTTAATTAGTTTTTATTAAAACTTTCCTCCAGTGGTATAGTCAGGAAGGATTTTCTAATGTTCTTTTCAGTAAGAGATTTCAAGGTTGCCAGTTGTTAGATATACATCTTAAATGACCATTTTTACGGAAAGGTTGGTAGCCTTTTTTCTCTGAATTGCAATTAGCCTGGCACTACAGTTCTGTATAAGCACAGAGCCATTTCATTTTAAAGGAGAGGAAAAGACACGTGTTTGTATGCATATACGTTTACAGTTAATGGTATATATATTCATGTATGGAATCATTCTTACAGTAAATTTTGAGAGAGAAAGTGCTAAAGTGCTGAAGGTTGAAAGAAATATAGTGTTTGAAGATGCTTACATTTAATTTGTCTTATATACTGTAAGTCTGATGTGTCAGACCACAGTGCCAAAAGACATGAAAACAGAAGCCAAATCCCACCCTTAATCAAAAACGTTTCCATTTAGAATAGCCAACATTTGGTTTGATAGCAATGGGCAGGGCCTCTGGCTTACCACAGTTCTTGGCTGTAATATCCACCATCTGCCACAAAATTAAAAAAGGAGAAACCTCAGCATGTTGACGTACGGCCGTTCAGTGACTGTATTGCAGAATCGACTGATGCCAACATCTTTTACAAAATCTGGGGTGGCTGCTTGGCTCTTGGCAGCAGCATTGCCAACCACCTGATCACAACTGACCAGGCTCGTGCTACAACATTAACCCACTCCAGCAGCGCTGAAAGACATCGCAAAAAACCCCAATCATATCAGCTACAGGGTTTTATATTGACTGGGTAATGGTTCTTGAAAACTGCATCTTCCCACACTCCTGGCCTGGAAATCTAGTGGGATCACATAAAAATAGATGAGCATCCCAGCAACTGTGATAAATTCTGTATATGAGCAAGAGTGTGAAAAGGTGCTTGCGACTGTCCCCATGGTGGAGTAACATCATTTTAAAAAGAGCAGTTCACAAATTAGGCTGCAGAAATTTTAAATACAAAAAAGAGGAGACAGCTAAGCTGATCATGGTCTTTTCTGTGGCTGAGACAATTTTGATGGTGAATGGCCTGGCTAGCATGGATTATATGCTTCAGGGTTCATCTGGAAACAGAATTATCTGGGAACATCACATAGCAAAAAGGTTTTGAGGGGCTCTGACTCAGGGTCAGCTTGTAGTTGTTTATAACTGATGCATTTGATAATTGGATTTTTTCAACTTTTCTCTCTTGCATTAAAAAAAATAATTTTGCCATGGGCTTTTTATAAAGGTTGTAAGTGTGAGAGAAACTGCAGAAAGACGAGTAGTGGGGGAGCTGGGTGTCGGAGGCTATAAATGGATTTTCAGCCAGCATTAGTAATTAATAGTCATTAAAATTAATTGTCAAGTGTACAATTTGAAATGAAACATTTGGCTTCAATATGAGCTGTTTTTAAGTGTTGTTAAACCATTACTGGAGCAGACCAGAACTGTTTTAAATCTCCACTATTGGACTCCCACATTCCTCCCAACTGCACTAGTGCTAAGTGTATATTCAGAATTACCACTAATAATCTGGAAATAAAACTTTCAGAGAAATCCCTGATTTCAGTGAAACTGCCTCTGAAATACCTGTTTTGCTAGAAAATCAGCTTGCTTCTCCTTTAATGATTTTTAAGTGCTACTCAACTCTAAGAAGTAACAAAGTGAAGACAACCCCTTTCGTGTCAGTCACTGGACTGTCTTGCTGTGTCTTTTCAAACTTATCCTGACATCCCCAAAGAGACTTTTGCTGGTCTCAGAGGGGGCCTTGCTTTTGGTCTGTCTGTGAGGCTCAAGCACCATTTCTAGCACTTGGCTTACCGGACTTTCTGTTTGGTGGGGAGCACAAAAAGGAAGAAAGAAACTTCACTTTTCCATCCCTCATTCTGTTTGTAGACCTAACAATTACAAATGTTGTCTTTGAGAATATGTAGTAAGGAAGCTGGAGATAAAAAAGATTAACTCTCAATTATTTTAGGCACACTTTTCAGAGCAAAGTGATTCCAGAGTCACTTTTTTCTACTGAGCAGAAAAGAAATAATTAAGAGCCTAAAATAGCTACTGGTGTGTTATAATCACTTCTAACTGAGAATGGAAATACATTTTGTACCACTCTAAGGTTTAAAGCAACTTCGAATCTTTTTTCTAGGAAGATAAGTGGGATGAATTGGGCCCAGTTCCAAAGAAGTTCTCACCATTAGTAGGTGCAAGGTGGTTACTGGGCTATCCATGCCTGTGAAGGACAAAAGGTATCCCAGTCTACTCTGAAAGCTCACCAGAATGGCTCATTACATCAAAGTGGCTTGCTGGACATCCTATGACTGTCTTTTCCCTTACTCCATGAGCAGTTAACATGTTGGATAACAGGGCAGGAGGCAGACGGAAAAGCCTCGAGTTTGGCTCTTGCCTCTGTGTTCTGGTGTGGTGGGAGTGGTGCACAATGCTTGCAGCACCATCCACAGCTTCAGCAGTGCAGAAATGCTACTGCACAGCAGCTGCAGCTAGAACATGATAAAAGAGATTGCCTGTAGTTGTTTTGGTAAAATACTTGAAGTGAGGCTGTCTGGTGTAGCCAAAATATCCTGCTGCTTTCTGCACTCCATTCCAGTGATAGCCAGGGAGCAGTTCGGACCACACAGAAATGAAGCAGATGCTGAGCTACTTTACTATGTCCTGGGATGATCTAGGTCTGTGATCCTAGGCCTGTGATACAGGATCAGAGTTCAATCCTGCCCTTTTGGTCTCTGAAGTTGTAGGAGGAGTGTGAAGTAAGTCTGAAATCGTGTTCACTTTTCTTGCATTTCCAATCATGGCACCTTAAGAGATTACAGCATTCAACTGCTTCTCATCTTCCCTCCACCACCCTGCATGCTGGTAGGGCTGTTTGAGTGCTCACTAACACACTTCAGTTTCCATCAGCTGGGTTAGCAAAGATCCACTGCTCAACAGCCACTGTTTAAAGTGATCTGGTTCGTTTTGACAGGGTATCAGGTTATACCAGCAGCAAAGCAGCATGGTGAAAAACAGATGGGGGAGTAACTTCTTCAGCTGGAGCTCAGATCTGAATCCATGCATTGAAAGTGTGACTCATGGGGTTTGCATCACGGTGCCTTATACACTGGGGGAGGCAAACTCTGAATTATATTCTGACCATGCTGCTTTTTACTGCATTAACTAAAAAGAACATTCTGCAGCTAAGGCAGCCAACCTGATAGAGCTCTTTGCTTCTCTGCTCAAACAACACTGCTTTCTGGTGTTCCCTCGGGGTCTGCTTTGCCAACTGCCTAGTCTTACTATGTGATGTAGTTCTGTGTTTGTGATATGTGTGTTTGTATTGTCATTCGATGCGATATTGTGTCAGATACTGCTATTTCCATTTCATCTTTGAAACACATACCTTTTAAGAGAAACTCAGCAGACAAGAGAATGGTTTGAGGGCAAACTCCCCACTGCAGTTTCTCCATATCTCATATATGACAGCTGTACTTAATGTCATTTCTGCACCACTCTTAAATCACAGAGATCTCTCATTTCTATCCCCAATTAGAACAAGATGTTTTTTCACCTGACTGTGCTTTCACTTAGATCAGAATAAATAAGAAGTAGCTTCACTGAAGACAAAAGACTCATACTAACTTGAAACTACAGTGAGCCTGGGAGGTGGTGACAGTGTCGGTCTAGTTGGTATTGAAAAGTAATTCATGTTTTATGGTCCTTTGCTCTGTGGATTTTCTCATCTTCATGTATGTTTGATGCCTTGATCATAAATGCAGAGGATAGTTGTTCTTTCTTGTATAAACCTCTCTCTGAATTCATGCTCTGCACAAAACCTAGCTCCATGTTTGCCTTTGGAGACCTGCCCAGTGCATCTTCATACTTACTGAGTCAGAAATGGACTGTCTTAACAGCCTCATTTTACATATGGTTACAACTTGCTCTCAAGTTTTAACCACCCAGAAGCACACTGGCAAGCTCCTGCCTCCCAGGCAGTTTAAATTTAATGATTGACACCCTCCACATATCCAAGAAAGTTTCTCCTAAGAATGCATGTTAATTTAATGGAGAGCAGACCATTTTCATCTCGTTATTCAGAAACGACCTGATTTCTGCCAGGCATGCTGTTTGAATTTCTCAAATGTTACCCAACTATTGCAGCTGGACCATCCTGCCACAGTTGTGTTGTCTGTCATCCCTGACTGCCATCAGTGATAGCACTCACAGCACAATTTCTTCCTGTTTCTGATAACTCCTGTCTTCTTCACTTGTGTTTATGGACTTACCATTTTTTGCTGAAGGAGTAATTTTTTCCCTGTGAGTGTCCGTCAATATCTGTGAAATTCCAGCCAATATGTATTTCTTTAGAAAAGTATTAATGTCCGAAATATGAGTTTTCTCCTTTTTAACTAATCTGCCTACTCTCTGTGGCCTCCCTATTCCAATGAAAAGTGTTTGATTTATGGATTTTGTAGTTTCAAACTCTTCTCCAGTTTGGTGCAGTTTGGAGAAAATTGTGTATCAATTAGGCTTCCTTTCGCTATCAGTCATGACCAAGAAGCCAAGATAGATATTGGTAATTTATGAAAACAGGTTTTTTTGCTCATCAGTATTATCCTTCAGTAATTTAACTTTATTTTTCTTGTTTTACATGGTATTTAATCTCCAAAGAGCAGATATCATTGCATAGGATGAAATACTTTTATTATCTTTTAAAATTATGCTGTAGTGTACCACAAAAGGAAGTATTTAGAAACAACACAGGTTAAATGAGAGCATCACAATACAATGTGGAACCTTTGTCCCAGTAGTAACCCAGATGAACAGAGAAAGTGAATATGGAAGCAAGCTAGCAAAACATAGCAGCTTTGAATCAAAATTTGTAATTTGTCAGAAGTTGGTACTTACGAGTTTTACACAGAGACATGGTTTCAAGACTACACTTGTCCTGTCAAGGCCCAAAGCCTGAGCATGACAGAAACTTGAAATGGTGGATGAAATCTTTAAAAAGAACATCTTTCAGCTTGCTAGAATTCTAATTTTCTTGGGCAAGTCTCACTTTCCTTCTGTGATTGGACAAGGAACAGAGATACATCTGAAACATATTAAAACCAGCATGAAAGTGAATAAAATATTACCTCTAGAATGACAGAGTGGAGTTTTAAATTATAAGATACTGAGTTTACTTCTCACATCTTGAAAACCTCTTCCAAATTTAAAATACATATTTCACCTCTGCCATAAGTTCTGTCATGCTTTTGATCACAATAGCTTCAGCCAAGACAAAATGTTTCAGAAATGAGAGACTCAATCCATAAAATTTCTGGTGCTGCTTGTACTTAACTTCTCCAAGTACCTTTTTAGGACTGCCTGCCTCTATTCATTTAGGAGGTGCTCAGGTTTTCAGAGCACTCAGCTCCTGGTGATTCCTGGCTTTCCAAGCTGTGATGCCCGGCTGTGGCAGCTGAGGCTATGAACTGTGGGACCCGATTCTGAGAGGTGCCTGGTTCTCTGTAGTTTTCTGTTTAGAGGGGTCTCTGCACCTGCTCACAGGTACCCACTGTTGCTGAAGTCTTAGATTAAATGTCCCGTTATCAAAGGCAACAGATGTCATCTAACTTTCCTCATCAGATAAAAAGTTTTCACCTTCTTTGCACTGTGAGCGCCTGTAACTCTCAATATAATGTTTTTCTATTACATGCCTTTCTCTTTTTTGGAGAAAAGCTTGCACACAGTTGTGTGGGGTTGTTGCTCTAGCCAGTAAGAACAGAAGGAACTCTCTTGATCAGGGAAAACTGCTTCTTTGTTTTTAAAATATTCTTTGAGGAATCAGGGATTATCGCTGTAAAGAACAGAGCAAGAATTCTGTTAAAATCGTTTTGAGAACACTAATAACGATCAGTCTTGATAATCTTTAATTTACTGGAAGCTACCAAATGGAGACTTCACAAAGAATTAGCAGCAGCACCACTCCAGCCCTGCAGGTCACTCAAGTGCAAATCTCAATTTAAACTGGTCAGGCTGCAGGGGTACATACAGGCAGGCCAGTATTTCAGTGCTTTGCCCTGTAACAAACTGAAACACTCAAAAAACTAATCTGACCATTTTCTTCCTTCTGTTTCTCTCCCACTGTGTCCCATAGGCTTTCTGTCCCAGCTCGTCTATGACCGGCCGGTGACTGAGTGCATCCGGGCCGGACATTACGCAGCCAGCGTAATTATCAAGCGTTCAGGTTGCACCTTCCCAGAGAAGCCTGACTTCCACTGATAGTGGTGAATTGGAGGGATCAAGAGTAACTTCTGTGTTGCCATGGGATTGCTGCCTAAATTTTTCCTCCTTCCCTTTCCTTACCTTTCCAGTACCTGCATCAACGCTTCTGTACTTCTGTTCATTGTATTCTAAACAAAATATATATTTCTATGGTGTTTTCCATTTCATACATCTACTACGTCTCAGTAGTCTTAACTTTTGGGAACAGTGCTAAGTGAAGCTTATTATCTCATCCATCAGGAAAAAGTGTTCCATTTACACAGTTTCCAAGGAAATTCCATTTAAATGACACTGCTGATTAACACCATTAAAATACTTCTGTTGAATTATCTAGTTTGTATCCAGCTGTGGACAAATCCTGTTCAACTTCCATGGAATCAACAGACTTGACTTTATTTTTAACTTAACCTTATAAACAGGGAGTTGTTCTTTCTATCTAGTAGAGTCAGACCTGTGTAAAGAGTGGTGTAAATGTCCCAGGAATTTCCATGCATACTGGAGTGTACGAGATCTGACCATCAGCTAGTCCAGCTTCCATGAAAGTACATCACTGTTTTGTCAGTAATTTAAAGACCTGATCCACATTTGTGATATCATGCCTTCAGTCATCTTGCACTGATGGCAGTAGCTTTGGGTCTGGCCACTTTTATCTGTCATCTCTAGGTCTATAGGTACAGTCACTTTTATCTGTCAGGTGAGTTAGCAGATAGGTACTTTCAGTGATTTCAGGGCAGATGCATGAGTTGGTGATGAAAATAAACATACAGATAGGTCCTATCTCCTCCATGTGAGCTTTCTAGAGGCTGCATTAAGGTACACATAATGAAAATGAGGTACAGAAATATTTATGCAGGATATATTGACAGGATATGCCAAATGGAATCTCTGAAACGCACATTTTTAAACTTTTAATTTACTTTGGATAATTAAGCAATATGGTGGATTTTGTTTGTATTTACAGTATTCAAAAAGGTGATCTGACACTGCATTCATTACTTTGCTATGTAATTTGATACTGATAAATAAAAAATTGTCATACAGTAACTCCTGGTTTTGTATTGGTATGTGTCTGTCTTCCTTCTGTGTATCCTACTGAAATGGGAACAAGCAATGGGTACTTAACCCACAATACATCCTAAATCTCAACATTTTATACATGACTTCCCGTGTCCAGGTGGGTGTTCAAGGGTGATCTCAGCAGTAAGGAGGAGAAGGAACATCAAATTGGTGTTTGTACCACAGAAGAGATGAAAAATTATTGGCTTGGGTTTGTCAAAGAATGTTAAGTCAGTGCAGGGTTCACACTTTGCTGCCCAGGATGGAACAAAGGACGCACAGAGATAGAATGCTGTTACTGCAGATTGTGTATTGGAAAGAGCATGGGGAGGAATCAAGACTGTGATCCCAATTCCCTTGTTTGGCCCAGTATACAATCTGACACATTGGACAACAGGCTCAGTCATCTTAGAGAGCACCTGGTGTGGGATTCCTGCAAGTGAATCAACCAGTGACTCCTGGAAATCCTCGTGGGTTCGTGGAACTGCACCACAAGCACCAGGCCCTGCATGGTGAGTCCCTCATGTCCTGAGAGACCTCTGGCTCACATTTGGGCCTGAGAAAGGCTCTATGTACAGGCCTGCTCTATCTGCCCATGAACAGCTTTGTGCAAATCAGACTGGTCTGGTTTCATCATAGTGCTACTCTCAAAAGAGCTGTAGGCTGTACATTTCTCATGTTCTAGCATAGGTGAGAGGAAGAGAATATGTTGGAGTGAAAATAGAATGGCAAACAAAACTAAGAGTCTGCAGTGTGCATGGTCTTCAGGCTTTATGGGTTGATCAGAAGAATGTGATTTTTTACAACTTGTAGTTAATTTCTAATTTCTTAACTTAATGTGATATGTGATATGTTTTAATCAAGAAAAACTGACAGGCTGAAGACGGATGTGTTGCAGTCCCTGCTTTTAATATATGGTCACATATGCCACACCACTCTTACTGCATGAATTTGCCTGTCAGTAAGGAAAACCCCAGTGGTTTGGTGGTTAAATTTGCTTTTCCTATTGCTCTGCACCCATGATACTTCCCATTCCTTTTGAAACAACTTTACCAATGTCCTGCCCTGATAATTATGGCTCATTTAAAATGAATATAAGTATGTAAACATTGATTATTTTACTAGTGAAACTACAAGACAGCATAACTACTGTAAAGAAAAGGAGGATATATAAAGGCAAGTAGTCATAATGTTGTGGAGACTTTCTCCTTTTTGCCTTTTTGCCTTCCTTCCTTCCTTCCTTCCTTCCTTCCTTCCTTCCTTCCTGCCTGCCTTCCTTCCTGCCTGCCTGCCTGCCTGCCTTCCTGCCTTCCTTCCTGCCTTCCCTCCTTCCTTCCCTCCTTCCTCTATTCCCTGATTTCAGTTCAGGATGCAAGAAGAGTCAAGTCAGAGGTTCTGTTCTGAGCTTTTCCACTGATGTGTTCAATGAGCTTGGGCTCCCGACATTTGGCTTTGAGTGTCAGCTACAAAGCATAATTTGAAGCCAGTGGGAGCAGCTGAGGAATAAACTACTACTCAATTCATAGAAGGGCATGAGAGTCTGACCTGCTCTATTTAGCCATTCATTATTTCTCCAAAATTCTGTCAATGGATATTTTTGGATGCAATATAGATACTTAGAAACATATTGCTAAATCATGCTAAATAATTTCAGTTTGTGCTGTCAGATTGCCTGATTATTTCATTCTGGATTTTCTGCAGGATCTGTATTCCTTTCCTTCTTACTGCTGAAGGGAGGGTTTATCTATATAATGGATAGTGGTGTCACCCTCAATATTCTCTCTCACAAATAGTCTTCCTCTGTTTTCCAGCTTATTCCACACAGAGGTGTGTTAGAAAACTGGGCTTTCTGAAAAACATCATTGAAAGAGTTGTCTGCCAGTGATATGTGCCACCATTTCAAATCCCTGATGGGATGACAGAAGTGACTTTGTCACTGAACTTGAGCCATTATTCAAACACAGCGTTTTTACCTGGGTTACTATCAGGAAAACAAATATTGGAAATCCATTTCCCACTAGCCAACAGCCAAAGCATCCCTCACTTGTATAAAACTTTCCTTTTCTGGAAATAAAACTGCATCTCCTGAGCCTAGCACTGTGCATTTTAGGCTTGTTTTAAACCCAGTGGGTAGCAATGCTGCTCAGATTAACAGACAAGGAAACAGGCCCAGTGTTCCAAAAGCCACATGGTAAACAGCTGACTAGAATGATGAGCTGGGAATCAGGAAATAAAGGTTGTGCTTCTGTTTCTGCAGGTGATCCACTGTCTAACTTTGGGCAAATCAGTTTCCTCTCTCAATCTCTGTCTGTAAAGATGATAAGCTCAATTAGATAGTAAACTTGAGAAGAGAAAGTGGTAAGAATAATTCAAGTAGGGCAGTATCTGCCACATCTCTGCCTGTGCTGATTGCTGGTTTTTTGAATATTTGAATGCTCTGTTTTGTGCATGAACTAATGTAGAGCTATTTGTTTGGCCTTGAAAAATATTGCTATCTCTTACTGCTTGTGTGAGGGTTAAGACAGGAGAGGCAAAGGAGGGGAAAGGGGAAGTAAAAAGCTTTACTTATATGAAAGTGAAATAGAATATGCTACATGAAAATGACAATAGAAATGCACACTGTTTTAAGATGACAAGTCTGGGAACAATCTTTAATTTAAAGGGTCTTATCCACAGTTTTCATAAAGAAATGTTAATTAAAAGTGTGATGACATGTTTGGGATTTAAAGGAAATCATTCTGCAAAGGATTTATAGCAATCACAGCTCCAGAGCATTAGGATTACAGATCCTTGTGCTGTTCCTTTTCAGTGATCATGTGATTGGCCTGCTGTTAAATATAGCTCCCATTTAGCGAATTGAGACAGGCATGGGAAAGGTAGGGAGAGTTTCCCTTTAACCAGCGGGATTTCAGAGGTGTTGGAGATTATACAATTCATTAGTTTTTACATAAGATCAAAGGGAAGGAGGAAATCTTAATTTGGGCACCAACTGCTACTGTCTGAAAGTCTTGCAGATTAAATGAGAAGAGAACATGTGCAGTGCTAACTGCTTGTGTTAGAGCATGAGACTATTGTTTTCTGTCTCACTAACTCATTGTTCTCTTCCCAGAGATAATTCTCACACTTAAGACCTTCAGAGATAGTTATGTCTATTGTGAATAGTTCAGCAACCAGCTGGCTCAGAGGTTATTGCCTAAGCATCTTTCCCTTGGTCTAATCCCCTGCAAGGTTTTTTTCTGGGCAGTGTTATTAATCTAAAATGACTGCTAACTGACTCCTGTGTCAAACATTATTCATTATGTGCTTTAAATGCTTCCTGCAGAGGCCAAAATAAATTTTGGTTTTTTAAAAGCGGACCACAAGGAATGCCTGTGCAGGATATTTCCTAAAATATTAGACTCAAAATGGCAGTTTAGATGAGGAGGGGAAAAAATTGTCTTCAAAACAAAGCTTCACAATTTAACCAGGGACATACAAAATGGACAAAACCAGTTACCAAAACCCACTTTTCATATAGAATTATCTCTAAGTTGTTCCTGTGAAAGAAAACGTGCAGCCTTGCAGGGCAGGAGAAATACTTTTATGAAGACATGGAATAAGTGACCTTATTAGAAAATGAAGACCAAATAAACAAAATTCTTAACAACAGTAATTCTTTTGTGTCTGGGTTTTTTCAGGTGTCACTGGTGTTGGCATAAAGCATGAGGGGTTTTTTGTGTCAGTGACACTGACGAGCCTTGCATGTGTAATGGCAGCATGGGAAGAGAGACAGATAGATTTGAATAGCAATAAGGTGGGTTTTCTTCCAGTGTGAAAAGAGCACAGGATTCATGTGTGCTGAGATGAAGTACAGCCTTGCTGCACAGTGCAAATATTTAATGCTGTTCTAAATACCCCCTGGTTATTGGAGTGTGACAGTTAATAGCCGTCAGCTGCCAAACGCAAAAGTTAAAAAATGAAGCCAAGTCAAACTCGAAACCCACAAATCATAAATGTGCTGTAGCTTAGCAGGCAGATCATCTCAAAGTTTAGAGCCATGTCGACCTGAGCTGCCTCTCAAGTGAGAGAAGGATCGAGTGCATCTGTCTTCAGGTCCTCACTTTGCCAGGTACTTGCAGGCAAGTTTTGGCCGGGCTTTCTGCCTCCCAAGGCCCTGGCACTCCTGAGTGACATTTGTAAAGGAGGTTGAGTAAGGGCTGGAATGAAGAAAAGCAAAGCATTATCATTATTCTGGATCAAATATCTGAAGTCAGTGGTGCAGTGTAAATGCATAGAAAAATGGAAGAGCTCCTAAACTGAGTGTGAGAGAAATGGTGTGCTTATAAAGCCTCCCTGTCTGTGGTGCCATGGAGATGGTAACATTGGTGTAAAATATTGCCCTGAAAGAAGCATTACTGTGGAATAATAACAGCATATGAGAGAATATTTCAAGAAAGGTTCAGCTTGAAAATCACCTCTCATTCTACCTATTATTTTTCTTATCCATGCTAGAAGTAACACTTCACTGTACTTAAAAATTGCTCTACTTGGAACATACCTATTTTTTGGGTCCCTGAGAATAGTTACATTCCCTCTTCCCCTCTATATTTGCTGGCTGTTCCTCTGTGATGGTAATTACCAAATGTAAGTGATTAGAAGGCCATGCTGCCCTGGCTACAGTGTCCCTCCAGAGGACAAGGCAGAGCTCAAACACATCTCCTGCCCCAGTTAGCTTCATAAAAAGAGCAGGTTTGCAGTTTTTTAAGGGGTGAGGCAGTTACCAATCACAGTACCTTTCTTCCAAAAATGAGGTTGTTGTTGTATCTGTGGATCAGTGAATTATAAATTAAATCATTGATCTAAGTTTGGGATTCATTTTCAGAGATACTACTTATTTGTGGGTCTATTAATGGCACTCAAATAACTTGCAGAATTTCCAGGGTTCTTCTATCAGCCTCTCACATGGACAGACCTATTTTAGTCTGGCCTGTCCTAAAGCATAGCCAGCTGCTGTGGCTGTCTTGCAGGGTAAGGACAAAGCTTCCCTATTCGTCTCCCAAGGTCAGTACAATAACAAACACATTTTATGTCTGATAGTAAAAAGCATTTGTCAGTGCAACTTTTGCATTCCGTAAATGGTGACAGATTTCACAAGATGAACACTCTGGATTTGGGGAAGGCTGTGCTCCAGATACAGGGTGTTTTGCATGTAATAACATGAATACATACGTAATATATTTCATTGCCTGAAATTAGCAGTAAAACAGCCTTTTGAGACTTGATGTTTATTATGCACCACAACATTTCAGGACAAAGCAAGAAACAAGATTTTAGCACATAACCCGGCAAATTCAGCTTGGGAAAGGAAGAAATTAATTTGGAATGACTTGTCATAGTGTGTTTACTATAGAAATTTATGCCAGCTCAGAAGTTAGCCCTTCTACCCTGCAGCAGCAGCAGCAGCTTAAATTGGGCCATGGGAATCTCACAGAGTAGGAAGTTATTTGAGTTTCCCTGAGGCTCAGAGTTCTGCCCTGAAGAAAGCCTCACATATTGTTGTCTCAAAGAAAAAAGATAATTGTAGTGTGCTTGGGTATTAACTTGCACAGTATCAGCTGCAGCTTTGCAGTTTGTGTTGACACGCAGAAGCACTGTGTCATTCTGAGCATGACAGATCTGCTCACCTCTGCCTGACACAGTGTTTGCTTGTCCCTCTTCATCCTACCTACAAAGTCACAAGGAGTATGTTTTATTTATCCTAGACAAAGAACTTTTTCCTAATGACCTCATTTTTCTAAAAGAGATAAAGATGGGGCAGTGGGGAGGACGTCTCCCCTGTATCACAGGAGAGAAAATCTGAGGAAATCAGCTTCCCTGAAGACTCACTCACTCTTTGATGAACTGAGGATAGAAGAACTATCCTGTGCTAAAAGGGCCAGTGAGATTTCTAACAATCCATTGTTGCTTATGTCCCTTCCTATATTTCATATAGTAGTGAGAAATCAACTCTGTTATAGCAGCAGGGAGCCCGTGGACTGGCCTCTTTGATTTAATTGGCTTTAATTCTTGTTCTTTAATTTTCCGTGGATATAACCTGCCCATCCCTAAGCTGTGATGTCAAGTGGGAACAGAGCCCAGGGCATTTGCCATTGCAGCCCCAATCACAGCGGAGTTGTGCAGCTGTTGGGTCGCACACAGGGCAGAAAGGATCACAAGGGCTTGGTTTACTTCCCCTCCAAACATCACTGGCAGAAAGAAAACAGACACAAATGCCTGTTGCACAGACCTCTTGCCTCTCAATTCTGCTCATTTCACGATTCTTTTTGGCTGCCCCTTTCCTTCTAAATCCTAGCTGTGAATACTCATGTTTAAAAGTAAAGCACTGTGGAAGGGGCCTTCATGCAGGACTCCCGCCGGCTGCCACTCCTGCTGAAATAAAAAGATTGCAAGAAGCAAGAATTTGAATGAAGGACAAACGTCACATATGCTGTGTGCTCTGGAGGACAAATGCTGCATACAAAATATGTTTAATTGCTGAGTTAATTATCCCACTAAAGTCTAAATGTTGGTTTTTGGCACTCCCCCCTCCCCCCCTTAGTTGTTTACTTTTATCAGTTAGAAAATAAAAAATCAATGTCATGAAAAACATAATTATATTCCTACTAATCTGGAGTGTTTTCTCATTTGAGTATTGCAGTCTGATGCATTTTATCACTTTCCATCAGATTATAGCAGTGGAAATTGCCAGCTAAAAGCTATGGCTTTAGAGCAAAAAGGTGGAATAAGCAAACCCGCCCCAAAGCCATGTGCCTTGCCAATCAAATCTTATTCCTAATGACAAAGCTTCTGCGATTTCCTTTTTGACAATACATGAATAGCTAGTGAATAATTGGTTCAACAGGAGCTTCATTACAGTCCAAAAGAGAAAGCAGGATATTTCATGTGAATAATTTGGAATGATTGGTAAAGATGAGGCATTATTATGGGATTGCCTTCTGCTCCACAGTCAGAAATACACAGCCTATTCTTGTTGAAGTATGAAAACATTTTGTAAATAGTTCTGGGTACTCCCAAGTGGTGGATGATCTTGCTACTCAGTGAAATGACTTTCTGGTTGTTACTGTTTACGGATGAAGCACACTCATTCCTTGCACAAATGGAACGTAATTGAGCTTTGTCTGGGGAGCCCAGCTGTGGGCACATCCTCCCACTGCCAGAACAGGTTTTGGTGTAAGCTTTGTGTGCTTCTCCTCCACCGCTGCAGCACACAGGGTGGTGATGCTGACCCGCAGGACCTCAGGCCCTGTGCCTGTGCCTTGGCTCCCCCCAGTACCCTGCTTCACTCTGTGCTGTCCAGTTTGGGCTGGAGAGGACAAACAGTGAAGTGCCTCGGGCTGTCCTCAGGAGCTCTGCCACTGCAGCCTTCTGGCTGGGCAAAAGCAACATAGAAAGCTCAGCCTGGCCTGCAGAGTGGCCTGAGAGCATTCAGCAGAGTGGATGAGCCCCCCTCACTGAGCTGCTCCCTCACCCCAGCTCCCTTCCCCTGACCCCCATAAGCAGGGCAGTGCTGTCCAGCAGGGTTCTACCAAGTGAGCCACACGGATACTCACATCACGCTCCTCTCAAGTTGGGAAAAGGCAAAAGGAGCAGAGATGAGCTTTCAGGGAGTTTCAGTCCTGGGACTGGGACTGACTCCCTGTAAGCACAGGCCTTTATTTTGAATTGCATCTCTGGATTCCCTCCCTTGTGATGAGAGCCCAGTCCTGCCAGCCCCAGTATTTCTGACTAGAGACGATTAACCTTATTGCCTTGCTTGGGGATTTCATATGCACCTAGATTTGCCCTATGGCATCCTAAACTCTACGTATACCTCAGATTTTAACGACCCCCCATGTTTTTAAAGGAAGAGCCAGTTAATATCTTTACCCTGCAATAACAGATGCTTCACTTCAATGAAAAATCGTGCAGTGATTCTGGTAGCCCCTAAATTGAGTTGCCTGACTCCAGCCATCTTGGATGAATGTGAGCTCAACATGGGAAACGCAGCAGTGGAGCAGCCTTCTCCTTATCTGTCCCCCTGAGGATAATGAAGCCTTCTCCAATACGTCATCCCAAGACATCATCTGTGAAGCTTTAAAACAGTCAGTGAATGCATTAAAATATCACTTCAAAGATAGCCTCATAAGGTCATTCAGTCTTGAGGCAGTGCTTTGTTAGTGATGCACAGTGTTGAGGTGTAGGAGTTCAGAGTTTCTTGCTGTCTGTTGAGTCCTTTTTAGGTCAAGTCAAAGAGGGCCTTGAGAAGTACCAGTAAGGTTCTCAGTACCCCCAAGGAAACAAACCCACATCCCAGCTGGACCCTTTCCTAAGAGGTTTAGTGGTCTGTGCCACAGCAGGACCATGATGTGAAGGCAGGTCTCAAGGAGAGCATATTGGGTGAGCATCTGGTGAGAGTGTCCAAATGTGTGCCAGTGGACACACATGCCCTCCTGCTCTGGCCTCTGCCTGCTTTGACAGGAGCCAAAAACCAGGGAATTGATTTTTCACCCAGTGTACCCACTATAGTGCAGCACAGTTATGCTGATGTACAGAGACATACGCTACCTGCCAGAATCTGGCTAATTCCTGCCAAATTCATGACTGTAATAAATAACAACAGCAATGTTGAACATGATTCTACTCCTCTAGGCAGTGAATAAAACAGCCTTCCCAAATCAGAGGCTGTGGCCCGATGTCAAGTGGCTGCAACCCAGCCAACTCAGAGCAGCTGAGGAGGCTCCGTATACCAGAGGAGATTGACTGCAGGGTAACTTACAGAGGGGGAAGCAGGTTTCATTTGCCAGGAGTGTCCATTTGCATGGACAGCAGTTAATCTGAGCTGCCCCTTTACCATGCTGAGACTCCTCACCCCAAGTGTGCTTCAAATGTGGAGCACCACACTATCCCTGCAGGACTGAGAATCTCCAGAGGGTCCAGGTCCTTGGCAGACCATTCTCTGCAGTTTTTGAGTTTACAGACAATGCCCTTGTTCATTTCCAAATCTTTGAAGCCTGGTTTTTGAAACATTTACCCCATCTCTTTCTCTTTTCACAGGTCTTCAGGTGGCTGGTCAGCCAAGTGTGGATTGCTGGCATTAAATAGCCCTGCCTGAGATCAGAACTCATAGTATCAGGATTGATATGTGAAAAACATCAACAAATTCAGGACATGCAGCAACAGTGAGCAGGATTTCTGTGAACGGTTTGGCCATTCATTAACAAAAAGAAAATATTTGTCATCACTTTTCCCCAGAATGTTTTTACAATGGCAGCTGCTACCTGAGCTGGTATTTGTGTTGCTGAGCAAGTGAGCAGCATCCTTAGGAAATAAACACACAGGCAGGTGTGCGGCCATGCTCATTTGCTGCTTTTTGAGGGCAGGAGAAGGGTGATGTAATTAGCAGACACATGTTTAAATTTTTAATTAAGAGTTTTAATGGATTATTCACTGCCTACCAGAACACACATGCTCTTACTTTCTCACTTTTTCAGTCCGGGTTCCTAAGGAAACCAGGCTTAGTCAGTCATGCTGCCTGCCTGCCAGCCAGCCTTCCTTCCTAATCAGTGTTGAACTCTTTCGGGTTCATGGCAGGCCAACACCACTTTTCTGGTAAAATCATGACTGCATCACAACACAGCGGTAGAAAAAGGTCTGAGCAGTTGCTGCAGAGTTTAGCAGTAGGCACAAATAGATTTCTTCCAGGAATGGGGCCAAGAATCCAGCAAAATCAGCGGGGGCAGGGGGAGGAAGGCATGAGGAAAGAAGGGGAAGAAGAAAAGAAGACCCTGATGGGTTGACCACAGCTTCCCCCTTTGTCTTACTTACTATTCAAAGAGCAATTTTTTAACATATTTTTAGTCTCATGCCACTTGCTGGTGCAGTGATACTCTTTATGGTGCCTGTGTGATACGAGTTGCAATGTTGGGCTGAAGGGCATGAAACTGAAAGACCCACTGGACTCCAAGTGTTCTAAGTGGTACTGCTCACACAAATTATTTTCTTCTTCTTCTTGTGAATTCATGGCATTATTTCCAGGACACCTCTATACTTTGTGTATAGAAAGGCTGGAGTCTAAGAAAAAGAGTTCCCAAAGTGTCCAGACCAGCGTTCTTATCCCTGAGAGAATGGAAACAATGTAAGACTATTAATTTTCTCCTTCCATGGTTCAGTATTATTAGTGGTAGTTTTGATTCCTGGATGAATCCATCATTTCTGCTCTTCTGTGAAGAAAAATGGGTTAACATTTTTGCTGAGATCATCAGTCTTTAAAAGCTGTGGAGATTTGGAGAGGAACAGCAAGAGCTGGCTCTGTGCAAGGAAAGGTGAGCTGGAAGCTGAGCACACCAACACAGCTGGCAGGGCAGGAGTCTCACCACACCCACAGCCCCAGGTGAGCCAAGCAAGGCAGATCCAGTGGGGTTAGGGAGGATCAGGCACAGCCCTGTGATCCCCAGGCAGATTCCTGGTGAAAAGGCAGCTTGGACCAGGGTGGAAGTCAGCTCCAGGTCAGGGTCTAGGTCCAGAGCAATGGGTCTAAAGGCAGGGACAGGCATGGCTGCAACACAGCAGGAGCTTTAGCTCAGATGGGGGCCTGATGGAAGGGGCACAGGAAGTGGTATCAGCCCTGGCTGTGTCCAAGGCCAGCAAAGGAGTGGGGCAGCTCTCAGCTCTGCAAGCTCCAAGCTGGCCCTGAGCCCAGACAGCCAAACAGCCAGGAGGGGACATGCTCTTACAGCCCTCAGACAGGGCCCTCATCTCTCTGTTTGCCCTTGTTGAAGCATGGAATAAGTCAGAAATTTGCTATGTGGTATGGAATGGTCCCTGATGGCTTTAAATCCCATAATTTTCCCTTTTGGATTTAGGCTTGCCAGATATAACTGCTGCTTGTTGCCTGGTGGTCCAACAAATGATTTTTCCAAACCTATGGGGTCTGACAAAATCCTGAGGCTGCTCAGCACCTGCTGGTGAACTTTCTGGTGGATGTGGGATGGAGAGGACCCTGTGTTTGTGCACAATGTGAGAGGGATGACCACCTGGGGAGTCCAACTGCAGAGTCATCAATATTAAAGCACAGAAGCTGATCAGCCAGAAATGAGGCACATTGTTACAGCCAAACAAAAATAAAAACTAAAAATAGGAAAATAAAGGAAGAATAAACCAAACCCAGACTAAACACCAAGCTCTTTCTGGTGAAGTGATTCCACTTCACCCATGCAGCCTCTGTTCCCTCAAGGCTACACAAATGCACCTGGCAGCTGGACCGGGCTCTTACTTGGGATCTGATCTCTCAGACAGTCCCAGCACAGTATAAAAAACCTGAATGTTGCAAAGCAAACTGACAGGGAACTCCTAGCACCACAATACAAGAAGATTCTTGTCCCATAATTGGGATCTGCATATTTGTCTTGATTGTTTTGCTGCAAAATACCTCAGTGAAACTACAAAGGATATATTTGACACCTATAGCTGACAGGCTTTTTCTACACCATTCACCAAAGCAATGTTTTGTATGCCTTCTGTTCTATTTGCTACGAGAATTACCCATGCATTAACACAGTTTACGCTTTCATTTTCGTTGCTGTTGCACTCTCAGCTCGTGGGTAAGGTTGTTTATTGATTCCTTCCCCCCGAGGTGCCTGGGGGTGACACTTCGTTCTGCACTGGCACCGTCCTGCCCGACCGCGCTGAGCTGCTCACACAGGGTCCCTTCTGTTTGCTCCATTTCCAGGATGGCCAAGGGAGGGATGAGCACCTGGACTGGGCTGTTGGTTTCTATCAGAGGTTCTGCTGAAATTCCAGGGCACAACAGATGCCCAAAGGCCTCTCCCACAGCGGTGTCTCTGTCAGAGCTTCTGCTTGAAGGGATGTGGGAAGTCTGTTGCTCAGACTCAGCAAAAGGTGCATTTGCACTGCAGCCAAACAAGACCCAGCCTGAATCTGGCCGGAGAAACAATCTTGGAGCCTTAGGATCCCTCCCCCATCCCCCAAATCACTTCTGTAGGTAGTGTTGAACACAAATATTGGAGGAGCAGAAAGAAATTGTTCATGTTTATGACTCTCTTCTCAACTTACTTAGAGAATACAACTGGGATCTTAAACTTGTTACTGCATGTTTTGCTGGTAATCTGCTTTGTTTAGATTGTTTACATTATTTTAATAGCCTATATATAAACCATATATCATTGCACCAAAAATATGTGTGCATATGCATGTATGAGCATGTCTCTGTAATTTTATAGAGATATTAAGTCATTTGGTTTTTAATATAAAAGTTGCCTTCTTATATTTTTGCATGTAGGGCCAGCTTTTCAAGGTCCTGGCTTAAAATAATTGTATTAATTTAGGAATAAGATTGTATTAGACTTATGAGAGAATTTTAAGACAAAAATGCAAAATACAACATAGAATTGAAAATACAAGTTACATTTTGGCTTCATCTATCCGTTTTCAAAACCTATAAAATGGAAAAAAATTGAAACCTAAAAAAAGCAAGAGAAAAAAACAACAAAAACAACCCCAAAAACCCAAATGAGCAAACACCAAACTCGGAAATCAGCAGCAGGTAGGGAAAAAAAACCTTCTTCCAGGCTTCCTTTCAACAGGAAGGCATATAGCAAATGCTGAAG
Organism: Eopsaltria australis; assembly: GCA_034509425.1. Classification (NCBI taxonomy): domain Eukaryota; kingdom Metazoa; phylum Chordata; class Aves; order Passeriformes; family Petroicidae; genus Eopsaltria; species Eopsaltria australis. The sequence goes on from JAVTVJ010000525.1 coordinate 1,160,152, forward strand.
TGAAAGAGAATAGGAATATTTGGCTGGACTTCAGGCTGCTTCTGATAATGATTCTTTCAAAAGACTGTTTGAGTTCCTATAGCCAAAAATATTTGCCAGTCTTTTTCCATGTGAAATGTTATAAATCAAAAGGCAATGGATATTGCCTGAAAGACATGGATGAGTTTTCCACTGAGCATCCCAAATCCTGGAAATGTCACAGGCCCTTTAATTCTCCCTTGCTACCACCTTCCATGGAGTATTGCCTTCATGGGAGCTGCTCACATACTCAGATATTTGCAGTGGCATTTTTGTGCGTGGCAAACTCTTGCAAAATGTAAGGTTTTCTTTTCCCTGGCAGTGCAATATGCAAATACACTCCACTGATGCAAAACTGAGCCCACTTAGTGCAGCTTATCATACTGAAATAGCCTCATCAGTGCAAACACCCAGCATCCTCTTACCCAGGCTGTAATAAGATCTCAATGACATATACATGGGTTTGTAGGATCAGATCATTATTTGTGTAACATTGAAGTCCTGCTCTATCTGGCAGGCCAATGTATGGCACTCTTCATGACATTTGGTTACCAAGAGCACTTGAAGACACAGTGCATCTCTCTGAGAGAGCATTAAAGGCCCTGCCCAGTCTCAGCTGGAGCGTCCCCACCACCCCAGCCCTGCCCCAGAGCTCTGTTCCAGCTCTGCCCTGGGCTCTGTAGCAGGAGCTCAGCTGCAGCCAGGCCTGTGCCTGGCTATGGCATCTGTTTTCCCAGGCCTCAGCCCACACCAGCTCTGCATCTTGGCCTTGACTTTGGCCCTGACTTTGGCCCTGCTTCATCACCATGGCCCTGCCAAGGATCACCAGACCCAATGCAGACCCTGCCAGGCCTGACCTCGGACCTGCCTCATCACCACATGCCTGGTGAGTTTGACTTTTGGGTAAAATATTGGGGTCTGCCCTTCCCTGCTCCCTTGCTGCCAGTTCTGGGATACCCTTTGGCTCTTGGGGAGCTGGGAGCAACTGCCCCTTGCTGCTTCCTGACGTGGTACCAGCCTCTCATTGTGTGTGCCCAGCAGCAAGACAGTGAAACAAAGGGAAAAAAACCTTGCTAATAATGGAATCTGTGTCTCAACACCCTTGCCACCATTAGGATGGGCCACATGAAGGACTTTTTCTAGTGTCTCAGATTCTGCTTCAGCAGTATGAAATATAGATCATTAATTAATTAGAAATAATTCAATTGCATGATCATAAGATTGTTTTTCTTTCCATGAATGGATGTAACTCATCTGTCTCTGTCACAAGTGCTCGTATTTGTCTCTGGGGAGGGCTAAGTCTGTCTAGGAAATAGGAATATAATAGGAAATAATAATCCTGCCTTCTTAAGTGCAGCTGTAGGGCTGCCCATGGAGCAGAGCCTTGTACCTAGAGCAGTGCCAGGCTGCTGCTGCCCAGCAGAACACCAGGGCACCAGTGTGGGCAGAGGCAGAGGCAGAAGCCCAGGCTGGAGGCTGAGGAACCTGCCAGCTCCAGCTCTTGCTGAGTCCTTCTGATGTCCCTCAGCTGAGCTGCACATCACACACGGCTCCCTTTTTGCTGAACTAGCAGTGACTGCTCTGCTTCTCTGTAATTCTTCATAAGAGAAGACAGACTTCTGTTGCTGGCAGACACCTGTCTGTCTTGAAGCATGTGCACAGTATGGAGTGCAAATTTTCTGGACTTGTGCTGAAGAAACCTTTATCAGGGGATTCTGGTAGTTAGTGGTGCTTCTTGGTGTGTGCGGGGAATGATTTTATCTCTTCACTGCATATTTTGTGAACTGTCACATCTTTTGATCTTAAAAAAAATGATGTACTAAGCCTCATCAGTTCATAAAGCAGTGTTGAAAAATAGAAGATGCTGCTGAAATCAACCATTGCTTAAATCCACATGCATTTTGCAATGTCTAAAAGCTGCTTTCCCCACAACCTGGAGAAGATGAATTTAAAAACTGAACAAACACATACCCCTGCAGCTCCCCCAAGGTCAACATGTAGTCATTCAACTTAAGCAGTCAGTCCTGCCTGTAAAGAACAACACACTTTAATATTGCTAGACTCATGATGGAGATCACAGTGGTGTCAGTTCTCACATCAAAGAGAAATAAAGGTTCGTGTTCCTGCCCCAAGAGAAAGCAACTGGATTTGAAGGGTTGTCAGTCTAGAAGTTTCAAACACAAACACGTACATGTGCCTGCAAAGTCAGTCTTCTGGATGTATGAATAACCTTTCTCCAGATGGATAGTGTAGCACATACCCCTCTGAATGGCAGTCTTTGGCACTACTGAAGTGGTGTGGTTTGTTTGAATCTTTCAGTTAAAGACTATTTCAAAACAGAAAGGAAAGTGGCTGCAGGTTGCTTAATTGGTTACTAGTGAGGAATATGGCAATTGCTTACCCAAGATAACCGTTTGCAGTAAAGATTAAGAAGAACTCATTTAGGACTATAATTAAGGTTGCAATGGCTTGAAACACATTAGAGAAAGATTCAAACTAAGCATCAAGAAAAAATACCAGAAAGTTGCAAGGTGTGTATTCTATGAAATGTTGGGGATGTACTGAGGGAACCTCCATGCTTGTCACTTTAAGGTAGCTCACTGAGAAAAGGGCACAACTGAGTTACACATTTGTTCTGGACTTTCATTTGCACATCATCTTTAAATTTAAGCTCTGAAGAACACATTTTAAGGAGAAGTCCTGATGAAAGAAATTAAATATACCAAGCTTTCCTCATTTGGATCTATGTTCTCTGTTTCTTCTCTATGACCCTATACTTGTAGCACTTACACTGCTAAATCATCAACCCAAAACAAGTCACTTCTTTCCTCCTACCTTTTCTCAAAAAGGAGGGGGAAAAAATCAGAGAAATTATGAAGAGATTTTTAACTAGATAAAATCAAGGAAATTTCAAACTGAAGTAGGTCCTTCTGTTTAAACAGTAGTTAATGCTGTTACTGATTAGAATCACAGTAGTGCCTGGATGTCTTAGCTGAGATTGGGGGGAGGGGATAATGTCACTTCCTTTATACTCTAGATCAAAAAGACAGCCAAAGGAGGTATTACTGTCTCTGTATGATAGAAGATGAAACTCAGGGAGGTTAAGTGACTGCCTTACTGAAAGGCTGCCTGTAACAAAGACAGAAAATGAAGCCAAAGCTTCTGGGTTTCAGTTTGGTGCTTCATTCCAAACTCTTTCCCTCTGCCAGGGAGGTTTGTTAGGGTAGGACTCCAAGAAGGTTTGTTGTAATTTCACCAGGACATTTCTGCCTGTGTAAAGCAGGAACTACAGTGCTGGATCAGGTGGGCTTTGTGGCACAAATTGGAGCCAGTTAACATAGCTGGCTGTGGGTTAATTCTTTATGAAATGAGATTGTTGTTCATGTGTGTCATGCAACTGCACTCGAGAGACCTGATTTTGATTGCTTGCATTACCAGCTGGGAAGTCAGAAGTTTGTAATTTTAGAAGCAAAAGGAGAAATGTAATTTCCTGGACTTATAGATGATTTTTTTAAAAGCAATTATCCAATGTCTATAGAGTCAACATGTAAACTCAGTGTTAATTCTTTTCTAAGAGGTTAATTGTTATAAGAAGAAAGAACCTCATATGCAGAAATTGAAATTGAGTGGGTTCATCACTACATTCAGAACCCCACTCCCAAGCTGAACATTTCTCTGTAATAATCCTCAACATTTATACAGGCAGGAGCATTTCTGAGCTTTGCCAAGAGGCAGGTTAATATCTTTCCTATTTTACAAACAAGAAAACTGTAGCAAGGAGCTTTCAGCACATCTGGAGACAATGCCATGCCTTTAAAACTCTAAAGATCCTGCTGCCCACTACTGTATTTCATCTCTTCACCCATATTATTTCCCATTTGGGATAGCTGTAGATTTGCAGCCAAGGAAAGATTGAAAAAAAAAAAAAAAAAAAAAAGACAAGTGAAACTCTGAAAGAAACAAAGGACTAGTAGGCTTATTTACTGTCCTTTCTGAAATACAGACATTCAATTTTCCTGGATCTAGTAAAGATGGAATTATTTTTCTTATATTCCTGAATATTCTCAATTTACAGATAACTCTTCAACTCTACTTGTTTTAATTTTAACCAAATTACAGCATTGAATTAAAAAGTCAACTTTTGTTAATAAAAGCATAAAGTTTATCATGAATGCTCCTTCTTTAATATGCTGAATTAATAAAGAGAATTTCTAGTGTAACTTTCAAATGGTATTTCAAATTCTACCACACACAATTCTCAGTATAAGGAAACCTGTAGCATAATAGATAATTTGTTAATATCTTAAAAAAATCCAAACAGGCCAGCAAGTCCCAAAATAGAAAATGCTTATGTCCAATGCAAATAATTTCCCACTTGCTTATTCACTTTTACTACTAATTGAAAGGTCTCCTATGTGTCTTGGCATTTGCAGTGATAGCATTTGTGAGAAAGTTAGTTTTATGATGTAATGTGGGAATTTATTACATATATTTGTAGATTCGTTTTCTGTTAGGTAATTCAGTATTTGCTTTCTTTTTTATTCTTTTATGTATCCCTTGCTTCCCAGAAAGAGCACTGGGGCCACAGATGAGCTCTTTATTTAACTTCAAATGATTTTAATTTAGTCCAGAGTTTCCAAAGATTAATTATTTGGTGTGCTCTACTTCAGATTGCTTCATTTGCAGGAAATTAATGTTGGGCATTACTTGGAAGTGAAGGAAAATGAACAGATCATTTATAACAGACTGTCATTAATACCATACACATGTTTTTCTATTCCTAATGACTGGGATTTTAAATCAGCCATACAAAATTAAGCCCAAACATGCAAACACTTAAGGTATGGTAGTCAGCTCCTCATCCTTTATAAGATTTGGGATTGTTCCCTGAACCAGGTGTGTAAATTCATAAATGAGTATCTAAATATCCCCTCTAAAAACTTCAGGACTATTCAGTTGCAGTCACACATCTTGTTCAGACCACAGCAAAGCTGAGAGTTGATTGAAGTTCCTGATACCCATCTCTTCTCCCCAGACTGTCTGTTCAGGCATAATTCCATCTATAATCACTCCCTAACCTGACACAGTTTGGCTTATACACTTTTAATGGCAGGTCATTTCTAGCATGTCTCAAAAGTTCTTTGCACCTTGTGAAGGGCTGCTTGTGTGTGTGAGTGACAATCCAGGGGATGACTCACTGGATGCAAGTTAAGCATCCAGCTCCTGTCGAAAAACAATAAGAGTTGATTAACTCCCAGCTGAGCTTTTGAAAATATCCAACTTTGCTCTCAGGCCACCCTTCAGCTGAAGATAATGCATAGAGAATGCTACTAGTTGCAGTGGAGCAGAATATTCATCTTAGTTATTAGCTCAGGCAGCATGATATCTCACTTAGCAGCAATAAGCTGTGTTTAAAAAAAAAAAAAAAATCTGGCAGCCCAGAATTAACAGAGTGGGTGAAATACTGTGAGGAGCGAGAGAGGCAGTGGTGGATGTTATGGAAAGACACAGGGTCTGATTATCCAGGCGTTGAGAGGGATGGGGAAAAAAAAAGAGGGGATGTTCTGCAGCTTAATTAATGGAAAGAGGCTTGTGCATCTGACAGCAGCCCCTCTGCAAGGTGAATTCTTTCATAAAGAGCCTCATTCATGAGTTGCCAAGACATCCACAACCTATTCTTGAATTCACACAAAAATTAGAAGAAAAACAACTGACTGGCTAATTTAGCGACTTGCAGGATGCAGCTGGTGCTACTGTTTTCACAAAAAAAAAGGCCTTTTCCCTTCCACCTCCTAACCATTCCAGTCTTCCTCCCCACCCCCAGCTATTTTGTATCCTGCTGCACCAGTGAGGAGTGTGACAACTCCTGACTTAGCTGGCACTGTGGGATATCGAATAACAAAGGGGAATAATATCAGGATAACAGAGGGGATCTGGCCAGTGCTAAGGAAGCAAGCTCACCGCTTGCCCAGGTCCTGCCATCAGCTGAGAAGTAGAACTGCCCTTTTTTTACTTTAATTTTTTTTATTAAATCAACAAAGGGCTTCATTATGCTGGATAATACAACTGGCACCTTGGTGAATCATCAGCTACCTCTCCTGCGTAGCCCTGAGGAGACAGTTTGTGTAGTTCTGTGCATATGAAGAAGACACTTCATGTTTCCAGCACTGATATGTTATTACCTTAGTTCTTCCTAGCTTCTACTTCACAATTTTCATATTACCTGACACAGAAAAACAAGTCTCTCCTGCCCTGCAAATCCATTTTCACTCAGGTTTTCCTTCCCAAAGGATATTTATTACAAAATCCTTCTGTGCATGACAATAACTTAACAACCAGAGTTAGTCAGGTTGGGAGCTCTAATACAAGCAAGCCAGTGGAGATTTTTAAGGGAGCACTGAGCAGATCTAAAGGTTCCTGAAAGGGTATTTGAAATGATGTGGTGTGTTGCCACCTGACTCTGACAGGCCTTCTAGTCCAGCTAACAGAGCTTGAGTTGCTCCAGCACCGGCAGCTATGGGAAGTGACTGAAATAAATTGTTTGTGCAGTCAGAGCTTTATTTAGCAAGGGAACTTCACAACTAATGCTGCCAACAAAGAAAGTAAAGAAAACATCATAGAGACACCACTAAAAATCCAGCTGGAGATAGCAATGTGGTCCTTGACACCAGTCAATCTCCTCTTGGTTCAAGATTAGGGGTGGATATTGCTTAATTTCCAAACATTACAGAGCACACCTAAGATTTTTCTAAGCCTGGGCTCAGCAATTCCAGAGCTGGTTTGCCACATGGATTATTTCCCAAACTCCCACCCTAAGTGAGAATGTTGGTGTGCCAGGAAATGCTGAGCAGAAGTTCAAAGGGGAAGTATTCCAATCAGCTTTGCAGTAGGTGAGGGTTTTCACTGTCCACTGAGTTTGAAAAGTGGTCATTGTGCCCATCAGTCACATTTCTTAGAGTTCTGGTGCTGTTGTACACCATGAGGTGGGCATCAGCAGAAGTCTCCTAATTATGTGGCTGGTAGCAGCCTCTCTGGTCATTACTATTTCTTCAGCTTATTAATATTATTTTTAAAAATATATGGTGGGAATTGGATGAGAATAGGATTAACAAGATTATGGTCAAGATTTCTCCTACCTTTTTCTCTCCACGTTTCTTGGCAATCTTTGATCAATAAAATGTTGCAACAACTACAGATCTGGAAATTTTCCCCTGGCTAAAACTGAACTATAATATAGTACACCCATATCACAGCTGGAGGTTGTGAGGATTCTTTCAGTTACATTAAGGACTGTCAGAATCCTTTTGCAGGTCAAAGTAACTTTATTTAGCAAAACTGCCTTTGCAGTCTCTTTTATTGACTTCTAAGTACTGAGGATGGCCCTCTTTTCATCTGAAGAGCTTAGCAAGTGTGCTACCTGCCTTTTTGGAGAAGCTTCCCCCCCTTCTCCCTCCCCCCTTCTTGTCCAGTTGGATCTAGAAAAAGTTATAAAAGTCATGTTCATTAAAACAGAGACCAAGAGAGTATTCCAGCAGTATGGAGAACACAATGAGCTGTTGGGAAGCTGTGAAAGGGATTTGGTGTGAACCTTAAAATGAATCCCCCCTCTCATAAAGTGACAACCCAATATCCCCAAAGGGAACAGCAGGAGGGAAACCTAAACCTGTCGACAAAGTCAACCGGTAATGATTGGAGAGTTAATTACTTTAAAGCTCACAAAGACAAGCTGAGGTGTTAAAATGGCCCCTGCAAACACCAGCATCCTCCCCTTTCACCAGACTAACCAAACGCAGCAGGACAGTAGCAAGAGGGACCTGAGCAGCCCCTGATTAAGGCAGTTTTCTCTACCTCTGAGCAAGCTGATCTTTATTCATTTTCAGTTCCATCCTTTATCTTGTCAGCTGTCTTTACAAAGTATTACTGCAGATGTGTATAAAAACACAAGGCTGCATCAAGTTCAGTGATGCTGGTTGGTACAGAGTCCAGCAATATCCCAGCCCTCCTCTAGGGATTAGCCTTGAAAACACCACTCTTGCACTCAGCAGCAAAATGCTTCCTGTCATATCAGTGCCTTTTACATGGCAAAAGGAGAAATTTAAATCTAGTACAGCTATAACTAACAATTTATTGTGGAGCCTAGGTGCTAATCCTTTTTTTTCCAGCAAATTTGTTTTGAGTCACACTTTATATTAAGATTGTATTTGTGAGGTTTACCACAAGGTTAGCAGGTGTTTCAATGTAAAGCATATAGAGGTTAAATACATTGGTAGGGTGTTTCAGACAATGATGAGCTATTGTTGGAAAAAACCCTATTGACCCATTGGACTCATAAAAATTGATTGCCATTTATTAAAACACCTATTAATCACTTACTAATCCTTTATCATACATAACTAGAACCTCCACAAGTACTGAGAACCTGTGTGTATGAAAGACACCATCTTACAGACATTGTCATGTATAAGAACCAGCTGTTTTTTCCTTTGCCTTTTACCTTTTCCTTTGCACTGCCAAATTCTATTCATCCCTTGCTTCTTTAATATGTAGCATAGTTAATGCAGCAAAAGGACATGTTCCTGCTAAGGTCTTAAATGTGCATTAACAGGCCAGCAGTTTCTTCTCCAGGACTAGCACAGGACCTCTGAAACTGGATCTCTTGCGGCCAGAGTAGAGCCCTTGGAAATCAAGTGCCCAGATTTTTCCTGAGGCCAGCACCCTTTTCTAACCACTTTGCTTTATACTTTGTATATCTGGCTGGAGAACAAGAAAAATAATACTCATTCACCTAACGAAGCTCTTACAGGAAGTAATTCATTAAGGATTGTAAGGTACTTTGATATAGCAGTGTGGTGTATTTGCCAGAGTAGAAAGGAACATGTGGGATTTATTATAAACAGTCACTGTCTCCATCCCTGTGGGATGACAGCTGATCTACCACAAACACTTATTTCCAAATTACAGTATTATGCCAATTACAACTCCTGAGTTGAGACTGCTATAGCATTTACCTTATAATCTGCTAGTTTCAGGAATTAAAAAACGCCTGAATCAGTAAAATGGCAGCAAGAGACTATTTTATACTATTATTCAATTTTATTAAATGTAATAGATGAGACAGCAAATGATCAGAAAATATGCCCACAGGTTACTCACTTTGTGTGCATATAAATATTTGAGTGCATATATTAATATAATCTACAGTGCTTAAATTGGGCAGTGATGCTCTGTTGTGTGCAGCAATGCATATCCTCATACATAAACCAAGAAGCATTCTGCTTGTTTTCAGAGGAGTAGACTTACTTTCATGGACTAATCTTTCAGATTAAATTAAAATATAAAAGTCTGGGGAAAAAAAATATCACAAATGAAAAAAAAAAGAAAAAGAAAAAGAAAAAGGCTGTTTTAGTCCAGAAGGAATCTGAGATTGAAGGTTAGGGTTGCAGGGAAGCTGCTGGCAGGTGAGCTAAGCAGAGGAGGTGGTGCAGGTAAAGAATTTATGCATTCAGCTCATAGGCAGGGACATGCTCAGGATGACTGTAGAGGCTGGGACAAAACTCGCTACACTCTTAGGATGACTTTTCTCCCCAAGGTCACTTCTTTCAACAGCATGTGCCAGGGGATGCAATTTCCAGGTGACTGTAGGCAAATATGTGGTTATGTGTGGTAATAACAGAAGGAACATCCTGGCTTGGTTGAAGTAATAGGACATTTTGCCAGACTTTGATGGGGGCCAAGATTTTACCCTCCAGCAGCTTCACAGATAAATAGGGATCTGTCACCATACCAACATGGACAACTACATAATTGTTTCTAAATATGTAACAGCCCCACTAGTTCTAATGGAACTGCATCAGTGATTAAAGCCCTCACAGGGAAATTCTTAATATGGCAGTAATTTCATGCACAAGAATTTTCTTACTGATTTCAAACAAGTGTTCAAACTCTAATTTGGTGCTCCTTTTTGTGCACTGATGAATTTGCTGTGCACATGTCTGGGCTTCATTTAAGCAGTAGACTCCAGCATGTCTTACACCACAGCCATACATACAGCAATTTTCAGATTTTGATTTTTGAGATCTGAATTTAACTCAGACCATGTGGAGCCCTTAACTTCTTGCTTTCTCTCACTTGTGATCCAAAAATAGCAGTGTTAGTGCATTTTTAGAATAATTCTAAGGACTTTCAAGGAGAAGCATATGCTTACTACATACTCTACAATGTAGATGTGCAGTCATATATATTTTTCCATGGGGGGAGTATGTGGGGTGAAAATTCTTTAAATAAGATTATTTAAAATATAATGAAAGCAAAGAGACTAATAGAACAAAGTGAAATGGGCCAAAGTAGTTCTTTCTACAAGAAGACATGAAAAAGTTACTTTAATTTTAGATACTATTTTTTAATGTCAAGGACATGTTTTCAGCAGGTGGAATGGGTGTATTCAATGTATTAGTGTTTAGACACCTGTTACTGCTTGGGGGAATTAGTTGTACTTCATCAGTTTGTAGGAGTTATGGGAGAGAAATCCTACAAAGTCTGCCCATAAAAGACATACTAAAGTGTAAATTTTATTGCTTGCACTAACTTCTTTGATGGGCTTATTACTTTTCCATAGATATTTTTAATATAGGCTTGAGGGCATTTTCATACAATAAACCCAAAATATTTCTTATCTAGATGACAAACCAAAATGCACACAACATATTAGACATTCTCAGTTAGATCCAAAGCATTCCAGGTACTTAGGTTTCTCTGTGTAACATGCACTGTCTCAAACTGAACTGCACTAAATTGCCATGATGCAGCTCTTTTGAAGTTATAATTTTGAAAAATAGCATAATTTGCAGTGACAGTGGATCTGGGTTTGCTGGACAATGATTCATGTATAAAGAGGTTCATGTGCTTAACTTCACAGTTTACATAATATCAGGTACACCTGGAAATGTCAAGATCCATAGGAGTTTCTCTGCAAACAAAAGATGCTTGAATATGTTAAAAACTGGAACACAACACCCAATGACATGTCATCTTATAAACTTTATTTTTAGGAAAATAATTAAATTGAGAAGAAAGAATGGAATCATTTAAACCAGAGACTTTCATGACTTTTCTCTGTGCTATTACTTATGCCTTCACAACACACTCATAATTTCAAAATGGCCAAACAGATTATCGAGTTTTCTCCAGTGTTTTGTTTCCTGAACTGGGATGCGGCCATGCCAAGTTTCAGTTTCAAGAAATTATTTTTATGTTTTTACCACTAACCAAGCTGTAAATTTCCCCTTAAGAAAAAGAAAAAAAGTTTCTGATGGAAATGTTGACACAACATTCAGAATAGTGTTGCAAATGTGACGCTCTACTACAAATTGTGCTGAAATTATTTATAACATTTCCAATAATTTAAAAACTATTTTAAATCACAGCCAGGTCCTGCATAATACATGAACCTTGACGGATTCTCCAACAAGTATTAGGTCACTACACATTTCAATTTCCCTCTTTATGTTTAAAAGGCTGCATCTGGCAGTTAAAAGACTAAAACCTCAGTCAATGGTTATGTTGTGATAGATACATGCTGGAATATTATTTTCACCCGGTAGCTTTCTGTAAGTAGGTCATACAATTTTACAGTGCTCTGAAACATCACCAAAGAGCTTCCTGACACAGTATCTCCAGCAACTGACTCTGAAAGAAGTTGCACTAAACCTTAATGCTTTTTTTTTATTATTATGGAAACTTTGTTTCCTTACTAGTCTACCTGCAGTACATCATCTAGGGAAGATCTTCATAATTTATTGTATAAGGTCATTTTCCACCCACTCTTAAGGAGATTTTTTAGAATTTTACTTTTATATTTTCTTCTTCAGGACCAGATATTTTTAGAAAACTTTGCAGACAGGCACCTAACACAACATGTCATCCACAAGATGTGGAAAAGAGGATGTTGAGGAGACCTCTGGGGACAGTCACATTTCAAGTTTGGGAAGATGGGGAATGTCTATCTGTGCCTGCTTGAGTAGATGCTCAGGTAGATAGACTGCCTTTCCCTCCCTTGTGTAGTACCCTGGGGGATGTATCCCACGGTATTTTGTCATGCCATGCTTGCGTGAAAAGTGGTGTTTCCTGGCCATAGGTGAGAAAACCATCACAAGGAATATTAAAACCCAGGAGCAGGACGTGATGGTTCTGATGGATCCCTTCCAACTCACCATATTCTGTGATTACTGAAAACTTTGACATGGCGAGAGGCCTTTGGCACGCACTGCTCAAGACAGCATGGAGAAAACCGAGCTTTAAGTCCGTCCGTGTTATCACCTTGTTCTTTAAAATATATCCCTCGTAACATCTTGCTACATGTACAAACTCAATGGGAGGACAACATCTGTGATTTGTTCACGCTGCTCCCATCCCTCACACTAATTATGGCCGGCTGAAGCACAGCCCTCTTCCCCCGGCCCGGGGGAGCGTTCAAGCCCCAAAGGCTGCCTGTGGGGGTGCTTCCATCACCAGCACTTCAAACAGCCCCGTGTAGGACGGAAAGCCCAGCGCGACCCCCCGAGGGCGGCTCAGGGCCCCCGGGAGGCGCCGGTGGCCACTTCCCCGCGGCCGCCTTCCCGCCCAGGGAACGCGCTCTCCCCCAAACTTTATCGCCTTTCCCCCCTTCTCCTTTTTTTTTTTTTTTTTTTTTACTTTTTCTTTTTTGTTTTCTTTTTTTTTTCCCCTTTTTTTTTTTGAGGGAGAAAAGGTGGGGGGAGCTCAATTTCCCACTTGCCAACAGCAGATAAAAATGTGGGGAGGGACCTCTTCTGTCACAGCCTATGTAGATTAACCTTTCAATTAGCTGTTATCAGGTCCTGTGTCTTAGCACCAGTCCTCGCAATCTGCGTCCGCCCGCACCGGGGAGGCTGGAGGTCTGGGGTGGGTTTCTGTTTTAATTTCTAAATTAATGATAATTGCTCGCGTGGCTCCCCTCCCCCGCCGAGAGCTGAACGCGTGTGTCTGATCTGCCCGTCCACCTTTGAGTATTTTGGAGTGAGAAGAGGAGCCCCGCGGAGGAGGAGGAGGGGAGACAAGGTATTCTCTCTGTATTCATCTTCTTTTTTCCCCTCTCGCGGAGGGGCTTAGGGAAGGTAACTGGTGCAATCAATCCGCTGGCTGGGGATTCCCTCCACCCCCTCCCCGGCTCGTCTGGCTCTCCTGGCTGGGTCTCTTCAGTGTGTATGTGTTTGGGGAAGGGGGTGGGGGGAGGCTGTGTTGTTGTTGTGTTCCTGGCTCTGGTTGCAGCCAGGAGAGAGAGCGAGCGGGCGAGCGAGAGACAGAGCGGAGAGAGCGAGCGAGCGAGAGAGAGAGAGGAGCCGCGATCGCGTTTCAGGGGCAGCACATTCCGCAGGAACCGCTGCTGCAGAAACACACACAGGCAGAGAAAGGAGGTCATTGCAAGCAAAGGGGGGAACCTGCATCGGAGGTTAGATTCCCAGGAGTTTATGCGGGGGATAATAGGGAGCATGCGATGGGGTTTGTTTTGCGTTGGGTGACAGGCTGCAATTTGCCATAATAACCCCCTTTCCCTCCCCTCTCCCGGCGCAGGGGGCTTGTCACTAGGCTGGGTACTTTTTTTCCTTTAGCATCGGAGGCTGATGCACGTGTTTGCAGACACTTGCGCTGGGTAAATGCATTGCAATGCTCTGCGTTTTGCAGGGGAGGGGGAGCAGCAGCAGGAGGTGATGGCTGGGTTGGATGGGGTGGGGAGAGGGGGAGCGGAGTGGCGGCGGGAAGCAGGGGATGGCTGAGGTTTTTGTGTTGCATGTTCCCACCCTGTCTTTCCGAGGCGGCAATTGTTCCTTCGCGGACGGGGTGACAGAGAAGTCCCTGCGCTTCGCATGGCGAAACTTGCAGGGACCTGCATGTGGCTGCAGAGCTGGGAGTCATTGTCGTCGTCCCCGCTGGCAGCCCCTCCTCCCTCCCTCGGCGGTGCGGGGTGTGTGTGTGTGTGCGCGATAAGCGGCTGCCAGTGCCAGGCACCTTGGGAGGCTTGTGCTGGGAGCGCGCTGCTCCATCTCGCCCGCCCGGGCGAGTGCCAGGCTCCGAGGCACGCGCGTGACGCTCAATATTTAAGGCTGCTCATTAGTGTGTGTCGCGCGCCCGCCCGCCCTGCCGAGCTGGTTCGGGCGGCCGCCGCCGGTGTCTCGGCAGCGCTCGCGCTCCCGAACAAACTTCGGCAGGGAGCGGGTGGGGCGGCGGCGGGGGGGCGAGGGCGGGGGCGGGGGATGCCGGACGGGCGGCAGCGGCAGCCAACGGGAGGGCGGGATCGCGGGGGGTCCCGCCCCCGCTCGCGGCCGATGGCCAATAGCGAGCGCCCGAGGCCCGGCGGCGGGGCGGGCGGGCGGGGCGCGCGCGTGTGTGGCGGCGGCGGCGGCCAGTGTCAGCCGCCGGCCCCGCCCCTCCCGCGGGTGGGCGGTGCCGAGCGCGCAGGGTAGGGGCGCGCCGCGTGACTGACAGGCGGCGCCCGCCAATGGGAGCGGCGGGCCGGTTGCCGGGCGGGCCGGGGCCGCGGCGGGCGGGTGACGGACAGCGCCCCGCGGCCCGTGAGCGCGCGGCGGCGTGCGCGGCGCGGGCCAATGGCGGGCGGCGGGGGGCGGGCCGCGGGGTAGGTAAGGTTTTAATGAGCCTCCATTGGGCTGTAATCAGTGTCATGTCGGATTCACGTTAAGTACAACAGGGCGAGACAAAATGGCGGCGTAGGTGCGCCCAGCCGCGCGCGGCGGCAGCGGGGCGGTCGCGGCGGCCGCGGGCAGCGCGGAGCGGGGCAGGCGGCCCGGCGCGGCCCGGCGGCGGGAGCGGCGGAAGAGCCGGCAGCAGGGGGAGCCGCTGCGGCGCCCGGAGGAGGCTCCTCCCCCCGCGGAGGTGAGTGGTACCGGGGGGGTCTCACCTGCCTCCCCCGGGGAACGCGCGGCCGCCGCCCCCGGCCCCGCCTGGCGCCCCGCGCTGCGGGTGCGCGCACGGCCCCGGCCCCTGCGCCGCCGTGCCCGCGGGTCGCCGTGCCCCGGGCGCTGAGCCTGCGGGCCGGGGGCTCCTGCCTCGGCAATGGCAGATCCCGGAGCGGGGCGGGCAGGGCGCGCCGCCAGCCCCGGCTCGGCCCCTGTCAAACGCAACAATGCCTTGGCCCGAGGCTCTAGGCGTTGCACATCTCCGTGGCTGGGCTATACCGCAAAAACCTGGAGTAAGTTGGGGAGGGGAATAGTCCAGCCTGGCAGTGCCACGTTTTGAAAGTGATGTTCTCATTGTGTGTTCTTTGCCCGGACCCTCACCTCTCGTACTCTGTCGCTGATCATTGAAAATAGCCCCCTCCGGCAAGAGCAGACGGGTACCCACCCCCGGTGTTGAAATCCACTATCCCAAGAGGAAATGTTTTCAGTGAAACCCTTTTTCCAGGTGAACTCTTGGCAGTGAATATTACCTTCCCGTGTTTCCTGCTGTTCTCTAGTACAGTATTTTAAAGTGCTCAGAACTTCCATGGGAGAAGGTGGGAAAGGTGAATTTGGGTGATTTTGCTGATCATGTTGTGCTGATGCTGTTTCCTCGGGTGGCGCTTGCTGCTGTCATGTTGTGAAATGGTTTTAAGCATATGATCTCGAAGAAGCTTGTGAGGTATCTCGGAGCACAAGCACTTCCATCAGTTCGGTTCACATGTGCCACTCTTCTCTCCACACCCCCCAAGTCTTCAGTGTCGTTCTGAAGTTACTGTAGTGACTACACATCTTTCTCTTTAAAACATATAGATGTGTCGCTGCCCTTGCTTATTATTATGGAAAGTGTATGTTGTGTAAAGAATAATACAGTAGTTGGCTTTATGACCTGAGTGATTTTAAGCATGATGGGAGTCCTTACCAGGATCTGCTTTCTCCCTTGCCTCTTTGTAGGTCCATGTATTTTGCAATAGCAGAACTGTCTTGTCTGTTTTGCATCATTAATTGAGATGGGGGTGGAATACAGAGATGATTAACAGCAGAATTCTAAGTAATGGCTTGGAGCAAAGAAAAATGGCAAAAATGGAATGCAGTGGCAGTCTTGTCTTCTTTCTCCTCCTCTGCTGCAATCCTTACCTGACCCTGATGCTGCAGCAGAGAGCTGGCCTGCTGCTGCTTCTCCTGAGTGTGAGGAGGGAGCAGAATGAGACTCTGCTTCACAGGTCACCACCAGGTTGCACAAGTTGCTGTCATTTCCCCCAGCTGCATCCTCTTCTCCCCTTTTCTTCTAGTTTTTTATGGCTCTGTTAACCTTAGGTTTTTAAAGTTTAACTGCATTTACATTTATGAAAGCCAAAGCAAACTTTTCATTAATAAAAAAAACCAAACCCTTTAGATTGTATGTTGTGATATTTGTGTAGTAACTTTTAGTTTTGGTTCTGGAGGGAAGCATAGCTTTTTTTGTTGCTGTTTTTTTGACCACGCAGCTTGTTTTCACAATCTGTATCGCCTGGAAACAATTCCAGGTACCAGTTCAGTCTAAAAACCACCTTATTAGAGGATTATAGGATTACTGATGACACCTGAGAGTGAAGTGTTCAGTCACTGCCTTCTTTAATTATAATCAGCTGTGCAAAAGGCGTGTGCCTTATGAAGGGCATATTCGCCTTCATTCTAAATCCCAAGCTGAAATTTTGCAACTTCTTTTTATTTATCTGATAATTTATGACCTGGGTAAAGGGACAAGCCCTGACTAGAGATGGTTTTTAATGTTTTAGAGGTAATGTGTTGTACTTCACCCTCTAGTGCTTCTGTACTGCAGCTCTTCAGGGATAAACTTGTTAACAGACTTGATCAGTAATGTAGTGCAGTCAAACTTTCTCAAATGCTTTTATTTTCAAAATAAGATACCGTAGAGTGTAGAAGCTGAAATATGACAAATTACGTAGAAAGATCTTCATGGCTTTTGCCATACAACTTGGAAGTTGTTCTATGCATTTAATAGTATGGAAAATCTGTTTTGTGATTGAATGAGTGCTGCTGAGGGCTTGATTAAAAGTTAGTTGATTACAGGGGGAGGAAGATTAATAAATAGACATGAGTGCCTGATACTAATTTATAATCACTTCTTTAAAGTGGTGTTTCCTCAAAACCTGTTTGGATAATCATCACGCTTTTTATATTAAGTGATGTATGACCATCTCTTTGTACTTCTGGTTGAATTGCATTCTGAACTTTGTAACCGGAATGTAACTTTGTATTTCTGAGTGTCCTTCTATGCTGAATCTTGAAAGATTGTTTCTAAAACGATTTGAGTTGATCTAGGTAGTTTGCATGTAAATGTGTGTATTTCTGTACTGCCAATCTTGGATCAATCTGTCTTGATTTCTGAAAGATCTCCTTAACTTACAACTTCAGGATCGCTCACCTGAGTTGCTTTGCTGGGAAGGATGTTTGTTAGTAATAAGTTATTCTGACTCTAGCGTGTGGCAGACCTTGGCATAGCAGTCATGGAGGTCAGGCTGCTGCACTTCAAGTTCACATATGCTCCAAGTACCTGAGTAAGAGAGGCTCTAAGTTGTGGCAGAACAATTAAAAACTTGGGTTGGATGCACTTTGCATGGCTCCTTAAGGCAGAAGGAACTTGGAGGCTGTTGGAAGGTGTGTATTTATGATGTCTTGATTTTTCCTCCTGAAATATCCTGTCCTGTGCATTGGAAACTCTGTTCCTGCTGATCCTCTCTGCTGGTGTTGATTTAGTAGGTGCTAGCATGCAGGAGGTTGTATTACACGTAGGGAGTTTTAAGTAAATAAGTAAAAATGTAGTTCTGAATGTATATGGCTGTGAAATTCCTGTACTGAGCAGTAGACTTTGTATGAAGATACAGGTTTATGCTAACCTTTTGCCACAGTCACTGGCCAATAAAAATTCCTGTAACCCACATGTTATAGCATTTGTACTGAAATGTTCATCAGTGGCCAGGAGCTTGGAACAGACCCTGTACTGTGCATTCTGGAATTTAATGGAAGTGATGTGGTAGCTTGTATGAAATTTAATACAACAGTACTGCAGTAGATGTAAAACTGAGGCAAGTATGTCTGACTCAGCAGATGCAGTGTTCAGCATTTAATTAAGTTGTGACTGTCTTAATGAAGACCTACAGTGGAACAGCCTAACTAAATAACTTTAAAAGTAGCTTTCTAGGAGTCTGGGGCTTTATACATAGCTACAGAGAACTTCCAAATCTATAGGAAGAGTGTATGAAATAGTTTAATTGTGAATGGGCCTCCACTATGTAGGGAGTTCTGCTTTGTTGTATTGTATTTTCAGTGTCAGATTTGTGAGAGAATTTATAAGATTTATAATACCATGGAAACTCTTTCCTTCCCTATATTTGTCTGCATATTGTAGCGACAGTGTTATTTTGGAATTATCTGAAAACAGTGACTGTAAACAATTCTGTTAGGGAAAGAATGGCTTTTGCTAGCTGGAGTAAATAAAAAAGGTCTGTTTACAGAACAAGCTATTGTTTGCTTTCAGATACTTGAAATACACAGAGCTGTTATCAAATACAGCTTCCATGAGTACGGTCTGGAAGCAAGAAACAGGATCCAATCCATGTAGATCAATAAAGTTCAGTATGTGAGCCAGTTAAGCATTCAGGCCCTGCATTTGCATCACGAATGGGTCTTTTTCAGTCTAACAAGCAGTCACTTGAATTTTCATATTTATAAATCTGAAAATATTTAAGCTTCAATCAGATTTGAGAAGGACAGATTCATAAAATGAATTGATTAATATTGACTATTTGGGTATAGAAAAATTTTATACTCATCAGGAACCAGCTGCTCTTTCAGTACTAATCCTGTTGTGTAGGTATAATAATATGTGAAACATGAGCTGGAATTCATATTTAAAGATATTTTTGAGGGGTAGAAGAAGAAAAATGTATAGGACCAAAAGTATGTGTTGTTATACTCTTTTCCTTCATAGTTGCAGAGGAGTCTTTTTAACAAGTTGAAAATTACTTAGATTACTGTATCAGTTCAGAGTATTTTCCTAGTTACAATTTACTCAGGTTTTTGAATATGATTTAAATGCATGATGGCTAGAATAAATGAATAAAAATGAGGTCCACGATTTGTGTACTCATAGATGATTTTGTTATTTGTAGGCTGCTTGCCATAGCTTTATAAATGTAGTTGCATGTTAAGTAACCTTAAATTTTTGCTGTGAAACTGGTGAATCTTCTACTTTACAAGATAAGCCATATATTGAGAATGAAAGTTTTTCTCTTCTGTTTTTTGTTTTCCTTTGATTTGAAGTAATTATGCAATTCTGTTAATACTTTCAAAAGTTCTCACACTTCATGGCAAAAAAAAACTTATACTTCAAATATATTTGTTTATTCATTATGCAACTCCTGTCTCATTTGTGAGACTTTTAAAGTTTTTAATTTTTTTCCATGTATGTTCCCAGAATGAATAAACTCCTCATCATGATGTTCTTGCAGATTTCTTAAATGGGTTTTTGTAGCCACTGAATTTTCTATTGGAGTGATGTATTCCATAATAAATAAAAAAAATTTTGTTAAACTGTGAGTCAGTAAAGCATTTTTCAATCTGACCTCTTTATACATCTTTGTGCTGGAAACGTTGTTATGTGAAAATGCCTTCTGTTACTTTGTGTTCATTTCTGTTCCTAAGGGTTTGTATCAAAAATGCCTCTGCGCTGCACACCTTAAAATGAGAAGTGCTTTTGTGACGCTTTTCAGTTTTGCAGAGTACCTAAGTATTAATGGAGGATGTATTACTTATAACTTGGTTCTGATATTTTTGGTTTCGATTTTTCTGACTTGTGTAATAAACATGGTAGGACACTTAGAGACAGGATACTGTAAGAATTGGCAGTGGTTAATAATTTATCTTTCATTGGTTGGGGTTTGGTTTTCTGTTTGTTTGGGTTTTCTAGTGCATGTATAATCCATGCAGAAATGATTTGTAGGCAGTTTGTTTTAGAGAGTGTTTTCAGATCCCTGACTGAATGGAAGTTGTCCAACAGGTCAGTAGTAGGTTAAGTGTTGGGGTAATGGAATTTAGGAAAACTAAATCCACTGACTGTTATGAGAAGCAGAAGGATTTTATGATGACTTGTTTGGTGTGGGGTGGGAACTGGCAAATGTTTCGTATAATACCACAAGGATTTTTCTGTACTGCAGCATCTATAGTATGAATGCATGTCTGAATGCATTTTTAATTTTTAATACTTCAGTATTAACCGTATTGTCTCCCTACCTCTTGTTTTTTTCTTTTTCAAGGTTGCAACAAACTTTCTTTTAAGGACATACCAGTGTCATCACAGATGAACCCCTTCTACGTTTCGGTAACAGTAACATAATTGGGAAGTTTCAGTCAGCAGGTATTTCTCTGCATTTTCTGACTCCTCAGGGTGGATATTTTTGACATGAGTCCAAGCAGTGTGTGGAATCCTTTCATTTGTGTTTGAGGTGTGAACAACCTCTGAAAGATCTGCCAAAAGGATAAGGAGGAACCTCTATGGGTAACTCTTGGCTGGAAACAATTACTGGTCAACCATGGTAAAACTTGCCAACCCTCTTTATACGGAGTGGATTCTGGAAGCTATACAAAAAGTTAAAAAGCAAAAGCAAAGGCCTTCTGAAGAGAGAATATGTCATGCTGTTTGTGCTTCCCATGGATTAGATAAGAAGACTGTTTCAGAACAGTTGGAACTTAGTGTTCAAGATGGTTCTATTCTTAAAGTCACTAACAAAGGTCTTGCTTCCTACAAGGACCCAGATAATCCTGGACGGTTTTCATGTGTTAAACCTGGCACTATTCCTAAATCTGTTAAGGGATCTAGAGGAGCCTGCAATGAGCTTCGTAATGTGGATTGGAATAAACTTTTGAGAAGAGCAATTGAAGGGCTTCAAGAACCTAATGGCTCCTCCCTGAAAAACATAGAGAAGTATTTGAGAAGTCAAAATGACCTAGCAAGTATTTTCAACAATCCTGCCTTTCAGCAGAGGTTGCGGCTCGGGGCCAAACGTGCTGTAAACAATGGGAGATTACTGAAGGATGGTCCTCAGTATAGAGTGAATTATGGCAGTTTGGAAAGCAAAGGAGCTCCAAAATACTCCAGCACCTTCCCAGCTTCCCTTCCACCTGTCAGCCTCCTACCCCATGAAAAAGACCAGGTAAGTCTGAAAAATGAGAGCTAATGTAGTAATAAAAAACTATTCTTGTTATCCTTTGTTTATTTACCTAATACAAAAGTAACGATTCTTCTCATGCTTTATTTACCGTTTAAATGCATATGAGTGGGGATGCATGTCCAAGATTCATGCAGAATCAGTCCTGATAAATGAATTTTATTTGGCTCCCTATGTCCTCCCGTTCTGCATTGGATAGTTTGCTTTGTACATTTTCTGTAGATGAACAGAGCAGCAGGGAAGAGTACAGCTGTATGCTCTGTTGTAGGTGTGAGATTGTTCTGTCTTGCCTGACAGACTGGTGTAGCTGAAATCTGCAGTGTGATTTGATTGTGGCCTTTTACCTTCATTTTCTGCCAGGATATATTGATTTTCTTGTGGTTTGATGGCCTGAAATGCCACTGGTAGGACTCGTGATGTTTAAGACAGTTAGAATTATTATTTTTTAATCGTATTTGTATGTAGATAGTGAGCTTTAAAATGGCAGTTAAGAGAAACTGAAATTAATGTAAATATTCAAGGAACAGAAGTGAAGGTGTTAGAGTGACAATTTGAGCTAAACTGCAGGATCCTCTTTCTGTTTCACTTCTGTTGCGCTCCCTACGTGGGTTTGTTTTTGCTATTACTTGAGTCTTGTTTTGAAGTTAATTGTTCACAGGGTTTCAGCCTTGAGGGAGAAAGGGCTATCAATTAGGTTTTCATTTATGAAAGGATAGTGTCAAAGACATGTCTGCAGGCATTCTTTGATCATTTTCCATTTTGTATGGTGAAGTGTGTTTGTAATTTTCAGTGTGCTTGGGGGAAAGAGAGTTACCTGTTGTAGTTGAATCGGCTCACTTAAAATAGTTGTAAGTTGATAGTTTGGGGTTCTTAGTTTGTTTTCTTTTTTTGTTTTTGTTTCCCTCTTCTGGCTGGTCAAGTTTGATGGCAGTTGTTTTTGACATGGAATAGTCCAGACAGCTTTGCTATTGTAGAGGTACCACCAGTGTCTCCTAGAAGCTGCATGATGGTTTACAGTGGTTTTTTTCCTTTGATGATGAGATGCTGGAGGTTGCAGAGTAGAAAACGCTTGTGTTGGAATTATTTTGTGAGGTCTTCAGGAGCACTTGTTGGGGAACTGTCAGAGGTGCATAGTTGTGCCTTTACTTTTGTGAGCTTCTCTAAATGTATGTTAAATATGATTGCATTTTATATATGGTTATCTATTTTTGTCAAATTGGACTTCTTGGGTATTTGAGGGATGCATGGAGCTTCACGCTCTACAGTCAGAATGGAAATTCAAAAGTGCTGCGTACTGTGCGATTATTGCTGTAGCTGTACACTATAAACATTTAATTACTTGTAGTGATAAAGCTAAGTACTTTGAGTTTCTGCTGTAATTCTGATAGTGTAATGACAGAAAATTTGAGGGCTGAAGTACTGAGCAACCCCAGCAACACGAATTCTGTAGAAACAAAAATCTCCCTTGTTAGCCTACCTACTGGGACTGGCACCCATTGCAAGGAATGTTAGTTGGGTCATGGTGCTGAAAAAGCCATTACTGCCATACTAAAATACTGGTATAAGGATAAATCTGTCTTTTAGAAGTTAGCCAAACAAATCTGTTCTCTAGCAAGTGCTTTGGCAAGAAATAAGCTTTCATTTGGGTGCCTCAAAATTAGCAGTGTGACTTGCGTGTTTAAAAACTGGCATACAGTTTTTCCTGACAAAAATAGTTTTGATGTGAGGTTGGTGAATGAGTAGTTCCATGTTAGTGTAGTGCACCACTTAGTTGTGCTAGCTGTGACCCAGGTTACTGAGCAAAGATACAGAGACTTGTTTTAAATATGGGATTCTTACTGTTCTTCACTATCCATGGCTTTAAATACTTTGAGGACAGTTCTGAAAGTAAATGTACATAAGTTGTCCCTGTTATTGGGATGTGACTGCATCTTCATTTGAACTTGATGTTAATTCATGTATAAGCATAATGACATTGCAAGGAAACTGTTAGGCTATTTTTATTGGAAGCATTTAAGTGACAGTTTGGAGCATGTCAAGATTATTTATTGAAATTAATACAATAAATGTATCCAACTGGCATCTCTTGGGAATGGCTAATGTTTGATGAGACTGGTGTATTTTAAAGTTTCTTTGGCTCTTTCTATAGCTAGCACATGTAAGAGATGAATTTTGTTGAGGTAGCTGATTTGGTATGTTTGCTTTGTTTTTAGAAGTGATGTTGTAGTATGTCTTTTGTTGACTTTTCTGGAGGAAAAGAACAAATGTAGGGATGCACAGAAATCTATTTTGATGACTGAGGAAGTTTGATTATTTTTCTTTCTTTAATGCATCATTAACATCTCATCAGGATGAGACACAAGATTTGATGCATTAGAAGTGCATTAGAGGTCTCTGTCAGTCTGAACATTCACACTCATAGCACCAAATGGAACCTCTGAACCTTTCTTCCTGAGTGAGTGAAAGGTGATCAGTATGGCCTGTGTGGAGCAAGGTGGTTGTGTTGTGTGGGGGTTGTTGCTGGTTTGTTTGGGGTTTTTTTGATTGTTTGGTTTTGGGATTTCTGTTTTTGTTTGCATGCTTCTGTCGCCCACCCGAAGTATCTGAGTATGTAGTGCACTGAGAAGATAAATACTGTTGAAATGCAGTGTCACTGAATTTAGTTCTGCAGACCTGGAGCCTTGACTATGTAACAGGAGTGTTGAGTGGTTTGCATTCTAGGAAGTACTTGGAACAGGGAGCTGGAAGTGCTAAACATTTGTCTTAGTGGTGATAATATGGAGCTGCTTTTCTCATCCCTATTAGCTGGGTGAGCCAATTCAACTAGGTATAGTTCTCTTGTGTCATTAGATTTTGAAATGGCTGCAGTTAGTTACAGCAATATAGCTGCCATGTTTCCTCCTGTTATCCATAGGCCTGGAAGAAAGGATTTGTATAAAAATGGTGTTTCAAATGTTAGCCTGACTCTTCTGGATTTGGGCAAAGTTGTGTCAACTCTTGAGTTGCAGCAAGACAAAGCATGCAGTGCAGCTGTTTAAATCTTCCCTTACTCGGTCCCTTTCAGTTCCCTAGTGTGTGTGGAGGGTTGCTTTTCCATCTCTGAATGAAGAGATACAAGTACCAAGTTCATGGAAAGATAGATCGTATTGGAAGGTCAGTAGCTTTTGGCAGCTATATGGTGTCTAGGCGGTGTATTGTAAGTGTCATGAGCAGTATATAGTATATAAAAGACTTTTCAGTTATCTGAAGTATTCTGGTGGTTACATTGAGCTAAATACTCACTTGATGTGTCTGGACAGATAACTTGAATCGATACACTTCAAAAGATGCCTGATTTAGTGTTAACTGGGTGTGTGAAGGACAGCATCCAGCCAGAGGTGGAGCTGCCTTAAGAGTGAAGGAAAACTGAAAACAGTGGTATCCTTCAGGATGAGGACTTGCAGTGTCTTTTTTATGTCCTGAAAAAAAAACCACCAGAAAAGTCTTCCTCAAATAAACAAAAATGCCCAAAAACCCACATACACAAGACAGCAGAAAAATAATTCATTTTGTTGTACAGCAGTTTGATCTCGTGCACTTCACTATGTTGCAGTGCATATTTAAACAATTTAACTGCTCTTATGTGCTCTTCCTTATGCTCAAGAATATCTTGCATAGATACCCTCGCTTTTGCTTCACACCTTTTCTCACCAAGCATTTTCTGAAAAGGGCTGTATGAATATGTTAACCAGAAAATGCAGTGTAAAAACTGGTTACGTAGTAGGGAAGGGTGTGAAGAGAGAGGAAAATTGAGTGATACTTAGCTTTTCAATAAGCCTTTGAAGCATTAAAATGCACTTCTGGAAATGCAGCAAAGTGGCATTTAAGACTTATGATTATTTTTAAGAAGATTGTTTAATTTATCTTTAATGGTGTCGGTTGTAGAATGGCAGTATTGCTGTTGTTTTCTGTTTTCCTTGTCACTTGGACAAGCACTAGGAAGGTTCTGCAGTTTGGGAGCTGCATGAAACCTAATAAGTCTTGGGAGTTAGCCATTTCCTGAGCACAAGTGCTATGTGACTATAAACTCAAAGAAACAGATATTTGTAGGCTGTAGGCAGCTCTTTATTTGCTTACTTTTAGACATAATTTAAAAGGATAAACCCAGCTTTTGAAGGTGAAGCGGGAGTGGCCATTGTAACATTTTCAGAGGGCTGTGGGAACCCGTAGTGATTCTCAGTAGTTACATCTTTTCTATGTTAAGAATAATTAGTACTCAAACTTCAAAGATGTAGTTCAAATGGAGATGGCTTAATGTTGGTTCTCCTCAGTGCTCTCTTGAACAGCTCAGCAACTGTGATTTTCATCTGATTCTTGGCATGAAAAAATTTACTAATCCCTCTTTCACTTTCAGTTTGTCTTTCTAAGTTGACTTTCATGCAGAACCGAACTTGTTTTCTTAATTTTTCTTGCCCCCTACTCTTATCTAATTTTGTTTTCACTGTCCTACGTGCATTTATCTTTTCAAAGTGTAACTTGGCATGGGTTGAATTTCAGTTTTCTGGTATGTAGCTTGTGCCAGTGCAGACACTGGGTGTTCCTCCTTCTGTCTTTCAGGCAAAGGGCGAATCTATAGCGAATTGCTTTTTTGGCATCCAGGCTCCTCCTTGCTCAGTTTTCAAGCTTCCTACCTTCCTGTGGGTAGGCAGCAAGACTGTGTTGGTTGAGATTTCTTGTTGCCTCTGTCCTCTAGACTTTCCACTGTACAGAAACAGAAAAGGGAGGCAGAAAGGGATGCACAATGTATCTGGCAGATTTACACACAAGGGAATATTTGTAATGCCAAACTTTGGGAGCTGCCTTTATGTGGTGTCTGTGCTTCTGTGGGTGAGTCTGAGCACCAAAATAGTGATGGAGCAGTTTCTAGAGTGTCTGCAGTGCTACAATTGAAGAGACTGTACACAGGGAAATTAAAAAGAAAGCTAGGGTTGAACTTTGTCAGTCCATAAAATACTGTTGTGTTCAGATACAGCCTTTGTTTCTCTCCTCATAACATGTTCATGGTGACAAAATACTAAGAAGTATTGGCATTACTTGGCAAACACTAAGTCTCATGTTTGTGCTTCTCATTATTTGAATTCACAAGTTACCTTTATTTCTTGGAAGGGTGGCCTTCACCTTAACTGTGTGTAGATCTGGTGCTAGATGTTCTGGGATGATTGCTGGGTGCTGCTGCTCTTGTGTTTTGGGGTGTTTAGGTTTTGAGTTTTGATTTTGTTTTGTGGTTGTTGTTTGTTTTATTTTTGGGGATTTGGTTTTGTGTGTGTGAGGTGGTTTTTGGTTTTCTTTTGGTTTTTTTCTGTCCTTGTATCTTCTGAAATGCTAAAAGTACCAACTATGTGTATAAGCCAAGGGAACACTTAGAAATAGATCCTGTTAACACCTAAGATAGTGAAGCTTACCAGGAAGCTGAAGTGGAAAAGTCTCATCATCCCATATTGTGGAGAAGCAACTCGTATCACTGTATAGATGGAGATATCTGGCTTTGGGGGCTTATTTTTTGTGTTTCACATTCAGCACATTTGGACCAGCCCAAGAAGTATATTTGTAAAAGTTTTCTTGAATTGTATAGTGAGAAGTAAGTTAAATACTGCTATTTTCTGAATTAGATAGGTCTATTCCTTTGTAAGGCAGCATAGAGATTAGTTCTCAATTTCTGATGTGAATTAGTTTCTGCAAACAGAGTCATATTTGCATTAGCCTATAGAACCATGAGGGAAGACCCTACTCATCCTTTCTTTCCCCCAGGCTGGATATTCTGAGCATAGTTCTGCATGATGTGCACATGGTTCTTGTTTATTTCAAGGAGCGATTCCAAACCTTATACTGCAAGCTGTTTAATCCTAAGGCTTGCTAAAATTTGATTATTTTGGTTGTTTCCCTTCAAAATTAATTGGTGTGGTGTTCTTCGGTGAGTCCTGTATTGAAACTGACAGCAGTGAGTTAAAGAAATCCTGTGTAGTTCCAGCAGTTCTCTTGGTGTTTATTCATCTCTGCCATTTTCTGTGAACTCGTCTATCTTAACTGGGAATGACATAGGATTCCTAAATTATGGTTAGAGGTTTTACTCTTTGTGTTTTTCCTCCCAGACTAATTTTTCTTCAGCTGTGTGGAGATCTCATTTGTCAAGATTCCTTCTAAAACATAGAAATACCAGGAGGCTGCCTTAGATATAAGGAGAGCTACCTAAAATATTTTCTCAGTGCTGTTTTCTTGTCTGTTCAAAGTGTCTTTGCTCTTCAGTGTTCAGTAATAGTGATGGTCTTGACTCTTGGGTATTTTTTCTGTCAGCTGAAATGTGATAGCAATTCCATATTGTTTCTTATTGTTGCAGGAACTTTATTGTAAAACGTGATGAAAAATCTTGATCATTTGCTGTTGTAGTTGTCTGCTATTTTTGGCATGCTATTTTTTGTCAAGAAAGATCTCAAGATAGATTAACTGCTAATTAACTTCAATTTTCCAGTTTGGTAGTTGGAAATGGCAAAGGGCTCTCACTTTTGAAAGAATTTCAAGCTAGCATTAAGAAAATACTCAAGTGGTATAAAGTTTTCTTTACAACTTTGAGTCCATTTTATGGTCGTGTTAGCAACTTGGCTCTCTGTATTCAGGACTATATTTGGCTGGGTATAAGGACAGACTCATGATTTGAGGGCCTATTTCAAGCCAGGAGACTTGGGCTTTATGGAACTAAGAGCTCAGATGATGGCTGTAGAATTTTGAACATGATGGCATGTCAGATCAGACATTACTTAGCTGACAGATCCACTGCTGTTCTTCGTGGTTACCTGGTAAGTGACAAATCAACTTTTAAACTAGTGTGATTTCCTTCAATTGCAAAATTACTTGTATCTGCTGTGGTTTTTCCCAATCGCCTTGTATCCCTCATTGAGAAAAATTATTACTGGTGTCACACGGATTTTTCTGTGACACGTTTTTCCTCTCCAGGTTCTTTGTGAAGAGCTTGAAGTTTTGAATTTGCAGGCACAGGCAGCCTTCTTGAAATGAGTGGGTGTGACGTGTTACAGGGGTGCCTGTGCAGGCAACTCCAGGGCTGCTGCACTTAGTTCCAGGTTTGTGTGGATTATTGTGACTTCAGGTTGTGCTGTAGATAGGATGTTACATAAGGAAGAAATCGCTTGTGGTGAGGGAAACTGTGGACTTGTAAATTGTCTACTCCTGTGCCTTGTCACTGCAGTACTAGCTACATATGTGTGTGAATTTCTGCTTTGTCAAGCTTTTGAGTCTAGAGGGGCAGAGCCCCATGTTTCTCCCCTCCTGGTTGTGGTGGTGCAGTCCAGTAGTTACCAATTAATGCAGTCCTTGGTGGTGTAGGCTTGAGACTTCTGGTTTTAATTACAAATAGGACTCTGGCGCAGGAAGAAAGCTGTGTATGATCTCGCAGAGGTGTCTGGTAGGCTGATGTTTCCTCATCTCGGAATAGGAGAGCTAGCTTAAGCTGTGGTGAATTTGCCACACGTTTTCCAAATGCTCTCCAAGAGTTAATTTCATCACTGATGGTATTTTGAAGTTGGCTTCAGTTTCTCATCTGTTTTTTTCCAAAATGGTGCAGATGAGTGACTGTAGTTTCAAGAACTAATTTTTATGTAACATCCATGTATCCGTGGCAACACTAACTAGCAGTGTCTGCATTTGGCTCAATAAAAGACAAATGTCAGTGGCACCTGTGTTTCAGACATAGAGTACAGGCAGTTCTTAACTAATGAATAAATAGAATTACAGAATTCTTTAGAGTGGAAAAGACCTCAAAAATCATTGAGTCCAGCTGTTAACCTAGCACTGCCATGTTCACCATTAAACCACGTTCCCAAGGGCAGCATCTGCATGTTTTGTGAATGCTTCCAGGGACAGTGATTCCTGCACTTCACTAGGCAGCAGGGAGTATTTACACCTAACGGTTGAAAGGAGCACAGTCAAGATAAAATTGCCATAGATGTGTGGGACTGTTGTGTTAAAGCACCTCTTTCAGAGCTACATATTGGGTGATTATAGTGAAGATGGAGACTGCTATTTTTCAGATGGCAAAATAATGAGAGGTAACTGGCACAAGTTGCATCAAGGGAGACTGCAGATAGATGAAGGAGAAATTTCTTTAAAATGAGGATGGAGAGACATGGAACAGGAACTCAGAGTAGCTACAGAATCTCCATCCTCAGAGGTGATCAGAGCTGGACTAAGGCAAGGTCTTGAGCAACCTGATTGGTAAAAACGAGTAATACCTAACTTGCAAGTAGTGTGGAATTCTTTAAAATGCTTAGCATAAGTGGATAATGAGCAGTAGTTAGGAAAGACATACAAAGTACAGTTAAATGGGTGATGAAAAAGTCAGTGTTTAAGCCTGGACAGATTCTTAAGACCAAAGTAAGCTGTGTTATGATCACTAATAGTAGCTAGTTAACAAGTTCTATGCTTATGAAGGCTGCTGTATTCCTCCCTTCTGTTCCAAGTTTAAAGATACTCAGCTTTCATTTCCTACTTTGATTTTTCTCTCTTGACCTCTGAATGCTAGTATGCCTGTAGGAGTCAGTTTAACAGGAATCTGTTAATAGTAGAGGAAGAGGACAGTGCATTGACTCCTGCAAGTATTTGGTTATCTGTCAGTTTATAAATATAAACATGGAGGTTAATGTAATAAACAGTGAGGTTCTACATAAACATGGTATTTTCTGATCTGAATATTTTTGCTTGGGCTTGAACTGTCTAGCTCTCTTCCCTTTCCTCTTTATCCAGCTGTAAAAACTGAATGTCACAGAAAACTTACTAATGCTGTTTTGCAAATATTAATCTGTTTTAATATTGAAAAATTCTGTAGTAAACCCAGTGTATTTCTTTTTATATGTTTGACTTGCATTCTGCTGGTCTAGCAAAGCAGGATTTCGGATGTTACAGATGTTTTCTGAAGGTCTGAAATTTGTAGATAAATCAGTGAAGAAATGACTCAAACTGCTTGCAGGGTGGGTTCTCAGGGTAGCAGCGCGTGCTGAGTGCCTGTAGGGTGGTCTGTTAATGCGCCTGTATGAGTTACGTTTTAGCTGCATTCAAAAGTACTGGAGCTCGTGTTCTCTCAGTGACTTGCTCTGTGGATTATGCAAAGAATTGCTCTTGTTGGGTCACTTGACATGCTTGTCTGCCATACAGTTAAGGAAATTATTGGTACTTGTGTTCAATAAGTTCTGGGCTTTGCCATTTGGAGTTTTTGTGATGATGGACAGTTGTTTTTGCTTTATGAATTTGTGCACTGTGTTTAAAAACCAGTGACTAGCTGCTCCTCTTGCAGGCATGTTTTCAGTCTTTCAGTGGAGGGTTGCAAGAGTCTTTTCTGATCTGAACATGAGATGGGTGGTATGAGTCTTTTATTTGGATTAATAAACCACTGCAGGAATCCTCCTCTGTGTTCCCAACTTCCGATACTGCTCTGAATTCAAGATGATACCTCAGTTCTGACTGTGAATTTAAGTAAATAAATGTGGCTTCTGTTCAGCCTAGGATTGACAGATTTTGTTTTATGTCTCCTGGAAAATGCTACTAAGGGAAGAAAGCAAAACTGCTCATTATCTGCTAACATGAACTAGAATCTGAATGATTTATATTGTTTCTTTCTCAATATTGTCTTTGGATGTATTTTGAAGAGACCTCTGCATGATTTTTTTTCTAAAGAAGAGGTTGTATTATAGCTGAGAACAAGCTTTTTCCATTTCCTGATCTCCGTCTGGTGCTAAAATTTTAATTTGCTTGATATTTTGCTAATGCAAATGAGTTTCACTAATACAAGTGTATTTCTAATTTTGTCAGAGGTTTCGTATGGAATTTGCTTGTAAAGATTAATGCCTTAAAATTTTGTGTTTGTTCCCATGTAGCAGGGAAGGGAATCATAAAATAGTTTTTGTAGCTAAGTGATACTAGCATTGAATCTCTTACTTTGCTTTTCCTGTCAAAAATATTTATCTTAGTTTTAGTGGACTTGTGTCCTAGCTTTCAGTTTCTGACAGCAACCTTAATAGCAGATTCCTTCCTTTCCCCACAACACATGCATATTTACTTCAGTGCTACTGGTATTGTGAGACCAGCAGCTTCAAATAAGGTTAGCTTTTGTCTTTTATGTGCACAGCTAGAATGACTCCCATTGTTATTGCTTTCTTAGGGCATGACAACTTGACTTTTTCTTATTTAAGATATGTATTTAATAAATTTTGCCAATTAGAGTAGACATCTGTTTGGAGATCAGCAGCAATCAAAATCATTTATGAAGAAATTGTTGGCTCGTGATGCATCTAAAATATTTCTGGAAGTTCAGCTTCTTTTAGCTGTTGCTAAGAGATAAATTTTAATTGACATGAGTGATGTGAGGACATGTCAGCATGCTACCAGTTGTTTTACAGGCAGTCAGCTCTGCCGCCTTGCAGATGGTTGGAAAACTCCTGGTAGAGGGTAAAATGCTGATTATCTCATTGAATTAAGGTAACCTTTTGTCGTTCATAGAATTCAGCAGACCAGGCACTGAGCAGCTGCTCTACTGTTGAATTCTGGATTTAGTGAATACAAAGATTATGCCAAAGGGTGTTTAGTCCTGTTCCAGGTACTGAGCATTGGACTACTGTAAGAATTTCTTACTTAGTACTACCTTTAAAGTGTTGGTGTCTTACTGAATTGATAACAGTCTTCAACATTTTAACTAAACTGAGTTTTTCAACTCTGTTGTCATCACGTGCTTATTGATCTTTTCAAACTTCGAAAGCTCTGCCTTTCTTCAAATGGTGCCAAGGGGAGTAACTCTTTTTTCTGCCTGATTAGACTTGTCTCAAATACAGGTTAAGCAATCTGATGATTATCAAGTTCATAAATACATTTACTCTGGATTGCAATTGTGAGTGTGCACCTAATCTATGGGATTATATTTAAAGGTCACAGTTCGCTGTCATGTTAAAGCTTCCATGTAAACTTGTTTTCCCCGTCCTTTAGAAAACAAATTAGTACACAGAATTTTAGTAAAGACTTTTCAAGATTTGGAAGTATGTAGTTTCAAGAATGATTGGGGAAGGAATCGTAGCATTCCCCAGACAAAGCTTCAAGTACTTGCATTGCAGAAAATGTTTCTGGATTGTTAGTGTTTACACACTTTTCAAAAAACAGTTAAGGTCTTCAGATGAGTATAGCTTTGTCCAAGAAAACTGTGTTTTGTAAGGATCTGAGAGTGAGTTGGTCTGAGAATATTTCAATTGCTTCAGAAATACAGTGGGTAAAATAGAATAATACCTTATTAGATTTATATCAGCTATATGAAGGGGTGTGCTTGTATACCTTGCTATGTAGAGGGGGTAATAGACACTTCTTCATATAGAGCCTGTCTTTAAGGATTGGTGTCTAATGCATGTTATAGAAAAATATTTTTCAGATCCAGTTTAGGTTCATCTTCCCTGCCCTGTTGAAGTGCAACTTTGACTTCATTCCTGAAAGCTCTGGGAGCTCATTTATTTTATCAAGTATATAATGTCTTGCAGGGTTCTTATGTTTCCTTTCAGCCCCTGTCATACAGTGATTAGACTTCTACCAATAAACAGTTGACCATCTTCCTTGCAGTTTCAGGAAGTGTTGTTGGGCTGTTTCTGTTGAAACTATATTGTTCAAAAACTAGAAATTCTGTTTTAATTCTAGTATTATAATGAAATAGCTGATTAAAAATCAGTATTTGAGGTACAGATTTTAGAAATGAATCTATGTTAAATGAATTCTGTTACATAAAGCTGTAACACAATGGGATATGATATCTTCAAACCCAGGAGCTGAAGTATTTTTTCTGCTGTAGAAATACCACGGTCAAATGATACATATTTGAAATTATGTAAAAAGGAAGCAACTTCATATTTGTTTCACTACCCCAGATATATTTTTGCTCTAATAAGCAAATTGGTTTCCATTTCTGAAGACAGTGCTAAAACACTTAGTGAAATACATTCTGTCATAAATGTTCAAAATAGCTTCTCAGACTGAAGAAATTGCTCTCCTCTTGTACCTAGTGGAATTTTTATGGTTTTTTTTCCTTTGCCTTTTAGTTTACTGAAATGCTGATATCTAACTCCAGTACATTTCCAATAATTCCTCTCTACCTCTGCTTAGTATCAAACAGGTTTTTTTTGTTGATCTGGTTTGTGTTTTGAAGGTTAATTATAAAAATCTGAGATATTGTCATAGAGAAATAGCTTTAAAAATGGTCTGCTTAGCATCTCTAAGATTACCTCAGTGTTAAAACTAACTATCGCATAGTATTATATATGAAAATTAAGTCTGTAAGCTCTTAGCAACCTTCCCTAGAATATATTGCATGACTAAGGTAAACTGATATTAATTCTTTCTTCAGGCAAAGCAGACCAAAATATAATAGCTCATGCAATGGTATCTTTCACTTGTGAGAGACTGTGGCCTCATTGGAGATAAGGATGAAGATAAGACAGGTTGCATGATGGCTTCAAAAGCACAGCTCCCAGTATCAGAATTGAAAATGACAGCTCCTGACACAGCCTGCATTACAGGACTGCTGTTACAATCCAGCCCAAAATGGTACAGATCAGCCTTGTGCATAACAACTTGGAAAGTTACTCAGTTGTGTGATCTAGCAGTGCCCTCCACCTCTGATCTCTTTGAGGCCTGTCATAAAGGGTACTTTCTTTTGGATAGCTTTTCAGTAAAATATTGCAAAATGCTGCCGTTAAAGGAAAAAAACCTTGAGTTTGTAATTTTAAATTTAAACAGTTTTCTTGGAAGGAGTTTCACTGGGAGGAGGTACCACAGGGAATATTGCATATTACCATATATCACTCTTCATTGAAAATGAGCTGTTAGACTATAAAGCCAGTAAGGGAGTAATTAAATTCTTAATTGGGACTGATATTAGCAGAGGTGCAATGACAAGTGTTTTGATACAAACAAAACAGCAACAGGGAACCATGACTTAGAACTGTCTTTCAAACTAAGACAGCAGCTCTTGCTTATTAAGAGCTCTGTGAAGGTGCATTTGTTCTCCTATGCTCTGTTGATATGCTGACTTTTATATACAAGTAAAAATGCCACTTTTCCTAAGAGTTTTTAAAGTAGTGCTACAAGAAAGTAATGTTTATATTTTATTTGCAGTTTAGCTCATTTGTATTCACACAGCAGTAAATAATTAGTCTAGAAAATATTTTTTTCCTTAGTAGATCTATTAAATTCCATCACAGCTCTATTTGATACAGCTTATGGCATCAGCATTTATTCTGTGGTTAGTACCATAGAAGAGTGGTTTGGTATTTATGCTCTATGCTTGTTTTTTTGTTTCTTAGGTGTGCTCTTTCAGGCTTGTCTAAGAGTAACGTAATCTAGAACAGATGACCCACTTAGTGAAAACAATCGCAAAACACAGAGGGGTTTTGTTTTGATTTTTAGAAAGTATTTTTTATAATATATATTTTATGCCAATTTATCAGAAATACTTTGAAGGTATTTTTGTGAATGGTGTTGGTTGTTTAGCTTCATCAGTGTACAGCTTGAGTCAAAAGCTGTAGTCAATACTTCAGCAGCAGCTTCCATGGAGGGCACTGACAAGTGTCCTGTTATGAAAGAAAGAGGCAGAAATGTATAATTTGTAAAAAACCTGTTCACGTGACATACAATTTAGCTACATTCTCTGGGTTGTTTTGCCTGAATTACCAATTGGTATTCAGATTCTGTACTTCTGAGGTGATATCAATATCAGTAAAAACAGTGCACTGTGGGGTTTTTTGTTACTTTTGTTTTGCTTTGAATGCTTCTTCAGAGTGTTAATTAGGAAGTCACTAATACAAATTTCTCAAGTGTTGGAAGAGGCCCAAGTATTGTGTCAGAACGGACAGATTTCATTCTTCTAAACTTGTGACTACTTCAGAAACTTGAAGCTGAGCAATGATTCTCTGTACAGCTGTTTCTGAACTTTTCCCATGAGGAAACCGTAACTGATAAGATCTTGACATAGGTTTTGTGGTTTCACTGCTCATAATTAAGGGAAGGAAAAAGCCAACTATGATTTGAGTTTGCCATTGTGGTGTAGGACACAGTATGGTTCATGCTATTTCCTGTCATGTAATAATCTCTATTAGATTCTTTTGTAGAGTTTAATATTTTTATATTTGGCCTACAGTAATTTGGGAAAATGAGAAACATACATGGGAAGTATTGACCTGTTCATCTGCCAAAGGAGTAAAAAAATGCTTTCTCTTTCATCCGTTTCACTGGCCCTATCTTTTCCCACCTGCCTACCTGCCTTCCACCATCAGTTCACACAGCTTGAAAAAATAGCTGGTTTGAGGCCCTGACCACGTGTGTGTATTTCTTGACTGATGTAAAATTGAGTAGAAAATGCAGGCTTAATGTATTGTGTATATTTCTAAAGACTTAAGTCATGATTCCTCAGTCCCTTCCCATGGTTTTTTGTGCTTCTGCAGTGCCAGTATAGAAGCACAGGTGAAGCTTGAGAATAGGTCTATCTAGTGTGTTAGCTCAAGAGCTCAAGCTTTTATAGCTAGATTAAAATAATCTTTCTTTGATCGTGACTTGTAACACTGGATTAAATTCTGAGTAAGTTAAATAGATAATCCATTAGAGTAGAATCAAAAGACCAAGTGAATGCAGTGAAGACAGTTTTTAAGAGCTTATTCTAATGCTTAATTATTCTGGCTTGGAAGAAGATTGTCTTGAGAGGTATCATGCAGATGCTCTGTTTGAAGATGGAAAGGTTCTTACCTCGATTATAGGAAAGAGCTGTTCTGCAAACAAATAAAGAATAATGGAACTTTGTTAATAGCACATTATTTGGAATTGAGTAGCCTCATTTATGCTGCAGAAGCATTTCTGTAGTACTGTACGTTTTTCCATTTAATGTCTGAAATGCACCCGATTTAAGAGGATCCTGACTCTTCTCCATGATACAATAAGTTGAAAAGTGATCTTTCTATATAGAGGACCATACTGTTATCCTCAATTTTATCAATGTGTGAACTTAGCTAATGTATGTTCATAACTAACTTGGAACTCATTTTGTGGTCACTGATTACAGGACTCCAACGACTAGCCTCACAAGCTGCCTAATCCATGTCTAAAGAAACATTTCTCTAAAGGTTGTTTTGTTTGAATTTTTGTCTTGAACACAAATATTTAAATCTTTTTAATGAAGTGCTACAAACTTCCTATTTTTTGCCTAGCATTCCACCATGAAGGTCAGTTTCCTCCTCATTAGTTAGAGAATTCTGAAACTGTAATTCTGTACAATTAAAGTTTTGTTCTTTTGCTGTAAGGCTTTGCTGCAATTTTGATTTTGTATTTGTAGCAGATGAATACAAATATGTCATAATTGATAAATAATAAAACAGTTTAAGTGGTAAAATATTGGGCTTGCAGGAAAAGATGACGTGACGTGCAGCTCAGTTCTGCTGCTATGCTATTGCATCTTGCAGCCATCCTGTAGAAATGAGTGACGTGTTTGCCTTGATTTTGTTTTCCTGAATTTGGTCAGTACAGATTTTCATGTGCAAGATCCATAGTGATCTAAATTATTTGCATTCTTTTGTGGATTGAAAACCTGAAGTATCTTTAATGATGCAAAATAGGAATACCAAATCAAAGCTTAAATGCAGTGCACAGGTTTCTGTCTTTTCCCTT
Organism: Eopsaltria australis; assembly: GCA_034509425.1. Lineage (NCBI taxonomy): Eukaryota > Metazoa > Chordata > Aves > Passeriformes > Petroicidae > Eopsaltria > Eopsaltria australis. The sequence continues at coordinate 1,197,089 of JAVTVJ010000525.1, forward strand.
TCCCCGTGGATCATGTGGCTACATTGGAAAGATGCTTCAGACAGTGCAACCACAGCAGCAGATGCCCAAGACAGCTTTCCAACTGTCATTGGTACTGGTGGGCATCTACCTGTGAAAGCTTCTGGAGATGTTTGGCTAGTGTGTTACTCTTGATAAAATACATTCCCTCTGGAGGAAAATGTTTTGAGTGCTAACAGGTTTTTCTGTCCTGGCTGTCAGGGTTTACAAGTGACACATGGTAGAAGTGCAACAACTAGAAGGCAGAATCTTTTGCTTCCTAACAGGAAGCTGCTTTGTTGCTTTTTCTTGCTTTTTGGGGTTGGGTTTTTTTGTTGTTCCCAGTAATACAAAGACAAATCCTTAAAATTGTCTGAAATTCCAAGCTATCGTGAATGTGCCTGATGTGCAAATGGTATTAACAAAAAATCCACATTAAAAAGCTTTGTGATGCAGTTAACAGCAATTGTCCATTAAATTCCAAGGAAGGTGTGGGGAAAAAACCAACATAAAAGGAGTCATATTTATTTTCATGATATAGAATAAAGGATAAAAGTGAGGGGGGGAAAATACTGCCTTCCTGTGAAAGCTGTCTTCATGTGTATGTACAGCAGTACAACACATTAGATTTCCAAAACTTGGCTTTTTCCCTTTGATTTGTAGGGATAGACAGTGCTGCTCAGTACAGTTGCAGGCTGTTGAGACCTGTATTTTCTACTACTGTATTCTCCTTTAATTAATGAATCATTAGATTCATTAATGGTCATTAAGACCATTCTTGATACACATTGAGGGCCAGTAAGAAGTACTTCTTGGCTTTCAGACTTGGAGATGCTTTTATGCTGAAAAAGGTATTTTCTCAGATCCTCTTGTTCTTGGATACAATGATTTTGCAGAAATAGGTGAAAACATCTCAGGGTTTCTTATGGCAATGTGGAATTAGGTACTTTACTGAATTGTCCATTATCTTACTACAGGGAGTTGCCATTTCAAGCTGTTTGGGTAGAAGAAATACTAAGAGCATGCATTCCAGGTTTTGCCAAAAGGATTTAGGAGGATCTAGCATGTTGGTCACTACGTGAGATTTGGGTGAGCTAGCACCCTTCCTGCCTTCATTTGGCCCAGGAGGGTATCTGGCATGCCTGGGTCTGCAGAAATTCTATCTGTATGTTTCATTCGCTGCTGTAATTAAAAGTAAGTGTATTAATTTCTAGTACCAGAGGTAAATGATTGTCAACTGCTTTTCAGACTCTTTAAGTAGTGAGTCTAATCTATTGCAATAAAAGCTCTACCAGTCAATGAGTGTGGTACTTTAAGTAATTCTGTGGTTTAAATCTAATTACTGTACAGTGCTTTTTAAATCAAACTTTTGCTGGCTGCAGGGCAAAGCATCTTAAGCTTTGTCAAATTTCAACTGTGTGTTATGTGGAATTTTTTTAAGAGTGATAACTGTGATCCTGTCATCTACAATATGTTCTGTATTTACCAGAGAAGAATTGCAGCTGTTGAAGTTGGTCAATTATATAGGAAATAATGGGATCAACTGTACTGGCATGCCAGAAAATAATTGAGTGTGTAAATGAGAGCCAGACTCAGTAGTCTGTGACATCATACAGTGAATGCAAGGTTTTAATGATAAACTAGATACTAATTATGGAGCTTTTCTGTGCTACAAATGAGCTAATTTATAGACTGCCAGCACCTGAAGAAGGAAGTCTCTTAGGGCCAGAGGCTTGTGTATTATAACATATTTATTGGCTTGATAAAAGCTGTATTGCATTATCTGTCCAATTTAACCAGGAAGTATTTTTCTTATCATTTAACTGTAAATCTCAAGAGGAAAAAACTGTAGAGTGTGATTTTATATTCTAATGCCACTTAGCAGTAGCAATTCAGGAATTGATGCAAATAACAGTTTTAAACAGCTTCCAGGGAAGAGGATTTTCTTTTCTTCTCAGAAGTCATTTTTATATGCCTTGAGGTACTCTATTTTTAAACATATTCATTCACAAATGTGTATATACACTTTATTTGCACCACCCTCATTTATATAATGATTTATCGACCTTATTGTTTTGTGAAGACTGGAAGATTTTGATTTTAAAGATGGAAAAATGAGGTGCAAGGTTGAGTGAGGATAAAAGAGAAAACCTGAAGACTACAGGGAATAAAACGGAGGTAAAAGAAGAAAATTCTCTGCTGTAAGCTTAATAACAGTAATGTTTGTTACTGAGAGCAGCTTCCTTTCTGCAGGTGCTATCAGCCACTTAGCAGTGCTGAGGTTTTGACTTGACTTTTCAAGTTAACTGAGTAACTTGGTAATAGCTGCAGCCAGCTTCAGATACTTGGACCAAAAGATGTGGGGTTGCTGTAACAAATGTCATGGCACCATGTCCAACTGCAGTAAACCAGACCTTTGTTACTGATGAGTTTGATGCCTTCTGAAATCGCTAGCAAATTGTAGCGTTAGTGTGTTCCTCACCCATGAGATCATTTTATGACCAAGTTATACAAGGAGTGGGAGAAACTCAGAAGTAGAGCCATTCTGGTCATTGTGGGTTCTTCTTTTAGATGTAGAAACTTAAAGAATGATCTTTGCACTACTATGCTTGTTTAGTGTTTGTTTGTGGAATAAGTGGTAGTCACCTGAGCATCACTTGAATAACCCTGTGATGTTTGTTTTTGGAGGTGGGCAAGGATTTCTAGGTACTTAAATCCTAATTCAGATCCTGGAACCACAAAAGTATATCAGACTAAGCCTTATGGAAAGTTAAAGGTTTTGAGGAGTGCAAACTATTTATGTCCTCTCTTTCTTTTGGTGTAGTACCATAGTAATAACTGGGATTAATTAGAAAGTAGTGTAACAAAATAGTTTTGGAGGGTAGTATTTTTTTGTTTTGAAGAATGGGAAAATTGTTTCATAAGGGCTCAGGTTGAGTGGGGTTTTTTGTGCCTTTATTTTTTTTAATTGCTAAGAATACTTTTTTATTTCATGCTAGGTTATCTTCCTCTTCATTGCCACCCCAGTTTAGCACGTGACTGCTACTTACCACTCAGTTGTAGCACAGGTATTGTACTGTATGGCACAGTAAGGCTGAAATTACACGGGTGCACATTTCTGTTTCCAAAGGAGTGGACACGGAGGCATGAGCTACATGTACCGAAAGCAGGGGCATGGGACAGGGCCCAGTGTTGTCTTGGGAAGGTCAAAACTTAACTTGTAAAGTTCTTCACCTCTTGAAATCACAGAAATATTCTGTTTTATCTAGAATATGTGTGTGTACTTTGAGAAAATAAAAATCTCTGGAGATACCAGCTTATTCCCACCACCTAGGATTTTGCTTATGGGCCTACCTGAGAATAAGCAGTCCATTTGCATAGAATGTGCTGCCTGCCATGTCACTTGAACAGCATAGAAAGGTAAATATGTGTGGAAGTGATTAACGTTATGCTTTTTAGTTACTGCACGCATCTTTAAGCACATTTTTAGTGTAACTGTCCCTGTTTTGCCAGATGTTTCCATAGTGTATTATGCTGACATTAGGGCTCCTGTGGTAATGTGCAGTGACACCCTGCCCTGTCCTGACAGAGACTGGCGTAAAGACTTCAAGCTGGGTATATGCTCAGGCTACTGAACTGCTCAGTGTGTCCTGGCAGCTGCATAGGGAGCTGTGGTTGCTGCCACCTTTTGCAGAGTTGCTGCTGGTTTTGAATTCATGTAGAGAGGAGTGTTGGTATAATTCTCTTAGCTGGATCTGTCACTTTTGTGCAGTCAGGTAACACAGCACAGGTTTCCCCAGCACATGGATGTGGTGTCTCCCCTGGTGTCTTTGCACCAGCCACCTGTTGCTGCTGCTGATTTCCAAGCTAGCTAAATATGGGAGCCACAATGCTAAACTACATCTGTGTTGAAAGTATTAAACGTAACTCTTAAAGCAGGAAGCTGTGAAGTTGTCATAATAGCCTGAGCATCTAGCCACTGTTTTTGGTGGTCTTCCAGCTATTTGTCCATGTGAGTTTCTGTGGGCAGTAAGAAAGGAGTCTGTGCCTCGAGAAAATGTATTGAAAGCAAACAGATCATTAATGTTGGCTTTTGCTCAGATCAAATGTAAATGCCTTTATTATATTATGTATTAATGGTCTTGGTTTGTTTGGGTTGCTTTATAATGCACAATTGTTTTAAAGGAAATGAATCTTTTTTGACTTTGTTCAAATACACCAAGCTTAACGGAAAGCAGTTTGAACTAGATCGGTTTAATGAGGCCTGCTTCTATCAAATTTACTGCTTTAAACCCAACTACAAATAAAGTGAATTAAAGACCAAATTATTTCAATACAGATGTGCATTGAACCAGAGTGTTATAATGATTAATTTCCTCAAGTGTTTAATTCCCAGTAGATTTTTGTGTCAACAGCCAAAAAAGAATTTATTGACTTTACATTAAGCATAGTTTGGTCTAGCTGATTATATTGCTCAAGTGTTAATTAGTGGGTGGTAGAAGACTGTGTTGTATTGGAATTTTATTTTGTCTTAAGCAAATGATCCCATGCCTTATTAGCAGTGTTTGAAATACATAGTTCTGACTCCTGAAAGAGATGCTGGAGCTTTCAGAGGTGTTAGGGTTTCTCCTACTCATTATGTAAGAACTTACGTATTCAAATGGTTTTCCTCCTGCCCTGCCCTAGGAGTGTAAGACTGAGTGGTAGATTTGAATGTTTTGTGGCAAATTTTTTGCTAGGTTTTTAAAAATTTTATTTTAAGTGATGTTTAGGTTCAGTTTCAGCATATAGAAATACACAGACCATTTTCTATCTGCGTTAAGTGTGGTCTAGCTGCAAAACACTTCCCATGGCTTCCCTTCCAAGTCCTGTCTTGTACATCTGTTGCTCTAAATAGATGACTTTCATTTGTCTCTGCTTATTATGGATTGCAGTCAGGAAACACGATTTGACTAATGTCTCCTGTCTCATACAAAGATAATGCTAGTGGAGTATCTATTTTTTTGGTTGTGTTTTAAAGGGCTGCAGATGCCATGTGGAGTAGTTAATACAGTGTATTTGTCATTGTCAAAGAACTTGTATCCTCAAATGCATTCTTTTCTCCCATACCCAAACATGCCATCAAAGTACCGTTAAAAATGATAGGTGTTGAAATAGATGATCCTGATAGACCTTTTTATATTTCAATTAAAAATTGTGCTGTGCTTTTTTTTTTTTTTTCTTTAAAAATCAGATTTCTAGTTGGGCATGACAACCCTCCAGTTTGAAAAATAATTACTGTTGAATCAAACTTTCTCTTTTGTGTTTGTTATCAAGTTATCTATCAAAGAAAATAAGATGAACGTTTAAAAGGTTCAGATCAAAGGCAACTGATTTAGCTACACTGGAGGCTCCCATCTTTTAATTTAAAATGTATCTATGACTAACTGATTACCTCTCACATTTATTAAAAAATATTGACATCCTGCTAAAGTATGCAGTGACCTCACTTCTAGCTGAGTTGTATAGGTTTCACTGCAGGCACACTGAAAGCATTGATATTCCTGTAACCTTTTGAGGCAAGATATGTGTTTAGTATATTAATGAGCTGGTTGAAGTGATGTACAGTAATTTCATCCTTGGGTAAAAACAGATGTGAAAGATTCTGTTTTAATATTTAATCAAGCTCAAAGCCTCTGTTGGCTTGTTTAAGTTGACCTGACAGCATTATACCTGGAAACACTTTGAATTAAACCCTGAGTGCTTGACCTTGTTCAAACAGTTGTAATTTAATAAGGCTGCTGTCTTTGTGGAGATAGTGCGGCTAATGGGCAAATCTTTTCTTGGCCAGGATTGCTTTTTATTGCAGTGGAAAAACTTGGTATCTGCTCTTAAAAAGATGACAATCAGCTGAAGTAATAAAGATGAAATAAATAGCAAAAGAAGTTTTGTACAAGAGTTGCTGCTAGTCCTAGATTATGGTTTAAAAACGAATTCTGGAAGATACCTGCTTTATTTGAATGTCTTGAGCGTTCTTTCGTTACAGGTTTCAGGCAGTTGCTGTACTGTTGCTTATCTCTTGCCAGAACTTTTCTTAGAGTTAGCAAGCTCTGTTTCTAGAGTGGTGCATATTGGTTTGGACTCAGTAAAGTCAGAGCTTGCCTCAGTTTAAGGTAAACTGAATGCTTTTTAAAGTTTTTGTTTGGTTGTTGTTGTTTGTGTGGGTTTTTTGTTTCGCCTTTTCCCCTGCTTGTGCCTGCAACACTGTTTCTTTGGCGTGTTTCTCAAAGGATGCACCAGGGAGAGGCAGGGGGAAACAAAGGCTTCAGTGGTTTCAAACAAGTGTCACTGTATCAGCTAAACTTTTGTGAGAAGAGGTGGCAGTGGATTAGAAGAAAGATGATAAGCTGTGAGCATCAAAGTAGGTTTCAGCATGGTATCTGGGGTCTAAATGAAGTAGGCTATGTAGTACTGAGACAGAGGAGCAGTTCTCATCCATTAAATGTAATCACAAAGATGGGAATGAAATGAGAGAAAAACATCAGGATCCATATCTCCCTAATTCCATGTGTACATTCAAAGACTTAAAATTGTTAGATTTCCTAAAGAATGACTGGGCAGAGCTGTGCTGCTGTTAAAATTTGCCATCAGATTTGACAGTTTGTCTTTTTACCAAGGTTAAGTTTGTGTTTTAGTAATCCTAGAAACTACGTATTTTAAATAACAATACTAAAAATCAGAATTAGTTTGAAACAGTTTTCACTCTGAAATACAGCAACACAGCTCCAGTGTTGTAAAATATTGTATATTTGTTGCTAAAGAGTACTAGTATAGCTTGAAAGTACATATTGGCAAGGACTCGGTTTACTTACAAGAAAGCTTTCACATGCTGTAACAAGCATGCCTTACTATGCCAAACAAAACAATAATTCATTAAAATCCCTTTTTTCACTCTATCAAGATATAACTTTGATTCTCAAATTTAGTAAGGTAATTATAGTTTTAATGTAATAGAATTCCATTGGTGTAGGTTATTATATTACAGCTTTCTTCACGTTCTTAGGATGTAGTTGATAAACATGATATGTATGGATGCATGCATTCAACACTTCTGTTCTAGAATCAAGCAACGGATCAGGGTAAGCTTGAAAGAATTATAAAGAATTGCAGTAATACTCACTGATGCCCCAGAGTGGATCCAACACACGGTTATTTCTTCAGTCATCTTTTATTTTTTTGCAAAGGCATTAAAAGAAAATAGCTGTTCAGAGTCCTCCTAAATCTTGCTGAAGGTAGTTGTAGGTGGTCTTTGACTTAGTGGGTGAAGAAAGGTAAACAAATTCTAAAGTAAATGTTCTTTCACCTAGTAGTTACTCATTTTATTGGCACTTTATCTTTAGGGATTTTAATTGTTTCTGTAGTTTGAGAACTTGATCATGGTTTGTCAAGCTCAGGAAATGCTGAATTTACTTCTCTGATCTGTCATCACTGGTTTGTGCAGTAGCCTGTTTCTTCCAAAGCTTGTGTTTCTACTAAAACTGTAGCTCAAGTACAGACACCAGTGACAGAAAGTGGCTGTCAGCAGTACATTAGTATTAGGAACCTCTGGCAAGACTTCAGCTTCATTCTCTGTTTTTGTGGATCTTCAGATTCTGCTTTGGCTGTTGAAATGTTAGCTAGCAGCCTTTTGGCACTTTATTGTTGCATGGTTTTACCCTTGAAGGCCAATGATGTGATGCTTTTCACCTCCAGAGGACTATTGGAAATGTGGTTCAGGCCCTTTACTGTGGGAGGTTATCTTGGCTGCTTGCAGGCTTATGTCGATGACAGGGAGTCTCAGTCCAGTTCTTTCAGAACAGGTGTCCATTTTCGGCTAAGTCAGGGTAATTTCATGGTCTTGTGAGTTACGACAGTCTGGCCTATTGATTCCCTGTGGCAAAGGCCATATGTGAACGTAATACCCCTTAACATAGTCATTCCTGTTTTGATTTCTTAGAATGTGTCCTAAGCCACCTGATAAACACACTTGAGGAAACTCCATGTGCTGTACTTGCTGTATGTGCTAAAAATACATTTCCCAGGCCTATTGCAGTGATACCATAGCAAGCCGGCAGGTTTCTTCTGTTGTCTCATTTTCTTGGGAGGACCTGGGACCTTGCAGGCAACTGTGTATTAATTGCTGCTTGAGTCAAAGGACAGATGTGGCTGCTTCTTAGACCCAAGAGGTAGCAACTAATTTTGCTAATAGGACAGAGACTTTGACTCAGGCTTATTTGATTTGGATGTGAATGAACCACCACCCCATTTTTCCCATAAGCAGGAGGAAAAAGAAGGTAATTTCAGTGCTGTGGCAGATTGGCAGGTTTTGTATGGATGGAAAGTATCTAGTTGCTATGTTTATTTCAGCAGTGCTAGTTCAGTCTGAAATACATCCATCTTGGATACACACGGCTGAAATGGGTAGAGATGCTTAAGCTGAGTCTGGTCCAATATACAGAAGTAGCAGTGGTATTGGAGCAACAATTCCACTGAGGGGGGAAAATGGTGCATTTGTTAAGGTTAACTGCTTGCTGATTTGCTTTCTGCTTTCCTAGATTTAAAAAAAAAAAAAAAAAAAAAAAAAAAGGCAGTTGCAGTTACTTTGCAGCTGCAGTCAACATCAGTCAGATGTACTTTGCCCATCTTCCCTCAGTAAAGTTGAGCTTAGTGGCCAGATCACACAGTTAACTTCTACTCAAGAAAAAATGACAAGTAGGTTTTATGGAAATTGAGAGTAGAGAGGAGATGCCTTTGGAAGCATTACTGCTGAAAGAGGATAGGAGACAGCTCTGTCTTCATCTTTGTGTTTGATATTTCATGTAATGGTAGAAGTAGCAGTCAGATAAAGAATTAATGTATGATACTGGATTTTATGTGGCACATGTTCCTTCTTGGTAAGATGGAGATCTGGGGTAAATGGCAAGGAGGAAGAATATTGGGATTCTAAGTGTGAGCATGATGGATACATTTTGAAAATTTAAAGCTGAGGAGGTAGTGAAGACAGAGAATCCAGTCAGAAACTGATTTCACTAGATGTGTTGTGCTGAGGAATGAACTATTCCATAAATGTCCACGATTCTAGGTTAAGCTAATGTTTCTTAGCATGAAACTGAATACTTTCAAAATCTCGTGGGTTTAAGGGATAAATCATAGCTAGAATAAAGAGAGAAATCTGAGTGCTGTTTTCTTGCTTTTATAGCAACAGAAACAGATTTCGCCATCTTGTTTAAAAGCAGGATCTACATGTTCTCTGCAATCAGCCTGCTAAGATAGCCAGATGTAATGAGGAACAATACTTTCATTTCTTTAGTGTGATATTTCTGGCCTTTCTGACCTCTTCTCTCCCATCTTGTTCCCATTACACAAAACTGGTTTCAAACCCCACATTTTTTCTGTTAGAGTACCTTAATGAAAGATGCAATACAGCTAGGAACTGCGTAATTTTATTTAATAGGATGATCGTGGAGTCCAGTTTAAGCCCTTTTACCCTTGTATTTTTGTGTTTTGTTGTTGTCGTTGCTACAGTCAGACTGAATACAAAATAGACGGCCCAGGGAGTGGGTTTTGCTTCAGTTGCACTGTTTAGCCTGTATTTGTAAGAGATTAAGCTGGAATCTCTTGTATATACAGCTGCCCCCATCCCCCTAGATCTCATGTAATATAAGTACAAAACATTATTCTTGCCTGAGAAGTGTACAGTGATATTTTTGATATTCAGGCTCCCCAGAGTTGTAGATTTGTAGTAAGAGTGGTATGCTTTCCAGTGGTTGGGATGGAAAATTTTAAGATTTACATATGTAGTACTGATTAGAGAAATGCCTTTGAATTGTTTTGTTGCAAGCTTCTCAATTTAATTTGCCTTCTTAAAAAATCAATGGATACACAGGTAATTAAACTCGAAATCAGACTAGGTTAGTTTCCTCAGTAGAAGGTGCAAATAATTTTACAACCTGTTTGTCATTACTCCAGCTTTGTTTTCTGAAGGTGCCAGCAATTAGCTGTGTTGATTTAGCTGCATGCTTGGTATCAATACCTCGCTCTGTGCCTACAGAGTGATCAGTGTCACATTGAGCGCTGCGTGCTAGGATCTATCTAACACAGTTCTGTAACACCAAGCCCAGGGGGGACTAGCAGCACGAGCAGCAGCTTGCTTTTGACAGCAGAATGTCCTTGTTGCTATTGATTAGATTGTTCAGTGAAGTGAAAAAACATTGACCCAGCTTTAAACTGGTAGTTATATGATAATCCTGGAGATGAATGAGTATCAAGTGGAGTATTGCTGGGGGGAGGTGGCATGGGGGGAATCCAATACTGGTTTTCTTGTGTAACTAATAATAGGCTAATGATACTCGAAAAAAATAGATGTTTTATGATTTAGATCTACAGTAAATTAAAATGCAGCTAATAAATATGAACCAGATCTTTCTGTACAACAGATATGAACAGCTGTAAAATGACATAAGTCTCTTCTAATTTCCCAGATCCCTGTTCACTACTGCTCTAGTCTGGGCACTGATATTTTGTATCTATGTAAAATATGTAATACTGATATTTTCACTGGTGGAGGGTTGGGGCATTGCTCTTGCAGTGTTTTGGTGTCTGATTGGTGGCTATGTTTGGCACTGAGCTGCTCTGAAATAACATACTTACATTTTGGAGCCAAAGTCAGTTAATGTTTAAGTCCCATCTCATCCTCATCCCATCCAAAACTATCTGTATTGTGTTACTTTTTATTTGGAAAGCTAACTTATTTCTTCCTTTTTTCTTTCCCTTCCTGGAATGAAGACTCTTGGGTGATTGTGGGGCAGAATATTAGCTTTGAACTGGATCTCCTAACACTTGGTCTCCTAATTCTCAGATGTTATCAGGCTAACATGAATGAATGAGATGGCACTGCTGGTTGTTAACATTTTCTGAGATTTGAGTCTGCTTTGATTTCTGTACTCAGATATTTTTCTTTCATATGGGTTCTTCTTATGTGGCTCCCTTAAAGAATGAGAAAAGCATCTTGAATATAGGATGGAAGGGTCCTCTTCCCCAGTCATTATTATAAACGCCACTGTGTATTGCTTAGCCGATATTTTGGCATCAGTAGTGGAGAATGGCAGCACCTCTGTGTTCCTGGCTAGAAGTATTCTGGTGCCTGCTCAACCTGGGATCCAACACGACTTGTATTTTAGGGGTGACAGCATCTGAAAAGGTTGTGTTTGCAGCAGTGTGCTCCTGAATCCTTGTTACCACTATGTCACCAGTTTTGAGGGTTGTGGTACTAGGGAGTAGGGTTAAGGGGTGCACTTTTTTTCTTGCACTGTGTACTTAAGTTTTGAGGTTTTCTCTAAACAGTGATGCTTTAATCAGCTATCCAGAGACAGTGTGAAAGGAGGAAAATTACAGATCCAAAACAAAAACTTAAGCTCTTCATCAAATTATTTTTCTAGCTGCTGTTCGTAGCTTAATGTAGATGCTTTCAATTAAATGTGACTTAGGAAAGCTGTAAAAATGCCCCAGTACATTGTTCAGAATTGTAGTGGAAATAAATTTTAAGTGGGGGAATGTGGGATTAACTGGTGCAGTAATGGATTTATGCCCCTGTATAAACAAAAGTTGCAACATGGCTCTGACATCTTATGCAACTCGGTCAGGTGGTACCATTATGATTTGTCTGCTGGTAGATTGTGACTTTTACTTCTGTTTGGCTTCAGAGATTTTAAGCTTTTAGTGAATGTGCTTGTGATGGTTCATTCGAGGATTATTCTTGAGAAAATCAAGAGGCTGCCCAGAGATTATTGAACCTCCATCCTTGGCAGTGTTCAGAACTGATACTGATTTGCTGCATTTCCTTGTTGTCTGACTTGACATCAATTTATGTTTTTACACTGAATTTATCTCCTTTTATGGTGTGTCCAGAGAAGATTCACCAGAGGTGTTCTGGGGAAAAGTCATTCATCTTAAGATGTACTCACTTGTTTCCAGGAGTGTGTGCAGGTTTGTGTGGGGAATACCTTTTCTCTCAGCTGGTGACTTCAGTATTCCATTATACTTTAGCTCCACTTTTCCCCTCCAAGCAGGGCAGATCCTCTAGAGACTGCTGGTCAGCAGACCATGAAGATGCTCAGCAGGCTGGAGCATCTCTCCTATGAAGACAGGATGAGAGAGTTGGGCTTGTTGCACCTGCAGAAGAGAAGGCTCTGGGAAAAATGTATAGCATCTTCCAGTATCTACAAGGGCTACAGGAAGGACTTTTTACAAGGATGTGTAGTGATAGGACAAGGGGTGTAGTGACTTTGAGTTGAAAGGATTAAGAACAGATTCAATTGAAATGGTTGGTGGAAGGTTTAGATTGTATTCTAGGAAGAAATTCTTTACTGTGAGGATGGTGAAGAATTGGAAGTTCTTAATCAGAGAAGCGGATGTCCCATCCCTGTGAGTTTTCAAGACCTGGTTAGATGGGGCTTTGAGTAAGGTGCTCTAGTTACACACACACACACACACACACACACACACACTAGGTGGCAGGGGTTTGGAACTAGGTGTTCTTTAAGGTACCTTCCAACCCAAACCATTCCATGATTGTGCAAATTCACATGAGTAGGGCAGATGTCTTAGTGAAAGTGTTGATTTTTCCTAGAAAGCAGTGCTGGAGTAGTGACTGTACTGCATGGTTAACTATGATTATGGGCAGGGGAACATCCTTTCTCCCAGGAAACAGAGGTCTTAAATTGTAGAAAAATACTCTTGTGATGTCCTTCCTTCTGAAAAAGATAAGATGCAAAAAAAAAGTAAAAAATACTTTACTTCATTCTGTACCTGTGGGTATTATCTGTAGTTACTGTGAAGGAGAATGGTGTAGTGTATGAAAGATCTCATGATTAAAGTTGGTGTTTTGGGGATGTTACAATGCTACTTCTTTCTCCTGAGGTTCTGGGAGGGAGATGATGTTAGGAAACAATGTGATGTTAGGAATCACAATATTAGTAGTGGCTTTTGCTTACAGCTGCTGTTTTCTCTGCTGGTGGTTTATGATACAGAGATGTTCTTCACCTTGTTTTTAATGTGACAAGGGGCGTGATATGTAACCAAGTCATTAGGTCTCATCAGTCTTTTCCAACACTCTTTGAACAATAAACTTTACTTCAGTGATTAACTGTCAAGCTTAGAATTGTTCTCATCTGAATACTAAATCATTGAATTGCAATGATACAATTAAAAGGAATCTGCAGATTGTGTGGGCTGTCACTGATACAGGATTTGGAGGGACCTTTTGAGAGCCTTTTTCCTAACAGTAGAAATCCCTTACTTCCTAAATCAACACTTCTGTCTGCCTGCATAGTCTTCCTGTATCAGTTAGAGTGCCTTGCCCATTTGATGTTTGAATTTGTTATTAGAGGGACCTACAAGGGGGATTAAAAGTACATTATCAAGAAAAATTGATTTTTTACTTTCTTAAATCTGACTTTCTTTAATATATAGTTTGAATTAATCAAGTATTAATTTGTCAGGTTGAAAATGTAAATCTGAGAGTGTTTTGAAATATAAAAGTGATCTGTGCTTCATCTGAGTGCTACTAGATGTGTTCCAAACAAGAAATAAATTCTTGATCCCAGATGAGTGCCACAGAATAAGTTGTGTGATTTAGGTTTGTTTCTCAAGTTCTATCAAACATAATTTCCAGAAATAATGTGCAAGTTTAAAGAAGTAAGGAAGATTAGAGTGAGAAGTTAATTTCAGTTGCTTGATTCATGCATTTTGACTTTTAAGCTTTGCTATGTTTTGAGTAATAAAGTTTTACAGGGGGGGTTGTGTGATATTAATACTTTCCCCTTCCTTTCCCCCCTCTTTTTCCTACTATCGTCATGTTTTGTCACTGTCATCTCTCTTCAAGTGTAGATTTATTTCTCAATCAAACTGCTGTTTTTGTTGGCAGGAGCTACAAGCAAGTCTGTGAAATTATGTAATGTCTGAAAAGTTATGTTCATGATTAATTAGCCTATCATGAAACTATTTTGGTGTGTGTGGAATAACTAGATCATATTTTTTTATTTATTTGGCAGGGGTAGAAGGCACTCTGGTCAGATCAAGTAGCTTCAGAGTGCTTTGTATTAACTATTCTATACATTACCTGTTTACATTTGGAACATAAAATGTGTGTCTTTTTTATTGGTCACTTAATGTAAACCTTGTATTTTTTTTAAGGAAATGAGCTTGGGCTGCAGGTATTCCTTTTTTCCCAAATTGCAAAATGTATAGTTGTTTGCTTAAAGCTGAGCACTCTTTAAATGGCATACTCAAAATTTTGACAGTAGTTAAGAAATGGGGTAATGATCTGTTATTTCTGAACTGTATGGACATGAATGACACAGCTCTCATGGCAGTGGAGTCAAGATCTCAAGCAGAATTTGAAGTCTGGAGGGAACTTTCTCTATTATTTACGCTGCAGGACTTTCTCTTTGTTTCCCCTTCACCAAAAAAAGTTATTCCAGTGGAGTTCAGTTATAATCTAAAAATTCAAAGGTATAGATATTGAACCTTTCAGATGTTGATTTATTTATTAAGACTTCTTGCTAGTAATGGAGACCTCTAGGTTTTATCAAATTAAAGAGGGAGAGAAAAGGCCTCTTCTGTGGGTTGGGGTATAGAGAGGTCTTAATAGCCTGTTATTTCAGTGGTCATGTTTTAGACAAGTAGTTTTCAGAACTTTTTCTGTCCTCTTTAAAACTTCTGATTTGCATCACTGAAGTGCTGCTTCACAAATCCTTGCTTTTTGCAAATTGGAGGAGATACTGTGCCCATCCTAAATGTAATTACTCATTTAAACCAGCTTTGCAGTTGAAAACCGCTATATATAATTTTTTGGTTTTGCTGAGTTGATGACATTATTTCTTACGCTGTAAGTGCAAATGCTTAATTGTAAGCATTTTAAATACTGGAAAGTTAAAGCACCAACAGACAAAAGTTGTAAATAATAATTTTATTTAGACTATTAAGAAACAGAGCTACAGTCAGTATTGTGGTTTTGCCTCAAGATCTCCTATCTACTTGGTACTTCAGACTGGTTAAGGGGGGTACTTTTCTCATACTAGCCTAAATGGGAACCTGAAATGTGTGGTCTGTAGGGATCAGAATTGCAGGCTTCGTTGCAAGCACAAGATTTTTGTTGTATTTATCTGTTGGTGCTAAAACAGCTGAATAGTGCATGCACAAAGTGCAGTATAAAAGTGAGTTGTTTACTTGCCTCTTGGTCTTACAGGCTAATCCAGTCCTAAAGACTTATCAGTGAGTTACACAGGCTAGCTCTTGTCTTGCTGCACGTCCATTTCCATTGAGATACTATATTTCCTCCTGTATGTGAAGGAAGAAGCAAGGGGAACATCTTTGCACAGAAAATGTTGTCATGAAGTAGATTCCTGCAGTGTGTTTCAGTGAATTTATCATTTTCTTGTCCAAACAATGCTCTGCACTCATTTGGAGTTGGGTCAGAAAGTGTTCTTGCAGTGCGACTTCACGAGAAAATTTGCAGTGGAAGTAGTTTGAGTATTACTAGTGAGAGTTTTACTTTAATTGCCAGGGCCCTTAACATGGATGATGCTGTAGGTACAGGTTATTTCATTGGTTAGTTCTTTCACTGGATGGAAGCGAACAGGAACTGCTTCCTGACAGAGTTGAAAGGAGGTTGAGTCTAGACTTCAGTTTCAAACTTGGGTATGGTCCAAGAGTGCTCTTAGATGGATTTGCTAAGTGATGGTTTCTTAATTCATTCTTTCCTTTGATTTTGCCTTTCTGTTAAAGTTGCTTATCGCCTTCTGTAGGCTATCAGCAGTCTAGTTGCCGTTTTTAAAGCAGAGCGTAACTACCTTTGAAGTACTTTTTTAAAATCCCTCACAAAATCACAGTCAACAAGCTGCTGAGTTACTGAAGTTTATGATCCTTCTCCTGTCCTTTTTTTGTGTCCTGCACAAATGCTGATGCTAGAATTTGTATGTTTTCCTCGAGTAGCATGGCAATTTAATATTATTGGTAGGACAGAGGATGGTCTCATGGGCTTCATAGACTTTAATACTTGGTAATAGTGTAAAAGATAAATTGGAAGCAATGCTTGAGAGCCTCACTGGGTTTGTTTCTAAAAGCTACACAATACAAGTTGTTGCAACAATTTTTAATCGCCCCTCCTCCCCCCCCAGTCCCCTAGCTTACATGTAATACTTAAGGCAAATTTTAAGCCTCTTTCCTTCAAGAGACTTTCATTTAATTTTACATAATAGGCCTACTTGAAAGCCTTTCTAAGAAAAACTGGTCTTCTGTGAAATGTTTACTGGCTTTGTTCTGAGCTGTTTGAGCTCTGGTTTACATCACATGCCTAGTTAGCAGTGCTTTATTATATTCTAAGGGACATTATTTTACTCTCTTTGTAAAATGACCTACAGTGATCTGGGATTTTAATTATGAAATTACTTTTTGATTTGGGGCATTGTAATTTCTTGATAGTGTGTCACTATTGAACATGATCTATGCATATAAAAAAGCAGAGGGTGACAAAGCTATCTGTGTCATTTGTTGGAAGTGCCAGCCTCTTAGGTAACTCCTTGGAGTACAGGGCTACCGTGCCTATTCACCTTTATTATCCTCTGCCATGGATTTCAGCACACAATCAAGGAAAAAACTGCTACTCTCTCCCAAGTCTTGTATAAAATGCACTGTATGTACTTTACAGAGCTGGCGGATTTTCAGTGGCTTTGTGTCTTGAGCAATTGCTTGTAAAGGTAAATGCCTGCGAGTGATTTCAGTGTCTTGGCTGTTGAATAAACTGCTTTTCTTCTCTCAAGAATAAAGTTCAGCTCCTGTCAGGGGAAAAAAAAAAGCTGTTAGCATTTAATCAGCTGTTTGTCCACATTCTCTTGCTTCAGAAAGGATACCAAGAATTACTTTATTTCTAAATGAAGAAATAGATAAATAAGTAGATTTTCATTACTTGTATTACTCCGTAGCTCACCTGGTAGAGAAGTATCCTAATGCTGGAGGTTTTTACTAGATAGAAACCAGTGACTAACAAAGAAAAGGTCAATGGCCAAGCTGCTGCCACTTCTTCTAAGCTCATAAGAATATGAGTTTAGCCATGTAATTTTTCTACTACTTGGGCCTTGGTAAGAGAAGTGGCTGTGTTATTTACAGTGATGTAATTTATACTGCATTTGCTCTTAATAATTGAGCAGAAAGGATGTCAAGTTATATACATGAGTTAAAACTAAATACTTTTTTTGTTTAAAAACCCAAAATGTACCAAACAAAAGCAAAATATAAGTGTTCTCTATTTAATGCTTCTATTTCCTAATCATATCAGTGGAAGAAATCTAAAGAAATAGTTCTCTTGTAATCCCATACCAGGTTCTGGCCATAATACTTTTGCTTTGGTCCTAATATTTTTCCTTTCCCTGATATTTTACTTTATATGAGGGAGCAAGGCAGGATATGTCTTGACTTTGTGCAGAAATTCACCTACTTCATCTTGGAGTAGAACAGGGCTCTGCTTGTTTTATTTAGAATTGCTTTTCAAACACTAGCCCAGTTTCAAAAAGCCCTGCTTCTGTATTTAGTATACTGCTATTCAAATCTAGATTGTGCTGACAGTAAATTTGCCCCAAAGAGTAAACTAGATAAAATATGCATATGATCAATTTAATATGCAATTAAACATTTTCCCTGAGCAATTAGCATCAAGACAACTAATAATTATCCTGTGCCACACTGCAAACATTATACGCATTTATGTAGGATGACTTTGGTAATAAGTGATGGATAAAAATATGCATATATACAAACATCTGAGTAAACATAATATCATAGCAATGAAGCATGTGCTTTTCATACTGGGGTTTATTTAATCTGTGTAAAAACAATATATTTCCCCAAAGAATGTAAAAGTTGACATGGCCATGGGATCATGGTCTGTTGAATTGCACCACAGCTTACCTTGTGATTACATGCATCACCTGCTTCATTCTAGTTGCAGTGAAGTAAAAGATAAAATTTGGAGTTGGAAAATGCAATCCCGTTTGAACGGCAATCCCATTTGAATATCCATATGACAAAAACCAGTGGATAGCATGTTTGGAAGTCTCCTAAGCATATGAAGAAACTGGGATAAAGATAACATTGTGGAAATTAGCAAGTGATGAGCAGGATTGTAAGAAAGCTAGATACATAATGCACTTTACCTCTAAATTAATACCTAGAAGTGTACTTGAAGGTAAGACTTGCAGGACATAATTTTTATTATAAAGAGTGCATGGCAAGTAACAAATGTGTGATGCTCTTAAGACATCTAGATGGATTTAGAGAAATGAGTTTTGAGGGAGTTGGGAAGAGTAAAAACTCCTTGGACAAGAAAAATTTGAGCTACATGAAATGAAAAGGTGCACTTGGAAGATGTGACAATCTTCAACTAGGGGTAGGTGTGTAAGGAGTAACACAACTTATGGATTATCTGCTTGCTTGGATCTGCAGCAGTGATTCCACTTTGGTCTGTGGGAGTCAGTGGACTGCTTGGAGAGGGAATGAAGAAAAGCAAGCCTGTTGTTGGTGAACTTGAGGTTGCTTTGTGTGCCAGATTGAAGAGTACAATTTAACAAACATGGGCATGCAAACAAAGCAGTCTTTTAGCCAGGAACTGGATATTAAGATGTTTAGATTTTGAACCATTTGCTGGTCTCATAGTAGGCAAGTAAGGGAGCAGAAAGGATGAAGTTTGGAATTAAAAAATGTTGAAGCACCTTAAATTTTAAGTGTTACTGAAATATCTTTTCAGATGAGTCTGAAGACAAAAGTTATCCATGTCTTAGGTGTCAAGAAAATGGAACTGAGTTATCTTTATATAAAGTCTAACTTAGCAATACATTTGGAATTAATTTCCCAAGGGCACCTTGCAGAAGGTGGAAGAAGGGGTCCAAACCCAATTGTAGTTGAATGTGGAATTGCCTACCTGCAGTACCGATGTTGCATGGTCTGTTCAGTTTCATCTGTTTGATAGAGACAACTTTGATGTGTATTCCTGAAGGAACTATATTGCCACAGGTATTAATAACATAGCTGAGAAGTGTTAAAGTAACTTTTTTCCCTTGATCTTTTCACTTCACAACCATAGAAGATAGACTTTCAGGAAGTCTGAAGACTGCTTGACCCAAGGTTATGTTTACACACAATGTAGGTAATGGTCATCAGAGTTACAGGCAGATGCAAATAGAAAACTGCTGTGTGTATAGGATGTATTTACAGCTTGAGCTGTTGATAACCTGCTAAGAAAAAGTACCTCGTGGTGGCAGGTTCTGTAGCTGGGCTCTGATCTCAGAGTGGAGAATGCATGAGGGAACTTGAGGATTACCTTCTTCATAGCCCAGTTATATTAATAGCCTTGGCTACAGAACTTATTATTTAAAAACACTCTTACTATTACAGTGGAAAGGTGAATACATTTTTCAGTTGTTTAGTCCCTGGGGGCCAGGACCAGAGCAGAAAACCTACAAATGAAAGAACAAATTCCTTCCCATTCAGGAGGGAAAAGCTTGCTGTCTTCTGTAGTGCTACCACAGTGTGCTGTTCTTGACTAGGGCAGAGTTTTCTTTTCTTTATAGTAGCTATTATAGGATGGTATCTTGGGTTTGTGCTGGAAATGGTGTTGGTAATGCAGGGATAGTTTTGGTTACTGCTGAGCAATAACCTTCTGATTCTCTCCCCCATCCTCTTCTGGGGGTAATGAGCGAGCAGCTGTGTTGATCTTAGTTGCCAGCTGGGATTGACCCCTGGCACATAGAAATTAATGCAAGATTGGAGAAGGGATACAATTTAAATAAGTAAAGTATCAGAGTTTGTTGGCAGAAACAGTAGCAGGGTCTACGCATATCCAAGAGTTTTTACATTGACTTCAGTAGTCCTGTTTGTCTACTGAATTTCGGCTACAGTTGGAAAGCCTCCCTTCTGTAAGTGTAGAGGCTTTGTATTAATTCTGTTGAAATTGAAAGCTGGGCCTCCAGAGGACCAGGAGATTTAGCTGTATTTTTGACTGCTGCCTTGCACCTTTCTCTAGATATCTTCTGTGCTTGCTTTGGGTGGTGGTTTTTCAACAGAAAGTGGAATTTTAATATTTTCAGTGGATATAAACTACAAATGGAACACGAATGCAGGTTGGCTTATATGCAGCTAATTAAGTCTAAGTTAATCTAGTATTACTATTGCAGTTAGACGGCTTTGGGGTGTGAATCCAGGAGGACATGAAGAGTTGTAAATTTGCTCTTTTTGCATTATTCTAGGTATCTCTGATTGTTACGTTGTATATCACAGTGCCCTTAGAGAGCTATCCTTTCAAAGTCCAGGAGGGAGATGTGAGGAGAGAAAGCCACAAAGCCACTGTGTAGCAAGGAAGTGAGTTTTATACAAAAAAAAAAGCACACAAACCTGCTTTGTAGCAGTGATGATAATCTTTGGGTGGGAAGTGGAGAAGCTTCAGGCGGTAGCTTTTCCTCAATACACACCATTTATGCACTTAGTTGATTTAAAAGTGTAATAAAGAAATTTCACACCCTCGTCAGTCCTCTCTTTTTGGAACTGCCCTTGTGCTGGCCTTTGCTTTGTGCTCTTTGAATGCATAGCTGCTACATGAAGGTTCGTAGCAGGTGTAATGTTTCCACACTTCTGCCTGTCAGGATGTGTTTGCCATTATTTGAGTTAGTGTGTACTGTTTACTGTGCTTTGTGGGCCTGTAGGACCAACGTGGGGGCTACTTGTATAGTAAGCAAGTCATCTTAAAAATTCGGAGTTTAGTTTAACTTACAGTAACTAGTTCCTGAAACACAATGAATTTCTTTTTTCTCCGATGTGGAAAGCAAACTGTTTTTTACACACGTGGAATGGATGCAGGAAAGGGATTGCAGCTGAAAGTACTCACAGTACCTTGTCTTGCCTGGGACTAAGAGCAGCTGCTTCAGCAGCTGAGAAAGAAATCAGTACCTGTCGCTGATAAATCTTCCGCTTTTCAGTATTAATATTTTTTACAACAGTGTTTAGAGATGCTACTGGCAGTATTTCTTGTTCAAAGACTTCTTTTTTTCAAACCATGGTGAAAACAAAGACAAAAAAATGGGGTGCCAATAACCCTCAAAGTTACTTTGTGAACATTTAGGTATTCTCAGAAAAGCCAGCTTGCTGCTTTTGTCTTTCCTCAGGCTGTAAATAGCCTGGGATCAGGACAGTGGATCTCTATCGAAGGTCATGACTTTTTTTTTTTTTTTTTTAATACTTTTTAGCAAAATTTGCCCCTCTATCCTGGTAACCTTGTAATTACTTACATGCTGTTTCTGTTCATGATGTTTACGGATCATGCTTAAGGATGTGTTTTCCAGCAGGTCGTCAGATGATGTTGAGGTGGTTCTGAAAAGGCTTGGAGAAGCAGTTGCAAATGTGAACAGTTGAGGTTTTTTGTTCACAAGTCAAATTTCTTGGGAGTGTGTGTGAAACTTTTAATTTCTTTTAATGTGTATGTAACACTTAATGAGACTAGCACTTAAGACTGTAATTATGTGTACACGGGCTAATGCCTTACAGTTTTCAGACAATCTGTTTAAAACCTCAGAGTGCTATAGCAATGCAAATAGGAATCGTCTTGCTTTGAGTGGGATTTATGGCTTTGGGTAACATTGCATACTCAAAAATAAAGTCAAATAAACTTTTCAGGACCTAATTTGACATATTTGGGGGTGGGTTGTTAGAACATGCTAAATGCTTTAAGAATTTCATGGTGACTATAAGTATAATCAAATAAGCATATAAATTCCACAAGCACAGAAACTACATAGGAAAAAAATTGTAATTTGGGGCTGTAATTCTGAGACAAGTTCTGGCGTAAGGTAACAGAAGTCCAGCTGAGGTTTTTTACCAAGGATTGATTTTGTGCAGTGGCAAAGCCTGTTAGTTTCTCAGAACAGATAGCTGTGAGTCATTAAAATAAACAAAATAATTTACTGGTTGCATAAATTACTTCTAAGTCTTTGCTTAAACATGGACACTGCACTAGTTTAACTAATGCTAACACTTTGTTGTTATTTTCTAAATTAGTAATGATATGGAAGATGTTCTTGCCCATGGCAGGGCAGTTGGAATTAGATTTTTGTCCTTTCTAACCCTAACCATTCTATGATTCTTTATTTTTGTGGACCAGTCAGAATGCAGAATATGTAAAGACTGTGAGCAGTAAGGATAGTGGGTCCTTAATGTTTCACAACATGTAAACTATGTCAAATAGTTAAAATGCTTCAGGGTTTTTTGGTGGCTTCGGGGTGTTTTGGTTTTTTTTCAGTTGGGTCAATTACAGAACACTTACTGAAGGCACTAAACCAATATTTTATTAAACATGGTTTCTATTCTTGTGGTCTTTAGTGACTGAAATAATGAAGCAATAAGCAAAATATAGTGTACATACATTCATCCTGTTTCAAGTGTTAGAATAATCACAATAAATTATTGTTCAGAATAATTTTGAAATGATAAATGTGAAATTAGATTTCAGTGGTGTGTTTTGGTGGTACAATATTGTCATACAGTATGTGCTTCTAACACTATTTAGGGGATTGATGGACTGCAGTGGTTGCATGTTTGATTTTTAAGGGATTGATTGACAATGGCAGTTGGATGTGTGATGCTTAAATAAATATGGTTCTATTGCTACTTGGAAAGTAAAATAAAAATCCAACCTGTTTACAGGTGGTGAGTTGATGCTCTTTTATTGCTCCATGGTGTGTATGTATTTTTTTTTTTTTTTAATCCAGTTTCCAGACTGCTCTTTGTGAAGTTTCAGTTTCTAAATGCATGTTGGCATAAGGGATGAATTTTCTGTAAATTTGCTCTTACTGCAATTGGGAATACAGTTATTAGAACAAGGCAGTCTTTTAAATTTGAATATTCAGCTTCTAGTAACCTAGCAAACTAAACTGTTTGCAAGTTGTCATTTACCTTGTTCATAAAATTCAAGGGATGAAAAATTCTTCTCAGCTTATTAGTTCTGTTGAAGCAATAGTGTGTTACTGGGTAGAAGTTATTCAGACCTCCCTTGTGTGACAGAGCAGACACCATACTCCTAAAGCTTTTGGAATGCAAATATTAATATTAAATATTATCACAAAAATATTACTGGTTCATCTGTGTAAGATATTGCAGTGATGAATAACTGACTGTACTCCTTCCTGTAGATGAAATGGAATTAACCTTCCTGAAGACTGATCATTGTTTTTCAAAAGATATGTGATGGCTTTATTTTAGAAGATAAACTACTGATTAGAAAAAGAGATTAATTTCTCTTAGCGCTCTCTTTGATTAAGGTAGGTGGTGCATTGCTGTTTGGACTACATTCTGCTGCTGTTCAAAAAACACCTAAAAAAATGCACCAGCCCCCCCCAGTTCACCCCAAACCCCCTTAGTTTATGCTAATTGAGACAATTGTGAGCCAGAACGAATACTACAAGTATGAGTTCAGGTTTGCTTCCACTGTGCAAGCTGAAGCAAATTGCAATGATGTCTTGTTTACTGTGCTGACAAGAGTGTGTGTGTGTGTATTCTTAACTTTCAGTGGTTGAGAGATCAGATCCTGTAATACAGTGATTAATGTAAATGGCTTCAGAGAATATACATTAGCCTGTAAGTTTCTTGGAAACTTGTATGTGAAGTGATAGGATTTGTGAGCTCTTTGTGATTAGTTTTGGTATGGGAACATCAGTCTTTGTAGCCCTGAACTGCCAACAACCTTTGTCCTTTATTTTACCTTCAGAAAAAAAAAAAAGGGGGGGGGGGGAGTAGGGGCATGTTTGAAATAGGAAAGTAAATGAATGTTGGCTAATGGCCATGTCTTTTCCTAGAGCAAAAAAAATTATCTTGGAAAGATAGATGAGATTGTGGACCTGGATTTGAATGATATGTGAAGCTTCGTAAATTATTTATCAGAGCGAGCCTTTTTGAAATGGCTAAAGCACTGTTACATCGAAGTGAAAGAGAATTGTATGGTTGCCAAGAGAAGATTTTTACTAGATTCCACTAAAAGAATAATCTTTCTTTTAAAATTATCTGTATTAAACTTTAAGTAGCAGTTAAGAAATGTCCACACAATGCTGCAAAATCTGTTTGAATAACTTCGGACCCTTTTTCTGCTGCTGACTATTGGCATAGTTTATGTATTTTGGGGGTTTTTTTGTTAGTATCATTTTGCTCCAGTGACATATCTGATAAGAGCAAAATGGTGGGGAAGATCTGTTGAATTACATCTGACTGGCAAGAATAGTGACTAAATTGTTTTATTTAAATATATGCGGTCTTTAACAAGTGAGAAGTCCTGCAAGTAATTGCAATAACCCTTCCCATCTACAGAACTGCTGATCTCATTCAATGTCATCCTTCTAAAACTGACAACACCAATAATGCTTTCTTTTGAAGCACGACCATTTTTGAAAGCTGTCTGTTTTATAACTTAAATGATTGTTTTTATCAAGGTAGCAATTTTGTATTTCAGCTAACCATATCATCCATAATGGAGATCCTAGTAAGACAAAAGACTGCAGATGATGTTTGTTCCTATTGGTTATTAGAAGGTAATAGGAGTTCCCTTTCGTAGATGATAGAAGAGAACACGCATCTCCTTATTTTCAAAAAGTTCAGCTCTGTTTATCTTTTTGTGTATTCTTTGGTGTATACAAGTATGTCAATATTTCAGTAATTGGATTGTGAGGAGTTGAACAGTGAGCAGACCTTCTGAGGACTAAGTTTTCAGAAAAAGTTTGGTGCCTCGGGGTGTATTTATATGGAAGTATGTTTATGCGTGCTCCTCTTCTATGGCTAGGACAAACTTACCTTCCTGGTGTCAATATTCTTCATGCTGCTTGACTTAAAATGATCATAAAGCTTAATGACATAAAAGTAGTTTCAGTATTTCTGTATTGTATTGTGTTGCGATATAAGGGCATATCACTATGGAACTGATTCTTTCACAAGAATACCCTTAAAAATATCCCCCACTTCCCAGATCGGTAATGGAGTACAGATTTATAGGTCAAATGAAGATAGCCTACCAGCCTTCAAAAGTATTGTAGTATAAAGTGGAAATGTACAATGAAGGTAAAGCCAATAAGTGATTGCTTTGATATGTTACATTGTCAGCATTGCCTACCTAAATCTGGAAACTACGAATTTGTAAAAGAAACCATTTCAATCTGAGTTATTGTGATACACTCTGCTAGAAGGCACTCTGTTATTTGACTATCCCATTTGGGAGAAATAGTTGCATATAATTTCATTTATTACAGATCTGTTTACAGATACTTCTGTGTAGTTATTAATACATTAATATTTTGGATCTTGCAGGTTAGTGTTTTCATTAAAGCTCTAAAATGTAATGCAGAAACTATATAATAGATATTTATTCTCTGATAGTTTGTCATGAGATTGATAAGAAAGATGGAAAGTAAATTTGGATCAATTTTGAAGTACTTCTCTGAAAAATTCTGTGTATTGCTTCCAGACATTAAAAGATTTGCATGTTTTTTATTATGATTGTATATCAGAGCTGATGGGACTCATCAGACTGGAATGGATAACTCTTGATCTGTTAAATCCAGTGGATTTCCAAGTAATAAAATGTCTCGAATTTGAGAGATTTTAGTAAGTTTGTTTTCTTGTGTAAAGGAATTATATTTGTCTGTAATCAAGACTAGTTTACATCTTGATCTTTGAGCACAGTTACATTTAAAGAACAAGTGATTGTGTTCTGGAGTTGCAATTGTGTGTGCAAGAATAGTGTCCCAAGTTCTAATTTTTCCTTGTTTTTGTTAACGCTGCTCTTGTCTTGGGGACGTTTACATGGATTAATACAAGGGTGGCTTATTATGGGCCAACTTAAAGGTTACGAAATATGTTAAGATAAAAACTTAGTGACAAAGTTAGTAAAGTGGACATTTGCCTTGATAATTAATATGTGGTACAGCAAAATACCAGGTAAAACTGTGGAGGCTGCTGGGTTTTGATTTGGGTTATTTTTGTTAGCTAACTGTCTGTTTGTTTTTATATCTAGCCACGAGCTGATCCCATCCCGATATGTAGCTTTTGCTTGGGAACAAAAGAATCAAATCGGGAAAAAAAGCCAGAAGAGCTCTTGTCTTGTGCAGATTGTGGCAGCAGTGGTAAGTTGGCTGAATTTACAAATACTAGAAATGTTTCTTTTAATATGTCTTTCAAAAAATATTTTCAACTTGTGAATGTTATCCTCTTTTATGAACAACCGTAGATCAAGAACTGAAACCAGGGGGATAGAAGAGTTTGTTGTTGTTTTTCTTGGTTTTGTTTGTCAGTTTTGTTTTTGTTTGTTTTTTTAAACTAAAATTTTTTCATCTGTATAATTAGGATAATTACAAGTGAGAAGTAGGAATTAATCTTTATGTCAAAGTATAGATCTGCTGAGTAAATTAAGAGGGGGGAAACCACACTTTTACAATACAAGAATTCAGTTATTGTTTGGGATCTATGTTGGCTCTGAAAACTCAATTCTGCATTGTGACGTCAAAGGATGATCAAGAATTTTGCTTGCACAGATTTGCAACGTTTCAGAAGCTGAGGAATAACCATAGTAATAAAGACTGTGTAGCAGTATTTGCTGCTGCATATCTTGTGTATCCAGTTCATTTTTTATAAAATTATTCTGTTACTCAAGATAGAATTTGAATAATGTTTCAGGTAACATAGCGCATCAGGTGGGCAACCTTTTACTTGTCAGGAGCAAGGTAATGACACTACAAGGCACTAGCATGTACCTTGCTCCTGTGTGTTGCAGCAGCTCTTGCAGACTCTCTGGCTGTTCTTAATGCAGGTGCTTTTCTTCTCTGCGGTGACCAGTGATGGGGCCCGAGGGAACAGCCTGAACTTGTGTCAGGAGAGGTTTAGAAAAAGCTTCTTCACCCAGAGGTGATTGGGCACTGGAGCAGCTCCCCAGGGCAGTGGTCATCGCACAAAGGCTGACAGAGCTCAAGGAGCATTTGGACAATGCTCTCGAGACACATGGTGTGACTCTTGGGGATGTCCTGTGCAGAGCCAGGAGTTGGACTCTATGATCCTTGTGGGTTCCAGCTCTGGATATTCTGTGATTTTGTCAATCTGGAGTCCATGAGTATCATCATTTTCTAGGTATGCTGACGGTAGCTATGGCAGTACCCAGAACAGACAACATCAGTACTTGAGTAAAAACAAAACAGGATGGATAGAAACATGTTTTCAGTTATGTTTTCAGTTAACTGGGATATGTTATTGATTGTGTACTTCTCAGTCTGGCACCCTGATAGTTACTTTGTATTTTAGCCAGTGTATTTTTAGTATATTTTAGCCAATTATTACACTCTGAAATAAAAAAAAAACCTTTTTTTAACCCAGTATGCAACAGCAAACCCCATTAATTTTTAATTGTCTTCCTTTAGTGGTTTATAGGTCTCCTCTATTTTCAAATCTGTTTTCTGATATTTGGAAAATTAATAGGTTTTATGCTTGGTTAGACTCTGGTGCACAGAGTTTACGTTAATCAGGTGAGCTTAGATATCAGCTACTCTTCTGTTGTGTAATAATTCTCTGGTGGATCTTAAGACACTTTAGAACTGGAAGTCTTGACTTTCATGGATCAGCTTCTATTTGAACTAACACCGATACATTCTCTCTGCCTCATTAAGACTAAATTATCTTTAATTAGTTCCTCAGATGTATTAGATATAAGAAATGAAATGTTGAGACTGCCAATCAGTTTGCTGGATGGTTAAACTTTAGCTACTGATGCCTAACTAAAATAAAAACCAATTTCAGTGCAATTTATAAATAACAAAACTTCACTCAAGTGGAGTTTTATTGTAATTGGATTTGCAATTTTGCACGTTGCAGAGTATCTCAAAGCTGGTCTTGCTGTCTAACAAATAGAAAAGAAATTGCATGTTGTGCACAGCAAGCAAATTGTTCAGTTGATCAGAGATTAAATTGCAGTGCCCACTACTGGCATGTCTGTTTTCCCTTTTTGTTTTTGTGTCAAATCGCTTTTGTCTTTTCAGGTAGTGCTTCTGCATTCTGCAAGCAGAAACTAGATAAGTGCACATTTTAGTGATACTTGTGAGGATAAAGTATTTGTGTAGTAGAAATTAAATACTGTATGCCAGTTGGCACAGAGGATTTTCTCCACAAGTAGGATAAGGGATGTCAGGTGTGAGACAACAAATCCCATTACAAAAGCAGACATAATTCCTCTTGGTTTTGGTTGAGTTTTGTGTTGGATTTTTTTTTCTCTCCTGCTTTTTTCCTATCTCTTGATTTTGAAAAATCAATACTTGAGAACTGGAATCAAACTCTGCTTCTATTTTTCCAAGCAAGATGTGCAGAAGCAATTCAAGAGCTGCTGCTGACACATTTTTATAAGAGTTCGAAGTTGTAGAATGAGGAAGGAAAAAGTTGAGTAGCCGGAGAATTATATTAAGTATTTTTAAAAGGGGGAAAAATAGCTAAAAGTAGAATACCTATGGGTACTTTCCTTTCAAATTGTGTGTTATCCTGAGGAAGCAAGAGGGTTACTGATCGAAGATGGGTAGAGGAGGCTGAAGAGCAGAGCAACAGAGACATTGGACTCGGGTCATGAGGAATAGGGACAGAAAATGTTAGGAAAGAACTGGGCAGAGATCGCTTTCTATATGAGATTTAGGGTATCCTTTAGTAATAATAGAAAATAGAAATTGTCTTAATTATTGCTGTCTGCGTAAGGATATTGGGCTAGTTGGATAAAATGAGCTGCCAAGAAACCTTCAAGTAAATAAACTGGTAGATCCCCAAGATAGGTGCACTGCCATCTCTGCTCATAGCTGAAGTCTCCCTAAATAATTATAATAACGCTTTCTACCTAAAAGATTATCAAACTCAAGTTGAAGGGGTTTTTTGGTGAATTATCTTATACAGTGATTCCCAGCATTTGTGTTAAAGTTAAAAATAACTGGAGATATTAGCATAAGTAATTTAGCACTGTGTGTGATTGTAGTCACTGATCTAATGCTTGTTCTTTTAAAAGACTAGCTGTTTCATCAAATCCTTTAATGAATAAACAAGACTCAGCTTTGTGAGGAAGACACAAAAGTGGGTGGGTTAAAGAAATTGCCTTCAATCACAAGGGATTGAGACCTTCGCTTTTGACTTCCTGATCTTGCCTATTTCTGCCACGTCAGTGTATCACAAATCTTAACTGTTTCTAACAGGGACAAATGAATTTTAAAGTAGGCCTATAGGTATTCCTGGTGAAATTTTCCAGCTTTCAAAGGTCTAAATTTCCAGTGATCTGATAACCTTGTTTGATACATTAAAATGTTGGTGCTGCTGAGTTTTGAAAGAAAGTCGTGTGCTGGAACCAGGAGAAATTACCAGTTTAAACACTGCAAACTATTGTTGAAAACCTCTTGGAGATTTGTCAGCTTCTGGATATGGAGAAGATAGTATGTTTTTAATTTCAGTTTAGATTAATTAGAGCTGAAATACTGCTAATTTGGAAGCCCAAAACATGCTTTTCTTCAACTCTCAAATTTAAGAAAAACTAGCTGTAAAATCAGTGAAGGGCACAGTTAACTTCATCTGACTACAGAAATCTGTTAAACTGCAAAATCTGTATAACTGCTCTGACTGTAGATAAAGAGCTTTTAAAATTGAAACTTGTTGGTTAGCACTTAATGTCTGGTGGTCATTGCCCTATACGTGTTATTGTTACATCTGCACAATGTCAATTTGTGTCTAAAATGAATAGTTTAAGTATTATCAGCTATTAAAGAACAGTACAACATAGTATTTTCAAATCGGAAAGTTTCTGGGCTATCTCTGCATACCTAGAAAGACAGTGAAAAACATGACAAATACATAGTTGTGGTTCCCATTTGCA
This sequence comes from Eopsaltria australis, assembly GCA_034509425.1. Lineage (NCBI taxonomy): Eukaryota > Metazoa > Chordata > Aves > Passeriformes > Petroicidae > Eopsaltria > Eopsaltria australis. The sequence continues at coordinate 1,227,060 of JAVTVJ010000525.1, forward strand.
CCCTTCCGGCTTCTAATTACTTGTGGCTCAAGGTTTGGAATTGCAGGCAGAATCTTCATGTTTAATAACATTGGAATTTTTTTCTTGACGTTTTGTCTGATAATAAAATCTAGCACTTAAAGAAATGTATTAAGCTGTGTAATTACTTGAATGAGAAATGTTCCATTGGTAGATAAGAGACATAAAGTAACACACACTTAATTTGTTCAGTCAATGAGAATGTATGTTTCTTATGTTCATGCATCGCAGTTATTTACTTAAAGCAAAATCAAAATCAACAATTGTAACTGCAACTTACTTGCTCCTTGAAATAAATCACTATTTATTATGCAGGGTAGATAACTGGAATTAAATATACTTACATGGAGGTGATTGATTCATGACTATGCTTTAATGTGTTCATAGAGTTGTTAAGTCATAGCTGATAAAAATAAGTCTTCATGTGATATTGATTGCTAATATCACACTCTCTAGGGAGTTTCATTGAAGGGAACAGTATCTCATTGAACTAATCTCTGCTGTTAGAGTATATTTGTCACTTTCTTGAAAGTGCATACTCAGTTTTAACCACACAAAATGTTGGTATATCTTAAACTGTATGCTAAGAATCAAGTGGTTATGCTTTTTTAATATCTTTCTGAAACTACTCTTCAAATTTATTATCGATTGCTCCTTACTAATAGATTATATCCCTGCATTTATTTTGAGAATATGCACAATTCAAGTTGTCTTTCAAAGTTTAACAACAAAGTGGAGCCTTGGAGAAATAGAATTAAAGGAAGTAAAATCTGGAATTGTCACTTATTCAAGTGGCTTTTGCGTTCCATCAGCCATTCATGCTTCAGTCCATTAGAAGACAAAAATAGCAAATGCTCTTAGATTAGGTTGTATTTTTGTTTGTGATGTTTTAGCTCAGTCCTGGACTGAGAAACAGTCAATGGAGAAATTCTGAATCACTGTGACTACACCATTACCTAAAAGATCGCACTCAGCCCAACTCTGCCTTTGATGTGTACCACATCACTGCAGCCATCTCTTAAGTGCAGCATGGCATCAGGGATTCTTATCTCTCTGACAACTTCTGTGTTTATGTTCTTGATAGATAAGCTCTGAATATAACACTGTCATAAAGTGTTTCCCTGGCAAGGCTTATCCCTTCCTATATAGTAGTGCTTTTTCTTTCCTGGATTAAGGGTACGCTTCAAGGTTGTTGAAGACATGAAGAAATCTCTGCCAGTGTTGCCTAAGGCGTTGGATGTGTTCATTTGTCTGGGATCTTCTGTTAATTGGAAAAGTCATGTAGGCCTTCAAGGCTACTGTGAAAAGAGGATGGTCCTGCCGAGGAATTTTTGTGTTTTGTGGGAGGTGGTAGTTCAACTACTCTGCACACACCCCCTCAGTTTTAAACCTTCTGTTGCAATATGTTTTCCTTATGCCAATTGCCAGATTCATTTTACCCCTTTTTGTTACTTTGAAATGGTTCTTTATGTATAATTAAGTAGTAAGTTGAAATAAAAAATGCATATAGTTTGGTTATTCAGTTTCTCTGGTAGATTTCTTAGTATAGTTGGAAAAATAACTAATGTGGTTTTACCTAAAGATTTCCTCTGTTTATTTTGCACTGCTAAGAAAGGGAAGTGCAGTCAAGTTTATAAATATGCTTTTTTCAGAACCAATGACAGTTTAATATGCTATGGAAATAACTTAGTGAAAATAAAAAGTTCCGTTTTAGGTGCTTATGTAGACCATTCACTGGTGTCCGTTACAGCAGAAGTCAATTTTCTACCTGTCTTCCTGAATGGATTTCATGATGGTTATTCTGTATATTTGTAGGAAGTAGAAGAGTTAAACAATGTGTTGCAAAGTTCTGAAAGCAGCTGCTGCTTGCAGGGTTCTGGTGTTGCTGGCTACATCCTCCTGTACTTAAAAATCCATCTAACCAATCTTAAATCTCAAGCTCTCAATAACATTTTGGTGTTTTTTAGGGCATCCATCATGTTTGAAATTCTGTCCTGAGTTAACAACAAATGTGAAGGCCTTGAGGTGGCAATGTATTGAATGCAAGACGTGCAGTGCATGTAGGATCCAAGGCAAAAATGCGGTGAGTTAGACTTGTTCAGTGTTACTTGACTTTTCTTTGTTTATAGCAGCTTTAAAATTAGCACGTATGCAAATAATTGATGTACAACTTTAAGCAATGCTTATCAAGCCTTTTTTTTCCTTTTTCCTTTTCTCCATGCCCTCATCCTTGCCCCCCCAGGATAACATGCTTTTTTGCGACTCCTGTGATAGAGGGTTCCACATGGAGTGCTGTGACCCGCCACTATCCCGAATGCCAAAAGGTGATCTTAAAAATCCTTTCCATGAAAATGCTTTCATTCCCAGTCTTGTGTTAAGTGACCAAAACCTCTCCAGCATGCTAATTTTGGTTTTCTTTTCCGTGGTAAATAGTATGATTTCATTCATATCAATGCCAGTTTTATTTGTCATTACATGAGGTGTTTTTTTCTCAGAAAAATAACAGAGGTCAGCATACAGCTGACCAGATGAATTCACTATGTAATGAGTTGTTGCCCAGTTTATTGAAGGTGGAATTTTGGAAAGGCTGTTAAAATGCTTGGAGTATATAGACTGACAAAGAAGTCCTTGGAACACGTAGCAGAGACTCTTCTTCATGCCTTTTGTAAGAGTAGTTAGAGAAACAGGCAAACAAAACAAAATGCATGTGTCTAATCTCTAGATTTCTGACCTACAGCATCTCTCACTTTTTCTCTTACATCTTTATGGCTTTCCCTATTGAATGTTAAGGTTACATTAAAGATCTTCTTCAGTTCCTCCCATCCCAGTCCCCAGCCTTATCTACAATAAATGTATAGTTAGACATGGCTATCTGATGTTAAAAGGATGCTAAATTCAAGTTGTGTATTAAAACAAGTATACCTAGATGTGATGTTGAATATTCTTTAGCATGCTCTACCCTAGTGACTTTGTAACACACATGTAAATTTTCTACCCCGTCTTAATTGTGGCTGATGAAAGATGTAGGTAGTATAAGGAGGAACAAGCTAGAACATAAATTCTTCTAGGAACCTAATTGCTCTTAATTTTTTCTGTGATCCTTGTTGCCTCTTGTTCCCCTTTTCCATAAGCACTTTGCTTTTAAATATTTCAGAGTATGGGTAGAGGTGGATCACTTTTGTTGTTCACTTCCCCTTCCCTATGTCCTGTTCAAGAGGTAATTTGCTGACCTTGTATATACTTGGTATGCATCTTGGTACACACCTGCAGTACAGATGAGATAAACTGTACAACTAAACTCTTTTTCCTTTATATAGGGATGTGGATTTGCCAGGTCTGTAGACCAAAGAAGAAAGGGAGAAAGCTGCTTCATGAGAAAGCTGCGCAAATAAGGAGACGATATGCAAAACCTATTGGACGACCGAAAAATAAATTAAAGCAACGAATGTTGTAGGTTTCTCTTGGTTTTTATTTCTTAAAATGCTTCTGAGAATGTAGTCAGATAAGAGTATTATACAGGTTTAAGCACAGTTTTTAACTCTATTTCAGGTTGGGGAAAATAGATAACAAGTGATTTAGTATGTGCCTTTCAGCCCAATGTCCAATAACTTCTAAATTATAGTAGGTGCTTTTGGTGTCATGTCAGAAGGCTATAAAAAATTCCTGTAACTTAATTTTTCAGATCCCGTAAGTTTTTATCAAAAATTATACCTATAGGAGATGAAAATAAACTTCTGTATAACATAAAGCATATGCCACAGCTGTCTTTTAAGTGTAGCTTCAAATAATTGAAGTATCTACAGAATACAAAGTGGATAATATCAAGCTACTTATATGCAACTTCAGGAGACTGTTCTGCTCAAAGAGCTATTTGAAAACTGTATAAGAATTACTTTATTAGTTAATATTAGCTCACGAAACCCGTTCCAAAAAGCAAACTATACAAGTAATAGAGAAGTTCTGGTTTCAGTGGTACTTCAGTGATTATTACTTGAATTCTGCTGTTGAGCTGCCACTGGTTACTAGGAAAAGAGATTGCAAATCCTCTTGCTTCTCAGGACTGTGTTTATCTAAGACAGGAGCGTGCTGTAATTTCTTTTAGCATCTGTCTTTCCAGGAAACACTGTAGTTGGACATTCTAAGTCTTGGTTAGAGATTAAGTAGCATTCAAATACTGAGTTGACGTTACACTGAGTGTTAAACAGGAACAGATTCTGTGTCAACTACGGTAGCATATTGCCCTCCATCACATGTTCCTATCAACCTACACCTTTTTTACCCGTTTAAATATTATTTAATTGTTTGTTTAATTGTCAACTCTGCAGCTGAAAAGCTTTCTGACTCTACCAACTACTCACTCAGTACATTGTGACATTCTTCTCTACAGTCTAAAAATCTGTCTTGTGTTATTCAGAGTTGCATGGAAGATGTTGTAAAACTTTGCATTTTGCAAGTTTCTTTGCAAGGATTTTTGAAGCCAGTGGAGCCCACCTGTGAAAATAGAAGGAGGAGTACTTACAGTATAGCACACTAGTTGATGTACTTGATACTGTGCATCTTGCTGTGTTCTCTTTTCCCTTTCCCTCTGCCAGGATCTTTCATCTTGCCCTTTTGGTTCTTGTCCTAAAGTTCAATATGTGTTGCTCTAGGAAAGTAGTTCAGGACAAGAAAGTGTGACACTACATGGAAGTAAAAGATGTAGTTGTACTGGCTCATGAGACTGTGCTGTTAGACTGGGAAAAACATTGTGCTTCTCCATTCTCCTCCTGAATAAATAGCTCAGAAATGTGAAGGTCATTGAAATTTCTATATATCATTATGTGTGTTCATGATAAAAATATTCTCTATATCTCTAGCTATACCTTGGGCTTTAGTTGTACCTCTGGTTTTACCCTTTGGAAATACATAAAGCTTCAGCTGGAGGTTAGGGCTCTCTTGTGATTCAGGAGTGGTACTTCCCAGCTTAGTGCTACTGCTGGGACTCTCCAAACCATGCTTGCTTGCTTCCCCATCCCCTTGCCAGTGGCTGGAGAGGAGAATTGAAGGCACAAAAAATAAAGATCCCAGGTTGAGATAAAAACAATTTACTGGAAACAGTAGTGAGATAAGCAAACAAACAGTAACAGCTACAATACCTATAACAAAGTGTACAAGATAGGCAAAACAATTCACATGTGATTATTTGGAGTGGTATTACTCAGCTGCTCCCTACTTACTGGAAAGAACCCCTTCTTCCTGGAAGAGAGTCCCTACCCCTGCTCATGAGGTGGTACAGAATACCAGAACCTCTAGGTCCTGGCCATGCTTTTCCCTGGCTACTGCAAAAATTAACCCTGCCCTGACCAGAACCAGGACTGGTTCTAATACAGTACTGCCCTCTTACTTCTCTACAGCCATGTCTCTGATTTGTGTTCCCCAGTGGATTTTGCAGCAATGTCTCCCCTGACACTAATTCTGCTTCTCCTCCTTCCTCATACATGTAATAGAATGGTTGGAAATGTTATAAGGGTTTTCCTGTTATATTTTGTTATTGAGATTCTGAGCTGCAACTTTTAAAGTGGACATCATGCTGAAGGATACAGAAGTTCTTTTAGTATTATATGATGATTATTAATATTTTCATAAAGGTTTTCTTTGTAAATACGTGAGCTTGGGAAGCTCTTTGTAAAATAAATATTGGCAATACTGCCAGAACATTTCTGTTACTTCAATGTCTCATATATAAAAACAAAGTAATCTTGTGTTGGAGAAATAGTGGTTGGAGATGGAATAAAAGACGAGACTCTTCCACCTTAAATGCCATTTAAAAGCGATTATGGAGTACAGAAGACAAAAGTGTCAAACATAAAGAGTGTGTGCTCACATGAAATACAGAAAGGTTAGCCAATGCCACTTAGTCTTTGTATAGTATAAAGAAAATCTGCCCAGTGGTACTGGAATAATTTTTTGCCTGTTGACCATCTGTAGGAAGCCCTTCAGAGGCAAATTACTATGTAAGATTAACTTAAACCAGGTGTGTGCTGGCCTCTGGCACAGCTGGTGATTGCCACATCTGGCACTGAGAATAGGTCTTGTGATAGACTTGAGCTTATGATGCCAAAGGATTCAAAAGACTTAGAAGTTTTTGGTTTTGTTGCCTCTTAGGAACGAACCAAATTTAAGGATATGTGGGTGGAAAAGGGGCTAGTTCTTAAGCTGGTAGGCCCTTGGAGGTCAGTAAACCAGATGGTAGCCCTAGGCTGTTGAATCCCTAATTAGAAGTAACCTGTTGCAATTAATTACTTCAGTATCTCAGTTTGGAAGGCAAAAATCTGTGGAAGAAAACTTTCTGCTGTGAAGTAAATAAGGTAACTTCAAAGAGCAGGATGGAAAAGAGAATGAAAGCATGTGATACAACTGTAGCTTTGTTTGGCTTTGTAATTTGATCGTGTGTCCTGATAACAATTTCTTTTACAGCAGATACTTTAAAAAGTTATGTTTCTATATGCTAGAATATACTACTCTTCCATGTAGTTCCTCTCTTCAGTTACTAGCAACTAGTTAAGCCTGTAATTTTGCTCTCACAAATGTTGGCTTTTGGTATGCCCTTTTTCTTCCTAGCATTTAAATAAGATTCACCACTCTTTTTTCCTAGTAGTTTCCATGTTAGGCCTGATTAGTTCCTGGATTTTCTGCAGACACATTTGGTTATAGTTTTGCCCTTTCCTTTCCTTTGCTATTTTTGTTTTTTGCTACTTTTAGTATTTCTGAGAGTCTATTTCTTTAGTTTTGTTGTAATGCTCTTAGCATACTACTTCATTTGGCTTTTAGATCTTTGGAGGTAATTTTTACTGCCACTTTTTACATAATCCAGCAGGAGTATGGAAAAAAAATTAGCAGTTTGACTGTATTGCTTTAAAGGATTAATAGACTTTCTCTACAGTTTAATCAAATGTAGTCTGAAGTTAACTGTTTTGATATCATATTTACACTGGAAATATTCATCTCCTCTGTATGTACAATAAACTCTGTGGTGATGGAGCAGTTGTTGTACAAACACAGTAAAATGATATTTTTTCCAAAGAAGCAGACTTCGGCTATGCCTGAAAGTATGTGAAAATGCTGTATACTTTGGAGATCTTGCTATGCCAGCACTTATATACACTATGGACTATCTTTTAAACATAAGAGGGGGGGAAACAAAAAGGAGAAGGGGGAAAAAAAAAAAAGCTGGATGTTGTCATAGTGTGAAACGTGTTTCCAAAGTGTATATGTCTTTACATTTCTTTCAAGATTTTTAAGTAAGTGGCCTAGGTAACTTGTATAAACTGTAGTACTACTTGACAGTAAAGATTTTGAATGCTGATTTTTCTTTTTTACATTTTTGCATAGGTCTGTAACCAGTGATGAAGGATCCATGAATGCATTCACAGGAAGGGGGTCACCTGGTAGGGGTCAAAAGACTAAAGTCTGTACCACACCTTCATCTGGTCATGCTGCATCTGTGAAGGATTCAAGCAGCAGATTGCCTGTTACAGACCCCACTCGGCCTGGTGCCACCACCAAAATCACCACCACCTCCACCTACATATCTGCCTCTACACTTAAAGTTAACAAGAAAACCAAAGGGCTCATTGATGGCCTTACTAAGTTCTTTACACCATCACCTGATGGTCGCAGATCACGAGGTGAAATAATAGACTTTTCAAAGCACTATCGTCCAAGGAAAAAGGTCTCTCAGAAACAGTCATGCACTTCTCTTGTGTTGGCTACAGGTACCACACAAAAGCTAAAACCTCCACCTTCTTCACTTCTACCCCCAATCCCCATCTCTGGTCAGAGCCCCAGTTCTCAAAAATCCAGCACTTGGACATCTTCTAACTCTCCCCAGAGTTCTTCCAGTCAGTCAAGCATACCCTCCTTTAGTAGCCTTCCTAGTAGCACTCAGCTGAAGGGACTCTTTGATGGACTCTCTCATATCTATACCACTCAGGAGCAGTCTCGCAAAAAGGGTCACCCAAGCTGTGCACCCCACAAGCATTTGTGTAGTAAACCTGAATTATTTTCCACATCGACATCTAATTGTCATTTCTATGGAAAGAAAGAGGTTACGAGTAGGTTTATGTCTCATGCCTGTGCCTCTGGATGGGGTGTGTCTAGAGGACATGCTTTTAAAGCAATTGCTCACCTCAAGAGAACAGCTTTCTTTAAAAAGCACAGGATTCTAGGCAGATTAAAGTATAAAATGACCCCTCAGATGGGGACCCCCTCACCAGGGAAGGGGAGCTTGACAGACGGAAGGATTAAACCTGATCAGGATGATGGTAAGCAAAGGTCGAAGCGCCAACCAAACCTGCGTCCCGTCCAAAACCAAAATTCTTATCACATAGGTCTTAGCTATTTCTCTTGTTCTTACTTCACTTTCATACAAAAACAACAAAACTTTGACCTTTTATCTAATGCTGACTAAATCTCCAAAACATTTTTGGTTGTTTTTTTTTCCTGACTAATACCACACCACTTTTTTATTATTTTTTGCATCTGTAGTGACACTAGGAGCCCCAAATGCCTCCATAATGTTGCTTATGGCTGTGTAGTAGCGCATGAGTAGCCACTTGTCATGCTACTTCCTTGTTCTTCCCCTGCCCTTCCTGTGGCAGTAGTGCTGTCATCATGGTTGTGTGCTGTCAGTGCTTATAATGGTGGGCATTTCAATTCATCTCCCTCTGCTCCATTGCTTTTTCATGAACAGTTCCATTGTACTACAGTCTCCACAACACTTGATCTGTACTGCTGTGAGCTACCTTTTTTAAAATTACTTTTTTATTTAAGGAAAAATTGCATTTAATTTATGATGTTTGAATGCAGACTTAGCTTAGCATTAATCTTCAAGTTTTAAGGGCAACTTTTTTTCTCTTGTGTTTATTTTTACCTTGTAGAGTATGCTGGAATTTATCAGGTGGCATAGTTCTAGCAATAGAATATGCTCCGTTTCATGAGTCTCAAAACGAATTTAGTAGAACTGAACCGTAAAGGTTTATACAGAAGGACAAGAAGTACCAAAAAATAGCTCATGCAGCAGCAAACTACAAAACAAACGGGGGGGGGGGGGGTGAAGGTTTCACTTCTGTTACTTAGTAATCCCAAATTTGGTTCAAGTGGGGAGTCATAACAGCCATAGTTGCAATCCTATTTAGTAGTATCACTTTGGTAATGCACATGTAACCTTCCTGTCTGTGAGTAAACTTTTTGCTGGTTTTAAATAACAGATACTGAAATCAAACTAAGCATCAAGCAAGAAAATACAGATGTATTTCTGTTGGGAAGCAAGGACACTGTTACACAAGAGGATTTGGAAGTATTTAAGCAGGCCCGAGAACTTTCGCTGGAGGTAAGAATAATGTTGCATAAATTGTAGTTATTTCTGTAAATAAAAACTGAGTTAATTTTCAGCCTCTTCATCTTCATTTCTAATATATTCCTTTTTATGTAATGCATCATGCTTGCTGTGAATTTTCTTTGGGAGACACTGTACATACGGATAGGAGACAAGGCATTGTGCTGGAGTGGGTCAGATGATAAGTGGAATTTAAGGTAGATTTAGAAATATATACTTGAGCATTTTGGACACAGGACTACAGGATCAAACACAGAGTTTAAAAGTAGCTGACATCCTGGTAAGGTGTGAGAGGATGTTGGTTGGTAAGGATGTGCCTAATGATTTTCCTCTGCAAATAAAGCAGATATTCTGAAAAGCTAAGTCAGTCACAGAAAACCCTGCGTAGTAGAAAACTGGGCTTAGTGGGTCCATGAATTGATTTTATCTGCTTACTTACCACACTTTGAGTTTAAATACTGTAGACTTTTTGTAGCAGTGATAATATTTGAACTGAATCAGATTAGTGAACCAGACTTTTGCTTTTCTGTGTCCGTGAAATGAACAACCAGTGTCTTTGAGAACCTGGGTCAGAAGGTGGGTGAATGTAACGTTTAAATTGCTGCTTTCTTAAAATGCCGTCATAAATGGCTATGTGTTGTACTGTTGTACTTTTTCAGTAATGGAAGTTACTTAGTTTTTTTCAGGATAAGTGTACAAGAACTAACATTACCTGTGGTGTGGGTCAATGCAATGACTTTTTTTACAGTCTTCATTCAGAGTGTGTTCACCAACAAACTCAAATTGAGTTTAAAGATTCAGTTTTGTTATTAGCTCGTACTTCTGTTTCCTCATGGAAATAGCTCCCACCACTTCTTTCTTTATCTTTCATATGCAGTCCCCAAAAATGCTAGATCCCTTCAGAGTCTAGCAGTCATTTTCTGATCAGCTTAAATGCAGTATCGTAGCTGAAATTAGTGTGTTAGTATATTCTTGACTCTTTGATATAAATTTCAGTTACTCTAGAAGGGTTGCGCTGATGCCTTTTCTGTCATTGTTTTGACAAAAGGACAGCTTTGAGTTCACGCCAGAACTATAGGGAAGTCATCGCACTAGGTGCTGTGGGAGAAGAGAACTTGAGGCTGTTGTGCCTCTTCTTTCGCTGGACTTTTGCTGTTTGTATTTTCTGTTTTCAAACTCTGTCCTCTGTCAGGGTTTGAAGTGCTTAAGCAACTGATTTGGAAACTTCAGGTTTCTCATGCTTTTAGTGGGTGAAATTGGTTATATAGCTAAACTTTCTTTTACTTTTTTGTAACTAATACTTTTTTTAATTGCATCTGACAGAAAATTGGGTGTAAAAACACTGGTGAAACAAGTGGGCGATACCCTTCAGTGATTGAGTTTGGAAAATACGAGATCCAGACCTGGTACTCTTCACCTTACCCACAGGAATATGCAAGGTAGCGAGTTGTCAAGATTGCCATACGTGGTTGGAATTTTTTCTGATGTAAAAATTGCAACTAATTTTTTACTCTTTTGTAACTGTTTATAATTTAAAGCCTTTAAAAGTAAATATGCTTTTGTAATTATAACTGAGAACAAGGATTTGTCTTTCTTTTTAGCTATTTATAAATCAAAGACGCAATAAAAAGTCCAACTTTTTCCTAGTCCTGTATAAATGTCAACTTGCAGTGTGTATTGGTGTGGTTTTGTCTGGGATTTGGTTTTGGGATTTTGTTTTTTTGGTTTTGTTTTCATTTATTTGTTTGGTTTTGTCTGGGGTTTTTTTGGTTTGTTGTTTCTTAGGGATTTTTTTTCTTAGACCATTGCAATGAGGTGTGTCCAGCTTCTGGCCCTTTAGACAAATTAATCTTGTTTGTGGTCCAGTGTTTGTTAACCTCCTTTTTTTCTAAGGACCAGGGGAGATGTCGTGCTAAATAAATAAAGTGAAAGAGGGCAAGTTATGGCAACAGCATCTCATTTCTGGCCATCTTTGCAAGGGTGCACCTTGGAGTCAGGCAGAGAGCATGATCTAGTGCATGTGCTCAGCAGATCTCTGCTGAGTTTTGTGTGTGCTGAAAATAAATGTTTTATTAATCCATTGTCTCTATGGAACACTGGAGGATATTCAGAGCTGTATGTTTATCAAGCTCTACTACTATAGCAAGCAACGTGATCTGTTCCAAAATGCTGTTGCATAGTGTTACTCTAAATTGCCTTTTTTGTATGGGATTGGAATGAGGGATATGTCATGTATCCATCATATATAAATTAAGGGCTGAAAAAGTATGGAGACCATTTCTGTTTCCTATTATTACCACTGCTTTTGTAATGTTAATTTTTTATTTCAGTTTTGCTTTTTGTTCCTTCAAATTATATTATATTGTGAAAGAGTGAGTTACCTATGCCATCAAGTAAATTAATCCCAGATAGAAGCATAATGATGGCTAATTATTAGTATGAGGCTGGAGTGGGATGACACTGTAGGCAGTACTGTGGCTCTCAGCTGAGTGCAGTGGGATTACATCATTGAACAAATAGTTCAAACTACTTTTTGTGTTGTTGGTGAACTTCCTTAGGATACTGGAATAGTGCAAACCATGGCTGTAGTGCCAGGATGTGCTGGTAACTTCAGAGCAGATCAAGATTGTTCTCTGTTCTAGAACTTTGCAGACCAGTTAATTTCTAGAGCAGTCTTGCACTGCTTCAGTAATTTGAAAATGAAGGTAAGTAGCCATAAAAATTATCAAAGGGAGTGGTTTATGATGGTATGTAGAACACAGGGCGTGTGGGTTACTTGTATGTAGTCTGACCTCGATACTCCCCAGGGAAGTCCACTCATCTGCGTTGCCTGTGCTGTGGAGATGTGTGCAAGGGAGATGTTTTCCCTATATGTGAACTCTTCGGGTTGGCTTCTGTAGCAAAGTTATAGTTTAGGTGGAGGTAAGGGAGTACAATCTTACTACAGTTTGTTGTCTTGCCCAAATATTTGGAAGACAGTGTGAAGAAAGTCATTTCTGAGCCTTCCCCAGATGCAAAATAAGGAAAATTAAAGGGAAGGAGTTCCCCTGTATCCTGCTTTGTGCTTCCTTTATCTCTACTTGGAACAAGAAAGGTGAAATTTGAAGTATTACTCCAGTGTGCTTACTCAGATGGAGATCACAACAAAAGCTTAGGTGGAGTGTGGGAAGGGGGAAGTGACTGAGATCTGCCGGAGGCTGGACCACAAACTGACCACAGCACAACTCTGTTGAACTAGGGTCACTTTGGTTGGTTGATCAGTTGATTGATTGATGGAAGCTGATCTTTCCTTATTTTCCTTTTCTGATGACTAGTGTGTGAATGTTTAATCATTTGCTCTAATGTCGTGTTTGCTTACTCAGTTGTGCTTTAGCAGCATTTATGTAGGGTACCTTATATTTGAATGGAGAGGGTTTTTAATTTGTGGTAACTTTGTTTACAGAATGTAACAGTTTATATAAAATATCTTCTTAATTTTTCTACAGATTACCAAAGCTTTACCTGTGTGAATTCTGTCTTAAATACATGAAAAGTAAAAACATTTTGTTAAGGCACTCAGAGAAATGTGGCTGGTTTCATCCTCCAGCCAATGAAATCTACAGAAGAAATGACCTTTCAGTATTTGAGGTAGGTGTATCAAAAGCTTTTGGAAAATAACCAGTTTGTAGATGTTACAGACCAGCTGTAGAACTAGTGAAAACTTTAACATGCTTAAATACTTTCTTGGAGATTCTTCTTACATTGCAAAACTGAGTTGAGATTCTGCTTGTACTGCGAAAACAAATCTATCTTCCTAATTCTGTTCTACCCTGCCATGTTCTTTCATGATTCATACTTTCCTTGTACTTCATGCCTTAGCCAAGCTCTGTAAGATGCTTGACTAGCATGAATCTTAGGGCTTCCTTTGCAGTTCTCATCTTTGGTTGGTTTGCCTTTCCCTTCTCAGCAAAAGTACCTCTTGGCACCCGTTCATTTCTGGCTGCTTGAGTGTCTTGGGTATAGGGAGAAGACTCCCAAAGTATAAAAGCAAGTAAAGAGCTTCTTGTGTGTTCTAAAATCACAAACGTAGCTTCTGAGTGCTTTTACCTTCATTTTGGATGTTTGACAAACTTGCCCTGGAATATAAAAAATCCCACAACCTAAACTTTGGATTTATTAGTCTGTGTTATTCTTTTGGGAGATGACTTCTTTTAATGGTGAGGTTTATCCTGGACAAGAGAATTCTGTGTTTCAAATAACATACCTGCAGTTATTAAAGCTATGCCTTACCTTTCACATTCCAGTTTCTCAAGCATTCTTACAGGTAGTAATAACAGAAAACACTGCTGGGTTACTAGGAGTTTTGTTCTCAACAATGTTATGTAGGTGCATATATTGATAATTTCTCTTTAATTGCAGGTGTCAGATTCTTCTTCAGACTTGTATTTTCAAATTTATAAATGTCTGTTATGCTCAGTCATTGCCATTATCTGTTCCAACAATGGTAGATGCAGTCTTGAAGTCCTTTTTTATGTTAGAGCAAGATCTTTGTATTTGGTTCATTTGGTTGTGTATGTGCTATTAAAAAATAGCTATTTGCATCAAGGTTGCTTCCTTCCTGACTTGAGCAGTTTTTATAAATATTGTAGATCTGCCAGCAAAAATTTATGTTGTAAGTCAATGTTGTAAATAGACTTACCTCTTTTCCTATCAAGGATGAAATTGCCCTAGTCTGTTTAAAATAACTTGATTTTCTCTATGAGCAGGTGTTAAGAACTGTACATCTTACAATAGGCAAATTGTGCTTTCTTATTTATTTTTATTAACTACTGCTAACATGTAAATGAAAAATTCTTAAAAAATGAAGTAAAATACAGAGAAATATTGAGAAAGGGGGTGGGGAGGTGGGGGATTGCTGCAAAAAACCCATGGAAAACCAAGTATTGTGAAAGCAGTGTCCCAGCTCTTTCTCTGCTGCTTTTATTCCCTTTGTCTATTTTAGGTGCTTTGGTAAGCACTTATGTTAAGCCTTTTGAAATAAGTGTGGTTGATTTGGGTCTTTTTATTTCAAAAGTTCATGTCAGTTGTCACTGATTACTGTAGAAACTTAGTCATTAGCTGATGTCCTTCATAGATCCTTTCAAGAATTCTGTGCAACCATTTTCTTTTAGGCAGAATAAAGATTTTGTGGTTTCCTTCATGCTTTGTGTTTTTGAGAGAAATGGAAATAAGTTTGGCGTTTTGTGATTTATGTACCTCTGCCCAGAGCATGACTTTGACAGATTTGAGAGCAGACTTTGACATAGCTTACTACTATGCTGTAGCCAAGCAACTTTTGACAGATGCTTCCTTTTGAGCTTGCTGTCCCTCTTTTTTCCTCCCTTCTCACATTTAAAACTGGTGAACAAGCTGTGTTTGCCTGAAATTTAAAAAGATTTTTACATTTCTGTACAAATGTTCTTACTGAAAAAGACAGCTCATGTAATTAGCATTTTCAGGCTTATGGCTTACCCAGTGGTGATTTCTGCTTACTTAATGTTCACGTTTAATTTGCACACTTGCTAATAAGTGTGAAAAGTAATAAAAAGTATCTGGACAAAGGAATGTGCTGTAAGAGAGCTTGTTTTATTTGATAGGCTCTTAAGAGCTGTATGCAAGTTTATTCTGATGCCTTTAGGAGCAGTAGCTGTTCATTGAATGGTTTTTCTTCAATCCACTTCATGCAGCTGTACTACTGATGTTCCCTTAAAATCCCTAAATATATCCGAAAAGATGGGTTTTGCCGACATTTGTAACTAGGATTCTTACTCTAAACAAATTAGGAGATGGCTTCTTTTTCTGCACAGTGCCTATCATTTGTCTCTCTCTGAATGAAATACAGCTACTGTCATTATCAAAAAAATCAGTGCAAGGAGACCTTTCTAGTAAGAAGATTATTGCACAAATGTGTTGCCTTTGACTGAGCCTTTCAGGAAGTACATAATTGATCTAGGAAATCTACATTTGTGTCTGGCTTTTCTGTAGCTGTCTGAATCACAGCTTGACTCTTTACACTCATAATATACCTAGACTAATTGTAGTATTTAGCCAGGAAATTTACCTCTCTCACTCAATAGCAGTTTAGCCTGGCATGGAAATTTTGTCTTGTCTAATTTATCCAAAACATTGATGTGATTGATATGCAATTTACTACTCATTTATTTGCCTTACACCTTAAGGATTCAACATAATACGCTTCTTTGTTTGGGGTTTTTTAAAAAGTTGTTGTACTCCACTGCCTTCTAGCAAACCACAATTTAATGTAGTTTTAACTAGTGAGTTTTTGTTATCTGCCAGTCGTACTCATTTGCATTCTAGGAATAAAGTCAAAGAGGTAAGTCTGTCTTGAGCAATTAAAAGGTGAAGTTACTGTGTTTAATGAATCCAGATACTCAGAGGTTACTTAAAAATGAAAGTAATTAGCACTAACTGAAGATTTCTTATTTAAGAAGAAACTGGGGCATTTCTTTTCTGAACCTTGATGTGTTTTGTTTGTTTGTAACACTGTACTGTTCACATTTCCTTCTAGGATATTATTGATTCAATAAGTTGTTTTGTCCTAACTTGTTGGTGTCATGGAAATAACTGCATCTGTCTTGCTTTTCTAGGTTGATGGAAATGTGAGCAAAATTTATTGTCAGAATCTTTGTTTGTTAGCTAAGCTCTTTCTGGACCACAAAACCTTGTATTATGATGTTGAACCATTCCTCTTCTATGTCCTTACAAAAAATGATGAGAAAGGCTGCCATTTAGTTGGATATTTCTCTAAGGTAAAAATTTTATAAGTGGGTTTGTTTAATATTTATAATGTCCTGTTCTCCTTAATACTACTACTAACAGCAAAGAAAAATCAGAAGTTGGAAAAAAACTCATAAGCTTGAAAGCCTCTCTGTAAATCTTGAATATTATATCATGCATTGTCTCAAATACACTGTACTTTCTTGCCTCTGATGCAAACTCAGAATTCGTTTAGCCACATTGATGGGGATGGGTATTTCCTTGTTTGGGGATTTTTGTTTCTCCGATTATTTTGTTTCCAGAATTTGTTTTGCATTCAGTTGAGTATTTAAATCTTTTCTCTTCCCCAACATTTTTGCATTAGTATGCCAAGTCTAACTTGTAAAAGTTGCAGGTACTTGGAATGTTGATGTGTTTTCATGGCTTGACTGCTGGCAGTTCCAGCTGGCTATTTAGATGTAAATGGGCAGGGATGTTGCTCTCTTGTGTGCAGTCTGATCTAATGCAGTTACTTGCTGCTCCCTTAGAAGAATGCATTGCCTGACTTAATGGTGGATGCCTTGTTTAGAGTGGATGTCTCAGTTGTGGCTGATTTTCAAGTAATAGATGGCTGCTATTGACAAAAATAATACTTAAGTGGGCTATCTTGACAAAGATGACCAAGAAAAATGGTGAAGTATAGTTAGATGTGCCTGCCAACAGGAAAAGCTTCCGTTTTTGTCCATAATTTGCCCCTAAGGGATGTGTTGAATAGGTAGTTACTCCAAAATTCACTATTCCTGATCCTCGTATTTCTACCTCCTATTGACTCCTATTTATTTTCTTTCTTGAATAAGTGATTTGTGGGAAAATAGGAGTTAGGAGAAGCCCAAAAGTCTTGTCATAGTATCTGGACATTATACAGTAATCTCTTGGATGTCTGACCACGTCCTTCCAAGAGGTGAGCCTGGCTGGAATTAAAGTGAGACATGTAGGCATGATTTACACTGTCTTTAATGTCAGTCAGAACTTCTTGTGACAAACATGCCCACTTTTATTTAGGCAAGTATTTTCTCCATTTTTAAGGTGTTGCAGCTTAAGGTGAGTCTCTTGATTTTTGTTCCTAATCAGAGAGTTGTTAGTGTTGGAAAATACCTTTGAGATCATGGAGTCCAACTGATACTCCTAACACTGCTGTGGTTGCCACTAAACTGTATTCCTAGGTGCCACATTTACAAGTTTTTTGAGCCATTCCAGAGATGGTGATTTTTACCACTTCCATGAGCAGCCTGTTCCAATGCTTCGTAACACTCTCAGTGAAGAAATTTTTCCTAACATCCAATCTGAACCTCCCTTGGTGCAACTCAGGGCCATTTCCTCTCGACCTGTCACTACTTACTGAGGATAAGAGAAAAGCCCAAGTAGAGCATATCCACAGCCTTTTCCTCCTCCTCCAACTGGGTCACCCTGTCATAGGAGGAGATCAGGTTAGTCAGGCAGCACCTGCCTTTCATAAAACCAAGCTGGCTGGACCTGATTCCCTGGTTGTGCTGCATGCACCATGTGAAAGCAGTCAAAATTATCTGCTCTGTGACCTTCCCCTGGCACAGAGGTCAGGCTGACAGGCCTGTACTTCCCCAAATGCTCTTTCTGCCCCTTTTTCTTTGCTTTACAGTTGCTACCTCCAGTCAACTGGGACCTTTATGGTTAACCAGGATTGCTGGTAAATGGTGGATAGTGGCTCAGTAGCTCTTCCAACAGTTCCCTTGGGCCCCATGGACTTGTAGGTAAACTCTCAAGTGGCATGACAGTGTTCACTAAGCATTTTCTTGTGGATCACAGGGGCTTCATCCTGCTCCCTGTGCCTGTCTTCCAGCTCAGGGGGCTGGGTACCCTGAGTACAGCTGGTCTTGCTGTAAAACTGAAGCAAAGAAGGCATGAAGTAACTCAGCCTTTCTCTCATTGTTGTGGTTCAAACTCAACTGAAAATTAAGCCCCACACAGCTGCTCCCCTCTCCCCAATGTTTGGTGAAAGAGAGAGGCATTCCTTGAGGTTATTAGTATAACTGAAACTTTGTGATGAGATAAGAAAATGAGGTATCTAATATTTCTGAGCAAAAGCTTGATATGCAAACTCAGCATTTAACCTGACCCTATTGCACTTGTGATCCAACAACCCTCCTGAGTTATATGAAACACTGCAACTTACCCACTTCTCTTGGATATTGTATTCCACTGGATAGAAAGTTTCTTTTCCCTAAAATAAATTTTTATTCTCCAAATCTTTAAGGTGCCCCCAAATATGTAAAATTCTAGAATTATTTGTTCAGTCGCGTGTGTATTTCAAGATACCATGGTGTGCTTTGGCCTTATTTACTCTCCCTGCTTTCTAAAATACACCCTTGAAGGCCTCCAGCACCCAATCATTTTTCAAAATGGCAGACTGTTCTGCCCTAAGCTTCAGACAAAGCTCCCACTGAGTGAATATGTCTCTTTGTGTGATCTTGTGCATTGCTTATGCATGGCTCCTGTATCTTTTAAATTTCCTTCTTTAAGCACATCTAGCCTTTTGGATCCTTTTAATCCACTGTGTAGCTGTCACTGGAGTGGAACACAGCAGCTGTTCCATTGTGCGCCTTCTGCAACCTTTTAGCAAAGGCTTTGAGACAGTACCACATATTTCTGACTCTGTGGAGAGAACTTTAAGCTTACTTAGGTAGAATATTGGCCCTATTTTAGGATTAGAATCCTTTTTTTTTCAAAAGGAGAGGAGGAACTCTTTAAGTGGGCACTTGTAAGTGCTTCCAGGCTTTTCCTTTGTTTGTTACTGTATTGTGTTTCTCTCAAAAAAAAAAAGCACTCTTAGCAAATGTTATTCTGGTTGAGTTTGTAATGGTTATGAATACAAAACTGATGGCACAGCCATGAAACCCAAGGATTCACAGAAGGTCTGGGTATGAGTCTGCTGTCAGTCTCTGGATGTGTGCTCTGCTACTGTGCCTTGTGCTGCTCAATCTGGGAAAGTCAATAGGGTGTTTTGGCCTTCTTGCCCTTCTGCAAAAATCTGAAAGCACATGGGGCTGTTTGAATCATTAGGTTTTATGTGATAACTTGCTTGGAGCTTATCTGGTGCTATTCTTAGGCCTTCCCTCTTTGCAGGCAGGTTCAGATCACAGGTATGGGCTGCAGCTGTGCAAACTGGGCATAGGCCAGAGACACCTTTGGCTTCTGCAGTGGCTGCCAGACTGCCCTTCATGAGCACACAGGCAGTCCTTCAGTACTTCTCCACAGTGCTTTCCCTTTGTTTTCTGGACATAGGTTCCCTTAACTAACTGGGAATCAGACTGTTTCATTTGCCAACAGAATGAAGAACCAAGAGATGGCTGAGACAGTCTGGCTCTGTACTGTGCAAAGTACCTGAAAGGTAGCGAGGGAATTGCTTGTGGCTGTTTTTCCCCAGATGTAGAAAGGAAGACAAAACTTCCCAGGCTAGTTTTCCTATGTTGTATTTGTATCTTTTTTCAGGAAGGAGACTGAGTGCCATGAAATGGGGCATAGCTTCATCTGAATTAGTGACCCCAAAATCTGTCTCTGTGCAGGAAAACCCTTCAAAATTAATTATTTACTCTTCTGCTTGGAATTTGATGTGTTTCTGCCTTGTGACTAACTCCCATCTTCTTTGTGCTTTACTTTTTCTGTTCACTTGTGGTCTCCTGAGTATAAATTGCTCTAACTGGTCTGAGAAGATATGATATAAAACCCCCTGTTATTATTCTAAACTTGAAACAGACCAAGTTTATCATAGTTTAAAGCATTCTTTGCCAGTGACATTATCTAGACTGTCATGTTCTCATAAAGTCATAGCAAGATAAATTTTATGCTCTGCATGTTAAATCTTCATTTGTTATGTGGGTAATGCTTGTAAACTGCTCTATTTTGAAATCTGTGAAGCAGTCACTGATACTTGTATTTTTTTATAACAGTAACCAGAACAGTGTTTAGACTATAATAATAAAAACTTAACTGAGCAAGTAATTTTCAGAAAATGATAGTTACAAACCACAGAAGGGAAGATTTTAAGAACTGTGTGCAAGCAGTTGACTGCTCACATTATTTTGTATATATCTAGACACTTGATAGGCTGGAAAGAGCGCAGCCTTTAAGCCACTACACGACTTCTGCTTTGTCAGCAGTCTGCTGAAAATGTAGTCTGTGGTAAAAATTTGCTTCTTTTTTTGGTAAGTGAAATGCATTTGTTTGTTCAGATTGTGATGTGTTCTTTTGTCTTGAACTAATTTAATCTTCACAGATGCGTCTTCTATGGTCACGCTGTAACTAGCAAGGGAAAATAAATTCTTTCATTTTGCTAAAGAAAAAATAGGTATTTGTCTTCTGACCATTGATTTTTGTTTTTTTCAACTTAACATTTTCCTAACTTCATTTAAACTTGTATTTCATATTACCTGTATGTCATATCCAAACTAGTAATAGCAGTATTTCTGACTCTGTAGACACTGATATAAAGGTCTATTGGTCTGTCTCTTCAGGAATCTATAATCTCACCTATGGGAAAGAAGATTTTTTAAAAGAAGAAATTGACTCTTGTGAGAAGCAGGCATGTTGTGAAATGCCTGAGTTTGCTAGTCTGATTGTCTTCAGCAATAATTTCATTTCTAGTTTTCTGTATGTCATTCATCATTTAAATAGAAATGTTGTTGTTAAAACCAAAAAATATTCTCTATATCTGTGATTCTAAAGAGTAACAAGACTTTTTGTTTAATTGTAGGGAAGTTAGAGATTTTGACTGTGATATAAACTTGTTGGGCTATTTAGAAATTGAAAAAAGTTTAGTTATAACTATTTTATTAAATGGTTAGACTATTGATTTGTAAAATTGAAGACTTGGTACTGCTTCATTTTGCTTCGTTCACTCTAAGACAATCAGTTTAAGCTGTTTGATTTTCTTGAAGCGTTTCATACTCAAGGCAAAGTGGTTTGCATGAAGTCTGCACTTTGTTTACACTAAGTATGTCTTATTAAATGCTATTTTGTAACAGTTGGTTGATTTTTCACATAGGGGTAGGGAACCTGATTTTTACTTGGAGTGTAGCTAACATAAAAAGCATTTCCTGAAAATGAATAAGGATCTTAATTTGCTTGTTGTATTTATACTTTCCTGCCTTTAACAGGACTGAAAGCTCCTGCCAAACTTTTTGGGTTTGGGCTGTTGGTTTTATTTTCATTTCCTTGTTGTTCTTGTATTCTGTGGGGCTTACTGGTTTGTGATTACAGGGTTGTACCTGAGGGAGAATAATTGACTTCTGCATCCATCTTTTATATTTGCTGTAAATAAAACTTTTGGGCAAGTAGACTCCAGCTGAAGTTGATCCAGAACTCAAGCAGAAAGCAGGCTTTCTTGTGTAAGAGCCCACTGTGGGTTTGTTTCATTTCAAGTCCTTTTGTGGTGACACACAGCCTTCATTCCTGTCCCAAGGATTACATGTGCTTGCATTTGGGTGAGCCTTTGTATGGCCTCTATCACTTCAGCCTCCATTGCTGCTGTGGTTTTGACAATGCAAGCACTGAAGTTACAGTGTTGTAGTTTCTCTCTGTGCAGACCCATTTCTTATATAAACTTTAGCAGCTTCTCTATACGAGGCATTTCTCTTTGCTTTCCTGATTTGAGCTCTTGTAAAGCCTGGAATATTCATATGCTTTGTATTTCTATTCAGTAGACTGCAGTGCCAGAACATATTAGTATTTCTTTATTTGGCATATCTAACACAGAGTTCAGTATTACTAGAATGAAATGCAGCAGTATTTCATATTTGCTTTCTGTAAGTTTAAAGTCGTCTCTTGATTCATACTTCTTCACAAAGCTCATCTTGTCACAGTCTCATATTTCTGCGTACTGGATTGCAAATTCCATGCTGGAGGCCTAGCCAGCAGTTGGAAGAAAAGAAATGCATGTGACTGTTAGGATAAACCTTTCCAACTGTGCTGGCTAGGATGTTGACAGTTCATTTGCATTACAGTAACAACTGGGCTTAATGCTGAGGAGCCAAGTTCTTGATAGTCTTTTGTTATTTATCTTGAGACTGTTTCTGGTCCATCTGATTGTAGCAGTTTCTTCCCTTCAGAATTCCTTGTTTTTATTTGGTTTCTCTGTTCATTGTGAAATTATTATTCTTGCTCAAGAGATTAAACATGTTTTAAGGATGCTGGGATTCTGTTTGGGCTAAATAAATGTTTTGTGGGGTTTTGGAGTTTTTTGGTTCATTTATCTGAATGTGTGGGAAAGTCAGTGCTGACTTTTTAAACTTTCCTATCACTTATTGCATGCAACTTGAAAAGACTGGATTTTTTTCCCTTAGCTTGACTTAACCCCTGATTCTCCTTTAGGATGTGTAGCTCATATTTTTTTTGTGTGGGAGTAATAATAGAGAAATGCAATTCAAGTCTGACAGTGGAAGAAACAAGTAGAATTTATATTACCTGAGGACTTTTATTCTGGTATAGGAAAATTGGTTCTGTTAAATGTCCTTGTTTGCTCATTTCCCCAAATCTGGTATCTGTTTCTTGGTCAAGTGTTGGCTTTTGTTTCTTGTTCCATTCAAACAGGTGAGTAAATCTTCAAGCCCTGATTTGCAGAAGCAGCAGGGTAACAGCAGTAATGGCACTTGAGCAACAGCTAAGGTTTAACACCAGGGAAGGAAAGTTTCCAAAGGATGAGAGGAACAAAAAATTCGCTGTACAAGTAAGGGAAAACTGCTAATAAAAAGTTATTCCTTTCCTCCTAAATGCTTTTCATGAGTAAGTATCAGAGCTATTGATAAAGGAGATTTAGTGATATTTTTGAATTGGTAACCGGGAGAGATCCACTCTTCTGCTCAGTTAGTGGCGACATTCCTTGGCCTACATTGCTTCTGAATAGTGTTTATTTGCGGTTTACAGCTTTGAAGAACTTGACTGAAGATCTGGAACAAAAGCTTGTTTCTTTGCTCTCAGTTCTAATCCTGTCCTCTTGACTAGCAGATACCTGCAATCACATGTTCACATATAACCATTTAGGGGCTTTGGGACACAAAAGCTGAATCAGTGAAATCTTCTGGGCTTGAAAGTGTGTGGGGAGTAAGTACAGATGTCTTCGAAAGTGTTTGTTATACATGAGCCTGTATGCACTTCCCTTGAGAAGTGAGGGATGGTGATGGGGCACTGAATAGGCAAAAAAAAAGGATGCATAGCTTTGTAAAGTGCATTCTTGAATTCCTTCCAGTTTGCACTTGTTTCAGAAGATCTGCATCTCTCTGTGGAAATGTGGAAGGTGTTCACTGCTTAGTGCCCAGTCATGCAGAAGTGGTAAGCATTGTGTACTGAGTCCAGAGAAATACTTTAGGCTGAGAGGCTTTCTGTCCCACAAGTGTCTACAGGTATCATAAACCTGTCCTGATGAGAATGGGGACAGTGTGGTTATTTCTTATGGCCAGCAGTTGTGAGATAATTTTGAAATAAGCTGAAGAAACTGCATTCTGTAAAACCTAGGTTAGTCTTCAGGCACAGTTTAAAGAGACTGAAAAGGATGAGATTTTCTTTTGGTGTTTTCTGCAATTTTGTTCTTCCATTAAGTTTGTTAAAGAGCTGGTCTAGCTTGTAAAATCAATGTTTCTGTCAAAGGAAAGAATTTGGGTTTCTGCTAAGCTTAAAGATGAGCATACAGCTCAAAAATAAAGCTCTTATTTTTTAACATGCTCAATTCAAACAGCATTTACTCTTCTAGGATCAGCTAGTTATTTCCAACTTCCTTGTGGCTCCTGTGCTTGAAAAACTCTGTCTTCTGATACAGACAAAAGGTTATTTTTGATTGAAAGTAACTATTCCTTTGAGACAATTTTGGGCTCAGTTTTCTCACTCGTGTGCATTACTGTGTCTTGGGTTTTGCAGTAGTTTCAAAAAGAGTCAGGGTTGAGCTTTCCGTGGCTTGTTGAAGTTTGGACAATGATCTCTTCTAGTTTCATCGTCCAAAGTGGCTTTGTGGTGCTTTAATGTATCAAGAAGGTTTGAAAATGTTGCTGCGCCAAAAGATCTATTTTATAACTCACTTATCTGTGGTTCTCACTATAGTGTTTCCAGGCTTTCTGCTTTAACAGCAAATTAGGCTACTCCTTTGTGGAAACCTGAAAAGCAGTGATTTGTTTTTTTGTGAAGCACCATAATTGTGCAGCCATCCAAAAAAATCTGATTGAGCAAAACTTAAAACTAGTAATGGACTAATATGTGGCCTTTCATTTAGGGCAACACATTGCTGGTAAGATACTAGCATTTGGGAAAATATCAACCCTGTTTGGAAGATGAATGACTTTTTATATACAATAAATGTGTTGAAAATAAGTGGTGGAATAGAGAAAAAATGCTGCCTCAGGTTTTTATAGGGCCTTTGAAAAAGTATTGTATCAATAAAGGAAGAGCCTCAGAAAAGGTGACAGACTTTCTTGATTGAAGTGTTTTCATATTTTGGTAGGAAGCTGGGATGAGGTAAATGAGCAAAAGTCATTACAGTACGGAAGTGGTGATATTTCTTCTTTAAAGCATACTTGAAAATGGAAACAACGAGAAACTATTAACAGAAAGTGCTGTGAGGGCAAAAGAGAGCAGAAGTAATGAAAATGTGTTTTTCTTCTTCATTATGATGAATTCATGCCGTTTATTTTCTTTGTGTAGCCTTACTTGGTGCTAAGTACTGGTATAGGGATCTCTTAAAATAACATATTAAAAGGGAGGTAACTGGTTTAAAATTATTCAGATGGATACAAGACATAGATCCTGAACTGAGAAAACTTAAGTTCTTTTAATAATTCATTAATTGATTCCTGGTAAACAAAACAATTCTTAAAAATGTAAAGGTGGATGATGTAATGAGACAAATGTGGAGAGATCAGAGGAAGTGTGTTCATGTGTGGTATGTAAGTTCTGGTACGTTTATGGAAGTGCTGAGAGTCACACTCTGATACCTGCCTGCAGTTTAGAGCCAGGCCTAAGCTGCAGGAGACTCTTAAGTGGTTGGATCTACTTGTGTGGTATGTGTTTATATAACAGTGATAGTCTTAATCTCCTTATGAGAAATAATTTGTTGGCCGGAAAGTAATACTTTGGAAAACCTACTTTTAGAAAATCATGCGGAATTTTTTTAATGTCTGAGTACTTTAATAAAAAATTAATATCAAGTAGAAATAGCATTTTAAAAATTAGGGTGTCTGTGGAATTATGAACACATTCTATAACCACCTCTTACACTGTTCTTTTCCAAAATCTGGTGTTAAGATGTTTTACAGTTTGCTCAACAATATAACAGACATACAATCTAGGAATAAACACACTTTTTAAAAGAGTTGTTCACAGTCATGCTTTGCTGTGGTCTGTGAACAGAATTGAGGTGGGGATGTTTTTTTTTTTTTAAGTAAAATTTATTTTAACTAAGAGCATTTCAGCATTTTCTTTCTCACATTACAGTCCTGAAAGTACTGTTTTGTTACTACTAGGCATGTGTCAAACAGTGGAAGGTGAAAATGTGAGACCAAGGGTGGAGAGGAACTGGTTTTTTTAATAGGCTTTATTGGAAAGGTGTATTCTCAAACTACAGTTACAAAGATTTAAGGATCTGTGTAAAACAGGCCTGTTTCATTTATTAAATGTGGTGCTCCCTGCTGAACTATTCTGTGTTGTGGGGTCTTCTACTCTTGGCTGACTGACTTGTGTACCCCAGTGCAGAACACTGTGCCAGTCTCCTCATTGTGTTGTGGTGGTGTTTACTGATGCACTGTGTCCAAATGAAAGGTTGAATTACCTACTTTTTCTTTTCTTTTCTTTTTCTTTTTTTTCCTTTAGGAATGAGTTTGAAGTGTCTGTGGTAGCTGTGAATTTGTGAGGGAGCCTGACTGCTGCTGCTTATTTTCTGTTCTTTCCTTGATGATTGATTATGTTGCTGACCCCAAGGCTTGAGTATGGCCTCTCCTAAATAACTAATAAGGAGCATTCTGTCAAGCTGAGATTTAGATGAGGGGGGAATGAAGATGGATTTTGAATCAAGCTTAGTTGACTTAAGATTATTCCAAGAAAATCAGCCTCTTGGGATTCCTTGGCATCACTTTTATATAGCTTTAAGACACCGTACATTTATCAGAATTGCAAAAGAAAGCAGACATGTCACTTCAGATACAGAAGCTAAGGCTGTTTTAACTGAAGAGCATCTTTATTCCAGATAGCACTGAAAACAGTGAAAAGGCAAGGCTAAACACAGTAAGAATGATAGCAAGTATTTGTTGGACAAAGCTGTATTTATAGGGCATTAGTGAGCATGAAAAGCCATCTGCTGAAGACTGGTCACTGAAAACAGATTTTAATTAAGTAATGCATCTTTAATGATTAAAATTTTTACAGAGGTTAGGGTAGCCTGGGTGGAAAACAGAGGTTGTCTGAGTTGGTAGGGCTCAGGTTAGGAAGGCCAAAGCCCTGATAAAGTTAAATCTGGCTGGGGACATTGAGGGCAACAAGAAAATCTGTAGATACATTGGTGATAAGAGGAAGAACAGGGAAAATGTGAGCCCTATCTGGAAGGAAATGGGGGATCTGGTTACCTGGGATATGAAGAAGGCTGAGGTGTCCATGTCTTTCTTGCTTTGGTCTTCAGCAGTAAAAGCTCCAAGCACATAAACCAGACAGTAGAAGGCAAAGGCTTGTCACACTGTTGTGAAGGCACAGAGAGAACCTTGTGGCCTCCTTAACAGATGTCTTGTTTCCAGTGCCAGCATTTTTAACAGTTAGTTCTACCTTTTTTAAAGAAATTTCTTTTAAAGAAATTTTATTTTTCCCTTGTTTACTGCTGTTTTGAGTCACAGTAGATGTTTAGCAGATTACTGTCTCTTGGGCTTAGCTTTTTGAAGTGTGCTGTAATAGGTACATTTGTGTTCAATGCTTGGTAGATAATGTGCACTTTCTTATGCAATTTCTGTATATGTTGACTAACCAGGTATTACCATCAAATTTAATAATAACCCCCTTTACCTGCTGTGGGTTTTTTTTTTCATTCTAAATCTCATTTGGTTAATTCTCTGTTACACAGCATGCTTTAGCAGAGCAAATGAACAGTAGTGATGTTTTGCTGCTCCCATCATGCAGCTTGCATCTTTTGTTGTATCTTTTGGAATATGTGTGTCATGACCACTGACCTGAGCAAACACAGTACTTGCAGTCATTTCTTATATGTGCCTTTTGGCTTCTCAGTATTCAACTCCCAGTTTCACTTTTGTTCATGTTGTTTAGTACTACTAGGCTATCATTTCTAGGTATGAATAAAATAATGATAGAAAAAGCTCTTGGGCTCTGGAACTTTATCTACTCTAAAACTGTTAAAACCATCCCTGACAGAGTTTTGGTCCAGGGCATCTGCCGCTTTCCAAGTGTGATAACAATCTTCCTGAGCCATGAGTCTGGGAGAATTATGTTAACAGCCAGGTTAACACTCCAGCTGAGAGTCAGAGCTTAATGGTATGGATGCCATTTGTCTGTGCTAGTTGGCCTCAGTGCCACGTAAAGATCCTGAGCAGATTCAGTGTACTCGTTTTATTAGGCAAAGCCTCCTAAATCCATCTTCCTGTCTTGTCAGCTGGGTCTTGTAGAGGTACGTAGAGCCTGTAAGAAGGCAAGCAGGTAGTGTTGTCTAATGAGCACAGGAGATACATTCACAACCCAGTAGTCATGTGCTGTCAGCATTAAACACCGGAAGGTAAGGGCAGTTCCTGAAGGGAATTCATTCAACAGTTACAGTTGTATAAACAATTTACTGCTCAGCGTCATTTATTGAATAGTTTTTAAAATGTAAATTTCAATAACTTAAGATATTGCTTATAAGATCAAGAACAATACAGTGTTAATGATCTTCTAAACCACTTAACCTACTGACAAATTTATTCATCCAATTGGTATTCAAGACTGATGCCCTTTGCACATACAAGTCTTACTTTTAAGGGTACTTCAGCTCTCTTTCTCTTGCTTATGCTTTCACTCTGCTTATAAGTAGTCCACTTCATACACAGAACCTCCACTCAAGGGGTTTACTGGTGACTGGCACAGGTAAAATAAGTGTTAGCAAATTAATTCACTCAAAGGGTGCCTTTTGTAGGTCTGACTGTAATGCAGTCATCTTTACCTTTCCTTTCCTTCATGAAGGGCATTTGTTTAGCCCTAACCTCTTCTGTGAAGCTTTCTGTAAAGGAACTAAAGGTTTTGGGCCTCCTGTGTTGGGTTGACTTGAGGATGTGGAGAGGAATGAGAGTTGGTATTATTTCTTGTAACAATAATGAGAGAATCTTTCACGTACTCTGTTCATCGTGAAGAAAGCTTTTCTTTACTCTGACAAAGAAA
The DNA here is from genome assembly GCA_034509425.1 of Eopsaltria australis. Taxonomy (NCBI): domain Eukaryota; kingdom Metazoa; phylum Chordata; class Aves; order Passeriformes; family Petroicidae; genus Eopsaltria; species Eopsaltria australis. The sequence goes on from JAVTVJ010000525.1 coordinate 1,255,606, forward strand.
AGAGAATGTAGCAGGTTGTTCACTGATCTGAGCATCTCAAGTTACAGCTAGTCTTTTTTTTTTTTTAATAGTGTTTGTGTGGATCTTGGGATTGGGGGTCCTTTGAAGCTGTTTCAAAAGTGCTTTCAAAGAGGGTACTAACACCTATTTAAGGTCCTCTATCTTTGACCTTCTTCCTACTGACATAGATAAGAACAGTTCAGAGGCACACAGAATAGTTATGGAAAAAATGGTAACATGAATTACAGTTTTAGGAATTGTAAGTCTTAATAAGCTCACACTTTCACCTTACCTATTTCTGCCTTCCACTCATGGTCATAGCTCTGAACTTGCAGCATTGGGCTGACCTATCTGTATTGAGCTGTCCTGGCTGAATACTCAGCTGTTTTGGTATTTCTGACTACCCTTTTGAACCTATGTCTTCACAACTTGTTCGTATAATATCAAAACAAAGGATGTGATGTTTTGTACAACAAAAAGCGTTATCTCTAAGGATAGCTTGAAATGTTGTTTTGAGGTAAATCTTCACTTGAGATACTGGTGTATTATTAAAACAGTTGCTAGTACTTGCTGTTCTTTCAGATCTTTGGCTTCATACAGAACGTTGCATGGAAACTCACAAGTTCTTCCCTTCCATATTAAAGGATTTATTTTACTTGGTTTTGTTTCAAATAAAACAAACTTTAATGGAAAAGTGCTTGATTCCATCTGCCTGAGTCTGGTAATTAATTTTTGGGGGATGGCCTTTAAAGAGGCGGAGAAGAACTCAGAACATACAAGGGTAAAAGAGCTCACTGGTTGCTTCTTTTGTTCTGGATAGATTCTCATGAATGTGTTTTCTTCTGACGCAAATATTAACAAAATATAAATAGGAGTTGAATAGTGCTGATTATGTAAGAGTTATATTCTGAGCACAAGCTATTGCGTAGGACCTTCCTCAAAGCTCTGATTTGGGAGTAGGGGTCTCTGAGAAGCAGATTTTTAAGCTGTGTCCAGCTCCCAACAGTAGTTGTATTTTGCGGTGACTCTCCTGTCTGCTCATGGTTTTCAGCTGTGTATTGGCATCTTTCCAGTGGATGATGTGATTGATACATAAGACAAATAAAACTGTTTCCTTGATCACAGGCTCTCAGATAAAATACTTTTCAAATTTGCAGTGTAAACTGTTATTTCCAGATTATGTTTTGTAGCAGACAAAAAAAAAGTTCTAGCTAAAAAGTAGGACTCATTAATCCATACCCTTGGGGTCCACTTTGAAGACTGTTTGTTTTGGTTTTTAGCCTCTGTAAGTGAAAAGCAAATACATGGTTTTATTGCTAGTAGCATAGGAGAAAGGAACTGCAATTTCTAAGTACTTGTCCAGGCACAGAATGAGATTCAGTACTCTGTTTTCCATTCAGGTACGTTTTTCTGATCTTGTTTCTGCTGAAGACAACGCACTGCACTGCAATGCAATGCACTGATGTTTCAGAACAACAGTTGAACATTATATATGATGTCCTCAAAAGGGTGAAGTGCCTCTCTTTGTGGCACTGTTGTCAAAGAACCTGCTTGTCTGTAAGTAGTGAAGTTCAAGGAATGGAGGAATTGTGTTAGATCAGCACAGTGTCCATGGCATATGTCACTGTGGTTTGTGCTGAGGTTGCTATGTCAGATACTCCCTTAAGGGAGTGCAGGGTTAATAGAACACAGGAAATTGTGCTAGACTTTCAGCTAGTGGCATCTTCTGGAGAATTTTGCGTTGAAGCTGCCTCAGGATGCTCTCAATGGATTATATTCTGGCTATGTGGAATTTTCAGTGAAACGTACAACTGTACTGCCCATTGGAGAAGGCAAGAAATGTGATCCTTTCATAAAACAATGAGTGACCCACTTACAAGCCAACTATAACCCTCCGTTTCACCTTCTAAGAAGTTCAGCTACAATTATTTATTTTCCAAAGTGTGGATCCTAAATGACTGACTGTTGTTTGCTCTTAAGCTAAATGAAGTAATCTTTGTATTTAATAATAACATGCAGCATTTCTAGGACTATTCTAGGTGGTTTTAAAGTAGAAATAATAAATACGATTACATCAAAAAGACGTGTTCAAACTTTCATATTAGCTGAGTTCCCGAGCTTCTCAGGTGGATAGGAAACTACAAAGTCTTAATTCTGTCCTGTGCAATCTGCATACCACGGTTTGACTGCTGCTGTGTGTAACTCAGCCACAGTGTGACCATGCTGTCTTGTATGAACACAAACAAGTGTAATTCAAACACCTACATCCAGTTCAAAGTTGGGTTTTTTGGTTTGCTTGCATCAAGATTAATTCCTTAGTTTACTGAAAGCCTAGTGGCTTTATAATGATTGTGGTCAGTGTTAATTGCACTCAAGGAAACTGAACATTTCAATCTAGATGACTGTTCATCAGAAATTATGGACGTGAGCATGGCTGAGCACTGGAACAAGTTGCCTGGAGAAGTTGTGGAGTCTGCTGTCCTGGAGATATTCAAAAGCTGTCAGGACACAATCCTGAGTAGTCTGCTCTAGGGGACCCTTCTTGAGCAGGGAGATTGGCCTAGAAGATCTCCAGTGGTCCCTTCCAACCTTAACTATTCTGTGAAATGAAAGGGTAAATTGGTTTGTTATTGATATAGAACATAAAGCATGTATTGAGAGCACTCAGATTGCAAGAGTGTCTCTAAAATAGTCTTCAAACTTCATTTGACTACCTTCTGCCAGTTTTAGTTTGTTCATTTGGTCTTTCCCAGTACGCCAATCGTTTAATGTCTTTGTTTGCTGCTGCTTTGTATTTCACTGGCCTCTGTGCAGTCTGCATCTCTGTTGTCTTACACCTTTGAAGACTAGTCTGCATTTGCTACCATGTTAAAAGCAAAAAGAATAAGTGTGTTTCTTCAATAGATAAAAAAATTCAATTCAGCTATCTTAAGCTAAATTTAAAACTGTCCTGTGATTTATGCTTAATATTATAAAGCTGAGGTAGTGATGTTTCAAAGTGTGCATGGTAGAGAAACAAAAATGTGTCTTGGGCATTTGGAGATACCTGACTTAATGAAATAAGTGTTAGTGGCACTTTGTAACTTGAAGCATGCATGAAACTGCTTTCATGCCAAAGGAGTGAAAGGGGGCTGATACGATCCTGATTTTTAGAAGATTTTCAGGAGAGAGCTGGTGAGATATAAGTCTGTTCATCTCACAGCAGACATGACAATACATTTCTCCTAGTGAGCACACGAGTAAATGCAGTGAATGGTGAAGGAAGATGGACTCTGCACTGCTTGCTAAAGGAAGTGATACTTAACAAATCTTAGCGAGTTCTTAAAAATGTTAAGTGTGGACATTGAACTCATCTGGTTGGTTCCAGTTGTTTGGATGAAGCCAGACTAATTTTGTTTGCATGTGTTTCAGGTGGTGGTTGCCAGTTTCAATCTCTCTCTTGGATTTCTCTGTTGGCCACTGTCCTGCTATCAAGCTGGACCTCTTATCTTGTGCTGTTTAACTTGTTTGAAGATACAGAACCAAGCATGATAAAATCAGTAGTTAACTAACTGAAAGTTTCTGGAGACTGGCACAGGTGGATTAAAGTTATGTTTTCGCATAAGTGTGTTGTGGATTCTGTAGCTGTTTCAGGGGCATTACTAGGAATGCTGTAGATTGAAATTACAAGATAATGACAAGTCAGTTTGTTTAAATGTATATTTTAATGCCTAATTATCTCCTTAATTTGTGTTGAAGGCGTAAAATTTATGTATGTTATACTAACTTCCCCTTTCTCAGATTGCATTTCTTCTAATTGTTTCAAATCTTGGATAAGATGAAATCTTAGTGGTTCTGGAGAGGTTTGTGTGACAGGAATCAAAGGCTGTAAATCACATTTGGTGCTTTGCTTTGCTGTGGAGGATAGAGATGAGGCAAGAAATAAAAATCATTAATGGTACTTTGGCTGTTGAATTTTGTGATACTATCACTCATATGCCGAGAAGATAAGCTAGATGACTGTTTGTTCTTGTTTAGGTATTATATTTTGTCGTGGTTTTATTTTTTTTGTGTAGCATACAGTCCGACTTGTTTACTCTTGAGGAGCTCTGTTTTGTCCTGTGAGTGCTGCTGTTGTTCATAATGTGATGTCAGGGATTATACCTTAAGAAAGCTCTTTCAGGTTGCCACCTGGAGGCTAACCATTATTAAGATGAGCTAGACACAGTGAAGGCTGCAGGTATCTGTTTAACAGGAGCATATTGTGCTCATTTCATATGCTTCAGGATAAATACATGAGCTACCAAGATCGGTGTTTTTTATTTACCTGCAACTTAGATCAATTACTTGGCATCTCTTCCGTAAGTTTAATTTAATGGGTGTCATTAAAAATCACAGAATCTCTTAAGAGAGACTTTCCATTCAGTGCTTGCTACATGTAACGGAGTCTGTTACCTCTGGTTTATATTTTTGATCCTCTAGAATGTGAGTATCTTGGAAAAGCATAGATTACATTTTAGGAAGGTAGGGGAAGAATACTGACAGATGTTACTGCCATGCAGGTAAAGTTTCACTGCTTTAATGTAGAGTGAAAATGACCACTAAGAAATAGTCTCTAAATCCCCAGGCACAGGAAAGATACAGTGAGCCAGGATGTACCAGTAAAACTCTAAAGGTACTTGTGGTTGCCTAAATAATGATTCTAAACTCTGGATAGTGGTTTCTTATTCAGCTTCATAATATGTTTGCCAGGAAATTATAGGTGCAGCCCCCTTATCTATGAGGAAAATGAAGTAGAGAAAGAATTTTTGTCAAAGTAACTTTATAGTGTAGTGAAATGTAAGAATGAAACCTAGGTCTTGCAAATACCATACAAACACTTTCTGTTAGTGCCTAAGACTTCTTGAATGTGAAGTTGGTAGGGTAAAGTTGCTTGGAACAATTCAAGTTCTCCTCATGGATTTATTTTTCTCCCTCTCTTTTCCTGTGTTGAGGCTTCTATCATTAGTTCTGATGCCTCCCTCAGTTTTGTGTGTTTTTTATGGCAGTGATATCTTAGTTTAAAACTTGGTTTTGTATGTTGTGCACAAGGTGATCCAGAATTCTTTCTTGATACCAGTGAAGGTTGGTTTAAAATTAAGCAGAATAGGCTATACAATGTAGGTCTGCTTTTGTGCAGTTGGAATTAAAGCAAAAGTTCTTTACCTTCAGACTATTAAGGATGCACTGTGGTATTCCATGTTGAATTTGATGTTTCCTGTCAACAGTAGTTGCATGTAGTACCAAGATGTACTGAAATGTATCATCTAGTTATAAAAAAATTTTATGTGCTGCAACTTTAAATGCTAAAATACCTTATTTCCTTAATTTTTATGGTAGTGTTTCTTCTACAAAACCAAATAAATTTCCTTGCTGAGTTTCTGGTGGTACCATGCAGATGTAGGCAGGCTTCATGTAGCTCTGTAGGAGTAGGCAGATGTGGGATGGTATTCCTGAAGCTCTGGCATTTTATCACAAGTCATGCTAATAGATATGAAGGAGCACTACTTATTTCAGCATCTATGTTGTGATCACTTGAAAAGTAGTAGGATGTCTGCTTTTCTACGTCACTTTCTTTATGCAAACTGGCGATTAGACTACAATGCATATCTATGTTTCTTCTAAATTCTGTTGTGGACCTTTGGTATTGTATCTGAGAAAGGGCAGACCAATGTATCAGGCAGAGTAAACAGACATATATTTGGGTGTATTTCATGTTTTCATGTAAGAAAAATACCTCTGTATGTGTATGGTTTGTGTATGGTAGACCATACAGCAAAATAAGGAAACAGCCACTGCTTCTCTTAAACCTGGATGTTAATCATATGCTTTTAATTTATAGCTAATTTGATTAGGAGAAACTTTGTGAAGAGGTTAGTAGGATTTGTTTAACAAACACGACATGTCTGTACTAGATATGTTTTAAATCTGTCTTTGAAAAATAAAAGTGAAAAATTTGAGGGGAGGAAAAAGTATTTAAGAATATTGGAAAGCACAAGAACTCCGTATTTTGGTGGATTCCAAATGACTTTGGGTAATGTAATTCCATAAACGTGAAGTCTGTGCTTATGGTGGAGTAAGTGTTTTGTAAGCCTGGTTCTTTCAGGCCTGTGTGTTGGCAGTTTTTGGAAAGGCACAATGCAGAATATGTATCTTGGAGGGATGAATTACTGTGAAAGGATACCTTCTATTAATTGTGTTATTTTTTTCTCTACTAAATTAGTTTTACAGGTGGCATCTTCTGGTATCTCTAAGCTGGTGTGTTCTACTCTTAAATTGTAAAATCCTCTTAAAGCTGAACAGTTAAAAGGGACTTAGAAGATACATAGAATATAAAATGAAGGTGGTATATTGTGTAATAGTGGATCAGTTACTGTCTTGAAGACTGCAAGCAGGAATTGTGTGAATGTTCTTAAATGTGAATTAAGGGAGATTATTTTTTAATTATTTCGTCTAACTAATTCTCCAAGTAATTCATCTTGTGAATTATGTTACCTCCAAAATACAACTTCTAGCTGTTTAATCAAAAACTTATGCCACTTGGGGCTTCTTGAAGAAAAATGACTTAACTGATATTATATTACCCATGATACTTCCTCTTGAGATTCTTCTGAAAGTTCTTGGCTTCAGTGATGTAACTCAGGTGTAAAAGTTTCTCAAAAGACCAGAGTTGTAGTTCTGGAGGAGAACATGTATGATGGGGCCTATTCTGAAACATGTTGGCTTTTTCTTCTTGTCCTTGCCTTGCAATTAGAAAAGCATTTTTGCTTAATGTGTGATTCTCCTAAGATCTGAGTCACAAGGATTTGATCTTTTCCTGTGTCATTGCAATGATGAAAACTCATCTCTTTTATGGAGAGGATTTCTTTAACTGCAAGAGTTTCCAGTAGCTGAATCAGTCGTGCTGATGATCTTTTGTATTAATTCCAGCTTTCTTAAGGGCTGTTTAAAATTTCTTTCTTTTGTTATCTCCATAAGGTATCCTGTTTATTTTTATTCTAGGTTACTTACTTTCTAGAAGAGAGGGTCAAGCAGGATCCCCTGAAAAGCCATTGTCTGACCTTGGTCGTCTCTCATACTTGGCTTATTGGAAAAGTGTCATATTGGAATACCTGAACTGCCATCATGAAAAACAAATCAGCATCAAAGGAATGAGCCGAGCTACTGGAATGTGTCCACATGATATTGCCACAACCCTGCAGCAACACAGCATGATAGATAAAAGAGAAGATAGGTCAGTGAATCTTGTAAAAAAATTTTAAGTACTGAGACAAAACATTCTCTACTTAGGAAACAGTTGATGCGAAAAATGTCTGTGTCAAAGTTTGACTTTAAAATGAGTGATAACCATCTTACTGTAGAAGTCAGTGTGGATGAGTCTCACATCAAGAGCTTTTCTTTCTGGTGATTTTTTGGATGCTCTTTCACGCTAATGGTTATTAGAAATATGTGGCCAGCTCAAAATGTTTTCAGTTAAGACTTTTGTTTCATTCAATATTATCTTCCCTAAGTGTTCCCAGCTCTTGCTGTGCAAATATTTTGCTTTGAATACCAGTGAGAGAAAAATTTGTGTTTGTGGGTGGCAGTCTCTCTTTCCACACCTCCTCTTTCAATCATTGCTGAATTCATGTAAACCATGGGATCAGATCAGCTGTACATGAAGTGCTCCTGCTCAAGGTACTGGTAATGCAAGTTTCTATTTAATGTTGCGAGCAATGTTGAAAGTCAGTGCACTGAGAAGGTGAGTTCCTGTTTTGTGTATATCTTCTTTCTCCATGCTCTTGATGGGTATTTTAGAACTTTACTGGGTTGCTGTTCTTGTTTGGTCTGTTTCTTTGCATAAAATGTCTTAAATTACTTGCTGTGGTATTTGTGTTTCTGAAGATGATCTTAATTCTTTCTGGATATTCCTATCATAGAAACTTTATAATTAAGCAAAGCTGCTTTACAAACACTGGCTTGCTAAAAAAAAAATTAAAATCAGGAAATGTTCTGCCTCAGTAATTTTTGTGTCCCAGCATTAGTATACAAAACTAGTAATTTTTGAACCAGTAAGAGTGTAAGTCTTCAAAAAGGAAATTGGCTTACAAGATGGAGTATGAGAGTAGTAACAGGAGTGCTGTCATTGTCTTAAACCCTTTCTGGAGTACTTAGTTATGGACAACCTGAGGACAAATGTCTTTTAAGGGAAATTTCTCTTACATGTAGTGAAGTTTGTCACAGTTCTGGGAAAAGGGTTCTGGATCTGATTTCTTTTTTTAAACTTTGTTTTTCACTGAGAGAATGTTGTTATTTAACCATCCTGACTTTTACAGCACTTAAAATTATTGCTAATCCTTGTTGTTTAGAATTATATAGTTCTTTGTAACAGGGGAGTTTGATGGAATACATGCTAATATGTTAGCATACTGTGCTATTGTGTTAGTCTTCACCTACTTTTGATGTCCCACTTCATAGTAATTGGAAAGTCATTTTGTGCTTCATTAGCATAGGGCTAAAGTACATTTGTATGCTTCATTAGGAAACCTGTGCTTCTGACTTGCTTTCTTGTCCCGTTAACTTACGTCTTCAGCTGTAACATTACAACTTTCTCACTCTTGACTTGATGATCCACAGTGTTTTCTATCTATGTTTGTATGTAATATTAAAATTGAAAATTGTTCTGGCAGTGATTCAAGTGCCAACACTAAACCTCTTGAATTAGGTTTAGAGTAGTAGACTATAAAACCTTGACTTTCCTGTCTGTTGCCCGAGTGATGGTTCATATTGAGCTTTCACTTCAGAAACTGTTGTTTCTTCACTTCCTCTCAGTAAGCAGTCAATAGTGTAAGGATGTTATCACTGTGTGTCAGCTGGTATTTTTAGTTTGATGGATCCTTTTATTTACCCATCTTATTTCACAGGTTGTTTTGAAAAAGGATTTCGACTATAGAAAGACTGTTTTAGGTGATCACTTTCTAAATTAAATTACTGTTTATTTGATTGTAGATTTGTAATTATTAGAAGGGAAAAGCTGATTTCAAGTCATATGGAGAAACTGAAAGCGAATCCTCGTATCAATGAAGTAGATCCCGAAAGCTTGAGATGGACTCCCTTGTTAGTTTCTAATGCTGCAGTTTCTGAAGAAGAGAGGGAAGCAGAAAAGGAGGTAATATCAGAGATATCTTCTGATTTCTCTTCCTTTGGCTCTCATAACTCTGAATATTCAACATTAGCCTGTCTTAAATAGAACAGATTTAACTTTGACCACTCCATACTGATAATGTAATGCAGAATTTTTGGAAGCTGTGCAGCAACACATGGTAACTTTGGGGGATGGCTGTGAAAACTTAAAATGTGAATCACTTGTCGTGAAGCTGTATTTATCACTCTTGAGGTAGTCAAAGAGCATGTAATCAGATCAAATTTGGTGCAGAGCTCAGGGGCTGCACTGTCAATCGATTCTTTGTGTTCTCAACTTGCTCAAAGTGATCCAGTCAGTGGGCATGTAATGTAGTGCTAAAGGACTTAAATCAATTCGCTGCATCATTAATAGTGCTAAATATCCCATGAAATGCAATCTTCTTTGGTTTGTTATCTGTTAACTGTTGTAAAGGAGCAACTAGATGATTCAGCTGAAATGTTGTTGCTAGGTTAGCCAGCAGTGCTAATCAGGGTTGACTTAACTATTTAGCTGAATGTAAAGGATATGGCTAAGTAAATGCTGTTTCAGTGACCTGTTATTTTAACCTCAACCCTTCAGGCTGAGCGTCTTATGGAACAAGCTAGCTGCTGGGAAAAGGAAGAGCAAGAAATATTCTCCACAAGAACTAATAGTAGGCAATCACCTGCAAAAGTACAATCTAAAAATAAATATTTGCAATCTCCAGAAAGTGTGGCAGTGGTGGGGGAGCGAGGGCAATCCACAGAACAATCTAAAGAAAGCAGCGAGGAGGATGGCGGGGATGAGAATCAACAGAGCTCGCCTCCCCGGCTGACAAAGCCCCAGTCATTGGCCATAAAAAGAAAGGTTTGTTACTTCAATGCTTTGCTTCAAAGTCATTTGTCTCTGATTTCAATCAAACCATTACCATCAAAATAACAACCTGTTCTTTTTGCGAACATTTATTAGACTGGTTTAATCCTTTATGTGTTATTTGAGCACTTAACTTACTCCTCTCTTCACTTTTTTGAACTCCATCTAATTTTTTGTCTTTTGGATTTTTCACGGAACTATAAAATACTAGTGACATTAAAAAATCAGATTTTTCTGGTAATTTTTAAACTAGAGATTGCCCTCTGCTGTTTGGCATTGGTATTGGTTTAATATCTTAATGGTTCTTTCTTTTTTGTATTAAGATGGAGTCCAGCTTGTGGATTTTGTCTTTTTATATTTTTTTTTTAACATAGGAACTCCTAAAAGGGGAATACTGTTTTTCAAAATAAATACTGTTAAAACAAAAAGGTTTTAGGTTTTTTTACCCACATTCTTCTAATTTAAATGTTAAATACTGGTTACTGCTGTGTTTGCATAATTCTTAATTTGTTTGAAAAATCAACTCTTCAAGTTGCTTAAATTAGTGAACTTTAGAATCCCAAAATTAAAGCACTCACCTTAGCCTATGTATTATTTAGGTGTCTCTGATGAGAATTAGGAAATTAGATTGTCCTTTTGGTTATACTTTAAGTAATCTTACTTTAAAGTAACTATAAATCTCCAAGAACATATAATAATAGGAAAACAAAATCTTGAACAGTTTTTTTATAGCAGCCAACTGAGGTGCACTTTTTTGATGTTATCTATTTTTCTGTGTACATACTTATTTCTAAAAATAGCAGAAACCCGAAATGTAGAAGAATAAGCTTTGATACTTGTGAAGGTTGTTGGGGAATTATAAATCTACAGAGCAAAAATGTGTGAGTACAATTTATGTAATAGTGCTATGAATATTATTTGAGAGAACAAGGTAAAAGGCACTCCAATATAAAGAAAATTCTGATCTTCATTTTCACTTGCTGAAAGGTTTGTGCACATGTATACATACCTATTTAACTGTTCAGACATTTTCCTTTTAGATTCTGTCTACATTTGAATTTGATGCCACATAAGGTGTTTTTTTGAATAAGTAAATGGATTATTGTAAACTCACTCTACAAAAATGTATGTGCAGAATCAGTTAATGAATGGGAACGTAGGAAGAGTTTGATTTGTGGAATTATTTTTCAGAGACCTTTCGTACTGAAAAAGAAAAGGGGCCGTAAACGCAGAAGGATAAATAGCAGTGTTACAACAGAGACAATTTCTGAAACAACAGAGGTGTTGAATGAGCCATTTGATAACTCAGATGAAGAGCGTCCCATGCCACAGCTGGAACCCACCTGTGAGATGGATGGAGAAGATGATGACTTGAAGCCTGTGATTAGAAAAGCTTTTGAGTATCAACCTGGGCAGCAGAAACAGGAGGAAGAAGAGCAGAACAAGGAGGAGAAAGATATTCATTGTTACAGGAGTGATGAAAATTGTACAGGTAAACTTAATATGTTCCTATATCTTCACAAAAATAATGTTGTTGGGTGGCCTTCAAAAGTAGTGTTTATTTTTGTCATAGATCTGGAAAATTTTAATAAGACATATTTAGCTGTTATTATTATAATAATTTGCTTTTCATGTTCAGGAAACAAATCTTTTCCAGACTGACGTATTGAAGTTCTTGTCATATTGTCAAAAACAACTTTTATGTCCCTACAGCAGGGCATTTCATACTCAACAGTGCTAAAGGTATCACTGGACTATTGTCCAATACAGTTTTGTATCAGTGGTAAAGGATACAAGCAAGAAGTAAGATTTGATTTACAGCGATACCTTTGTATTCAGTATTGTTGGAAATTCATTGAAATGTTTGGTGCTTCTCTGGCATAATATATCCTCAGCACCAGGATTCTGGGTTTTTTCCCCACAAAAGAGACAGTTTTAACTGTGTCCTTTCAAAGTTGCTTTTCTAGTTTGATTTCAAGGATGTTTCCTGTCAGAAAAGTTAATGGGTGGATAGTGAAACTACTAATGAGCTATTCTGAATGTACATTCTTCCATTGGCCTCCTGGCCCTCAAATTACGCTTATGAGTTTTAATTCCAGAATGAACAAATAGACTCTCAGGTCTGTGTATTTTCTCTAAGAAGCCAGTAGGTACTGCTTCAGTATTTTTGTAATTGCATGGGAAGTTTCATCATTCCTCAATTGAGGGATCATGGGCTGATTTCTGTTTCAAACAGCTCTTGTGTGATGTGGTACATTAGAATATGACCACTTTTTCTAGCTTCTCAAGAGAAATTAATTAAACTAATAGTAGCAAGTTCCAGCTATGTCTCAGTGGTCAGGTTTGCACTGTTTTAACTGGACTGTTTCCTATTTGCCCATGGACCATATCTTCACAACAGAGAAGTATCACTGAAGCCATTACACTCCCAAGTGCAGCATGTTATATCTTGATAATTCTCCTTTTTTCTGGAGTATACTTAAGTGGTATCTGGGGAGAAAGCAAAGAGGTGAATGTGTTTGGGTCCTTTTTTATCGTCAATATATTAGTTTAGTGTTCTGATGCACTCTGTGTTTAATTTTAATTATCTTTTGCCTTCTGTCATCTGTTGTGAGCTGTGTCATGATGTGTTGCCCATGAGAAAGTACTAGAACGAACCACCTTTTCTCAGTGTTGGTATTAAAGCGTGATTATATATTTATTATGGCTTGTCCTCCAGGACAGTCAAAGAGGAAACTCCAGACTTAGATGTCATTACTGTCAAAAAAGATGAATATGTGTTAGATCAATGTCTATATAAAGTGAAAGCATACTTCTATTCTAAAACCAAAGGTTGAAAATCAAATATTTGGACAGTATTTGCTTTAGTTTACATGTCTTGTCATTTAAATCTCTGGGATTTTTCTAGTGTATAGATCGTGGTTCTGATAGTGTCTGTTAAAAGGCAACCAAACAATAACATATCTGTGTAGTGTGTTTGAGCTGTAGATACTACATTGTTCTACTGTGGTTTGAGACCTGTTTATAACTTGTATTTCATACTTTCTTAATACATTTTGAGTTTATAAATTATTTTCAGGTTTATATTGGAAAATACTGATTAGTCTGCAAGCTAAGACTTTTTTTTTTTTTGTCTCTGTTACCTCCCAAAGATAATACAGAGGATGTAGCTGTGTTGGAAGAAAGCACTAAAGACAATCTTGAACCTTTAAAGAGTAAGCAGGGTTGGCCCAAAGGAGTTAAGCGTGGTCCATCTAAATGGAGGCAAAGCAAAGAAAGAAAACCTGGCTTTAAGCTTAATTTATACACTCCACCCGAGACTCCCATGGAGCCTGACTATCAGGTGCTGGTGGAAGAACAAAAGGAAGGAGCTGAAGACAAGCCCTGTTCAGTTCCTGCTGTTACGGAGGAAGCTGTTAAAGAACCTGTTGAAACATTACCACCACCAGATGATGAGGTGAAAGAAGTAGAACCTGAACCTCTGCATCTACCCAGTGAACCCTTTGAAAAGCAAGAAAATGATACTATGAAAGCTGCAGAAGAAGAAAGGGGCCTAGAAGAAGATGGAATCAATTCAAAAGATCAAGAAAAAGACAAAGCAGAAGTTTTTGTGCAAAAAGAGGAGTCCGTGCATTTGGATGATCAGGAGGAAGAGGAGGAGGAGGATGAAGAACCTTCTCACAATGAGGATCATGATGCAGATGATGAAGATGATAGTCACATGGGTTCAACAGAAGTGGAGAAAGAGGAATTGCCTGGTGAAGCTTTCAAAGAAATGCTGGAAACTCAGCAATCTTTTTTAGAAGTAAATGTTCAAACTGGTAATTCAAATCAGGAGGAGTTAATGGATTGTGGTGTGGACCTTGCAGCTGATGAGTGTGAGAGTGACCAGAAAGAACTTGCTACAGATTCAGATCCAGTGCCTGAATCTGATGATGATCATGCAGACAGCAACCAGGACCAAAAAGCTGGTGAAGAATTACATTCCGATTTCAAGGGAGAGAGTACTGAGACCATGGAGATTGACTCAGAGACAGTCCAAGCAGTACAGTCTCTAACCCAAGAAACAAGTGAGCATGAAGATACATTTCAGGACTGTGCAGAGACTCAAGAGGCCTGTAGAAGTTTGCAGAACTATGCCCACAATGACCAAAGTCCCCAAATGACTACACTGGATGACTGTCAGCAGTCTGACCACAGCAGCCCAGTTTCATCTGTGCACTCTCATCCCAGCCAGTCGGTTCGTTCTGTTAATAGTCCAAATGTTGCTCCTTTAGAGAACAGCTATGCTCAGATCAGCCCAGATCAAAGTGCCATTTCTGTGCCGTCTCTGCAGAACATGGAGACCAGCCCGATGATGGATGTTCCCTCTGTTTCCGATCATTCGCAGCAAGTTGTGGATAGTGGGTTTAGTGACTTGGGAAGTATTGAGAGCACGACAGAAAACTATGAAAACCCGAGCAGTTATGATTCTACAATGGGTAGTAGTATCTGTGGGAACAACTCTTCTCAGAACAGTTGCTCGTACAGCAGCCTTACGTCCAGTAACCTAACACAGAGTAGCTGTGCAGTGACCCAGCAGATGTCTAACATTAATGGAAGCTGCAGTATGATGCAACAAGCAAACATCAGCTCTCCTCCCACTTGTAATGTAAAATCTCCCCAAGGCTGTGTTGTTGAAAGGCCTCCAAGCAGCAACCAACAGCTATCCCAGTGCAGCATGGCTGCTAATTTCACACCACCTATGCAGTTGACTGAAATCCCCGAGACTAGCAATGCCAACATTGGATTATATGAAAGAATGGGGCAGAGTGAATTCGGAGCAGGGCATTACTCACAGCCATCTGCCACCTTCAGCCTTGCCAAACTGCAACAGTTAACTAACACGCTTATGGATCATTCTTTGCCTTACAGCCATTCAGCTGCTGTAACTTCCTATGCAAACAGTGCCTCTTTGTCTGCCCCCTTAAGTAACACAGGGCTTGTTCAGCTTTCTCAGTCTCCACATGCTGTTCCTGGAGGACCCCAAGCACAGGCTACCATGACCCCTCCCCCCAACCTTACTCCTCCTCCCATGAATTTGCCACCTCCCCTTTTGCAGCGTAATATGACTTCATCGAATATTGGAATATCCCACACCCAAAGACTGCAGACTCAGATGGCCAGCAAAGGTCACGTCTCTGTAAGAACCAAATCCACGCCTCTGCCACCCGCTGCTGCAGCCCATCAGCCACAAATTTATGGGCGAGCTTCACAGACTGTGGCCATGCAAGGGCCCGCACGGACCTTAACAATGCAGCGTGGCATGAACATGAGTGTAAATTTGATGCCAGCCCCTGCTTATAATGTCAATTCAGTGAACATGAATATGAATACCCTTAATGCTATGAATGGTTACAGTATGTCCCAGCCAATGATGAATAGTGGCTATCACAGTAATCATGGGTATATGAATCAAACCCCCCAGTACCCTATGCAGATGCAGATGGGAATGATGGGAACTCAGCCATATGCACAGCAGCCAATGCAGACAGCACCCCACAGTAACATGATGTACACTCCTCCGGGCCACCACGGCTACATGAACACGGGCATGTCCAAGCAGTCTCTCAATGGATCCTACATGAGAAGGTAGGCCCGTGGGAGAGACACGCTGCCGAGCTGGCGTATGGGATTGATCTGCACAAATACCTTTGGAGAGTACGATTTCAAAACCAGCAATTGGTGTGAATGCAAAAACATTTGTTGGCACCATTTAAAAGCTGTATGCAGCAGAAAGCCTTATACAAGTTTTTCTTTATTTCTTGCTTTGTTGGGTTTTTTTCTTTTTTTTTTGGTTTTTGTTTTGTTCTGTTTTGGGTTTTTTTGTTTATTTTTTTAACATTGTGAGATTTTAACTTCTCTTTGGGGGGAATTAGGTGGTTTTCCATTTTTTCTTTATTTCATTGAGCTTGAAGTTCTCTGGAAAGGAAGAACTCTTTCTATGAACTGCAATTACACAGCAGCTGATGGTTCAGAGCCATTTTATGTGCCTGCTCCCATTAAAAATGTGGATAAATAGACTCCAAAACTATCAGACAGTACTGGATCATGAGCTTTTTCTCTCTCCTTTCCCCACATGTAAATGCCTTTTAGCAGTTCTTTTATTGTATTATTTTGTTTCTGAAGGTGACACTTCTGCATGCCGCTAATGTCTTTGTTAGTGACAGTGCATTTTGTAGTACTGTACAAGTGTTGTGCTTAACAGTAAGCCATTTCTTAATTTTTTTGCCTTGATTAGGTTACCCTAGTTTGAGGGGTAAAAAAACCAGAACTATATTTTTGTTAATTATAAAACTTGTAAAAATAATAAAAAAAAGCTGCAAAAGCTATTCACATTTTGGTTAGTTCAAAGGGTTTTATTGCTGTATGTTTAGTGTAAAGTTGAGACTCTTTTCCATTTTTGTGACCAGTTTCTTTGGGGCTGGGGTAGGAAAAAAGGCAGCTTTCTGTTTTATAAAAACTGTTATGTTTTTTTGTTGATTGAAACATCTCAGTGTTTATTTGTCAAGTTTTGAAACATTTTCGTATATGTCCAAATACTTGGCAGGATTTAAAAAAAAAAGTAGTGAATTTGGTGTAAAGTTGCTATTTTATGGAAATGCCTCTAACTTTACATTTTCATTCCATCTGTAGATTTTTCTATCTTTATAAAATATTGGAGTTATTTTTTAAGGGAAAAAATAGAGCAGTAGCGTGTGAATAGCTCAAACTAAGCTTACAGATCGCATGTAAAAAGGCAAAAGTTATTTGTGTCTGTTTATATTGCTTCCTTTTTTGTAGCCTTTGTACCTGTACAGAGTGACTGTAAGGGCCGAACAGAAGAGGCTTGATACATGTAAAAATAGGACCCAGTGACACTCTTGTATTTATCTGTTATCTTTTTAGTCAGTCACTTAAAAAAATACCCACAAAAGACCCACCCAAGCAACAAAAATAAAAACTGCAAAAAACTACACCCCCCCCCCCAAGCTGTACATTTTAACATAAAATAAATTATGATGAGCCATTTTTAGCCTCTTGTGTCTTGTCATAGTTTGATGTTGCATGGGAATTACCTCCTGAGACAGTGTTTGTTACGGTGCTCTCACATGCTTGATCTAAAGCCCATTAACATTGGTGGGGTTTGGATTAGGCTGTTCAGAGCTTAAGTGTAGGTTACTCATCATAATTGCATACACATTGTGAAAATAAAGAATACCTAAGATTATTTTTTTTAATAATCTTAATAAAATATTGAATAAATATGTATTTAATACCTTACAAGGTTGTCAATATTTAATGTATGAAACTTCTTTCCTACAGGAAGTGTGAATATATATATATAAAAGGATATATGATAGTAACAGACATGGTGTTTGAACTGTATTTTAATGATAGAATTGTAATCTCTTCGTCGTTGTTGCTGGGTGACAAGATGATGCAAATTCTGCATTGAATCTATGGTTCTGTGTATGTGCAATGTATGTGGGCACACACAAACACAGAGATGAGCACTTCTCATCTAGCAGTGGAAGGTCTGTTAAAGACAAGAAGGCTGTCTATATGTGGATCTCATGAGTGGACAAATTCAAATGTGGGATGTGTGAATCTACACGAGAAAAAAATCTTTGTAGCAATTTTTCAGAATGCTCCTAACGTGGGTGTTGCCACTGTCACTGCAGTAAGGTTGCTAGCTAAGGTGAAAGGAGTGGCCATCCTGACTGAAAACTCTGCCTCATTCCAATATATAAAACAGCTTTAAAGGTAATATTTCATGTATCTAAAAGTCAAAGAAATGTGTATTTCGTCAAATAAAACCATTACTGTGTGGTGGTGCCAAATCAAGAAACTGGTACTACAGATTCATGTGCTCGATCTGTTCAGTTTTAATACAATGGAGCAGCAGCCTAAAATAGTGAATCTGAATTGAGAGCTAAAATTGCTGGTCAAATGGTAACCTGGAGTAACTTGTGTTTTAGGAGTTCAGAACACTTGGTAAGGAGAGCACAATACTACAAATGTCTTGGTTCATGCCCTTACATTGTATAATTTGTTGATTGAAGGCAGAGAGTATTCACAGTACTTAAACTTTGTTATCATCTTCACAAAGTAACTCACCTTTTTTCTGCTTAAGAAAAGGAAAGTGGAACTCAGCGCAGTTACGTGGAACCTTCAGATGTGTTTATCTAGGACCATACTTGTGTTAAATAATTGCATCTCCAAGTAGCATTATCTTTTGTGATTTTTCATTTGTCTATTTTTGCAGTGAGTGAAAAAGGCACCTGGGTCTTTTTCTACTGCTGTTTAGTTTCAAGTTTTGAAGCCTGTAATATACAGGCAAATCAAACCTTCTTACCATTTCAAGTATTTGCTGACCTGAAAAAGAGCATCCTGACTCCAGCATATTGCTAAAATTTTGTATTTACAATATATGGGTTAAAAGTTGGTTGGGAAATGATGCATAGTGTGCACACAACAGGCAAGTTTCCAATATAATCTTGTTATTTCAGAATTTAATTCCTTTCAGGAGGACAAGGGACTGTCCTACATCTCTTACCATAACAACTGTTCAGCTGTGAATTGCATTACTGCACTAAAATTTCTGATAAACAAGAAGGTTGTCTCATCCTACACAGAGGTACTTGTTCTCTGTCTTGTATGCTCATTGCAGTCAGTTTTCACTGTGTGCTCTAGCACCATCCCAGAGGGGAATGAGCTCTTGCTTTTACTGTCTTCAAAAAATCCTTCACAGAATTGCACTAGATGGTTCTTGCGGAAGGCAGGAGGCTTCCTTGGCCATGCACTCTTCCAGAATGCTCCATGCCCCTGGTGGCTGGCAAGGAGGAAATCAGCTTGCCTTGTTCTGTGTGTTTCCTGCAGACCTGGCTTGTAGCTGGAGTTGGTGCAGCTGACACTTGTGAATCAGCTGATCAGCAGCTTGCAAGAATTGCCTCGCTTTGTAAAAGTCACGTGTTCCAGAACTTCTGCTTTTCTCATTTAGTCTCATTAATTCTGGGAGAATGGTAGGCAGAAAAAGCTGGCAAGTAAAAGAGAAGTAGGTTTACTTCAGAACTGCTTGATTGGCACAGCTGTGCCAGCCGAGTCCTTCAGGCAAGACTTGGTTCTAGGAACGATACTTGTCTTTGCAGCAGGACATGCTTCATCTGGAAACTGCACTCAGGCCTTTAGCAGACAGGAATGGTAAGTGCTGTTGCACTCAGGCTGCCTGATCCCCTAGCAGTGGGCAAAATACAAACAATTTTTTACTAACATTTAAGAATCTCTGATACAAGCAGAAATGAAGGATTGTGAAAGGTACTATTAGATCACTGTCCATGTCTCTCAGTTTCATAAGCTGTTTAATTTGTCCATCAGGCAGGGTGGTTGATGGAAACAAACTTCATTTATATCAGCATGATAAATAGAAAGAATGGCCCCGGCAATTTTCAGTAGTGCTGAGGGCGATCAATTATGCATGTAAATCAATAACAAATCCTCTTTCAGTTACAGCAGTCGTCAAGCTCTCATGCAGGATACAAGAAAGAAGACAACCTGTATCTTTTGACAAAGGGAAATCCTCACAGATATTTGTTATCTTTTAGTTAATCATTTGGTACAGGATTCGTGTCTGCAAGGCAAATGCTAAGAAACATTAAGCTTTCACTGCCAGCATAAATGAAAGCAGGGTCATGCAAATCAGGTTTGTCCAACATGAGGTTGGGAGAGCTGTTCTGTGTCTGTGTGATTTAAACTGCAGTAGACAATAAGGTGGTGTGAAAAGGTGCATTTGAAGGTCTGTGGAAGTAGGTGGAAAGAGTTGAGGGACCCCATCCAAAAATATTTTTACTCTAAACCCACATTGTCAGTGCTTATTTATTTTTGAAATGTCAAATTACTTCGAGTTCCCTATTATGTCGGGGGGTTTTTTCCCCTCCTAATACAGGTATAGGGATACTTAATTTGCTTGAAGTCCCAAAGCTTGTGTATCTCTATCATGAGTATTGTTCACACTTTAGTTATGTTAAATGTGGACTGCTTTTCTGAGTATTTAAAGATAAGGTGTTTATTACAGAAATAAATCCAAATGATAAATCAAAAGCATTTTACTAGGGGTATCTGCAGCTTGGCAGTTAGTGTTTGGAGATGGATCATTTACTGGGTTTTGGGCCACAAAAGGAAGTGAAGGAATAGGAAAGCCTGCACACTAGAGGTGCCAAGCTTGTGAAGCACTGTTAACCTCTAGCAAAAATATATGAAGTTGTGCTCAGCTCTGGTTTGAAGCATATCCCTGCAGTTCTCAATGGGATATTTCTGCCCTGTATTTTTTTTTTTCAAGTGTCCAAGACTAACACAGTTCATACTGTACCAAAGTTGCAAAGTCTTTTGTCAGCTGGTGAAGACCAAGAGAACTCTCCTGTGTCCTTGATGGCCAGGTCATTCCTCTCAGGACTGAGCAAATGCCTCCTGCCTGATACATTGAATTAGGTAAAATTCTGGTGGGAAGGGGGAGGACCTCACCTTTTTTCAGATGCAGCAAAGGTAAATGTGACTTAATTGTGATCCTCCTCTGAAGTACATTTTAAGAATATCAAATGCTGGCAAAACTCTCATTGTTTCAAAACATGGTGATCATTTATATCAACCAGGGTAAATGAAATAAGACAGAAAATCGGTCTGGTGTCCCCTCTAGTGTAGTAGCAGCGCTTCTGTCAACAGATGCAATTATTAACAAATGTTACTATGTGGGAGCACAACAACCTATTAAGATGACTAAAGCTGAGATAGGAGGAAACATTTAGTAATGATAGATATGAACAGTGTCTGAAAGCACTTTCTTCTGCTGTTAGGTCACTGAGAGGCATTATTTTAAAGGCTTCATTGGTGTCTCTTGCCTTTTCTAAAATCTGATTAGATCTGGTTCTAATCCATTGTTAGTTAGGGGGCTGCTGGAGCTCTACAAGTTGAGTGTTGAACTTCAGGATTCAGGCAGTTGAAGAATTTAGGACAAGTGAAGCAGTTTAAAACTCAAAGTCCTAAAATGTCATGTGTATGTATCTCCTTGAGTTGTTCATTATAGCTGCTTATGCATGTGACCTTCTCAAGGGTGTTGCTTTGCTTCTAGTTCTCATGGTGAAGTTGATCCTCATCTAGAGGCTTTCTAACTGCTGAGCTGCTCTGGATTATCACTGTGAAAAAAGAAATAGAATTGCCAGGAAACAGCACAAGAAGTCAGACTCCTGTGAAACGCATCAGGACTCTGGACTAAACAATTTAACGTTTTTCCTTCAAGATTTCTTCAGGAGTGCCTGTCTATACTCCTGTAAAGGCTGTGGGCTTGAGTTAGGATCAGGATTTTGGGGGTACTCAGCTCGAAGAGAGTTTTAAGTTGTGCCTGCTGTTGTTTGTTAATGTTTGGGGGTTTTTTGATGAGAGAAAAACTTATTTGTTGATGTAACAATTCTGCTAAGGCTGGAACTTCCTAAGATGATGAGTTTTAAATTTGGTTTCCCTCATCTTGACAGTATTTGAAATTACTTTGGGGTTTTTTTCTAGCAGATAACAAATGATCCTTGTGACTGTGTAATTAACGACAGCTTCCCCTCCCCTGCTTTTATGGAGTTTCTTTTCCAGTAGCACAGCCGTGCCAGGACAGTGCTAGATGGTGGTGCTGTTCTGCTGCTCAGCAGGTGGGAGGCTGTTCTTGCTGTTCCTCCTCTGCAGTGCCAGCGCTATGTCCAGTTCTCTGAGCTGCTTCAGGAAGCCCCGGTTTGGCAGGATGCAGCGGTGCCTTGACACGTGCTCGATGGCATCCACCACTGTCATGTTCTTGTAGATCATCAGGTAAGCCAAGACTAGCGTGGCTGAGCGGCTGCGGCCCATAGCGCAGTGAACCAGCACCTTGCCTGTGGAAACAAGGAGACACATCACAGGTGGCACTGGGCAATCCTTGCCTTCGGACAGTGAAGGTTTCTCTAATGCCCCTGTTGTGTTTGGTGATTTGACCACTCTTGCCAGCACTCAATAAGCATCCCTTTTCACATGAGGGAAAATCTCACATGTAAATCTCACAACTGAACACCATCTATGGTGGGGATGATCCATTTAATCCTAAACCAAGTATGTTTTAATTTGTGAACATAGCTGGCAGAGACGGTCCAGTACTATAGCAAGCCCTGCTGCAGCCTTGTCTTCCATGCCTCACAGACAGTGTGAATGTAATTCTGTGTTTGGGAATAATGACCAAAGCACAGGGGTGTGGGAGGGTTTGGTGTGCTCTCAGACATGTATTCCATGAGAATAAATGGAAGGCATTTATTAATGGAAAGGGGGGTGCCTTTCTCAGGTCTGCTAACCAGACACCAAAAGTAACTAAATTTGATTTGGTTTTTTGTCCTGAAAATAATGTCCTTTGATATCTAGATTGCATCACTTTATGCTCATTTTTGAAGGCAGAGGAAAAGAAGGGCCATAGGCATATAACCAGGGAGCGGAAAGAAACCACCTCTTACACTACGGAAAAGCTTCTGTAGAAATTTCTGGCTGGCACCCTGTTGTGTTGAATGAAAGTAATGTTTCACCACCACCATCATCTGAGTGTTCTGATACGATCATCTCCTTGCAGTAGGAGCCTGTCTCGTATCCTGTGAGTGCAGAGTCTTTGCCAAGAGTTTTCATCTCCGAATAAACATGCCACAGTTTAACTCTGTGACATTGCCTGGCTTAGCTTGGGACTTCCAGAGACAGAAAGTCCTTGGCTTTGGATAGTAGCAAGGTTGTAAGTCAAAGTGGAACCTTCCGTGCTAGCAGTATCTGGGGGAGGTGGAGGAAGAGAACAGTAAGTGGGTTCAAGTCTGATTGACAGGTTTTGAAACACTTCAAAAGATTTCCAAAAATGATTCAAAGCCCTCGAGGGGGTCTCACAAAAGGTTGAACTGCTGAAGGAAGTAGATTTGGAGTACTCTCTCAAACACCCTGCTAAGCAGAATTGCCACAGGAGAAAAAAATAAAAACCATGCTATCAGGGCCAATAATAGTTTATCTCTGTCAGCTATGCCTAGTGAGAAGTGCTAGGTGCAAAGCCATGGCTCCTGACGATTAACTCCTTTGCTTCCAGGTACAAGAAGATGTCTTGGCACAAGTAGCATTGCTGTGTAATGGATGCATCAAGAACTGCCAACACTAAAGGATTAATGGTTACAGTCTGCATCCTAATCCCAGCAGATAGTCTTTGAGGCATCTTGGCAAAATTCCAGTCCTTCTGATAGCTAAAAGTGCCTCTTCCTCTCCTGGAAAATTATAATCCATTCTATTATTACTGCAAATATTTGAAATGGATGAAAACACTCATTTGTTTAGCCCTTCAGTGCTTCTCTTTAGAGCTTCCCACCTTGTAAATGTGTTGCTGTTGAGGTGATAAAATACGTGATGGGACAAGGAACGCTTTGCTTCGTATGGGTGGCCAAATGCAGGAGATCTAGGAGAAAATACAGTTTCATATTGTGTTAACAAAAGCCAAAAATGGCTGTGTAATCTTCTGAAATGTCCACTGCTTTAAAGAAAAGGAAGTCTGTCTGATTTGTGTGAATAGTCAAGAGCCAGCTGCCTGTTACAGCAGAACACTGACACTCTTCTGCAGAGCCACGTCTCTTCTGGACTATTTTGTAGTCTCTTCCATTCTAACATAAGGACCACTCTGACCTCATTCCCCAAAAGGGAGTCTGCTCTTGCAGTCTTGGATTCTGACCACTTGCATCTTCAAGGTGTGCCAAAATATGCAGTATCAGTGTACAGAGAGCGATCTGCTGAGTGGTGACAGGTCTCTGAAATACTTCATTCACTTGACTTGGGTTTGTGTTTCTTGAAAATTTGTCTAGATGCAGCACGCCTTTTCCAGAGTCAGCTGGAGTCATGAAAGTTGAGGTGTTTTTGGTCAAACACTTCAGGTCTTTGTATCTCTCATGTTTCTTCCCACTTCTTCTTTTAAAATATCTGTCTTTAGTATATTTCCCCCTGACATTTTAATGTGAATTGAAAATACCATTTCCCTCTATTCTACAGTCTAAGGAACTAAAATTCCAAGGGAATGAGTATTAAATCTGTAGCTTAGTAGGAAACCTAAAAACTTCTTAAAATGTCTTCCTTTCATTTTATACAGGCCTCACTGATACAGATTTTAAGCTGTTCTGTGGTCTGAATTGCATGTTTTGGGAAAGCTTTATGCACAGCTGAATGACAGCATGCATAATTGTGACCCATTAGAGTTTGCCTCTAAAACTTAATCTTATAACTGTTCTTATGTCCATCAGCCCATGCTTAAACCCTGCAAACACTGTTCTGATCAGGGACTTTCTTCACCATCATGAAGATTTTGAATGTTAAGGCAGAATTAGGACTGTTTTGACAGCATCCAAATTGCCAAGCTTTCTGCTCTGTTTCAGAGAGGGCCTTCTTCATTAGAATGACAACTTGTTTCAACAGCATTGACTACTGAGCATCTGTCCAGCAAAAATCATTATATGGAGACATCTATTCAATTAATTGGGTCATTTGGCTGAAGGTCATACCCCAGATACAGCCAGAACGTGATACAGCCAGAGTAAATTCATTAACATATACATTCTGGTCACACAAGCTGAAGCTTTTTTCTCTCCCCCCCGCCCTTTCCCTCACTGCATTTGCTCAGTTCTAATGCAAAGCAGCAAAGCAATGTAAAGGTGTTACTGGTCAGAAGTATTTAGCACCACACACTGAAGTCCCATGTCGTTACCACTGGAGATAGGTGCTTGGTTATTTCATACAAAATCCTCTTTAGGAATCTGGATGTTCTTTGTCAGTCAGGAAGGTGGACACAAAACAGCCAGTTCATTTGGCACTTGAAATGCAGAGCACTTTCTGCACTAGATGTGCATTCACAAATAATGCGTTTATGTTGTTGGAGGAGAGCGCTAGTTACCTCTAGTCTTTTCTTCCATAAGGGGCATCACTCCACACTTTAGTCTAGCTTCTGGAGTCATTCTGTTCTGTAAATGTGTATTGGAAAGTTACTGTCATGCTTTAATCCTCAGTGTCTTCCTGGGCCATGCATAGTGTCTTTATGCATGTCTGTGGCTGGGATAAGAGGTGTACATACGTACATTTTACTTTTCCCTTATGAGAAAGATAAAAGCTTGCACTTTTTCTTCATTAGTATTACACTAGTTCTTTATTTTATTTGTTTTCATCAGAAAAGATCCTAGCTAACTTGTTTAAAAGCCATATGAATGTGGCAGAAATTACTACAGCTACAGAAATCACTGCAATTTGTACTATATCCTTGAGTGCAGATTTTCTTTTTCCTTGGTTGTTCACTCAGTCACTCTTTAATTTGGTTTTGTGTTCCAGTGCTGGGCTGGTGCTTGATACTGTCTCAGGACTTCCTGGAGTTTGATGTGGTTTTGAAACAAAAAGGTTAATACCCCCCCCATCTCATCTTTTCCTCCTACAATATTTATTCGGAAGCAAGGCTTTTTTCTTGCCCTTGCTGCTTCCCTAGTGCTTGGTTCTTTACCTCAGTACAGCAGACTAAAGTCATATGGGAACAGGAGGGTGGTGGGAAGGAGGAAGTCTACATTTCTTATTCCAGCTACTCCAGTCTGACACTGACCTCTGGCCTCCAGCCATGGCTAGACACAGCTGTGTGTTAGTTATCCTCTCCCTTCCAAAGGCACTGCTTCAGACACACTTTTTTGAAATGCCGGGTATCTTTTTTCATAAGCAAGTAAGCTCCTGAAGCAGTTTCTCTTGCTATTAGGACTTTGATTTTTAAAACTGATCTGCTTCAAGGTTTTCTCCTGAGCAAGGGAAGGGACTGTTGTGTGGACTGTACTTGCTGAAAAGGTAAAATTGTAAAGACCTGGCTGCCTATTGGAAGCAAGTCAGGTAGTAACTGCCTGCAGCTGAGCTAGACAGCCAAGAACAGAAGCTGACACAAGGCTAGAAACTTGATATCTGACCCTCTGATATTAAGGTCTCTATAGGTCAGCAGGAAAGTCATAAGTTTCTCAACTGGTTTCTGGTAAAATATCCTGCTGAGATTTTTTTTTTTTAAAGTATATGGGGGAAAGGAGTAGGAGTAATATTGAAAGCCAGTGTGAGGCCTAGGTTGTAGCACTTCACATCAGTGTAAAGCTTGGTGATAGAACACTGCTGGAGGTCAGCAAATAATGAATTGTGGTAATCAGGCTGAGAAATTACAAACAGTTTAATGAAATGTTTCTAGATTACTGCTGTCAGAGCTGTTTCAATTCCCTGCTGCTTGGAAGATGGCAGAGAGATAGATGTTACAGGTTGGGGTGGATCTGATGGTCAGGTTGGAAGGATGGTTTCTATATTTATAGGGAGAATCTAATGCTGCAGAGCCTGAAGCTGTGGAATGACAGCATGGAATGTCTGAGACCACTCATGTTCTACTCCCACCACTATGCAACTAATATTCATTAAACCTGTCTTGATAGGGACTAATTAGGAAAAGGAGGAAAAGACAGCATAAGCATGGCACCTATGCAATGTCCAGTTGTCTCTGATGTCTTTTTGAAGGAGTCAAAACAACAATAAAAAAATCTGTCAGACAGGACCCCTTGATACAAGCTTTGATGAGAACTTTGACAAAAGTGCTTGGTAAGGGGCTCTTGGGGTGGTATTAGTGAGAAGGGTCCTGATTACATCACTGCTTTCTCTTAAACTGGCTCCCTACTACTAATTTTATAGTCTCTGCTAAACTGTATTGGACTTGTTTCATTCCCACAAGGTTAAATGCCATGGAACTATGCTTTTAATCAGATGGGATAAATATTATACTGGTTTGAACCATTCTCAGCACACTCCTTACTTCTTTCATCCTGAAGTGCATTGTCAATGAATTTGGAAGCCGAATAAAAGAACTGGCTGAGGTTGAAAGTGGGGAGATCATCTGCTTCCACTCCATGGTACTCCACACTCATGCTGCTGTAATATTGTGGTCCCGTGTCCACGTTGCGCTGCCCGTGGGCTGCATTGAGGATGTGTGTGAATCCTGCCTTCTCCAGGCTGTAGCGATCCAGTGCCGTTTTTCTGGTAAAACAACAACTCTCATGTAAGTCAAGAAGCTTCTTCAAGACTAGAAAAAAAATTAATAAAGCCTCTGATTTTGTATGTTCTAAACGTTAATGAAATTGATAATGATTTAACAATGCATCGTTTACCAATATTAAGGATCTTAAGATATTGTCATTCAGTTTGAAGTTGTCATTCTTTTTGGAGTTCCTAATTATCTCCCCCAGGTCCTTAGAGCATGTTTAATACGAACTTCTTTTCCTGTTACCTTTGTACATAGGCAATACTGGCTTATATCCATCTTGTGCAAGAAGAAACTTGACATACAGAAAGAAATAGAAGGAATTAGCTAAAGTCAGAAAAGGAAATCAGTGGCAGAACTTGAAATAGGACCCATGAATGCTGTTTTCCCCTTCTGTCCCACCAAATTATATTGCAGAGCTAATAAAAGAATCAGTAATATGGGAGTAGTAAAATCATCTGGGATTCAAAAAGAAGCTCTTCTTCCCCAAAAGAAGTTACTGAGTTTTTCTCCGTTTCTATAAACGACAAATAAAATTTTAAAATCCCAGCCTTGTGTGAATACAACTTCCTATCACAACTCCATTTTACTGTCTTGTTTGGTCAAACCAGAGGTCTAAAGCAAAAAGTACTAGATAAGGAAATTGGGTATTAGTCTTCAGAGGAAGCTGGAAGTCATATATTTAGCCAGATGTTCTGATTTGTTCTTTTCCTCTCTTCCCTTGGACAAGGCAAGTCAGAGAGAAGAAGAAAGCTTACATTTGTATGCTCAATACCCACTTGCCAGCAAGATGAAATTCCTGAAAAAATGTAGAGTTCGTGGCCAGGCATGTAAAAACTTCTTTTCTTCCATTACAGAAAGCTTTTAGTTTGGGAGAGTTTTGTTCTGAAGAAACTGTCAAGTTTCATTAGTGCCTAGGAAAACTACAAAGCTTTTTACAAAAAAAAAAAATATGGCATAGCCTTTATTCTGTTAATATATTTTCACATAACTACTGCATGATGTAAAAAAGCTTTTTCCAAACAAAAGTACCTCCCTCCATTAATGTTTCCTGAACGCTTCCATGTGTAAATGTTGCTGCTGTCGCACAGGACATTGTGGTGGGCTACCTCTTGTGTTTCATCATTCCGGTGGTTGACAGCCCAGAATAGCTTGAAGTTGACTGGCTGTCCAGCCTCTAAGTCAAAGCCCCCCTCTGAGAGTCAAGAACCTAATGATTAGAGCATTTAACTGGGATATGGATACTCAAGGTGTTTTACCTATGCTTTCTCTTTCTTAAATTAAGCCCATGATCATTGACTGTTCTGATACTGCCCTGCAGACATCCCTTTCTGGTCAGGAATGATAATGTCTTGGCTGTACTGGTATTTTTGCCATGAAATAATGTCACATATGCCCTATACAAGCATGTAAAAAGTAAATAAAAGCTTCTGTTAGTGTGGTGATGCCTACTTAATAAGTTCAGTAGACTCTGGAGGACAGAGAAGCACTGCTGCTAATGCTGTGAGTTGCCACCTTCACCTCATGCAGCCTTCACCTCATGCTTGCTCCTTCCCTTTGTATTTCTATAGCAGTGATTGACTGAGGAAGACTTTCCTTCTCCCTCAATTTAGGAGGTCTGTGCCTTACAATTCCCTTGAGGTGTGTATGCTCTGTATATGCACATTGCCAGCAAAGACACTTCAGTTCTGTACTGGATGGACGGAGGGTACTTGAAATAAATTAAATGTCCTGGCTGAAGTGTAAGGGTGCAGTGAAAAACTATTGCTCTTCATTTTGATATCCTTGAGGTGAACTACAGTTCCTGCTTTCAAATTAAACCTTTGTTTTACCTCCCTAATGCTGGAATAGAGAAAATGTGGTTTTCATTCACCAGACTTGGCCCAAAGCATGTCTCCTACAAACCACGTAAGGCTGAGGGCTTCCAGTCAGAGACCTGTGCCCAAGGAGAACCCTTGCAGGTGGACACCTGCAGGCAGAGTAGGAAGCAGGACTGTGAATAGTTAGGGTCAGTAAAAAAACAAAGTTTTTGATGGACTGTAGGTACTATCACACTTTGGCTTCTGCAAGCACTGCTCCAGCTAATAAATAGTATTAGAATTAAATTATTAAGTTGTTCTGAGCAAGGACAATGCCAAATAATAGGTTACAGTCATTAACATTTGACACTCGTATTTAGATGAAATCAAATTTTCCTGTTTCCTTCATTGGAGATTGCCTTTTGACACTGTGGATGCAACTAATGCATTTTTCTGACTGTCACACTTTCGGTCTTGTGATTTCCTAGGATCTGATTTTGCAATGTTGGGTGGCCTCAGTTTTCCAATAGGTATGGGAAAGGAGGGATACTGTCTTTCAGGAACTCGCATAAACAGTTGGCTCAGCCTGGCCAAGCTCCTGTGAACTTCCCCTTCCATCTCTTAGTCCTGCCTGTAGCTGCGTTCTGTGAATTTGAGGCCCAGGATGGAATTAATCCTTCTCCTTTTTATTTAATCCTTTTAATCATTTTGCATCACAAATGCATTAGTTGTTGTTTTGCTCTCGACTTGTTGGAGGCTGGGAATGTGCACATTGTTACTTTGTTTGCTCTGACTGTTTCCTGACTTGGGCTGGAAATAGACTCAGAAGCAGCAATGTATCAACCTTGAATGGTGTTGCAAATATTCATTATCAATACTTAGATGTAACTAAATCATCTTCTGTGAAATAACTTTTTTTTTAAACAGCAAATTACAAGTGTACCAAGGAAATACTTCTCAGGTTTTTTACTCCACTGTCTTTGGCACAGAAGAATTTATGCTGTTTTCCTCTGTGCTTGGGCTAGGCTGACTTTAAAATATTATCTGCTTTTTAATTGTGCTTGATGTGGAAACTGATTTGGCAATACCCTTTGGACTGAATGGAACTCTACCCAATGGAATTGTTTTCTTTATAATGCACATGTATATTTTCTTTTTTCTACTGACATTGCTCATCTGAAAAACTTACAGAAAATCAATGCTCAGTATTGAGCACTCAAATCTGTTAAGTTCTCCACATTTTCACTGGAATAGCTATCACTCAGACTGTGTGTAGGTGTCGTAGAATGTGTTAGTGGAAGCAAGACCTAAAATACTTGCCCCGAATGGAGCAGGGTCATCACAGGTCCTGAGGCTATGTGGCTTTTGCAGCTGCAGGCTGAGCTATTGCACACAGGCTGTAAAGAGGAAGTCAGGCACTTTTCTTATAGCAGATACCCTGGACACTTTTATCTATGGAGAGCTTTTCCTAAGGTTTCTAATATACACTGTTGTGTGGAGATATGAAGAAACAGTTGTTGTGTAATAGAAAATAGGGTTCACTGGACTGCAAGAGGTGCTTGCCTTGGGCTTTAGAATCTGCATCTTTTGAAGAAAGCTGAAGTGACACTTTGTCTTTTTCAAAAGCAAGAACACTTGATTTCAAACCTGATACGGAGATTAGGAAGTACTTTAGCTCTTTTGTCTTTCTCTCCATCCCCCCAGTCTTACACTCGATAATTATCTTTTCATAAGAGATTTCACTACTGTTCTTTGAAAATTTTTCCTCTTTTTTTCCTTGTAAAATCTTCCCCCAAAATCTAGGCCAAGAGCCTACCTGGACCACTATTTGTCATACTGGCTCAGGTTTGTCTGCTTTTTACCTCCTGTCAGCCAGTACTTCGTACTTTGATCATAAACATTACCAGGCAGAAGATGGCCTGTGCTGAGACTGACACTGCCATAGTGTAGGCAGTTGAACTTGGTGTCACACTGGGTTTGCAGCAGCTTGGTTGCCAGTTAACAGAGCAGGAAAGGCCTCACGTGGAGGACCTGTGTGCCTGTAAGTAGAAATGTTACTGTGTCCCTTAACATGTTTGCTTGGTCTGCCTGTAGCCAGCAGTGAGCTCTGGCTTTGTGGGAAGGACTGGCTCACTTTCCACCCTCAGCTGAGTCTGCAGTGGAGATGCTGTTGTGGAAGCATCCCTCTGTCTGTACACTGTAACCAGAGCCTGTGGGGTTTGTTGTGCTTCATCATGCATGATACTTCTGATTACACACCAAGGAGAAGGGAATGCTCTTGGTCTTCCTTGCAGTTTTTACCGTGCCTGAGGTAGCAGTATTTTAGAGGAAAGGGAGAAATAAATCATGTGCGAATATATGATTGGTTGAGGTCACTAGTAGCATAGGATTGTTCAGGGGTTTATGAATCATGCACTTTATTGGAGGATTTATAACTCTATTTCTAATTCACTTTTGACAAGAAAAGGGAAACAATTGAGTTGGGTTTTTTTCCCTTGCAGTTGGCTCACTACCTGAGTGTAATAGTCAAGCTAACAACATGCTTCTTTTCCCCACTTTGGGTGCTGCTGTTTCCTATTAAATTGCAATTAATACTTCCATTTTTGTGATTGTGGTTGCATTTTAAGTAGCCGTCGTAAAGATGAGTTTGCTACAAATGCCAGTGTAGGTGAAACAGTAAGCACTTGGCTACTCTTGCAATTGTTTTCATTTTGTATATCTCCACCATCTGTGCTATTAGCACTTGATTTCCTTTTTCATGGTGCAGCTGTGGTCTCCAGTGTCTGCCTTGGATGTGTTCCTATGCAAGGAAGGTGAAGTGTGGCACTGGGAGATAGCAGTGAAAATTTCAATGTAATTCAGTTTAGTAAGAGATGACCTGGGCCGATTAGTCCCACGTAAAAGCTCATCAGCTCTTCAGTTCAGAGCACATAAACTTATGCTAAAAGTTAAGTATACCCAGAAGTCCTTTTCTCTACCTTAAGCAAAAGCTCAGTGCTTTGTTGAATCTGACCCTGCATTTACTGTGGGACAGATGGACTCATATACATGTTTTTAAAATTCTGAGGCAAGGGGGAGTACTTTGATGTGGGAATCCCACCTCAATGGTGAAAACCAGAGATAAAATCACTTGCACATATGGATATATTGATACTAACAGATTCATCAAAAAGGGAAACTGACCCAGACAAAAGTGTCATCTATTTTCAGATGATTCTCAAAAGGCTATTTACCTCTCTTGGGTTGTGCAAGGGCAAGTAGAGGGCTTGTCTGAGACTTTAACTGTGCCTGCTGTCAGTTTTAAGGCTAAGTTTCATAGGATTAACAGCAAGCACTGCAACAAATTGTTTCTTATGGAAGAAACAATGTAAGTAGTTATAACATGAAAAATAATGCTTTCTTTCAGATTGCTGTCTCCAGTGTACCAAATCCCCTCACTCTTTTCAAAAATACTGTCATAACAAGCTTTAGTCCCAGCTGCTTTTGTTAGAAAGTTGCCCAAATCAATGGAATTGGAAGAGAGGGGAAAAGAACTTGCAGGCACTGCCGGCTGCACCTTCACATGCAGTATTAAGTATATTGAAAGCAGCTAACAAAGGGAGGATATGGCAGCTCATGAGGAAAACAGAAGTGCACCTTAAGGAAGGGAAGTAATCCTCCAAAATACCTCAGGAGGGTGTGGGCAGAGCAACTCCCTTCCCAGGTAAGTCAGCACCTTACAGCAGGTACTGCTCAACCAGATGACTCGTGTGCTTATCAACTTTAAGTACAGCCAAGTCTCTTAAACTTCATGCAGAGGTTGTGCAATGCAAGCATGTTTCAGTATAGACTGTTAAAGCCACAGATTGACGTGACCCAGATTGACAAAACACAAGGAAATCTGAGGCAACATGTTACTAGGAGAAGAATCGTCTCTCTCGAACTTTTCCATTTTCTTAAGTGCTAAAGGAAAGCTCGATGCAGGATGATAGTTTACCAGATGGTCAGTGTCAGAAAGAAGCTTGCTGAATGTAGGCAATATTGACACTTTCTTAAGAAAATCTGGCAGTTCTCCCTCCTGAGGAGAGATGTTGAGAATTTCCAATAATACTGACCCAATTTTCCTTGGTAACTCCAGCACTGAGGGAGTCTAGAGATAGTGTAGCATTGTATCCCCTTTTCCTTCTGAGGTGTTGCTCCATTTCTCTGGCTACCTCCTGTTCAGTGTGAATTAGAAGAATTTTTAGGTACACTGAAAATACTGAACAGGATTGTCAGAATATGGGATAGAAAAAGATTTAGTAGTTATTTTCCCCAAGCCTAGAATGGTGGATGTAGTTTTTGTAAGTGATACAACCTAGATAGTGAAAATAGCACTCTGCTTTCTATACAGTAAAGGCACCAAGCACATGTGCTCTGGTCAGTCAGATCCTGGTTTTGACTTCAGCCACTCATCAAATGTTAGAAATCACTGATAGACAGAGATGTTGTATGGGGAAGTGTTACTTGTGTTGGAAACCATTGGAGCATTGAGGTTTACTGTCCAGTGTTAAAGACCTGATTTTCTGGATTGTTAAACTGCTGTTAGAATTGGCAGGTTCTCATTCCACTCAAGTTGAAACTATGTCCCCAAGAGTGTTGTTATAATCTTAATCTGCTTTTGCTTCTATTTTTATGTTATTAATACCAGTGTAGATGCTAGGAGTTCATAATACTAAATGATGGGAGGTAACTGTTTTCTAGCCTGAGTCCCATCTGTTTTGTTCTAGGTTAGTGTAAATTGTCTTTTTACTTAGTCACTTGGAAGAAGTCATCCTGCATTGCTTCTCTGCAGAAAGGTAAGAGGAGAGAATGAGTTTTAGTTAAGCATATATTTAGTGTTTAGTTATTTATCTTAATTATCATGCATTCCAAATTGTAGGTTGGAGTTACTTGTCTTCCTTACCTGCATTAGTTCTGAAGATCATGAGCCACGGCAACAGCACAGGCACAGACCATAGCTTTTGTGAATTGCAAGCTCAGTTCAGCTGCATACCCAGAAAATTATTTTTCATACTTAACTTATAAAGAATTACAATTCAGAAGACTTCTTTTTTTCTGGGAATAGTTTGAGAACATGGCAAGACCAAATTGTGATCAGGCCTTAAATCCTAATGATATCTGGTGCATGTTTAAGAGGGAAACAAATTGGGCAGCCTTTGTCTTCAGCTGAAATATTCTTTGAATTTCAGGAATGTGGAACCCTAAACATCATCTCAGGTAATAAGGCCATCACTGAAGAGCTGCAAGAAGAAAACTACAAGATGAGTAACTGGTAGAGATTTTCCACGTGATCCCGGTGAATCAAGTAGATTTGGGATTAGCCAGTAAAACTGCCTGTGCAAGCAACCAGGTGGCCAGTGAAACAAAGGAGAAAGACAAGGCTGCTTTCTATCCCTTTAGAAGACTTCTAAATAGGAGGAGGATACATGCAAACACTAATCCTGGTAGCAATTGAATCAGAATCTTGGCCAAGAGTGGTTTATTCCTATCACTGGGCTGTGTCATACAAATTCCAGTATCTGGTCTTTAAAAGCCCTTGGAACTTGCTGGGGGAAAATTTCAATTGGAGCTGAACACAGCATGTTATATTTTGAGGCTTTGATTATTCTGGGTCTGACAGACTCATAGAGATTTCATTGCCTCTGGGCAACATCTGCAGTGAAGCCTCATAACAAAAGGATGGAGTGGCCTCACAGGGCTCCTTGATAGCCTGTGTTGCATTAGAAGGAAGATGTGGTTGTAGTCAGGGTAATTAATTAGCATTTCCATAAGCAGTCACAAGTCCTGTTAACCTTGTAAATGCAGGAGGCAGGAATGAAGCACAGATGTGGAGGCTCTGTAGATAAACTCTGCATGTGTGCATTCATTCAATTTTGTTGATGAGTTCCACCAAATTCTTTCAAGATCAACCTTAATTTAGCATGGCTAAAGATGCAAATGCACCCAACATCTGTTCATGGCTTGTGGCACCTCTTTGGCCACCAGTTGTAAAGCAAGATCTTATACAAAAGCCCTGCCACACTGAGGGGGTAAGCTGTTGGTCAGGAGTAAGATACAGAACTGACTCCAGAACAGATATAAAGGTCTGTGGATTTTGCCTGTTTCAAAGCAAATTTTAGTCATGGTAGTGAAAGGCTGCATTTTCCCTGCAGACCAGTTCTCTCAGATTTTCTGCCATGTCAAGTTTGCCCTTACCTGGTTGACAATAGCTGTTCTCTTCTGGGGAGTCCCATTTTTTGGTGAAGTTTTATTTCTGTTCCCCCTCACCTGCTCCTCACTTGTTTTTCCTTCTCCATTGGTTTTCTCATTCTTTTGTCCTGTCATGGTGGGGGACTTGTTTTCCCTTGAAGCACCACTCATTTTCCTCCTGACTGAAGACCAGTCCCCTGCAGAAACACACTGCCCAGCATAAGGGGGTATAGCTCAGTGTACCTCTCAAGAAGCTTGTATTTCTGTTCCTCTGGTCAGTTTGTATGAAATGCCAGGTGTGTGGTGTATTCAGAGTCATGCCTTCTAGCTTTGACTAAATTACAAGGTGTAATTTAGTAATAACTGCTACAGGAAGATTATGGGAAAGTCACTGACTTCTGTCCTGGGCTGAGAGACTGACTTCTTGTCTGGTTAGATCCCTTTGCTCAGCAGGCACAGCTACAGCTTCATCACAGAGATTAGAGGGAAATTCTTCTAACAGCTTCATTCAGAATAGTTCGACTGCTGATTCTAAACAAGGAAGTAAGAAATAAATGCCAGAAGAGGCTGTTCTTTATGAGTTAGAAATATCTTAACAGGAGGGGCAGGGTAGGATGTGGAGAGAAAAACTCAACCCCGTTTTCTTTTGTTCCTGAATCATTTGGACAGGCAGTTCCCATGGCTTAATGTTTTTAATCCCACACCACACACACACATACTCTCTCTCTCTCCTACCTGTATCTCTAAAAATGGGAGACCTGTCTTGGTTCAAGACCAGAACTCTTGTGCCTCTGTTGCCTCTGGCGCCACAGAAGTAATTGGTGGATGATATTAGGAGTCTTGTAACTTTCAAAGCTGTATATCTTTCCTCTTTTATAAGCTGGCAACAGATGAATTTTAGGATCTTTTAAAAAATTATTGAGAACTTTGGAGCCAGTGGGGCTCCTACTTTTAGTGTCTTTTAGTGATGATGTAAAAATAAATGTCATGTTAGTGCAGGGTATAGAGGGAAATGGGAATTGGCCCAATAATGCCGAAGGGGTAAGAAAAGATCTCTTGCTCTATTCAGGGCTTGGGTTGGGGAATTTTCTGATGGCATGTCTCCGGCTGCAACAGCAGCAGTCTCTCTGCTTTTTGGAATAGGCTGTTTCTAGTTTAGTCCTGTGCTCAGCAGAGCTAAGTCTGTTTTGTGGGTTTGGTTTTTTTCCAAATCACACTTGGTCTGACAGTGAGACACATCTCTGCAGCTTTGCCTTCCTCAGGGTTCTGTTTGCTTTAATCTCTTGAGCAATTTGGAAATGCAGAGTGTTCTATGTACACAAGCACAGGCTTTGAAATGCAGAAATACCACTGCAGGGTGAGCTGTCTCTTCAGCCACTTTTCAAGAATTACGTTTTAGGCCTACACCAACCTAAGGTGTGGCCAACACATCCAGGCCATGCTCTGTAACTGTGGAATGACTTTCACTCAGAGATAAATAACAAATTGCTCCTTGAAACAAACTACTTAAAAATAGATCATGATGAGCTTCAACCTCTGCGGCCTACACTGGTGTCACAAGCAGTGCTGTCACTCTGTCTTTAACAGCAGACCTGGCTGCACTTGCTCTGTGCTTTCCTGAAGCAGCAGGAACAGTCAGGACCGCACCAGGCCCTGATTGCTCTGTAGAATTCTCACGCCTGTCAGTGGTTTCAAACACTTTGCTCTGCCGGTGAGCTGTGTTTAGAAGAGCTTGGTCATCCCCTGTGTAGAGGAGATGTACCAGGTACACTTATCTGCTACCTAGTGGGGGGGTACTGTGTACACTTACTCATCTCCTATGTAGAGGTTGGGCCAGACTTCATTGACGTGAGTGTACTTTGGGCATCCCTTCCACAAGAGCCGCTCCAGTTCAAATGCCCCTGGGGTACAGTAGTCCTCATCAGGATCTACTTTGACTGCTGTGTATGCATTTTTCTTCCCAGCATTGCAGCTTCCTGATGACATCTTCTCCATGGAGTAGCGCTCTCAGGATGTGCAAGAAACTGGAATGCAACCAAAACAGAACATTAACCCAAGGAAGCATTGTTGTGTGTTTACCTTAAGTGAGGTTTCAGGTAAAGAGAAGTGACCTGTCCAGTGAGGTGATATTACAGTTTCCACCTCCAGAACTCATATAAGAACAGGAGGAAACTGTGATACTTTCTTTTTTATTTCCTGCTTGGGTGAGAGAGAATTCATTCCTTTTCTGTCTCCACTAAGGCCGTGTTCCCGCCCCCCGCCTTTGCGGCCTGGCTCTCAGCCATGAGGCCGGAGGGGACCCCGAGGCTGCAATCGGCCTGGTCAGGGGGCACAGGGCCGGTCCCCAGCTCACCATGGCTCAGCCACGACTCAGCTGTGGCTCTAATGGAACACAACTGCTGCCCAAACTCCAACCGACCAGCAGCTGGGCCGGCCCCGCTAGGCCCCAGATGGAGCCGAATCGAGCCTGCTCTTGTGGCCTCGAGCTGCTGAGCTATCCTGGCAGCACCACGAGAGATCATGGAACTAAGAACAGATGCAGCCCTGCAGCCCAGCGCAGGCAAGCTTTCTCCTTAAGCTGGTCCTTAAAAGATACACCCCCTAAATTACAATAGCCCACTGTAGTAGCTGTGGGAAGGCCACTAGCGTGGGAAGGACTTCCACATTGCAAGCAGATTTTTCCTCATGGGCAGCTGCTGGTTGTGAGGCTGGAGCCACAAGAAAACTGTATTTCTTGTGAAGAAAATTCCATGGTATAGCAGGAAAAAATTCCTCTCCCGAAGTGTTGTCTGAGAAAAGGCTATTTTAGAAATGGTAAACGGATTGAAAGTTCGAAATGTTGTCTTTTTATGTTGTCAGTGAGAAAGAGACAAAGAGGCGGAGGAGGAAGAGTGTTCTGAGGGTTTGTTCTGGTTCTTTTGTTTCTGTTAGGTTTGTTAATAAGCTTTCTTTGTATTCTTTGAAGTTTGAGCCTGCTTTGCCTACTCCTAATCCTTATCTCACAGCAAAATTGGGTAAATTTCAGTAGATGCAGTGGCATTTGGCCAGAGACTTGGACTGGCAAACTCAAACCAGTACAAGCACAAAGCAAGTGATTCCTGCTCCAGCTTGTGGAATCCTGGGAGCAGCACTGACCAGGTGTGATTGAGCATTGCTCGAGACAGATGAACCTGTTCTGTGGCAAACACAGACTTTCACCTGGATTTCTGCCTCTCCAGAATGAAGTGAGGAATATGTTGTTGGATGAGCTCACCAGCAACGGGAACAAAACTCTAAGGTTTGTGATTATTGAAGTTCAGTCTCTGCCAGGAATTTGTTTCCTGAAAAATCCACTGGTAAGAATTTGGTAAGTCTAACAGCCTAGGGATCTGAAGCACCTAGGAGAACTGAGTGCAAATGTAAATTGTTGGGGATTTTATCATTAACTAAGACCCTCCTAAAGGCTTGTCCTTTGTGATCTTCAGCAATGTAGGGAGATGAAATGTGTCTATTCAGGTGAATGTTGCATGTACTGCTGTACTCTCTTCTACTCTTCTTTTTCCAATGTTGCCAACTGCAGATCCCTGTCTGCTGCAATTCCCAGTGGGCTCTGTTTTTGTCTCCTACTGGACTCTCTGGTGTCTCAGGGGTAGCAGTTGCTCATGCGTGTTATTCCCTTGAAGGGAGAAGTTGAACCTTGTGGTTCTGTAAGACCCTTGTAACAAGATGTGGAGTTGGACTTGAACTTATGAAGTGTGCAAGTAGAGCCTGCCAAAAATCCACCTTTCCTGCAGGCAATGAATCCTGGAGTTGCTTCCAATTGTTTTTTTTTGTGTTGGCTGCTAAATGTTTGTGTCCTTTTAATTGCAAAAATCTGGGCTAATGCCTTCATGAGACTATTGCAGAGCTCTCCTGAAAGCAGGATGTCCATTTTTCACTGACATCCCATGTACCCATGGGGTTTGTTTGCTCAGTTTGGGCTCTTTTGTTCCTGTCATGTTCTGTTTCTCTACAAAGCTTGAAAAAGCCAAATGATTCCTGTTTTCCTACTCCAAAGCTATGTAAGATTGTGGAGTCAGTTTTTGTTTGGCAAGTGTACACCTTTGTTCAAAAATTGGCTTGCTTTCACTGGCAAGGGGATCTATCTTTCAGCCAAGCTTCTTAAAACATGATGATGATGTTTAGCTAAGTGGTCCTCTCTTGAGATTTTTAAAGGGCTCTGAGAATTCCAGCTTGTAGAAAATTTACCTTGGGCTTGTCTTGCATACCTATGTGTAGCACCGAGTCCCATCTCTCTGCCCCAGTAGTCATGCCCTGGGAGAGCCTTTTTCCTTCCCATGCCAGAATTATGCTAATTCTACATGCAGACTCAGTGTAGATAGATAATGTTTGTCTGTCAGAGATACAAATCTAAGACAGTCTGACTTGGGAGTGATTAGGCTGTTATCTAGAAATTGATAAGAGCTGCTGTTTGTCTAGTAAGGAATTACCTTAACTGAGAGCCTGTTGCCTTGATGCTGAAGGACTGACTGCTTTTATTCATGGCTTCATAACATGGGACAGAGGAAAGGAAGAAGAGAAAGCAATGTAATCAGTAATCACAGTTGGTGGCCACAGTGCATTGATTTGTTACACCTCAGAACAGGGCAATTACATCTGCAAATGATCGTTTGTGGTACTGGAACACCGGAGCAGTTTGAAGCTTGGTTAACACTCTGAAAGCTCAAGCACTGCTGAGAAATCCTTGTTTCTGTCTGTCCTGGGAAGCCATATGCTCCCTGAACTTTCAAATACACTGTGTTCTTTTATGCTTTGCCAGTGTTATCTGCTGTGGGGATTTTTAAATTGAATTAGAGCACAGGAAAGCATCAGTTAAAATTCCTCTAATAAAACATGTATTTCAGATTTGACTCTAGACTTTGTAAGAAGTAACAGAGGTTAACTAGAAGGAGGGAAAAGGGGGAAAAAGGGCTGGTTTGCTACTTCAACTCTGGAATAATTGCCATGAAGCATTTGGCTGGGGACAGAAGAGCTTGCATCTTCTCAGGAATCAAAGATGTCTAACCTCATCTTGTATTTTAGTTGTATTTCATCTTGTATATATAATTGTTCTATATACACCAAACAGAGCTCCAAGAAGACTATTCCCTAGGCCAGCCCTCTTGGAATAAAAAGTAGATTGGATTTTTTGAAGGGGTTGTTCTTAATGCTGTTGTGGGTGTAAGGGATGAATGTTTAGCACAAGCCCAGGCAGGGAAAGCTCAGATTTCTTTGGCAGACTTGTGTGGAAAGGAGACTATCTCCTGCAGAGCATTCACCCAGTGCAGTCAGATGGTGGCCAGATTGCAGGGTTACCTCTGCACAGGCTTGTTGGAGCACACTCCCACCCCTTGTGGTGCTTCACACAGGCTATAGATGAGATAGTGCAGGCTGAATGATGGACCAGTGCTGTGCCAGCTTGGCAGTCACTCCATGGCACTGCACTGTGTTGGGGACACACAACCTTAGATCACAGAATAGTCTGAGCTGGAAGGGACCCACAAGGATCATCGTAGGTGAATGGCCCCATGGAGATCGAGAGCCTGGCATCATTAGCACCTTGCTCTGACCAACTGAGCTAATCCCAGGGTGATGTGGAAGCTCTCTGGAGTAGGGACTGTCCTTATGTCCTTTGCATAAAGAACTCTGCACCCTGCTTGCTCTTGGAAGTGTTGCTTCAGGACAATCTTTTTATTTCATGGGAGAGGGATGAGAAGTTAGCTGGCTGTGGAATTGCCCTTGTCCCAGAGGGTTCTCCCCAGCAGGAACATTTGAGCCCAGCTCCAGGGCATAGTGGGGAACAGAGCCCTGTATCTGGGGCCAGGAGTTTCCTCTCAGTGAGGCAGGGCAGTCTGCGGCTCGTCCCACCCTTTCCCTGTGCCCAGAGCACAGCTTCTCTCTCACTCTGCTGGCCTATGCCAAGGCCAGGCTGTGTGATTGTGAGACCTTGCTGTCCCCTCTCTGTGCCACCTGTGGTGGCCGGGCACACCTCAGTGGGGCCCTGCAGGTGCTCGAGCCTGCGAGATTCCCGCAGGTTCTGTCGCTCAATCCAGCGTGTGCACACCACACTGAACTGCTGGTGCTCCCCAGTTCTGCTGTCATGGACTTAAGGGTATTATCAGAACAAGGATGATAAAAATCCAGTCATCTGCATTTTTATACCCTAATCTTTCTCTTCATAAATAAGACCAAAGTGCATGTTATCTAATAAATTTTATTTGTTAATCGCTTGGATGGCTGGAATATTTGTCCCCCTTGGGTTATATGTATATAAATGGAAATATTTTTAGTGATTTCACAAAATGGTAATTCAGAATAATGGAGAGTTAATCCTCTTTTCATTAGTGAGCCACTTCAGGACATACACTGTAGCAAATTACACTGCATTTTAAGTCATTCTGAAGTGCTGTGCACTAGAAAAAAAACATTAAACTAGTTTTGCATTGATAGAAGTAATTGTGTGGCTAATTTGGATAAGCAGCATGCATTAGGCACAGCAAAGGAAACTCTTCTTTATGTTCACTATCTACTCTACAGCTGCCAGATGGAATTTCTTATACAGCTCTTTAGCTTTTTTTATTTTATTTTTAACAAAGCAGGGAGGGAGGAAAGAAAGTGCAAGGGGAAAAAAAAAAAGAAAAATCTGCCAGTCTATCTGCTGTTTAATTCAGGGCATGAACGCAGTCTAGTGGCCGGAGCACTAATATGGCAGTGAAAGATTTGCCTTCTGCACCATGTTTGGAGTCCCTTGAACTACTCAAATTAACCCAAAATTTCCAGTAAGGCCCTGTGAATCATAGAATGTAGTGGCCCACTTTCAAATCTGTTCAATTGAAGGGATGTCCAATCCCACCACAAAATTTGTAAGGGTGAGTTAATGCATTTGGAGATGTCAGTCATGAGCTCTACAGTTTGGTAATCCCACAGATGGGGAAGGAAAACTGAGGTTTTTATCTAGAGGTGAATGTCAGAGTCTTGGTGGTGCTGTGTACATTTCTAATGCTGGTTTTCCACATGTAGTGGAAGTTTCTGAGTACTTTAAGACTGAAAGCTATAAGTCATTCGCTACATAACAAAATACTATGTTTCTTAATATTTTTTGGCTCAACGTGCTGTGCAAGCCCTAGTGCTGTATATAAAGATGCCAAACTATTTGGCAAGATTTATGCCTGGGAGTTAAGATCCAAGTCAGCTGTAGAGACTTAAAAAAATCAGGCATGCACAGACAAGGACTGCATTTGCCTTTGTCCTGTGTAAGGGCCTATTTATCCTTTCCTTTTCTGCACCCTTCCCTGGCACAGGGAGTTTCTCCATCACTGCTGTTGTCCCTACCATGTACTCTGGCTGTCAACTTGTAGCTCTATTTGTGTGCCTGAAGCTTCAGATCTTCAGTAAAGTCAGAGCCTAGTGGCATTGGTATAAATATCAATGAGAAAGGCTAAGCAAGTAAAAAGTGGGAAGAAAAATGGAGAGAAGACAATTTTCCTTGCTCTTTCCTTCAGAAGTCTTAGCTGTTCTCTCATGCTGGGCACAGGGCTTCCTTGCCTTAATTCCCACTTCAGTCCATGTTTAATATAGAATAGTTTTAATTCTTTGCCACCCATGTGTCCTGCCCTTGGAAGTTCTCCCAGCTCCTATGACATCAATCATTTGTGCTCGTGGTGCTTTTGATGCTGACTTTATTAAATTCAATTTGGTGTGCGCATGGGTACAAGCCTTGGTTTTGTACTCAGAGTTGCTACTTCTCCCTGAAAATACCAGGCAATCACAAATTTACCTGGTTTAGCTGAGAAGTGAAAGGCCTTAGCATTTAGCCAACACCTAAATATACAACCTGTTTGTAAATGTGGAAACAGGTTTTAATCTTATTCCTGTTCTGATGCTTTCAGATTTTGCTTCCTACCTGTTTCCTCATGTCAGCTCTGAAAAAGAAGTGGAGCCATGACATCATCAGAAGTTTTTTTCCAAGATGCCAAGAGAAGGAAAGGAAACTACCTATCAGCACTGAGCCTTTCATGAGGAGTCTACAAAGTAATGACATATCTGCTGGACCTTTATACCCACCTCAGTGCAGTAGAAGATAAACACGGTGCCCTTGAAATTAATTGGTGGTTTGACCCTCAAAACTGGGGACTAAAGTAGTTAATCTACTGCCATGAACACTAAATCCAGCAGAAGAACAAAAAAGAGTAAAAAAACCGCAGTAATTTTGGTTGAGAAATAATTTTTGTGCATGAAGAGCTTGTTACTAAGAAATGACTCACATTTTCTTTTCTGATCCTGGATACAGGGCAGACTTATTTGAATGTTTTTATTTATTTTATAGGTAGAATTTAACACCATTGAAGTTGCTCGACTTCTGTCTTCCTGGGAGTAAAAACTGAAACCTTCCTGCCTTACAGACAACTGAAAAACTAATGGTTTTATTTTTATTTACTTCCTTCTTTCAGTTTAATAACCACCTTAGATAAGAACTCATGGAGAAAAGTTTGTAACAATTGTGTACAAGAGGGAAGGAGCCAAGATAAGGTAAGAATGGAGAATACCAGTTCTACACTTCCAAAAAATGTGCAAAAGACTTTAATGTAGTTTACTAACCAGTCTTCAAGTAAGCACTTGCTCAGTGCTGAAGGCAGACAAAAATCAGATCTAATGACTGAGAGTCTTCAGAAATAGTGAGGGAGGATCTATTCAGCAAGTTCTTGAATTTTTAAGAAATGTTCTGTTCTTCCATTTCCAGCCCACATGCCAGACGCATACCTCCCTTCAGGGTGAAAAAGTGCTTGCCCTTTTTGAGTATGACTAAGCAGAGGGCTGCTTTATAAACTGGAAAGTTCTTGCAGAAGCCAATGCACATGTCTGGAGCACAATGTTTGCACTTGGGAGCAGGGTAAACAGTGCTTTGGTTTCTAAGTTTTTTGTAACTCAAAGTACATCAGTTGAGCTGAGAGCTGGTCAGCTGCAGTGACAAAAGCTTGCTTTGTCAGATGATTTAACGAAATTAATTGAAAATGGTGCTCCTGATGCCACCCCCGTGCTGTTTTGCTCAGACTCAGAAGGCTGGCAGCAGCCATGAGGAGCTGTGTGCTTCCCCTGTAACCTCATACTTGCTGCACCCCAGGGTACTGCAATGAGCTGTGGTGCTGCCCCTTGGGTGGGGTTGTGTCTTGTTTTGTTGGGGTTTTTTTCCCTAACACTAGGCCAAAAAGGTTAATTTTTTACAAATACTTCTTCTGATGGAGAAGTTTTTCAAAAATATTTCTCTAAAAGACCCCAAAAAGAATTTAGCAAATTCCAAAACTGGATTCACAGGATACTTAAGCAAAAAGTGCAATCCTGTGTTCCCTATTCCTGTCCTAGTCTTCACCAAAATTCATTTACTTCAGTTCCTTTCTTTTACCCCTGCATTCT
Organism: Eopsaltria australis; assembly: GCA_034509425.1. NCBI lineage: Eukaryota > Metazoa > Chordata > Aves > Passeriformes > Petroicidae > Eopsaltria > Eopsaltria australis. The sequence goes on from JAVTVJ010000525.1 coordinate 1,300,190, forward strand.
TATGCTTAAAGCATTCATGGACTGTAAAACAGTTCATCTATTGCAGTCATCTTTAAACAGCTTAAAACCAGAATAATTGTAGCCTCTGTGCAATTATTTCCCAGACCCTCATGCTGTGAATATTCAAAACTTACCAGTTATTTCAAAAAATTTCTAAGCCACATATGACTTCTTAAAAACTTATTTTTGCCCTCATTCTTTATTGTTGACTGGACTGGTTAATTGAAAACAGATTAAGCTGAGATTTTATTAAATATTATGAGAGTGTCCAAAGAAACTTAAAACACAGCATCATCTGAGAGAATTTAATTCAATTGGAAAAGCCAGATTTGACTGGAGGTTGGAGTAATTATTGAAGAATAGGCAAAATATTCTGGGACAGATGTTACAAATCTTAAAAAATTGCATTTTCATTCCCTAACTTTTGAATTGAAATTATCTCCAAGATAATTACACTTTTGGCACCTAATTTCCTAATTTATAAAATGATTTCTGAAACACAAGAAATTTGGTTTTTTAAAATTATTCATTATACTTTCAAAACCTTTTTGAGTCTATATAATTAATATTTTTTTCTCTGCAACAAGCTAATGAAATTAATGGTTACCTTGGTAAGTATTCCAGTTCTCAGTCCTCTACTCACTTTACAAAACTACCTTATAAAAGGAAGGGGAAAGGAGCAGAAGTACAGCAGAAAATGTATATTGTTTAGCCTTACCTGTAAGCTTAGGTGGGTGCTGTAGGTGACTGGGTCCTGTGAAGTGCAGCAGAACGACAAAAGAAGCCTTACTAACTTTGCAGCTAGAGTCTATTTTTAGAGGATTTGCTGACTCTGACCTTGAGCGTTACCCACTCCAAATGACGATCTTTACATCTGCTGGTAAAACTATTCCCTGATGTGACCTGAAACATTAAACCTGGCAGTTTAGTTACCTAGTCTTGGTATGACTAAGATAACATGATGCCTGCATGTTGACTATAATAAAACAAACCTCATCTTTGATGTAGTCTCCTTGTCAAGGCTGATGCTATGTTTACTGCTATGTGGGGGTGAGGAGCATTGCACTGCTGTTTCCTGTCATGCTGTGCACAAGTGATTTGGCACTGGCACAGCAATGGGCAATGGGAGAGGTGGCATCCTGACAAGGTCCTTTTCTCTTGCGTGTGCACCACCAGAAAACCATCTTCCCCTACCTCTTGTTTTGGTTTTCTCTAGTGCCAACACTTTTAGTACGCATCTCACTGTTGAAATGCCTTTCTTTGCTGAGAGAAAGAGAAGTGGTGCTCAGCACTGCTCAGTTCTGGTGACATGAGCAAAGCTTGCCAAAAAGAGGCAGAAATGCACCCTCCAACTTTTGAAATATTCTCTACTTCCCTAAAGAGCTCCATGCCTTCTTGCTGAAGAAAGCCTAAAACTTTCTCTGGTAAGTCACAGCCAGGTTCATCAAAAATCAAAGCTGGGTTTCCTGGAGCCATACCTCTTCCACTCCAGTACTTTGTCTGCTGTGAGTAGTGATCTTCATGGCCACAGGGCTGAAGGGTTCGGGGATCACACAAGAGCAGCTGGGACACAACATCCTCTGCCTGGGCATTTGTTCTGCAGCAAACCCTGCCTCAGAGCAACTCACACAACAGCATTAAGAGGATGAGATTTTGGTGCTGTTGGAGTTAGGCTTGTGATGACCTAAGATCCAGCTGTCACATGAGTATTGATATTTCTTAAGAGAAATTCTTCAGATCTGTTGCCTTCTGCCTGGGAGTGGGAAAAAGAGACAAAGGGACCAGAAAGGGCAAGTGTGTGATACTGGAAGCAGCCCTTTGGTCTCTGGGCCTCTTTCCTTCTGTTGAGTTGACCACCCTGGGAATGATCTCTCTGATCAGACCTGCATGCACTGCTTGCCTATCTTTCTGCCTCACAGTGCTCTCTACTGTCACACCAGAACTTTTTTCATTTCTTGCAAGAACAGAAACAGTCTTCTGTGACTGCAGATTCCTGTGCCCTACAAAAGATTCAGGTTGCCTGAGCATTTTTTTCCAAAGTATCCAAGTCTTCTGTAGTTGTCATTAATTTTCAGTGGGACACAAATTCCTGACTCTGTCAGTTATTTTTAATGTTGCATTAAATCCTTTCAATCACCTTTGTCATCCCCTGTCTGTTTAACAGATAAAAGTTCATTCCAGAAGGACCAGGGCCAGACTTGGTCATGGCCTGTGGCTAATGCTGCAGTACAGATGTGAAGTAATAACAAACAGTTTCAGTTCAAGTTGTGGGCATTGGATCTGCTGCTGTTTCATGCTAACAGCATCACTCTAGCCAAGTTTCTGCATTACAGAGCAGCCAAGTTCCTCCTTGCCAGTTATTCAGATAGTCACTCTTAAAATGAGAAAAAGCTTGGATGCTAGAAACCTGCTGTACCTTCTAAGTTATCTTGTAAGGTTGTTGTGCAAGTTAATTCTGTACTGGTAGCAGAGAAACTTTGTGGAGGAGGAAATACAGGCCCCGTGTAACAGAAACTAGCAGCAGTTTCTTTATCCCTGCAGGTGACCCAGTATGGGTAACATGGGTAAGATGACCCAGCAGACTGGCAGTGCTGGTGAGAGAAGGCGGCTCTGTGAGGTCTGTGTGCCCCAAGGATGGGCAGTGGTCTGTTGCTTGTCTCTGACCAAGGTTGTGTTTCTGATGAGATCAATAGCATTACAACATTTTGTGGTATTGTTATTTTCAGACAGGCATCCGAAAAATAAGTATTTTTCTGTCTGAATGGCTGTCAAAACGATATGAGCCTGTCTCTCCATAGGGTCCTGAGAACACCAGCAGAAGGTCACTCCCCTCCTGGAAAAGTCACAAAATGGCAAAGACTGGAAGAACCACAGTGAGTCATCTGGTCCAACCTCTCTGCTCAGGCAGGGTCATCCTAGAGCACATTGCACAGGATTGTATCCAATTTTTGGGACTAGTTGTTTGTGTTTCCATTAGTTTTGTTTTTGTTAACTAAAAAATCCTAGCTGCTGAGATGTTTTGAGAGGGGCCAATGATTTGGAATGCTATGAGCCTGGACACATAGAAAACACAGCAGGAAGGCTCTTATTGTGGAAGAGGTAATCACCTGCCTTCTGGAAAGTTTAATTGTTACCTCGGACTCCTAAAAACTGCTGTGCGCTGTGTTATTGGTAATTTCTGGACATCTTGGCCAAACTGATGATGGTGATTTGAACACGCAGATCGCCCCCTGTTCCTGGAGCCATGCCTGCATCCAGCCTGCTTGTGTTCTGTGTGCAGATCCCTGCTGTCAGGGATCAGCTCCCAAGGGCAGTCACCTACTGGCCCCAGGTGCCACTGACGCTTTCTGTGGAACAAGAGTATGGAACTGTGGGAAGGATGAGAACTGAAGTCCCATCCAGAGGGAAGGGTTGGGAAAAGGGAGGGGAAAAAAAGCTGGGTTTTTTTCCCTTGAAAAAAAAATCTTAGAAGGAATGAGCTTCTTCCACAAAAGAGAGGAAAAGGGAAAGAAACTGGAGATTTCTGGCCAGACCACACTTGAGGTACAGGTGAAAAATCTGACACATTAAGAATTGAAATTTTTATGTTAGCTTAAAGAAAAAGCTTTGAGTAAAGTTCTGGTTTAGAAGACTTCCCTCCCCCATTCCAACCTGGTGAACTGGAAGACTTCCTCTTCACTACAAAATATGCTTTCATTTGGAAAAGCTGGGTTTTTAACAATTTCATGGGAAGAATAAGTATATAATTATATAAGATTGTCCTAATGGACATTTGCAGCTGTACTGAGATGCTAACAGCATGCAGAAACCATTATGTTTCCAGTTGTTTGGCAAAAGTTAAGAAACCTTATATATATATTTTAAAGTTAACTGTAAAGTAAATCCAGATGGTTCTGTCTCACACAGACAAGCAGTCTTCAAACTAAACATATAGCTGTACCCTGGCTATAACTTGTTTTGATTACTGCAGATAGAGAGAAATGCTTTAAATGACTGCACCCTCCTCACAAAATGCTGCGTGCCCTTGATTCTTGCTGAAGTCAACTGGCATTTATACAGCACTACATAAAACTTGTCTGACAATACCTTGCGTGCAGGAGTATCTCGCTGGGCGTTACTCGTTTAATTTCTCTTTATGCTGAAGTATTGCTTAATGGCCCCTGTTGAGGTTGGGGCTCTGCTGAGACAGGCATTGCAGACCCATAAAACAAACCTGGCAATTGCTGCCCTAAGTAACCTACTGTTTGAGCTTGGGTTTGTGCTTCCCTCTTCATCTCCCAGCTACGGATTGCCAGAAAATATTGGTTGTATGCTGATTTCTGATTGATGTATTCAGAGTTTTATTTGATTCTTTAATAAGCGCTGTCTGTTGTGTTCATTACTTCATTTCAGCCAGACGTCGGTTGTGTTGCTGCTATCAGCAGGGGAATCAGAATTATGTTGACTTGTGAGGCCATTCTGCAAATCAAATCAAAGGGGCAGCTTTGCTTCACAGAGCAAGGATTTCAGTGGCTGAATGTTTTAAGATGACACATTAAGGAGCATTTCTGAAAGTCTGAAAATAGGAGAAACTGAAAGGTCCATCAGAAATTATAGACTTGTGATATGTTACTTTTTTATGTTTTGTGGTTTTCTTTTTTTACTCAATAAGCAAACGTTCTTGTAGATAAAGGTTGATGTTTGTCGAAGTCATATAACAAGTAGACACACTGTTTTATGAGCTTCTTAGGCAGTATTGTCAAGAGGATAATTTGGATTTGACCTGATAGGAGTCAAATTTACTGACTGGTGCATCTCTTGGTATGTCTGTGACAGGGCTAATAGCCCAGCATAGGTGGCTGTGTTTGTAAGAGAGTATGTGAGACAGGGAAAAAGCAAGTTCCCTGGGGGTTAGGAAGGAAAGACCCCAGTCCTGAACAAGGCTCCCTGGGTTTGTGGGGTGAGGCTGGGGCCAGTGCTCTGAAAGGCATTTTGTTCACTGTTCTGCTTTTTCTCTCACTGTCAGCAGAAAAAAAGTCCTAGGAAATTTGTGTTGAAATGGGGTATAGATCCCAAGGCATAGTAATGTGGAAAATAAGGATGAGGTCTTTCTTGTAACCTCCCCTTACTGAAGAATGCTGGGAACAGGGAGAGCCTGGGGCCCCAAACTGCAGAGTCCCCTGTTGCTCAGTCAGTGCTAAGAGGAAGCCCTGCAAGGAGAGCACCCACCAGAGGAATCCTATGCAGAGAGAGTCCTGAGTACCTTGTTCTGTGCTGTGCAGGGCATCCTGATGTGCTCCTGATGAGGCCCAAAAATGGGGCATCTCCAATTGGTCAGTGTTTACACTGACCTCTAAAGAAAATGACATTGCCAAAAATTAAGGGGGTTTTTGTCCCTAATTTACCACAGTTACCCACACAGAATTGCACCTAATTCTCTTGACAAGAGAGTTGGGAAACAGCCACAGTCTGTTTCTACTCTTGTTATTCATGGGGATAAGAAACTTCTTTTTTTCTTTTACTTCTCTGTATCATTAATAACATATTGCTGCAGAGGTTCCAGAAATGTGTGGTCCAACCTATTTCCTAAGCATAGCACACTTAAGAAAATAAACAAAAATAGTAGATACTTGGTATGTAACTCTGATCAGAAAAATTGTCCAGACATGCTGAGAGCAGGTTTCAGGTCAGAGTAATCTCATGGTATGTGGAGTGCCAAATCTAGACTTAAATAGAGCTGGGAGACAGAATGATGTTTGCAGTTCACTTGGTACAGGCTTTTGGCCTGCTGGCAGGGCAAATGGGGAAACACCAGATTTGCCATGCTGGTGCCATTGGTCTGGTGTCTGTTCCACTGACCGTGGTCAGTAACAAACCCTTTAAAGGAAACTACATGAAATCTGTGCTCCCCACTTATGGGATAAATTTTCTGCCCTAGAGAAAATCTGTTTACTCTTCCACTCCACCTCCTTAGATAAAGCTTGGCTGAAAGCCTGAAGTTTTACATCTTTTCCAAAACTATTTATTTTCTTCCAATGTAAATTGTCTCTGGTGGTGGTTTTTCTTATTTATGTGACTACATTATATTCTCTTTAACTCTTCTATGCTCTTTGCCTCCAAGTGTTCTGATAATGAGTTGGACAGACAAAATAATGATGACAACTGTAACACTAACTGGTTTGAAATATGTCCCCTTTTCATTCTTCCTTCGCAAGCTTGGGGAAAGTTTGCCCAGCCACTGCTCAGGTGCAGCTGTTCTGCTGTACTTGGAACACCTGGTCCTGTGGTTATGGCTATGACCATATGGCTATGACCTACTGTCCTTCTAGAAGTAATCAAGTGCACTTCATGTCATAAAACCCCACAATGGCAAAACAATGCCTCATAATCCACCAGGAATGCTCCAAACCACCTCAGGGCAAGTGCCTTTTAATGACTTTTTGCTCTGAGTTTGATCAGGTTCCAGACTATTTTAAGCTGAGAACACCATAAATGCTGGAAATTAGGTACTCCATTTCAGGAAAAATGCAAAATCCAGACTGCAAAGCAGAAATAGAGTTGTTACATTATGAGAGAGATAGCAAGGCTGCCTTAATAGATGGCATACAAGTACAGCTGCTTATAGTTCTTAACTGGTGTTGGCCCACGAAACGCATACTTAGAAAGGAAATCGGGGAGAGCTAACACATGCCTGGGGGCTTTGAAGTTGTTATTATCATCCACATGCATAAGAACGGGAGATCCTCTCTAGTCCAGCAAGTACTGAGAAATGAATGAGTTTGGCGCATACATCAAAGGTCTTCACTTGTAATTTGCTTAAGAGATTAAAAATGAAATATGAGGGAATTATTGAGGAAGAGCAAGCTGCTGTTTTTTCCCCCTTGCAGCAGGAAAGAACAATTGAGCATCTATTCTGACTGGAAGTGATTACTGAAAAGCTTTCTGACAACCTGGAGCAAAACAGCAGTTGCATCTTATTTTCACTGACATCAAATAAGCTTTTGATTTACTGAGACCCAACTGGACCTGTCCAGTGCCAAGGATTGTCTTTGAGAAGCAAACAAACTTCATAAGGCTCTTTTTTTTACAGAGCCACAATCTCTAAAGCAATGATTTGCCAGACCGTGAAATGTGCTCTGCATTTCAGCTCCCAGAAATGTTCTATTTCAGAAATAAACTAACAAAACCTAGTGACAAACACCTGAAGCTTGCTACTTTTCCCCTTCCTGTCAAATGTGATTTTTACTAAGGTTCTTGAGTCTGAGTAACCATTAGGAAGGAGAGAGTGTTGTCAAGTTATCTGTCATGGACAGATTTGGAGATGTGGAAGCTTGATAACAACTGTGGTCTTCTGGGGAAAAAATGACTATGAAAGCTTTGGAGATGGATGGAGGAGACAAGTGGCTTTCTGGAACAGCTTCCAGTAGGATTGCAGAGCATGGGAAACCCTTATTTTTGGGATTTGAGGAAAAAATGTGATGAATTTTTGAAAATAACCGAGAGATATCAGCAGAGGTCTAGATCATGTAAATCTTCCCATTCCACATCCTTTTCCGTGGCTGAGTCAGAGACATTGTGGAAGGACTTGTTGCTTCTGAATCAAGATCACATACCTTTAACTAGAGCCTGGCCTTCTTTGGCACTGACACAGGAAGTGATGGGTATTAGTCTATAACGTGACCCAAAATGCAAGATGCTGACTACAGATCATTTCCATGTTTACTTTGATAATTTCCTTGACAGTGCAAAACATGTATAGTTTCTTGACTTTATATCTATCGTGTGCCTTTTCTCTCTTTCACCACACAAATTCTTCTTGAGTGTTCTTAGTCCGCGTCATCTTCTTTAGGTTGGAATTTTACCTGCTCTTCTACATTCTGAAGTGGGTGGTCCTTAAAAATATTTTGGCTGTTCCTTTGTTGTTCCTTGAGCAGAATATCACCAGTCCAGCTCATTTATTGTTTTTATAACATGGAGGTACAAGGCAGTAGTAATAAAAATGAGAGTAGGTTTCCCAGTCAGAATTAATCAACTACATTTATGAGCATTGCTGCTCTTAATTTTTCTGCAGTGTTAAAATTGTCTCTTCTTAAAAGAGCCAGTCTCTCCCACATCTTTCAACCCAAACACATAAATAAGCGCTGAAAATTTTGAGGCAAGCTATTAGCTTGACCCACTGCTTTTCCAGTAAGACACCAAAGCACCTGCATTTGTGCAAGCATCCATTCAACACACCTTATTCCAGCTGTTACAAATGCTGATTTCACTATAAATTATGGATTCGGTCCTCTGCATTTTCCTGGCCTACAGACAGTGAAGTGACAACTAATTATTTTAAAAGAACATTAATGTACAGGATTTTCACATGAATGAAAGTGACCTCCATGCCACCACAGACCTGAGAACACCGCCCAGTGGCAGAAAGGAGCATGGAAAGAGGTGTCAGGAGATGCTTTGCTGCCAGAAAGCGAGTGCCAGGGGACAGAACTGGCCACCAGGAGCACTTACTTATAGAGTAAAACAGTGGGAAAACCGGCTGGATGGTCAGTGAGATGATTTTTTGAAATCTGCAGGAAAAGAGGACTTGGGGCTGAGATGCAGACCCTAAGTTTTTGAAAAAATTGAGCTATCAACAGGAGTTGTTGCCTACTGCAATTATAGCTCATTTACTATCAGAAAAATAGTATGTATAAACAGTGCATCAAATTATTGCTAAGCATATATTTGAAATGTCTTGAATTGTTTAGTGCTGTGAATAAGCCTGGTTTTAGAGAAAGAGAACTACATGGCACACCAGAGGTAAATACAGGTTTTAACTACTGACTTGTCTCTTTAAAGAGAGAGGAAGAGAGCAGGTGGAGGGGGGAAAACATAAAGGAAGAAAAACTTCGAAGTAGAATACATCAAATATTGTTTCCTTGGAAACAAAAAGGAAGATTACATCACAGGGTTCAAGCCTATGAATAGAAACCTATCAGTGCAGATACGGAAGAAACTCTTGTTCCTAGAGAGAAAATGTAGAAATGAAGATGACCTCCCTTCAGACAGTGCTGTCACAATGCAGTCAGCACAACCTGATCTTGAGGACCAGCAGTAAATTTAGCTGATGGTACATGACAGTCTTCTCTCAATTAGCTGTAGCAGTCAGCTCAGGGAACTGGTTCAGCTGGTGAGAAGAGGTACAATTTTCAGGCTGCTATAAATACCATCAGTGTCTCCAGAGCCCTGCTATGCTGCTGTGGCAGAAATTACTAAAAGTCTTCAGCCTGAACTCTAAATCCTTTGGGCAGCCATGACAGCACAGTGAAAACATCAAGTCTCTATTAATGTTTGTAAGAAAAAACCTGGGCAAAGCATCTCCGTGCTCTGGTGGGAGTTCAGGCCTTTGGACAAGACGAGTTGCAACTCACAGGAGTGACTCAGGGGTTCTGTCCTCCTGTGGTCCCCACTATGCCCTGCCCCTTCTCCTGTCTGTCTTTCCTGCTCCTGCTGCATTTGTGTGACTGTCATTTGTGTGCTGAGGGCCGTGGGGGTGAGCAGGAGCACCTGAGGAGGCTCTTGAGGCAGGCACAGGGGTGGCTCAGCACACACTGAGTGCCTGCCCTTGCTGCGAGCTCGTGGTCCCAGCAGTGGTGGGGGCCAAGCTCCTGCATCCTGCTAGTGTGAACTGTGATTGCAAGCGTTTTCTGTTTCTGAGTTATGTTTCCTGATGCTATGGAATATTTATACCATTAGTTACTAAACCAAATAATGATGTTTTCATTGTTACAGATGAGTTCCTTTGGACTATGCAGTGGTTCATCTTACAACCTTTATTTTTTAGTGACATGGAACTTTCTCTCTGGCTTTGCAGCCGAACACTCATGTGAATGTGTATATAGAACACTGCTAAAAGGATAGCTCCAAAATCAGGCAATTCATGCATCTTATGGGCTAATGTAGCTAAATCTGCCTTCGGAAGACTAAAGCCTTGAATAAATCATATTATTGTATAGTCTTTCCATATGTTTAAAAACAAAATCGATTTGCTATGGCTCTGTTAGGAAACAATCCCCTTCAAATTGAAACACAGATTTGTTCCATCAGTTTGTGTGTGATAACACGGGGCCTGGTCAAATTTCCACTTTCTGGTGGGAATCTTCTTGGTTTGAATGGAGATCTTAGTGTGACCGACAGCTCACAGAAGATTGCTCCTTCCCAGAGCTGACAGAGCAGGGACTGGAGATGCTGGTAAATGAAAAGATTTCTGAAATGCCCCAATGTCATGGATGTTGATGGTGCTGTAATATATATGTATGTATACATCCTTCCCTGGCACTGCTCATTATAAGGCATAGCCAAATCAATGAAACAGCATATGCTCCCAGCTGCTTTAGCCCCAGGACATGGTGTGCCAGGTGGCAGGACTCTACTCTTGTAGCTTTTTTTCCATGTCTTGTAACATGGAAAAAAAATACTCTTAAATCTACCAGAGAATCTCAGCTTTCCTTGACAGGGAAGAGGAGGAGGAATCTAAGTTTATTGCCCTTGTCAAGAAAATAATGAAAACAATGAACTTTAAGACAAATAATAAAATCCCATGCTTTGTAAAGACATTCTCACAACGGGAAAGGGTATATATGTGTATGATACAAGAGTTCTAAACATCTGGGGCTGGCAGAAATACACTTCTTTCTTTGGTAGATAGAGAGGTCACTTGCATGTGTCTGAGTCTAGCTGTGATTCTGGATCCAAGACTGCTATTACCATAATAAATTTTTAAGATCCCAGAGCAATAAATGTCTAGTGCTAAGGGAAATCTGGATAAGATTTTAACCTTGTAGTTTGTGTCAGTCTTCAGTTTAATCTTGTGTTTTAATTTGAAAGAATTGTAAGGGATTTGACATACTTCTTTTCATGGGAAGGGTGGTTTGAGTGGGGAGGGGATGCTGATATGATGGTGCTTTCTTTGACCTGCTTGGGTTCGCTGCTGTAATATCTCATCTCTGAATCATTGTGCCCGCACAGTTTGCTTTTTTCTTTTCAAAATAGAAGTTCTACATTGTAAGTGGATATTCCATGGTGCAATGGTCTGCCAGTATAATTGCAGAGTTCCAGAAGTGCTCTTCCAATACATTGCATGGGACAACTACTAGAATATATAGATATTTTTAGGATTTTTTTCCACGTAGCCCAAAACAAATTTCTTTATTTTTTAGCAGACCACTACCTTTATTGGCAGGCAAGCATTTCTGAGCATTGGGATGACTGGATGAACAGCCTGAGAAAGGTGTATTATTATTTGTCTCTTAAAATGCTTTTGGATGGCTGGCCAGTCATTCTGCCATGGCACTGGTACTTGACATCTGACCAAAAGGAAGTGGGATAGCAGAGATGCTGTGAAGTTGACATATGTCTGGTGTGAAGCAGGCTGGATTAGAAACTGGAGGACTTGCTGGAGGTTAATAGTGATGGTAAAATCAACATGTAACTACATGGAGGTGTAATGGAGAATAAACTGATTTCTTTTTCTTCCAAAAAACTGACAGTAGGCCAAGACATCAGGTGAATTGAAGAACGGTGTGAATTGATAGAAAACAATTTTGGTTGTAAAAATCTAAATACTCCTTTGTGTTACTGACTTCTCCCAAGCACTCCCTGCCTCTCTGAAGAGCCACATCCTGCTATTCTGCCTGATCAGATGAACTGTTTAAATTAAAAGCACTCTGAGACTAACATGTATGCCAGAACTGTTTTCCTTGGTACAGTTTTCATTTCTTGTTATATTATGTCTCCTTTGTTTAATTCAAATATGTAGGAAATCAAAAAGATGGTCACTGATTTTTAATCAGTTGTGTATTCTAGTCAGGTATCAGCTAATTACACGCGGACAATTAACAGTTGCATCTGAGAAATGTGTTGCTTAGCCTTCACCTGTGCAGGGCATGTGAGGCTGGGACTTCCCTAGGACAGCTGAGGAGGAAGAGAGCAGTCTTCCCTGGCCTGTGACAGTATTTGGTCCCAGGATCCAGGAGCTGGGGGACAGCCTCTCCCTGCAGCCGAGTGCTGCCTGGCTGAAGCAGCTGGTTCTTCACCAGTGTAGGTTTTCCTTTTGCAAAACTCTTGGCTAAGGAGCATCTTCTGGTTATTATTTCTTTAAATCATCTTGGTTTTGGCCATTATAGATTGAACCCTTTAGAAATGTTCTCTGCATGGCTGACCTGGTCAAGTCACGCATACTGGTACATCCAAGCATGGCCATACCCACAAAAAGTGTGCAGCTGTTTGATAGTTACACATACACACCCAGTGGATTGGAAATGCAAGTCAATAAAGAGAACAAAAAGTAAATTTAATTTTTCAAATATTCTTAGTTTGAATAGTGTCTGATAAAATATTTTTCCCTCTAGTGAGAACAGCAAAGAAAATTGTCTTTGAGTCCAGCCCTGGGATCCTGCTGTGTCTCTCTTGTGAATGAGCAATGAAAAGTGGCCATTCATTGCTGAATGATTATTTTTCCCCTTCAGTGGTGTGTGGGGGGAGAAACCCTCCAAAATCCAAGTCTTCTATGAGTCCAGCAGACTAAAAGCATCAGGAAACCTCTGGAGGGAAGTAAAAAGTTATGAATGGAGAATAAAATACTGGTGCAGAGCAAAAGGGCTCTTGTGTATAAAGAGCAGATGGGAAAATGTTGAGTTTCAAGTTTAAAAGACAAGGATCTGAATCTCATTCAGCTGAGCAGGGGAAGTGGTTTGGGTTTCCTTTCCTTGGAGGTTGGTTCCATTTGATGAATTGTCGAGATGGGCTATAAATGTTTAAGATTTATAGGAAAGGCTCCAAGTCATACTAATGAATGGCTAAAAATAGATATGATAGGAAAATATAAACTGACAAACAGATCATCCAGCACAACAATAACTTCATAATCATGCAACTGTTGCCAGCTGAAGATGGGAGACATGGCTTCAAAATGAGCTTTTGTTTTTCACATCTGAAAGTTAAAGGAGTCGGAGTGGAAACAGATGTTCTTGAAAACAATGTGTCAGAATAACTCTAGTAACAGCCAATTGTCGCCAGAGCTGGGCAAATAATTCCTTGCTTACTCTTCACTGGCTGATGGTTTTCCAATGGTGGGTGGGGTTTTTGTAAAGAATTGATTTATTTATTTATTCATTGTAAGCAACCTAAATGATGTTGGTGCAAAAATTTTCAGTGTCTCACTTCTTACAGTTCTCTGCTTCTCGGGAATTTTTGTTGAAGAGCTGTTGATCTTCCAAAAGCAATCTTAAGGGCTTTGATGGATCATTTTGGTTGTAAATGTTTGTGAATATTTCATTTTTGATATTTAATATTAGATGAATTGATGAGTTATAATTGTTATTGAATTATGAGGAATTAGATGCTTTGTTTTCATAGAAAGGGGTTTGTAGAACAGCAACTGTCAGAAGTGTTTTGCACTGGGAATAACCACAGGAGTAGATCTTGCCTACCACAACAGCAGAATTATTGAATTTTCATTTTTAGCAAATGTCTGCCGAACACCTACAGAAGAGAAACATTCAACTCAATGGCTGATGTGTGGACAGACAGAAGCATCAAAGATCCTTTGTGCTGCTATGAGCTTGGTCTGTGCTGGATGTCTGCTTAATGTGCTGGAAGATCTTTGTGGTTGTGAAGATGACTGGCAACCAGCAGGACTAGTCTGCAGCGATTGGGGGACCCCCATTCTTTGACAAGTAACATTTTGTGTGAGGGGAGGCTCTGCCCACATCTTGAGCAACAGACAGATCAGAAGCGTGAGCTGGATCCCAGTCTTGCTTTTGAATATGATGTTTAAGAACTGATGTATTTATCAGCTGCTGGACTTGCTGTGCAGATTTTCTATTCGTACTATTGTGAAAACATTTTTATTTGCAATGGTATTTCCACTGGGAGATGCCTTTGTCTTCAGAGTAACATCCCTGAGAGCGATTCCAAAAGTTAATTTGTGGAGAATACTGCATCTTGTTTTGCAGTATTCAGATGCCCCTTTACAAAGTAAAGTACAATATGTTATTCTTTTTCAGGTACCATTATTCCCCTGTCTTGCTGCAACCTTATTATCTGAAAAGTGAGCAGAGCTCAAAGATTTGGGGAAGTTGTCATGGACACTTCATTCACTTTAATTTAGTAATAAAATGAGAAAACTCTAGATAAGATATGATATGGCAACATCACAGAAGTTGCTCTGCAGGGTGCAGAATGGCTACTGGCAGAGAAGGAAGGAAAAGGACAATTTTTAAGAAAATGAGACAGGGAAAAGTTTGCTTGAACAGCTGGGGTTGTTGAGCATCAAGATGATGGAAGGATGTTACGGAGGCAGAAGCAGGCGGAGGAGAGACAGAGCCAGATCCTCAGCTAACATTGCTGGGTATTTTTAGGAGTGCTTCCTGAGAGTGCTTTCTGTATATAAACAGTCAAGGTTCCAGGAGGCAGTGGTGAGGGGGAGCAGTGTAACTCAATGATACTTGTACTGCAAATAGTACATTGCAGAGAGCAAACTGTTTGACTTTATTAAACTGCAGCCTCCTGCAACAGATCAAGGGTCTAGTTTCTAAGCAAAATAATTGTAGCCTAAAGAAAACTTAAATGTTGAAAGTCCCTTAGGCCCTATCTTCCTGTTTGACTTGGCTTCAGAAGTTGCACATAGTGTTTGAACCTTAAACTATGAAGTAAATTTGCAAAGCACAAGCTATTTTGAAGCCCCTTTCCACAGTAACACATAGCCTTGTTATCAGAAAAATACAGGACAAAAAACAATGGGAGGAGGATCAAGTCTGGCAAGTGGGCTTGACACTGCTTTGCAATTCTGGTGGGGCTGGCAGGAGCTGTGCAGATCTGGTCTGGGCATCAGGGCTATGCAGGAGAACGGTCTTGGTGGGCAGTGTCAAGGTTAAAGCAGAATTGGAGCCACGGGCTAACCTGGAACAGGGCAGTGTAATGCAGAACCAGGGTCTATCCAAGACAGCTTCCCTCCACCCTTGTTTACAGGCATGGGGGGTTATTTAGGGTGCTGTACCCAAAGAGTGGTCCTGTGTGTGCTGGAAGCAAAAACTGTGGATGAAGATGCTCCCATTGGAGAGCCATCTTTGCTGCAGCAACTCCAAAGTTACCTGTGCAAGAAGGAATGAATCAATGCACCTGCAAGAAAAAAGCTGACACTCTTTGCGGTTGCCTCTACAAATGGTGAGTACCTGGACAATATCTTAGCTGGCATTTCTTTCCATGGGAAACCTGTCCTTGGCACCATCTCTTTGCATGAAACTTGTTGAAAATTTCTGTCCTCTCTTCCCTTGGCTCCTTACACAGCAGATTTATGATCTCATTTTCCTTTTACAAATAAAACCCTAAGTGCAAATCCAAAGGATAAATAACACAGTGCAGACATGCCCATGGCAATATTCTCTGTATCACTGCGGAAAGTCTGAGAGGAAAAGCTAGTGAAGGCAAGATACCTCATGTGAGGAAACTGCTCTCATGCTTTTGTGCCAGTTCTGGAGGTTGGAGAGCAATCTTCTTGTGCTTTTCCCTAAACATCCTACTGCAGCTCAGGCAGACTTCAGGTATCTTGTCTGTAAAAAGAGGCTAAGGCACCCATCCTTCCTGGTGGGGTTTTTGTGAGGGAGATAGACCAGCTGCACCACAGTCCTCAAGGTTTCTCCTTCATACGGACAGAATGGACAGGTGCTCATAAATAAACCTCAGCATTTGCTCTGCACTGGGTTAAGGGTAGGGAAAATGGTAGTGGTGTCACTGCCACTCTGCCCATTAATGTCTCTGCTCTTCTGATTGCTTCCACCCTGCCTGTGGCCTCAACTGATGTGGCTTGGGCAGGAAATGTTTAACCAGGGCACTGGGCAAGTGCCACAAAGGCACCAAACCTGCAGGGCTGAGTGGGGCATCTTTCAGCTGACTCGGCAGCATTGAAATGGACAGCTCTAGCCAGGACTAAACACCTCATGTTAGCAAGGGTGGCTGTGGGGGAAGTTATTCCTCATTTCTTGGGCTGAGCTGGTGGTTTACAACTCTGAATCTTGAAATTATACCACAAGATATATCTGGAACCACCCCCAATATTGTTTTCATTCTCTCTTGATTTCAGCTGCAATTTTAAGAGGCTTTTGTTTAATGAAGCACTGGAGCAATAAGTGTCCTCAGTGTGCAGGACATGGGTGTCAGAGGTTAGGACTTCATTGTTATCAATACAGAGCCTGCCCCTGTGCCCCTACCAGGCCACCTTCATGGTGCTGCAGCCCTCACAAAGAGGGGAGCTGATGGTGGGCTCAGGAACATTGTCTCCTGAAGGGAGGAGAACCTGGAAGGAGATAAGGGGACCTGCCTCATTGTCTGACCTTCACAGCAATGCATAATGTTCAAAATAGCTCAGGCACTTCCAGAAAGGGATTTTTTTTTTTTTTGTTCTGGGATTGGATATTTACTTTATTCTATTTGGGTTAGTGTTTTTGACCTCTTATTTTTTATTGTTTAGTTGGGTTTTCTTCCCATGTTGAAGAGGAAACTTCTACTATACACTTGTAAGGGTGATAAGAGCCAGAAGCCCTGCTCTGCCAGTGCCTGAGCTTACCTGGTAGGCTGCCACTCCGGACAGATGGATTGATCCCAGCTGCATGGATGGCAGGGAAAACTATGGCCTGCCCTGGCTGGCTAAAATAGTCACACAACAGCCAACTTTAGGTTCAGTCAATCTCACAAGTTGTTCACTTTAAGTTCTGCCCTGCAACCACATATGTTTCCAGATGTGCAGCTCACTGGAAATTATGACCTGTCCTGATGGGCTCAGTGCACGGAGATTTTGGACTGTTGTGTTTCATACACCCCTTGTGCTTTAATATAGTGCTTGGCATGGGCTGAGTTACAGAGGCTTGAAGGGAGTGGTTAGTAAGGCAACTGAAATACCACTCACAAAACAGCTTTGGCACAGTCTGTAATAAAAAAGAATCCCCAGACAGATCAAGGTGGAAAAGACCCAAGTGCCAGGAGTGGTTCAGTCACCATGCTCACTGAAATCTAATACCCTTGCTGTGGCAGGCAATAAGAGGCCTGTGAAAACTATAACCTTACTGATTTTTTCCATCATTAGCTATGACCTCGCTTCTGACTGCTTACTCCAGTCTCAAAGGATGGGACCCTTTGTGGAGGGAAGACCTGTGCCTCTGTTCCCCGAGAGGAAATTAGTCTGTAGCATTGCAATGCTTTACTTAATATGTTTATGAAAGTGGAAATACCACCTGAATTCCTCTACAGACTCTGCAGGGAAATCATGTTTCCATATTGCATTATGAGAAATGCAGCAAAGGTGTGCTATGCTCAGTTAATATTTTTAATGTATGGAGGTAAAAGAAACTTCAGTTCAGAAGAAGTATATGCTTCCCTCTTTCTATTCAACATCCATGGTGCTATAAATACAAACTGCTGGGTACTTTCAGAACTGAGAGCCTTTAAGACTTCTCAAGGGAAAACATCACACCAAATTAATCTGCCGTCAAGTGGAAATTCTATATTGTTTGCATTTGCCAATGTTCTGTATGTGGCTGTAATTGCACTGAAGCAAATATCTGCTTCGAGTTCTTCACAAGATTAAATGTGGCCAATTGAGCGTAAAAGAGTAATTGAAATGCAGAGCTGCTGCTTTGGATTTGTTAGAGGCATTGCTCATTTTTGCTCTGACATGACGACACTAGGTTCTGACTTTCCATTAAAACAGGGAAATTTGGGGATTGTGATTTCAAGCGTCGGGTTGCAAGCTAAGAGGAGGACATTAGTGCCTGGCACTGTGCTGCCCTGCAGTGTGCCAGTGGGCAGTGTGCCTTGGGCATACTCCTTGCTCCATGCGTGCAAGGGGACACCCTCTGACCAGCAGAGAGGCTGTCAACAGCTGCGCCCCAGGGTGCAGTGTCTGCTTGAGAGCTCCAGAATTGGCTCCTGAGGATTTCATGGTCCTTAAGTTCTGAGTATTTGCCATAGATTTGAAGTGAAAAGGACTTGTGAAGGTCCAGCAAGAGCCTCCGTGGCTTGTAACAGAGGGAGCCCATGGTCTGAATTAGATCCTGACTGGTGTCACCATGTCAGACCAAAGGACCATGTCAGCTTGCAAAACCTGCAGTCTCACCCTAAGCCAGCTGGATGTAAAATGTTAAAGATTTGCTTAAAAGCCTCATGCTTTCTTTTTATTTTTACTAGTTTAGTCATTTTCCCTCTTGCCAAATAAATGCAATTATAAGCAAGTAAAAAGTATTTTTTCAAGTTGACTGTGCTGCCTTTTAATGCTACATGAAAACCCAGCTGCTCTCTATGCCCTGCCCAACAGGTAGTTAAATAAACAGGCCCAGGTGAGCAAAACGGCCAGTTTGAATCCTTCTTTATTTAATTTTCTTTCCAATTAGTGGGCTTATGCAAAAAATACACGCCTAGCAGCTCCTAACAATTTGCTCACGCTCAGCCTTTCCCCAGAGTTTCTCCATGCAGTCCATACAGAGCAATCGTGACAGCATCCTTGCACTCTTCAGTGAGGGCAGCAGCTCTTGGGCTGCTGCCAGGAGACAAACCTTCTTGGCACTAGCAGGCCTCTGCTCCTCTGCCTGTGCCCCTTCCTAACTGGAGGTCCAACTCCCGAAGCTGCTGGAGGAAGCCAGAGTTGGGGCAGATCCCTCTGTGGGAGCGCACAGTCTGAATGGCGGCGGTGAGGGACATCCCTTCACAGATCATTAAGAAAGCCAGGACAAGAGTTGCAGACCGACTGATTCCCATTGCACAATGAACCAGTACTTTGCCTGCAAAAAGGAGAGAGATTTGCAATTATGCCAGCAGGCCTCATGGTGGGGGTTATTGTGCTGGAGCAGAGATGGAAGCTGGTACTGGGGCTGGGCAAGCAGGTGTGTGCAGCCCTGCAGTGCAGGCCTGATACAGTTCCCCTGGTTGGGCAATATTGAGGTTTTTACTGGCTGGGGACAGAAAATTCATAATTGTTTTTCCAGGATCCATGGTTGTTTGTTTGAGCTTAGCTGCCAGCCTGACAGCACACCCTTATCCCTCCTGCCCAGCCTGCCATCCATTGTGTCCCTGCTTGCTCATGTGTGGTTTTGGGAGTGATGGACTTGCTGGCAAAGTTTCAAGAGTTCACGCTTGAAGGCCATGCTGTGGGAAGCAGCCTTGGCAGGTTACTTACTACCAGAGGGCTTGGAAACCTGGGATTTCAGAAGTGCAATGCTCATGATTGCTCACTGCTGTTACAGCAACACTCCTGGTTTTCCACAAGCTCTTTTTTCTTCTTTGCTTAGGGCAGTAATGCTCTCTGAGGGTGCTGACTGCTGTCCAGGCTTTTTTGGAAATGTGTGAAGAAAATGGGCATTATCATTAAGAACAGCTGTTTGTATATGGCATTTGCACCAGCTCACTTATGCATTTTTTTCCTATAGCCTACCCCATACTAATCACTGTCCTTCCCTAATGCCTTTATTTTCCCCTGCTTATTAAGTGACCAGTAGGAAGACAATTTATGAAATGTTTTTAGTTTTCCAGAGATTTCAGTGCATGGTGTGCATCTTTGTTAGGAGTTCATCAAGAGTAACATCATGAGTCCTTCCCCTGTTGCTGTAAGTGAGCCTCAGGGAACACCTTCCAGGAATCCAGCAGTATAACTCCCTCCTCTCTGCTCTGCTTTTGGCTTTCCTCCTGTGATCATGAATGGAAGCAGCCTAAGAACCTCAATTCTGTACTGCAACTGCCTCCCAGGTTTCCAATATGTGACTTTGATCCATCTTGGAAGGAGATTAACATTTTTTAAATGGTCTTACTTGAAATCAGAGAAAATTTTTTAATTAAAGGAAAATTTTGCTCTCAGATGGAAGGAGTCAGGTTTGTGGTCCTTTCCCTCTAGATGTAAACAAAGAGCTCATTCTGGAACCTGAAAATTTGCGTCTTGTGAAACGCTTCAACTTTCACAAAAATGGTAAGATCAATGAAAAATTTTTCATTGGGGGTGAAACACAATTGTTATATAACTGTTCTACTCAATTATAATCATGCCTGAACATTTTCAAGCTCTCTTGTCCTTTGCTGCAGTCAGATCTATTTTTCTCACAGAGACTACGGCCCAGCAACTCAGCATTATTAGAGTAACAAGTGATTAGAAGCAGATATGAACTTCTGACCACCTAATGGACAGCTCTGTCTCCCATTAAGGCAGCTGAAGAAAATGTCTTCTTAGCATGGAAATTTCCAAACAGTTCTTCACTGGAAATCTTCACAAGTTTGAAACAAAGTATTTTCTACCTTTTCCTGAATTTTATTTTTTTAGACTGTCACATATGTGGTCTCTTGTTCACTCATTGCATAGCTGTACAAAATGCAATTTAGTGGCGGTACAATTTATATCCAGAAAAGATGAAAAATCAGCAGTGACAATCCCATGTTGCTTTTTTCCTTTGGAGATGGAATAGACTATCTCAGATGCTGCTTCTCTGCAAAATGTAAGGAGGGTTAGAAAGAACAGGCAGCTTTTCAGGGCTCGTTCCTTGTTTTGTTTGTGCTTACAGCATCTTAATCTCTCTATTACTAGGGAGCGAGACAAAAATATCCTTGTTGGATGATAAGCCTAGATCCAGACAAAAACCTCAGACTGATTGCCCCCATCTCCCCAGGTGTTAATTCTGGGTACTTTGTGCACAGCTTTTAATCTTAAATCCCATTTTGTTTATGCCAGAGTATTTATTTAGCAACCATTCTAGTTCTGACTAATGATGAGGGCATAGCCACATGCTTGGAGAGGGTGAGCATGTGTTGTGAAAACCTGCTCTGGCCAGCAGGTTGAGAGAAGTGTTGAATTCCACGATGTGTGTGACACAGCCACCTCTCATTATCCTGGCATGAGAAATCCGAGCACAGCCCTAAAGATAGACATGTCTTCAGTAGAAATAAAGGGACAAATATAGTCTCCAAGGAAGTGGCAAAAACAGCTCTGGTGACAGCAGACTTGGACCAGGCATCAAAACCTTTGGGGGAAGGAAGAGGTTTTCCAATGTAAGGCCAGTTTTGCAGAATTTCTGTTTCTGTTTTCTCATTCAGATACAGTTTCACAGAATTTACTGAGATATTGATGCCCTTATTCAAGTTAAATTGCATGTATCTGTCAATTCCATTAACTTCCTGAAAATTCTTGGAAGTGAAGTCCTGCTTTTTATGGGCATATGGAGAAATGTTTTGCACCCTGCTAAAAGATAATGCTAATTTGAATTTCCATCAGACTTCTTTTTCAATGTGCTGCACTTTTATTAGCCTTCCCACCAACCTTTTAGGGTATGTATGCTGTATTATCTTCCCCAGAGGAGGCACTTGGGATCCAAATAACCCTAGTCTGAGATTTTCAGAGGAGCATAAAGGAATCAGGAGCACAATTTCACTTTGAAAAATACTGCAAAAAGGACTAGGCCAAAGAATTTTTGAAAAATCTTTACTTCAGTAGTTTGCAGGAGGCCTAACCGCAATGTGGTGGCAGGGATGGGAAATCCAGACATTCACCCAAACGTGCACCCCAAATAACAGAAGCCAAGGAACAAAATGTTCTGAAAATTTTTCTTGGAATCACTCTTTTTTGGTTTTTTATTTTCTTTGTCTGAAAACTTCTGAGCTACCAGCACTCTACAACTAAAAGAAAAAGAATTTATGGTTTGAACTGCATCATAAGGGAGAAAAACATACAAGAAACAACAGAAAGAAATGGCCTTGATGTTAGATTTTATTTTGCATCACTATATATTTTGAAATTAAATCTAAATTTGGGCATAAACTGGATGGGGGACAGGAGACTTGATGTTCTGAATCTATTTTTTTAAAAATTGTTTGAGTTCTTTTTTTTTTCCCCTCCCTCACCTGTAAGAAGACTTCTGCCTTTGAAAATACTCTGCCCCAGCAGCAGTCTTGAAGTGAAGACCAAACTGAGCACAGGTACAGATGCTGCTGTTAAATATTGCCTGTTGTGTTT
Organism: Eopsaltria australis; assembly: GCA_034509425.1. NCBI lineage: Eukaryota > Metazoa > Chordata > Aves > Passeriformes > Petroicidae > Eopsaltria > Eopsaltria australis. The sequence continues at coordinate 1,322,187 of JAVTVJ010000525.1, forward strand.
TTGTTGGAGGCACAGAAGGCAGAACAAATGCCAGGCTCCTGCTTGTACAGGCTGGCTCTCTATTGTTTTGTGTCTGAGAGGAGACAGTGTCCAGAAGGAATACACTGAATTTTCTTCCCTGTTTCTCTGGCTTATCTGCACTTCAGAAGAGTCCTCCTGTATCAGCAAACAGCTTTAGAAGGTGTCTCAGCAAAAACCTGGACAAGGCCCAAGTATTGACCTTGGTCCTAATCTGCATGGCTCTCTAACTACTTGTTCCCATGAGGATGTAGGTATATTATCTCTCTTACAAGTGCAATACGTATTCCAACATTGTTAACCTCTGTGCATAGTGAAACAAAGGCTATGATAAATGCTGGTACACTGACAATAAAATACTTGTTTGTTGCAGATAAATCAGTCATGTGAAATGATTTAATTAATGTAAAATTGCTCTAATGAAAGCAGATTTGAATTTACTGTGTGATTATTTTTAGCAAACAAATTGAATGTTAAACTTGAGTAAGGAAACAAAAGCTGTGTTGCTATTTGGTTCTGTTTACACGGTCAGACCCTCGTCTCTTAGCAGTGGCTGCAAATGGGTGAGGTGACACTCTGAACCCCTGGTGACATTGTGCATGTGACTGGCGCCTGGAGCATGTCTGCTCCGTGGGCTGACTGCAGTGGGTGATTCCAGCCATGCCATCAGCCCCTCACGGGATGCAGCTGAGATGTCCCAGCACTCGGTCTTGGATTCCAGGGTGGCTGCTGGAGCAAAGCCATGGAGAGCAGCCTTCACAGGGGCAATTGTGTGTTCCCCTGTCATGTGGCAGGCAAGGAGGTTATAACCACATCTCCTGTACCACAGAATCTGTGCCGTGAGCTGCCATCTTCCAACTGTGCCTTCCCCACCCCATGTGGTTTAATGTACAGTGCAAAGAGAAGCTGGACTGGTCCCACATTAGAGGAACCATGTCGCAACCTTCTCTCCGAGCATGAAACAGGATCCCTTAGGAATAATGAGATTAACTGAGGAAAAGTAGGGGCACTTAACTTCTGGCATTATTAAATCTTGCAATCCTTATTTGAAATTTTGCACCACACATCTCGAGCTACGTTTTGCAGAGGCAGACAATAACTGTCATCTGTCTGGGATTTGTGCAGAACAATAACACTTGGTTTTTAACAGTGGATTATGGATATTCTATCCAGCTCATGCCTGCTGTAACTCTACTAACATCAAAGGGTTTGCACTAGGGATAAAGTTTGCACATTCAACTTTGTTGGCCAAATTCAAGTTGGGAAATTCAATGTTGTTGAACAAAATCAGTCATTAAAATGCATAATAACTTATTGTCCTTTTGCTAATCATCATTAAATGAGCTAAATGTCCTAAACTAGTCCTTGCTTTCTTGCAGGATGGATTCAATTTGGCTTAAGATGAGGCTCCAGATCTGTCACCCGTAGTCAATGTCCCAGCTGCCCTCACTCCATTGGATCCAGCAGAAGTATTCTGCTCAGCAGGAGAGCTCAGCTGGGCTAATGGGCCTGAGGGGCTTGCTCCATGATTTTCTCATCTCCTGTTAGGTTTAGCCAGGTGCAGAATCCACTGCTTATTTCTTGATTAATCCAGTATCTGTTTTGTCACAGCTGAAAATAGCAAGAAGCCTACGGAGAGCTTTAAATAGTGGCAAGTCCTCTCTTCCCACGCCTTCAGAGCAGGTAAGAGCTGTCATCTGCTGCAGAGTGGGAGGTCAGACTGATGTATGTAATGCACCTACAGTGGAGTCAAGCAAAAGGACACTTTTCTCCAAAGTTAAGCAGCTGTCATAACTCCCACCAACAAGAAGGTGACAGGAGAGGGAGCCTAGTTTTTCATTTGTTCCACTGAAGTGGAGGAAGAGAAATGACTTTGAGAGAGTCTGCCATTTCGAGATTTTAATGGGTGATTTTAACCTGCCTGTTTTAAACATGTTCAGAGGTCAATAAATGGCAAAGCTCTCTACTTGGGAATCTTTTTCTCAGCACAGTGTTAGTTTAATAGTTTTCATGACATGCTTTCATCAAGTTCTCTTTCCCTCCCCCTTCTGTTAGACTTTACAAAACCCTACTGATTTACTTTAGGTTTAGCTGCACTCCAGAGAAATGCAAATTGCACAGGTGGCCATGCAAAGGGTCAAGACTGATATTCAAGGTGTCCTTTAAGCTTGAGCATGAGGAAGAAGGCCAGAACTTTCCCAGCTCTAGATTTTTCCTTGTAGGGAAGGGGACAGATTGTGCATCTGCTCACTCTTGTCTGAGCCTTCCCAAACAGCTCAGTTACGTGGGCAAAGAAACAGCCAGGCTGTGCTGAAGGAAAGGCAACCAAGGAAGTAGGGATCGTAAAATCATGCTGATATGGCATGGCTGCAATAATAGTGCATGAATTTTCTAATTTCTGCAACAAATATGATGAAGGAAGTCAGGGTGTGATGCAGCCATTGACCACTGTAACAAGAACAGCTCCCAGTTAGGAGTGAGTGCACACCCCTCTGCTTCCTTTTGCTCACACTCTGGCACTTGAGTTTTAATAAACTGCCTTAAAAACAAAGTTCTTACATCACCAAAGAGAATATTCTGTTCAGCTAAGGTAGAGATCTGGAATAAATCTGTCTATGCTGTTTTCTGGACTTGTGGTGTAAAGCATCAGAATTTTTTTCAAGCATAATGGGAGCAACAGTTCTTACCTAATTCTAATGAGTACTTGATTCATAGTTTTAAATATGCTTGTGCCTCATACAGTCTTAACTTTGACTTGTCCTCTTAGGAAAAAAGGATAATGTATTTCCATTTAAGAAAAAAAAAATGTTGAATTTGCTTGTAATAGTTAAGCAGCAGTCTTAAGTGACTTCTCAACCAAACAGTAGTACTTCATTACATCCTGTGTTTAATATGAACAGGCCTCTTGTCACCTGGTATATTTTTTATGTTGTTCAACTTCATTGCTTATAATAAACACTACTTTTTTTCTTCTTCTAAATGATGTGAGTAACAATCCCCTCCCTGTCTCATCCCTGCACAGGTCATGGGTATTTAGCTGCTAAATTTCTGTACATCAGGAAATTATGCTTCCAGAACATCTTGTTTATATATTTTCTAAACTGTTGCGCTTTCCTCAAAATGATGAATGTCAGCAACAGCTGGACAGCATATGATTAAATTTCACCTTGTCTCCATTCCCAGAACTCTGCTTCCATATGGAGTTCAGTAAAGCAATATTAAAAGCATGAGAGTAGGAATAAATATGCCTTAAGCTGTAACTTGTTCTGCATTCATAACTTAGTATTTCGGCATGCATTTTGCAAAGCACTAGTTTTGTTTGCTATTGTGGCTTCCACAATTCATCTGTTGTTTTCTGTCTTTCGTCAATTGATTTAGAACTTTGCTTTTACACACACGTGAATAGATTTAGGATCTTACCTTTCCCTGGAGCACTGCCAATAATGGCTTCAATTGCAAATAGTGTATGCTGTAATAGAAATGGGTGAAAATCCAAATTCCCCAAATGCAGCCCTAAGTTGCACAAAGGCAAATATTTTCTAACAGAACAGATCAAGCCCTCCAAAGGGCAGGAAACGCACAGGTACCTAGCATGAAGGTACACTGCTTGTAGTTACTGTGTCTCCCCTTTCTGGCTAGTATGGTGTGGATCAGATCTACCGATGCATACGATTAAGCTGGGTAGTTAGTACTTTAGGACCCTGATTGCGATTAAAGCTCACCATGATGCAAGCAAAACAGTTTGCTGAGTGTATAACTGTTCTCTTAATAAATCGCATACAGTTTTGTGGCATAGAGATGACTTGCTTTTTTGAAGGCTCGCCCTTAATAGTAGTGACCCCCCATTAACTCCAAAGCTCTGGTGTTGTACCTCGCATGTATTTAGCGAATCTGAGGATTTTGTGGGTTATCTTCCTATTTCAAGGTTATACCTTTTCTAGCAACAGCATGACGTTATTCCTGGCTAGTGGTGTTGCTTAAGCTCCCTTCTACAGAATTGCTTTCTAGCAAGTTCTTCCCTATTATGTGTTGGTAGGACTTGCACAGATTGTAGCATTACAGTTTAATCTTCCTACTCGAATATGATGCTTACACTTGTCTTTTATTTTCAATCCCATCACTAATTTGAAAAGATCAAACAATGTGCCTCTTTCCAGGTCAGTGTGTCGTTGTAGGTAATAAAAGACACTTGCTATTTTGTCTTGTGGTGATGAATAACACTAGGCACAGGGAGAACCCCTTTAAGAGCCTGCTTAGTGCATCCTTCCCTGTTTCAGGGAAACAAGAACTCCCACTCACTGTAGGAGTTCAGGAGGCAGGTAGGATGCTACTTGGTTTGGGCATCTCCATCCTTACCCACATGCAGGTAGATGGTTTATTTCAAATAATAATTTGCAATTTGGTAACTTGCCCTGCTTGCCTGCTATGCAGAAGATATGCAACATGCACAGATGGTCCAGTTACCTCTTGGGGAATTCAGTGCTGCTTGGATGTAGTGAGCAACTGGATAGAAGTGAATGCTGAGATCAAAGTTTGGGTTGTCCTCTGCTTCTACTCCGTAGTAATCCACAGGCAAGTCGTTGTAGAACTTGGGCCCAGTGTTGATGCGAAATCTCCCGGCAGCAGCATTCACAACGTGGGAGATGCCCATGCGGCTCAGCTGTGCCTTGTCACGAGCAACATACCTGGGAGAAAGATGGGGAATTATATTTGCCTGCTGCACTGCAATTCAGGGAAGAACATGCTGCTGATGGTGAATTTGTTACAACTGCAGGAAGTGGTAAGTGGCTATTTTTTTGACAGGTTGATTGGACCAAAGTGTCCATCAAAATGCTTTGAGACAGAAGTGACTTGTTAAGAAACTAACTCTTAGATTTCCCTCATTTTTTTCCAAGCATATGTTTAGATGGTTCTCAACTGATTAAAGGTAGTGGTGGAGATATTTTTGCACAAGCTAAGCCTTTTGATTTCAGGGACTTTGTTACCAAGTCACCTCTGCTGAGTATTCATCAGTTCAGGGGACTGATATCATCTGGCAAAGTGAGGAGAAAATGAGCTTGATCCTGTTTTACCCAGCTCTGGCATAACTGCCTGAAGTACCAATGCCACAGCTGCAGTGGGCTGTTGCAGTGTGTGACTCCTTCACTAATGAAGGAGGAGAAACCAGGGAGGGGGATATTCTTTTGGGTGAGCTAGGATGTGTTTTCTCTATGCTACAGAATCCTACGCACAGTTCAATCTTGTTCAACACTTAGATGTGTTGTGAGAGGTCCCCCAAATTAGTGCCCAGCTCTCTTTTCTTAAATAAAGAGTCGAAGATTGGGGGAAGAGTTGCAATAACCTTCAGCCCTTCCTATCTCTTACAGGTCTCCCACATAAAGGTTTGGCCAGACTTCATCCACGTGCCCTGTGGCGTGTGTGCGTGTGCAGAGCAGGCGCCGCAGCTCCTCCAAGGACGGTGTCCCAGCGCTGCTCCCACTGCTGGGCATCCAGCTTGAGGCACTCCTTATTGTGGGCCGCCGTAAGTCCTGGCTGTACAAGGAGTCCCAGGCCATCCTGAAAGGGGAGAGCAGATAGTCACCACTAGCCAGAGATACTTCTGAGATACGGCCCCCTTTCTTCCTCTCACTGAGTTTAACAGTTGATTAAAACCTCATTATATTTTAAAAGATTATTTTCTTCATAGGAAATGGAGAAGTTCCTACTACTGTCTGGAATTCTAGATGCTATTATTAGCACAGTGAAAAAGCCCAGCCCTTGACATGCCAGCACAAGGCTTCTGCTTTCACAAGGAAAGAGGTAATGCTGTGGAAAATGTCTTGTGTAAATATATCTACTCAAAGGGTGTAGAAACAAGGTATTACTTGGTATGCTGAGGTTTTCCTTTAACCAGGTAACTAGGGCTTCCTTATACATACTTAATCTGATTTGTCTTCTAATTTGCTCAACAAACTGATCTGGACTGAGTAGAATCAGTCGTACAAAATCTAATTCACTGTTTAGCTATTAATTGTCAATTTCAATGGGGAAAACTCTGTATGGAGTACTTTGGACCTTTCCAATGGTATTTACTGACCATACTAGTTGTCCTCATGACAAGTGTTCATGTTAGAAAAATCTGGATGAATTACAGTGATTCCAGCTGTCATTTATATGAGCATTGACTAATTTTTTTAGTGAGTTTTTAAATTTGCATTCCTCTCCTCTCTGCTCCAAGAACTACCCCATTTCTAATCTTGAAGCAAGTACTTCAGTTACAAGGAGAAGCACTTTTTTTAGACATCACTTTATCTCTGGAATTACTCTGTTTCCATATGGTACATTTCTTTTGAAATAGTGGTTCCTCTACAGTGTTAGCTGTAGATTTGAACTGTTGGGAGGATTTTTAAGAGGGGAAAAGAAATTACATTTTTCCTAGACTTCTGTTCTAAGAAAATATTAAACTTTCTTTTTCTTTTTTTGTATGTTCTAAAAATGAGCCAAACATCTGCATTACAGAGATAGTAGGAAGTCTGTCAACTCATGAGCCTTAAAACAGAAGCACCTGTCTGGGACATGGGTGAAGCTGTAGTTGGTGAGTCAAAGCCTTGCTCTGGCACTGCCTGAAGCATGTCTTCTACATAAATGATTTGACAGGTGGTTTGGGGTAGAACAGTCCAGGGCAGCAAACCTGAAATCTTGCATCTTCCTACTGAACATATCTATTGTTAACAAACTGGTTGTATTTAAGTTCAAGCATCTTCATTGACTGTTTCTTTTCAGACACCACCTGTGGTGAAATGTTCTCCTAGTTTCCAATCCAGGTATTTTCTCTAGCCCTAAGTTCACATTTTGATGTAATTTTAGTTTGCATGTACAAAGACTGAGCAAGAGGATCTGAAGGCTAGCCTGCTGTGGGAGCTCATTGCACCTTCATAGTAATACAGTGCTTTGCTGAAGGGCAAATGGAGCAATTTGAAATATCCTGAAATACCCTGAAATATTCATAGAAAAGAAGGAGGGAAGTGTCAGAGTTAGACCACAGAATGGTCCCTACATGTCACCCTTCTGCCATGCACGTGGGGTGATCTGCCTTGCCACTCAGTTGCCAAGAGGAGCCCTCTGTCATTTCAGTACACCTCCTTCTGCCACATTCATGGCAGCTCTGGCCTCTTGGATACAATAAGTTTTCACCAAGTGATGTTCCCAGAGTGGTCTTGTATTGTTACAAGAGCATTACAAAGAGCTCCACTGTGGAATGTGCTCCCCTCCCAAATGTGCATATCTCCTCCAGTGTCAGCTTTTACTGTGAAAACAAAAGCAGATGTTCTTGCCCATTTTGGATGGCTTTATGCAAGAGGAGGAATTCCCTACTGGAGCAGGCATTTCCCATTGATTTTGATCGCTGCTTCGACACTGGCCACCCCAGTGTCCCCTGTGCCAGCTCTGCCTGGCTCCTGCTGGTGATCTTGGACAGTTCTCTGATCCCACACAGGAGGTCTGCAGCAGAAATGGGACTTGGATTTCCTGTACCCTGACCACAGGGCCATCTGCCAGTTCATTAAGTACCTTCAAGAATAACAACCTCCTTCACTCCTTCCCACCTCATAATATCTGCAGCAAATGTTCCCCTTTTTTGATGTACCTAATTCCTTGCAGTGTGACTAATGACCACTCTAGGGCACTTCTCGCTCCCTGTAAAGTTGCTTAAAACTGTTTTGGTTTTTTCTTCTTCAGTACTGCCTGTTATCCATTTCTCTTGCCCTTTCCACTATATAAATATTTTGATTTTCCTGTTACCTCAGAGGACTGAAGGCTGCTGTCAGCCTTGCTTTTCTAAGCCTTACAGGAGCTGAGCAGGTAACTGTGACATATAGTGCACCTAAGGAAAAGTGTTCCTTCAAAGATTGTTTTGTTTTGTTAAAATTGTTTCTAGAAGGGAACATAACTGCATAGGCTGGGCAAAAGGAGGTATTTTGTGCTACGTGGATATTTAAAGCTGTGGAATAATGGTCTTTATAAGACAGGACTGCTTCTTCAGAATTATCCTAAGATGACTTTCAGCTTGTGCTAACATGGATACTGTATTGTAGCTAAGGAATTTACTCCTGTTGAAACACAGATGTGAACTGCTGATGGTGTGTACAAAACTTATTTCATCTTCATTCTGGTCACATTTTTTTAAACTGGAAAATAGCATCAGTTTGTGTAAACTTTATGTCCAATAAAAAGGTAGGACTAGAGTTCAAATTTCAAATGTGAAATAACTGCAACTAACAGGCTGTGAATGATACAAAAGCAGAGAAGCCTCAGTAGGACTATTCAACTAATATGCTGGATAATGAATGCACTGAAAATATAGTAGCTTTCCATAGAAAATTTACAGACAGAAAAACAAGAGGTTTTTTTCTGAATAACTGACTACTCAGTTCTGGCATCAGTCTAACATCTTAACTCGCTAAATTTATACATGCAAGTGTCATTACTGAAATGCACATGTTTAAGGAAAACAATGCTATGATTAAAATTTAGTGTAATGTTTTATAAGGAACATGGATAGATTAAAAAATCTAGTGTGAAAGGAAAATGATTATATGTAATAATGTGATGGCTGCTCATTTAAAAATATGTTTTTAATGATTCTCAGCTCAATTCCTTTATACTGACTTTTTGTAGAGGATCTGTTTCTGAGATGTGTGTTGTATGAACGAGCAATACAATTTTAAAATACTGGTTTCTGGATGATGATGACATGAAACATTCCTGATCTTTGCTCTACTGGAGTTGTATTATGGTAATTATTCAATCACACAGCAGAAATTTTACCATTATATTTATATTAATTTGGAAATGGTTTGTACTCCAACTGCAATTGTATCTGTACTCTGCAATAGAATTTCCTTAATTACAGCTAGCAGGAAGATTGCAATCAAAGAGGGCTATTGCAAGCAGGTCATTCTGGTGATGCAGAGGGACCCAGAGTATGACACAGGCTGTTTGTGCTGACATCCCTGCCTGCACCTGTAGCCACCTCCCTGGACTGATGTATGTTGGTGGCTTTACTGCAGTTGGGCTATGCCAGCAGCCAGGTCAATGGTTCCTTTTATATCAACTATCCCAGGGAGGAAGGAAAGGTCCTGTGAGAGGTCTCAGATAATATCTCCTTCCTGACTGTTTAGGATTCCTGTCTGCCCAGCAGTGAATGCCCCTACAGACTGCATACACTGTGGATGCTTTAGTTGGGTTTCAGTTAATTCAGTGACTACAGCTTTATCTGTAACATAATTAGTGCTATTTAGTGCCATGCTGAGGAGAGGGCCTGTAGAGACTTTAGATTCCTCTACAGGTGTCTCAGTCCTTGGAAAAATATGCCACCTTTTATGCAATTTCTCCAATTCCACAATATTTAATTAAACAACAAAATGAAAAATCAGTATAATTTGGCAATTTAACATTACATTGACATGAGATCAAGTTGAGAGGATAGTATGAAATTAAAGCAGCAGAAAATCCTGCAGCATGATGCTGTAGTAAGTCAGGAGGAAAAAACAACCCTTGTGTCTAGGATATTTAGTAGAAAGCCTTTACAATCTCTGCTTTAAGTTGCATTTTCCAATGCCAAGATAAAGGAGGGATCTGCGTATACTATAAGGACGTCAGTGCTCTCATTTCAATCAAGAGTCAAATATTTTAATCATCCCAGGGCCTATGTTGGCTTTTCTGTACGGGTAGAACATAGCCATTTTCTTATGATTCGAATAGACTGATTTGTGGTGGCAAAAGACTAGGCTGAAGCCCAGGGCTTGGCCAAGCAGGTCGTGTCAAGTTCATGCCTATCATGTATTCAAAAGCCATAAACATTTCTCAGAAAGCCTATCCCCTGGAAAGGTTCCTCCAAGATAACATATATTTGAGAGAGGGTTTTGTGTTGCTACATCGCCACACAAATGACAAGTATTACTGTCATCATTCTTTCTTCCTTAGCATTTAACCCAATAGTCTCACTGGAGTCATAATTTATCAATTGCTAGGAGCACTACGAGATATAGATGGTATGAATCAAACACAGCAATGACTGAGGGAGGGCTGACTGGACTTGAAAGCTGAGATAGAGACAGTGTCTAGGGAGGCACAAGGTATTTGAGTAGGCAACTGTGTGTAAGAAAATCTCTCCAGCAGCTGGAGGACGTAATCTGAACAGCACTTCCAAATTTAGTAGAGGGTTCCAGACCCACAAATGTAACCCAGCTATGCATTCAGGGCAAGACACCCACTTGGTGGGACTTGGCAAAATCCATTAGGTGGACTTGCTCTTCACAGATCACACAAGGCCTATGTTGAGGAGCAGACTAAATCTCTGTACTGGACAGCTTGGAGCAGCACAAGGAAGGCAAAAACATCTGATTTTTTTTCCTCTCAATATTGCGTTGATGAACATTTTCTGTCCTAACTTTAGAGGAATTGTGATGCTTCCCCACTGTCCAAGTAAAATTTTCTCTGTGCGTCATCCAGGGAAATAAGCAGCTACGTTTTTAATACAAAGGACTACTCAAATGTAAGGAAGAAATTAATCAACCCATCCTGGTTCTCAAATATGCTGCATTTACCGCAGTTTCCACTGATGTTATGGATTGCCAGGCCTCAGAAGCCTCAAAAATGTCTAATTTTTTCATAGCAATTCTGTGGGCCAGGCTGCAGTTCTCAAACCTGATGGTCTTGACTGTTTCAGGATGTACATTAGCATGCAAGGCCCCAAGGCAGGGTGGCCTCGCAGCTTTTTTCTGTGACTGCAGTATAAAATATTCTCTTGTCATCAGCTGCTTAGTACATTTCTATTTACCAACCATGTGTGCACTTCCTGACAGTGGCTAGACAGACTCAGCCATCCTTTGATGTGCAGCAGTGTTGTACCAAGTGTGCAAAACCTGGCCACCTGCTGATTTTGCTAACTCTTCTGGGTCTTGAACGTATGTTTATTTTATTCTTTAGCCATGGGAAACCAACTCTGTAGAGTTATTGCCCACACAGCAGCTTAGAGGGGATAAGAGGAGTGAAAAATATGAGCAGCAAAATTAATTTTCCCTGACCCATCCTTTCCGCACAGAATGCAAACCCATGGGTTGCTGTACCTAGTTGCATATTTGTTATATAAGTGGGATCCTAACCATGTTTATGAGTCAGGACAGAGGCATGGACAGAATCTGTACCAGGCAGAGGAATGTACATGGAGTATGCTTTACAGAAACCATGGCTCACAGGTAGCACCACCAGAAGGACTGCAGAGATAAGAGATAGTTTATCCACCCCAAGCTCTTCTGTGGCTTCTTCACCACTGAAGCTTGGGTATATTTTGTTTCTGAGCTGTACTTTTTATTTACTAGTTACAAATTTTACATGCCCTTTTAATAGTGTGCATTGTAACTATTTAAAGCTGAGCATTAAACAGGCCCAGACACTGTTAACAATCTGCATGTTACGATATATTTTTTTGTGTAACTGCTTGTTATAGCATCAGCTATTAAGAATTTATTACTGGTGCATTCTAGGTAGTGTTTTACAGCCATTTAATTACAGCCATCCAGCAATCATTATATAAATATGAATCGAGAGCAAGGACCCCAATGTAAGGTGACCCAAAAGGCTTTTACCTGCCAAGACCAGAGTTTGGGCCCTCAGGTGGCAATGATGTCATTGCATATGCAGGGAAATACAGAGTTTAAGGCTGTGCAGGGAGCTGTGTTCCTCCCAGCACTAGGTGTTCATGAAGTCATCAGCTGGAGCAAGAGCACTGTAGAGCTCTAAGGACTTGAACTTGGCTCTTGGCAAGCAAGTAAAGCAAAGTCGGTTCCCTTCCAGCCCTAGACCCAGCAAAGATGTGGCCTTTGGCTGTGAGCACAGAAGTTCAGCATCAAAACCAGGCCCTCTGGAGCCTATTGGTACCTCTACTCCCAGCTGCCAAGTGCATCCTTACACCCGTTAACCCAGCCTGATCTGGTAGACCAGCAGACACACTTCATATGACCCAAAGACAGTAACTGGTCCAAAATGCAGCTACCACATCTCCATGCTATTTGTGATTGCAGCACCATGCCCATATTTAAGAGTCTCTCTAGCTCTGGATCAGGATACTGCTCCTACATCAAATATTATTCCTGGTGTCCTTTCCCACAATGGACTTCAGCCATCAGACTTCACTGTCAGTTCTGACAGTCTCTCACTCCTTCCTCCATTCAGCACTGACATTTTTCACTACTTCTTGAGAAAACAAAAATCCCAATCTATAGCATTGTAGCACTAAACAGTTCTCAGACATGCTATGAAACACTCTTGATATCACTGCGCTTGCACTTGAAGACAAGCTTACCTAAAATTTAGTTGTTTTGTGTTAAGGCTGGCCCATCTTCTGGGCTCAAGAATTGTTACATCACTGTATCTCTCTTGCCTCCAGCAAAAACATTTTGGGGGTGAAAACTGGTACTCTTTGAACTGGTAAGCTCCGTTTTTCCTCCTAGAATCAGCCTCAGAAGCTTACTGAAAAATTGAAGGATGAAACATTTTTGAAAGACAGGCTGGCAAGTTGATGCAGGTTGCTCTAAATCAGGAGCAACATGTGCCACTTTGATTTCCTCTTGGAGCTGCCAGTCAGAACCAGCTGGGTTGTCTGGCTGACACTGGTTTTTTGGTACAACTATTCCAAAGCCCTCACCCTCCCTGAACAATATAAATCCTGCTTTTTCATGGCTTGTAGCAATGCTTTACCAATATTAGCAGCCTGCAGTTGCAGGGAGTGTGTGTTGCTCTTGTTACTGGATGCTGTGAGTGCAGCATGACCCTGGGGAGAGGCACAAGCTTGGAGTTTTTCGCAGATTGCCTGAAATGTGCTGAGTCTGTTCTCTGGCACAGACCTGGTGGCCTGGAGGCTCACCTTTGTTGTGATGCACTTCAGCCTCACACTGTCATTGTGTGGGAAATAGGGCCTGTTCATGCTGTAGCACAAGCACATTCCCTGCTCCATCTCCACGGCTGTTTGGGCTGGAAATGTGACTACCACACAGCCCAAGTCCTGTATGCAGTCTGCCATGTAAGGGGTGTTGATTTGGACAGCACATGTCCAACTGAAGACAACATGAGAAAGCCACATAGATTACTGGGCGTGCTGCATTGAGCTTGCTAAAAGAAGGACTGAGTGTCACTTGGGTGTTGTTCCAGTCTCTCAGCCATGGTTTTATTCTTCAGATTTTATTCTTTCAGACTTACTGTTGCATATTCTTATCTAGCCTCATCTAATTTTCCCAGGTCACCTTCTAAATGACCTGAAGCCATTTCTTGCTTTGGCAAGGTTTAGACGCCAAGGATTTCCTGTGCTGTGCCTTTGCACAAAACCCTGGTTGGAATGCAGTCCCTTAGGTCAGAGTCCTGTGGCCCAAGAGAGTTTAGCAGCCCACATCTGAAGGTGGATGAGGCTGCTGTTAACAATAACTAATACAGCAGTGTCCTCCAGCCCAGAACTGAAAACATCAGGCTTCAGAATTCAAAGAATCCCATTACAAATGAATGGTTTCTGCCCCAAGGATCTAACCAAAAGGATGGCACAATGCAAAGCCCTTCTCCCCTGTGACTAGCTCTGGTATGTTCTTCTATCTTAAAAACAATATATTGCTGCTTTTTCTTCTTTTTTTTCCCTTGTGTCTCTTCTGTTTGAAGGCATGAGAAGTTTCACTGCTCTTTGTTCTTGTCCTGTGGTCTCTACCAGCACCACAAAGACAGCTCTATGCTACCCAACATAGAGGAGACAGCACACTTATCCCCTACACTGGAGAGCAGGAGGGTTGAGTAACCTGCTAGTAAGTACGATGGGAAACAGGAGGAGAAGGCACATGTGGAGATGGTAAAGTTAAGCTTGATGATTTTTCTACATCTCCACAAGTCTGACCTGGGAGGCAGCCCAGGGGCAGAGTGCTGCCAATGACAGCTGGACCCGAGTAAAGAGTTTCCCTCAGGTTTAAATGTGGGTCAAAAGCTTTTACTCACCGCTAGCGAGCAAAAGGCAGCTTACAATAGGAGGCGAGTAACCGTCAAGGTTGGACTTGGACTTTGATCCTCATGGAAACAAGGATTTTAGGAATGCTTTGGCAGATGTTGGCTTCAATGCTCAAAAGAGAATTCAGAACACATAAAATCAACCCAAGAACAAGAACTGTGCTCCTGATACCCTTCTGTCTATGTTTGCAAAGTTCTTTATTTACAGTTATTTTAAAAAATAATAGTATGATCTCTTATTAAATGCAGTGATATTATGACTTTAAACCAACCGTGCTGTCTAATTGTTTCTTTATCTTTCTCACATCCCAGCCTCTCTGATGTGAGACTTGCTAGCAATCTGATAGCCATGGCAGGACATGGAGAGGTCTGGAAGGTTAGTTCCAGTAGCCTGTATTTCACACCAGTGTCTTCTGGCAGAAAGATAAACCACAGACAGAGTTTATGCAAGTTCCTGTGGCCCAGGTTTCTGGCTACAGAACTGGGAAGGATAAACACCTTCTTAAGCACTGCAAGATAGAAATAGAACAATAGAAAGGAATGGAAATCCTCTCACAATGCAATGGCTAGAAGCAATCCAGCTGGTTTGTTTTATTCCCACCATGAGAACTCTGGTCAGTCCCAGCGCAAACTTGGCCACCTGTCAGATCATATTTGTGAACTCAGGCTTAGAGGAATTTGATACGCTCTTGTCTTGGAGTATGCGGGTATGATCAATGCAGATTCCTCCTACAGCAGTGATACAATGTGTATGCTGCCCATGCAGTCCCAGATGCCCCTCATAAATCATTAAAATACCGGCTAGTTCTAATCAGATCCTTTGAGTTATAACGTAATACACTATTTGAGAACTAGAACCAGTAAATCAAGTCAGTACAGAGGTCAGAGTGAGACTGAACACAGCTGAGGCTTGCTTGCTGATGTGTACAGTCTAAGAGATGCAAGGGAAGGAGATGAAATCCCTAGTCAGCTAAGCAAATTGCTTTCTTCTCATTGTAAAATATTGCTACTAAATCTGTGGAAGGGAAAAAAATAGGAATTCATCATATTCTGTAGCAGAGCTGATTTGAGGTCTAGAATTTCCCAGCAATTGTGTTAGCTCTTGGGATTATAGGTATTTCTGATCATTTGTCCTCCAGGTTAACTCTTACCATTTTTCTAAAGCAAACTAGCAGTTAAAAATATATGCCCCGAAATGTCATAGATCACCCGCTACAAAAACAGAACATATTTTCTTCTATAGCAGAGAAAACAGGTAACTTCTAATAAAAAAAAAAAAATCATATCCAATTAGAAGGCAGGTGTTGTGGTTGCACTCTTCAGTGCAACCTGGGACACAACAGGAACCTTTGTGAAGGGGAGGCTGCAGTGCCCAAGTGCTGGGAACCTGTAAGTTTGTGTGCTGGGGTGCTACTGCATAAACCCAAATAATTGATGCTTTCTTTTCTATACGGGAAATGTTGAGGGCTATCTGAATTTTTTGAGTGTTATCTGACTCTGAGGACAACATGGAATGGGGTATGGCCAACCTCCACGGCCAACAAGTAGTTTGGCCACCATAAATGGTATCTGTCAAAGAGTAATACTGAAGACTAGCTTCCCCATTTATGCTGTATTTGCATGTACATTTTGTTTCTTTCGTTATACTTAAAAGAGACAGTAAGTGTTTCTTCCCTCATGGCGAAGACAGTCTGGAGCAGAGGATCCTGCTCTGCTTAGGCTGTGTCATTCTCAGTACTGCTGAGTACTTCCTTGTGTTTACTTTGCACTTCTCCCTTAAACCTCTCTATCCTAAACTGGACAGAGTGTTTTTAAAACCCATGCAGCAGACTAACCTGGCACCTGAGTTATACCTATGAAGCCATATTTCTGTAGTGATCTGCAGAGAAGGCTCTCAGAGGCCCCAGCTGTGGGAGCCTCCCTTCGGTCACAAACATCAGAACAGGACTGCTCTAATCCTGTGAGAGCTTGTTATTCTGGGCACAGGCTTAGCTTTTGGGAGGTGCAAGTTTTATGAACTCTTGGGGGTCATGCTGGCAACTCTTGAGCTGAAACATCTGGTGATGCAAACCAGTAATGGTGATGCAAACCAGCAATCCAGAAAGTCACCATAAACCAGTGAACAAAGTCTCCATGAGTCACTGCCAGTAAATAAAATAACTAGCAAAAACCAAGGCAGTAAATAACAGGTGGGGAACAGAGTGAAACTTGGCCTATTTGAAAGATGCACCAACACCTCCAAACTGGGTGCATGTATGGAGCAATATGGACTAATATTGTGTTTTATTTCTAAACAGACCTTAAGAAAGTTTGAATTTCTCTTAAACCTGGTGGCAAAATAGTTGAAACATAGAAGGAGAAACAATGACTAGTTTCATTAGAGGTGCAGCACAGCTTGGTGCGGGAACTTAATGAAGATTTGTTGGTCAACAACAATCTCCCAACTCACTTAATGCTCTCCATTTAATTTGCTCTGCTATTGCAAATGTGAAGTCCCAAAGTCAGACTCAGCTTTCATGGCTCTTGTAGTCTCTGCAGTGTCAGCAGGAAGCACAAACCAAAGACTTAGAGCCTGGACTCGAGCAATGTATATTTCTCTCAATGAAACCCAAACCCAGGTGACATTTTTGGGAGTGAGGGAACAGGAAATGTAGTCCCTTTGGGGGGCAGGGGGTTTTCACAACACTCAGAAACTTGGCCCACATTTCTGGTCTCCTCCCTTTCTACTCCACAAAGGGCTTGTAGCATTTTTAGACAAACTTGGATCCACTGTTATGTTGTTGAGAGAACCTGCTGGGAAATAAGGTGACTTCTGAACTCCAGGGCAGAGGAAATGTGTGTTTCTGCTTTGTGTTTTTAGGAAAGTAGGAAGATGAAATTCAAAATAAAACACAACAGATGGGAATCTCACAGAGACAGACACTGGGAAATGTTTAGACAAGCTTTGTTCCCCGTTCTTGAGCTCAGAATTTAGCCACTAAGCTGCAGAGAGACTTCAGAAAGACAATGAAATGCATTTTGGCTTCAAATACAGTTCCTCCAGATTCCAATGAGAGTTGTGCACATGAATCTGAAGGCAGAGTATAGCCAGCAGTATGGGGAATAGATGTAATATGAGAAACTCTCGTGCTATATTATTATAGTCTGAATTGTTTCCATCATTTTGGGTTAAGTAATTCCCCACTATTCATCTCTAAAGTGCAAACAGTACAACCTTGATGTGCCCCAGGGAAAGGAAGCAAACCAGCCTTTGAATCTTTACCCAACCTTACTGCTCATATTTTGCTTTCAGTGAGTAAGTGTTCAAATCCTTTAATACTTCATTCCCATAAAAATATATTTACCAGGGGGTTTTGTGGCAGCAGTGAGGCTGTGTTTATTATTTTAGGAACACCACACGACTGGCTTTGGAGAAAAGACAAGGCAGGAGCATGGAGTGCTGCAAATCTATCAGAGAACAGCATGTTTTCCACCTGTTGAGGCAGCAACCACAATAACAGATGCACACAATAATTACCTGTACCTCAAAGGCAGCACCAAGTCTGCACCTTCTGCTCCCCACCTAGCAGACAGCTTGGTAACAGAGTTACAAAAGAGGAGCATTGAGACAGAGTAGGTACTGCTTTGTGAAGAACAAAAAAGCAGCTCTTATTAAAGAGAAACTGGAAGGTGGAAGATGAGAAGGAAAGATCTGAGGCACCATGATGCTAAAAGAAGAGTGGAGCTAAGGAACTCCAGGAGTCTACCTTTTCTTAGAGTGGCAGTCAGGTTTTTGCTAATACCCTTTCCAAAGCTGCTTTCATTTGTACTCTCGACATTAGAGATAATTTCTAGTGATAAACAGGTGCCCCACACAACTACTGGAGCCCATTCCTTCCCAGAGATGGATGGTTCTGCAGTGGCAAGAGGGGCACACAGGGTAAGGGCCTCATCTCAAGTGACACCATGGATGACCATGACTGTGTGCCAGTACCCTATTCCTATTCCTCTCTGTGCTGCCTGGCACTGGGATTGTGCTGGAGCTACACTCACCCTTTTGTTTGCAAGTGCCCCAGAGCATCTGGTCTAAGAAGGGTAGGGGACAGTAAAGGGAGAAAGGATGTATGGCAGGCAAAACACTTGGTCTTTCCTGCTTAAGTGCTGAGGCTTTTCTTTCTCCTCTTCCTCTGACTACCAAAAGGAAGGTGGTGACATTTGGCTGGGTGGGGACTTGACCTCTGGAATGATTTGTACCATGGTAGGTCCTTGTTGCACAAAGGAACAGATCCTTCCTAGAAAGGATTCATAGGGGAAATGATCTCAGGTCTCATTTAATCTTGACAGAAGAAGATGATGAGAAGACTGTGTGCTGAGTTGGAGCTTTCCTTTGAATTCCTATGGTGTTGAAGGCAGCACTATAAATAGACACGCTATCCTTTTTACCCTGGTACAATTCTGTCTCCAGCTCCCCATACAGACAGCAAGTCTGCTGGTAGGTATTGAGCAGGAATTAATTTAACCCAGTCTTCTCCTTCTGTACTCTTATTCCAATCATCACGATGGCTTCCACAGCCATACAAGCATATTTCCTCAATAAAAATTTTCTGAGGAAGACTGCTGATATTAAAAATCCCATTTCTGTCTGAAAATTCTATCCTAGTTATAAATAGTCCATGAATGCCCAAACTATAAAGAGTTAGTATTTAAAAAAAAAAAAAA